>JAWNOJ010000013.1:18827500-20077500 GCA_035046065.1 Chymomyza procnemis | reverse complement strand
TCATTTAAACAAATAAAATTTAAGTTTGCTGACAATTTTTATATAAAACTAAATATAACTACACTATGAAAGTTCTTCTAAGAGTATTCGAACTTCGAGTTTACACAAATATTAATATTCTCTTTGCTTTGTGTTGAATGCTTAGAACCGCAAAATTTGTCAACTGGCCCAAAAAGAAAAAGTTCTTCAAATATCAAAACTTAAAACGAATACAAAATACAAGGCAAAGCAATAGCACTGTGCCTCATGAATCCTCCCACACACACACACATGCCTCACGCCACATGCCACGCCCGTTGGCCAAACTGAAGACTCTGCCTTTGGTCTTTTGTTGTCATTTGCCGGCTGTTTTTTTGTGCATTGCTGCAAATGGTCAAATTATTTCCTTTTCCGTATTTTTCCATTGCGGCTTTGCAATTTCTTTTTCTACTGCCATTTTTTCAAAGCATTCACGCGCACGAAAGGATTTCTTGTAATTTGGCTGACTTGAATGCTTGGTGGGCTTGGTGTGTCCTGGGTTGGTTGAGCTCAATGGGTTAGGGTTAGGGGCTGCACAGTACGTCCCACTACTATGTGACTGATGAAAGGGATTTGCTGCTGCGGCTGCTACTACTGCTTTTTGGCGACTTTGCATTTTTATTTGTAATGCTTTTTATGCCCTAGCTTTCTGCATTTCTGTACGGGTTAGCTGGCAGAGCCTTTTGTTTTAACAGCAGCAGTAAACATGAGAAAAAAAAGGATTCAACAAAAATATGAAAGCAAAAAAAAAAAACCCAGCTTCACGGCCGTGGCGTCGACTTTTATGCATATGCATGGTAGATTGAATCCATTCGTATGCCGCATTCTGTATTCTGTATTTTGTATTTCACATTTGCAGTTCTACTCAGCTTCAATGGCTGCATGCATTATGCACACTCATTACCCAAACCCAACCACAATCGCAAACCCAAACCAAAAGCTCACTCCCCATATCAGCCGCCATTATCCTTGTGCGCTCGTTCACTTTCATTTCTCATATGTGTGTGTGTGTGTGTTTGTTTGAGTGTATTTTGTTTTGTAAATCCTTTACTTTTATATCGTAATTTTTGCTCTACCCTTGCCACTTGAGACATTGCTTTTGTTCTGTTTAAAAATAAAAAAAGGGTTTTTGGCCATACCCAAAAGCTTTTAGGCGCACATTTTTATGTCTACAATTTTAGTACCAGTTAAGAGTCCAAGAAAGCCGCCAGCCTTGCATTTCAATCTGCAAAGTATTGCAATATCTCAGCAGCAAAATATTAGAAGTCCTATTCACTATCCAGTAAAAGTTGATTCTTAAGCGATGTTTACTTAGGAGCTTGGTTTTCGAAAGATTTTCTCATTTTACTGATTATATTGCTTCTATTATTGTGGAAATACGGATATGTAACACATAGCATGCGCCATCTGGAGACAAATGTTTTTTGTTGCTTAATTTATTTATCAATCCTGCGAACAGTGGAAGGCACCTTTCGTGCTGAGAAAGTCAAATTCGGCTCTCATGTTAAGTGACTCTATTCTAGGAATATTTTAATTTTCTTTTTTCTCGTCTATCTGGCATAACATAGCGGCTTCCATCCTTTAATACTTTGAGATATTGGGTCACTTTACACGGACTTAATTTTAAGAGAGAACTATGAAGGATACAGGCTTTGCAGCTTTTTTAAAACTATAGAAGAATGGCAAGTGATTATTGTATCTTAAGGGGCAGGATTTACGAAAGCTCTTCTTAAAATGCAAGATTTCAATCGTTGCAGCTAAGGAAACTGTGCTGGTGAAGTTTCGCATGTATGCAAATATATTGAGTACTTGCTGCATGATGTACAGTTTGCTCAAGTCGATAAGCGACATTAAATCGATATACACAGGCATAGCGATTATTTTATTTTACACTTTGTTGGCAATTTAAAGATTGATCCATTGATGAGTTAATGAGTTTTGTTACTGCCCCAACAATTTATCAGGCACAATCATTATTTGTTTGTTGCAGCCAACCCACTACACTGCCCACTTCTAATGACTTTTTTTTGTGGCATGAATCGCTTTTGTAATTATAACATAAATCAATCTCAATCTCTTGTTATACTTTTTGGTGCAACAAAGCGATTAATGTCGACAATTGCGGGCCGAAAAGAAAAATATATATATATAAGTGTAAGAGCGTAAGATATGGCATGGCAAAAGGAAAAACATAAATAAGCCATAGACATGCCAGATACAAATACAAGTACAGTGGCTGCGGCTGCGCGTTTCATATGAAAAATATTTTCTTATCGAGATGTGCCAACGGCCAGAGCCGTACCGAGCCGTACCGCTTGAGACCAGAGAGCAGAGTGCTGAGCTGTATCTTTGGCATGGCGCGGCCAGGTAAACAACAGTCAGCTGCATCAGGTGCACGAATGACGGGCACACAACAGATTTACGACAAACGGCAGCCAAGTCGTGCCGCATACTTTTCGCAGCTAGTGTGAATTTTCGCACCCGTGATGAAGTTTCCAATTAAATTTTATTGGATTTCAAATTGTGGCTGTGGGTCGGACAAGATGCCTTGCAAATATTTGCCAATTGGCCAACTGCTGTGGCATTGTTGTGAGGCAGATAGGCGGGCAGGTAAGTGTTGAAAGTGGGCGTTGTGGCATATTTTGCTCGATACCAGCTTCCTGCAACAGTCTACCACATCTTGAAGCAGCAGTTCAATTGCAGGTCAGCAACGTGTGTTCTATGCCATTGATTGACTTTGGCAAAGTCGTATGCTTCAGCTAAGCAATTTATGAGCCTATTGCTAGGTAACACCTTCAACTGCCAGCTCACAGTTGGGTTGCATGCAAGTGTTCAACGATGTTCAAGCCAATTGAATCCTTGTTGTTTTTTTTTTTACTTATGAGCTAGGTCGAAAGTTTTCCCCAACTTTAAGTTGCTTTAAGTCTTCTGTTTGTCTTTAAATTTAAGACATTGTAGTGGCCTCTTTAGATGGGCCACAATGTTGGCCCATTCAACAAGTCAACAAGTCAAGCTGAACAAATCCGTGTAAATCCAGGGAGCCATGTTGGCAGTCACCAGTTGCTAGTTGCCTGGAGCCAAGTGCGGTGCAGACCTGCTCGGACCAGTCATCCTGCTCCTGCAGTAAGTAGCATTAATTTTATTTATTGGCCACACACACACAAACACATCTATAGAGAGCCACTCCACTGGCAGCTTAGTCTGTATAGGTTTACTTCCTGCTTCCTTGGAGTGTCTACAGCTTATTGAAATTTTTTTAGTTTTCAATTTTTTATACGTTATTCTTTAGTACGAAGGTTATATTCAGTTTGTGGAATGAAATGTAGGATATTGTATGGGATCATAACTCCAGGGTTCTTCTACTCATTCATCCAAACGAGCTAGAAATACTTTTTATTTAGAAAATCTCATGCAATGCTTATGTGCGGAATGAAAATATCTCCACACAGAATTTGCTCCCACTGGGGGTTTTCTTTTCCCTTTACATAAACACATCTTGCAGTTAAGTGTATTTTTTAGTCGTTTTGTTTGTCTGTAAACCAAACAACTTCTTTATCGTTATCTTTGGTTTGCTTTCCGCTTCGCGTCTTTCCATTCGCTGCGCCGCTATTTTTATGGTGACATATTTTTAGGTTTCCCGCTTTTTTTTATTCTGAAACCAGCGTACGTATCCTCTAGATGTAGTTAAATTTGCTTTACAACTTATTCCGCGTACTTTCAATTATACAATGCGCCATTGTCCTTGAACGTGTTTATTCTTACAGGACATTGAGCTCTTGACCAGACGAAGGTCAGACGCTGTTACTATCTGCTGACAATGGGCCATATTATCTTCCTTTTTATTATTTTAAGCGAGTGCTAGCTTAAGCGTTTAAATTTATGTAGAATTATTAATGAAAGAAGATAATTTAAAACACACTTTTGAAAACTATGCAACATCAAACACTTTGAGCTGCCAACCCACAAATAGTGAGAAGTAAACTTGATCCTAGTTGAGTAAGCAACACCAATTGCTAGCCATTGTATGCCCAAATCTTATAAGTTAATAGTTTTCATCACCTTTTCAGAGATTTGCTGGCTTTAGATAGACCGTCTCATAGCTCTTGCTTAGGTCCACTGTCAATTTGTACTTTCTAATGACTATTCGCGCGACCCTCAGCGCCGGCAAGCCAGCACCACCTGACATATCCAACGAGTGTCCTATCTGCGGCACATTAGTTAACCATTGAGCAAATTTCGTTGCTGCCATAAACAATCTGTAGCTGCCGTGCAGCTAGTAAGCCAGTAAGTCAGTCGGATAGATATATAGATACATTTGTATGCAGTATGCAGCCGTTTGCAGCTAAGTGAGCTGCAGTGCCCAACGCTATCACTTCATCGGCGACGTGAATTTATGAGGCACTTTGCGCAGTCAGAGCCGGAGTCAAATCCTAATGCGTCTTCGCCAACTGCACTTGGCTACCCGCAGCAACGCGTGATCACTGCTCAAATGCTCTTCTATGCATTGTGAGCGTGCAAATTGCGTTTTTTTTTTGTTGATACGCTGACAGGTCGCTGCTGGATGTGGCATGTTCAACCAGGGGCGTATACTTAATAAATTGTTTTTGGGGGAAATAGTCCACTCTATTCCTTTTTGAAAAAGCTTACAAATGTTAGTAGATGAAGTAGGCATATAATAGAACCATCTATATGGTTACAGCAAATCTTATCGTAATATTTACATAAAATATAGCAACAATTTTTGGTACAATAAAACAAGTTGACTGTTACCGATAATGATAAATGAAGGGTAAGTTATATTTCGCTTCACAAATCACTGGGAAATATATAAGCGCTCATTGCGTGCCTTTGATTTCTTCGTTATGTAGTAGCCCTCTTTAGTCGCGCCACTCGCTTTCCTAATGCATGCAAAAATCTGAACAAAGTGTGCCTCTTGCTCATTTGCCTATTATCGCTCTGCCTAATGCAAGCCACAAAACTGACAAACTTCAACCTATAAGATACTTTATACATATTTGTATTTTATATGCCGCGGCTACTTCCAGATACTGCTAACTAAATTAAGGCACGCGCGCAGGCGTTTTAAGAAGTGCAGAACTCAATTGGGTTTAATTGAAACCGCTTTTACTGGCATTGATGATGATGACGATGATGATGTTGGTGGTGGTGGCGGTGGTGGTTAGGGCATAATGATTACCAACTGTCACAACCTAATTTAAACTTTGCTTGTCATACAAATTAAGCGCATTTTCGGAATGCCTTCTTCTGCACACTCAAAATTGAGTACATCATCTGAGGACTATAGTATTATTAAAAAAGTGTAAATTATTATATAATCATAATATATAATACTATATATTCAATAATATGTTAATTTTCTTTACCTAAAATTAGGTATACAAGTAATTAATGTTGACAGTAGCCTAAAAGGTATTTAATTTATTGTACTTGACAATCAGTTGAGAATCTGCTTATTCTTTTATTTCAAAACAGAACTTGAAAAATGAAAATTCAGTATTATACTTTTTTATTTAAGAAGCATTTAAGATAAAGATAATGCCTTACCTTGCAAAGTACTTTAAAAAATGATTATAGACGTTTTACCAATTCTTATGTAAAAATTTTTAGAAAATATTTCATAACTGGTATTAAGTTGATTGATTTTTCATGCAATCTGTACAGCTTAGAGTTTACCCAATTCAAGTCTAAATATAGAAATCTATTAGATAACTTAAAAGCAGATCGTATTGAAAGTTCTCTAAACTAACAAAAATATTCACGTCTTTAAGTGTTTAACAAATATTTTTCTTATAATTTATAATAGGAAAATCTTTATTAATTAAAGATACCGCCATTTGGATTGTAGGTCTCTGTACCTTCGAAATGCTCCGCCTTTGAAGCGATGACCATAGTCACAGGGGAAAACTGTATTTTTATTCCTATAAAAATGGTGGCAGCCCCACCACTGGGATAAGTCGCATCTGGCCACTCACCATTTCGATCGAAAACCCAAAAATACAAGAGAATTAAACATAAACGTCTCCCCAAACTCGATGACGACCATAGGCATTTCAAAAACGGACACGAATTGGACAATGGAATGTTAGAACCCTTAAAAAACCATCTAGATTAGCACAGTTCGAGGAAGAAAGGCTTAACAAATGGTAGGTACTAAACAGGGTTCGTTGTCAATGGCTGTGGTAGAGACTCCAAAATAAAAATTCTTTTTATTTGGCCAAAACTCAATGTGTGAAAAGTGTATTCAGTTGTCGCCTAGCTGAGTATGGCCTCTCATGCACTCGACTGCCCTTTATTTTTTTTTTTGCGTCATATTTCTCTCTCAACATTTTCATTAGTGACGGCGGCTAAAGGTCGCGCAAACTTAATTAAGCATAATTTCATTTCATTTATTCACACTGCAAAAGTATTATAAATTTTAATTTGAAAGTGTAAATCGTTTAATTGAAAAAACCAAAAAAACCAAAAAAAAAAAAAAACCTTGCAGCCGCTTTTGCTGCTTAATTCGAAATCAATCATATTCATCGAATGGCAGCGAATGGCATCGAATGGCGCCAAAAAAATGTACAACTCAATCAGCGACAGTGGGACGGATGCACTGACTCTGGATGCGAGACTCTTGCGCTGGAGACTACTCAACCACATGCCGTGAAGTGAATGAGTATGAGTGCATTCAATGTAATAAAAACGCATTTAATATAATTTATATTGTATTTCATTTTGTTTATTTTATTTGTAATGATTGAAAATGTTGAGTAAGTGTGCGAGTGAAACGCAATGTGACTGGTGTTGACGCACGCCGGCTTTCTCTGTCTGGCCAATTGAATCAATTGTGCGGCATATTTTTGCTGTTATAAATATTTACGTTGAAATTAATTATATTATTAAAATGACCGCAAACATTTTATGCTCAATGGCATTTATGAATGCGAATACACACACAGACACAGTCCCGGTTGGTCAGATACTCATGCATACAGTCAAAGGACATCCTTATATACAAAGTTCTGTCTGCGTGATGTTGATTTTTGTGGCAGCATCGTGATTGACACGGTAAATGATATGCGCATTATGCACAGGATATGTCGCCATGTGTGTGTGTGTGTGTGTGTGTGTGTGTGTATACACTTTGCAGCAAACAGGAAACGGAAATGGCAAGCATTGTATGGAGTCACTCTTGTAGAAACGCCAATTGGTTCCACAAAATATATGCGAATATATACAGATTTGGTGTATGACATATAACGAGTTTTAATGGATTACGTTGAGTTGATTTCAAAGTACATTTTAAAGCTTTCAGTCGTTTATTTAAAGTATTTCCTTTAACTAGAAAACAATTATTTTTAGTTCTCATAAGTCATCGTTTCTTATTAAGTCTGCTATTAAGACTTCACATCAAAATGCTTATCTTTTCGATAATCACAGAAATTAGCTCAAAAGTAACAAAAATTAAACAAGATTTTTCGATAAATAAAGATTTAAAAAGTAAGTTTTCTGTAAATAAAGTTATAGAATCCCCATCAAAATATTTACAAATACTAAAACAATCTTAAAAATATCTATACCAATCTCTTGCCATAAATAAAATAAGTGAATAAAAAAAAAATAAAAAAATTAGGCGACCTTAATGTGTACAGTGTTGCAGTTCCATTAAAAATCAACCTTTGGTAAAATGACGCAGAATATTAATATAATAGAGTATATATTGAATTTGTCCTTTAGTCGCGAATAAATGCAGCTGCGCTTGCAGTGTTCGAGATAAAAATTCTCTGCAAAATCTTTGGTCCCTTTTGGTTTGGGAACGATTATTAAGCTTTACGACGACACAATGTCTGCGTTGGCATGGCTCTGTCGTTCGTATGGAAGATGACGCTCCAGCAAAGAAGCTGTTCGATGCGAAAGTCGGGGAGGAAGACGATGGAAGATGACCATAGCTTAGATGAAAAGGCCAAGTGTAGGAGGACCTATCTTCCAACTGCAGAAGGCGCGCAAAGCAGGGGTATCTGGCGATAGCTAGTTATGTCGGCTGTAATCGGCTTGAATGGCCAACAAAAGTAAGTGCAGTAATATTGGATTTCTGCTATTCAAGTGCAATTATTACTTAAAGCTCTTATTATTTCGTCTTTTTAAAGCGAAATTTTTCTTCAAGAGATTTCTCAACTTTAATACTTTATTTCGTATCTTTGCTTATGTATCTATTACACTTGAAATTGTATTCCAAGCATGTTCAAGAGCTGGTTCACAGGCAAAATTTTGTTGCCTTTTGCAATTGCTCAAAAGTTTGATCGAAACGTTTCGATTTTTATGGCCTCCCCGAAATATTTGCCTTTTCAGCATTTGCCATACACAACGCACACAAACGTACAAAATCTCACACACGCATACAAATCAAGCATGCAGAGGAACATCATCGACAACGTCATCATCAAAATCGTTATCATCATCATCATCATCAGCAGCAGCAGCAGCATCGAGCCCATTCACATTGTAGCTACACTCGAGCCTCTGGCCCAAGCACAGCTATAGCAACACCAACAACAACAACAATAGCAACTACAGCGTACCGAACCAAACCGAGAGAAGAAGAAATGCTCTTTAAGGATCCACTTGTGTGCCTGGGCTCAAGTGTCCTTTGCATGTTAGCGAAACCACTCGAAAATATGACGCGTTTGCTGAAGTATGCAAAAATTGCACATGGCACAAACACACGAAGCTCACCAAGCTTAGCCACAAATCTCAGAATTTCTCAATCTCAAATGTGTGCACAGCAAAAAATGAAAATAATAATAAACAGTGGATTCTTATGGTAGCGCAGCTTTTTGGAAAATTATCCGTATTCCTAGCATTCCTAAAAAGGTCCAAAAAAGATTTCTCTACTGTCTTAAGGTTTGTTGCCATATTTCATCTTATAATCTGTTATCCTAGCTTCTAAGATGAGCGCTCCTAAGCCATCATCTGTAAGCTATTTGTAGTGACAGAGATCGTTATCTTATCTTTGGAATGGCTTCAAAAAATTGTATTAGATTCGGAATAAAGGGTAAATCCTGAAGGGTCTTAGCGTCTTTGCTGTGTTGCCTATTCGTTTGACGGGATTGGGAAGAATCCTCAATCGATTTCGACGAAATTTTGTACGGTAATTATCCTTAATGTGGATGGATACTTTGCATTATTCTGTCATTCTAGAAAATATATAAAAATCATTCAATCGGGGAACATATAAAAAAATTTTAATTGCTCTTATAGAAGTACAATAAATAGTTTTTCTAACGTCATTTAAATAATTATTTCCATAAAGAAGACTATTGAATTATGAACCGAACCACAGCGCAATAAGTAGCGACGCCGTCCATGTCCATACAAAACATCTCCGATGCGATGTTAAGAGCATAAGTTACACTAATGGTAGTTGTTATACTCTGTCATGCTTATGTCAATCGCTTTGTCGCTTTGCATCTCTTTGTAGCTTTGCATCTTCAAATCAACGTAGTTTAACTCTCGGAAACTATTTCTAAAAAAATCGTGTATTTTACACTCAACTCATATTAAGATTCGAATTCTATACTAATCCTTTTAAATCACAATCCCTACCATTTTCAGTTACTTCGTTTCAACGTGTTATCGAAATATTCCGCTCAACAGACTTTTAAATTCTTTCTCTCAGTGTAGCCGGTGCAGTTGGTCGTTTCTTATTCTGGGAACAATAAAACTAAAAAATGTTTGTCGCTTAAAGTTGGAAGCCCGAAAAGAAATAACACACACACACACATACTTGGAGCCTCGAAATCAATTTGGAGAGAAGTACCAGAAAAAAAAAACAAAATAAAAATGCATATTAAACAGCTGACAATATAGTCAACACAGCCCAAAAACAATGAAGGATGACGACGGCAACGATGGCGGCATATCAAATGATCGGGCTCATTAGGGTATAAATTATAGTATAGAGAACGGTGGCACCTTTGAACCGCAACGTGTCGAGGCGTCTACCGAATGTACCGTTGTACGTGTCACAGAAACAAATTTCGAAGCCAATGCAATTGTCGCTTGGTTTTTGTTGTTGCTTGCTTGTTGGCTGATTTTCCTGTGATTTTTTTGTTTTGGTTTTGGGGGCGCCTGCGCCGACGCTCTATCAATCAATATGCCGCAGAGACAACGGCAGCGTTGGCGGCAAACATGAAATATCACAGCCAAACCCTTTTCCATCCATAGATACTACCACCAACAATAATAAAACCAAAAATAAAAAAAAAAAATGAATTTTTTGTCTAGCGATTTCCTGCACAAACGTGAGCGTAACCAAATTTGCTTTAGGGCTTGGCTTTGGCCAAGCTTGACTTGATTTGACTTAGCACAGACACAAACCCAAATATCCAAATCAATTTCAATGGCCAAATTATGCCAAAAACCATAGTCATATTTCTCCCCTCTTTCTTTGTTCTAATACTCTGTAGATGGTTCGCTGGAGTCTCCGAAGGGTAGAAGTAACATCTGCTGTTGCCAAGTTCTTATAGCCAAATTGATGTGAATCTAGTGGTTTGCAAACTTTGAACCTTTGTCATATATCACAGATCGCACATTCGCTTTGATAAAAAGCTTCGATTGAACAACGTCTAAGCCAGCTACAGAGAAGAACAAAATTTTTCAGTGTATCCCCTCGTCGTGTTTCTACACAAATAGTTTACCAATATATTGCACATTTCCCAATCGTTGTCGTTGTTGTTGTTGTTGTCGTTGTCTTCCATGACTTGGTCAGACTTTTACTGGCTCTAATCGATCATCGAGACCTGAATATTCAAGTTGTTACTGCATTCTGTTGTATTAGCCTTGTTTTGTCATTTAGCTTTTCGGCTATTGCCGTCATTTTTTAAACTGTCTAAACTTGGTTATGAGGCGTCTTATGTCTTGGCTACCCACTGCATTGCAGCTCTCTCGATTGGCCCACTGCATTTTGGCGTAATTATGCCGAAAAAGCTAACACGACCGAAACGCTGTCAATGATTAATTGTCAAATCGTGCAGTCGGTCGGGGGCTATTTGTTATCTTAAGGCGTTGAAATTATAAATTGTTTGTAAGTGCACCAAGTGCCAGAGTTTGCTCCATGCATAAGCCAAGATCATTAAAGTGTGAAAGGGTTCACAAAGGGTTCACACGAAAATCATTCAATAACACAGGAAAAAAAAAACAAAAAACAATTTTTGACAAGCGATTTAAAATAATGTTAGGGGTTGACGGTGTGGCAATAGACATCCATTGCATATTCTGTATGCCACATCAGACAGTTGTGGATCGACAATAGTCATGGACAATTGCAATATTTCAAGACATTTGGGAAATGAGTTGGTAAGTACGTCTTGCATATGTGGCTTGCCACAAGTGATAACTATAACTGGGCAAGCACCTCCTAAGAGAGAACCAATCAGAATCTAAACAGCCTATTGAGGCAGAGCAACCTTTCAAAGATTACTGTATGCGATTGTTAATAGGACTGGCGATCAACGCCGTAGTAAAAGGAGAGTCCCTAATGAAACATGTTGTCAAATCAGATGCCCAAGTCAATGTAATGTGAAACACTTCTATAGGTCAGACTAGCAAGATGGAACAAAAAGTGTTCCCTGCGTCACGTCATGTCTCTCCTCTACGACACCAACTAAAAATGCATCATTTGCTTTATTTCAATGTTGCATTGAATTCTATATTTCAAACAATGTGATAGCTTGAAACTACTGAGTATTCATCGATTCATCTAGCTTTATTTTACCCAACTTAAACACTTCTCTATTCCCAGAAACCGCAACAGCCGAGTAAACAAATCCAAACTGCATCACCTGCAGACTATGCTAAGCTATTCACAATCAAAATTCCAAGGCAGGACAAACTTTTACCAACAATGTGAACTTTAAGACTTTTGGTCTTGCCCAATCTTCTAAAGCTCTCTAACTTTGCTGCAGGAGCAGCAGCACAAGATGTTCAAGTGCGTAAATGTTGAGTATAATACCCAAGGGGAGAGCGTCAATGCAAATAAGTGTGGCACAGTCGGGGAGTATGAGGGTGTACACATGCCTGGGCAAAATCAGCACGTGACATTGTGTGACATCATTGAGCTGGAAGATGACGCGCCAACAGCTCCCGCGACATCTCTAACAGCAACAACAATGACTTTCGCTTCATTCCTTCAATAGACAAAGCTCTCTGCATCAGCCGTATGGAGTTCTAAGTTTATTATTATTTCACGCGTTTTTTTTTTTTTGCTTTTAATTTTTTGGCGGCTGTCGCGTTCAGCTGTTGCAAGTGCACACTTGAGACACGGAGACACGAAGCGTCAGCGCGAAGGAGTTGGAGGCATGAGTAATTTGTCAGGTAACCAAAAGCAAGATGAGAGCAAACAAACTCAGTCCAGGAGCTGCATTCAGCACGTAGCGCATAGATCAACCGGCGTGTTGCATATGAATGGGATGTAGGTGTCGTTGAGTGTGTCTCTGCTTGTGTGTGTGTGTGTGTGCGCGAATGTTTGCTGCAATCACGTTAATTAAAAAGGTGCAAATTGTAAAACGCGCAGCAGCAAAGGCATCCCATCCATTCTTCCATAGAAGCCACGTTGCCGCGACGCTAAGTGCTGCCAAGCTGACAGCTGTTAATGAACGCCAGCGTGCAACCATGGGTAGGAGATGTAGCAAGTGGCAAGGGCGCCGCAAAGGCAGGTGGGAGTTGCGAGTAGCATTCGTTGTCTGTATGTTTGTACGAATGTGCGTCGTGGCTGGGGTGGGAGGAGTGCAAGAGTTAAGAGAATGCGCTGCTTGATGCGCCAGCAAGTCACGTGCTGCACGTCAAGCGGCAACTTGGTAATTAAACGTATCATAATTTCTTATAGGTGCTTAGGGGTTGCCAACATACCACAGGCCATACATACAGAGACGACATAGTGACCAGCAGCATGAGTTGGTTGAACGATGTGCATATACTCTTTCTGGGGATTACTTATATGGTGTGGCAATGGTGGGAACATCATAAAAGAGCACACGATCAGCAGTGAAATGTCGAGGAGTTCGTAATATTAGAATTAAGTTATGGTGGACTGAAAGTTGCGGAGAGAAGTGTGAACTAGTTGGTGTACGGTATGCAATATGTGATACTCATTTGCCTTGGGCGTGTAATATCTAGGAAGCTGGCATAGTGGTAACGCACACGCCTTTAAATCGGAAGGTCGCTGGTTGGATTGCGCCCTGTAGTACTACGGTATTCATTTAGCAGTCACAGAGCAGCCAAATAAATAGAGACTAATTTTCTAGTAAAAGCTCCATTAAAATAAATAGAGACTACTTTTCTAGTAAAAGCTCTATTAATTAGAGAAACCGCCATTTGGATTCGGTTATAAGCTGTCACTTCAACTCATTATGGAAGGTAAAATTGAGGACAGACGCGGCATTGGTAGGAAGCAACTTTCTTGGCTACGCAACATCAGAGAATGGACTGGAATAAGAAGAGCTGAAGATCTTGTTCACCTCACTACCAACAGAGAGGAGTACTTCAACTTAGTTGCAAACATTAATTAAAAAAAAAAATGTATTTTTGATTTTTAATAAATTTCTTGTGATCGCTTACACCCTGTATAGGATCGCAGATTAGAAAGAAAGACAAGCTGTAGTAGGTCCCTGTTCTCTTCCAACAGCTATTTGTAGAAAAGTCTTCATACTCCGACTTTGGAGGGAGGATCTTAATTAAGGGGAAGAAATTTATTTATTAATATCTCGGTAGATAATTTTTTAAAAACCTAGCGAGATTACCCCCTTTCACACTTCCACTAAATTATGTAGAAAGATCGGAGTTAAAATATGGCAGCTTTTCCAATCTATGTAGTTCCCATCTTTTTACCCATCATTCCATTGATTTCCCTCATTCTAAGTATGCAGCGGATTTCCCGGATACTCTTAGCTGACACCGCTGAGTCGACTGCCTTTAAGTGCCCAATAGTTCTAATGCAGTTCGGGCCGTACAGCTGTTACTTCTTTGGATACCGCTTGAAAATAGTTATTAGCGCAAAATTTATACGCATCAAATGGTGAACCAAACCAATGCGATAAGGTTAGTATAAGACAGCAAATGGAAAGGTACTTTCAGAGTCAATCCGCACTTAAGTTTATTCAAAACTTCAGACAAAGGTTTTTCCAAGCTGAGCGAAAAGTCCGTTTAATAATTCACAAAAACGATCTTTGAGTATATTTTTTTAGGCTGGAAATCAGTGATCAAACTTGTTGCATCCTAAAAGCAGCATAGCTCTTATACAATCTGAATGACTACTACGTCTTAGAATAAGTCTTATAGTTACAAAGCAACCATCCTACTAACCCTTTGGAGAGTAAACCAAAAAAAAAAAAAAAACACACACACAGAAAATGTGCAGTGAAAACATTCATTCCCTTTAGAATTTCTATCATTTCTATATTCTAATTGCACATGTGACGCCGCCAAAGTGCTGCCTGTGCCACGCCCATCGGGGGCGCATTTTTACATGCATTTTAATATTAACACCAAAACGAGAAGCGACACGCAGCAGACAAAAAGGATTTTCCATGAGAAAAGTAAAACAAAAAAACCAACTAAAAATCGAGAGAAAGAGGAGGATGCGACAAAGCGACGACGCGTTGCTTTTGGGCATGCTCCATGGACTGGGATTGCGTTTTGGTCTGTCTGCTGCACTTGTCGCCAGCGGCGTGAGAGTGGAAGACGTTTTGGGGTCTCTGGTGTGGGAATAACGCCGAGTATATTAAATGAAGTCTCCAGGCAAAGCTCATAGAGAAACATTTTTCGTGCAATAAGAAAATATGAAATTTCATATTTTTTTTGTTTGTAGACGCCAAACAACAACAACAACAAACAACAAAAACAACTGCAGCAATGGCGGCGCTCGCAAACACTCATGAATACACGCACACACAGATGCACACACAGATACGCTCACACAGATACACTCACACAGATACAGATGAATGGATTTGTAATACAAGAACAGAGCTGCTGTGTAAGGGGTTAGTGGGAGTATAGGGAGCAATAGTAACGCGTGAGCCATATGGGACAGCTGCTGTTAGGCGTGCTCATAAAATAGATGTGTGTCGAAATGTGTGTGTTTACAGTCTGTAAAGTAATTATCTTGACGCTTTACGATTTTAAGTTTAAAGTGTTTGTAATTTGCAGATAGTACAAAAAAATAGATATTTTAAGTCTTTGCATACCTTGAGATACAAGGTTTGCAGCATACAATTCGATTTGTAGGATCAAAGTAGAGACGAATTTGGGACAGCATTTATTAAATAAATATTTTTAACGTTTTTTATTTTTAAATTTTACAAACATTGTGCTAAAGATGACTGCTGCTGCAACTGTGTCCGATGCTTGGAGAATCACATATGAGGAAGTAAAAAAACGAGAGGCAGCAGCATCGTTATGTTATTTTCTACATCCGCGATGAAGAGCAATTTGATGCTAAGACTATTGGGCGCCGCAAAACTATAGATTTGTTGAATGTGGTCATGAATTTATTGACATTGGGTATGTTGCTTCGTGGTAGGTCACTAAGAAGAGTTTAAAGAAGCAACATCTCTTACTTATATCATGCCGCCCTGATACTGATAATGTCAAGAAAAGTTGCTGTATTCCAGCTGCTTTTATTTTAAAGAAGTTTTTGGAAGAGGTTTTTTTTTACAAGCAACCGATTTATCGAAAGCTTCCCGTGAAGTTGTTGAGGAAAAGCTATGGCTGTTGGCCGCCAATGCGATTCGGAGTGTCGCTAATTTTCAAAAACCTTTTCTACATTATTTTCAGAAAAAAAGAAAATTATTAAATAAATATTGTCTAACGTGTTTTATTTTTTTTATAAGCTATCTTACTAGAGTTTCCAAAATATTAAAGTGTCCGCATACTTTACAGACAAAGTGTACCTAATTTGGTGTTGCATTAAAAATCTATAAAAACAAACAAAAAATCTAGAGAACTACGACATATTTTTTCCAAATAAATTTTAGGCAAGTGGCGCAGCTTTTTTCTGTGGAGGGTCTCAGAAGAAGCATTCACAGCTGACATTCTTTGGTAAATGTTCCTTAAGTTGAGAATTTTATGTTTATTTAATGAAGAGATGTGAGTAGTGGCAAACATTTTTGGGACAATAACAATAAAACACTGGAAAATTATTTAATTTGCTGACATTAATGCCTTGAAGCAGATTACCGCTTCTTAGTTCCCCAGTGACTAAGAACTTTTGTAATATTTGCAGAGTAAATTGATTATAAGGCGTTGACAAGTAGCAGGTTAAGCTTTTAAAGCATAATTGTCACAGCATTATATTGCTCGACTTATTTTATTCAATGAGTACCTCCCGCGATCGACAAAATTAACACTCTACAAGACGCTAATCTTGACGTAAGAGTTGTGTCGCGGACAATTGCAGCTGTGCTTGGAAAGAAAAATACATTGCAAAATCTTCTGTGCCTTTCGGATTGGGGACGACTATCGCATTCGAACGAACCATGAGCTGAATTAGCTCTACAGCATCTGCTGTGGCTCTGCCACGTCGTTCGAAGATACTCCAGCGAGGCAGGTTTTCTGTATGTAAATAGAAGTCAAAGGAGATGCCCTAAGCTCAGAGGGAAACACCAAGTGGAGAAGGATCTATATGTTTTACTAGTATAAGCTTACAAGATTGTGCAGGCTGGTTGTGGAAGAGACAATCTTGCAATACTGATTGTGAAATATAGGAAATTGGAATTAATTAAGAATATCTATGAGGCATTAGAAATACTTTTTCTCCTCTCTGAAAAATTATGTTTTCTATAATCCATTAATTCAAATAATTTTACATAAATATTGGGCAATCGTCAGTAACTGGCTTGAAACCGTTCTTGGTTGTACCTTGAGGTATCGTTTAGCAGATTTAGATTAAAATTTACTTCGACTTCTTCAAAACTTTTGTTTTGATTAAATTTAAAACTTATTAAATCCCCAAAAAGCAAATCTACAAGTGTAGATTGTCAAGTTGTTTCCGATAAAGCATTGTTAGGTTTCCTCAAGCATTCGATACGATTTCTTTAAATTGAAGCAGAAAAACAAAGCATTTCGTATATGCTCTTTTTGCCTGACACAAAACTAGACATGATTACACAAAGAAAACTCTATGTTTTTGAATGAAGTCGCTAGTGAACAGCTGAGGAACTCATACAAACCCAGTTAGCTATTTCTATGGTAGCTGGGAATACTCTCACCAGCGTCATCTATGGGCATACAGCAGATTTACAAAAAGCCGTATTCATTTTGGTCAAATAAAATATTCAAAATGATCCAATCAATTCGGCTACATTTTCATCTCAAACATCTATCACGTTTTTTCAACAATTAAAAGCTTTTAAAAACCCATCAATAGACTTAAATATATATATGATATCATATGTCTGATATCAAATATGTCAAGAAACTGCAGTTAAAGTTATGCGCACACATCGAGCTATAATTAACATTTCATAAAATGCCAATCGTGATAGGAACATTTTCCATTAAGAATCAATTAAATTGCAAACCGTGGCAAAAACTGACAAAAAAAAATAATAATAATATTGAAAAACTCGTAAAACTCGGAACTTAACCAGAAAGTGTTTGCTATAGCTGGTAATTATTTATATATATTTATTTTACTATACTGGAGCTGCGGCTGCTGCTACGGCTGCTGCACTGACTGCAGATGAAGTTATCGCGATTGAACCACTTTTCACACAAGATATAGTCAAGTGGCAATAAAAGAAAAATGAGTTTTTATTGAAATAACATAATTTACATAAAAATACCAATAAATTGTCAAGAGATTATGGACGGACGGCCGGCCAATGCGGCGTATGCGCAATCTACGTAGTACTACACAGGCGTCGGTTGCTGCTGCCCGCTGCTCCATTAACCGCAAAAACACACACACACACGTGCAACTATATACAAAGTATCTGTGTGTATCTGTGTTTGTGGCCAGATTTAATCGCTTGCTGTGCGCTGTTAATGAATTGAATTGAATTTTTGCTATCGCCAGAGCAAAAAATAAAATCAAGCAGCCGCCACGTTGGACCAACCAAAGAGCAGTTCACTGGACTATTGGGATAGTGCAGCAGCGTTGGGACGCACAGTGCTGGGAGGTGCAGTTATTTAGTTGTTTTTGTAATTGTTGTAGTTATTATTATTATTATTGTAGGCCGTGCGCTTTTTGATCTACTCAAGATTGGCACTTTGGCATGGTTTTTGGCAAAGCGCCAGTCCCAAAAATAGTGGACAACAGTGTGGTAGTTGAAAAGGGGCACTGATTGTGAACGAAGTAAAGTCCAGTTGGCGCATATTTGTATTAAGAAAAGTAAAAAAAGTTGTAGATTTCAGTCATGAAGCAAACAAGCAGCCTGAACAAAGTACTTGAATTGATGCTTCTATAAAAATTGCGGTACAGCAGGGGACGAGAAAAACTACTAGTGCTACCCATTATCGGCGCCACTGTCACCCCTACACACGTATTAAATATCAAAAGCGCATTACAATTTGATACAAATTTTTGCACTTGCCGCCAAATGTATAAAAATTTGCATAGGCGCGTACGGCACTATTTTCGGCACTAGTGTGTGAGAGTGTGTTTGTGTATTTATATGTGGACCCGAGTGTACTACGTGTTTATGTTTACTTTATTTTGTTTGATTTTTTTTATCATATTTTCGACATCTATTTGGGTTAGTTATTCAATTATTCAAGTGTTTTGGAATTTGTAATAATAACTTCAATGTTGGCGCCATCTAGCCGCAGCAGTGCGTAACACTTGTTTTAGACAGGACAATGGTTTGTGTCATGGCTATTAGCAAGGACACATATATTAGCACAGTTTGGTGTAGAACGTATAACAGTAGGGTGGTACTTAATATTTAAGCTTTAGATTCATAATTTTTAACAATTTGAAGTTAAATAAAAATTTTAATTGTTTTCAATTATACGAGGGTTGCATAGGGCAACCCTAGTGTTGCAATCTGGCAACTGACAGCTCTATCGTAAGGTCTGGCACTGTCATGTCACACAGCTGGTGCCACTTTCGATTTAATTGAAAGATACGTTTGGTGACCTGTGAGTTGGGAATTGAATCCAAAATCTTGTGATCCGCTAGACTACTTTCTGTGGAGCTATTGTAAAGAAATTGGTCTATGCGGATAAGCCACAAATGCTTAACCATTTAAAAGACAAGATTCGCCGAGTTATTGCCGATATACAGCCACAAATGTTGGAAAGAGTCATCGAAAATTGGACGTCAAATTGCACAACATCCGAGCCAGCAGTGACGGTCCTATGCTAGAAATCATGTCTGAGAAAGGTAATGCCACAAATTGAAGTTTCGGATAAATAAAATTCATGTCAATCGAATTATCCATCGTCATTTTAATGCAATCTAAAGTTCAATGCCTCCACAAAAAAACACCCTTTATATGCGTCATACTCAATAGCAAAACTATCAATAATAATAAAGAAATTACTAAAAAATTTCGATTTAATAAACTGTTCAGAATCAAGTAATATCATTTTTTTAGCTTTATTTTCGCAGTAAATCTTCAAGCCTTAGGTACAAAACTTTTATCAAATTAGAAACCACTTAATGGACTTAAAAGATTTAATTACAACAATTCATAGAAGCAAACTGTGGACTTTGTATAATTTATTAATGGACATCCCACACACACACACTTACAGCATTTGGAATGACTTTTAAATTCCAACCTAATCCGCTGTGAACAAGCCAAATGGCTAATACAAACAATACACACACACACACACACACAACATGTAACATATAACAAATGCCCGAATTCCAAGGAAAGCGCCGACCAGCAGCTGCAACAATACTACAACCACAACAACAACAACAGCAACACCAACAGTCTCCTCTACAAGAAAGGGAACAGCGCAACAACAACAACAACAATCACAGACACAAGTCAAAGAAATTTGCTGTTAATTCACGTATTAACCTCTTGACATTTGGCAGCAGCAGCAGCGGCAACAAAAGCGACAACAGACAAGAGACACAAAAACAACAACAAGACGACAAAAATTTCAAATGGAAAAACAAGCGAACAACAACACCAACACACATTCCAAGTCGCACATCTGCCGTCGGAGAAACTGTGTCAATGTGCCAGCAACAGGGCGTTGTAAATGTGATTATCTGTGTGTGTGTCCCCAACTGTGTGTGTGTAGCCCCAAGTGTGTGTGTGTGTGTGTGTGTGTGTGTGTGTGTGGATGTGGATATCTATTTTGGCGTGTGGGAGGGCTAGTTTGGTGCTGTGCACACTGCATATGCAGCCACGCCAATGCAAGGCTCTGACCAGGGTTTCGAAACTTGGATCGCCGTTGGAACCGCTTAGCCGCATAAGCTTCAAAATGTATGCGGAACCGGTACCAGGATCTGAATTAGTTCGCCTAGGTATTTCATATGCTGGCTTCAGTACCTACGCTTATTAATCGCTCAGTTCTGAGCACGCCCACATCTTGAATGGTCTTTGATGGAGCTTCAGAGCCAAAAATTGAATTAAGTTCATCCATACACGGTTGTTGAGGTAATCCACGTAAAAAGTTGCAAAAATCCCGATTTTCGCACGAAAATGTTCACGATTTAATTCAATTTATATCGAGTAAGTTAGTGCAAACAACACAAATATCGCTCATATGTCAAAACCTCCTGAGTACGTATTATCTTAAAAATGCCATACCAACACTAGGGTTGCCCAATGCCAAAATATAAAAGGTAACTCTCGCACATTTTATATCAACTTATTTATATAATCTTCAAATTCATTATAAATTTATGGGTACAACCAAGTCCTGATCACATTATAGTTCAAGAAATATTAAATAAGTACAAGAAAAGTATAAAACTAAACCATAACTCATCTGGCTTGATGGGTGAATTTTTTGTAGCTATGTAACGGCTTACATCTGTGGCTGGCTAGAAATTTGGAATTACTATGAAAAAGATGAAGACAGGAGGAAACATAAAAGTTTAAACATTTCTTAACAAAGGAGCCAAAAAATTAGACCAAGTTGTGGTTTCATATTTCGTGATTGGCATAGATGATCGATTTTGTAAGTCCAGATGAGTTAAGATAGACATCAAGATGACTTGAATAGACCGTTCATAAAGGTTATTGTAGTTTGCCTAGAAGCTGCGATAAAATCTTCTTCAATTCAAAGCGATTATTTTGATGTCACTAAGATCGACTTAACCTTTCAAGACAATTTTAAAATAAATATTTTTTCATTTCATCCTAATCATACATTTTTGTTTAAGAACCAAAAATATTATAAAAATAACAATCATTGGATATTATCAGACTACGTAGGCTGCTAAATAAAAAAGCTATCTTCAGCGTAGGCCAGATTTCTGGCAAATATCTTGATATAATTTGGAGTACCGAAAGTTTTCTGCTTAAAGCGATTTTTAAAAGTGCAGCCATGTTCTTCGTGCATTTTTTCGAACATAATAGAAAGCTAAAAAAACTGCCTAACTGATACTGAGTATAAAAATAGATTCGTAGAGAGATTCTCATACAACACACTTATTTAAAATTAGTTTAAGGAAAAAAAATGGTTAGGTACTCATTGTGAATGCGTCCTGGTTCGAACGCATTCGATCAAGGCCTTTCCGCATCACTTCGGCAACGCCGAACTCACATGAGATATCGCAGCCCTGGCTTAACTTATGGCTGCAGTGTCTTCCACTCCAGCGACTGTAACATCGGCTGCTCAATGACTTTCAATTAAATCAATATTCATCGTTTTGGTTGCCTGGGGCAAAATGGCAACAGGCGGCAGCCAAAATGTTTGCCTAATAACCCCTTGCTAACCCCTCTTCGTGTCGCTGACTAGCCGCTGACTTTGTCTAATGTCTCTTTGGCCAAACATTGATTAGAGGCGATGGCAACGTTACCAGCCAGCAACAACAACTGCAACAAAATGTTGCACTCGTCGTCCACTGTGTGCGCCATGGGAAAATGTGCAATTTTGGCCAAAAATAAATAAGCAAGGCAAAACTCCAGCTCAGACTCAAGCCGAGACTGCCGAGGCGCACACTGAAGCTGACGCTGATGCTGTAGCCCAGGCAAAGATGTAGACGGTAGAGACTTTGACTGTGATGCAGTCTTCGACTCGCAGACTTACATTCATTGCGCAAAATTGTGGACTGCCTGCCAAAGTTTCCGCTCGCCTGGCCAACAACCAAAAAAAAAAAAATCAACTCCAATCAATGATACACCAAAAAAAAAATCGGAAAAAATTAAGCATTTGAACTACTAGCCTTTCACAAAGCCAGCCAAAAGCCCCAAAGAGCCACATAAAGTGGCTAAAACTAAAAATAAACAACCCAAGAGAAAAAAAATGAATATATATGTATGTGTGCTCGAATAATTAATGTTTGGCAATAATCGAAGACACCTTCTGTGGCATTCGCTTGTTTCCACTGCTGTGGCAACAAGTGCCAACTTAAGGCGCCCGCTGGCCATGCAAATGAGGCAGTCTTTTGTTTTGCTTGGTTTTGGATTTAATTTGATGCCGTTATTGCCACCAAGAGGAGGCGTTAATGCTCTCCGGGCATACTCCAGCCAGCCGAGTTGTGTGTATTTTTGCTGGTATTGCAAGAAACGTGGCCTGTGTCTTTTACACCCTCGCGGCATTTGCCAACGTAACTTACAGCTGAAAAAGTGTGACCACATAATATTTTGAAACTAATAATTGTTTAATTTTAAAGTAAAGTGTCAATAATTAAAAATGTTTGAATATTATTTTATTATTAATTTAACGAACTTGTTTAATAAATTTTTAGTGCGTCTTATAAATATAAACGATAAACCTGATCATTTATGTCGCGTATCTTGACGTAAGTGTTACCATATATTTTTACTATTGTAAGTAATTAAATACAGTGTTGCTGGGATCATAAAATAAAACAAACTTTACCATAAAATGCAAATTTTTTAATGCTTATAGAAACGTGAGAAACTTTGGCAACAGCATCTATAGCAAATATTGGTAATTATCTATTTGATGGTTACTACAAACCAGTCACTTTCATTAACTTGGCAAAAGGTGAAATGTCCCATAAAAAAAGACGCTATATACATTGTAACGATTAAATGCCGTCTGGCATTTGTCTAAGTGTTTTCTCATTGATGAAGGAACTTAAAAAATATAAAATACACTCCATAAAGATTTTATAGTCGTGTGCGCTAGTTTCGTTGAAAGACTGAACTGAGAAGACTTTTGTAAACGTTCATGAGTCGAAACGATAGTCTCTAGAAGATTGTCAACAGCTTTCAAATGCACATTTCGAACAAGTTTTTATAAAATAAATTGTTATAAACTAAGGTGGAATCAATTTTCTGCATTTGGCTCACAGGAACTGCTGCTGATAGAGCACGAAGTCATTGCGATCCGCATAGGCACTATGAATGTTTTGGGTGTTGAGAAGACGTAGAAGATTGTACAAAGCCTTCAAATAAACAATTCGATCCACGTTCTTATAATATAAATGACTAAAAACTACGATGCGGTCAATTTGCTTGCCATTGTATAGAACTCCTTTTATTCGAAAAGATGACATACTTTGACATTGACATAAAAAGGAAAGCATTTATTGCAAGAATAAGTGACCCAACCAATAAAAATTCAATATTTTTATAGAGCTCTTAAGCGCTCCCATACAAAACACATTGTAGACAATGCCAAACCAAGTGCCCAAACTGCAATTATAATATAATAAAACTCCAAGTCATTCGATTTGGTCTCCAAATAACGTGTGCTCACGAATTGCAGTACTCCACTGCGTATACCTTGCTCGAAGCCATCGGTTTTCAGCTTTAGCAACATGCCACCCTCGAACATGCGTCGTATGTACCAGTTGAACAATTGCAAGTACGGACGTCCATAGGGTGCGGCTACATAGAAGGGTTGCTGGTAGATAGTCTGAGGAATCTTTCGAAAGATTGGAACGCGCAGAAACTTCTGCTGGTACAAAACAAAATCAATGCGATCCTCAAAGCCACTGTGTAGAAAACTCGTATTCAGCTGACGCCGATAAACATCGATTAGCTCCTCTGGTATGATTGCCATGCGTTTGGCCAATTCTGGATGCAGATCCGGCAGCTGCATTTTAATCTCAAAATCGCCAAAATACTGCAACAGCTTGTAGTCGGTACCAGCCAAGTCATCAAAGGAATTGATTTGCTTACCAAACAAGCCTACAGCCTTCATGCTAGACAACAAGGCTTGGTAGAGATTGGTCAACACGAAGCCCGCCAAAGTGTTTAAAACGAAAACCAAAAATAAACGACGTCCAGGACGCGCAGCAAACTGCGTGCCCGTGGAAATAAACAGCATTTGTCTTAGAATGAGCAAATAAGCAGCAGAAAGACTCAAGCGCCTGCGGCATAGTACATATAAGGCAGGGGCGCAATACAGCAGCATACCCAACCAGGCCAACCAAGTGCCCCAATTGTAGGGCTTCAACAAATACATATACACAGGTATTGGTCTAGCTGTAGGCGCCATCACAATACAATTCTCATGCCAGAGCACCACACTGTTGGTAAAATTTTGGGTCTGGGCGATTACAAAGGGCAGAAAGTCTATTTCGCGGCGTGCCAGTGCATCAACTCCCTGCTGTATGCGACTAAGATTGTATGTGCGTATGCTGGCATTATAGTGGTGTATGAAGTCCAAAGCCATGGTCAGCATATAGCCAGCGTAGACATCCCGTTGGTGTGCATCCTTAAAAATAAAGGCATGAGGCGCTGCATGTCTGAGAATGCCGCATCTAATGGCATATCCTTGAAAATCCCAGAGCATTCCTCGTGTGCGTCGAAAGTACTCCTGCACGCTATATAAATGTAATAGACGCATCTCTGGATAGGGCATATAACTAAAGAACTGCTGACTCTGCGGCTTCAAAACCAACACATGCACCATACCCTGTTGCCAGACATACTCAAAGAGTTCCATCAACTTCTGCATACTGTCTCCTTTATAGACCACCAGCACGTGTATATGTTGCAGGCGCCAAAGCCATTTGGTTAGGTAGGCTAAAATGTCAATCCGTACATGCTGCTCCTCCAGATAAAATACGGTTAGAGTTTTATCGCTGTACATGCCCAGTAGCACCAATTGCAGCTGTAAATTGCTTAACCAAAGCGTGGGCAGATTGGCTTGCCTCAAGGGTCTGATGCTTTGCATGGAGCCGGTAAAATCCATGTAAACATTACATTCCATATGATACAAGGAGTTAAGTTCGGCTATCGAGTGACTCAGAAATTCACTGGACTGCAACGTGTTATTCTGCAGTGCGTTGTGATAAAGCAAATCCATAAGTTTAACTAAACTACCAAACGAATGTGTTCTACGTCTTTTATAGTTGGTCCTGTAGACAGACTAGCAGTACCGTATCATTATCGTAATGTGACAGTTGTCGAATTTATATAACAATAATTGTCCGCTTCTTACGCTCCACAATTACCTCCATTATGAAGACAACAAAGCTGACTATCCAGCCGAGTGATAGCAGGGTAAAGGCAAAAAAATAAAACTGCATATCGAAGGTTTGTGACTCCAAATTGGTGGTCAGCCGAAACTTGATCTCTCCACTGAGTATGCCCTCCTCAAATGCATCCACTTGCAGTTTCTTGAAGATACCCGTCTCAAAGAATCGTCTTAAAAACACATTGAATAATTCCAAATAGGGTAAGCCATGTGAAACGGGCACATAAAAGAATACCTTGTAGAATGTCTCATCCAATAGCTTAAATAGAGGTACTCGCAGAAACTTCTGTTGATACAGCACGAAGTCAATGCGATCTGCATAGGCACTATGAATATAACTGGTGTTGAGATGACGACGCTCTGTGGTAACGTCCACATTGGGGAATGTCTTAGCATGATTGAGTAGCTGCGGATTAAGATCGTATTGGTGAGTAAGTATGCGTAATACTTCCATATCGAATTCGTCCTGCATGAAAGTCAGTTTGGTGCGGCTCAAGTCATTAAAAGTATTGAGCTGCGGCTCATAGAGACCCGAAGTCAGCATGCTGAGTAATACGGCCAAATAAAGATTAGTCAGTATAAAACCGCACAGGCAGAGCGCTAGAAAGATGCAAACACGTCGCCAGCCCTGTCGATAATGCTGCATAAAACTCAATGGCAGGAAGCTGAGCAGCTGCAGCACCTCCAAAAATGTGGCAGACCAACTGTAGTGCGGCGAATGTTGCCGCTGCAGCCAATTTAGCAGCGCCGTATTATAAATTACACAAACGATAACTGACAGCCAAAGCAGAGTACCAAAGGGACGCAGAAAGTAATAGGCCTTGGGTATGGGACTGGCATAGGGCACCATTACATAGGTGTCCATTTGATACAACACTATGCTGCCAGACCAATAAGTCCAGTTCCACGATGGTCCCGGTCTCGGCGCCATATTAATGCGACGTTCCACAACCGCATTGTAACCATCTCGCAAAGGTATGGGATCCACATTTGAAAAAAGATGCAGCTCAGTGCCGTTGTAGTACTGCAGAAATAGACGTATGAGATTGTACATATAGCCCGCATAGACAAGCGTGTTATTTCGAGCGGTATAATAAAAGCAGCGTGGGGAAATGGATTCCTTCGTAATGCCTACTTTCAACCCTTCAAGATTCTGCAGCTTTGTTAATCTCTGAAAGTTACGCAAATCTTCTAGCTCAACGACGCTAACATTCGGATATGGCTTGTATATGTAGAGCTTGGGAGCACTTAGTGCCAGTACCTGCAGAAAACCATTATCCAGCGCGTGCTTGAAGATTGGAACTAGTTGGGTATAATTCTCTGGTAGTACATACACCACGGGCAGATGATGCAAACGCCAAAGCAACTTAACTACACTAGCCAATGTCAGATTATGCATGCTAGACGACTCCAAACAGGCTATGGTTAGTGCACGTTCCGTGAATCTGCCCAAAATACCCAACTGTACCGACGTAGAGTTAAGCAACAATCTGGGAGTGTCTGCAACCCCCAGTGGCATGTCAGCGCCATCGCAGTCCACATATATATTAAGCTTTGTCTTGAACTCGGCGCTTAGCTTTTCAATGACATTTCGGGCTAAGCTGCTGGAGACTTGCTCAGTAGCCGCTACTTCAAATACGACCAAAACCAACAAGCAGTGCCGCAGGCTCTGCATGACTTTCAAAGGACACACTGTGCTGACCTCCACTTGATCTCGTCTCTTTTATGCTTGAACTTTCGTTGACCAGTTAACCATTCGCAAGATCTTTATCTTGGCAATTACACTTGTGTAGCAGCCAAATCGTGCGCGGGTGCTGCACTCACTCAACCCACTCAGTCATTCATTGAGTCAAGTTTCCTTATCGAAGATCTTCAAAATAGCACCGTAATTGTTTTCTGCTTGATTTAAAGTTTACCCGACCAACCTGCCAGCAATAAGTGAATGCCATACTAAAAGTATGATAATCGTTATGCACATACTAAGTATTCCAAGGGAAATGTTTTCTTTATGATGGTTGTCGTTCTGATATAAGGAATTCATTTCAGCAGGACAGTATGTTAATTCATAATAATATTTTATGTAGTTTATTTTACTAACAAAATAAACTCATAAATGAACTTTTAGAGGTGGCCATTACAACCCGTATGGGGTTACAGCTGACCTCGCTAGCTCTTTCCTGGCGTCCCTGACTTATGTGCGCGTTCTCCTGTTGGTTACTTCTCCATTTGCTCTTTTCATCTGAGCTTAGGTCATCATCTTCTTTGCTGGACCCACTTCATCCATATGCACGAAAGTGGCCATTCGCCATTTTTTTACAAAAAAATTCTTAGCAGCTGAATCTTTTAGTTCGTTACTAGTTTATATGCATATGTTTTGTGACCCAAAGTTCATTTCTTTTCCTAGCATGTTGAAAGCCCAAATATCAGATTTTGAACATCAAGATGACATGGTAGACTGCTTTACGGGTGGGTAAGGTACCGCTCAAGACTATCTTATTTTTTATCTATTTTTTTATCATACACTTGTAACAACTGAAGCTATTGGGTCGCTTATGCTAGTTGCAGCGTCTTATTTGGATTCATACTTTAGCATATTTTGGGCAAAATGAAGCCCCTTTTTAGGGTATCTCAAGGGTTTTACAGTAACGCTGAAAAAAATCTTTTTTTTTTTGGCAAAAAATAGAGCAAGCATTTTAATTCATTTTATAGATGCTTTTCCTTTATTAATTATACATAATTCATAGAAATTCCAAGACATTTTTAACATAAAAAAGGTTCCATATTTTTAAGGCCAGAGAAGTTAAGTATCATCAACTGAATTTCTAAAGGCAGAGAAGAGGTAACGTCACGAGAGGCTTCTTTGGCTTCATTGGATTGGAATATTAATGGCAGTTACGAAATTATTAGGATTTGAACACTAATTGCAGCAGCAGATTGGCTTACCTGAAGAGTCTGAAGCTTCTCATTTCATAACATACAAGAAGTTCGATTCGACTTTAAACGTGACGCACCTAAGTGCTATGTGATAAATCAAATCCATTAATTAATCTAGACTACTTAACACCTATTTGTACTATATCATTTTATAGTGACACTTGTCCAATTTATATAATAACTGTCCTCTTCTTACGCTCCACAACTACCTCCATTATGAAGATAAAAAAGCTGACAATCCAACCGGATGATAGCAGGGTAAAGGCAAAAAAATAAAACTGCATATCGAAGGTTTGTGACTCCAAATTGGTGGTCAGCCGAAACTTGATCTCTCCACTGAGTATGCCCTCCTCAAATGCATCTACTTGCAGTTTGTTGAAAATACCCGTCTCAAAAAATCGTCTTAAAAAAATATTGAAGGGTTCCAAATAGGGTAAGCCATGTGAAACGGGCATATAGAAAAATATTTGATAGAATGTCTCATCCAATAGCTTAAATAGAGGTACTCGCAGAAACTTCTGTTGATACAGCACAAAGTCCATGCGATCTGCATAGGCACTATGAATATAACTGGTGTTGAGATGACGACGCTCTGTGGTAACGTCCACATTGGAAAACCTCTTGGCATGATTAAGCAGCTGTGGATGAAGACCATGCTCATGGGTGTGCTCACTCAACACTTCTATATCGTATTCATCCTGCATAAAAGTCAGTTTGGTGCGGCTCAAGTCATTGAAAGTATTGAGCTGCGGCTCATAGAGACCCGAAGTCAGCATGCTGAACAGTACGGTTAGATAAAGATTTGTTAATATGAATCCGCACAGGCAGAGCGCTAGAAAGATGCAAACACGTCGCCAGCCCTGTCGATAATGCTGCGTAAAACTCAATGGCAGGAAGCTGAGCAGCTGCAGCACCTCCAAAAATGTGGCAGACCAACTGTAGTGCGGCGAATGTTGCCGCTGCAGCCAATTTAGCAGCGCCGTATTATAAATCACGCAGACTATGACTGTTAGCCAGAGCAGCGTACCAAAGGGACGCAGAAAGTAATAGGCCTTGGGTATGGGTCGTGCATACGGAACCATTATATATGTATTCAATTTATACAGTACAATGCTGCCAGACCAAAAAGTCCAATTGTGAGGTAAGCCCGGTCGCAAAACCATTTTTATGCGACGTTCCACAATTTCTTTGAAACTAACTTCCAAGGGTATGGGATTCACATTTGGAAAGAGATTTATGCCTGTACCATTGTAGTGTTCCAGGAACTGACGTACCAGGTTGTACATGTAGCCCGCGTAGACGAGTGTACCATTTCGAGTGGTATAATTAAAGCAGCGTGGTGAAATAGATTCCATCGCAATGCCTACCTTTAATCCTTCAAGATTCTGCAGCTTTGTTAATCTCCGAAAGTTACGCAAATCTTCTAACTCAACGACGCTAACATTCGGATATGGCTTGTATATGTAGAGCTTGGAAGCACTTAGTGCCAGTACCTGCAGAAAACCATTATCCAGCGCGTGCCTGAAGATTGGAACTAGCTGGGTATAATTCTCTGGTAGTACATACACCACGGGCAGATGATGCAAACGCCAAAGCAACTTAACCACACTAGCCAATGTCAGATTATGCATGCTAGACGACTCCAAACAGGCTATGGTTAGTGCACGTTCAGTGAATCTGCCCACGATGCCAAACTGTGCTGAGTTGGAGTTAAGCAGCAATCTGGGAGTGTCTGCAACCCCCAGTGGCATGTCAGCGCCATCGCAGTCCACATATATATTAAGCTTTGTCTTGAACTCGGCACTTAGCTTTTCAATGACATTTCGGGCTAAGCTGCTGGAGACTTGCTCAGTAGCCGCTACTTCAAATACGACCAAAACCAACAAGCAGTGCCGCAGGCTCTGCATGACTTTCAAAGGACACACTGTGCTGACCTCCACTTGATCTCGTCTCTTTTATGCTTGAACTTTCGTTGACCAGTTAACCATTCGCAAGATCTTTATCTTGGCAATTACACTTGACTAGCAGCCAAATCGTGCGCGGGTGCTGCACTCACTCAACCCACTCAGTCATTCATTGAGTCAAGTTTCCTTATCGTAGATCTACCAAATAGCCCCATAATTGTTTTCTGCTTATTTTAACGTTGTACCGAACAACCTGCCAGCACTAAGTAAATGTCATACAAAAAGTTAATAATAATTATGCACACACCGTACTCACCGACTAACCAAATGGCAAATACTGTCCGATTGTCGCTGGACTCAGGTTGTTGGTCTAACAATCAGAGGGGTGCTAAATGTTTATTTGTGCTGCTGATGTAAGAAACTTAGTCAGTCAGTGGGGTGGTATTTTGATTCCCAATTAAAGATTAAAACGTTTTGTACATAATTTATACGTAGTATATGTGATACGCTAGCTGATGAAATTTCAAAGTAAAGTTACTAAAGTAAAAACTTTAAGGAGTCCGTCAAATTGTCTAAAACTATTGTTCTTGATAAAAGCGAAAAAAAGGAAAGTAAGAAATTTAGAAATTCGGTATTATATGATACCAGCCATTTCAAGGTTAAGATTCAATTGAGAGTTCTATATATAAGAAAACAACCCAAATGCAGTTGTTATAAGAGCTTTTATAATCCTTTTTGGTGTTGGGAATACTCTACTTTCACAACATTTCCAATACATACTTTTCTCACTTCTTTAAACATCATTCATTAACGAATATAAATATAAGTGTTCAGTATTTCTTTTCTTTTAACTAATCGATTTGAATACAATTCGGGATAAATGATTAAGAGAATTACTCAAAAGATTTCAAAAGAAAATGGTTTACGAATAATGTTTTATTAAAAAGCTCAAAGGTTACAGCTAAGAATTGTGAACATATTCCTCAATTATATTTCATGTGCTGGACCAGCATTATTATTTGAGGATATTCCCTAAACCTATGAGTTTCTAGTTTTGAAAACTTAGCTGGTATAATGCACGCGTTCTTGCCGCGTTTTTATAGCGTTTTAAATCGCATTTAACAACAACTCACCCACTTGAGCACCCAAGCATTTAAAGTCCAGCTGTGCGAAACTAGTTACCCCACTACCCACTACAACTTCGACATGTCTATGACAGCCCCATGATTGCCAACAACTATAAAAACAGTAACAACTACGGTAACTTGAAATTGAAATCGCTCATAAATTCTGTCACTAATTGTAAAGAATGGCAAACCTTGAAATCACATCAACAGCTCAGTTTCGTGCGGCTACTGCAGAAAATGTCTTGGAAAATGAAAAACAGAAAAATGAAAATAAATTATGAAGCGCGCACAAATCTTACACGCAACTTGGACACACATAGATACAGATGGAGAGATACAAAAAGTCAGGGTAGTCAATATGCGAACACCACATCAACATTAGATTATTTCTTTTCGGCGGTTTCTAATGGGGTATATGGGAAAGAATCTAGCATCAGTAAAAATCCTGCCTAGAATAGGAGATCCCTACAAGAGCACTAGTTCGATGCAGGCAATTTTTACCATAAATCGGAATCGGAAGACCGGGGATTTTATAATGTTCCCAAAATTTCAAGACTCGAAAACTACGAAATTGTTGAAAAAAAAATTATTTTGATAATTACCTTTTGTACAGAGCACAGTGTCTGCATAACTTTTGCACTCACTGTGCAAGCGTATGTCTCTAGTATTTACAAAAAAATGCAAGCTATTGTATATTTGAAAATAAATAAATATAAATTTAAAACGCAAACATAAAGAGCCATTGACTGTTGACTTTTATGAACAATTAGGCGGCAGCCACTTAAAAATAAAACAAAAAAAAAAACTGCATGCAAAGATACAGATACATCGATACATTTATGAGACAGACATGCATATAAGGTATTGCCATTGCTTGAAAATACGATTGTAAGACTCTTAATGTTTTTTTTTTTTGCGGTTCGTTCTTTGGGCCTGGCCTATTGCTGTTAGCAACAACAACAACAAATACATAACAATAAACTTCAATTGATTCGATCGACAAGAGTGCTCAATACGTTTGTAGTGTCTTAGATGGTGAGACGCGGGGCGTTAATCTGCCATAAGGGGAGGGTGGCATAAAGCAGTGTATTTTGCCACTGCTAACTGCAATTGCTGCCAATGTAAGGCTATGAATTGTAAACTTGCTGCATTTTGACTTTAATTAATGCATTGCAAGCATTTATGCAAATGCCGGGAAATAATTTATCACCTCATTCAAGATGCTGGCAACTCTAGCACACTCAACCACAACAACAACAACAATAACAACATTGATGGAAAACTAATGCTGCAAACAAAACAAACAAGTTTCATACAATTGTTTTTCCGATACAACTAAATGAGGTTACAGATTCCCACTATATAGGAGGAGTTTAGGGTGGCCCTCTAGAAATAAGCAAAACAGACAACGCATTTATCTAAACGCTTGTGATTCAGTTAAGGTCGCCTGGATGAAGAATTTACAAGATTTGTATTTTCTGTACAAGCACAAGACGGACATCTGTCAAATCCTCCGTCCGTTCCGTTCGATTTTCGGTTTGAACATCTAAGATTTCGCAGGCTTCAAGAGCTTACTTTACCATGTAATGCACTTTTTTCCTCAAAAGTTTTATTGCAAATTTAACAAAACAAATTTACAACTTCCAACTTCTCTATATACATGATTTCAGAATCGCTTAAGTTCTACTGCTCGTTTTGGTAGCATATTTCCTTAAAACTAAGCAAAAAATCAAATTGAAAAAATTGGAATTTTTAAGCAACAATAGATGCATGAATAGATGATCTCTTTAAAAAGATACCCACTTCAATAGGTAATGGAACAGTTGATCCCATTAGAATTTTCGATTTGAATCTCCTATTGTCAATGCTTGTTCTGCCAATTTATTTATGTTTTTAAAACTAGGGCTGTCCCTTAAGCAACTTTTTTTTGACTACAATTGAAAATACAAAACAGAGTTTTCCAATCTTTCAAATGTTTCGGTAAAAGCGTTCTCGAGAAATGATGAAGACACATTTGTAAATGCGTTTAAAGTTCCAAGCACGTTAAGCCAACCTATGATATAGAAACTTCGCCTAATTGCAGTTTTAATAACGATTTTGCATTTCAGAAAAGCACTTTTTACTCGAAATGTTTAGTATTACTTTACAAATGTTCAAAGTTTTTTCAAGGGAAAATTTCTTAAGTTTCTTTCTTATATAGTTTTTCCATTTCGCACATCGCAAATGTCATTCCTAGATAAATGTTTCCAACATTTTGTCGCATCAAAGCAAAAGCCTGGTTCAAAAAAAAGTGTACCTCCATAAGAGTATTTAAAATTCAGCACTTCAATACTACAACCAGATCGTTAATTTTTTACACACTCTCTCTCTCAGTACCCCACGCCCACGCATTAAAAATTAGAGGGCGTGGCAAAGTATTGCTTGCATTTTATATATTTTTTTCGGCGGCATTTGTTTGATCACGTTTTTTTCGCATCGATCTCTGTCTGCATATCGTATCATTCTCTCTTTCCTTGTCCATATGCATTTAAATAATTACTGCTTAATTTATAAATTGTAGCGGAAAAATTTTAATTTACTTTTGCAATTGCTTGATTTTTTTTTTGTTTTATTTGTGCTTTATTTAGCTGCGAAATCGGCCCAAGGTTAAGTCCGCAGCTGCTTGGCATCAAATACACTAGTTGTGTGGGTGGTTCGATTGATCTATTGAATTGTGGGCAGTACGAAACTTATATGGAGGGCTATTAAGTTTTGTGTTGTTTTTTCTGTTCAGCTCGACTGTGGGCAAGTAAATGGACAGGAATTGATTATAATGAACAAGTGGGTATTGAAATCAATTCTCAAGCGATATTTGTTATATGCAGGTAATTTATATGGAAACTATGGCTAAAGTTGTGCAGCGTTTTTATGGGATTTTCCCAAGAGTTTATGTCCGGATGATTTCATATGTTCGTTGACAAACCCAGGTTGGAACTTCTTTAGGTACAACTGCAGTTTTCTTATAAATTAAAATTCAATCCAATGATTTATTTTCAAAATTTTATGTATATGTTGATCAATAAGACAAGAAGTATACATATAGTCTTTGCTTTTGGGAAAATTACGATTTAGACAATCTGTAATAAATCTTTATAAAATATTTAATCTTCAAAAAATAGATACGTGAGGTAGATGTAAATTAAACATGCGTTTTAATGCGACATCTAGGCGAATTTCTCGTTGCCATAGGTCTACGATATCCTTAGCTAAACAGGTAGATTTAATATAAGGGACTCAAAAACTCATCGCCATTGCTGGCATTACCGTTTCTGGTGCAGAGAATACATTACACATCGTAAGTCCTTAATACTTCGCCTCATATGATGCTACTAATCGCATCTCTATCAAATTCCCTATCGTCTGCAACAATCCTATTACTTGATGAATCGCCCTCAAATTGTTCCGTCTTCAAAACTGCTGATATATTTTCACCACAGAAATCTCTTGCACAATGTTTTTTAATCCAATTATTGCTCTCATTAGGAGCATTGTCCTCGATTTGGTTCTGAATTGCCCACTCTCTGCGTGTCCTAGTTATAATCGATCTTGACCTTGTGAGTTTATATACAGTTTCACAATATAATGCTACAAATCGGACTGTCACATACTTGCTGGATGCACAGAATTGACATTTCAAAAGCACACTCTCCTCTCCTTGTCGTTAATTCTCTTAACAATGGCCTATCATAAGTTTCTAATATCTTTTACCCAAATTCGCCCAAGATTTATTGTCTGTTATTTGTCAACGCCCCCAACAGCAACAACAACAACAATTACAACTAACACCCACTTGTAGAGAGAGCTACAATATGACCACAACATTAAAAAAATAACAATCATCTACCACTTAGTTATCGCATTGTTCATGCAACACTGTCTCTGCCACAGCCGCCGCCCCCTTTTGGCCGCTCCCCTTTGACGGTAACGCCCCTTAGCCCATGGCACAAATCCTAAACCGACGATCTGTTTAAAGTCTAAGTATGCCTCGAAGCGACATCTGAGTTATATTGTGCTCATATTTAATTTGATTGCCACAGAGCCGCCGTGCCAGCCGTAAAAATCAATTTGCCAAAACGTCTACAACTTTATCATAGAGCGTCGTCACTGGGTCTGCCTCCGTTGTAGCCATATATACTGCACATTGCTGGGTAAGGTATGTATGTGCTATATGGTTATAGCTATTGGAACATAAGGCGGCTATTGCCGTTTGAACCCGAGACCCGAAAGCCATGGCAAATGCCAAAAATACAGTCACAGTCACAGTTAGAGTCTTGGACACAGGCACCGTCCCCTGGCTTAGACATCGCCATCAACATCAACGTCATCGAGATCTTGGTCAGAAATAAGGAAAAAGAAACGTTTCCATATGATCGCCGCCAGGCTTATGGGCATAGAAAAACACTTAAATTTTTTGTTATCGCCTCAACTAAATCAATTGACTTTTGGGCAACTTGAGCAACGACCCGGTCAGCAATATAAATTATATGTCCAAGTCAATGGATCATAGCTATGGCTTAAATCAAGAAAGCGCCAAAACAAAATACAATTGGCTCATGTTTGGCATTTGGATGGGCGCCGAAGTGTGCATACTCTAAGATCTTTGAAAATGCAAAAGCGTAGATTCAATCTTACTTATCTAAATTAGGCATACTGCAAGTTTTGGTGCAAACTGTTTACAATGGCTTTCTGAAAAATGACTTTCTGAAAAATGACTCCATTTCTTGCCTAGTACCTTCATCATCATTAGTGGCACAAACGATTCTATTTGCATCTTGGCGTCCCCTTGAAATCTCTTTCATTCTTCAATGTGCAGAGCTAGCGTTCTCCAGTTTCTTCTTCCAAGACGCAAGACGCTCTGCAATTTGATCCACATTGTCTATCCAACGAACATTTGGACGACCTCGTCTTCTTCTTCCTTCGGGTGTGTATTGGAAGATGTTTCTAATTGGGCTATTGTTTGAGCTTGATCTGTTTGCTGATTGCTCGAATATCTAATGCCACATACGGCTTGAAGAAACTATAATACACTTCCAACAGACACTTAGAGTATTAGCCAAAAAAGTGGCAAGCATAAAAATATGCATGCATTTTTCTTTGCCCAAAAAAAAAGTGCATGGATATTATATTTGAGGGCCATAATTTTCGCATCAAGAGCTTTCAACTAATGTCAGAGATTAGAGAGTTGAGTTTATATTTTCTCTTATTTTATTTATTGGCAAGCTGCAGCCGATAATGGTTTCATCGACAATTGGCCATCGAGGCCAAGATATTAGCGTGACCAACTGCATTGGGGTTAATCAAAAATTGTTGACCTTTGATTAAACCGCGCCCCAACGACTCTTTGCCCTCTTTGGTAGATATATCTATCTGAATATATCTAAGTGCTGCAACGCATACATTAAATTTAATTGAGTATCGTTAAAATTTCCGAAATTGCTTAATCAAAAAATTATTACTCGTTGTGTATCAGGTTGATTAGCTGGGCGGTCAAACATTTTAAGGTGTGTATAAAAATACAAGCTCTATCTATTAAAATCGATTTGAATATTATTTTATAGTTTTGGATGCGGTTCAAATATTAGGCAAAGTGAACTGAGAAATTGATCTTGAACAAGACAATTAAGAAGCAACAAAATCGAATAATTTCTATATGCTGTACAAAGGGGTAAAAAGCTGGATTAAGATTGTGCAAATCGAAAGTGTGTGTATCATCCAGATGCAAGGGAAGGGAGACCCCCAAAGATATTTAATACATCTTTTCTGTAAAAATGCCTAGAACTCAGAGAGTAAGAGTCAACAGCTTTTCAAAAAAGAACCATAGCTGATAGTTAAGAATGTGGGGGCATTAATGTATTATAATACCCACTACCTCTTAAAGATTCTGAGATGCTTTTGTTTATATTTGGATTCTACCAAATACTAAAAAATTTCTCAAGCGATATTCTCAAACAATTTTCAAGTTATTCCTCATACTTTTCCTATAGCGACCGCTAACTTAGTTTCATCTGTAATTAACTTTTCTTCAATTTTGCATAAAAATTTCCAGAAATCTTGAGCTCGTCTGTTAAGATTTGCGTATTTCGTGCATGCGTGTGCATGTCTGTGTGTTAACTGTCAAATGTTGACATTTGGCAACGACGCTCTAATATGTTTGACATTCATTTGGGGTGCCGTGCCACATGTTGCATGTTACTAAAGTGGCCTGACATTTTAACGGGTTTTTTGCATAAGTCCAGCAACAACAGCGACAACAACAACTCGACATAGTTGCCAATTGCACTTTTGAGTGCATCAACATAGCCAACTGATTGCACTTGTTGCATACAGTTAAAGTATTGGCAACATTTTGTTGTAACTTGATTGCCAGCAATTCCCAAATTGTCACAAAACCCGAGACACATTAATGAATTGAACAAGTGCGTAAAAGAGAGTGGGGGGTGGCGGGGGGCTGTTGGTTAACGTTGCGGGAGAGCAATCGAATTCAAATTCAAATGCAAATGTTGTTGTCATTGTTAACATGTTACCTACCAAAAACATAAACACAGTCGTGCAACATTATTTCTTCTCATTTATGAGTTGTTTGTGGTTATGGTGAGTGAAACGATTTATGAGAGTGTTGGTAAATGGGAACCACTTCAAAACATTTGTTTTTTTTTTCTAAATTGGTTGCAGTATTATTGCGAAATCGGTTAGTAAGTGTAAAATACGAAATCTTTCGAAATGTTCGTTCGTTATCGTCGCTACAATGTTCAAGATGAATCTGCAATGACAAGAACTACGAGATGCGGAGAGATATCATTTTATTGCTGGGCTCTTGATAGACATCTTTAAAATTACGTATAAGCCCCATAACATCCTACTATATATAAATTTTATAGCAAGTTTTTTATAGGAACCTGCTGGGTGAATATTTATTGTTCACATCTGGGGCTGGCTAGGAACTTGAATGAACAATCTAAAATATAAAAAACGAAGTTGATCAAGTTGGGGTTTCATAGTTCGTGATTGGTCCAAGTTGTGCGATTTGGCGAAACAAGTTGAATTAAGATGGAAAAAGAGATGAATTGTATAAGTAGAAAGGATATCCTCAAGTTTATCAAAGTTGGCACATTAAGACGCGTAAAGGATCGTACAATGCGTAATTTGATATACAAAACTGTAATGCCGGTCAAGTTACTCTGGATGGAATAATAAAGGAAACTTTGTTGGAATCAATGAACCCGAGTAGGAGATCGGTTAACACGCCATGGCATGTTCTACGAATCAATTCGAGAAGCTAATTTTATAAGACGAAGTCTACAAGAATTGGACTGCAATCGAATATTAAGATCGCATTTTAAGCCCCGTAAAGCAAGAATGACTTGCTACGTTGTTCAATCTTGCAATGTCTCTAAACCCGCCTATGCGCATGCTTGTAGAAATCGACCAAACTTTTTGGTACAGTTTTGCTTTTTCTTGCGAAAAGTTGGCTAAAAATTAAATGAATAGCTTTCGAATTGGTAATTGCTCTTAGCGCTGATCTGTATAGCGTTTGGTAGTAACATTCTACATACATTTTCTGCTGTCTTATACATAGCCGGCGTTTAATACCTTCCGCCTTCACAAAAAGAACATAAATGAAAATGCAATTTGCAACACTTTAGAATGGGACGAAAGGGTTAATGGAAAGACGTTAAACATAACTCCGACTTGGCTACAATGTTGGCTTTGTAAAGTAAGACATAAAAACAACAATATACCCAGCACACACACACACACCCTCTTAACAAAGCTGTTAACGACACAAAATGCGTAGGATATGGCCATAAAATGTATACTCATGGTTGTTGCAGTTGCAACAACTGGCGACGAGTTGTTAGCAATTTTTCTTTTTAGCGCGACAATTGCCCCAAAGGCGACACAGCGACAATTAAAATGCAAACAAATTGAATTGGCCTAAGTGTGTGTGTGTGTGTGTGTGTGTGTGTGTGTGTGTGTGTGTGTGTGTGTAAAGGTTGGCCAAAGTGTTTAAAGCCATAAAGCTGCGTACTTAATTTGGCCAGCAGCAAGCAACTGCGGCAACAGCAATCTGGCAACTTGGCTAATCTGGTAAACTGGCAATGTGGCAAGCAAGTGTTGCATGGTGGCACGTAGAGGCGTGGTGGCGAGCTGGCAACGCACGCGCTCTACAAATTTTTCGTGGCGAAAGTTGGCATGTGCCGTTATTTTAATTGCAACATGTTGCAAGACTAATTTGTCTCGCACTTGTAAAATGCAGCTTTTTGCTTAAACTATTGTTGTTGCATGTTGTTGTTTGCGTTGCATCGTGTTGTTGCCATTAACAATTGATTAACAACAATAGCGTTGCTGTTGTCAATGTTCTTGGGGCAGTACTAGAGATGTTGCATGGAAATGTGGGTGTGGCAATGTGGCATTTTCGATAGTTACTAAATCATTTGTTTAAGTTTAGCATGAATTTGCTGTCGATTTAGGAGGAGTAGTGTGGGAAATAAGATGCTGTTAGGGTCTCTTAGTCCCTCCTTATTAAATGTAGAAATATCAAAGTATGTATTCAATACTATTTTTCGAGATAATTCTACTATTTCTAATACAAAAAATAATTTAGTTACTCTACAAGATCATAGCCAAAAGCTGAGGTCGCACTGCTTTTTATAGCACCCAAGCAGTGCTTAACTTCTAATATATCACGTATACGCCCAGAAAGCCATATATTTGCTCTATCTTTCTTGTACTTTATATATCAAAAATCCCAAAAAGTCTTAACAACTTGAACCTGCTGCATTAGTATTTGAAGAATTCGAAATTTTCGCTTTCCATCAATTCCTTTTTAAAAAATCTATTCTATTCTATAATCCCCGGCAAAGAATTTTATACATTTCAAAACGTATTTTTTTCTAAGCATATTATTTGGTGTTCCCAATTAAGTTGTAGATTTCGTAGCTTTAAGTACGTCAACAATACAAAAAAGTTATATGGATGGTCCGTTTATGTCCGCATTCTATAGTTCGTAAAATTCAGCTCCAATATGTGAAAAAAAAGTATTAAATAAAAAAAGTAATATTAACAATCAGCTTGCTTGGAATGAAATATTTCATCGGTAGAAGAAAACTTCGAAACCTTGTCGCTACTTCAAGTGCTACCTTCGATGATCCCTTCCATACACTTCACATGTCACGAACCCATCTCTGGGAAACACGTAAACCTGTCCCTTCTTTAATACATATTTACTCGTTTGCCTAAGCCTAATAGTTGAGGCAGCAAATTGATTTGATTTGATTAAAAATCCACCAGTTTTTCGCTCTACCATACAGTGTCTCCATCTTGGCTAACTCCTCCTGCGCTAGTACCTAGTAGCTAACGTTATTATCCCAATAGCCACCACACAGACAAACATTAAGCTGTCAGCGTGCGCCCAACTTGGCAACGCATTTAGCCATGGCTTGCTCTAATCTATAAGCAGTAATCAAATTTTTGCTGCAAGGCCTCAATCGGAGCCCCACTTGGGCTGGGGCCTGAATGGACGCAGCCTATAATTATGCAACACATGTTCCATCCAACAATTGGCCATAATTTAGTCAAAGGTAATTGAGTAAGCGCGACGCGCGTCATCCAGCCTAACGCCACAGCATTGCTTGACCTATCATTAAAGCCAATTGAACCCATCCCCCTTTCCGGGATCTGCTACGAAACTACGAGACTAAGCCAAACTAACTGCTGCTACTACTACACATAATATACGCACAGTAGCAATAGCCGGTCATGGCTTTTTGATTGAGTACTGCCAAGCTGCCGGCTAGTGTACGTAAGATGTCGAGCAGTATCGACTGTAAGATACTCTAGACTCTGCTTGGGATATTTGCTGCTGACTTCCTACTTATAGGGTGCTTTGTGTTGTAAACTACAAAGCTGAGAGGGAAAAAAGGAAGAAAACAAAGAACACAGAAAGAAGCCTTATTTATTTATTTCTAGTTTGGCGCATTATCTCTGAGCCAAGCTGTTATTTAATTATATGGCATTAGAGACGGGACAGCGCTGCTGCTGCAGCCAGCCAGGAGTTAAGCCAGGAGCTAAGCGAGCGCGCGCTCAAAGTGTAGTTCGCACAGCTACGCATTACGATGCCAGGCATGTCTGGGCTGAAATGCAAGAATTCCTTTGTATAAGCGAGTAACTCTGGTAATTGCCAGCTTTAATGATTACCAAAGCAGCCAGCTTGAAACTTAGAGAGTGCCACAGATAGCTCTTTAATTTGCGGAAATTGCAAAGCATTGCAAACGTGTGCGGCGACTACGTCTGTGGGGGGGGCAGGGGCTGAGCAGGTGTAATCTTGATAGCGTGATTGTCTTGGCTTAACCTTTGAGGCCGCTCCCAAGTTGCCAACTAGCTGCAAAATAATCTGTGGCCATATTTGTTGCACACTTCACTTCATTTGTGCCACATTATACACCTACAAATGTCATTCAAAGCACAAACCAAGAAAAAACATGTTAATTTAAATGCAAAAAACAATACCAAAAAAAGCCACTATATAACAATACCAAATAAAAGTAAAAAAAATACAAAAAATAGCAAAAAAAATAAATACAAAAAATCAAATGACTCGCGATCACAAGTCACGATAATGATAAATCGCAGCTAAACATTTAAGCAGTCCATATTGCTGTTGTTGTTGTTGTTGTTGTTGCCACAAAAGGTCGAGGGTGGCTACATGCAACAACAACAACAACAACAGCTGCAAGTACAACAACAACCGTAAGAGCAACAACAAACGGTAGAAACAAAAGTATCTCAGTAGCAGCAAAAAAAGTTATTTACTCATTGTACAATAAAAAAAATAAATAATACCAAAAAAGATGTTGCAAGTTAACAACTAAATAACGAAGTTTGCATACTCTTCGCGAAATGACAAATACTTTTGATTTATTTTGCCATTGGTCTACCGCACTGATAGGTTTGCTTCCTACGGCAAGGAATGTGATTTCGATTATATTTAATATTTTGCTCGCTATATTTTAAAAAGTATTTTATAATTTTTAGAATCTGAGGATATTCCAAAAATACATTAACTATAAACACAGCTTAATTTAAAAGCTTCTATCCAAACTTATAATTTTTTTTTAAATTATACCTCGGCATAAGTATTATTAAATTCGAGTAATTGGCATTATCTTAGAAAACACACTGATTTGGAAATAACTCAACTACCTTCACCTAGTCATTACACAGTTTTAATTAAATTTGTTTTATCCAACTCAATTATACTCTAAAATTCTTCTCTACTGTTTCAATACATGCAATATCATTGTAATATATTGTTGTTGAGTAGCCTATAAAACTTATCCGCAAACCGAGAAAGCTTTTTGCAGAGTATCTAAACACAACTTCAGCAATAACAAACATGACCAGAAGACAAAAAAAAATCAAGCAACGTGTCACAGTTCGTGAAATAACAATAGTTCACAATCGAGCCGGCGGCTGGAAGATCAAGTCCCGTACCTACTCTACCCTAGAGCAGCAGCTCCACTCAACTCCGATCAATATCTCAATGAGTTGACGATTGAGCCAAGCTGCCGAATCTTTTGCTTATACACTACAGCAAATGCTTGTCATTGATTTGGCTTCTGTTTTTGGAGTCTGGAGATTGTTCCAAGGGGTTTCGTTTTGTGGTTAGTGCCCTCAGTTGATTGTCAGCGACAACTGGTAGCAAATAAATAAGAAGAAAAAACAATCTTTTAATAAAAACGCTTTTTTTTATTTGTCCAAATAATGGGGGAATATTTTTTTTTTATATAAATTTATGTTATGCATAAATTATTAATGTTTATTATAGTGCATTTAGCTATAAAAGGTCACAGTTTGTTTATGGAGCGTTTTTTTACTTGTATAAATTTTGTGAGATTATTTTGATTTTTTTTTCATTTAGTGTAGAGATCACGAGCGACCCAAATTGATTTTGGTAAATGAGAATGTTTTGTAGAGTTAAATTTGGTCATATCGTTTTAGACTGATTGATAAGGCAATAATGTTATATCAAATTAGCTTGTTTTTTTTTTGTTTAAATTTTTGTTATAAGTTAAAGATAGTAAAATGTTAAATTTATGTTTATAATGTGCTAGGTATGGTAAGGGTATTGGAAATTATGTTGTTGTTTGTTAAACTATAAGATTTAGCAAATAAATTAGCTTCAAAATATCTTGGCTTTGAATGTGGATATGGATTTGAGCACTAAGCTTAAACTGATTAGCGTATGGCGTTTGTTTTTATCGAAATATCAGTAAAATTTGGATTTATTGGTCGTTAGCTTAGAAATCAAATGGTTTTTGGGCACATTTACATATTGAGTGCCATAATTACATTAAAAATCAAAATTATGCAATAGCTTAAAATTTCAAATTAAATTATTTAACCTTCTAGCTCCAAAAGTGTAAGAAAACAGCATACCGTCTTCTAAAACAACCTATATTTAAGCAAAGTATATGGAACTGTTATAGTTTTAAAGGTTTAATTATTTTTCAAATTTTTTTGAATGCCTAAAATGTTGTTCCCTTGCTTCTCGCTGTCTTCAAAAGTGATTACAAGTTGATATAAATATGAAAAAAAAAAACAAAAAAAATAAATAATAAATCTATACCCTGCAACTGCAACACTTCAAATCATCAACAAACTATTATTTTTCAATCCAATCAAGCTTTAAGTGTGACCGCAGCTGACATTTGTTCAATCTTCAAACCGCAACAGTAATCAGACAGTTTCATTCTGCGCATTCCGACAATCACTTGTCGTTCACTTGTTTCATTTATCGCTGCAATTTATCAATTACAAAATCGCAAATATTTGACTATTTGTGTCGCTAGTTGAAAAATCCACACAACATTAACAAATCGACAACAAAATGGCCGTAAAGCATTTGCCAGGAAAAATCTCTTAACACTAATCAAAAAAAGCAAAAAAAAACTAACAAAAAAAATACTAAAACTTACGGTGCGATAAAATTCAACAGATAAACGATGCAAATTCACACGTTTGACAACATCTACAACAACTTCTTCTGCAGCAACCAGTACAGCAAAAACAACAACAGTAAGATCTACAAATATGTAAAGCTTCATGTCTTGGTATTTGAATGGGATAGTCTCTCAACAGCCCACCTGCTCAGGTGCTCGCAAAGGTGTCAAATCAACACAAGTTGCGATCGTTGTCAAACTTTCTGTAGCTGGCAACATTTTTAGTACTCTGCAGCCCAAATGGGGTATATGGGGTTTGTAAGAAGTGTCATATGATTGAGAATATCAATATCATGCAATATGCTCTCGTTTTGAAAATCAGCTTGCATATGCTTGTACATTTTACAATTTGAATTTAAACGAAACATTTTGAGAATTGAATAAATGTACATGTCTACCACTTTATATCACACCATTTTTTTTAAAAGGTTCCAATAATGTGATACCTTAAGGTAATAATTTATTCTTCGATGCGCTTAGCAACTCGCAAAGATCAACATATTCTACTTGAAATCTACAGAATCTTCATTTTTATCGATTTTGACATATTTGGGAAAAAAATGTACTTGCCGCAGCAAGCTGTGATTGCTAACCGGCCTAGAGAAGAAAGCAAGTCTGAATAATCTTATATTATTCATATAATAACGTAATATCAAAGTACAAATTGTGTTGCACGCAACTAACACGCCACCTTGCGACATAAATTTGCTTAAGAAGTAATGGTCACACTAGAATTATGGCAAATGTTTTTTATACAAAATGTTTTTCTTTTTGAATCAGAACTTTCCAATTCTCTTAAAATAATTTCTCTACTTTTGCTTGCAGGGTATTTTAAGGTTTAGATATAAAAAATCTTTGAATTCTATTTTTGCTGGCAACTTGTTGCTGCTTAATTTATGCCAAGCTGCTAATTTGCATACCGTTGATTACAGAATGCAACCCGCAGCATTTGTGCGCCCCCCTTGCTCTCAACGGCCGAACCAAATCAATCTTACTGCATATAATACTATTTACTAGAGAGAACCGTAGGCGCCGGTCAACTCATACACCGCAACGTTGTGGCAGGGAGCCAATTTAAGCGTAGCAACATTTTTTTTTTTCAAGCCCCATGGCAACATTTGCAACTGCGTCAGCAACATGTCGCCACGGTGCAAGCTTTTAATGCAAAAGTGCCAAAGTGTTGAAAATCTTTTTTGATAGGCGGAAATTGTTGTTGCCGCTGCTGTTGCTATTGTTTTTGTTGTTGCAAATTCAATCAGCCAAAAGTGCAATCGGGTGAAGGCAGGTCAAATGCCACTAATGAGTTGCCCCAGCAAGAAGCATCGCAAGTAGAAGAACAAGAGGCAGCAGCAGCCCAGCCATGCATACCAAAGCCAAGTTAAAGCCAACACTGTTGGCCAGCAAGTGTGGGCTAAAAGAACACTCAAGGCTATATTATCAAAGTGATAGGTTTTACATATTATTATTGTCGGATGCTGCTGTCGATGTTGTCGTTGTTGTTGTTGTCTACCGCTGTGTGGCAGGGTAATTGCCACATTATTATATTTTTTGTTGCATAAAATGCTTTACAACAACTTTGATAACGCTACCGATGGCAAACCTCACGCACGCTGGAAGTTAAGCCTTCCAAAAATATTTATAACTTGTGTAACCAACTTAGTTTTCATAATATGCAATCAAAAAGTAAATAATTAAAGTAAAGAATGAGTTCAATATTGTCAACGAAATTACCAGATTTTTAAAATATTTTGTTTAAAGTAATTTTAATTTTTAAGGTATTCACACGGTCGCGCATAAATGCAAAAGTTGCAAGACTTAAGTGCGCAACAAGAAAGTTTACCTCAAAAGAGTTTATTTATCAAGTTGACAACATGCTTACCCAAAAGCTACAACAAGATTTCTGAAAAACAAAATATAGTCATTCCCCGTTCAAATACAGAATATATGTAAATATTGCTTCATAATATTTTTTGATTTTAAAACCAGTAAATTTTGATGAGAATAGTTAGATTATTTTAGAACTTAATCACTTTTTATTCTGCTAGATCGGGAATAGTGACTCTATACCGTCAAAAAATAAAGTTAAAATGTTGTAAATTGATAAAGTTTAATTAACAAAACTTGGCTGAGTATTATTCTTGAGAAAATTTCTTGTGCATTTATGCGCGAGACTAGGTAAAGCCGCCCGATTAAGCATTTATTATATCAACAGTGTGTAGGTTAAAATCTCTTTAAAGTTCATTTTATGTCTCATTTTTCATTTATTTAACCATTTTTTTTTATCGTTTGTTTAATCAAATTTTATTTAATGCGTTTTTTGTAAAGAATTGACTTTTTTGCCTTGGGGCTACGCCTCAGATTTATTGGCCTTAAGTAGCAGCCAAATGCAAATTGCATATAAATATCATCTTATTTTTCCACATGCCATGCTTCAACTTTACTGGCAACATTATGTGGCAACATTCCTATTTATTTTTATGCATCATGCCAACAAAAACTGATAAAATCATTCATTTAGCCATGAATTAATGCTTGTGGGCTTGTTTGAAGGCTGCAAGAGTGGGGCGCGGGGGCAAAATAATGCGCGACAACGCAACGAACGCTTATTACATCCCATGAAAATATCAGATTATTGGCAATTATGTGCTACAAGGATCTTTTAGATGCATCTTCGTAATGGCATTGACAATGGAAACGATGACAAGGCAGAGGCAGCAAATTTTAAATTTTAATTCTGCTTCGTCATAGGATGCCGGTTTTTTGCTTTTTGTCAAATTTTCATAAAGTGTTGGATTTTAATGTTATATTGTAATGTGATCAATCAAATTTGAAAGCGGTTTTTTGTAATAGAGGGTTTTGCTTGAGTGATGTGTAGCGATTTGTACCCAGTTCTGCTTGAAAGCTCAAGCTGATTAGGACTTCATAATAATATTGTCTAGTGTGCTGATCTTGATTCGGAACCTTATTCATCGGATATCAAACAAATCGTCCGGAATTATGTCTTATCATTTTTTGTATTCTATTGAAAACCACAGTACAAGTTTCTATCGTTTATCAAAATAGCTCTACACTTGCTTTACAACTCTCTGGAACTTCTTACTAATCTCAAACCTTTGCTAACCCGCAGCAATCACAGAACCAACACACAAAACTATCATCATCATCTTGGTAACTATGGGAGGGAAACAAGATATTCGCATAGCAATAACTCAGCTCATTGTCAGCGCCGCCAGACGACCCACACACTGACCCCGACAAGAATTACTATAGCGTGCAGCTACAAAGGTCAGACAAAGCTAGCTAAAGAGTCGCCTCATCTTTATGACCAATGCAATTTGTCAAATCCATAAGTAAGAATCTCTGGCCAAGCGGGCACATTGAGGTGGCCGGCCCCACACGTCAGGGAGTCATAAAAACGGCATAAAGAGTGAGCAATATTGCAGTTGCATAGCATGCTGTGGAGCTTATGGATGGATGGACTGTCGGAAGCCCGGGTAGAGTTGGTGATGGATTTACAAAGTCAGAAGCCACGATGCCATGGCCGCAACACTTTCTGCTAAAAACCATATACATATGTATGGGTTTTATGTACAAATATTTTTATTGCCGTTAGCGTGTAGGTTTTTGCTGAAATTCCATTTATATACACTGCAGCAGTGGTGGGGCATGCTAGACCTGGGAGACAGGCAGCAGTAAGTGTGGCGGCATATGAATTGATTTTGATAATGAAAAAGGCAAGACGCTGAAGCTTCTTTATACAAAAACTGTGTCGTTTAGGACTGCAGGCAAATTACGTTTAAATAATACTTATCCTGTGCAGCTATTAATAGCGTATCCCTACGTCGTACAAGGCTGTCAACTGTTGCACATTTTCTTTTTCAGTTGCAGTTGCAGTTGCAGTTGCTTAATGGCTGCAGCTGCTGTTGGAAGCTGCTGCTGCACTTGCAGCTTGGCGTCCTCTATACTTTTTATTGTTGTTGTTGTTGTGTCTGTCGTTATGTTGCATTAGAATAGGGCAACAAATCATCTCCATTAACCTAAAACAAAACTGCGCAGACAATCGCGGAACGTGCATCTGCAACACGCCAAAGCAACTGCACACAAAATGACTTTTTTTTGAGGTTTGGGTTTGGGTTGATTTGGATTTAGGTGGTCCACAACAACAACAACAACAGCAACAACAGCAATAGCAACGAACACATAAAACACAACAGCAAAAGGTGATAAAATTGGTGTCACTTGTCACGTAGAACGTTAATTGTGAAACGGAAATGTTGCTACGTGTTGTTATTGTCGTTGCTGTTGTTGTTGTTGTTGGTTGTAGGTTGTTATTGTTGTTGGTGGCTGGTTTTTGGTCTGGCACGCCTGCTAAGCAACATGTTGCAAGCAAGTTTGTTATATAATTTGTGTCGTTTGTGGCAACACTAACAGCCTGTCAGTTGTCAGTATCCTCCCATTTGGGAGGAATTGAAATATTCAATCAAGATGCATGCATTAGCTTCACCGCCAGGCGTGCCATATCTCTCTCGCTTTCTGTCTCAAAATCTCACAAATTACTCTTCTTATAACTGTTTGTCAAAAGTAATATTCAAGTTGTAGTTGCACAGTGGTTCGAGAACGTTGTCATAATGATAATTAAAACGGAAGTATTAGTAGTAGAAGTAATAACAATGAGAGTTTCACAAATATATATAGTATGTTAGCCAAAAAGGAATCAGGCCAAAGAGCGAATTACGCCGGAGTAACAGACTTTGATCGTCAATCAATCTTGCACTTGGTTCTCCACTTTTGCGGTGTGCCAACAAACACAAAGTAGAGGAATCACTTAGGCATTCTTCCCACTTTTAGGTTCTTTAAAAAACTGATCATTTTATTCCCAAAGGCGGCGCATGAAGATATCTCTATTAATAAATGTTCGAATTTAACAAGGACTTACAGTTTATAACCGAATGCGAACGGTGGTGTCGTTAATTAATAAAGATATTCTTCTATAAATCTATCGTCTATTTGATAGCTTTGCCACTGGTACATCAAATACACCTTTAGGGAACAAGCGAGCCACTAATCTTCCAGTTATGAAGCGAATAGGCCACCACTACGCTATTGAAGCCCACAAGCTCTACCATATTAATTGTTGATCCTCATATTGTTATTATAATATTGTACCTTAAATTTTCAAGCGAGATACAAGATAAAATTAATAGACTACAAATAAGTTAAATAGAAAAGCTACATATTGGCGGAAAAGCTTTCATATTTTCCCAATTACCATCAACCAAATTTTTCAATTATATATTCATAATCTGAGGCTGCTTAGTTCTCTCAGCTTTTTAGAAGCAAAACTCTTCATGTTCTATAACTACTCGCTTAACTTTCTCATGCCAAAGCAACAACTTCCTGTTAAACTCTATCCAATTAAGTAATCAATTTTTTTATCTCAATGTTTTTCTTTCCAAAATGCTACTCTATCTTAAATTTCCCATTGTCGTCCGGCTGCTAAGCACTTGCAATCAAAAATGTCAACATTTAATTACGCACACAACAAACTGTTTAAGTAACTTGCAGCCGTCAACTGACAATAACTACAAGAGCAACAACACCTACAACAACAACAACAACGTCAAAGTGTTGCACAAATCTGGCCAGAAATTAACATAAATCCAATCACACAAAAGCCCCGCTTTGTAGTCACAACTTGGCCAAGAGTCTCAACGTGAGTGACGTGGTTCGGCCAGCAACTCTGACTGTAGGACGTGCCGTTTAGGTTGGCAAAGAAAGAGGGGTTTGTCCGTTGCTGTCTTGTGTGAGAGATACGTGGTAACGAGGTGGCAGAAGGGGCAGATGGGGGGTTGCGAGACTTGTATACATTCGCCCACGCGACTAATCGCGCAACTGTGCAACCCGCCAAATGCAGTTTTTTTTCTTTTTTGATTGGATTTCATTCATTTCGTTTTATTTTTTATATAATTTTTTTCAGCGCCCTCTGGCTGCCAAACTGGCAAACTTAGTTCGTCAGTAACGGAGGCAACAAATTTTGCTACCCATCAGGCGTCCAAAGCCCAAGAGAAGTGTCATTGTTTCTTTAATTTTTCGCTTAATACTCTATCGAGACTGATGCGTTCGATAAGAGAGACAAGCCGATTTTTGTAGAAAAGTTAGGCTATGATTTAGTTAGAAAGATAAGTGATGGAGTTAAGGGATTCTTTTTTGAACACTTTCCCAAACGTATATATGCAGCAGGATTTATATTTCTTTCGAAACTGGAAACGAGAATAAAAATTTAATAAAAAAAAAAACAATTTACTTAATTTTGATTAGAAAACTCTTATTTGAAAAAGAGAGAATACCCAAAAACACTTTCCTTTCTTCTAGCCAAAAAACTTTGTAAGGATTTCAGTAGCCTTCTAAATTATTTGCAACTTTATTTTTGCCATGAAATTTATATAAGTTTTTTTTTGCTTAAGACCCTTATCAATAATAGTATTCTAAGCGATCTGTACACATTTTGTCAGGCTGTACCATATGCCATAATCATGTCAAATTATTTATAGAGATTTTTAAATATTACAGCTCTTAAAAACAGGTATTGCATCTTGATATATATGGTTGAGGCTCTATATCATATATATCATATTACAAAAAATTTATTTTCGAAATTTGCAGCTTTCGCCATCTTGCATGATTTCCTTCTTAACTCTGGGGAAAAACGTATACGACTTGTGGCCGATTGTAACGTAAGAGTAAGCCAACTTTGTTACTCCAGTTTTCACTGTTACTTTGGTTAATTTATTTATTTATTTATTTTTTTTTTTTGCTTGCTGTTTTTTCCGAAATATGTTTTTTTTTTATGCAATGTTTGTGATTTGAATATTTGTGACCATGTATCTGTAACTGAATTGTCATTTAACTGACGCGAAACTTTTTTGCATTTTGCGCAAGCGCGGAGGCTGCTCAAGTCAAGTCAACCAAGTCAGATCGAGTGGAGTCGCTTGGAGTAGAGTCAACTGCAGTGTGGCTGAGAAGTGGAAGTGGTGTAGAGTCGTAGAGTCGACTTGGCTGTGGGCTCATGAGTGCCGCACACACACACACACACACACACACACTGTATGTTGTTAAATCTGTCGGAGTGTTTGTCGTCTCTGTCGGGGTCTGCCAACTTATGAGGCATATAAATGTTTAGGCAAACAAAGTCACAAACAATTCAATTATAAAAATGCAAATGGCCCGGCAGATAAGCAATGTAACTAAAAACAATAAAAAAAAATATTTAAAAAAATAAAATAAAGTGTCAAAGTGCTGCGGCATTTGCATGTTAGCGCAATTTTTCAAAAGTGCATCTTAAAAATACTTTTTGAAATGAAACTTGGAAGTCTTTTATTTGAAGAGCAGCAAATAACTGTTTAGTTTATGAACAAAAACTTCCGTAGAGTTTTAAATTTTATCTCCAAAATGGAACTAGTTAAAAATCAACCAAAAATGCCAGAGGGTTCTAGATAATAAAATATGGAGTGTGAGTACGAGATACAAAAATATGAAAAAAAAAAACAAAAAATGGGATGACACTTGCTTGTGAACTACTACCCTCTCCATTCGTCTCTATTGTTAGCAAGGGCGCACCAGTTCGTTATATCCATAATATCCATGAAACGCCCTTGCACGACTAGAAGATCACTGTTTTGGGCTGGTAATTACTTGCATATCATCTTTGGCCCATTCTTCTTCAGACCGGCTGAGACCCTCAAGAGCGATTGGTATAAATGGTATGTGGGTGCACTTTGTGTTATCCCAGATACGTGAAAATGGTATGGTTAATTTTATTAGTTTCCATAAGATAGCGATATATGCCGCACAGCAACTGCAATAATCAATTATTTGCTTTGAAAATTCTCAGGACGTCCCCATTTCAACCCCCCCCCCCCAAAAACCACCCCCCACCCCCTAACCCCAAACAAACCCTTTCTCAAAAAAAAGGGATCGGTCATCTGATCGATGTTGATTTTGGGAAATACATCAAAAATATTGCAAAAAGGTGATCTTCATAATAAAAAAAAATTTCTGAAATATATTGAAAACACCTTCCCCCTTAACCACAAAAATAATATAATTAAATTTTTTTTTTTTTTTTTTCTATCCAAATTTAAACCCAAAAAAAAAAAAAAAAAATTTATCAAATCTCAATAACTTCAAGTGATATAAACACCCGTCAGAGATAAGCTCCTCTTTTTCTGTTTTTAAGCTAATCTGCAAAAAATCAAAAGTTAAAGTCAACTCATTTACATTAGCTTTTCTGAAATTCTTCATTTTGGTTCAAGGACTCGACTTTTTAACAACATATTAATCGAACTAATATTGCGTATACGCAATGTTGTCTGACATTGCCAATTGTTCATATTGATCACATATGTTGGTCATTATTAAATCTGTCCAGCTTCAGGGCTTCACAATCTTTCAAATCCTTAATTTACATATTTCTTAGAGCATACATTCCCTTTCATCCCAAAGTACTACCCACATTCCATCCAGATGGACTTGGCTATATTACATGTATGGTTTATTGCATTGTTTTAAATGTTTACGAGTGAATTGCTCAATTATAGTAAATAAATCATTGGTAAAACAGCAGTAGCCGCACATAAGTTATTATTATATACTGTGGCCCACATGTGTCTCACATAACCGCAAATATGCAGTTAACCCCTTTTTCGCTTTCAACTCTTTAATGCTCTTAACTTTACTCTAATTTATAAATAGCCACAATTGCAATTGCAACTGACAATGGCAATTAACAAGCTTGAGAATTTGGCTCAAATCTTGGTATGTGCCAATGTACCAGCTGGCTTTACCCACAGTTTCAGCCATGGTAAATAAATGGAACACCAAGGCTGCTCCAATTTGGTCGCTGCCAAATCTCGGTGCAAGGCAAATTGTTGATGGAATTGTTAACAGACAGGCGGACTGACGAACCCACCACCAATGGAATGGTCGGACCCCTTGCAGTTTACCCCACTTAAAAAAAAAACAAAAAATTCTTGCAAATAATTGAGCCGCATTTTGAATGCTGCCAATATGGTCAAAATTAATTATCGCTTGGTCCGCATTGCTTTGTATTTGTCTTTGTATTTGGCTAAGTGGCTGCCGAAAAGCCAGAAAGCCGAATCACAACTGCAATAAAAACAACAACAACGACAAATACAACAAAAAATGAAGGAAAAGTCAAAGTTTTATGTAGTTTTGCACCTGGCTTCAAAAGACATCGACAGCAGCATGTACAACAACAGTACAGTGGGCAAAATAATGCATTTACGTTATGAAAATTAAGAGAGTTGTTATATCTAACAGTATGACAGTAATATAGGTCGTTCTAAATATTTAAAATTATACTATCAGAAGATTATATTTGAGGGTTTGGTAAATTAGTAAATTATTGTACCATGCTGCGGGATCCAATAAAATCGAAGCAATGACATGCAACTTTTCAAGGCGACTGTTGCGCAATTGGTTTACTTTACTTTTTCTTCATTTTCTGATTGCAATTCAGGTGTCTGGAACTACGCGTTTCTCGAGCAACTGGCATGTTTTTGAGAGCAACGTTCAATTATTATTCCGACTATATTTCAGGAATCGGGAACAAAGTCTTTTAAAATATCAAAGAGCAATATTTTGTGTTGCCTTGCGAAAAGACGCCCTTCGCATGACTAAAGCATTGTTGCAATTATTGCTTAATAAGTATAATTCGACTCAACTCTCCAATCGCTTCTATGTGGAGCATGAAGATTATAATGTGATACAGCGAAAAAAAAACAATGAAAACCTTAAGCTTGCAACCAAATACGAATGCATTAATAGGGAACATAATACAGATTCTTGGTTATATGTCTTTTATTTTTGCAATCTATACCAAAGTTGGGCAAATAAACAAGACAACAAATCAGTGGGAATTCTGAAAATCTGTCTTTTGGACCGTAAAACAATCTTTAAGTGAAAAAAATGAACCGAAAAAGATAGCAATATACTGCATATAAGCATTGTTACAGAAATTTTGAAAAAATGCCCACTGTGCTGGCTGCATTTACGACAGGTCAGTTTGGAGCTCACACATATTGCACAAAAAAGTTGCAATTGCTGCAGTTGCTCGGACGGTAAATGTGAAAAATTAACTACAACTGCTCTTTACTTGTATCTGTTGCTGTTGTTGTTGTTGCTGTTGTCATTTTATCTGCCACAGCTGTGGCCAAAGAGTGGCACAAGTGTCTGGCAGTTTTTGGCGGTCTCTCTATGGCACTTGCAATATTTTGTTTATGTTTTTCTTCATTTTTCTTACATTTTTTATATATTTTTCTTTTTTTTTGTTTTTGTTTTTATTTTATTTTTATTTTTAACGAGACTTGAAATAAAATGTATGAAAATTTATGATACATTTGACTGCACTTGGTTGTCATTGGTTTGGACATGAAGGCAATGCAGGTATTTTTTGTTTAATTTATTTGTGGATAAGTACAATATTTTTTTAGTTTGGTTAAATATGGTGGCACCTTTCAGCTAATTGGCTTTGACCTAGTTGCAAATAATGATATAAGGATTGTGATGTTGCCAACCGCCAACAAAGCTGCGAGAAATGGGATATCGATATCTAAGCCAAAGTTAAAGCTCATCACATTTATTGAAATCAATTTGTCGCTTTATCGGCAAAGGCTTTCGGACTTCCTCAAAATGAGCTGCATTTATCAAGGCTTTTCACATTTCTTTCGACTTTGGAATTCGAATCAAACGAAAGTAAAAGTAATCTTTACCCTCAGAATTTCAGAATTTCCCGTAAATAACTTTCTCTATTCACTCATTAAGGCAGAACTGCAAACTTTTAGCTTTGATGCATTTTTTTGACAAAAAGGTATGGTATAGTGCTCTTGAAGTGCGATTTTTTCCGCCCCAATCAGTAGGCAATAGATTTTTGAAATATTCTCAAATCATAAGGTTGACGGGTAGCTCGGTAAAAATCCGTTGCAAAGAAAAGAAAGCATGAACGTTTGAACGATGAAAGTGAACTTGTGCTAAGGGCCAAATCAAGCTTAATTATATTAGCATAACTCATTCATAAACAAAATCGACTCTCTTGTACAGAATTAGAATCTTTAGCTTGAAAATGCTTTGTTTAAGAACAGAAAGAAAGCCTAAATACTTCCTTCCTAGGCGGCACAACCATTTTATATTGGAGAACAAAGTATCAGATAGCATTATTTACTTAAGTTTGACTTAACCTATCATATCTTATCAAAACATATCTTTTCTATGAGACATCACAATGTTATATTCTGGCGAATCGGAAAGCAGTACTTTCTTAAGTTTGCAATAACTTTTAATATCTTGTCGGATCACTTCTTTTCTAGACGGCACAACGAGTTTTTATAGAAAAACACAGAATCAGAAAGTATCATTTAATTACGTTTGCTATAAATTTGTATGTTTTGTCGGATCATTTCTTGCCTACGAGATACAACGATTTTAAATTTTGCAAAAAGGTGTTACATTTTCTCAAACAACAAAAAATTGTAAACATACATAAATGAAGGACTGAATTTTGCGGCCCAATGCATTAAGGCTACAAAACGTACTTTTTATGCGTTTTAGATGAATATCGGGCGTTTTTTTCGGTTAGCATGAAATTGGCTATAATACACCGGCGCACAATTTCCCTTTAAGTTTATTGCTTTGAGCTCTGTTGCAACAATGTATCTTGGTATTGCAACATAAATTGCCTCTTAAGGTTATGAATTCATACCTTAAACGCAGTTTTGACTTTTATGAATTGAGTAAACGTTACAAGAAGCCCCACCTCTAAAGCTAAAGAGTGGCCACAAGGCGCTGCCAATATGTGCAACCTACACCTGCCCACGCAGCATAACGCGTACAAACACACACACACACACACACACACACACACACTTACACTTACTGAGGTTAACCAATTTTATATACACGCCCAGCATGCACTAACAAAAACAACAAAAGTTGCAACAATGTTGCTTCTATATAAAAGTACAGCTAAGACAAACTTAAAGCGATTATTCACTTTGTGCACGCTGGTTAATTGATATCGATAAAAAATTAGTATAATCGATATAATAAAGCATCTCAAAAAGTTAGACGATTAATAAAATAATTAATAATTAATTCCTATGAACAAAATCGTAACTGGTTGAATCAAATTCAACTGGACAAGTTGGTTAGTAGTGAGAAAAAATCATCTTTGCTAGCCCAAAATCATCTAAAATACGAACTTCTGAGCAAGTCTTTGAACTCTTTTTGACTAACTCGTCAACAGAAGTGAGGTCAAATCTTTGCGTAGAGCCTTGCATACATCATGGAGAATCACACAAATAAAAAAATAAACAACATTTTCACTTTTCAGTTTTTAACGTACAACAACAAGAAATGGTTCGTCTTAAACGAGACTCAACTGTACTAGAGACGCAACAAAAGCCAAACTGTCTCTCGCGTTGCTGTTGCACTGCTGCGCTGTTGCATGTTATGCAGCCGCACTGTCTGACGCATAGCAGCATCAGCACAAAATCAACAACCACAATGGCATCACATTACATTGCAACAATTTTGAAAACAATCAACAAATAACTTAAAATAATTTTCTAGCCATTTGTGTTGGAACTTGAAGTTGAAGTTTTTACGGCTGCAACGTGTGGCTTTTGGTTATTGCGGTCTTAGACTTAGACTTGGCTTAAACTGCAGGCGCAGCCAATGGTTGGCTGGCTGGCTGGCTGGTTGGTTGGTTGGCTGGCAGTACCGCCAGCACATTGCCATGTTGCCAGGTTGCCTCTAATGGGTCTCATAATTTTTGAATTATGCAGTTGTTGTAAACCGCTGCCGCTGCCGCTGCTGCTGCTGCTGACAATACATAAATTTGTCTTTGAAGTGGCCCAAAAGGCCGCCACCAACAACCAAACTTGTTGTTGTTAACCATTGTTGCAATCTGTCGCTGTTATTGTGGCTGCAACAGCAGCAGCAGCAGCAGCAGCGTTGCATTATGATGCCTTGTGTCATTGCTTGATTAGTTTTTAATTGTATGATTTATGGTCAATTTTTTCTAGTATTTTTTCGCCGCCCCCCACTCTTTGCCCCGCGACAAATGTTTATGCTAATACCGGAATTCCCCTTTGCCACAATATTTGTAGCCCCAAACAAATGTGTAATTGAGAAATTAGCATTATAAACTGTGTTTAATGCCAACTCATAGCTTGCCGACCACCCCACACGCCACCCCTTGGCTAACTTGGCCCATACACTTGTCACATGCTAAGACGTTTTAATGCTCATCAATCTTTTTGGTTTGCAGGCATTTTGTTGTTGTTGTTGTTGCTGTTTTTGTAATTTGTTGATTTATAATCACCTGGCCAAATGTCATGTTTAACGGCTGCAATAGCAAAAATTTTACCATTAATATTTATGGCTAACGAAAGTTGAAGTAACGACGCTTACATACTCTAGCCGCGAGTTATATGCGGGCCTTAAGTTCGAAAAGTTGCATTTGATTATCGGAAAGTCCCAAAAAGGCTTAGTGTGTCTTCTGAGTACAACTTATAGATACTTCACTTATTTTTTGATTACCAAAATACCTATTTCATCTTTTTACATTGTGACAACCTGTAACTAAGATTTTTGTGCCATAAATCAACAGATTTATTTTAGGTCGACCCCAAACCACTTGGAGAAGAACGGGTTCAGAAGGAAACTGGCCAATCGAGCAATTGCTAGAGATAGGTACAGGTGGAAGTCCTTTATTGAAAGCTTAAGCTCCTAAAAGGAGTATGGATAATTAATTTATTATTAATACATCAATACATTATAGTTGCTTAGCGTAGAAATATATAGCTAAGTATGTTTTAGAGAGAACTATTTGTTGATTGTGTATTTTAGGTGTGTCTACTCGTTACCTTGTTCCAAAATTTGCAACAGACGCAACTATTATAAACTTTTTATAGTTAGCAGCAAACATCCTTTATTCAATCTTCGCTTAAAATCGTTGTAAATATTGCTCTTCTGAAGACTACAAGAACATTTGTATTCGCTTGAAATTGCCAATTAGAGTTTTACAGCGCAACATCGAAGCGTTAATTTTCCAACTAGCGTAGTTCATCAACCTGCCACCCGCTAGATGGCGCCATCAACTTCTTGCATAAATATAATATATTGAAAAATAGTCACTTTATAAAATCTTAATGGATTTTCTTGGCACACACACCCTTTGCGTGCATAACTCTAAAGCAACCGCATATACCCTTTAAAGTGCTCCTTAAAATTGACAACAAGCGCACAATTTTTTACGATTAAAATGTATATGCATGTTCAAAATGATTAGCATAACATTTTATGTTTGCTTAGCATACAAAATAATAAATAAAATCATAAAAATAACTAAGCCGGAGGCCAAGTGCAGCCGCGGCCCACACTACAAAAAACAAAAAAATACCAAAAACAAATTCAAATGCAAAAAAAAAAAACTATGGCGCGGCATTTACCAAGATTTTCTCACAGTGCCAAACTCTTAACGCCCACCAAAGTCATACAATACCTGCCTAGGTACACAAAAGCGTACAAAAGTCTACAAGAAATCGGCTTAAACTCGAAAAAGTGATACAAAATGTGCAAAATGGTAAGCTAAAGTCGGCCTCTGACTTTTGGTAATTTAAAAATTAATAAAGTCGTTTGTTATGCAAAGTGGCGCAGCTGTTGAAGTTACGCGAACTTTTAGGGCGGGGGGTTGCCTCGCGGCGGGTCTTGGGGGGTCTTGACTTGGCTTTTGACTGCCGTTGGCCTGGCCAGCTGCCGCCTGCATTGTTAACTGCGGCGGCAGTGCATGTGCGTACGCACAGTAAGTCAAACATTGCATTTTTTTTGTGCAAATTTTTCAGTTTTTTTTGGAACTGCATTTTTTTTCTGTTTGCATTTGAGAGCTTTTTCACGTTGGGATATGTGGCATGTATTGAGAGTGGAGGATCAACAAAGTGCTAGATTCTAATTCCAAGACGTAAGACTTAGGTAGAGTCTTCTACAACGGTGATATCACAGCTGCCTTGATATTAAAGCTTCGAGTCGTCTTGATGGAACACATTTCTATAATCTAATAAGGAAACTTGTACCAGTTTTTAAAAATATGCATGTCAATGAAAAGATTAGGGTAATTTTGAGGATTCTGCAAAGTGACTGTTGCATATCGATATCACCGATGAGCCCCATATCAGTGTTATAGCTACAGTAATTGAAGACCAATTTCAATCGCTATTTAATTCCAAAAAATTGTGCTATTTTAGTAAGACACAAATTGATCTTATATTTGAGGCCAAGATTTTAGAAAGTGCCTGCTTTATTTTTCTTGTTGGGGGCCTTATTAACCTGAGTGGTAGCGTACTCGCCTCTAAATCGGAAGGTCGACGATTCAATTCTGCCCAGCACTGGTGCATTTTCCTAGCAGTACGTACTTGCTTTTTGTTATTTTGGTAAATATTTACCTACAAAGTACAAGGGCTTGTCGAGTCTAGCCTCTAGTTTTGGTATTAAAATTAAAAGGCTCTGACTTAGTCTGGTCAATGCAGCCATAGCCTTCCTTAACTACAACACAGAGGGCTGTGTTATTGAAGATAATACAAGGCAATATTCGTTTTACTTGAATGCTTTTGGGCTTCACCACATAGGAGTACTAGAAACACGTTCATAGCATGAAAGTTTCATCTAAAGAACAATCACATCTTCGCTAAAATACCAGGCTTGAAACATAAAAGAAATTGCACACATTTTGCGGTAACTCAAAAAACAAGTATCTCATACCAAAGACTATTAAATCCAAACTTAATTTTGCAGCGAAACCGAAAGATCTAAGATGCGGAGTGTCAGTCCTTTTCTTGCTTTAAGTGCAATTGTGCTTCAATTTATTTTAAGTTAATTTCTTTTTTTTAGGAATGTTGGTTTAAGATTGTAGAATCTCTGGCATTTGTCTTTACGTTAAGGCTTGTCCAAGCTTGCGTCATGATGCTCGCAATCAGGAGCTTAAGGTACTTTCTAAGTGGGAGCGAATGGATCCGTAGAAGATCCTATATAATGTCAAAAAGTTCACTCAGACAGCATAATGCAGTAGAGCCGAAATAATTTACAGTGATGCGAAGCTTAGATTCCGGTCTTATTATAGTCTTCCAAAACCATGCTGATTTTCATGAGTATATAGCATGTCCGAGATTTGGCAATCAGGCACTACCATTGCTTTGACAATCTTTCACTTAGCAAGCTCTACAGAATCTTATAGCGATACATAAATAATTAATATCCATTATTTTCATCTACTTTTGGTATTCCCCAGCTTTATATAGAAACGTATTCTGCACATCAACAACAGTTGAGCTCCTATCTATATCATCTCAAATATTTATAAGGCAGCGTGCAATTGCGCTACATCTTTCTTCCAGGTTGATAATAATATACATCTCTGCTCCTGTCAAAGCTCACAGCACCTTTTGTAGAGTTTATGATTAACTCCAACCTCGCTGATAACATCCATTAGCTGACAAATCCCCATTCCGACAAAGCCTACACTTGAGCCAACTGTCTGATAACTTAACTTTTACTCAAATCGGTTACAATATATAAACCGTAACGTGATGCCTGCATAACCGTATAATTTCCAAATAGTTTCATACCGTAAACAATTCAATTAATATTTCTAACCACATTGTAATATCTGATTTTTTTTTTACTCTTTTTGTTGCAGTTGTCTTTTAAGCCTTGGTAACAGCATTGACAACCGGCATTTAGTTTGTTGCCATTGCCATATTTAAAATTCAACTAGTGTTGAATTACAAATTACATGGACAAACTCGTCGAGATATATATATACGATATATACAATATATATGTATAGTATATATTTTGCAGTTGGTGGCAGTAGCCAGCCAGCGTGTTGGAATGGTCTCTGATCATATAATCTCGTTTAATATATCAAAGTGTCTTTGTCATTTATTAAAAACAAATTAAATGCAAGGCCCTAGGGGTCTCCACAATGGAACCGGGCCACCCATAAACTACTCTATATCGTTGGAAAATGCCACGCATATTGTTGTTGTCGACGATCTCAAGGCGTTAAATAGAGACTCACAGACATGCACAGATTGAGTGTATGAAATGAAAACAACTATCAACACATTAAATACGCATTTGTTACATGTTGCAATGTGTTCAGGTGCCACGCCCACTGCAACATTGGCTTGCAGGCGAAGGCGTATTTGGCCATTTTTCAATTGAGCAATTTTCGGTAGTAACTTTTTCAAAACTGTCAAAGTTGGTGTCTATTAAAATAATGATTAAGTTTGCAACACTTTTGGGAAAACAAAAAGAGTCACTGAAGAGAGCAAAATACTATTGTACATAACTTATACGAAACACAATAGATCTTCGCGACTTTATGAACCCGATTTTTAAAGTTGGTAAAAAAGCGATTTTCTTATAACAAAGTAGAATTACAGTAGATAATAATACAGCTCTACCATGGCTCTGTGTACTTCATTTTATGCAATATTGGTAGGTACAAGTTTTAGTGCAGATTTTCAAGATTTGTTGTTACCCAATAAAGCATCCTTGGGAGCATCCCTCTAACTATAGTCATCGCTCCAAAGGCGAAACATGGAAATATCACTATTAATAGCTGTTCGAAGAGAACGGCGATCTGCAATTTATAGCCGTAGCCAAACGGTGATATTTTGAATTAAAAGAAATTTTTCAAGCTCTGCTAGCTGTGTCAGCGCTAGGGAAATGTACTAGTGCTTATGGATGGAATTGAACCACCGACTTTTCACTATCGACGATACCACTACGCTTTCGAGGCGAGCTAGCACTATCTAAAATGCATTTCCTCAATTAGTGTTTTACGAATTCATGAGCTTTTTTACAACATCAATACACTTTAAAAATAATATTTGACAAATTGATTTATATTATATGATTTTGGTGAGTGAAAGGAAACATTAAAGAACATTTATTCAAATATTATGAAACATATTTGGTTGGTTACAAAACTAAAAGCAAAAAACTGTATCAAAGCAGTGCAATTTCCAAATCCACTTTGACAAAATTTATTTCAGGATACGCAACAGATTTTTAATCTCAGACTCAAATCTGAGGCTCTAAATCACAGGTAGTGAGACTCTGAATTTTTATGGCATTCATGCTAAGAGCAAATTTGCATATTAAATAATTAATTTTTAATTTTTAATTTAGCAGGATACACTCTGGAATAAATTGTAAAAAAAAGGCGGATAATTTCGCGCAGTCTCTTTTACTATTTATACTTTACTGTATCATATTTTTTGTAAGAATATGTGCAAAATTTTTAAAATTTCAACATAAAATACAATCGATGTATTTTTGTAAAATAAGTAGTATCTTAAGATCTCGAATTTATACACAGTTATTATTTGGGAGCTGCTGAAGTTCTTTAACGATATTATCTTACCTTATTGTTCAAAGAGTATCTTTGAGTCGTTGAAAATTTTCTAAATGGTTATAGTTTTTTATTTTTTTATCATAGTTAAATTTCATTTAGTTGTTGATTTCGTTGTTGTAGTTGTTGCTGTTGTTATTGCTAATGATAATTTAGCCTGTAATGCCCTAGGCAATTTCCTAACGGTAATTTAAGCTATTGCCACAAAGAAATCGACTTTTAAAAACAAAATTGGAACAATTTGTTTGTTGTAGCATTTGATCTGTTTTGGGGCACTACAATGCGAACTTTGGCTACCGTCATTGGGCACCCAATCTCTTGGCCAAGATGAATGACAATGCTGTTGTTGAAAAACGCCTCAACTGACGGTTTGAATGACGCACAGCATCCAATGGCAACAATGGCATGACAATTGTCTGGAGCAATCCAATGACAGAGCAACAACGTGGCCGACGGACCCACTGACCCACCAAGTAAATCCATTCCATTTCCATTTGTTTCATTCGTTCAATTCGTTGTGCTACAAATGACCGATACTTAATTTTCCGATTGCGCCTTGTGGGGGCGCTTGAATTTTGGATTCGGGTTCAATTTGCTTGTGGTTGTTGCTGTTGTTGTTGTTTTATAGCATTTCCATCTAATTTTCATTCTATTTGGCGCACGTGCCGCACGAACCAAATTGATTTTGCCAGTAGGTGGAAAATAAAATTAACTTTGCGGTTATTGCTCAGATTTTGGCCCCAAGTCCCAAAAGCTAACTTAAATGAGTTTTTGGTTTTTTTTTTGGAGGTGGTCTTATTGTTGTTGCTTTGACTGTTTGAAATTAGTTTGATTTAAATTGTATGTTTGTTGTTTGATTTGTTAAAGTTACGTTTGTTGGTCAAGATCTTGGAACGTAGCGCATTTATAAATATGCTAGAGTTATGTATGTGTAGGTATTCTGCGAATGGGCAGTATTAAGTGAAGCCGAAACAAAATGTTAAGGCAACGGAAGCAGTTTTTGTATTGAAAAATATAGGAAAATTTTTCAAATGACTTTAAAAATCCTTTAAATCTTAACGATTAAGCAAGCTGGTTGAGGATTTTTTTTTTTTAATTAAAAAGTTGACTTGAAATTATAGAAATTTTATGAGAAACATCGGGAAAATGTTCTGCTTTTTATTAAAATAATGTTTTTGGTTTTTTATAAGCATTGATGGATATGCATTCTAATCGTTTTTAAGGCACGACAAATATCACTGATTAATTTGCTTAAAAACTACAATATAATAGAATTTGTGAAAGCATAAAAAGTTCATAATATTTATATGAGAGTCCAAGGGTTGAACACCCAAAGCAAAGCCCGCTTGGGGTATTTTCACCCAACTTTAGACATGGATTTTACAGTTGTACGCCTGTCAGTCAGCCAGTCAGAGTCAGTCAGCAAGCGGCACAGTCTCCGAGCCGGTTACAAGGCGCCTTTGGCTATTTCGTATGGCTTGATTTATGGCAAGAGATTGGCTACGGATACAACAACTACAACGACAACGCCAACAACAACAACAAGAGTAGCATTATCAGCAACAACAACAATAGATTTGCAATTGTAGGAATATATTTTGAATGCAAAGGCATTTTACATTATTACTTAGCAGTCTTTTTTTTGCTTATATTTCTTATATTAAATATTATTTGCTATTAATTTAAATGAAAAATGTTTAAATTTTTGGTCATACAATCTGACAAATTCAATTTGCATTTAAATGCAATTTTTTTATTTTAAGTATTTGTAAATAGTTTTACTATAAAAATGTTTTTGTGCAAGATGATGCCTATCGAAACGAAAGACTTAGGCAACGAACTTGATTTTACCTAATGGCAATGGAATGCAATTTATATACTTTTTATACCCTAAAGTCTAGCTATAAAGAGCATACCAGTTTGGCAAAGAAGTAGTTGAAGAAGGCGTGATAGACTATAGACATATAGCTAACATATAAAAGCCATAGAAGAGAGAAATAAAAAGTGTTTCAAAAAAAATCGTAAAATCATGAAAGGTTTGTACACTAAAAGCAAAGTGATCAGAGGATACTTATATACGGCAAACGATTAGTAATAGAGAGAATATTATGCGCCTTTTCGAGCTATATACTTTGTCCATAAGACATCACATCTCGTACAAGTCCATGTGAAAGCAGCAAACGTTAAGCATTGTATTCAAAATTTCTCCACACTAATATGAGAAAATACACATTATCGAGAGTTATTGCCATTTAGTATTTCTTGCTTCAGAGGAGCTCACGATCGTGGTGTTCTCAACTTCTTCTTTTTATTCATGTTTCAGTCCAATTACAAATACTTCGGCATATAATTTTTTCTACTTGTAGTTGCTGCTACATGCAAATGTCATTAGTTTATCATAATCTGCTGCGGGCGTTAATTATACGATATTAAATTCTTTATAGTTGCCACGAATGCTAGTGTTGAGGATAGTTCATGGCATATATTTGTTTAAGCGCCTTGCCCAGACTGCGATTGTTTTTTAACCACACTTTGTTTTTATTTTTTTAAATTTATGAACTTATGATTAATATCGGCTTTGACTTGAAGACTAGTTAATGCACTGTAAAACTTTATAATTTATTTATTATTTAAAGTGATGTTGTTTTGTTGGCGTAACATGGAAATATTTTGTTTCTTTGTAAAAAATATAACAGATTGTACTACAAAAATGGAGAAATCCTAAATAGGCAGAATTAAAAACTGCATATAATCACTTAAATGCATTTTTAATGTTTGGAAGCAAAATAAATTAAGTTAGATACAGTAGATTGAATTTTTTTTGAATTTAATCACATACATTTTGTGCTTGTGAACCAAGTTTTATATGTCACATTAAAATATAATATTTTTTATAAGATCTTTCATTCTAAACTACGATCCTAAACAGGATGTACGCGATCACATGGAATTTATTAAAAATCAAAATATTAAATTTTTTTGTTTTATATCAAAATATGTTTGCAACTAAGTTGAAGTACGCCTCTCTGTTGGTAGTAAGATGAACAAGATCTTCAGCTCTTCTTATTCCAGTCCATTCTCTGATGTTGCGTAGCCAGGAAAGCTATTTCCTACCAATTCCACATCTGCTCTCAATTTTGCCTTCCAAAATCAGTTTAAGTAGTTGATATTTGGGGCCCTGCTATTTTTTTTTTTTTTTGACCCTTATGACTTCCTCATTTGTGATGTGATCGACCCAAGAAATTTTAAGCATGCTCTTTCTCTCCAACATTTCCAAGCTTTTATTTTATTTGAATATAAGATTAATTTGACTTACTTGTACCCATTAAATAGATATAATAGTTTTCAAATATCTTTAGATATCTGATGCAATTAAAGTCATGTTACTTATTTTTAAATTTATTAAGCATTCAATATCACTTAAAATCTTAAAATATATCGATTTGATTTTTCAACAAAATATTTTTTTCTTAATGTACCTACTACTATTTAGTACCATTGAGTAGTGGATATAGCTTTCTTTTATGATTTTCTGGTTAAAGTATATCAAATACGATTACATAGTCGTCGTATATGTATGCTGCAATGCATATTTCATGAGGCTGAACAAAATATTCATATATAACATATATATTATATACAATGTATGTATTTATGTTTGTATGGAGGGTATTATTAAGGGGTGTGCATAATTTTTAAATTCAAATGTGAACAAAAGAGCCAAGTTTTCAAGTTGTGGGCAGTCAGCGAAGCATTCGGACACTTTTGGCGAACGAACATATTTCAAATCAACACTTTCGAAAATGCCTGATTTTTTTCGACTTTTTTCGAATTTTTTTGTGCACATATGCAATCTATTATGTGCATACTGCATATATAGATATATAGATATAAAGCGCATCGTCTTACATTTTGATCGATTTATTGTATATTTCCTGTATTGTTGTTGGCAAAGATTATGGCTTTGCCAAAATTCGCAACTGAAAACGGGAAATGCGATTAATTGAATTATGAAAGCGAGCGGAAATTACAAATGATGTGCCATATATAAATATAGTATATGAGTTTATATATGGAATATTATTTATTATTATTATTATTATTATTGTTAGTGTTATGGCCTAAAGGTTGTTGGGTCAATGTGGTTGTTGTGTACTATTATTGTTGCTTTGGCAGCTTGACTTTCAAGGTTTCTGCATTGACTTTCCAATAAGAACATTCACACTAACACACACAGTGACACACACATAAACACACACATACACACACACACACACACTTTATGCTATGATTGATTTATAATGTCAGTTGGCGGGCATGCAACAACTTTAATGGCTTGTAGAAGTTCCCAAAGGGGGGCAGCGTAATAGCAACACATATGAGCATAATTGTGCAATTTGCTAATTGTAAGCAGGGTCGTGCCAAAAGGGGGGCGGGGGTGGTGGGTCTCGACAGCTTCCACACACGCAGATATCGCAGTTATAGCTGTAACATTTCGGTATATAGGTGAGGTCACAAGAAATCCATTATTTTTCTAATAGATTGAGTTTTATATCTTTATCTCGCGTTCTATAAGTCCGGTTGGGTTCCAAAAGATGGCGTTACAAAGATGAAGAAACTTTGTACTAAAAAAGTGTTTTTTCCAACAGTTTTGTGTTTAGTTGATTCAGTTTTGTTTGAGCGTGTGTCAAAGATGCACACTAGCAAAGACAAAATACGCTATAATTTACAGTTTTTCTGCGACAAGCGCGAAAAGGCAAACCAGGCGGCTGAAATCTGAATCAGCATTTATAATCCTGATATTGTAACAAACAATCACGCGCAATTTTGGTTTTGTCGATACCGTTCCGGTAATTCCGACGTCAAAGATGCACCATGCACTGTAAGGTCAATTGTCGAAAATATTAATAGAATCATAAAAATTGTCGAATCCGACCGTCATGTAGCATTGCCCAAGAGCTAAAGATGGCACAAAAAATCTTCTGGAAGCATTTGAATAATTTGGATACGAAAAGAAGCACATTGTATGGCTACCACGCGAGTTAATGCAAAAAAGCATCATGGTCAAAATCTACCCATTTCTCAGGCGGTCGATTACTTACTACAATTTCAAGCGAAAACCCACGACCGAAACGCGGTAAGCCTCGGCCAACCCAGAATTGACGAGCAGTAAGGTTTTTCTGTGTGTTTGGTGAGATTGGTAGAGAATTATCTACTATGAAGTGCTGCCATACGGCAAAACTCGTAACTCGCAACTGTACTGTCAACTAATCGCCCAGAAGTGGCCAGCGTTGGCCAATATATATATATATACCCTATACCAAAACGGTGGCCATTCAACTTTTAAATGAAAGATTTTTAATGATTTTGCTTTTAAAGGACTTTCAACAACTTGTTTTGAGAAGACTTCGATTCTTCATCTATAAGATGACAAATGCTTTATGCTCCCTATAACGATCTAATTCTAATTTTTAGCAGATTTTTTAAAATTTTGAACCCTCCTCGAAGTGTTTTCTACTTCCGTCACTGTCTAGAACATATAACGGTATCCATAGTTCTATCTCTTTTTGTTTCGTTCGCACTTTTGACTGGCCTTTTGATGTTGTTGTTCAGTCGCTTGTTAATAGTTTGTTGTCTTTGTGTTGTTGTTGTTGTTGCCGAATGGCCTTCGGTTGCATGTTACCGTTAGTGTTTTGTTGTAGCTGTCGTTGTTCTTGTTGTTGTAGTTGTTGTTGTTGCTGTTCGCCATTACCTCTGCTGTTGTTCTTTCTCGCTCGCTTTTTCACATTGATGTTTCAAGGTCTCCCAATTAAAAGTGACATTTTGCAACATAATGCGCCTGCACTTAACATGATTTTTTTTTTTGTTTTATTTTGCTTGTTGTTTTTCTTATTGTTTTTGTTTTGCTTTTGTAATTCGTTGCATTTTGCTGTTGCCTTTGCTTCTAACTAAGTAAGATTACCTGAGGCTTCGACTTCAATCAAATCACTTTTCGTTTTTTCTAACTGCAGCTAATTTACGCTGAAATTATTTAATTGGCAAAATTATTTTTGAAAAATGTGCATTAAATTCCAATTGAAAGTATTAAGTGACTCATTGGGCTTTTAGAAACGGAGTAGTTGGCATTTAATTGACGGTTTTATGTTAAACCATTGGTGTGATTACAACTAGAAGTGTACTACCACGATTCTCTCTAGTCAGATATAGGCAAACTATTTGTATGTCGCCTGGGCCTGGGCCACACTCTTAACAACTCAAAGATCTGTCAACGATAAGCGTTTGGAAAAGGTTAACGTATCTGTAGATCATCGACATTGTAAAACGAATGTTCCTCATAAAATCAATAACAATATTAATTATTCTTAAAATGAAAATCTTGAGCCGAGATTTCCACTACGTCGGCAGTAGCAGAAGTGATTCCGCAAAGGGTATAACAAGAGTTTAGAAGATTTCGATCATTTTTTTATGTATAAAGTTGCCATTAATTTTTGTTTCTTATTTATTTTAGAAATAAAGTGCTCCTCGAAAATTGCAATAAGCCCTAAACTTAACTGTTTACCAGAGTGAATTTTACGTCTTGAGAAATTTATTTCTTATATTATTGTTAAACTTTTTTTGATTTACATATTAAGCATCTATAAAAATTTTCGTATTCAAATGTGGAGCTTACCTGATAGGATGCAACAATTTTCTTCAACAGTCACATGCTTTATTTCAACAATGAAGTAACATTTTGTAGTTCCAAAAGTAATTGTATTTTCAGCAAGAATTTTGGTGATATTTTTAGTTTAATACCATACTTGGGTCTGGCCATTACATGTGGAATACAACTTCATCCTACAAATTACTTTTAATAGAATGATGTAATTTTCGATGTCTGCTAAAATTTTATCTTCGAAGAAGTATATGCCAAACCTACAATAAATTTTATTAATGGTTTCTGAATTATATAATAAATCATAGTTATATAATCATTTTTATGTCCTCTATATGATTATAAAAGAATTTTTATGTCGCTGTAGAAAATACGATGAGAAAATCCAGTTATTATTTTAACCCATATAGTAATAGTTAAACGTTACATTTTTCTTTGAGAAATCTTTAAGTAAACATATGAACTACTGATTGACATAACATAGTCTGCTTAACAATTTTATCTACACTAAATCTTCAGAAGATTCATTTACTTACCCAAATCAGTTAAACTAACTCTATGCCATATGCTGATTTCCTTTCAGAAAAGTTTAGTTGCTTTAGTAAACTTCAATTATTCACTCTTAACTTTACAGTCTACAGCAAAATGTGTACAATTTATTAGCATTACGAATCTTTGAAGCGATGTAAATCGCTTCCAAGTCTCCGGTTTGTAGCCTTTATGTCGCGTTTATTATGCATGGTCATAGGCTAGGCTACTTGTGGACCCTTTGGGGCAAACAAGTTAACAGGTTTGCGACTTGCTTAGCGCTCGAGCAAAAAGACCAAAGGAGAGGAAAAAATCAGCGTTGAAAATTTCAGTTATTTTTCACCAATTAAAAACGGATTCTTCGCAATTCGTAACACAGTTGATGCGGCACTCTCTAGCTATATTTCCATGTGTTGTGGCGGCATGCCACTTGTTGTCGCTGAGGTGAAACGAAAAAAACGCAACTTTTTTGTTGTATTTTTTGTCCTGTTGCAGCCTAGATGTAAATGAAGAGAACATCTAAAGATGGCCCAAAAATTAATGTTTATTTATTACGTTTAAAATTATTATAAAATGCATTTTATTTTTATGCCGACAGCAAAGCAAACCATAAATATAATTTATGCAGCTGAAGTTGTGCATTTGCGTTTGCGCAAAAACCCTAAATGTCAAAATATTTCATTATAATTGCCCACAGATCATTTTTGTCAACGTTTTGTGTTCTCTACGCAAAAGTCAATGGAGCTTTTTGAATACTTCTGGTCGCTACTTACTTTATAAGCTAGAGGAGCTTGAGTCCAAATGTGGGGGAGTCCCAGTTGGGAGAGTTACAAAGTAGTGCTGGGAATACATGCAGTGCTTTGCAGCAAAAGTGTAAAGAACAAAATCTGCGCGTTTTAATTTGATATTGATTTAAAATTGAAAAATGTGCAAACGCTTTATTCGCTTTTTGTTTTGTTCAACAAAAGTGTATTCAAACTTCGTTGCAGCTTATAATAATTTTTGTCGCACTGCTCGACTTTGCTAGCGGTGTTCGTGTTTGTTATTTTTTGTTGTTTTTTTTTTGGCAGCAAACGCAACTACAACAACAACAAGAGCAACAATGACAACAAAATCTACAACAACAATGTCACTGGGCATTGAGTGAGTAAATAATTGCTGGCATGAAAGCATGTTGTTTATACTAAATTTAATTAATGATGACTTTTATTTATGAACATATATCCAAGACGGCAAGTTATGAGAACATTTTAAGCATAAATACCATGAAGGTCCAAATGTAAGGGGGGGACCCAAAATATTTTAATATAAATCTAAGTGAAAAATTGTCAAATTGAATAAAAAAGCATAAAATTATTTGAATAATTTTAATTTAATATTACAGATAAAGACGAAACGAACGAAACTTAGCAACTTATGAATCTCTTTATACGTCTAAATAACAGTAGGTTTTTAGTTGCATTTATGCGTTGCTGGAAAAGAATGCAGCACAAATTCTGCAAATATTCACTTGAAATTGACTTACAATATAGTAGCAATCTGGTTCGTTTTTAATAGGCATCCCCAATTCGAAAGCGACCGAATATTTTGCAATTAATTTTTTTGTATCCAAACACTCCAAACGCGAGACAGCCCATGTTTCTGCGCCATATAACAGTAATTCCATCTATCGATAGCGATCTCTGCCACACTTTTGCTTACTAAGTCCATAGTAACTCCAATGGGCCAGTGAGATTCTTTGCTTAATCCCCACGCTGATATTATTGTCGATGTTCCCCGACTTCTAGACAACTTCTAGCGCGCCAAATTTGTAGTGTGATCAAATAACTCGCAGTAAATTTTTAATCATAAAATTTTTAATTCAGATTATATGCACATAACCAATTGGAAATGTGTACACACTGTTTTTTAATATGTTATATGCACACACTGCCCGTTACCGCCCTTTGCGAATGTGTACACACTGAAAGAATATGAAAAATTGTGTTTCTAGACCAAATCTTGACTACATTTATATTGCACAACTTGAAAATTAAGAACAGAGTTACATGTGACCTGAACCTGACATAAAGGTTATACTGTATTTACACAGTTTTCTCACAACGAGTTTTAATATATTGAAATTCAAAAATCATACAAAAATGTATGTAAACGCAATTACTGCGAATTCTATGTAACAATCTTACAAATCTAATTATTTCTCGCTGTCACAGCGTAGAGATCACTTAAATACCATCCATATGTAACATCAACAATGAAAACCAAGAAACTTCAAGCTACTTTCAAGTTTCCCAGGCGACTTAACGGATACATTTTAAAGGCACTTTAATTGCTGCCATTGTTGTTGTTGTTGGTGCACTGCTTGATTATACTCTTTAAGGCAATGGAGTCCTTACCTTAGGTAGTATGCTAGATTTGGGCAACATCTGAGACAGCGAGTGGTAGCACGTAGTAACTTTCCACATTCACAAGATTACTATAAATCTTCAGTAAATCTTATAGGTACGTAGATCTTGATATTATCAATAAATTTGTATCTTTGTTATTTTTAGTTCTACAAAATTTTTTAGAGGGTTTTAGGTCGTCGTTGTTACAACTGATTCATGTAGTTTTTTTTTTTTTTTCTAATGCAATTTTCAAAAGCTTACGCAATGAACCAAAGACAGTCACCGCTATGGCAAGTACAACAACAGCAACAATGGCAACATGCTGCAACTGCAACCTACCGCCGCCTTGAACGTGTTGCGCTCGCATAATTACCCAACAGCAGCAGCAACAATAACAACAAGAAACTTTTTAATCCCAGACAAAGTTCTCTCAACTCCGCCGACTCTTGCAGCGGTGCTAATCATTCCTCGCATACGCGCATATCTTATGCATTTTCAAATGGTTGCATTTGGCGAATGTTTCTTCGTCTGTCTGTCTCTCTCTCTCTCTCTGTCTTGTAACAAGAGAAGCTCTCTTCCACTGAAAGTCTCCAGCATCTAGCCACCTGCAACAGGTTGCCTCTTGTGTGTGATTTCTGAGTTGCACGAATTTTATTTTATCCGCAACTTGTGTGGCGTTTTGTACAAATCTCCTGAGTTGTTTGAGTGATGTGAGTGCATTCAGAATTAGAACACACATGACTATTTTTAATATTTTCCCTCACAAGGCCTACGAAATCGAAGCAATATATTTAAGTAAAGTAAAGCCCTATGCACCCGCGGGACGTACTTAAGCTATTGTGAACTCTCACGAAGCGTAGCTCTGCGACTTGGAAAGAAAGCTATACTAAATCTTCAGCACTTCTGAATGCTACTTTTCAGACCTTCAAAATGAAAACTAGATATTCTAGCTTATGTAGTCAGATACTTAACGAAATAGACTCGATATACCAGCAACAAATTGTTAATAAATTGTAATTACAAGTATGCGAAGCTTGCATACCCTTAAAAAATATAATATGAAAGAGCATTGATTAAGTTATAGCTTATGACGACAATACACGCAAGAGAAAACGTTTGCTTTGTACAACTTAAAGCGAAAAATATGCAAATTAAGCCTTGATATAGTCTCCATACTAGTTACAAAGTTTTAGCAAGATATTAAAAATGTTCACGAAGTAGATATTTCATTTTTAAATTTTTAAAACATTTTAAAATGACAGTTTCGATCAATGTACAAAGCCAATCTTAGCCAATACGATGGCAAATGCAATGTACTCTTGCAATTCTTGGCTGGTGAGGTAAAGTTGAGCAAATTTTAGAGTTTGTTTTTTTTTTTGTTGTTGGCCATAAATGTGTTAACATTATTATATATTGGCTAACACCTGCGATTTGCTGCAACAACGCAATAGCGCTAGAGCACAATTTTTCGCATCGTTTATGAGCGCACATGCGCTTCTTATGCGTTTCTAGTTTATCGTTAATCGAATAGCAGAAGTAACAGCGAACAGCAACGAAATGAATAACAATCGAGTTTTTAGCATTTTGCTTAGTTTTGCATTCATGCTACATTTTCTCACGCTCCTTATTGAATTTGGAACGCAAAGTGCACGCGATCCACACGAAACGATTGCACTTTTTCATATGGTTGTTGTCGTCGTTGCATGTGCATGCGCAACTTGAGGGTGAATGTTGTTCGCTTGGGGCATGGATGCCACATTATGTGGCATGTGGCCATATTTGCAAAATTGCATACAACAAACCAAGCGGGCGATCCACAAAAAATGGCAAGCCAGTTGTCAATTTAAATGATTTACATTACAAGTTCTTTCGCATTATGTTGTAGGAATTTTTATATTTAAGTTTTAATAAAAGTTAATTTTAAAAAAAATGATCTATGCAAGCAATTCATTTGCCATTTTGTATAACAATTTCTGGTATTACTATCACTTTCATTAAACAATAATTGAGCAGCTTAAATATATGTTGGCCTTTTTTTTTAACGAACTTTCAGTTCTTTCAATATCGCGAATAGAATATTACTTTATTATCGACACGGTATACGACGATAAGTCTTATTTCTACGTGCAGTGATCAAAGCCGCACGAATTTACATAGGCTGCTATGGCCTGTAACTGATTTTCGTAAATTTGCGCCCACTGTGCCTGAGTCATGTTATATTCAACGGTTTCTGTGCGTGCCTCATTTGAAGAATTTTCATCATCCGTACTGGCGGTATTAGTTTCATCAGCGCTTTCGTCGCTGTTGCTCTCCGAGGCCACGGATGAAGTGTGCTGCTCGGAACTATCCGAGTACTCATCATCGCCTTCAGTTGTTAGTTCGTTGAACAAGGTGCAAGTTGTACTGTGCTGTGATGTATCAATGCCGGAGCTGGCACTCTCTGGGCTCTCAACAAAACCGCTTGATGAGTAGGACGACACCAATGACTCATTACTGTAGGCGGACAGATTTTCGGCATCATCTGCATCTATTTGCTCGGATTCAGAGTCATTGTTGGCAGCGCTGTGTGCATCAGCTGCTGCAATGAGAGGAGGTATACACAGCTGTTGATTAACGTGCACGCTGAGCTTGCCGTGCTCAGGAAATAGTTGACGCCTGTACCATTCGGCCGGTGAGTTAAGATGCGCCGGTTCAGCTTGCTCTGGCGGCTCCAAGCTTTGCACACTCGTGGGCAAGCTGGGTTTAAGTGTGGCTTGCTTTACAAAATCCACATGATATAAACGTTGCACTGCAAGGTATATGTTTTCCATCCATTCCATTGCTTTAGCCGAACTCCAATTACGTTTGCAAACATATCGATTAATCGATAAACTTAATTGCTTGCTGTTGGCAAATTTGTTTAACAATTTTAAATACTTGCGTCCAGATATCATAAAAATGGGAGACTTTAAGAATTCACTCTGCCTGAGCTTAGGCTTAGGTGCGTGTGCACTCCAAAGACTTTGTATTTCCGGTGCGTTTTTAGCCAAATCATCATCTACATCCGATTCATCCATTCGCTTGGCCAGCTGCAATTATGTTTTAGCTTTATCACCGATTACTTTATATTCTAATAAACGATGAACTCACCCATAATTGATGCACTGTTGTGAATCCACCCAAACTTTTGGCCAATTCGTCAGCTGCCTGCAAATGTTGAAAGATAATACGTATAGGTTCAATCGAAAAGTGCTCAAACTTTGCCTCAATATTTAAAACTACAATATTTACGCTTATTTCAGACCAAAATAAATCTCGCTCCAAGTATTAAAAAATTATTAAGAAAAATCGTTCGGCTTTTGCAAAGTTTTGGAGATTTTTTTATTTAATTAAATATTATTTTTTTTAATAATAATAATAATAATTATCCAAACATTTGTTCAGGCGTTGTGACACTTTAAACCCAGATGAGCAACCATTTTCGATTGCCAACATTTTGTCCGACTCAAATTCTCGCAGAAAGTTTAGATCAGTGGGTATTTCATCATCGGCTTGTATTTCAAAAGGACAAAGTACCTTTGTCAGTGCGGTGGCATTCACATCCGAGTGATTTTTATCCACCCTGAACTTGAAAATACTTCCCGCGTGCATAACACCCGAATTTAGTTTTATACACGAAAATGCCTGCCAAGTTGTATTGTGTAGACCGCCATTATTGACTGCATAGGCTCTCACTTTTATTAATTGCCCTTGGGAACCACACTTTGTAATCGGGAAATCACATTGCTTAATTTTGGGCATACTGTCAATCCAGACTTGTATTTTTTGCATAAGCTGCAGATTGAAGCACAATTGATCTGTGGAGCTTCTGAATTCTTTGCTACTTATGCCACAAGATTTGTATATGCCAACCTGATGTTGATGTATTAACTTTGCTGGGGCATAACCTAGGCAGGCTTGTGTTAAACCATGACCAGCAAATGCCATGTCAGCTGGCAAATTCCAAGCCACGTTGTGCTCGGTACGCTCTGTAGCAGCTATGTCCTGCATTATACGCTGCGCGTAAACTGCTAGGCAAGGATACGCGGCGTAATACTTGGCATTAGCGTTAATTGGTCCAAAATATCCAGGCAATGAACTTGACACATAAGCAGGCTTGGAAAGCCTAAATAAGATTGTCTTAAAACCTTGCGGATATTTGGTATCACCTATGGCGCGCAGATAACTGCCCAATAGCATTGGCGGCTGGAATTGCATACAATCTTGTACAAACTTTCTCTCAACCGATGTGATATGGCCACCGTTCAGTGCGTCAACGTGCAACATTCTTGCCCAAGTCAAAACGGCTGCATAGTATGCATAGCCCGACAAGGAAATGTTACGTGTAACATTGCCTCTCAAGGTAAATACAAAATACTCGCAGTCCACTAGCTCAGTTAGTCCATCAGCGCCAGTGAATATGTAGCTTTCCGTCGGTATGGGACCCATGCTACTTAAAAAATGAGTCATCTTGGGCATTAAGTTCTCAAATACATCAGTTGGGGGTTGTTGAGCCTTTAAATATTGTAACTCATTAAAATTTAGTCTTTTTTCGTATTGCAGCCTGTTGAATAATAACTAATAAACCCTGCAAGTATGTCAGAGACGTACTGCAACCACTGTGACCTAAAGAATCTAGTAAATCTAACCAAACCTAGCGCGTCACAATCGATCTTACCTGCCGTTCATATTTTTTACTAAAATCCGCCAACTGCAAAAAGAGAAAAAGTTAAAAAGATGTCATATTTTATTTTTCTCGTAAGCTCAGCTGCATACACTCACCTCGCGATTCTCCTTCAAATTAGCTTCATAAAAGAGTTTCTCAGCCGATGACAGATAATTTAAATCGCTGCCATTCGTCTCTTTGTCATTCGAGTTGGCATTTTTAAAGGATCTCGATTTTCGCTTTTTGCTTTGGTTTCTGTATTTCTTCTGCGCCTTTTTGACTTTAACATGGCTCAATATTAGCTGCTGATCATAGTTGGAAAGACAAGATTCATAAGACTCATCAGTAGCAATGCCATTCACCATGCTATCAGATATAATGCTGCTGGCATCGTCTACAGTGTTTGACATAGCTAGAGGCAGCAAAGTAGTGGAGCTACGCTCGGTAGGCACAGCCAGGCAATACGTTTTGCTGTCAATTTCATAGCGTTGCTGTGCTGGCACAATCGCGGCTTTCGGCTCTTGCTGCTTATTTTTAGGAACTTCATGTTGCTCTTTAATCTCCTCATCCAAAGTAGTGGCTTTAAATGCGTTGCTCTGTTGCGGAATTGGTTCTTGGCAGCTGCTGTCTTGCTGATCATTTTCCTTATTTTCCAGCATTGGATTCACTGAGTGTTTATCAAGATTATATTTCTTGTGCGGCTCATTGAATGCGGGCATTATGTTTTCTACGCTCTGAGCTTGCTCTTTAAGAATTCTCTTCGACTGTATGCCGGTATCCACTGCAGCATCAGCGTTATGAACGTTCACCTGCTCTGCCGCTAAACCGTTGGTTGCGCACTTCAATGGCATGTCATGCTGTTCGTGTGCCACCGACTTAACCAAATACGGAAATTCATATGATTCAAAATTCCAAAAGTCAATGTCTGCACGCTGCTCTGTGGGAAAGTACATGACAGACATGCCAGTGCCCGCTTCGGCCACCCACTGCTTGAACGTCTCTAGCTGCTCGACTGTGGAAACCATGGTTATGGCTATACCTTGCGTGCCAAAACGTCCAGCGCGTCCAATGCGATGAAAATAGGTGACACGATCTTTGGGCATATCAATGTTAATTACCAAATTGGCATGAGCCGAGTCTACGCCACGTGCCATCAAGTCCGTAGCCACCACCGTGCGCACCGTAAAGCTGCGATAGCCCTTGAACGTATCCGTGCGCTCACTTTGCTTAAGTGCACCGGACATGAGCACACATTCCACGCCGCTTTTTTTTAAATAATTACAGTACGAGTCTGCGCGCATTTGCGAGCTGGCAAAGATGATGGCCTGCTCGTAGGAAAGCTGTGCGAACAGCTTATTTAAGGTTGCCAGTTTTGCCTGCATCTCCTGCATGCTGTTACGCGTCTTAGGCAACTCTAGCACAAATTGACGCACGCCCAGCAGCACAGTGGCACGCTCGCTGTTGCTGACGAGAAAGGGACTGCGCATCATTTTGGACAAACGCAGATCCAACTGGTCCTCATATGTGGCGCTGCAGGCAATTATTTGCACTGAATGCGGCAACTTTGACATTATATATTGAATCGTTTGATTGAACGTTGGCATTGCATACAAGTGATCCGCCTCATCCAGCACAAGCAATTTAATGTCTTTCGTAACGAATGCTTCATTCTGCAGCAAATGCTGCAGGCGACCAGGCGTGGCGATTACTATTTTGCAATTGCTGAGCCGCTTGCGATCATAGGTCACATTTGTGCCGCCAATGCAGCTAGTGGCAACACTATGTGCCATCATCATAGCGCCAATGCCATTCACAACGTCCTCAATTTGTATGGCAATCTCACGTGTAGGCACTAAAACCAGCGCCTGCGGCGACTTGTTATCTTTACTCGATTGATGCAGCGCCGCGATGGCAAAAATTAGCGTTTTACCCGTGCCGCTTTTAGACTGCACAAGCAGATCTAAAGGAACGCAAGTAAAAATTATAAGGGAGTCGCGTATACAAGCGGGGCTTGGGGCTACGACTTACCGGTGCCCATGAGAGCCATGGGAATGGCGGCTGCCTGAATTTTTGTTGGTGTGACAAAGTTTTGCCGCTTCAGGCCGCGCAGCACAGGGCCGCGTAGCTCCAGCTCTTCAAACGTCTTGATGCTGCCAGCAGCCACATCGCTGGTGCGCTGCACGCTAGCCAAATTGTGTGCAATATTTGCGCTTTCCATTTTCCGCAAATTGTTGAAACAATTATTGCAATTCCTATTTTGCTTCTCACGACTGAAAAATGTTCGCCTTCACACCGGCAAACATTTTTGTTTGTAGTGTGACCGTTTGAGTGGAAATTGAAAAAGTCTAGCCATGTGTTTGTAATTTTTGCAAATTGTGCAACACTTAAAAAGTGTGTTTGTCGCTTTGTAGCCATTGGCTGCAAGATGGCGCTAGCAGCAAGGTACTAAAGCCATCTAACGTTTGCCATAAGCAAACTAGCTGTAATGCATAAAATGTTTACAATAAAAATTATTTTATTTTATTTTTAATTGAATTTGTTTAGCAAGCCAAAGTTATTTTGTTAAGTTATAGTTATGAGTTGAAGTTGGTCTGCATAATACTGCATTTATTATTAAATTAATTTGCACTATTTTTGCCGCTATAGAGCAACAGATGGCACCAAACATGGCAAAAACCTAGCGCCATCTTGTGTGAGCTGGCTAGTGAAAATACCAAAAATGTACCAGGGAAATATTTAGCATGCCAGTTTACGTTACTTTCAAATGCAATTTCCTTTTGGCACAAATCTTCATTTTTTTCTCTTTTTTTTGCATGCAAATGGTTTTGTTTTTTAATTGAAATTAACGAAATAGTGGAGTGGGCCACGGAAGCCGGTCTCCACATAAACGCGGACAAGACGGACCTAATTCTCTTCACCAAGAGATACAAGGTACCGCAATGGACTCCGCCATCTGTTAATGGCACTAGGCTCACACCGAGCCAAACGGTGAAATACCTGGGTATCGTATTGGACAGCAAACTTAGCTGGAAACCCAATGTTGAGGAAAGGGTGAAAAAGGCTACGGTCGCGCTATATGCATCCCAGAAGATGCTAAGCAACACCTGGGGCCTGTCACCAAGACTGATGCACTGGACTTTCACAGCGGTTGTGCGACCAATACTACTATATGGTGTTCTGGTATGGTGGAGAGCCACAGAAAAATCCACATACCTCCGAATAATAGAAAAAACACAACGACACGCACTGCTGTGTATAACAGGGGCACTGAGAACCACTCCAACTAGGGCCCTAGAGGCAATACTTGGAGTTCACCCCCTAGACAGCACAAAAGACAGCGCAACGTCTTTGTGCGGCGGGAAACATGATTCTAAATAACTATGGGCATAGTAGAATTGGAGGCGTTACCAAGTGTAGCACGGACTACATAACGCCGGTTAACGATTTCTCAAGAACACCTACGCTAATGGGACCAGATGATTTAAAATCGGTATGGGCCAAAACGCGGCTAAAATTTTCACAGACGGATCCAAAATGGACACAGGAGTGGGAGCTTCGGTATACTGCATAGACCCACCCACGGAGGTGTCATATAAGTTACCGGACCACTGTAGTATATTTCAGGCGGAAGTTTTCGCAATAAAGAAAGCTGCAGAACTTGCGCTCACTGTGCACCAACCCCCAAGTCAACATCTTCGTCGACAGTCAGGCGGCAATCAATTCAATGCAAGCCTATGCCATCAGCTCCAAATGTGTACTGGCAAGCAGGGCCTCACTAGATGCGCTAAGCACCCGCAAGAGGGTGCGCATCTTTTGGGTTCCCGGCCACCAGGGCATTGAAGGTAACGAAATGGCAGACAGGCTAGCAAAGGAGGGTGCCGTATCGACTCGAGCGAGAGTTGAGGACCTAGGGATACCTCTGAGGGCTCTAAACCACAAATCGGAAGTAAGCGCTGCAGTCGCTTCCGACAGAAGGTGGCACAACACGACAAACTGTAGAACCGCTCGCATTATGTGCGGGAAACCCAACGCAAAACTAGTCGAGCACATCTTGCAGCTTCCCCGGAAGGACTGCCGACTCATGCTTGGCCTACTAACGGGTCACTGCCTGACCGCTGTCCATGCCAAAAAGTTGGGCATCACCAACAACGATGAATGCAGGAAATGCAGGGAACCAGGGGTGAGAGAAACCCTGGAACACCTTATATGCAATTGTCCTACCCTCTTCACCCCGAGAACTAACTTCCTAGGGGCACCAGTGCTTGACTCGCTCGCAGAGGCGGCGCAGAGGCCACCCCAGAAACTTTTAGCCTTCGCAAAACATACGCGCATAGTGGATGGCTAATTAATTAATTAATTAATTAATTAATGGTTAAGGATCACATTGATCTATGTGAGGTCCCCTCCCCCGGGGGCCTGCCGGCCTAACCTAACCTGACCTAATTAAGGAAATAAAGTAAATTGCATTTTAAAATATTTCAAAAAAATTCTATTCAACTCTACAAACTGCGTTCGTTGTCGTTTCAAATTAAATAACATTAGGAAACGATTTCAAAATTTGATTTTGCTGCCAATTTAAATTAAACGAAAATTCCCATATCAAAATTATACAAATTTTTTGGTTTTTTTTTTAAAATATTCTACGAAATTTTCCGCAACAATTCGTTAAGAAACAAATTATTTCGCTGCAAAACGTTTCGATATGAATCGGCTGTCCAAGAAATCGTTATGTTGTATATTTCTTGCACTCACTGTGCTCATGTTATGTAGCAGCTTGCGGCCGAGATTTCAGGCCAACGCTACGCTAAATTCGGATCTGAAGCGCTGGTATCCCGGCATGGGGCTACGCGTATCCTATGAATTAAGTACGCGCATGCTGACACAAGCAGTTGGTTTCTCCTCGCTTGTGGTCATCGCAATTTGGTTCCAACAGCAGTATCCCATGCGCAGAACGAATAAATGGACGCGCAACATCATGTACTATGCTCCACTGTTGGCGTGGGCTGGCAATTTTCTAATTAGCAGCTTCTTGACGATTTTTACACTAAATTTGGTACTCAAGCGATTTTGCAAATCAAATTTGGACGTGTTGCAATGCTATGTGAAAATGAATGTCTTATTCTTGCAGAATATCTTCAAATACGCTACACAGTCTTTCTGGGGTGCTGCCTGCGAACAGAATTACATAGATATGGGTTATCCCTTGTATTTCGAGGAAAATGTGGCGGCTTGAGAAATATGCGCAAACAATTGTCGGGCAGTTTCGAACATATTGTGAAATAAAAATACGCAAAAATTTCGGCTAAATTTACCAAGTGCAGTGTAAGGTATTTTTGTTGCAATTATTGCGGTTTTTCTCGTTATTTCCTTACCACATGGAAAACGGCAAAAGTTTGACCACAACAATGCGACAGTTTTTGTTTGTTTGCCATTGTTGTTTGTCTAATTTGTTGCATTCATGTGGCCGCTAAATAAATTTTTAAATTAATTTACAATACGGCCAGAGCTGCCAGAACGAAAGCAAATCTTTCAGAGAGAAAGGGGGAGTTTCCCATTTTTCAAAAACTAATTCGATAATCGATATGCGAAAAAAACTCTACATCAGCAGGATTGTCACATTTGCGCACAAAAATTGCAAAATTAAAACCACATTGGCAACTCTATGGCCAGAGACGCATAAAGTTCATTGCATTCATTTTTTTCCAAGTGGTTGTTGACTTTCGCCAATTTCATATTGTTTGTCCCTCTTCGATTGCCTGGACTCGCGCGTGCTAGACAGAAACTATCAGTGCTGCCAACTGGACAGCGCAATAAAGGCAACAAACAAATCGGCAGCAAAACGATTTGTCTGCTGTCCAAATTGTGACGCAGTCGCGCGACCAACAACTGCAGCAACGATTGTGGCAACAACAACAACTTGTAGAGAATGAAATTTTGTTGGCATTTCACTTAGGACGCAACGCATTGGCATGTTGCATGCAACAGTCATATCATAGACAGATATCAAGCACAAGTACAACACTGCAGAGCGCATAACCGTTTCCTGCCAGTGTCCATCATAAATAACAGCAAACTATAGAAGGCAGCGTGAGAGCAGGCTATGTCTGAGTATATATGGCACGATGCTACTACCGATTAGATGTTGAAATTGTGAAAATTAAAAATTCCAGTTACTGTTGAGATTCTAGCTGAGAATGTGTTGATGTCGACATCACTAGCTGCAGCTACTTTATTTTTTGAACTGAACTTTACGGCAATCATTTCAGAAACTTTGATAGGAATAAAGCTGCAGCAGAACCATGGCAACCCTACGATTGTGATTCAAAATATGCCACAATCGCTTCCCTTGCCGATGTTTCTAAACTTCTTTTCGAGTCTGCTACCCTTGGTTAATTAGCATTTAGCGGCCATTTTGTTTACATTAAGTAGTTAAGCACGAGCTGCGGCTAAATAAATGATTAGCAGCCGTGCTGCTGGGCGGGTTATCTGGCCTTCTTCAACTTGAAGCTATTAAAAGTGACTAAATGTCCTTGCCAAAATATAAAGTTATTAAACTTTTAGGCGGCTAACAAACAGCGTCATGCACTCTCGTCTGTCGCCAAGTTGATTTTCAACCCGTTTCCAAGCTAAATACCTTTTCACAGGCTGCGCTGCGACAAAAGCTAGAAGAGATTAAAAGCGCAACACCATTTTATCATTAAAAACTTAACAACGCCAAATGAGTTTTCCTCGGTAGTCGGAGGTTGCAAGAGTGTAGAGAACATGGGTCCCAAACTTGTCGGAAAATGTGCGTACATATAGACATAGGAGTTGATGTGTGTTGCGGCACAGAGTTCCACTGTGTGCGGCGGGTTGAAGTGGGCGACAGAGGTAGCCTCCTGTGTGTGCGTAAGAGTGCGTGTGAGTGGCATTTGCGGTCGGTCTTATTAATTAAATTTATAAAAACAAGTTTGTTACGTGCCCTGCATTTTATGGCACTTGTGGGTACACGGGGTGTTCAATAAGTTGCGCGCTTATGGTAAGCGCTGAACTTTTACATTTGCCAAAGGGAACAGTCGAGGGAGAAATCTTTAATAAATAGAGATTTTAAGTAGCGTATATTTATTTGCTAGCGACATAGTCAGTGCTAGTCAAATGCAGTCAGTGCTGCAGGGAGCAATCGCATCACTCCCACTACGCTACCGGATGTCAAAGCCAAACAATTGGCATTCGGTAAAGTTTTCTTAAAATTGAGGGAGAACAACAATTATTCTCAAATAAGTCCCAAAATCAGCCGATTTCGCAGATCTTCAATTTAGTTGCAACAGATTTTAAAACATATTTCGGATTACATGTGGTTCACCACTTCAGTGTGGATTTTAAGAGAAAGAAAATGTGCGTCAAGGCAATACGCAGTTAAGAGTAAAAAGTATAAAAGAAGATCTAACAATTTAGAACCATAATTTCTTAACATTAAAAGAACGTAAAGTGATCTTTTCAAACAGATATGTTTATGGTTTGGCAATAGTTTTAATTTTTTATTATATTTCAGATATGATAACGAAGCTTTTATTTGTTACAACATCCCAGATAAGACTGTTAGAATACTCTTCATGCACAAATCCGTCATGGACAACGTAACACTATAACTGAGAAGAGAAACTGATAACTTGTTGAACTGCACCCTCGAACGCACAGCAAGCCTATGTAAGTCAAGTACTTGTGTGGCACTTTGGCAACATGCAAGTGAGGCAGGAGAGAGAGAGAGAGAGAGAGAGAGAGAGCGCGGCGCGGTATAGACAGCGAAACACTCTTGTATGACGCTTTATATTCCAAAGTCATTCACGCGTTCATTTTGTGAAGCGTTAAGGAAAATTTCATCATCTAACATGTGAGTGGGGAAAAGTCTCTAACTCTCGCTTCCAACTGAAAAGTTGTCAACCTTTTTAATTGCAAATGGCACCCAAAATATTTCTGATAAATGATGCACGTCGTCAGCTGTAGCTAATTGTCGCAGTGTGCTTTGACTGCTAATAAATTTTATAAAGTTTAACCCATTATATAACACGTAGAGGGGGCACACTATGTGTATATAATATGTAACTAAATAGCAGTAATCAGTCAGGGATAGCGTCGTTATATCCATAAAAATGCTTGATGGCAAGGCAAGCGTCGCTACCAGCTGGGTTGCACGTACCCAGCTTGCTCCTCAAGCGTTCTAGCTGTGCATCAATAATACGGCAGTTAAAAAGACAATAAACGGAAATCAACAAAGGAAAGCGGAAATTCAAGGCAAACAGCAGCAAGTGCAAATAGAAACAAACGCGGCTTATTGATATGCCAAAAGTCAGAGACACCAATGCAGCAGCTGGCCCGGTATTGGTTGTGGGCGTGGAAGTGTCTGCTTTTGTCGCAAAAGCAGTGCTAGCTCGCTGCAAGCATTAGAAGTCATTGCACACAGCTTGGTTGTTTCGATTTTATGAAAAAAAAAAACAACTGGTAGAGCCATATTGAATATTAAGATGGCAAGGATGTGGTCAATATTTGAGCTGTATTGATTTTAGTTGGTATTTTCTCAAGTATTTCAAGTAATTCCTGGTGGATAAACTGATATATCTTAGATTACTTATCACAGCCAATACTTTCTTCTCAATTTGGGTTGCCTAAAAAGTAATTGCGGATTTTTTAAAAGAAAGTAAATGCATTTTTAATAAAACTTAGAATGAACTTTGATCAAATATATAATTGCCATTTTGTTCGATAACCTTTTGCCATCTTCCTGGAAAATTTAGTATACCACGCTCATAGAGCTTCTGGCCTTTATCTGCAAAAAACTGAACCAAGTGCGATTTTATAGCCTCATCATTGCCGAAAGTTTTACCATTGAAGGAGTTCTGCAAAGATCGAAATAAATGGTAGTCCGATGGTGGATGCATTAAAAGTTCCCAGCCAAGCTCACTCAGCTTTTGGCGAGTGACGGTCTAGCGTTGTCCTGGTGGAATATGACACCTTTACGATTGACCAATTCTGGTCGCTTCTCCTTGATGGCTGTATTCAATTTGTCCAATTGTTGACAGTAAACATCCGAATTAATTCTTTGGTTCCTTGGAAGCAGCTCAAAATATACCACACCCTTCCAATCCCACCAAACATACAGCATAACCTTCTTTTGGTGGATATCAGCCTTTGAAGTGGTTTGAGCTGGTTAACCATGCTTGGACCATGATCGTTGTTGTAAATCGTTGTTATGATTCGTTTTAAAAACGGATCGAATTCATTGCGATTAAGGTGCATATCACAAGCGTTGATTTGGTTTGTTAAATGAATTTCTTTCAATACATGTGGTATCCAAATATCAAGCTTCTTCACCAGTCCAAGACTTTTTATGTGATAATGAACGGTTGATTTTGGTATAATTAACTTCTCTCCTATCTCACGCTCAGTTACATGACGATCCAATTCGATTAATGCTTTGATTTGGTCATCATCAACTTCATTTGGCCGACCTGAACGTGGCTCATCTTTAAGTGCAAAATTTCCAGAACGGAATTTGCGAAACCAATTTTGGCACTGTCTTCCTTTTAAGGCTTTATCACCATACACATCTCGTAACTTTTTAGCAACCTGCTCCGCGTTTTTTCCTTTACGGAAATAATAAAGTAAAATATGACGAAAATGCTCCTTTGTGGGCTCCATATAAAAATTGGCGCCAAACAAACAAATGTAAACAAAATTTCGCGCACTTTTTTTTTAAAGCAAGCTAAAAGTAATAATTCTTCTAATAACTGACAGAAGAAAGAATGCAATTACAGTCACAAGCCGTTGAAAAAATTTGTCAACGCCGACTATATGAAAAATCCGCAATTACTTTTTAGGCAACCCAATATTACACTTATTCTAGATCTTGCGATTACCGCAGATTTGCTAAAAATCATATAGCTAGCTACATATATATAATATATATATACACATATTTTTATTTGTTGCTTACATTTAATACGCGTTTCAGTTAATTAAGTTACAACCTGAAGCTAAAATTTTGAGTTTCTCATATAAAATATGTGAAAAACCGTACTCTTTACTTGGGTGGCTGTTGATCGGGACAGGCAAGTTGGTAAAGGAATTGCACCAATGTGCGTGTGGGGCGTCCAGTCATGACGTTTTTCCTTAGATATGGTACAAGTCCATATTTGGTATTCAATCCTGTGCCGTAAGTGTCCAAATGAGCCCAATCGTTGCAAGGTACCAACTCGTGCAGTACTGCCGCAGCCAGGCAGGATGAAGCCGTGCCCACGCCATCATTTAAAAGATCAAAACTTTCGTGCTTGGTCACACGATCTTTATAAAATTGCCAAAGTGGAAAACGCCAGACACGATCGCCAGTTAAAGCCCCAGCACGTTGAAATTGCTTCCAAACGTAATTCGAGTTGGAGAATACGCCGGTAGCGCCACCACCGACGCATTTTTTGATGCCATTACGGGAGGAGCCTACATCAATGACTAGGCGCGGCTTGTAATTGGTCTGACCATAGAGCAAAGGATCGGCAACTACTACAACGCCCGTTGCTTTCAGATCACGTATAGCCAATGATTTCTTATTAAGCAATGTTACGACGTCACCCGGTTTGCAGGACATGCCCGATGGCAGATTTTCACAAAGCGGTATCACCGCGGATATGTTCATGGGCAGCGAAAGCGCAGCTGCAGCACGTAGTGCAGCTAAAATGACAGCGCCTCCTGTTAAATCTCCACGAAACTCTGGCATTGTTTTGCATGTGCGCAAATTAAGGCCGCCCGAGTTATAGGTTATGCCTTGGCCCACCAATAGCACAGGTTTTTCCTCCGGCGCTGCGCCACAATATGATATATCCAATACAACGGGTGGCTCACACGAACCCTTAGCAATTATCAAAAATGAATTCAAATTCTGGTGTTCTATCCACTCCATAGTGCGCACTTCGACAGTAAGGCCACAAGAGCATAGCTGCTCCACAGCGGCCTGAGCCACCATTGTGGGTGTCATACAATTTGCTGGCGCCTCACATAGACGACGTGCAAAATTCTGTGCCTCCGCTTTAAACAAACCACGATTCCAGGCATCTGCATCTGCGGAACCATACAATTGTAGGCGTGGAAGAGGTATGCGATGTTCCGCTGATAAATTATCCTGATACATCCATGTGGCTAAACCAGCACCTTCTGCTGCCTGCTCTGGATATTCCATGTTATCAACGCTCAAGTCTGTCACACCTAGTTCCTGCAATGATTTTGCTCCAATGCCTGCAGCTACACGCACATTTTCCATGCCCTCGTCCAACATTTCCAGTTCATTAAAGCCAATGCCTTCTATACCCAAACCCATAACGCAAATGCAGGGAAACTCTGGGTCCAAATTATTGAAGATCCTTCCGCGTCCAAGGCGTCCCGACATCTTAGTCTCGCTTATAACATCCGACAGTTTGCCGCCCAAGAGATTGTCTTGCTTTTCGCCACTGCGCGTTAGACGGGGACCCTTGCCGCTCTCCTTTTCATAGAGTCCCAAAATGAGACCTTTAACATTGCTCGATCCAGCATTACTACTGGCCGCTGCAGTGCGTACTATCTGCATCGTACACGCCTGATAGTGTCTGTATTTAGCGGTCAGTTTTTGCAACATAATGAGCGATTCTTCGTCAAATATAAAATAATTTTAATAATATTCCGCTGGTAAGTTTTTTGTGTTGCTCTAAGTTTTGTTTAAAAAGCGAAACAAAACAATGTGTTATTTGAACAAGCCAGCACGTTTGATTTATCTGAAATATTGGAAGTGACTGAATAAGAAACAAATATCAAAGGTTACTTAAGTAAAATTATAAATTTTAAATTGTTAAATAAAAAAACCAAAAAAAATTATTCCCCTTGATTAAGCTGTCATCGCACCAACGGAGCGAAGTGGGGCCGACCTCCGTCAAATAGCTATTCGATAAGAACATGGACCTGCAAATTACGGCCGCATGCGTACGGCGGTGTCTTTTAAGAGAAGCGAACCACCGATCTTAGGTCTCAGAGGTGAGTACTCGAATCATTGCGCTACCGACGGCCACTTTCTCTCATTGAGGTAAAAAATGATTCACTTTGAATAAAAGATACACAGGCGCTACTTGTTGGGGTTACGTGTACTTGCAACCAACCAACGATTACAAACAAGATAAAGATCTATTGTAGTTAAATTTTACGATACTTACAATTCGATGCGTTTATAAAAGTATAATAAATATAATGAAATTATATTGAAAACTGTGGTATAGATTACTATGTTCGGAATTACTTTGTTGTTCTTTCATTCTTTCCTCGAGCGTTGCAAGCAGTTCAAGCGCAATCTCTGAAAAGATCCCTAATAGTTTTAACAATAAAACTTACTTTTGGTTTACCCATATTTATTTACAAATAATCACTTCCATCATAATTGCATAATCCATGCCAAATATTAGCTTCACGCTAAATACAATATTATGGTCTGTATGTGCTTTGTGATTCCACAATTTGTTGCTGTGGCTGCCCGAGCAAATAGCTTTGTGGCCAATAAATTGCCTGCACAACTGCAGCACAAAGTACTGGCGCTTTGGCATTACCAAAAAAAAAAGGGATAAGAACGTTCCAATCCTAAACCGAGCTCACCAGCAGTTGCAAGTCCTGGGGGTATACAGTCTGTCTACAGAGCGACTGAAGCATGGCAGTTGTTCGCTCGTTTTTAATTAATGTCGAGGTGCATAAATTACACACAAAATTCATTCAGAGAACGAGTGCGGCTAAAATGCGCTAAAATGGGAAGGGTTTGGGGTCAGTTTTCAGGCAATGGAGGCTGCATGGATTGTGCGCCATTTTGACGGTTTAAAGTATTTACGTTTAAATTACGTGAAAATCAAGTGGATTATGTAAATTGAATTGAGCGCAAATAAAACTTAAATTTTTCGCTTATTTGGCAAAATATCAAATTAAATTTGAACATAAATAATGTTAATATATATGTATTTGTGTATAAAGAAGAAAAACACTCTGCTCTGTGGTTTCGTAGCTTAAATTATGGTATGGAATTTATTGGCAACGGAAAAAAGGGTTGAAATTCTTTGCGTTTTTCTTTTGTATTTTGTTTTTAAATATACTCTATAGCTGCTGGAATGTAAAGGGCATCTCAAGCTTGAGTAGATGCTTGTGGCTTATTGGTGGTGTTGTAGCACTGAGGAGATTGCAGCTGTGGAGCGCTACAGGTGAGTCTCATATTCAGCTGCAAACCTGAAAAATAAAATGAACTTGGATAGGGTATGTTCTCAGAAAGAACCCAAGCAGCATTGTTCGAATGACATTAGGCTGGAAGGCTCTCGAGGAAGCAGACGAACAGGATGGCGTTCTTCAGGAACGGCACAAGCTAGAGTCTGATGGTTAGCTTTCGTAGATGCCGTAAGTTCCCAAGTGGAATAATAAAGAATGGTTGTGCACTTTTACTTGGCACTTAATTTAGATAAACCATTTTTATTGGATATTGTGGGTTATTTTTTGGTGGAAATAAAAAAAATACAATGTATTTTAATTGGTTGAATCTTTAACGAAAATTACAAAATATAATTCCTTGGTAAAGGAACCGATTTAAGTTTTATTGGAAATCAATCTTTTTGTTGCTACCACTTCTTCAATTGTTTTTCAACCATTTAGTTTCGTGATTTTCTCGAAAGAAAATGTTCCCCAAAAGATGCAAAGCTGTGCCAATAATAAACAAAGGAATTAAGAAAGACTGCAGCACGTGAGAAGTTTGATGTCGAATCAAAATTCATCTTTACCTTAGTTTTCGCGGTAGATACGTTCCTGATAAAACCGTTTAAATCAATTCGAACTTTTTATGAAAAAACCGTGTTAAAATAATAATAATAGAGTAATAAATTTACGAATTTATCCAATGCCGGAACAAGGGACGGCAAAAAAGTAATTTATTTTACGTAACTACAATTGTCAATATTCCAAGTCCATGACTCTAAATGCTGCTAAATGCTAAAAGCATATTGATAATAGTCCGACTTTTTGCCTTTGAACATTATCATTACTGATAGTTGATGCCGGACTGCATGATATGAGTATTTGATCAGTCATATTCATAAAAATGACTGCTGCTGGAAGTATATTCTGTCTTCCTGCTCATCATGTCATTTGCCTTTGGCCGCACTTTAATAGAAAAAAAACATACAATTAGATATAACAAAAAAATTGTTTACAATATACTTGATTCTCTATTTAAGCAAACTTAATCGCTATTAGTTTCAACGTAATATGTAGTATTTTTTTACGAAATTGTATAATATCTGACCCATCAACTCATTAGATTCTGCTTCTACAATTGTTGCATTGGTTTCAGTCATAGTTTGAAAAGATCTGCTAGGGATAATACGACCTCAGTTATAACTCAAATAGAGCATTTGACAATCAATAGAACTAAAGTTTGAAATTTTCTTGGACTTTTACACTTTATGTTTTAAAAGTTTTGTTTTTGTTGGCTGGCGCACACAAAAGAAATGACAGCCGCCAATCGGTAAATTTATTAAGTTGTGCGTGTGGTTGTTTCTGTGTCTGGTGTTTTTTTTTTACATTTAATTTAGTTACGCACACACACACAGACACAGATAGAGATACATACACATAGATACATGGTGCCATGTAAAGATAGCCAGCAGTTCGGAGATGCAAACAAATTTTAATTAAATGATGCAAGTAGCGGTAACGAGTTGCAAGGACTTTTTCTCCCTGTTCTCGTTCTCACTCGTACAAACATTTAAACAACAGAGACAGAGACCAACGGTGTAGGGGAACGTTTAAATGGATTCCTATATCGTCAGCGCATCGTAATCTCTCATCAGCTTATCAGCCCGGTTGTTCTGGTTTCCGATGCAACAGCGATATATCTATCAATGGCATCTAATGAGTGCATACTCGATACTTTGTAATTAGCAGAAATGAAAATGCTGGCTGCAGCCTTGGTCTAACATGAAAAGTTCTGGCATAGATGGCAGTTGGCAGCAGCAAGAAACTTTAAACTCATTCATTGCTTTAGTTTCAAGGAAACAACTTATTAAAACCAAAGTTAACGAACTTGCACAATACTATTGCGTTCAGTTTTATATTTGAGGAAGTATTTAGTATTTACAGCGAAAAATTTAAAAAAAATTTTACAATTGTATAATCAATTCTTATAAAAATCGTTTATACTGCAACTGAAAAAAGTCACAAACTGTCAAAAATTACTACAAATATTAAGTATAAAATATATAAATTACATAAATTTATTCCCCTTGACTGTGGTCCTCGTTTCAGAGGCGAAGCATGGAGATATCTCTATTTATAGCTGTTCGAAGTGAACAGGAAGCTGCTGTTTATAGCCGCATTCGAATGGCTTTGTCTTTCATTAATGGTGCTGGACAAATAAATGCATCAGATGCGAAACATAGACCGCTTGATTTAGAGGCAAAAGCACTGCTACTACCACGCTAACCAGTTCCACATATTAAGTATACGTTACGTGCACATCCGCATCATCAACTATCAAGCACAAAACTGCATTATGCACAATATGGATAGCTTTCTAGTGTTGTGCATAGCGCCAACCTCCTGTTACATAAAGTTCGATATGAAAGCAATTTTCATGTATACCAGCTTGTCACGCATTTGAAAAGGACTTTTCCAATTGCATGGTTTGGTATATTTTCAGGCTAAATGCCCGCAGCTCTCAATGAGATGCACTCCGACAAATAGTTGTCACAGCAGATCCACTTAAAATGACGCAGTTGTCAGCTGTCACCTGTTGGCAGCAACAACCACAACAACAACTACGAAGCCACAACGTGCCACTGCAGCAACAACATCTACTCATAGCAAAAATGGTAGGAAAAAAATCTTTGACAAGCTAGAATGTCAAAATGGCGTGCTAGACGGTTGGTTGCTGTTTTTATTCCTTCATTTTTTCGCAGCACAATTGAAAATTTATTTTTATACGGATGTTGTGTTTTCCGCAGTTAAGAGAAAAGTAAAACAGCAAAAAAACTTGGCTGCCATTCTTAGGCCATTTGAAGTTTACAAACAAAATCGGAAGCAAGCAACTTGATTCCATTCAGCGCAAAACTCGTATATGAATAGGCTAGGAGAGTGGCTGGAGGTGTAGGCAACAACAACAACAACCATTGTAATCACAGCCAAAGGCTTTTAAAGGGCGCAGTCGAAAAACACAAGCAGCCGCCTTATGCGGCTGAACTCCAAGAACTGGCATCCTCGAATAGGGCTTGGCGGTAAAATAATCGCATCTTTGCAATAAATTTAAAATTAAAGCTCAAACAGCAGCAGCAACTGGCAAACCATTCAAGCGAAAAATGTTATTCTATGACTGCTGCTGCTATTCCTTCGCTGCCATGTTACATAACACACACACACACACACACCTATACATTTAATGCACTAACACACACACACGTGCATATTGACAGCAGCCTGTGAGGCAGACACCCACGTGCTTTTACCTAAAATGGACAGCAGTGTTTGTGTATATTTTAGCAATAATACCCTCTCATAATATTATGCCAAGAGAGGTAGATTAGTTCTCGGTTTTGATACTCTTCATTCAAAAGTTTTGCGGGTATTGAAGAGATTTCCGCAATGTTTGCAGCAGAAAGATGCATTTATTATATATTATGCGAATACTATCAATAAGCGCATTCCTGATGCATGAATAGTATGTATTTAGTTTGTCCTTAAAAGCTCTGCGAAATTTTACAGTGTAAAAAATTTGAATAGAGCAGAACACTTCAGAGATTCCGCAGAAGATATCGAAATTCAGTCACATTTCATTCTCTAGTTTATTATTTCTTAAAGCTTTTCATAGCAAAAAGCCATTCATATTGCCCTAAACAACAAATACCTCTAAAAAGTACTTACTTATCTTATCTTAGCTTTTCGTGACAAGTGACAATGCGCATTTCAACATCGATGTTGTGCTCTCATACGATGGTAACTATGCTCTGTCTGGCTGCTGGAATCAGACTTTGCTTCTGTTGTCTTCTCTGCTGACAACAGTCAGATTGTTTTGGACTCGCGCGTCAAGACCATCAAGCTGTGGAACACTTTGACTAAGTCTAAGTTTACCATTCAGGCGAATGGTTATACCGACTAGGGAGCCGACATCGAACCATAACATACGCGTCGGGTAAGTATACTCCTTAACTCATTAAGCTGTGATTATCTATGATCTTAAAATACCTCAAAAACCCATTACATTATTCAGTCAATCCTTTAAAGACATTAATATTGACGCTCAAAGACAAAAATCACGCAAAAGAGTATTCAGCTGTCGGTTTCTCGTGTTGCCTCATTCTTGCTTTCTCATTGTGTTGGCATTTAGTATATACATAAAATTGGAATTAGACGTGATTTTCTCTACAAACACATACTACTCCATAGTCGCATACTATTTAAACAAAATCACACACAGATACTCAAATACACAGACACACACACACGCATACACTTTATTGTTATATAAACTTTAGGCGCGCCATTGAATTTTTAATTTAAGTGCGTTCGTAACGCATACGCCACGTGTACGGCCTTTTGCACCACAAATGATGCACATATTTTGTATAGAATAATTATTATTTATTTATGTTGTCGTTGCTGTTGTTGCTTCCACAACATGTTTACAATTAAATATTGCAATTATTTATCAGATATTGCATAATATAGCGCAAAATTTTCCTATTACTTTTACAATTTGCCTTTTATTTTATTGCCGCTATTACTCTACAGTTTGGTTTGGTATGTGCGCCATGTCATAGTTGTTCGCCGCTTTATTCTTATTGTGGTTATTGTCGTTGTTGTTTTTGTTGCTTATGCTGGTCTTGTGGCATAGATATGTCATTCAAGTCAGTTTTTGTTTATTTTTACTGCAGTTGTTTTTGCAAAGTTTTTAATTGCGCTACACTAAAATGTTGCATTTATATTTTTGCATTTGCGTTCACCCTTTGACATTGTTGCACATTTAAATTCATAATGTGGCATAAGGAGCAATATTTCATTTAATATATAACAAAATAAATTGTAATAGCTAATTGAATTTTATATAATTACATAATTAATACTGTTACTATTGAATTATGCAAATAATTGATTTTAACAGATAAATGAGCAATTGTTTTCATCGTGTTTGTGCAACGAGTGAAAGCACTGCGATGACAGCTGATTTTAGAACGATAAAAAATTGTAAATAATTCGTTAGTTATTATTTGTTGTTTTTTAGTATAATCAATCATTGTTACTTAAATTAGCTTTCTTGCTTTTATCTATACATTTGAAAAGCACCATGTGCCGCACAGTCCTTTTACCAAATCATGCGAATATAAGCTGATAAAAGGCACGAGTGGCAAGCCATTCAACCAATACACAAAATTAGATAAAGAACCTTTCCGTTCGGCCAAACATTCACAAAATGGCCTAATACAATGCAACTTATAAGTTTTCAACATCTTACAAATTGGCTCTTTGTTGGTCATGCAACATGTTTCTTCTTTTAACTGATTGGTATATGTATGCTCTACACTCAAACTAATCCTAGGCCGAGTTGTCAATCGATACTTATGTATGTCTAAAAAAGATGCGCCCCTGTCTTCCAATACAAAAACGTCTTTACCAACTAAGTCAAGTGCAAAAAAATATGGCAGACTAAATTCCTTACAAAAACATAATAAAAAACATTAGGAACGGCCAACGCCCAACGAAGTCCGTAAGTTTGTAAATCCTCTGGCAAATTTTAGCTTTACCGATATGCCATGTACATGTCAAGTCAAGGCAATCCAATTGAATTATGTTGCCAAAGCTGTCGGCAAGTTGAGCCAGGTAAATCAGACCAAGATATGCCATAAAATGTTCGAATTTTGTTTGCCATTTTTGCTTAGAATAACAAAATCCAATAAAAGAAAAACCAAAAATGGCGCTGATATAAAGTTGCCTTTTATAACTCATATTAAAAATTCAGTACGAAAGTTTATCAATAAATCATGATAATTAGTCTGTGACCCTGTTGTCGAATGAAATTTCAATTTAATGCGTTAAATTTAGTTTGTAAATAACTCGGATTTAGCGCCAAAATGCTTTTAAGAGCGCAAAACAATTTTCCAGCAGAAATTAAGAGATGCAGCCATAAAAACTGTTATACTGCAATTTTAAAGCGATTTTTATTGGCAAACATTTTGGCAATAAACATGACACTCCTATTTGGTATTAAAAAAAAAACAATAAAAAGGAAGAAGTGAAGAAAGCTAATTACATGTTTTGTTTGGTTTATCTGGATGTTTTGGCATGCAAGTATTTCAAGCTTTTAAGAATATTTAAATGCAATTTTCGTGGACTCATTTCAATTGGGTTTGGTTAGTTTGAGATATTCGTTTGTTTCGAATTTGTTCTGTGTGCACAATCCCCCAAATTGAACTTAATGCTGACAAGTTTCAGCAGACGGACATCGTATTCCATTAAAGTAAGGTGATTTAGAAGCAATTTTTCGTAACCAATTTATCGAAATTATAAATAACTTTTACTTTCGGAAAGACACAACGAACTGAAAACTAATAAAACTCCAGCACTTAGATTGAATATTTCTCAGTTTAAACTATCTGTCTCAATACGAGACGTTATCAAATAAATACTGCAGTGCTTATGCAACATTTATTTATATTACACTTCAATTCATTTATTGACAAATCTTTATTCAATTAAATGTTCTGCCTTGCCTTTTTTAGGCTTTTTAAACCAAAAGTATATATCTCTTCTGTTTCTTTTTTTAATGCTAAAAGATAATCAGAAAATAAAAAAATCATGCAGCAGTAAAGTCTTGCCAAAAAATTTATTTATTTGTATACGAGGATCTCTTTATATTTTGCTTGCTGCAGACATGCACACACATACATTCGTACATTTGCACACATGCTCTGTGTATGTGTGTGTGTGTGTGTGGCATTCAAGGCAAAATTTTCTATTTAATAACACGAAGAGAAATTATACTGCAGCATTTGGGTTTATATCTGAGTAAGCACATATCTGTGTGTATATGTGTGTATCTATGTATTACGACTACATTAATTTATGTACGAATGGCATGGCAATGACACAGCTCACAGATACACACACGTATCACACACTCGCTGCACGTACAATGCAAAGCCAAAAGTCAGACAGGCATAAAGATGCAAAAGCCAGTGTGTGGCAGGAAGTGCGGGCCCATGCAAAGAGCCAATGTGACTACGTGCCATACACACACACACACACACACACACACACACACACCCACATACTGTATACATTCTCTTTGTGTGTATGTGTTTGGTACAGTATGCGTGTTGCCCTGGGCGACAGTCTCATTACGCAGTCACCGACTCTGCCTGTTGGCCATTGCCTGCTGCAGCTGCCATTGCCAACTATTTCATAGTGTATGCAGATACAAATGTATCTCTTCTCTCTATAAACTGTCAGTCTTATGCGATTTTGTCTTAGTAAGTTGCACTTCGCATGAGCTTAGGCCACAAACTGCCACACGCTCATCTTAATTTGGTAGCTGCCAAAGGATATAAATGTTGGCTGTGTGCAACTTTGCGCCTAAACTTTCGGGGGAATTTACGCTAATGCACTGAGAGAAAATTTGTGTGAATTTTTTTAGCGTAATGTTAGAAAAGATAGTTTCATTTTAATGAATTAAAAATGAAACTGTATGCATTTTGTAAATAATTTTTTTATAGTTTTTGGCTGCAGCCATAAAAACCAACTTTTTGCTGCAAAGGGTAAAATTTTGTTTGTTACGAAGCCAGTTTTTTGTTGGGTATACGCACTGTTGGTTGCCATGTTACTTTATTATAAATACATTTGGTTTTTTCCATATCTAAAAGGAACTATAATGTTACAACTAGCAGCAGCCTCTATGTGAAATAAACATTACAAAGTTTTTAAATGACACACACATATATACTTTTTAGGATAATCCGAAAATTCTACTACTACACACCTCTTGAGTACAATAGCCTTCTAAAGCATCCAACCACCAGCAAAATAAGCTCAAAAAGCGGCATAGATGTCGTACATTGCAGCACAATAGACTCAATCAATTGCTGATAGTGGTGGTATTGGGGGCAACAATTATGAACTTGCAATTTTCATTTAAAAGTTTTGATAGCCAAAATAAAGAGTATGAGAGATGTGAAACGAGGGGAAAATCGTCAAAAAGGATATGTATATGCATAATTTGTAGCTTGGCAAGTTGTTGGTTTGTTCTACAATTTCAACAAGTCGCAGCATCACTCAAATGTGAAATCTATTCAAAATTATTTACACAAAAGATGGATGCATGTTACCATTGTTGTTGTACATGTGCAGGTGTGTGTAGGTGTGTTTGTGTCTGTACTCATGTTGACCGAGTTATTGTTAATTATTTAAAGCAACAACTATATAACACGAACTACAACAACATTTACCAAATGACTTTGCCACATTTACATGCACAGATGCATCTGTAGTTGCAGCAGTAGTGGCAACAACAAAAATAACTTACTTTGTGGCATGAGGGAAAACGGAAGTGACAGTGGCAATGGAATGCGTCTCAAAGACGACAGCTGCTGTTACCTACTCGCTGCTCTTCTTCTGCTTTTACTGCGACTGACATTTCCATTTGATGTTAGTTTTCATTAGTACGGTGGAGCACTTGTCTGTAGCACACAAAACGTGAAAGCATTTCGCTCATCACAAAAGTTTTCTACTATTTTTAGGATATCAACACAGCGATGTCCTGCTCACGGAACAATTGCTAAGCACATTTGAAGCGACTAATGTGAGCGCAGAGGTGAATTTACGCCAACGCACTGTTTATTAGGTGTCAATTGCCACCACTTCAGCAGAAGCTTTGCCAGGCTCTTTTCAAAGACTATTTAAAGTTTGAACTGCATTTTAAATTTAAATAGTTTTTTCTTTTACATTGTGAGTATGCCAGGTAATTTGTCTAGTTTATTAAAGTCTCTTTTTAAAGTATCCCTATGCTGTTCCATAATACATGCCCGGGGTCAACTTTTACCTACGCACTAAGGAAAAACTGCTACAGATATTTTAGTCCAAGAAGAAGTAAATACTGAGATTATCTTTCAATTTGTAGCGTTTTTTTAGAATATATTTAAGGCAACAAAATTGTCTTTTGTATCGAAAATTCATATACTAAAGAATAAATCGGAAGATTCGTGGTAAGATTTTCGAACTAATACCTAGTTTCTTCAATTTTATTTTTAAGAAGTTAAAGAATCTTAACAGAGAAGCAAGTCGTACAAAATTGATTCAATTCAGTGAATAACCAAGACTCTACCGTACAAATGTGATCACATTGCGTATACGCAATGGACAAATCTTGAAACAAAAGGCTGTATGCATCTAAGCTCAGTATGCACAGTGGGCACTGTATTATGGGTTAGGGAATGGCTTTGTGAATGTATGTGAGTGGATGCGGGTGTGGATGTGTGTGAATGGTATTTGCATTTCAATGGCTTGACTTACCTCGACACAAGTTGTGCAACTCAATTTGTCTTGCCAAATCATCAGAGCACGAAAGTGTGCGAGTGTGCGTGTGTGTGTATTGTTGTTTAGGCCTTGACGCAATAACTGTTTGTTTGCTGATAACGATAACGCAGCCAGTTGTAAAACCCAAAACCATAACAATACGAAATATTTTGATGAACACTCCATACCGCAGGAAGCTGTTGTAACTGCAATTTAATATGAATATTCATAATTTTCAATTACTAATTAAATATTTACTATGCCTACAACAGTAATTTAAGTTAATTGCAATGCTTGAATAATTGCAGTATAATGAACAAGGCCAATTAGAGTTAAACAATATCTAAAAGTTGCGGTTCAACGAGAATTGTGTAAAGTTTATTTAAACTATGGACAGGGAGTGGAATCTAAAATGGAGGTAATGATGGGAGTTACAAATCATCTAATGTCATAACGTGTTGCAAGCATTATTTCAAGATATTTTATGCCAATTGTTCACAACAAAAGAACGCGCTGCAAATGTTCGGCTTACCATTCAAATAACTTTTCAATTGTGAAATCTTAACGTGCGTCTCGTGATTTGTGAATTTTGGTAATATTAGTTATGACATGCATGCCGTCTACAGATATAGATGTTCCGACCAAAATATTGAGACAGTAGGAGCCAGTATTAAGAAGGAAAGTATTGACATTCTCAGTAGTTGCGCATCGCTCGGACCACTCTTCGTCGTAAAATGATTCTTGCCGATTTGATGATGTTTCCATACCAAATCCAAATAGCACAAAATTAAATCCATTTTGAAAATAAATTATAACTTCTAGTCTATTGTTGTATGCTAGATTTTTTAGCTTTAAAAATGTTATCGAGCGACCACAGTGTATGAACGAAAGCATTTGTCATTGAACCAAATTGATAGCAAGAACATGTCTAAACTTTCTGTTTTTTTTTTTTGTCTGCACAAAGATGTGCTTCTATTTTAGATTTTCAATTAAATTAGAATAATATTAACTCAAGCAGACAATCTAGATGAGCTGAAAGAAAAACAGATGGTTGTTGCTGTTTCTTGTCCTGCTTTTCAAGGCTGTTCAAAAATTCAAAGCATGCATTCAACTCACTGACTGTCTGACTGACTGAATGAATGGATGACTGGATGAGTGAGAGGGTGAGAGGAGGGAGAGTGAGTGTGCGGGCGTGTTAGTGATTCAGTGACTTACAAGGTGCGGGTGCTGCATGTATTTCCAAGTCACTAAGAGACTAACAGACTAACAGACTAAGAGACTAGGCGACTAAGAGTCAAAGAGACAACCGCAGTCACACAAAACAGAGCGAAATGAACAGCGAAACAGACAAAACGCTTAGTCTACTTTTGGGCGCACGACTTAACTTGCCTCTGTGTGTCTGTGTGCGAGTGTGGGCTTAGATATGTGTGAAGGTCGTGCAGTAAAAATATATGGCAAACAAAGTGTTGAGCATAATAATGAGATATGACACACATACTCTGAGGCATCCACAGACATATACATGAACAAACATACACGAACACACATAATCTACACACATATATGTATGCAGGAAGAAGTAAATGTTTTTACGTGTCTTTTTTTAGACCGATTTAGGCTTTTATGCTTTTTTTTATCATTTTTTGTCCTGCGCTTTAAATAATTTAAATGCGCCTTCGCTTTTACTCATATATGTTTAAGCAAATTCGTTAGTTATTAGTTAGGAATGTGCCGGATTTCACAAGTTAGAGAAATGTCTCAAATAAATTTTACAATTCCTTCAAGAAACCACAGCTTGAAAATTGAAAATAAAGGTTCGCTTCGTAGATTCCATGCTTTCAAATTTTCAGACATTTTGGTCGAAAAGGTATTTTTTCAAAAATATAAATCGTTAATTCATAAAATAAGTAAGCTAGTTATTACCAACATCTAGGAAAGCTCACAAAGCTTCTTACAGTATCACTTGATGGGGTCTCAAGGTTCAAGATTTAGTCCAAGCTTCTTAAAAACAAATTCTAACATTTCTTAATTTTTCCTAAAGGATAAGTTGAAGTTTCCTATAATGTATTTATTACTTTATGTGTCTACTTTTTTGTTTGTTTTTTTTTTTTGCATGATTTTAGATATTAGATATTATTCCATGTATGTAATTCGGTTATTTGCAGATATAAGGGGGATATACGCTGAAGATTGATTTTTTCGCTTTAGCCGTCTACAAAAATCACAATTAAAAAACTATTTTTTTAAACTGAAATTTAATTTAGTTTATGTGATCCTTAAAAAAAGGAAAGAAAAATTCAATTTAGCATAACAAAAATTTTGTTTAAAAGCATTAAATGTAATAATATTTTTTTCGCACAGCCTAGCTAAAGTAAAATAAAGTAATATTGTTAAAAACCTTTGGCGTTACTTAAATTTAGTTCGTAATAAAACAAGAATTATTATTATTTAGATTTCTGCAATGCTTATTTATCTACAAAACTTAACGATATTGGGCACAACACCAGTTGCACACTTTCAAGTTTTTGCACTAAAATATTAAAATGGAGCGCATTTCTTATGCATTCATCTTTGCTGCCTTTTTTTAAGCGCATCTGGAAATTTACGTTAACCTAAGGCAATTATGTTGCCAATTAGCTTCCAAGTGGCTAGATATGTATTCCACGGTCTGTATATGTGTGTCTGCGAGACTGTGTGTGTTTGTGTTGTTTTTGTATTTGTGGCACGTGCAACGGGCAAGCAACAATTTCAACTGCGTGCCACGTTTGTTGTCGTTTTCCATTTCCTCCACAATATTTGCATAAAAATTAAGTAAATTTGCATAAATTAAATTGAGAGCAACTTAAAAGAAGAAACAGTAGAGCCTCAAAAAGTAAAAGGCTCGGAAATGCTTATTTAACAAGTGGCATGACTATAATAGTCAACACAAAGTCTGAGCTCTTGACCAGCATCTAGTATATCATTTTCTTGCCATTACGAGAGGAAACTGGACTAGCTGTATGCCGGCCAGCCACTTGGCCTACACAATTTCTCGATTTTTCATAAGCTGATTGAAAACATTATTAGCCTGGAGATTAGGCAAAGAATCAAGCTTGCCAATTGCAGCTACTATGGTCTTAGTTGACTTCCTTCGACCGACAGACGCTCATTCCGCTACTGCTCTTATACGAAGCAGAAGCTGATTTCAAGAGATTTCCGCTATAGACAGAAAAAAATTCAAACGAGAATGAACCTTTCGTTACTTTTAAAACTGACTAAATTAAGAAAATTTAAAACGAATTCCATATGCAATTGTGTCTAACTTCAAAATTAAATAAATCAAAATGCATATTTAGGATTAGAATCAAAGCTAAACCAGCATACGTAGAGTGCTGCATGTAGTGCGCCTAATTACCTAGTCTTTACGCATTTAGTATGCAACTAACTATTTAATGGACTTATAATTTCATTGCACAATAAATTAATTATCTTCAACTGGTTGGTTCCAAATCAAGTGTATGACTCGTATCGAGCAGCTACTGTACACATTCTACCAACTGTAAGTACATAAACAATGTTCGAAGCTATAAATAATGCAATAAAATTATAAACAGATTGTAGTGAGTAGGTCATATCTTACTTCAGTCAAGTAGCAGACTTATGTTGGTCATAAAGTCTAAGTCGTGACAAAACGCAAAATGCAAAAGTGTAAAAATATATATCATCAATAGCTCATCTTTATGAGGTACTTAAGGACTGTCATAAAAACGTAACATAGTTGTTGGTTGTTATGGTGTCTCTTGTTATTGTTTAGCTGTTGTCACATAATTTTTCATAAACATAAATCAACTAAAAATAAATATAAAACTAACAGCTGCCATTAAAATGCTACTGCCTACAATAACAGAAGAAGCTGCCAAAAATAAAAGAATGTGAAACACACATTACGCATACGCCATGTTAACAGTTTATAAACGCATTAGGGTCCAAGTTCAGTGAGCTTGTCAGCCAATTTGGCCACAGAGCGTAACTCCCTAACTGTGTGTTAATGTAAACGGGTCACTATTAGTTAAGCGGGAGAGTTTTTCATTTAATAAAAGCTACTAGCCAATAAAGGAATTGACTTAGCTTTCCAATCTTTGCTATGAGAAGTACAGATATTTAGCAAATGTTTTTTTTGCCATAGATCTCAAAAAATAAAACTAGTTTTCGAGACAATCATATGCTTCCGGTTCCACTAAGGATCACATTGATCTATGTGAGGTCCCCTCCCCCGGGGGCCTGCCGGCCTAACCTAATCTAACCTAACCTATGTTTCTGTATGCAGATGATGTTAAACTTTGTCTGATCCATGACAACGCTAGTAAAACCTGCAAACATTAAACATTCGAAACCAGCTGCCAGTTGCATACTCTAAGCAGCAAATGTATAACAACTGAAAGCTATTGTCTGCCGCTTCTATTATTCTTGCCCAATTTCAAGCCACATCCACAGACAATTTGCAAGTTTAGCAACAACCACAAATGTTTAATATCTATATACTATAGTACCTACCCCATATATATTTATTTCTCTGCACATTGCCAGTTGTCATAAATCATCTGATTATAGAGGTCCTTGAAAAGGCGAAAAAAAAATCACGTGCCCAAGATAAATAAATAAATATACAAAACTGAAATAGACAAACGGTCGGCATATTTTTTTGTTTTTTTTTTTTTTTTGAGAAAACCAATACCACGCCCCATCATAAAGAGCAGCTGCGAACATTAAACTCAATGAGTTGAAATTATTTGCCTTGAAGGTCAACTAAAAAATGTTGCAGCCAGACTGACTTTGTCGAGGGGCGGGCCACTAATGGCTGCTCTGGCACTTGCCATTAAAGCCAACTTCCGCAAACAATAAATTTTGCGTACCAACGAAGCGTTGACCGGGAAACGCACGAATGCACGCTCCCTTTAGGGATTGGGGTACACAGCGCCCGGGAATGAAGCCATGAGCGGCACATTTTCTACACAAGTTTTTTTTTCATTCATTCATTCATTATTATTTCTTTTTATTTTCAACTGTAATTTTTTTCTGCTTCTATCTTGTGCTCTGCTTTTACAGCTGCCGTCAGAGTTCTTCCAAGTGCCCCCAATGCTTGGGTAATCAAAACTGTTATGTTTAAAGTGAGGTAAGTGTTGGAGGCAGCGCCACTCTATGTGTGTGTGTGGACTATACTTGGCGGAATGCTTAGCTTTTTTTCGCGCCATATAATTTCTTATGCACTTTATTAGCCAAAGTGGCGATTCCCAAGCAGTTTGCATTTAAAGGAAGCTCTTAAAAGCAGAGATAACAAATCACAGTGAATTCTCAGGAGCGCCATTTGAAATGTTTTCTAAGAGCTTTGTTTTTTTTTTGCTATTTTTGTGCGTGTAACTGGTAGTAGAAGAAAAATTTCTTTGAACACTGTAATTGGTTTTGTAGGAATCTAAGTGGGAAGGTCATTATAAAAGCAGTTAAGGGTTTTTTTTAGTTATTGTCTCATGTCCAGCGAGGCATTCCTCTAAACTGGAATCTCGGTTGTTTCTACATCAATGGCAAATATTTACCTATAAAAAATTTTTAAAAATTATTGAATCCGCCATTCCGCTATAAACTGTAGCTATCAATAGAGATATTTCCATGAGCCACCTTTGTGGCGATGATCATAGTTAAGGATACTTAATCCGTAAACCAAGTCTACGATATATTTATAGAGATGCACGTCTTTGGAGTTATAATTATATTTATATAATTATTTCTTTTTTGTTCTATTGTAAAATCTAGAACAAATAAAATATTCATAATATATAAAATATCCATAACATATATAATAAAAATTGATTAAACCACGGCAGAACGGAAATGCCTCTTCTGGTTGTAAATTAAATTTATTATTGGAATTTATAAAATTTATTACTCTTTTGGTTAATTAAAAATAATTTTATTAAACGAGGCAATGCTAATTGATTTTTTACCCACTACCTCACGATAGCAAAGTTTTCTAAACTTTTGAGCAGTTCATTGCTGGTCATGCAACTGTTGCCAGGTCTAGTTGCCACAATATTGCTACTCACTGATGTGTTGCAGGCACAGGTGACGCTCGTACCTAGCATCAGCATGAGGGAATGCTATGATAGGATACGATTACAAGATGCCAATCTTGTCGAGATAGTTGAGTGTATGGCTCAGTCCTTCAATGCAACAGCTCAATATGAGGATACGTTGAGGATAATGAAGCTGCTGGACCGTCGTTTAGTAGAGCTGTTGCAACAGACGGAGCCTAAGCGCAAGCCATCACCCTATGCACATATTGATGATGTGCTGCAAATGGAGAGCAATGTGGCAACATATGATTGCCAGCGCAAACGGCAACTGGTGCAAGCCATACGTCGTCAGCTGGAGAAGTACAGCCTAATGAGTGGCCAGAAGAGCACATTATTTGACTGGCCGACGAAGACAGTTGTAAAGGCAGCGGCGAGCCCCGTTACTAATATCGACTGGGATTTAATGCAGCCGCAAGCACATTCAAAGGGGCAGAATATTCAGAAGCTGCGGTGTCTTATTGTCATGGCCATATCGGAGCAACCTCAACCAGGCCAGAGTTAAGAGTGTTCAGGCGTATTTAAATCATGTAAGCTTTAAAAGGGTTTGTTGGCTCAATTGATTGCAACAATTAAAAGTGGGGCTCCACAAAGGTAAACATTTGCGTCATGCGTTTGGTTGCACTCCGTGCTGGAAAGTTACTGCAACTATGGGACACAGTGGGAGATAGGGCTGCAACGGTACATTGTGTGCACACCTATGTGTGTGTGTGTGCATGTGTGCTTTAACGATATCATGCAATCAGCGGCAACAACAAAAAAAATGGCGTGCAACCTGCTGCAGCAGCACAAAAAGCATTGAATTGTGGTACAACACGGCGTATGTGTAATATACTATAAGCCAGCTGTGGCACTGCTCTGGCAGCTGCTGTAGCTGCAAATTCATGTCAAGCGGCATCAGCTGCAACTTGGCAGCTTAAGTGTTGCCTGCCTGCCTGCGCATTTGCAATGACCACTGCCACTTGGTGGCATGCAAATCTAGAGCAGCAGGCACAAAGCACATGCAACTTGCTTACTCTGGCCATCCATTTGTAATAATTGCTTAGACATTGTGCAACATCATGCTAATATTAGCACACTAATAATAATATTAATAATAAGAATGATCTTAATAACGATAAGTGTGTGTGTGTGTGGGACCCGAGTTACCAACTGCAACTTGCCACAGCAAAGTTTATTGGCACTTTTTTTCCTCAGCTTTGCGTAGTTTATTTTTATATCAGTTATAAAATTATATTATGGTGCGGCAGGCAACAAGCGATAAGATGGCACAACGTGAATAATGAGTGTAACGAGTGGCAGAAAGGGACGACACTTTATTTGCGGGCAACCAATGCTAAACAATTTGCAACAGTTCAGTGTGCAAGTGTGCGATGGAGTACCTCAAGGGTGTACACTGAGCTTTAGGTTGGTGCAATGAGTTTCGTCGATTCTGTTTCGGTAATTTCGATGTCATGGATGCACCACCAAATGTTAATAAATGAAGCACTGCTTCGATTGCCCAAGAGCTAAAGATTGCACAAAAAACAGTTTGGATCCATTTGAATAAGGCTGGACACGAATGGAATCACGTTGTATTGATACATTTCTGAAGCGATTGGTGACTGGCGATAAAAAGTGTATGGATCACTCACTACAACGTCAAGCGAAAGCGGTTGTGGTCGAAGTGCGATAGGCCGGCGGAAATTGTGGCCGAGCTAGGATTGACGGCCAGGTTTAGCTTTAAAATGGCAACAAGTTATCGAACAAAACCGCTATGGTAATTAAAACCGTCAATTTCAAAAATAAATCGTGCAAGTATTTCAACAACAAGCCTTGAGTAGCCATAAGTAATAATAAATTGAGCAGGAAAGATTCTAGGACCTACAGCTAGTTAAGCCAAGGTAATTTAATTTTCTATATAAGCCTAGGATTGAACTGGCACTCGTTTGGTTGGATCGCATTGAGTACACTACCTCACTGTGCTTCCCATTGAGTTGTTATCTTAGAAAACATAGTTAAGCTTTCTTTAAGAGTAGAAACCACACATTTATTCTTTAATCTTCTTCCTTCAGGATGCTGCAGCAACTAATCCAAGCTAAACAAAACAAGTAAACATTTTTATTGACTACTTGCAATTAAAATGTATATTTTAACTATTTAATAAATACTCTCATTCGATTGTACAACAGTTTTCAATTTAAATTGATTTAACTTGTTTTGCAAGCTTTTAACTCTTACAAATTTCTTAGTCAAATATAAATTAATTTTTCTCCATTGCATCTCACACTTTGTGGCACAGTTTTCCGTAACTATTTTGCGATTTCAACAAATAGTTTCATTTCATTTTAGTTTAACACAACCAATTCTCTGTTTGACCTCTTACCTTTCCATTGCTGTAGCCGCCAACGTTGACCCGCTGTGGGGCTATGCTTGCTCTCAATTTTTATCATCTGGCATCTCTCTTCAATGTCAATACGAATTCAATTACGTTTCACGTATCCAACTTGTTAGTTCGTTTTTCCTTTTGGCCACACAACTTTTGGCTGGCTCTATTTTAAGTTTCTCCTTGACGCATTTTATCTGCACAAAAAGCGCGCGCTTTACAGGCTTTGTGTAGTCGTCAGTCAGTCATTCTTACTTTCGAGCGCACTGGCACAGATTTTGTTTACCATACGAAGAGTTATTCACTAGTTTTATCTCGAAATGTCTGCCGCTTGACATTTTAAAAGCTTGTCCGATATATAACTTATTGACTGCTGCAATTGGCATGTTTTTTAGTGCTCCAATTTGGGGTAAATCAAAGTTCTGCCACTTAAGCTTAATGGCGGCGTGTTTATATATTATATGACTTCCTCAGTAAATAATCATAATCATCATTTCTATGGCTCATTTTGTCTCACAACGACAATGAACATCACGATCTATGGCCATATACTATATAATCGTATGTATATAGAGCCATATTTATAGGGGCGTTAGCCAGGCATAAGTGCCCCAAGATTGGTGCTCATAAAACACGCTCTTGCCTTAATAAAAACAAATTGTTATTTACACACACCCACACAAAGACACATTCTATATACATATATATATATGACCAATACGATTGTAAATGTATGGGAAACACGCACATTAAGTTGCTAATTTAGTGGAAGTGATTTGGGTAACATTTGAAATCTGAGAGCAGCATATGATATTCGTCACAAAAGACACCAAGAAACCAAAAAGCAGCTAAAGTTGATTAGGGTTTGTTTGCGCAATCGATATGCTAAATATTAAAGATAAGAAGTATACATTTCTGTGCATAAATAATTAATGTAAATATATCAGAAGTTTGAAGGAAAACAATATGCATATTTGGGATACTGTGTCAATAAGGACTTCATTTAGTTAAGGGTCTCGATATTTTTGATGGTAGTTTTGTCTCTGGTTTTTTTAAAGATAAAAAAAATTAGTTGTATATTGTATTTATTGTTAAAATTTCTACAAAGTATCTAGAGCTTAGATACACAAGTACTACTACGCGAGAGTGCTGATAATCCAGGAGGCTAACGTGCTTATTATTTTTACAATATTTGTGAATAGTTTCGTTAGCCAATTTAAAGGAAGGCTTAGGAATACTTGTAATAGAAGCTTGACGGATTTTATACTACTTAAGATTTTGTTCTACTTTATATTAGTAATCAGGAAAAAACTTATAACTAATTTAGGAATCAGTTGGCGTTCAGAAGAGTGTCTAATTGGCGTTAAAACCCGTACTGGTGCAGTTATGAACGAAACTCCAGCGCAGCAAATAGCGACGGTGCCCATGTCCCAACCAAACTTGCCTATCACACTTTGAAGCGATGATGGGAGCATGAGTGGCCCATAGCCCAACAAGACTTGCCTATTACTCTTCGAAGCGATGCTGGGAGCATGAGTCATACCAGGAGAAGTTAGTGTCACTAAACACAACTCACTCTGTCACGCTTATGTCACTCGCTTTGTCGCTTTGCATCTATTTGGCGCTTATTTCAATTTAAGTTAGTTCAAGTTCTTAAGGCATATGCGGTGTATGAAGTCGAGTCAACACCCAATAAATTCGGCCTTTAAAACAACAAAGTTTAAGTATAAAATCGTTTTATACAATACTAAAGCCAACGAAAAATGTTGTCCTGGTAGTTCAGTCATCAAACTGGTATCCAGAGATTCTTAACAAAGAAATATTTTATGTTGATATCACGCTTAATTCCCTATACGTCATGTTGTCAAAAGACGAAGTAAGAAAAGCATTTCCTGAAAAGCCAAATTAACAGCTTAAAACTTAACACATATTAAATATTCACTAAACTGCTGTGACAATATAATGCCACCCAGTTTCCCAAGTATTAAACGTGTTAGTGCAGACCGCAAAGTGTGTGCTTTTCCGAATGGCCACTATAGAGTTTGAACTACTTAATCAGAGAACCATTTTGATAAAATTTGTATGAAAACCAGTCAGTTTTAACCCCTTTGGCACATAAATTAAAAGCTGCTTACAAAAGAGCAAGTAACCAGCACTAAGTGCCTTTAAATTCAAAAGTTTCATTAAATTTTCTGGTACGTTGCAAGTTTTTATTTGATAAACGTCCTAACGAAAGTTTTATTTAATATATAGCAAAAATCCATCGTCGTTAGACTATTAGTGTCGTAACTTTGCTTTAAACAAAAACAAGATTCATTTTTATAGTCTCCTGCATTAAAGCCATAAAACTGCATTGCGTTCTTAAAACAGTTTATCAAAACATACTCTACATATAAGACCCCAAAAAAAAATGATAAAAAATGAAATAATAAAAGAAAAGAACGGAAGTTATTGCGGCAGCACCCAAGGTCGTCTTCGCTGCGCTGCTTTTGCGCTGCCATTGTCAACTTTTTATTTTAACTTTCACACGAAGCTCAGCAGGTAATCAAAGTGCTGCTACCGCTGGTTGCCACTGCCACTGCCACAGTTGCAGCCTCCGTGGTGTTACTGCCACAAAGAGCGCACGCTCTTTTCTTTGACGCTGAGAGCGTGCAAACTGTTATACAGCAGGCATTGCTGCTGCATACTTATGGGCGCGCTTTTTAGTCTCCCATTGCCTGCGCTCACGTCGACACGCACAGCGAGAGCGAGAGAGTGTGAGAGTGTGAGTGAGTGTATGTGTTTTAAGGATTCAATCGTTACGAACGCCAAGCCAAGTTCATGTGCCGCGTAATCTTTGTTAAAGCGATTTTTTTGGCCCAACAGGAACAGCCAACCGCTTAAGAAGAAATTCACATGCTATGCAAGTTTTTAATTAGGCGCTATCATTGCCACTTGCCACTTGCCAGCTGCCACCTGCCGCGGGCCACATGCCACGTGCGATCTTGTTGACAAACGTTTAGAACTATTTCGTTTTAATTATGCCCGTGCATTCGAGTGTATAAGCCGTAAAGTGTGTGTGTACGCGTCTTTCTGAGATAAATGAGGCAAAAGTGTTTTATTTTGTGTCGTGTCTAAAATATTTAATATACAAATTAAATGTTGCATAAGCGTTGTAAAGCCTAGCATAGATGTTACAACAAATGAAATTAAAACTTCTTCGTTTGAATGGTGCGGCAAGTAAAAAATCGTGAAAATATCGCAATCTGGCAACGGCAGTGTGTCTGTCTTAGATCGTCAAAGTGGATTTTCTTATCAAACAGGCAAGTAAGTAACGTCATTTGATACATTTAACAAATTTGCAAGTATCTAGCTGAAGTTCTGGCAGAAAACTTTGATTAATTACTTGCAACTTATATTATACATAATCCTATCTAGGGACTGACTGAATATTAGCGAGATTTGATATATTGCCCAAGACTATCGCATGTCTGCAGGCAATTACACAAGGAACACGTATTAAAGCAAATTTCCACAAACTATTGTATTTGACTTAAATGTTTTTCTTAAAAAGGCATGAAATCTTGTCTGGCTGTACTTTAAGCAACATCTTGTGGAAAATTACAAAAAAATTGCTGAATTTTTTCGTTGTTCCTACAAAGTCTGCTGCTATTTGTAACGAATAAGTTTCTGCTTGTCATTGAAACAAAATTTGTTATTATTTTAATTCCATGGCTTTTCGTCATTATTTCAACGAAACATGAAGTCTTAACAACTAGTTATGCCACAACCAAATCGTAAAAGTTGTGTGTCTTGATATAAAGGTGTTAATTATGACGTCACTGGAACAGCATTTAATCTGAGTATAATGGGCAGTTGCTGTGAATGGTGCATTTTTTGCTTAAAATGTTTATGTAGTATTTTATGTGAATACAATGTACATATGTATTACAATTTACACCATATATGTTGGTTTATTGAATTTTATTGAATTTAATTGCGAATTTGTCTAGAGAGAGCGATTATATGCAAAATTTCTAATTAAAATGTCACTTTTAAGTACAAAAATGTTTTCGTTTTTTGACTTCCCTTAACTTCATTGCATTTTTATTAAAATAAGCACAAAAAAATGGTTTCCAATTTTTACATCGCTCCATCAAATGCCTGCGTGTATTGTGTCCTTTAAATCAATCAACTCTAATGCTGGCTGACGGTCAATTTCTAAGTAAGACAGACATTTCGAGCAGCGGGAGAAAAAAACTACATAAAAAGATTAAACTGAAAAAAAAATGTTAAATTTTTGGTATAAAGGAACTCTAATAGCTGCCATACAAAATTAAAATTATTTTAATATAAAGATATAACAAACAAAAGCTTTGCAGCTTTATGTCACGAACATTCAGAAACACATAGAAACTACCCACTTTTTAATAATTGGGCTTAATTTTCTTAAAAAAAAAATAGCTTTCTTGATAATATATGTTTCATATAAATTAAAAATTAATTGGAAAATTAAAAGATTTCCTTTATACCTCTTATAGCCATTTAACGACGAACTACACTATCATCCAAATTTACCTCAGCAACTTGGTTATTCAAATTATGACCTACCATTGTTTTGTTTATAAAAATATCGCACAAAAAAATACAATTTATCCGATAATTTTCGGATTACATTACCACTGCAAACATCAATGCTCATTATGAGACTAAAAATAAGTTTAGCAATCGAAAAAATTTTCTTAACTATCACTATTGCAACTGATAAATAACTCTGAATGTTTTCATTACGAACATACCACGGTGCGCCCGTGATGGTTGTCAGCATATCTTTGCTCTTTGGCTCTTGGATGACTTCTACACTGCTGTTGAGTAGGCAACTTCAAATTTAATATGGATTTGGCATAAGCATCAACAAGTATTCCAATTACGCTAATAATAAAAACGGATTGCTTTCTATTTATACTTAAATAACTATTTTTCTAGTTATGTTCTTAATGATTGGCTTATTTCGAACACTGCTACTGGCTAAATGTTAAAATAATAATATCTGCTGCAAGCCGTCAAGTTTTAAGAGCTACGCAACTAAAGTTAGCTATTTTTATGGATTTGTCAAAAATAACTTATTGAAGGTGTTTCCTTATCAACAGACTTGACGTGAGGTAGACACATATGACGCCCTACAGACATTTTGGAATGATTTTTGTTTTTCTCTTTCAATTGCTTATAACCTTGTGCACTTTTTCCAACTCAGCCAAACAGCCACATGTCAAATCGAATTTTCAATAGTATTGACTCTTATCGCAAACAGCACAAGTTGTGACGTGATGCCACTTGTATGCTTGATGTCAATTGTTTTAATAACAAAAGCGCATTTAATGCCAGTACGTAGTATTCAATAAAAACGCGTTAATTCAATTGTTTCTCTCATATTACCAATAAGCTTAAATATGTTTGGCAACAGCAATACAAAAATACAATTTGTAATTTAACAAAACAAACACAAGCATTGTTCGAAGGAATCGAATATATCCTATCAATTGCAAGCAATACCAACATCATTAATCTACAAAAAATTATATCACATTAATAACTTAATTATGCTGCTATCAAATTCAATTATAGGCTCCATTTTTCATTTGACATTAAATCTATATTGCAAATTGTTAAAATGTATTTATGGAAAGCATTATTAAATTTAAAGTTTGCCAATGAAAATATATATTGTATGACGGCAGCACATTTCATTAGTGATTCCAATAAAACTAACCCCAAGGCAGCTTTAAATTAAAATTACCCCAATATAAAGTCACTAAATGGCAATCTCAAGCACATAGATACTCAAACACACACACACACACACACAGGGACGCACACAGACGTTGGCAAAGTTAAATTTTTGGCCAAAAACTTTGCGCCAACGTAGGGAACATTTCAATTTCTGTGGGAGAAGAAGGGAGACTGGCAAAAGTCTTCAAATTAATTGTAGCCAAACGTTTTGCTACTTGCCACAACTTACTTTAATGTTAGTTCATTTGCTACGCACACAGACACACGCACACACGCACACGTGCACGTATGGACCACGCCCACTGGGCCAAGCGTGCACACACATACACACACACTTACATACACGTAGATGGACAGAGTTGCCCGCAGCTTACGAACACACGGCATGACTAAAGTAAACCAAAGGCGCACGTAATGCGGCTGCTTGGTGGATCATTGTTTAGGCAACGAGAGAGAGAGAGAGAGACAGAGAGTAAGAGAAAGATAGTGAAGGGTAGAGACACAGAGTGGGGGTAACGAAGCCAGCATCCAACTAAGTAAATAATGCGTAAAACAACTCGAGCGTTTTGGGCCACCCCACTCACATTGTGCGCGCCGTTAACTGTAACAAATGCAACAACACATGCAAGCCAAATACACACACACACATACACGCGCACAGCGATTACACTGAGAGAAATTTCTCTAGCGAATACATTTGTAGCAGATATCATTCATAGTGAAAATGAGAAAGTATTTTATGCATAAATTTACGTCAAAACAAGATGAGCAACATTTGAAACGTTAACTAAAAAGTAGTTTTTTTTTTACTTTTTCAGAGCAAGCTTCTGTTTCAAACTGGACATAGCTGAGTGTTTTTGATTAGTTATGCATCATCAGAAGATAAACATTATGCTCTGTTAATTTTTTTTTTTTAATCTTAGTAAAATTTTAGTAAAATTTAAAGAGAAAGTTGTGAAAATCCATATAGAAATAATTGAAATAAGCTGCTACCTGCAGCTGACTTTGTTATGCTTAGCTGTGTATTTTATAGCCATACACACGTGGAACAAATTGATTAATAGGATGCTTGGGGTGATACTCAGTCTGCACCTTAAACAGCATGTGCGGAAATCCAGTGCCAATTTGATATATGCACCAACATCTTGGCAGCATGCCCGTTCATATCGGATTGAAATGTATTATCCTCGAGTTCACTTTCTGGTTTTAAATCTAATATCATATGCAATGAATGTATGTAGTGCTCATAAAACTCACAAAGGAACATATTGCTGTTCAAACAGGTGACCAAAGACAATTTCTCGGAGCTGCGCATATTGCTTAAAACGCGTGAACAGAGACCCACAGCTTTTAGTCCAATCCAAACGACGTTGTTTTTGTTAATAGAGATTGTCCTAGGTAAATAAGGTCTTTTTATTTGTTAGCTGTAGCATCGCTAGACAAAAGCATCAGTGCTGCAGCATGGAGCCGACCGTCGGGTTTAGAGACGTGAACGAAATTTTTCCCCGACTGGAGTATTCCCAATGCTTTTCAGTGGATTAAAGAGGAACAGGAAACAGCTTAAAATTTATACTAAAAAGTCCTACAAAAACACTCAAAATTTTGCAAAAAAAAAAATAATTTTTTATTTTTAACCCATTTCATTTTTTACTAACTACACATTTCTCTCAGTGTACACACACAAACACTTGTATAGTCAATTGTAAAATTGTAACGCGCTACTTGCTATTAACAAGGCGAGAGAGAGAGAAGAAAAACTCATTTGAAGTTGCTGCTGTTGTTGCCTCCGATTTTCTGGCTCTCATTGCAGCTGCTGCTGTTGTTGTTGTTAATGTTGTTGCTGTTTCTGTTAGTGGCGGCAAGGGTTGTTGTTGTTGTAGTTGTTGTTGTTGTGAGCCTGTGTTGGCTGTAATTCATTATGCTGACTACCTAAACGACAGTGTTGTTGTTGCTGCTGCTGCTGATGAAATGCGCTCTCCGTCAATTGCAGCATATACAAAAAAAAATAAATAAGTGTGTTTGTGTGTGTCTGTGTGTGAGTGGGTGCGAGTGGCAGCGATGACTGCTCTAAAAGCATGTAACTAACTCTGGTGTTTCATTGTTGCCATTGCTGTGTTTATTGTTGTTGTTCACGCAAAAATTGTCTGTCACTTTGAGACTTCCGGCAACAGGAAGCTGAACACATACGAACACAAACACAGCAGCTGCCACTTGAGGTGTATGGGGGTGCGCTCTCTGTGCATACATGTGTGTGTGTTTGAAGCCACAGCTACTTTAAAGACAAAACAGCATGAAGTAGTAATTTTTTTTCCATTTTGTTTTGTTATTTTTTTCATTTAGTTTCTCTTTGTTTTGTTTTACCGCTATTCTCGTTACTTTGCTACACTTGTTTTTTTCTTTTGTTTTTCGTTTTTATTTTCGTTTTGCTCGCTTTTCAAATATGCAAGTCGCTTTGTTTTACTGCTGCGACTGTGCCACCCCCTCCCCCCTTTTGTGAAGCACTAGTTGACGGGCTTTTAATCAAGCGCCGAAAGGTTGGGTTGCTTGTTAAGCATTTGTCATGCAACGCCTCAAAGTATGCTACAAAAATAAAAGTGAAGAGAGAAAAACACGAAAAAACAAGAGAACTAAACAATTGCGCTTGCTACGTGTTCAAGTTAATGCAAAAGTTTATGAAACCAAAATAATAACAATAAAAATAAGTGCTGCGTAAGTGAGCGTAGCATACCGACTTATTTATGCTCTCTAACAATTGTGCAATAAAAATAAAATAAGTATGTTTTTTTCGAAACAAAAGCAAATATTTGCGCTTGTTGAAATGGTAAATACTATGCTCTTCTACTTGCAAGCCCAGATATTTAATAAAACTATTCAGAGCTTGCAATTGCTAGAAGTTTATAAATAAGTTTAGTATAGTAACCAAAAAAAAATACAAAGCAAAAAAATGGCATTAATTAAATACGTACAAAATTAGTTGTATTAAATTGTAAAATTGTGTGCTTCCGGCTAATCATTTTTTTTAATTATATAATGATACACTTATTTGCTTTTCAGGTAAATTAGCAAAACCATGGATAGGTATATTTATATACTTGCTGAAATAAATTTGAAAGGAAGCGTTACTTTTTTAGCAACTGAAAGTCTGGAAAATCGTTTCAGGTGCGAAATACCAAGATTGTCAAGCCAAACTAAAATTTACTATTACTAAAATATTTGTACTAATTGCATAACGACAAAAAAATAAATTACAAGATAATTGTACGTTTTGATAAAAATATTTTTAACTAGTAGTTACTACCAGTTCAAAAATATTGAAAAAAAAAATCATATAATGAGGCCTCAGTAGCTACTTCGCCACTTAACCGGAAGCTGGGTAGTTCGACTCCACCCTGCAGCATTGGAACACTTGCCTAGCGATGGCATAGCTAGCAAATAAATAGACGCTATTTACTTTGGAAAATCTTTATCTAAATCTGTTCTCTTCGAATTATCAATAGGTATATCTCCATGCTTCGTTTTTGGAGTGATCTCCAAAGTCAAAGAGAATAAATTTATTCCTTATATATCATATAACTTCCCACTACCATATGGTTTCTTATAACACACTATCATCACACACATAAATGCCCAACCATTCCTTGAAAGTTCAGATAACATTGTCACAGCTTTGTGGTCCGAATTTGTGTATCTAAGCACACATAAAAAGTTGGCCACATCTCAATGTTTCCAAACAACAGGATGTCAATTTCCAAAAGATAACAAATGTCTAGTAGTCCTTTGTTAGCAGCAGCCATAAAACTTTGAGCTCTTCCAGTTTATTTATGGGATTCTAATTAATTGATAAAAATACGACTGTCAGGAAAATAATGAAATTTCCCATTAAAATGCATCAGATCGATGGCAGCGCATTAGCATGATGGGAAATGGCTGTAATAAAAACGCAAGAGCCCACAACAACAACAACAACAACAACTGCAAGTACCAACAACAAACGCAATTGGCACAACATAAAAGTTTTGTTTTTTTTTTTTTTTGTATGGGATATCCACGCCCTATACGACCCCCAAAAAACTTTTTGACAACGAGCTTTGGAAAATTTGCGCCATAAATCAGCGGGGCGTAATGCAGCACGAAAAAAAAGTACGCTCTTTCACACACACAATCTCTCACACACACACACACACCAAGGTTTTATAAATCTTTTTTGCAAAAAAAAAGTTGTAGATACAATAATTTGGCATAAACAGCAATTACTTTAAAAATTCAAACCTTGACTTCGTGATAAAGTTTATCGTATACAATATTTCAACAGTTCCCCTATGTGCAGCTGGTTTTTGTTGTTGTTGCAGCAGCAAAAATGTAACAACAACAAAATTATATAAACTATGCGCGTGCAACATGCTGCAACTGTTTTGAAATTTATTTTAGAGCTGTGCCCGTTACAGCCAAAAGCTAAAAAACAACAACAATGGAAATTTTTTCTACTTTATCAAATTTTATATATGCGACATTTTATTTATTTTTTAATGAAGCTGTGTGGCATTTGTCAGCATTTTTTTTTTTTTTTTGAGGGGGGAATGGCTGTGTAAGAAATTGTTTTTGTTTGTTTAGGATTATGCTTGAATTTAGAGGAAATCTAGATTTAGAATTCTAAGAATTCTTGGTGTTAAGCCGAGCATTTTGTTCTACTTTAAATCATAAATAATTGAATTGTTTTCGGAATTGGCTTATGAGCTTTAAATTGAGAATAATTCAAGCAGGAGCTGTGCAAATTGTGAGGGATTCTTTTGGAGTGTACTGTTCCATGGCATAAATTGTCTTGGAATGCTGCTTCTAACACGGATTGACATTAGTGGAAGAGTAACTCCTATTAAAGTTATAGAGCTGCCCGTTGCTTCCACTGTAGCAATGTTCGGTCGACGTAATACAGCGAAACTTCCCTCAAAGTAAAATGGATTAACATATCATTATAACCTTAACCTTAAAAGATGACATATTTGCTTTACAACTCCACCACATTAAGCATAACTATTAAGTAAACTTTCAAAACCAGATGCATACCTCAGAGTGTCACAAAACTTCATTTTATCAAACACATTTGTCATTTCCACAAACTTTTCCCGTTTCTCTACTCAAAGTGCCTTGAAATCTGCATTGTTTTTTTTGCGCGCAGTCTAAAACTATACGAACATAAATGCGTACGAATATGCGCGCCATTTTGTATCCTTGCTAGCTTTATCTCTAGAGTCTCTGTGGACTGAGTAAGAGAGTTGTTTTTAATAAACTTAATGGCATTTTGTGCGCATTTCTTGTGGCCATTTCAAAACGTAATAAAGTAAGTATATTAAATTCCCTGAGAGGCTAATGTAACATTTTTGTAGCTTAGTAGCCCTGGCGCAGTGGCACAGACTGCAATGTATACAGTTGCCATGCATAGTTTTGCCTGGTTTACCATATAGAAGGCAAATAACCATCTATGCTACTTTCTAAGGGACAAAACAAACCAACTTATAAATCCGCTTAACGTATGGAGCCAGCAGCAGCCAGAGAAAATACAAATTTCCAAGCAATGCTGCCTGCCGCCACACAGAGAGAGTCATAGCAACAATACGGTATATAAAGCTACGGGCATATTAAGTATATAAGTGTATGTGCCATGAGCTACTTATATATAATTCAAGCTTTGTTTGCCTTTTGCCTAGCAATATTTGAGTAAAACGAAATTTTTTTTATATATGCCATCATTATAATTTTTTGCAATTTATTTTGCTCGATTTTTTTTTTTTTTGCATTCTTTGTGGCTTTGGCAGTGGACAATTTATCAAACATTTCAGCAAAGCCCCTCAATTCAATCATCAGTTGAAATCATCAATCATGTTAAACATATTTTTATAATGCCTTCAAGTACCATATTGCTGATATTCTCTAAATGGTTGCGACATTTAGAAATAGATTGAGTAGAGTTGACTTATGAATATATATGCAGCAAATAAAAAAAAAAATACAAAATGGTGTGTACATTATGTCGAACGTGAGCGATTTTGTTTTAATTGAAGGTGGCCAAGGAATTCGGCATACTAAGAAGAGTTCTTTCAACTTTAAGCTTCATGCTTGCATTGGAAACTACTTAGGATTGTACAAAATTCAGTGATTGTACTTTTGTGGCATAGAGTTGGAAATTTGTGGCACATTTTATCGAATTTATTTAATTAAAGTTGCCCAACTTGGCGCATCCAGTTGCCTTAAGATAGAGAAAGAGATCGTTCATAAGATAGAAAATCGTTAAGTTATAGTTAACGTGGGCATTATTGCAGTGCTAGAGGTTGAAAATGAAGAGTTTCTCTAGCATGGAATGACAAAAATTGCTTTACATTTTCAAGAGATAATCACCTGTAATCAAGCTGCCTTCTGACTTTAACCTACAGCCGCTTGCATTTAATGTATCCTTATGCTCTACATATAGCGCAATGTTAGCAAAAATCCATGAACTAAATTCTGTAACGTTGTCAGCAAATGTCAGCTACACATAGCTGCTGCCTCTATATATAAACTTATTGGGTTAATAAACTCATTAACTCACACACACACACACAAGTTACATGGGCTTATGTACATGTATTTATATCAGTTGAGCGCAGCGCAGCGCGAACATTAAGTATACGCCAAGTAGGCTCACTTCCGCAGCCAAATCAATGCCATCAATGACGTGACGTTGCCGACGCCGCGTTCCATTTAGCAAAAAGCATTTAAGCCAAACAAAAGCATGGCCAACAACAACTACACAAGAGATGCCGCACACACACACACACATACACACACATACACACACATAGTAGTCTCGCAGTTACGTTATATTTTGATGTGCTTATTGTTGTATTTGTAAAAGTGCGGTAATGGCGAAGGTCAGGACGTTGTTACGATTTTTTTTGCCCCCTCTTATTTTTTTATTTGGCTTGAAGTGTGTGTTGTTTGTTGTTGTCGCTGCCGCTGCATCCGCCCTGTGGCATGATGATGATACCAAAAACAAAAAAACAAAGACCATCTTTCGCTCTTTTCGTTAGAATTATGTGTGCTCTTTGTACCCGTTATGCGCTCTTGTTGAGCGTGCGCAGTGTTCGCATGTAGCACAGTTTATGCTGCGTATAACACTCGAAAGATATTGCAGACTTTTAGGCGCTGCTGCTGTTGCCACTGATGCTGCTTATCATATAATTGTATGCGTGCCTTTTTGGAAATTTTTGTGGACACACACGCACAGTCACACACATACACACACTCACACACAGATACTAACATTTGCTACATATTCTATGCTTCCTCTTATTTATGGTTGATTCACTCAGAATTTTTTGGCGTTGGTTAAGTTTCACGTTTTGGCCATGACGCCAAAAACTATGCTACATATAAATGAAATATGCCAGCCATTACGACTGAGGTTGTAAACCGGTCTCAAGCCAAGGCCTTTTTATTCACAAAAGTAAACTGCATGTTGGTAATGGGAATGATTTGAATACAAACTTTCGGAATGCAAATATTAAAAAAAGGGAATTGAAACTTATTCATAGGCGTCTATCTTAAGTGTCATAAAATAAATTTGTAGTAAGTTTTAATGATTTAATGTATGCGTAATTAAATCCTAGTTATTTTCTATGCAATTTTTTATTTATTGGCTCTTCACCTTTTCTTAAACATTTTTAAGGAATACTAATTGTCTCAGTAAATTTAATATTACCTAAAAACTTATACTTTTGTTTAAACTTAAAAATTATCAATAAATAGACTGCATTTTGTAGTATTCTCCAAACCGTTTCAAAGACACATCGTATATGTTTCAAAAGAAACCACAACAAAAGTTCAAATTGCTCTGAAATTCCTAAGCCTGCAATGTCAAAGTTCTTCAGTGCTCCAAAGGGTTGGTATGCAGTACTTAAAGTCTTACTTCCACTGAAACCAAAGATCTTTGGGTACGCTATGTAACTATTAGTGCCCAACGCTTCACTTGAACTCTTTTCTTACAATTTTATTACTAATCTCTTGCTGCCATTTAAGTGATTTTCAAAAAGTTAAGCCATTGGTCATTTAATGGCTCACTTAAAGAACACTTCAATTTACACCCCCATCATTGCTTAAGTACCGCTGTCAGCATTTGCCACAGCATCCACCCTCTTACCTTAAATACCAATTTTTGCATAATTTTGTATGTTTTTCAGCTTAAATGCTTGCTGCCAAAGCATTGCTTCACATTGCCAAGCCTTTAATGTCGTTTTCAGAAAAAATGTCACCAGCACCTTAGCCATTTTATTATCATCTGCACATTACACAAGCTCTCTCATTCTAACTCGTGACGACTGATGCGACTTTCGCTTTGCTCGGAAGCCTTTACTTTAGCCAACTTTACTTAACTTTATATTTTCATACTTTTATGACAATTTTACGCATTTCAACCAGACCAAAGGGAAGTGTCTAAGTAAGTCTGGTGTTTGATATCTTGTCTGCTTCGAAATCTGTCCGGTAGCACTTCATTCAGTGCATCTGTTTTACTGTCGTCTTGATATGGTATGACTCTGACAGCGAAAATGCGTATTTAATTTTATTTGCGTAGACAATACAACGAAGTTGTTGTTGTTGTTATTTGTGCTGCTCTTTTCTGTATCTGGGCATTAATAAATGTCAAAACAGAGTTACTGTGACGTAAGCAATATGTGATGCGAGAATCCTTTGTACGGCACCATAATTACAAGCTGAGTTCAGACATATTGCATACTTTTCAGCTGAGCCGCAGCTCGCTCAGCCATTGTGTCACTCACTCTCCCTCAGTCGTGCAGTCAGTCAGTCAGTCAACCAGTCAGACAGTTTGTCAGTCTGGAGTGTTAATCTTTATCCATCAACCAGCCAAGTCTCAGGCGGTCTCTCTGGCAGCTAACGTTTGGATTGCCACAGCATTTTAAATTAATTAGTGCCTCTGTTTTGGCACTTGTTATCATATTTGTAAAGTGTTTATGGAAGCGCTGGTAATGCGATTTATAGCCATCTGGCCTACTCGCTTACCTTTGGTTCGAATTCACGATATTTCGCTTACGCATAATCATAGAGTTTACAGAGTGACGTGTGTTCCACAATACTGAAAAGTTTCCATCAGTCTTTTACTTAGTTTTATGTTCTCTTGTCTCATGCTTGACTTGCGCTGATAAGTTGCCGACAAGATGATGCTTTTTTCACTGCAAATTTATAGGCGTAGTTTTTAATACCCTTTACTGTAGGTCCTCGAGACAGTACACTCCGTTTGTTATAACTTGTATACGAATACAACCATTTTTTTTTTAATATTTGCGGGCCACGGTGGCGTATTGGCACACTCTACTCTAAATCGGAAGGACGGTAATTCGAATCCATACTGCAGAACTGGTACGAATTTGTGTAGCACTGACATAGCTAGCAAAAAAATAGACGCTATTTAACTAGGCAAATCTTTAAGTAATTGAGAGTCCCTGTTCTCTTCAAACGACTATAAATAGGAGATTTATATAAGGGGTAAAATTTTATTCTTATTTGTTTCTTGCAACAAATGAAAATTTATCGGTTAATCCAAAAAAATTAAACTTAAGCCTAGATCAGTATTTTTTGGTCATTCAGTTTTTTATTTTAGAAATCATTTTAAAATCTTCGACAGCATGTGGGTCGCCTTCTCATGCTTCTGCTCTACTGCCGATTGCATAACAAAGACATCCTTGCAACGCTTCATTTAATTAAGGTTAACCGCTAATTTGTTGTGGCTAATCCGCATATCATTTACTGCCACTTGGAATGATTACAGCTGCGACAACATTTGTGACAAGGGCTTAGAAATTAAAAATTCGCCAAATTATTATTTTACCTTGTTTATTTTGAGTCAGCTGTACTTACATAGAGACAATGGTCAAATTCTTTCTGAGGCTAAAAAAAGATGTATCCAACTAGAATGTCTAGAATCTTAAGGTCCTTTACCTTGTACTACAAAGTATTTTAAAAGCTGAAGCATACAATCAATGTCCGTTCCAGTAAAGATGGGATGTCAGCTGTTGCAGCAAATATTAAATCTGTAACGAGAAAATTTATTTTTCTTAAGTAAAATAGAGTGTATCATCTAGTTGGTGCATCTCACATTGAAGGTGTGTGAAATTTTTGCTCTTTTATGAACATAAACGATTGCACGTGTGCGAGTAGGTATGCGTGCACTAATCGGATTATGTAGTCTTACTGCCATAGCTAATTGATATAGGGTACGCAGCAGTTCATCTGCGCCTGTGTACTACTTTCAAAATGTGTATGCGTATCCTCTATATATACACATACGCATACACACACATATATAGATATACATATATATGTATATATGTACACAGATTTTTGCATGTTATCTGTATGTGAGCATGCTCATCTATGTGATTTACCTCGCCTAATTGCTTGCAGCATATTTTTTGCAATTACCTTAATTATGCATGTCAATTGAATTTTAATTAAGCGAATTAAAGTTAAAAATTCAATGCATGGTTAGCCTCTGTTTGTGGCCAAATGAAAAACCAAAAGTTCTTTGGGAGTTTTTCCACTTGCATCGGAGTCATGTTGTGCACAGCAGTGCTGCAATACAACACCACAAAGGCAGCAACGTAGAAGCCTGAAATTAGTTTTTCGTCCAAAGCAAGCCAAACATTTAGGCCAACAAGCAATCCAAAATATAGCGCATGTTATGTCGGGCATGAAGAACTTTCCGATTACCTTTGGATGCTAGAGAAGCAGGCAATGGAATACCCTACAGCTGCAGGCAAACGCTGCGTTGGCGCTTGTTGTGTTAATTTCTCTACCTATAGAAAATATTGACTTAAAAGCACATAAAATAATCAAGAACTATTTACACTGAGCAGCTCCCAAATGTATGCTATGATTTTTTAGAAACCGTATTTATTCGAAATATACAAGCGAAATTTAATCAAATTCAAAATCTTTGCTCTCTATGTAGTAAAAATTGTAACTAGTATACTAAATTAAGCTTGTATAAAGTCAAATCAATTTCAAAGCATTGAAAGTTTATTATTTATTCTACGTTTGCGCAAACCTCACGAAAGGGAATAAAAACGCTGAAAGCAACTAAGCTTTGGCCAACTTACATACATGCTGCCATTGGGGTCTTTCACAAAAACCAGTTTTCTATATTTTTTTTGCGAATTTTAGCATTTGAATTTCAGTTAAAAATGAAAGTTGAACGCTAACTGCATAAATGTTTACCTACATTTTGCTTTGCAAATTGCATTGACGTCAAGAGAAACTTTTCATAAGTCAATTAAATCAATTATTCATTCATGTTAAGTCAGTTATATCGTTATTTTCTAAAGTGTTTGGGTAAATATTTAATCTGTTTAGCTTATTGAATTAATGAACGCCAAAGGGAGAATTATTAAAATAAACAAAACAAAAACCACAAGACATAATCCAACTAAACAATGAACTGTATTATTTTGAATTCCTCAAGGTTGACGTAAATGGCAAACAATTTGCCTTGTCAAATATTTATATAAATAGAACTGCTGACATATGTTCCATGTGGCATAAGTAGGTAATGCGATATAAGCACATTTGCATTAGATACAGTTTCATAATATATACGATATATATGTTTAAATGGCATAATGCGATATCTTTAATAATTACTACAAGAAATTTTGGTACTACATTCTAATCGGATATTTGCATTGAACAAATTTCAAGGGAGTTTCAAAGAACTTAATGTCCCTTACTCAACCAAAATGCCCTCAATGTCACGAATATTGAGTCGTTTCAAAATCAATTTTTAGTATTTGCTCTTCGGAGTTTAACTTGGCATCCCAATATTCGATTGTCATGAAAACTTAGCCTTAAAAAATAACCTTCTCTAACTGATCGTGGAACATGTTATGGCGAGTGACTTTTACATAAGCTCTTACTCGGTTTTATTGACTCTAAAGCACTTCAAATTTCATTTATCATTCCATCCAGAGTAACTCGTTATTTTCGGTTTCACTTTCAAGCTAGGGATACGAATTAGTTGTATATTACATATTTTATATTTCTTAATCTCAATATTGTTTAATTATAAGTTCAATTACATAGAAATTAATAATAAATATTTGAAAAAAGTAAGAGTTTTCAGAGTACACTTTGGTTTTTGTTTCAGAAAAGAAATTATTTTTATTATATGAATATGGTACGCACTTTATTACGCCTTGAAAACTAATTCGATTGAATCTAATACTTTAGAAATACTTCAAGCCCTAATGGTCTTAAAAAAACACTTTTGCCTCTGGCTGCGCTTGTTCTCCAATGTATAACGAGATATTTTACCAGTTTAAGACCGTTTCAAAGTCCATCTCTAGTTGGTCTCATGCCTAACAACGCTTACGGCAACGCCTACAAGTCTGCTAGACAACTTAACACACTTAACACTTTTGAGTGTATGTATTGTATATGCGATATATGTATTTATTTATTTTATTTATTTTTTCGCTAGACAAACTCTAAATGCTTTTGCACAACTTTTTGGCTTTCAAAAAAAAATTCGCAAATGCTGCAGCTTCTTCTGCTGCTTTTCTTCTTCATGTGTTGCCCCAGCGGATACGTGCCATAAAATGGTGTTGATGATGGCTAGAGAGAGTGTGTGTGTGTGTTGACAGTATTTGTTGGCAACAATTTCATTACCGCGCATTTAAAGTTTTGCCAACACACATAAAGCGAACTAGATGTTGACTTGTGTTTAGTTGGTTGGGAGCTGGGAGACTTATAGAAACACATTTCGTATTGCCCTCGGCGCACTTTCTATTTGTATTTGGCTTGTATAGCCTCAACCACACGCACACACACACGCACACCCACCCACCCCTCCACACAGCTACAACCCTCTATAGAGCAGAGATCTCGTTATAAATGAAAAACTTTTGCTACTTGCTCAAGTGGTTTTGCTGTTTTTAGCCTCTTCTACTTCTTTTGCTGTTATTTCGCCTCGTAATGCTCTCTTCTTCTTTTACTTGATACTTTTGCTACCCTACAAAAACCCCAAACCCCAACACACTGCTGCCACCCATACTGTTGCTGCTTTTTATTCACATTTGATTTCGAAAACTTTTGCTTGTTTATTTTTATTTTTAATGAGAACTGAAATCGAGTTTACGATATCACATGACACGAATTTACCTCCCTCGTAATTCCCACTTTTATCAGTAAGTTAAACTTGGTTTCAACCTGTTTTAAGCTTTTGGTGTGTTTTGTTATAGCTTAAGGGATTTGGCGATTAGCCATGTGAAATATGCGTCAACAAAAGTTTTTGTTCGAACATCTAACCGACTCTGATTGTATCTGAGTGTGTGTGTGTGTCTCGTCTACGTGTGTGTGTGTGTGTGTGTGTGCAAAACTGTCTATTTGGATTTCATGCAACGATAGCCACAAGGACACACATAGAGACACACACGCATGCATGCATATAGACAACGCTTGAACAAAAGTTCTGACTTTTGCACAAGTTTTCCAGGTTTACAGTTCACAATTTGTCAAGTGGCATGCTCAAAGTGCGTGTATCTTCAACTCTGATGCGCCTCAGCGTGTGATCCATGCTGGACATAATGCAACAGTTTGCTTAGCTTAGCCCAGCTTAGCTAGGTTCAGCTCATCTTGAATGACATTGTTCTGCATAATATTGATTTCCTAAACTTTTTAGCATATCTGTCTCTCCAGTGTGCCTTCCGTGCCAACCAACATACACTCGAGTGTTTTTAATTTGAACTTTTTTACGTCCAGCACTCGCATATCAATGAGCCAGACAGCCAGTTGGCCCTCCAAGTGATTCAATGACCAGTATGGCAGGCATTCAAGTGGCAACAGCCGTCAGCAAATAATGCTCTCTCATCCGGGACACTTTTTCATATATTTTTTTTTTCGATTTTGCTAGATTTTCTTTCTGCTGCAGTTGTCGTTGTATTCTTATTGAAAAACTTTGTTTATAGGTTTTTTTTTACTGACGGTTTATTAATTTTTGCATATATTAAATTTTTTGATTTCTATGTAGAAATGCATGGGTCTTTCTGTTGCTCTGGGTGCAGAAATTGTACGTTTTTCTAAAAGAGCTAAGCTAAAAATATAGTTTTTTTGTAAATTTACGAGTTGTGTGAGAACTTACGAGTTTCTATTTGTGACAAGTGTGCAGCGCATAATAGATTGATATTAAAATAAAACATAAGTTACTTATCCATTTAAAAAAATTAAGGTAGCTCCCAAAACATCAAATAAGTAATTTTTCAAGCATAAAATTTCGCGTCTAATGACCTTAAAAGCCCATATATATTCTACTTGCTACGGCTATGCTGCTCTCCTGATGACGAGATTCCTTTGTTAGTAGAGTTGCAGTGCGTTTCCATAGCTGCAGAGATGAAATTCGCAATCGTTGAAACTTTTTGTGTATTATACTATCTCATAATTACAACTGCGGGAATAAACTTTTCGCAGACAATGATTATCCCTGAAAAAATTCTAAAATTCACGAGATATTTACTACATTTCGAATACTTGTATACAAACGAAATCCTAGAAACGACGTGTATGATTGTAATAAAAAAAAACAAATTCACTCTCAGTAATATTAAAATTATTTTTACATACTAATTAAAATGCAACGTTTGCCAACAATTTGTTGAAACTAATTAAAAAAGCTTGTGGTAACTTTGTTGGGTTGTTAATTTTGGTATCGCTTAAAACAGTTAACAAGCTGATATGAGTGTGAGTGAATTGTGGATGTGTGTGTGATGTGTGTATCTGCGTGTGTGTGTGAGTGTGTGTGCAAAATACTGACTACAATTACGTGAAACCAATGCTAATTAAAATCAACTTGGTCGTGGTTCAGTTCCCCAAAAGTCAATTAGACGCGACTGCCAATTCTGGCACAATACTATAGAATTCTCGTATCCTGAACTGTTGGGATTGTTGCCGACAAGCCAGCTCTAAAGTTCATTAGTTCGTTAATTATCGACACATTTACATAAATTAATGTTCTCAATTAATTGTACGCTAATTGGCACAATAAAGTAGCGATTTATTTTGCAGCTCTAAGCTATTCCAACGTACTTTAACCTTGGCATATGCAGAAAAGCTTGTGTGATTTCAATATTTCAAACAGAAGATAGAGTATCGGCTTACTTGAATGCAATTATTTCGTGCGAAATTCGAACTTTGACTATGCGCCTCGGATTCTACGTCATGGCAATGGATGTTTATTTAACTTCATTTGGCGAGCAGCTTGTTAAGAGCTAGAACAGTGCTGCTCACTGAAAATATTTTATGCACTTGGAACAGATTTTAATTTGAAATTGCTCAAATATATAGATTTGTAAAAGTATTCAAGAAATCTTAAGACTACAGTCAAGACAATTTACGAAGCCATATAACATATTGAGTACTTTACCATATTTTTTGCCCATACAACAAATATACAGAAACGAGGAAATTATTATATAAAACTAATATATAGGTATAAGGATACTTGGACGTCTCATATCTGGGGTTGGCTAGGAACTTGAATTTACAATATAAAAGATACAAACTGAAGGTAACACATTTCCTAACAAAGAATCAAAAATATCAGCATTGACCAAGTTGGGTTTCATTGTTCTTTAGTAGTTCAAAATACTCGATTTGGCGAATCAAGTTGAGATAAAATAGAGAAAACGATGAATTGAATATTAAGGGCAATATTTCAAATTCTGATGCGATTGGACACACGAGTGAAAAATTAATACATTTGCTTAAAATGTTTTCTATTTGTCGCATCGCATCATGATGAGGTCTAAATTTTATTCAGACTAAAAAAGATAATAAAATTAATTTTTAATTTATGGCTGTGATACGAAAATTTCAATTGATGCGACTAAATATACGCTTCTTTTTCATTGTAATATTGTTTGTTTAACGAATTTAGCAGTTAGCAACGCCTTTTGCCCAAATATTGGAGTGTCATAAAGCCCTTGGGCTGATAAAGGATATTTGCATTTAGTCGTCACCTTACTAAACTCACTTCTCCTATTCCCACACTCTTTCGCTTTCTGTGTCTCTATCTCTCCATAGTCTGCTTGCGCAGCTGTGTGCTTTTGTGAATGAAATTGCTGCAGGATATTACTTTGAATTATCATAAATAACTGAGCATGGCAACGACAATGTGCCCTTAACTTTGTATCTGTGTGTGTATGCCAATGTGTATGTGTTTCTGTGTGTGTGTGTGTGTGTGTGTGTATATGTGTGGTTTTTGGGCTTATATGTATGCGTGCATGTATTGTATGTACGTGCCTATGGCAGGATTATTTTTGGTTGGGCATATGACAGGTGTAGCCAGGGCTGGATTAGTGCATAAGCCAAAGGCCCAAGGGGGCGCTCAAGAAGCAAAACTTTAATACAATATGTTGCCAATTGTTTATGCTAAAATGTTAGTTTGGCACAAACTCGTTTTTGGTCAAAATAAAGAAATAAATTTGCTATTTCCGTTCGGATGGATTGAGAACCAGGCATTAATTTGATAATCTGATTCTTTTCAGCTCATAATTATTAATTTATTAATTAATTTCAACTTAAGCCATCTTTAATAGAGTTTAGCTCTTTATCTATTCCTTTGTTGATATCTTAGTCTTGGGTTGATGCATATTGTTGTAATACCAAGGGCTAATAAGTTAAAAATTTAAACCGAAATTTAAATTTTGCAATCTAAATGCAACTAGTTTAAATTTCATCTACACCCAAAGTGTTTTGCGATTTCTACAACTTGCAGTAATCCGCTCCTGCATATTCTGCCTGCTTTTGTATGAGCTGAAATGTTTATCAGGTAATCATATTGGGACGCTTGACGAACGGATGCAAAATTGGTTTGTACTTGAGTTCATGTTATAAAGGACAAGAAACGAAATGACTTTAAATAGCATAACAATAATACTCGCAAATTTCATGAGAATTTATATGAAAATTTATAACGTCATCAGAGAAAATGACCAGCAGGCACTTTATTTAAATGACAGACTTTACGAAATTAAATTTAATTCAAGTAATGGTTCTTCAGAAGCCACATTAAGATTGTTTGCACTGTAAAGCTGTTTTTATCTCTCTCGCTGTCATTTGCTTTCTCTGTCAGGGACAGTTTGGCAACACTTTTGCATTACAATTTCCATTTCTGGGTATTAAACATTTTTCCCATTAACCAGCGCAAGTCTACAACAACAACAACAAGGAAAACTCACTTACCAGCGAAGGCTGGTGAACGTGGCCAACTCGTAGCCCCGAAAATGGTTTTAAACACATTTAGCGTGACATTTATGAAAGCCTTTTGCCACAATTCCTAGAGTGTGTTGCGCGCCTCGCCTCAACCCCCACTCCAACTCACCACACAGTACCAAAGAGTAACAGAAGATACCCGCGTTTCGTCACGCAGCAAGCTCTGACATTCATTTTATTGAATTTTAAATGCACTGAATTTGAGCGAAATGAAATACATTGAGCTGAGCAGCTTTATTACACTCACTGCCTGCCATAAATAATTTATACTCTGCACATATTTATTTAAAAATTTATGCTGCTTTAATACAATAATAAACGTTGGAAAATTAAATTTTCTGTCACAAACAATGGAATTAAGATAATTAAGCCGCCTGTGGCAGCCAGCACTTTTTACCCTCCAAACAAATTTATACATCCTTTTATACACATGAATATATATTTTTGATACACTTTTGACGCTTTAGTCAGCAATAATGGTTTGTGTTTATAAACAAATTAAATTTAATTAAAAGTTTCCCTTGGTTGAATTTTTAAACGAGCTTATGAAGCCACAAAAACCTCATATGGATTAAGCTTGACATATGGTTTAACTTATTATTTTAGTAGCCATTAAAATGTGTTTTAATACATATTTTTCCTAGTAGCAGCTTAGCTCTATAAAAATAAAATTTTATTTTTTTTGCAACTAAAGTGCGGTTTTATTTAATCAGGTGTGTGTTTTTTTTAGAGATATGTTGAATGATTTCCCAAGAGCCAGAACAAGTTCTGCTCTTCCGAGCCACTTTTTTGAGCTGTCCCGAAAATTTTAATCGAAATAATCTTTGCCCAACGATTTCACATTCGATGTGCTTGAAATGATATCTTTCGCTTTCATCTAGAGCATTCACCATTTCATCTAGAGCAATTCGCCATTGATACTTCGATTAGTAGAAATCTAAGATAATTCTTTGAGCTGGCCGAAAATGTTAATCGAAATAATCATTCCCCAACAATTCAAAAATCGATCCTGCTTGTTTGAAATGTTTTCTTTCGGTTTCATCTGGCGTATTCTCCTAGCGCCATTGGTATTTCAAATGCGTTTTCTTCAGTCACTTTTTCGAGCTGGCCGGAAACGATTCAAAAATCGATTCTAAATGGCTTCAAGTGATATGCTTATTTCGCATAATTTCTTATTCACCAACTAAGCATATGGCTGTCTTAGGAAGATGGTCAGCTACCTTTTTTCCAATATCAAGTACGATTATTTCTGTGAAAACTTTTGTTCCAATGAAGCCAAATAAAATACTTATTAATTGTTAAACATTCAAAACTTTACGCATAATATTCTGCTGATTATTTTGGCTTTTAAATATAAAAATTTTAAAACGGCTAAATGCTTTTATCATCATAAATTATCTCATCTTATTCAGTGTGTATACAAAAGTTTTGTCAAATTTTTTGAGATTCAATTCCGTCAGTTGAAAATTTTGTTCAACTAGTTTTTTGTATAAAATACCACATTTGCCATTTTTGTGTAATTCGAATTCAAATCTGCACCGAATACGCTTATTTGTTTGACCACATTTATTGTTTCTTGTTTCTGTCAAAGATAAAGTCATTGTTCAACAGCATTGGTACAAATATTTGCTTGTTCGATACTAAAATACTTTAAGAAACTTTTCGTTTCTATTTTATTTCTGCGAACTTTTATTATTGTTCAAGTTTTTTTACATTTTCATAATGTCAGAACTACAAAGTTTTACTTGACCTGACATCTTTTTAAAAGGAATATTAGGCACCTTCTCCATATATATTCCCAAAACTAAGGCGTTTTTGAGCGTTGTATAAAAACCGTTTAATAATGAGCATTGAGCATATATTCGTTTAAGTTAAGTGAGAACTATTAATATAACATTTAGAAAACAACGTTTTAAACGAGTTTAGTTCAAGTATTTACAGTGAATATACAGGGAAATCTAAATTATACCAACTGTTCGGCGATACGACTAACTAGCTCTGAGCCTTTTAGCCAAAACTCATGCATGCAAATGTACAGCGGCGACACATGGTATAAGGGTCATTTGGTTGGTTAGTTGCTACTTTGGCTGCTGTGCTGTTTGCCAGTCCATCAGTCCTTAAGTCCATAAGTCCATCAGTCAACTGCCAGCTGCTGTATTGCAGACGAAGAAGCGCATTTGGCCAAACAAACTTTGCCTGCCAATAAATCAAAATGCAATCACATCGAGTAAAGTATCGAACTCGCATTTTATTTTTTGGCATACTCTATAAAGCCGTAAAATTGGGCTATAACCGTTTTGTTTAATGTTATATAGCATGATTGAGACTAAGCAAAATGTTAAGAGTTGAAATTTTCGAAAAAAATAATAACAGCTCTTACAAATAATTACATTTGGTAGGCTACCAACGATTACAGCGTATACCACAGTCGCATATACTGCCAACTTGTGCCATTTTTTTGTGCCGACTATCATTCTCTATTCTTGCTGCCATATAGCTATTAATCAATCAGTGTGTGCTCTTTAAGCCGGGGGCGTGGCAGGCACATGGCATACTCTACTTTGCTTCAAGTTAATATTTGATTTAATTGAAGCGCGTTTAATTAAGTTCGTGGACATAGAAAGCAGTGCTTGGATAAACCTGGCTAAGGCCAAAGCTATTAAAGATGAGTTTATGTATTGTATATGTGCGACAGTGGGGTGTGTTCTCATTGGCATGGCTTCTAAGTAAACCAAACTTAGCGCAAAAACGTAAACGTTGCCAACAAGCAGCTAAAGCTGGCCAAGTTGATACACACAACGACACTTAGACATCTACAAAAAGACACATATTGCCCATGGCAATAATCGCAATTTAATATTCATGGCGCTCTCACAGTCAATGTATTTTCAAAGTGTCACCAAAGTTGCCAACAAAGATGAGCAAGATGGAAAGTGAAGTTAGAACGGTGCCTTGCACCTCCTTTGCCAACCTTCAGTGGGGGATGGGTCTGTTAGTTGCTGCGCAGCCCACAAAATTGTCAGATTCGACATGTAAATCTAGCATAGCTTCTATTTTGCTCTAAGATCGATATATTTTCACTTGGGCTTTAAAAGGAGTTTCTGCCACCAAATTTTTAGAATAAATTTTTTTATATATTTTTAAATGCTGCAAAAGTATTTTTACAATCCAATCAATGTATGATATTAAAAAAAAAAAATCAAATCAATCTATCGCTAAATAAAATTATTTTTCAGTTATATACCATTTAAAGAAATATCATAAAAAATGGCAGACTAGAAGTATGTTATAGCTCAAAGAATTGCACAAATGATCATTATGAAATGCCTCCAAACCGGGAAACAAACTAAATTAATTCCATTATTGTAGCTCTTCTGTTTGTCCACAAACTCACTAGCACTTTAAATCTTGGCAGTTTCTCTCACGCTTTCCATCGATAACCTCAATAACTTTCGATTCGATTTAATTTTCTCTTGTCGCCTGTCCTTTATAAATTCTCTATATTTACAGTACATGAGTTTGTCTCTCTGTTCTGGCTTTGTGTGTGTGTGTGTGTTTGCAGAGCAGCCAGTGTTTGAGCGCTGTCATACTCGCAATAAGCAACAAAGCCCAACATGGGAACTTGCTGGCCAACAGCTGGCGCAACTACCCCCCAGCGGAGGCTGCAGACACCCCTTGCTCATCTGTTATTTATCATATTGAATTTCTTCCCTCGTTTATACTGTTCTCGACTTTGCTTTACTTCCGTTGCCAACACGAAGCGCTGAAAGTTTTGCGCCTTTTGTAAGCAGCTTCTTCCTTAGCTTTCTTATAATATTTTTTTACTCTTCTTCCATTTTCAATATTTTTTTCTTGTCTTGCACTTCCGCTTTGCGCGACATGTTTTCTTTTTGGCCAGATTTGCTTTTAGCGATAAGCCAACAATACGAAGACAGACAGTTGGTCTAAGAGACTGCCAGACAGTCGGGCAGTCACTGGTTCGTCCCCAATAGTATTGACGCAATAGTCTTAATATACACTACAAATAAGGGCTAAGCGGCATATGAAGTTGTTGCAAATTTAAATTTATGTTACCAACAGGAAACGTCCAACCGTTGAGTTAATGTTAAATTCATTTGACAATGATTAGGCAAGCATGTAGCTCTCTATCGCTAAAAGCAAATCTGATTTCAAATACATCGAACAAAAAATATATATATATTCTATAAGGTAGAGTATTAAGTAGTCACAATGCTATGATTGCAACTAAACCATGTTTTCATTGTTTTTCCACGCTTATCCAGCTCTTTCCTGGCCAAAAGGCGAAATTTATGACTGCTTGCGAATTAGACGCTCGCTTTGTTGTTAGTTGCTAGTTGTTGTTGTTATAGTTGTTGCAATATTTGTCTTTTCTTTTTGTTCGAGGCGCTCTTATCAAAGCATCAGCTGTTCATGCTGATTGGCGTATTAATAACAGGCCAGACTCTAAATGATTTCGCTGCCATATCTCTACATTGGCTGGCATAGATTGTATTGCCAAAATTCATACGAGGGGTGCAGTAGGCCATTGCTTATGGCCAACGCACGTGCCTCATATGATGTTTGTACTTTGGCTTAGTGCTAAACGCTTAGCCAAGTGGCAACAAAACCAAATCAAACCGCACCCAAGGCTGTCCTTAATGTTTATCAATTGTTCTTTTATGCTTTTGCTTCTATCGTGTGGGTGTAGGAAATTTGATTTTCATAACTTGCTGTGGTTTTGGTTTTAGTTTTTGGTTATGGTTTTTAGGCCAAAACGGCTTTGTCTTACTACAATTGTTTATTTGTCAAATAAGACCTGAGTAAGTTGAGTTGACTTCGAGTTGCTTACAAGATTTTGTTTGAACAATCTAGGCAAGCAAAAGTTTTAGCTTGGCTTGAATAAAATATAATAGCTTGGCATACTTTTAGGCAGTTTATGTCCCCACTGCGTGACCTTTCCGCAGCCCAAAGGCTAAAGTAGTTAGCTCTCCTACAGTCACTTCCCTGCTTCGCTGGCTTGGCTCTTTTATTCTTTTAGCTTTTAAGGCTTAATTACGTGCGGGTCTACATAATTTATATGGAATAAGCAATCTAAAGCGCGTAATGTTCAAGGCCTGCACTTGGTCCTTTCTTAGAGCCTTTTTTTGCAGCAACGACTTAAAGAGCACGCTATACACTGTAAATTGAGCGGGTTTGAGAAGAACCAAAGAAGAATTAAAGATATTATAAAATTAAGTTATTTTTATTAATACAACTTTTCCCTTAAATATTTAAGTGAAGATGTCACATTTTCTTAACATTTCCGAACAATTAAAAATGTTGCGTTCTCTTCTAAATTATAAAGATATTTAGCTTGGTTTGCTTTTGGCAGCAGTAATCTTAAGTTTAGTATCCCAAAAATGTTTAATTATTCTAATAATATAGACAACGATTCGATTTAATTTTTTTAACTTCAGTTGATTCGATTTCTTTGTTTTAATTTACTGCATCATCTTTTCTCATCTCTACGCCTAAAGCTCTTGCATTTTATCTACATTCCACCATAGACCAGGTCTTCGCGTTGTGCCAAATACTAGAGAAGACTCAGGGAAAACGGATCTATACACACCATCTCTTCGTCGATTATAAAGCTGCATTCGATAGCCCGATGCAACATTGTATGATTTCAGTGTTCCAGCGAAGATGATTGTAGAATGGCATTACCTCTGTCCTTAATACCGATCGAGGTTGTAGACAAGGCACCCTCTAGAGGTTGCACTCTTTAAGAATTGAAGGTACGAAAAAATTTAATCTACTTTTTCTTAAGTAAATGCTCAAACAGCGTAAGAAGTCAAAATATCATAGTTCACCTAGTCACAAAAACTCCTAACTGAATTTCTTGATCCTTTTGTACTCCAACACTGCTAAAGTCTCTGCATTAACATAAACTCCTTGGTTATTTTTATTTCTTAATTTTGGTCACCTGCTTTGTATCCCATCAATTTGCATTTAAGCTGAGCTATTTATTCTTAGACTCTTTTTTTCTGACCCAATTTTGCTTCCATCATTATGCTCTTCCTTTCAGCCTTTCTAATTTATATATTTTTCATTTTCAGCCACATCAGTATTATTACAGTCCTTTTTTTTGCATTATCTTAAACCAAAGCCTTACTCAGCAGCCACGCCCACAAGGGTTATATATATAAATACATATTTTTTTTTTTTGCTTTTGTATCCTTAACACAAAAGATGCAAATGATTAATGATTAAAATTCTTTGTGCTGCATTCCAAGCGGCAGCCATCATAAGTCTTTTATTTGACTCTCTCTCGCAAGCTCTAACGCTACGCCGTTCCTTCTACTCGACCACTATTTCCATTTGCTTGCGGACTGGCATAAACAATTAGCTTCATTGACATAATTGCGTTTCATTATGTTTAGCTGCCTTTTCCTTGGCATATACTTTACTTAACTATTGGAGCCCAGAGCTAATCTGGGCGCAATTTTAAGTCATCCGCTGCTGCCATTTTGTTGATGATTTATGTTGGCCAAACATTAAAGTTTTGGCCTAATGAGCAAACATCATTTGGCCCAATCCAAATATTTGCACAAACAATGAAAAATTGCATAATTAATGACAGAACTAAGCAACTCGTGCTGCGCTGCGCCTAGGCAGCAGCCAACAGCGCCACCAGATGAATACACTTCATCAGCAGATTCCGCTTTGGCACAACGTTGCCAAACTGCAGCTACTTGTGCATAATTGAAAGATGCCGCCAGGAAGTTACATTTTATGACAGCAAAAATGGCAGCACAAAAAATTACTTTTTTTAAGGCAAAGAACACAAAAAATAGAAGAAAAACTTACAAAAATGCTGGCCGGAAGTGCGCAAGGACAATGGCTGAAAATCTGTAAATCTTTTACCAGGCGCAGTGACCCAGCCAAGTAACTACTATGCCATATTTGTTGTTGTCATTTTTTTAGGTGTGACGCACGAAAAACTTTATCTTTTTGTGCGCTCGCTCTTCATTTTTAGTTTTCTATTACATTTTTTATGTGCCGCAGCGGCAAGGATGATGAACAGGATGATGTTGTAGCTTTTGTTGTTGTTGCGGTGTCATATAGCCCGAAGGCCATAGCAGCCAAATTGAGCTCGTTTGTTTGCATGCAGACTGGACTGAGCTGAATTATGTGATACCTATGCCGCTGGGCACTGAGCTGATCCGTTTTTAGACGCGCCTGTAAAAACAAAAAAAATCGCGTATACCTAATGTACAGCAGCTGGCAAGGATCTATGTTGCGGGCACAGCGATGGTCTTACTTTTCCCATGTGCCATTTATTACACTTCAAAGTTGTCGGTAGAATGTCTGGTGCTTGGCTGCTTGTTGTTGATTTTACAATATAACCACGTTGTCATTAGCATGCCAAGGTTTTTGGTCCTTGTCGTTGTTGTTATGGCTCTTCGTTGTCTCATTATGTGGCCAAAAATGACTGAGATAAATGTAAACATTCTATGTATTTTTTGGCTTTTAAAGTCAGTTGCTGCTGCTGCGACTATGGCTGCCTTTTGTTAAAATTATCCAATTAAAATTTTGTGTGTTGATGGACGTCTAGCGAGGCTAAGATATCATATAAACTTGACAAAGAAATGGTAAAATATGTATTCAAGATGCTGCTATGATGCTTCATAGACCAAAAATGCATATTAAGTATCTTCAACTTTACGCATATATTTATTTAAGCAGATAGATACTTTTATATCGGATTTGATAAAAAGTTGAGTTTTAGTTTTAAACTTTTTTGTCAGTAGGAAATGTTCTGTGTGAGTGTCGCCTTTTGAGTGTTCCTCTTTTGTTGAGCTCTATAGCTTTTTCAACTTTTTGATTTTTTATGGTAAAGATTACAAAATGTTGTGAAATTTTTTAAACAACAAAATCGACTTGAAAATTACAAATAAATAAATTTCACATCGAGGCTTTCAAAATGCAGTGAACTATGAGACAGAGATATCATTGAAAATGTACTTTTTTGGCAGAGGTATTTAAATCAAGAAAACTGCAAAGAGATATAAAAAATATAAAACATTATTACTTGAATTTTAAATTTAATAATTAAAAAGGTCAAACTTACATATGAAGAGCTCTTTATAGATTAATACAAAATTTTCCATATTATGTTTATATAGTAAATAAAATCATTATATTTTTTTCAAAATAAAGTGATGTAAATTATTTTTATTCTTCTATATCCGAAATATCAGATATCCAATAAAAAGCAAACCGTCAGAATAAATAGCTTTTTCTTAGAGATTTGTTTCCCTTGACTATGGTCATAGCTACAAAGGCGGAGCATGGAGCAATTGTAAAACTCGTGAGGTCTAAATGCACAATTTTTGTTTAACAATTTAATATTTAATCAGAGTTAAATTATAGAGTATCCAATTTACTGCTATCTTTCTACTCTTTTTTTTTACAAAATTTAAATTTTAAAAACAAAATTCCACCTAAAAATTATGATAATAGTCCATATTTACAAAATGTATACAAATCAGCCTATTTCTGGGATTTTTAAGTTAATATGTGAGTCCAAATTGAAATGATATCATTAAACGCAAAACAAGTAATTCATTTCATTTAATTAAAGTTTGCCAAATTGTTTCTACTAAAACGAACCACATGCAAAGACTTAATCAATATCAATTATCTAAATAAATACATAATTTTGATATATTTCAAAAGTAAAGGCAATAAATTATTTCTACATGGACTCAAAATGTTGCAAAGTTGCTGTACAACTAAATTAAATCAATTAATTTAATGACAAAAATTTTAAAAGTATTTTTAGGGCTATGCAAATGTGTTCAAGCGAACACCTCAGCTCGATTTGAGCAAACCTTAATGGCGTCCTTGTGCTGGCTAACATGACATGGACTATGTATAGAAAGATATACAGGCTGGCTTGGCTCATAAGCTGTGCAAATTTTTTGTTAAAAACAAAAACAACAACAACAAAGCACACAAAATGCATGCCCTATGACATATATGCCGGAGTGTGCCGCAAATCTCGCTTAGTAGCAACAGAGAGCAACGAAAGTGCCATAAGCTATTTACTATAAAAATTTAATCAATACTCGATAAGATAACTTCAGCATACTTACTCTAAAATTATTCAGCGATTTCTAGCACAATCCCAGCATAGTTCATAATTTTGTTTATTACACAAAAAATGTAGCAAACTTCAATAAAATTTTAAATAAGAATTTCTCAACAAATATGAAAATATTTTAGCAGCGAAAAGCACTTTTCCATGTAATATCAGCATCGTCATCATCTACAAGTTTTTTACAGCTGCCACGCCCACTCCAACTGCCTCTAATTATTGAGTGCTGCAGCTGCAACTCAATTAAAATTGCATTTCAAGTGGATTGGAAGCAGTCACTCTATGATGGCTGACGGCTGATGGCTTCTCCGCGCTCCTATATATATATATATATATATATATGGCTGTAATTACTGGCTGCGGCTTTCGAGTTGATTTCATCGAAACTTTGATGAATGTTTTGAAGCTTTTTTTCTTTTGAATTGGTTGCTTGTTGTTGTCCTTGCTGTTGACCGTCCTGCAATGACTTGACATATTCATGCAGACATAAACTGCTTTAGAAACAAAAATACAAAACCAAACACAAAATAAAGGTAGTAAGCGAAAAACAAAATGATTCCATATACGCTAAACAAAATGGCGGAATTGCAAATGTAAAATTCAAATGAGTTGAAAGAGCATGGCCAAAGAAAGCAGCGCAAAAACTAAAATAGAAATTGTATATGACGACTATAAAATACTTTGCAAATTATGCAGATATGGAAGTTCTTGCTCAACATGGCTCGACAGTATTCCAATCGGTGTTTGCACAGAGAACAAAGACTTGAAACTTACTTCACTTTATTGTTAAGATTTAAAACTTAACCCGCTGTTCGATTGGGACATACTTTATATTCTTTGGTCATTTACTGACTCAGCCTAAGACTCTGGCAGGCACTAAATATTTGTCTAACTTTAAGCGCACATTATGCTCCAAGTGTAGTGTATAGGCAGCGAACTACGAATACATCGAACTGAACATGAGCTCACACATACATGCAAGCACACACACACACACACACTTCTACCAATACATACACATGCATACAAATTGTCGTCACTTATGTCGTTTTAGCTACATAAAAATATTAGCATATTTTTAGCCACATGACCGAGTGTGTGTGTGTGTGAGTGTGCGGGCACACGCAGTTGTCCTTGTTTATGCATAATAAAAGCCTTGAATGTCAGCCATCTTGTCGCTGCTGTAACTGTATGCGTGCGTGTGTGTTTGTGTGTGTGTGTGTGAAAGCGCTTAGTTAGTTGTGCAAACTGTAGAAAACGCAGCTTAGAAATTTTCAAGAAGATTTTTCTTCTTTTTTGTGTTGTTTTTGTTTATATTATATTGCTTTTGTTGTTGTTGTTGGTGTTTCATGTTGTAGACAAAAATGTGACATGTGTTGTTTTGTCGGCTTTGCTAACAACAATTTAACGGCACTTATTGTTGTTGTTCTTGCTGCTGATGCTGATGCTGCGGTTCTTATTGTTTGTGGCATGTGTTAGTTGTTGCTTGTCTACCTTTTGACATGACCGCATACATTTTTTGTGCTATTTTCAAAAAGGTTCACTGCCAAAAAATGTAAAACTTTAAGCTAAGGCTAAAAAATGCGCACCCAAAAATGACACAACACAAAAAAAAAACAAACAACGAGAAAAATGCTAATGGAATATGGAATGGAAACGTTTTATAAATATATAAGAGACGTTGGCAAATGTGTGCTTTCAATTTGCATATATAATGGTCAAAAGTCAGAATATTTATTAGCCGGAAGCAAATTATATTGAACGCAACCATTAGATGCTTGCTTTGCAGTAATTTTTTAGTATCAGCCTCAGCTTCCTATTAGTCCCTTGAATTTGCATACAGTTATATATGCATAAAATTTAAATTTAATCAAAAAATAAATTAAGGTTAACTACGGTTTGTACAAATATAAGGAATGATGTTTTAGGTGTAAATTAAAACGTTACATCGGGCGGAAGTACTAAAGTTGCAGACTCTGGATTAGATGAAGTTCAAGCCGTATTTATTGTGTAATTTCCTATGATATATTGATTCTTTAAAAATAAAGCTTTTTTATAATTCCTCTTCGGGGTTTAAGCTGGGTTCATAACATTCGATTGCCGTGCAATTTTTGTAGACTTTACCCTATACATATATTTTCTTTTAATGATCGTAGAACATGCAGAAGCGTGTGATTTTTGCATAAACTCTTACTCGGTTGTTATTCGGGCCCTTTCGCACAAAGTTTCTTCTGTCATTCTATCCAATGGAACTCGTTTTTTTCAAACTCTAGCACTACCTTTTTGTACATCCAATTATGCATTTCACGATCTATATCGTATATACAGTGACATATTCATGCAGAAATGTTAAACAATAGCACAAAGATTATGGTTGCTCACTACTCAAAAATACTTTATACCCAAAAATGTCATGTAAATAAATCACCTTCATGCATTTTTGAAACACAGCCAGTCTGCAATGTAAAGCTGTATGCCAGAAAAAATACTTAAAACCAAAAGTCTCTGTTTTGATTCAAAAATATATGAGGTTTTTATTCGTAAAGGTTCGTTTGAAATTCTTTCTTGTTTTTCCAACCTTGACCTTAGTATTTTTACTTCTCCAATCAACAATGAAATCTCTAACTAAACTGCCACAATTACCATTATTTATTACAAACTACAACTAATTTATATACCACTAAAAACACTACAATTGCAAATATATCAATATATATATTAATTTATTATATTGCCTCGTTTAACTTTATCGCATAACTTTTGCATAATTCTAAAACATTTTACTCGAAAACTTCTCTAGAACAACTTTTTGCGAACTAAAAACACTTAAAATTGCTGCCCTTACTTTACGTCAACTATCAATGTAGCCTTCGTTTATTCAATCATTAAGCATCCCACTGATTATACCAACTGCTTGCCTAAAGAGCTCAATAAAAGTACTTGTAAATGTTAACCCAGCAATTACAGCTTTAAGAGCTTACTACCTTACTTCCTTCCGCCTTGCTATTTGTTTTTGTTGTGCCACAGAAGCCAATCCCTAAACCATGCCAAGCATTTGTGTAAAAAAACAAAAAGTGAAGCCTTGACAAACCACTCGAATGCTAGAAATGCATTGCATAAATCTCTGCAAATTGCTGCCAATCAGCGAACAAGCCACAAAATCCCAATGCCAGCTGCCCCACCTAGTACCCTCCAAGACCTCAACAAAATGAAACTTGTCGAGCACGCTGCTCGGCAAGAGACTCTTGATTGCTGCTGCTGCTGCTGCTGGTGCATTCCCAGAAGCCAACTGCACGCTGCCATTTCCAACGCCCGCAGCATCATACTATGCCCAATATGCAGACGCTGCAGACAAACGTTGGATTATTTCAATGTCAGACAGTTGCCAATTAATTAAAGGTCAAGCAATCAACAGCAGCGTCAACGATTTATGAGACAACCCAAGAAAGCTACCCAGAGTAACACAAATAGCCAAAAGATTGTTTTTATGTTTCAATATTAAAGGCAACATGCTGCAGTGGCATGTGGCATGCCACAAGCTCTAGTCAAGTGCTCAGCAATTTATAAATGTAAACAAACAGAGTGCGGCAGTTGTAGTAAAAAAAAAAGAAAAGAGCAAGGCATTTAGCAAAGAGAGCCAGCTAGCGAGGGAGCACTTGCCAAACTGTTATACGCAGGAGTGCCAAACCACAGACGTCATATATAACACGCACACACAGATACCATACACTCACACACACACTCACACACAGCGAAAGATACAATTAGAGGCTGGCACAAAAATTGCTTTCTCAGGCTTACCAACGCGTTTAATTTCATTGGCAAACAAATGTTTAATAGCCAAAACTTTGCGCAGCATGAAAATTTTCCGCGCTCAAAGATAGTGCCAAGTATTTGGCTTAAATCAGTGTACACCACCACCCCCAGGTGTAGCCATGTTTGGGTGCACAGGATATGGCTTGGTGTATGGTACGGAAGAGTTACAAGTTGTTGAATTGAATTTATCTTGGTGGCAATTTTTTCTCTTTTTTTTTACTCATTTGCTGCAAAAACTTTAAATGAATTTTCTCAAAGTTGTGCAACTTGAATTTATTATTTAACTAAAGTGCTTTATGGCCAAGATGGTTGGTTTTATGTGCTAGCCAGCGAGCAGAATACATTTCAATGGTGTAGCTGGCTGGGAGGAGAAGGCAGTCAAGGTGTAAACACAAAAAATCAAAGCTTCTTTATAAAAAATGTTAAAGGCATCAAGTAACGTAATTAATAATAATAACGCTCGAAGCTGAAATAATTAAAAATTAGAAAAATAGTTAAAAAAAAACTAGTTTCAAAACTCTAGAAAACAGTAATGAAAAATTTATTTTGGAATTGTGAAATCTCTCTTTTTAGAAGCTTAAAAATATTTAAAAGAAAACAATATGATTCTTACGGCAAATTAAAGGTTCAAAACCGTCACCTATTTCTATACGCATAAATATCTTGAAACCTTGATGTTATGATTAATTTATTGTGGAAACTTAAATTAAAACTTTTATATTTATTGGAGAAAAAAGAGACCCAAAACTAATTACATAACCGCAAAAGTAAAAAAATAGTTTTAGGCCCAGTTTTTGGGGACATAACCCACAATAAATTTCAAGATTTTTGGCGGAAGAATTAGAGCATTTGCCTAGCATTAGCATTAGCAAAAAGACGCTCTTGGTACATGTACAGCTCTACTTTGGGCAAGAAACATGAAACTTTATGCCACAATAAGGCATCTTACACTCCCAATGAAAAATTTCATCTACGCTACTGCGGCACTCTGTTCCAGCAAGTCTCTGGTGTAAGTCGTCTAATCAAGACAAACGTGCAACAAAGAAATTGTATAAATATTAATAAATAAAACTGTGAAATGGTTTTTCTTCTTTGCTGCTATTTGATTAGCTGTAAAATTATGAGAGATTTTATGGGATGGCTGCCACACAGCCAACAGCCTCTGACAAGAAAGAAAAATAATGAAACGCAGCCATCCAGAAAAGTATGCTACACTTTTGTGACAAATTGCGGGCAGTTTCGTAAGAGTCTGATGTATTTTATGTGCATTTTTCTCACCCACTCTCTCAGACTGTGTTCCACTCTCTTTCCCCCCTCTCGGCTTACAAGCTACACAACAAAAGTTGGCCACACTTTTTTGTGCGTTTCTTTTTTTGTTTTTTTTTGACAAATTGTGGAAATTTACATTTAAACTCATACAATTTGCATTTACATTGCAAAAGTATGTACAGCAAACTTTTTGCATAAACTTGCAACATATGTGTTTAAATGAGCGCTGTTGCACAAACAACAAAGGCAACAACAAAGTTGTGCATTAGTGCAACAATTTGAAATTAACGTGCAAGGCCAAGCAACCAACCAAGTGTACGTGCGTCGTTAAGTGTTGAAAAACGAAGCTAAAAGCTGTCAATAGAAGATTTATGTGTACGTGTTTTTATGTTGACTTTTTCCCCAAAACCTTCAATAGCCGTAGCATCTGTCTACATGTGCTGCATGTGTGGGTGTGTGCGAATCGCAAGGACATTTTGTTGCAAGCATAAAATTGTTGATTGCCAAACAAACAAAGCGTAACTCTATACTGCTTCACACACAACACGGCACTTAAATTTACCAGCTCCACGCAGCAGCCATATTAAAAAGCATAAAACAAACCAACTATTCGAGAACCATATCAAAACCAACTGAGCAGTCGATGGCGAAAACCTTTTTGTAACTAACAAAAAAAAAAAAGATATAAAGTAACATAAAATATAGAGCGCTCAAGTTTATGTACAGAACGATATAAGTAGTACTTAAATATGACAAAATATTGCTGCACTGTTCTCATATTCTATGCCAAGAGACAATAAGTATGACCATATTTTTTATGATGTTTACTTTGTAGTAGTAAAACATATAACTTGGTTTAAATAATTGTATATAGTATTTTTATTGCAATTTTTATGTGAGCTGCAAAATTGCAAATCGTAGTTGCGCGGTTAAGCAAAAATAAAAACATAAAAATGCAAAAAAAGTTTATGTTCGTTTTGCATATAAGTAATTTTTGACAAGAAAGTATATTTAGTGTATGAAGCGCCTCAATTCTTTTTTTTGGCCAACTAAAGTTCTAAGTTAAATAGTAGCGATACTTTTTGCTTTCAATTAAGATTTACAAAATCTAATCTGTTGTTTGCATATAAACGATTATTTAAATTTTATACATACTGGTTATGGTAAAAGTTCAGATGACACAACAAAGACATATGAAGGCAAAATACTATGATATTTGCATATAAGCGGTTTTTGATAATACACAAAACGCAACTAAGTATGATACACCTTGGCTTAACTTAGGCGCAAACAATAAGTTCTCAAAATATGGCTGGGTTACAATAAGAACATGTCAATAATAGTAATAAACTATAAAAATTTTAAAATAATTATAATAATTATAATCACATAAGTGATTTTTGAAAATAAAAAAGAAATCATTTCTATCAACTCCAACGCATTTTACTTTTAACATAAACTTATACAGAAAAGTTATTCTATATCCGTTAACTTAAATTTTTACTAGACAAATATTTTTATTTTCTAAATCAAAAATATATAAAAACAGCCAACATACAGCTGGCAGTACCATTTGCTTGGAACTACAACTGAGACTGAAGTAAGTCCATAAACCGTAATGACATTGTAGTAAGAAATAAACGCTACAGCCAGGCACTGGTAGCAGTTGGGAAAAAAGCTGTCATAAAAAGCGTACGGTCACACTAAAGCCACGATAATACTCAACTATGTTGGCCACACTGAGAAAGAGCAATTGTTGCGCATTTAAAGGTTCAAATTTATTGCGGAATTTTCTAATTTTTTGTTAAATTGCTTAAATAGAAACTGTCACAGGTAAAACGTAGTTGACGTGAGTTAAGTTTAAGCGCCCTTGAAATAAATGCTCATCAATTGATGCAACTCATACGTGTATGGAACGCTAGACTGATTTGAACTAGCTACACCACTTTGACAGAAATAATCGGCTTTTGAAGGAAGGATTACTCAGAAACGTATCTCTGCTTAATTGGTCTAGAGATGAATCAAATTGGCTCTTACAACAAAGTGTAGGTTACTTGCATTGGGTTTCCTTTGCTGCTAAAGTGCTGAAATTTTCTTTTATTTTTTTTGCAGCTTTGTATTAATTTGTGTTACTGCAATGAGATTAGTTCGTAGTAAGCTTAGTCAAGCTATTTAAAACAATTCACTTGGTTTATGGGGGTAATAAATGAGAGATCGGCTAGCAGTTTAGCAATAAAATGGTGTTGCAGCTTTTAGGTGCAATTCGTTGGAAGCTTCAGTTCATGAAAAAATCCGATTTTAAATTATTTATTTACTCATGTCACTGCTAATTAGTAAATCGGCTATTTAAGGGATAAACCACACTGTACTAGCAACAAATTTACGTTTAATTAATGTTGGTTCATGCAAAGTTGCATTAATATAAATAGAGGGTTCTCCATTTGGTTGTGTGGATTTCATACAACTTTTTCAATTACAAACATCGAACAGAACTGTCATATGATACTGAAATTCTCGATTGAAGACTTATTTAATAGTCTATCAATTACTAAATTGTTGAAAATACAGTATTGTTTCGATTTTTCACAAATGGCTGACCCTGTATTATATATAAATAAGTGTAGCACCATTCAGAGCATAAGAAAGAAATATAAACTTTCTATGTATGGGTTGCTTATATGTGAGTTTGTGTATCTGTGTGAGTGTGTACTTGTGTGTGTGCTGGTGTATGTGTGGACAATGTGGCTTCGTTGTGCCATGTTTAAAGTCACGTTGCATACAACAGCAAAAAAAACTCAAAAAAAAATAAACAAAACGTTTGCAAAGAATTCTTAGAAATATTTTACGCGTGACAGAGTCGCATTTGCTATGATTGTTATTGTTGTAGCTGTTTTTAGTTTATATTGTTGTTTTTGTTGTTGATTTTGTTGTAGTTGTAGTTTGTTGCTGCTGCTGCTGCCACTGCATTTGTATTGCCTTGGGTTATATTGTGAAGAGTTTTTAAGCAGAACAAACAGCAGCGCACAAACAAAACAAACAGACAAACAAACAAAGCGCAAAAAACTTTTTAGCACAAAATAAACACACACACAAACACACACAGACACACATACATACAGCGTGAAAAAGAGAAGGTGCGGCGTATGCTAAGGCAAAGTGAAAGGCGCTGCCATAGCAGAAGGACAACAGCGAGAAAGCAGCAGCTGAAGTTCATATAAAAAAAAGTTGCAAATGTCAGCCATTTTGCCAAAAACAACAATGTCGTCATACTTCAAACTTTCAATATATTTTTGCATTAAAAGATCTACACATTATGAAACGAGAATTCAAGCAATTTGGCGAAAGTACTTGAGCTTAACACGTATTAAGCTGCTGAAAGAGAAGAGTACTTCGGTATCGTTCGTATTAGCTGTGAAAACTTGATGTTGGTATTAAGGGTATTTTCTCCCTTTTGACGATCTGTTTATTGCGAGTAGAGAAAACATACAGTTTTTTTAAAACACATTTTTTGTCTAAACACGAAATTTTAAAATTTTTGTATCTGATGAAGCGTGAAAAGATACAATTTGTATCAGCAACATTTTGTTCATAAATACTATTTGATGAATATTTGAGTTAAGACAGGCTATAAAATAATAAAATAAATTAACCAAAATATGAATTTCCTTCATTTCCATCAAATTTCTTATAAAACTTCCATTCAATGTGCACTACTGAAATTTTACACTTGGCTGAAAGCTATTAAAATATATAAATTTTTAATGCTACAAATGCATACAAAATTGTTTTTAACAATCAAATTCATTTTCTGATGGTATCTTAAAAAATGTGCCCCTATTTCAAGCAGTTTGGCTTTATAAAAATATTCGAAGAATCAGCGTTTTAAATAGTTTTTCAACCCCAATTAAAGTAGGTACCATCATGTACATGGAAATTAAAAATCATATTATGAATATTTGGACAACTTCCAAAGAAATCAAATGCAAAGCTACAACTTAATTCTCGAATCCTTGAATTTCCTATCTCATAGAGCCCGTAAACAACTATAATTTAAATATAACCAAAAACCATTTAAAAAACGCTTATAGCCTGCAGTGAAACTTTTAACCAAAAAAGTGCGGCTTTTAAGTTTCCAAATTAGCCTCATAACAGTTGTAACAATGCCGCAATAAATTATTTCACAACATTTTGCTTGCTGAAACCCCAAATGAGAGTCTCTGACACACACACACACACTCGTACACACACCTAGCAGGCTTGCGCAACAATCTGTGTGTGTTTGCTTTCATTAAGCACAAACTCATTAAAATAAAAGACACATACATGCATTAAAATTCATTTACCACACCCCAAAAACAAGAAAAAGAAAAAAACACAAAACGAAAGCCGACGACAACAACAATGAAAGCGAAAAACAAGATGTATAAAAATTGCAACTAATTTGTGCCAGCAATGCCAAAAGGCAAATGTCAATGTGGACTTTGCCAAGACGGACGACAACGGCAACTTCTGACGGAAATCCTGGCAAAAATTAAGCAATTCACACGCCAAACGCAGTGACAGCAAGCAGTATGCCCTACTTTAACCCCCACACCGCGCGCGTGCACACACACACTCTCTGACACATTTGGCACATGCCAAAACGACAACCTCAAACTAGTCGCGTACCCCTTCGACAATTCCCTTCGACCCAAGATGGCAACGTGGTACATTGCTAATGTGTCCCATTTGCAACACAAAACCACTGAAGCTTAACACGTTGTCTCCGCAGACATGGCCTGAACCGAAACGTACCAAAGCGGCACAGGCATAGACCACGCCTTGCAATCCAACTGCAAGAAAACAAAAAAAAAGGATTCACACAAACGCAAACACACACACACACACACACGCAGGGAAAAAATAAAACGCAAGCAAACTTTGCGCTGAAATGTATGCTACAGCTTTTTTTTGCAAGTTTGTTGCATGTGTGTATTGGCACACATTCTAGCTCCTGTGTGTGTGTGTGTGTGAGACGCTGTTCAAAGTTGCATGTTGGCCACCAAAGAGACGCACACACACACATGTACGCAAAATGAGAGGCAACTGTGCAAAGCCAACAGTAGTTTTCCCCCTTCGGTAATTGTCTCGTTACTCGTTACATGTTTGCAAACATGGCACATTTTTATGCACTACACTAAAGCAGAGTTAGAGTATATGGAATGCATAAGCGGTATGTAACAGGTAACGTGCTTTTGGCTTGCGCAGAGCAGCCTGCTTAACTGGACTGTAACTTCTGAAGTGTTCCAGGAGTTTGACGAACCTGATCATATGTGCTCCACAAAACAAAATTCTTCAGTCAGAAGAGATCTAAAAATTTGTATGGAGATTCTATTCCTACTACTTCGTCATTTCGGAGTTTAAAGATGTTGATGACAATCCTTCATGTGTCGTTAGTCGTAGGCACTGCGAAGAAGATCCTACCAAATTTACCAATGTTTGTATGGTAAATTCTACTACTAAACTGCCGCTTTCAACGTGGATAGATCAAATCAACACAAAGGGAAAGTACAAAAAACTTAATCGTATATCGAGAAATATTTCTGCATAAGAATACTGTCCATGGGATATTGAGGTACCCTACCCATCGATATCTGAAACGAATTAAGTACTAATACGCTGCTAAATGGTGCAGAAAATTATTATGATTATGATGACGATGTCGATGGCTGAAGAAAAGCCGAAGTGCTGGACTTTCAGTGTCCTTTTAGCAAATCGAAGGGCAATTCTTTGTAAAGTTGTGATAGATTTATTACAGCCAATACAGAGTATCTTGAAATCGGACGTCTTTCGATCACACACAGCTTCTACAATTATTAAAATAGAGTGTTGGCAATGTGGCATATGCCCTAACGCCTAGAAAAGCGTCAGCTAATAATTTATTTACATTTAAAATTTTATGAGAGAGAAAGAGGTTGTAAGAGGCGTAAAGAGGAGAGTAAAAATGAGAGATAGACTGCAACTGCTGGTAAGCAGCAGGCAGAGAGAGTGAGTTAGAAGCTACTCAAAAGCCATTTGATTCTACAAATATTTGTTGCGACAACGCACAAGATGATTGCGGCAAGTTGTTAGGTATAAGGTGCAGGGGATCAGCGAAAAGTATTCACATTGAGTGTGGCAAATGCCACATGCCGCCTGCCGTGTGGCAGCTGCCACCTAACACCAGCCACTTGCACCTAACTGCCATTTGCCATTTCAGCTTGAAGTTAAGTGAAATATGCACAATTTCCGTTTGCCATTTTGCACACACACATACACATCAGACTTGTATAGCTGATAGAACGACAACTGCCAATGTAAAACACCGTTAGCCCTATGTATTAACACCAACACATCGAACAAATATATATATATATATATATATATCTGAGAGATTGGGTCGTTTAGTCAGTCTTTGCCATTTTCAAAGGAAGGAGTCCAAAAGATAACCTGATTGAAAAGGTAACTTTGCTGTTAGCAAATATTTGGCAAGTGCGTTTGGCAATTTATAAATTTATGATAATATTAATGACTTGTAGAAACAGGAAGTAAAATGTAAAGATATTTATTTAAGCGCTTTTTGTTGCTCAATACCCAACAGTAATGCTTATTGGGATTGTTACTTAATTAAAGGAAACGAAGTATATGTATGCTTTGGCTAAGCTGCGAAAAACAAACCCGAATATTGAAATCAAATAAGCCAATTAAAGTATTATGCAATTTCAATTTAAATATCTTGCTGCAGCGGATTATTGCAAATCGAGTTTTATAAATCGAAGCAATTTGCATTCAAAATTAAATACTAAATGATTTAGCCAAAACCAAAAAATCCACAACAGATCATTCTGCTTCGCGTGCTTCACTGATGTCCCCCAGTCTGTTAGTTGTATCTTCGATTAGAACGTTTTTCACGACTATGCGAGATATATATGCTAAAAAATCATTTTTGATTCTAGATAAGACGCAAGCAACGAAAGCAACACGTAAACTGTTCAGATAATTAACCAATTGTCGCTATTTAACTAGGTAAATCTCGATTAATCAATTCGATTTCGGCTGTAGGTTCAAGTGCTCTCTTAATAGTAACATCTCCATGCTCCGCCTTTGCAGCGGTGAACATAGTCAAGTGGAGTACAATTAGTTCTGAACAAATTTTAGCAGTTCTCTTCGAATACTTATGCTTCTGCTGAAAATAGCTTACATATATGATGAAACGTCTACAATTCCGAAGCCTGAACCACTTTTAATCACCTTTTTAAAGTGAAACTCAATTCTTCTGAACTTCAACTATAACTCGTATATAGATAGTAATGCCAGTGGTATTGTATAAACAATAAACTTTTAGCAGCCGATATATAAAAATGTATCTTGTGCCTTGTTTATAGGTAAATCCTTAAACCGAATTAACTCACTTATAGCATTTGAGCTGTTAGAGCTTAAAGTATATTCGAAAATTGCATAGATATAATCAAACTAAACAACCCAATCGACAATGTAAATGTAAATGAACGAGGCTACGCAGCAGCATTTGGTTAACCGGATGTGCGATAGGAGGTATGGATGGTAAAAAGTTGCCACTCAACTTTCAATGGAATTTACACAAATACTTTGTTGCTGTCCATGTATATGTTAATGTGTGTGTGTGTGTGTGTGTACTTATATACAGATGGTTGGCTGGTGTGTGTGTGACACTTTTGCTTAAAGTGTAAATGGAAATGCATTCCTAATGGCCATTCAAGACAAAAAGTTATGTGCACTTTTATTTTATAACAACAATAACAATAATAACAACAATAAACACTAAAAGCAACAACAGTATCTGTGATACCTCTCGGGATTGCATGTACTCATAATACAAGTACATTCGTTTGAATGTACGTGTAAAAGCTACTTACAAGTACTTTTTGCAATAAAGTAAATTGTTGCTCGTTCCATGGAGAGGTTTGTGTTTGAGTGGAATTTATTGTAAGTTTTTTTTATAAATAGATTTGCATTTTATATGGAAAAGTGGTTTATAAACTCATTTTACTCAGATTGTTGTTAATACGTTGAAGCTTGAGCTAAGTGGGGGTTAGTATGAAAGAGGATTATTACGATTGAAAAATTAGTTTTAAAGCTGAGTGAAACTTGACATTCGATAGTTATGAGTGAAATACTAATAAGCTGCATGTATTATTTTCTGACACCGGTTGCACGCGTTTTTCGTTCCCTTATGTAGTCAATATTGATTCATCATCCACATAAAAATTCATTTTATAAACTTATTTAACTTATTGACTTCTGCAAACAAAGCACTTTGCTGGCAAAACGCAGCCGTATAAAGTTTTAAATAAATAAATAAATCATTTCAACAAAATCTTTTCTCTGTTTAATTAATTTAATTGAAATAAATCTGCTTTACTCTCTTCTACTAACTACACATGATCAAAAGTCATTCATGCTGCAAAACAATATGCAAAGGTTGTATTGTTTTCATGCGGGTTTCAGAAATTGTTTTTCTTTTTTACTTTGTACAGCTTGCATTATTGACCTAGCAAAACTTTTCTAAATCTAACAACTTGTAAGCTCTTTGCTTCAATTTAATCAAAACCGGTTGACTTGCAGAGGTTACACATAGCCAGTAAAACTAAATGAATTCGAAAGTCAATCTAAAACTCATCTTTCACATAGCACCGCATCTTATGACCGCTTAGTCAACTCCCATGTGCCATTGAATTCGCATTCCACATTCAAATCGACAAAAAAAAAGAAAAAAATATTGAAAAATAGTCAAAAAATAAAAATAAAAGAAAAAATGTCAGCCAATCAATCGAAATTCACTCGAATACCGAATTGCTGCAAGTTGGCCAATATATATATATGCGTGTGTGTGTGTGTGTGTGTGTGCACATGTGTGCGTGCTTCCATGGGCAGCTGTGTTTCAGCTGGGTAAATAGCATAGGCAGTGATATATGTGTGTGTGTGCACACACATACGAACACACACACGTGCAGTTATGCTCACCCTTTTGCCAAACAAACATAAAATGAATGAATTCTAGCACTTCAATTGACAGAGTCACACATACATGCTCACTTACGCTCACATATATATCAATGTGTGAGGTACATCACGCACGTGTGTGCCGAGCTATTTGTCAACCATTTGAAGTTTACGTTGCCTTGGCTGCCATTGATGGCCACCATTTTTTAATTCCAACACCGGAGTAGGGGTTCATCTATTTGGAGCACTGATTTGCAGCCTTTAAAGAAGTTCAAGCCACTTGGCAGCAAATCACTTGGGATTAGAAATATTTCTGTAAGCGAAATTTGAAAGCAACTTAAGTCGCTTATTATTTTTGGCATCTAGTACTTGGATTTTAGGTAAGTAATAAAGGTTTTGCCGATTACTTGTTTTTGAAGCGAATTCTTTCAGTTGGTTATGTAATGTATGAACGAGTGTGGGTCTTTTGTGCCCCCTTACTTCTACTTCAGTTGTAACATTCTCAGAAACTGAGTTAGATTAGTCTGAGGGATATACAGAAGGTCCTTGTCTCTGAAAATGTAGTTGCCTAATAGCCTTACTCTTCTATGTGCCAGAACTGGGCAGTTAGTGATTAGATGCTCCAATAATTCGGCAAACTTCTTCATGGAATCTACATGTTGCTGACAAGGCCCATTTTGTGAAAGTGGTCATTGTAGGGAAAAGTGGTCTGTTAATGCATTTAAGGATAGTGCTTCACTGGCACACAAATCTTTCCCTGGCTTGCACAAACGAACCTAAGTTGTATCATAACAAAGCCAGCTTAAAGTTCGCTTAGCAGTCACACCCACTAAAAGCTTCAAACTGAGCCTTAATCTAACCACAACCAACCAGGTTGGTCTAGAAATGTATCTATTAACAACAAAGCAAGTTTTTCTGAGTTTTATTAAAAATTGCGTATACGTCGCGTATTACACAGTGAAAAATAAATTTATAAACAATTTTCCGTTTTCTCTCTTTACAGTGCGACAGCAACAACAATAAGAGCATCCAGCAAAAAACTAAGCAAAACATGAGCACGCAGTGAAAATTCTAATGAAAATCAAAGCCGCAATCAAATGTTCTTAAAATAAACTATACGAAATCAAAGTACTTTTTGCAGTCACTGTGTGCCAAAGACAACCAAGCCATAAAAGCAACTAGAAGTAAATTTGGGATTGTTCTGCTACTCAAAAAGTATTAAAACGTGCACTTTTTATTTTGCTTGCTATTTGTGGCACGTCGCTGGCACTTAGCTCCAAGCCTAGCTCGCCTGTTTAAGCCAACAAATAATAACAAAAACAAAAACAACAACAGCAACAAGAAAACAAGGCCAACAAAAATCTCTGTGCGAATTCAATTAAGCGGAAAAAAGGCGAATACAACTTTGGGGACAGCAACAGCCGCTTTCGCACTACGCCACAGCCTTTACACAAGGGACTGCCACAAGGCTACGTCCTGACTCAGTGTTAACTTTAGTCAACTCACACACACACACACACACACACACACACACACACACACACACACATGCACCCTCACATTTACACATATTAACTCACATAGTTTGCACAGTGCGCGTGTATCTGTGTGTGTGTTTCTGCAGACGCGTCACTGTGTGAGTAAGTGTATCCCAAACACAACACCCAAAAAAAAAAAAAACAAAATAAAAAAATAAATAAATAAAACCCCAAAACAAAAATAAAGCAAAAGCCAAAGCCAAAGAAAAAGCTGGAAAAACAACATCAATAACGTTATACAATTTTCAAGCCAAAGGAAAATTAACAATAAAATTGAAATAAATGTCGGCAGTTGAATTAAATGGCAACGTGCCCGCCATGGAATTTCATCAGCAACGACAACAGGTGAGTCCAACAATGTCTATATATACATATATATTTGGGTCTATGTATTATGCTTGAAATACATATATGTAGAGCCGGCTGGGCTGGGAAAAACAGGGCAGGCCACAGTTGATTAACAATGTGTTAAGGCAATTGCGGCTGGTATGTACTGTGCGCAGCTTTTGTGTTGAAAGGCAGACGACTTCTTGGGTTTCCCATTCGCTTTACAACAAAAGCCGCGCATATTGTATTGAAATCCCCTTTGACAGATATTGGATTAAGACAATGTTTGACAGAAATTACGCAAGTATTTGTTTGTTTAATAAGTGAGAGTGCTTGGGAGAGTGCAACTTGAAAATCACTGCTACATTGTTATGATATTTATGCAACTATTCTCTATACTGCTCCGATTGTTGTTCAGCAGCGATATGGGTTGCGAGTTTTTGACAGTCTGTGGAAGGCCTGAGTTAAGTCAATGAAATCTCTACTTATAAAACAAATAAGCAAATTACAGCGTAACTTCAAGAAATCAATTTAAAATTCACGCCAGATATCACCACAATTGGACACAATATTCGTGAAGTTACGGCCGAGTTGCCGCTCCAGTTGCGCCGCAAAATCATCGAAATTGGAACTTCAGACAAGGTATAACATAATTCAGCGGTCCCTACAAAAGGTCTACCTTGCAATCATCATCAAGCATTGAAGCTACTACCGTTTCTTCAAAATGCCAAGTATGTTTTATGATTAAGTTCCTTAAGTTCGCAAAAATGTATACAAACTTTTTATTTCGACTGTAAGATAACTCTTTATACTTTTTACTCTCTCAGTATGCCCTACATTTTTTTTTAAATCCACTCAGCACCAATATTGTAACCCGAAATACACAGGGTCTTCCATTTTCAATTTATCGAAAGTAAATTTTAAACATCATTAAAATGGAAACCAGCAAGCCCTAGTCTTCGCAGACCTTGCAACCAAATCAGGTCATTTTCGATGACTTTGCGGCGCAACTGGAGCGGTAACTCGGCCATAACTTCACGAATATTGTCTTTCAAATGTTCAAGAGATTGCGCACCAAACAATTACTTTTGGCGGATGCAATGTGTGTGGATTTTCTGAGGCCCATATACAGAATTTTTGGGTGTATTTTGATGTTGTTGTTCCTACACCCAATAATTTCACAAAATTTATATTCCATATTGTAAAATGGCAAACATTCAACTAACGATATGACGCTTTATCGACAGATATGGCAAACAGCTGAACAGCGCAGGGTCTTTACTTTTGAAAGCCCGAAGTGGAAAAGCCAAAGCATAAGCTAATAACTATTAAAATGAGAATTCTAACTCTAATTGTTTTATGTGTGGACTTTTTAAAACTTTATCAAAGGAATAAAAAATATGGCATACTTTGGAAATTTAAAATTCAAAAATAAATCTTAGTATATAAACTTATAATATATATATAGTATATAAATTTATAAAATATAAAATTATAAGCTCTCTACCGGGGTTAACAAGCACCAAAAAAGTTACTAAATAAAAAATCTAAATCTAAAAATCCAACAAGTGTTATTCTACTTGTTTTAAAAAAAAACCAATTAATGAAACGATATTCATATTCACTTAAATGAAAACAAATATATTATCGTATGCCCACATCTAACGGATTGCACATCTCGCGAGTTCAAAAGCACTGCAGTTCCCAAATTCTTGATCCATATATTACTAAAAACATTTTTCAAAGGTGAATTTCTTATTCAACAAGGCATTGTCTTAGGAACTTTTGAATTATGAGCATTTCAAAAATAAGTATTTTTCAAAACAGCTCGTGGAAAGTTATTAACGAAATTAAAGTGATTTTGGGAATGACCTTAATAACACTTTTTAACGCTCCAACAATTGTTCAATTTCCAACAATTGTTTAATTTTTTAAATAAAAACGAAATTTAACACACATCGATAGAATTGAACTAATTCAAACATCGATAAATAACGTTTTGCAATAAGTTAAAAATATCCCCAAATGTCCTTAAAATGTACCGCTGTTAGTTAACAGCGCACCTGTTAACTCTTAAATGTTAGACAGCAGCATGTTGCGCCGGCAATTTGTCGAATTTTGTGACGCGTGCGGTATATTTTTTTATTTTGTGCAATTTTGTTTAAATTAATTACAATTTGTTTAAAACTTATATTTTGTGCTAGTATACAGTTTTTTATTTGTATGCAATTGATTATCTGTGTTTTTTGTACGCTCTGTTTATTTTTTTATTAAAAAAAATTGCAAAAATTGCAAAAAATTGCATAAAATAAAAAATCGAAAAAAAAATTAAGATGGATTGGCCGGAGGAGCTGCAGCAGCTAGAATCCGTAACTATAGCGGGTCCTTGGGGCATTTCGTATCGTTGCTGGCAGTTAAATGAAGAGCTAAATGATGAATGGAATGAAATAAATGAAAATATTTGGGTGCGTTTTTCATTTTTTTTTTTTTTGCTTTTCATTTATTTTATTTGAACGTTTTCATTTGTTTGCACTGCTTTTGTTGTAACTGTATTAATTTTGCTTTGCTTTTATTTATATTCTTCTTTTGTTTAATCTTTGTTTCGGATCCTTTTGGTTGAATATTTTTTGTTGCTTTTTAAAAGTTTCAGTTAAAAGCACAAAGTGTGCTAAAATGTACATAGATGGCGCTAGGCACGAATTGCAAAAGCGCTGTTAAGTATGTTAGAAAAGCTTTGCAGTAAGCGAGCTTTTTGTGTTTCTCTGTTAGAGCCATAGATGGCGCTGTAGTAAGCGTTTGCCATCTAGCGTTTATTTTAATAAGTAATTTAAAAAAAAACGTTAAATTTTGCTTTGTGAAGAGATTTTTATTTATATTTTTAAATATATTAGGTAAACAAAAATGATATATAATATATATTTTATAGTTATAAAATTGTACAAAAATATATATTCTTAAAATATAAATTTAGTAATTAAATTTAAAAAAAACAATATATTTTTAACAGAAATTTAAACCTTAAGTCATTTAAGAGACAAGCAAAATTTTTAAATAAAGGGAATCCCTTTATTATATAAAAAAATTGTTTGATGTCGATCGCGCTTCATTTATAGGATATGCTTGAAATATAATCGGTGGAGTAAAAAAATTAAATATATCTGAAGCAGAACAAAAAGTTCGATTTCGCGAACCAGCAAGAAATATTTCGTATTCGAGAGAATATGTCAATTGAGAAAAAGGTAAAGCACTGCCATTTGATAGATCTTCTAGCTGTCAAGGTTGTGCCTCAGACTCGATCTGTCTTTAAGTTTGCCTGCATCGGACTCGTTCCATTCTCTTTTGCTGACTAGTTCTGTTTTTGGCGCTTCACTCCTCCCTCTTTTCCTTTAATTAATTACTTCTGCAATTAGTAGTAACTCTACTGACAACTCTACTCATATTAAATATCTTCACAAAATTAGCATAATTGCTTTTCAAAAATTCGTGATATACGAATTTTCATAACAGCAACTCTGGCTAATCCAAAAATTCCATTTCATTTCGGGAAATTTCATTTGCTACCTTGTTATGGCAATCGCCTTATATATCCGTTCCACATTTCAGCGAATTCCTGTGTACTTCACCATGTCCTGTATGTCCTCCATGACCATGTGTCACATTGCACAACTGTAAATACGAGCAGCGCCATTTTGAAATTAAACAAGACTGTCCAGCTCCAAACTTGGCCAACACACACACACACCGTCACACACACAAATGCACACTCCGCAGAGACACACCCATACACACACACACACACACACACACACACAGAATTTGTTTTCGTTGGCAATCCGTGGATAAACCGCAAAAACCAAAACAAAAACTGAAATCACGCAAATGGACAGCAAAGCGAATTCCGTGCGCCATTAATGTGAAACTTTTGAGCTAATGCAACTCTGGCTATAAAATTTCGGCAGCATAATTGGATAAACAGCGAAGTAGTCGTCGGGCTACTCTGCTCGACAAAACATGGCGGCAGCAGTCAAACAATAATAAACCTCAGTGGAACTAAATAAAAACGAGGACAAGACTGCAACGAAGCAATGAATACTCTCTAAAATGAAGGTTGGAAAGTTCATAAAGCACACAAATAGAGAATAGGCGAATTAAGGAAGTCTTGAAGGCTAGAGAGGACTAATTTGATTGGCTTGAGCTGATAAACGAAAACGATCAGAGCGCTGAATACAATCACTTTCAAGCACATGCATAAAAATATAATATAATATATAAAAATGTAACCTATTTGCGTAGGGGTTTTGCGCTTAAGTTGTCTTGGTTGAAGTTGCATTCCAGGTAGCTTCGCATTAGAATTTCGTCAACCGACGTCAAAAACGTAATGAATATCATCATTTCGTATGTACCATTTGATATTGTTCTATATATTTCAGATGTGTCTTTTTGAAAAAGTTGTAATTTGGATTTACTAGAAGGCCTCCAATATTTCTAGGCCATAGGTTTTAATTATTATAAATTTTGCTAAAAAAGAGTAATTCATACTAATTAAAACAAATTTATAACTAAATTTTTGATCAATCTTTTTTATGGAATATATAGGGCTAACATTTTGCCACAATTCTACAGCCAAATACACTTTCCAACTACAATCTTTTATGCATTTCCCGGCTAAGAAACTAATACAATAATCTCTGACTGATAGAGCACACTTAAAGCGAATCTATCAGATACACTGTAACCTGTCCAACATCTTGAGCCTTAGGTACAAGCTTAATAGGTCAAAGTTACTTTAAAGATTTACGTAAGCGCTTGCTCACCGGTTCTGCTGGTGTAAAACTTAAGTCCAAACTTAAACAAATCTATAGACGCGAGCCAAGAAACTCTAAAAACAGAGGCTTTATAACGTATAATCCCATAGTCGCATCTGGCCAATCACCAGTTCGATCGAAAAACTCAACAGATTACAGAAACCAACACAAGAGAATTAAACATAAACGGCTCCCCAAATTCGATGACGTCCAAAGGCATTTCAAAACGGACACGAATAGGACAATGGAACGTTAGAACCCTAAAGGAACCATCAAGATTAGCACAGTTCGAGGAAGAAATGGAGAAACTGCAGATAGCGATAGCTGGCATCCATCCACAAGGCAGTAGACGGATCGGCAGACCCAAGGCGACCTGGAGAAGATCCATCCTCCAAGAACTGACCCAGGCGAATACAACATGGGACAAAGCTAAACAGACGGCGCAAATTAAGGTTCGATGGAAGGCTCTTGTAGAGGCCCTAAGTTCCCAAGCGGAATAATAAGGAAAAAAAAAATCCCATAGACATAGGGACAACTGTGAACATGAGGAGCACAATAGACCCATGGAGGTCGCAGTGCCGAAGGGCTTAGGCCCACGCGCGTTCAGACAACTGGGAACATTTCAACCGATACGATATTCTAGTTTTATAATGATTGTTTCTGGCAGCGATTACAAAATTTTCATACCTATTTTGAGGTCAAAGTAGCCAACAGCTTACGCTCGTATATTGGGCTCAATTTAGGATTCAGCTAGAAGTGACAGAAAAGCTAAATAATAATTAATTACATTTTAAAAATCTGTCCAAGGTGGGAAATCTTTCGTTAAAACCTGCACAACTTTAGTTTGCAAATAAAATTTAAGCAGCGATTAAGATTTTTATATGAATATTATCTAAAATCTTGAATTTTGAAGAACAATTTATTTTATTTTAATTTGAAATAAAAGCATTTTCCTAGCGAAATATTGTAGAGCATAAAGAATGCACCAGCATGCGACAATAACTTAACATATTTCGTTTTTAATTAAATATTTGGCAAGTTGATGACGTAAATCATTTTATTTATTTTATTTATTAATACGTAAAGGTACAACTAAGTCCAGTTGACCTAAGATTAGACAACTTAATCATTCTAAAAATTATGAAATAATAAATGATAAAAAGGAAAAAATATAATAAAACTAATCCGTATTCCGTATGCACCGTCTCACATCTGGGGCTAGCCAGGAACTTGGATTTACAATGTAAAAGATGAAAACAGAAAGTAGCATATAAATTTAAACATTTATTCCAAATAGAAGCCAAAGAACAGCGTTGACCAAGATAGGTTTTTATAGTTCATGATTGGTCAAAGAAGCTCGATTTGGGGAATCAAGATAAGATAAGATAGATAAAGAAATGGATTGGATAGACCGTTCAAAGGAGACGAAATTATAGAGGTTATTATAATTTGCGCATAGGACACGAAAGGGATCGTGTAACGCATAATTAGTTCTACAAAAATACTCTAAGCGTATTTCACTCACATAGTAAATCTCGTAGGCGTAGTCACCTCTACACTCGAAGCTCATTTGTCCAGCACTGACATAGCTAGCAAAGCAATAGGCGGTATTTTCCTAGTAAAATCTCTCATAATTAAAGAGACATCGTCTTATGGATTTGGCTATTTATGTAGATATCTTCAGCGATGACACTCACATAGCTAACATGGCCAACTTTTGCCATTTTTGGCAGGGTATTAAAAACCTTATTCAATTTGCAGCTGTTTGAAAATTCGGCAAGTATGTGTTGGCGTGTGTGTGTGTCTGTGCGTGTGTGTGTGTGTGTGTGCGTGTGTGTGTGTGTGTTTGTGCTCATGGACCCATTCATTGATTAGTTAAAACTTTATGGCTTACAAAGTCTGTTTGCAGCTTTTGCTAAATTTATTCTGGCATTTGGAAATTGGCCGACTTCAACTTGAACTTTAAAGGCTTTTCAATTTGCCATAGCGACTTTTGTCTCTATATGGGTGAGTGTGTGTGTGTGTGCAGTCAACTTCAATTAGACATGCGGCAGCAGCAACATAAGCAACAACAGCAACAACAACCTGCTCCGAGCAAATACAAATGCCTTTTGCCAAGGCACGTTCCATGACAGCAGTCAAGACAAGCAGCCACTGAGTCCTTCAGCCTTGCATTCACTCAATGCCTGTTTATTGCCTTTTTACATGTACAACACCTAAGTGCGAAAAAAGAAAAATTCTACTCTCATATTTTTTTTTTTTTTACTTTTTATTCTTTGGTACTACCCATTGGCCATTGGCCAAGTTGTCAATTCGCATTTGATGTCCATATTTTCTTTTTTTTTCGGGGCGTTTTGTCTTGTCCTGTGCTGTCTTGTAGCGCTCAAATCAAGTCGCAATAGACTTGCGATACTTGTCAGTGGAAATTATCATCATGCAAAAAGGAAAAAAATGGGCAAAAGTTATAAATTTGCTGCTTGCAGCCAAAAGGCAATCAAGATCACACACACACACGCGCACACTCGCACAGCATCGGCTGCAGCCGCCATTTTGCTATTTCGCCATTTTGTTACAAATAAGCAGACATGCATGGCGGCATTTCCGGCTGCTTGGCACCATTAGTAAGTTTGTTTGTAAGTCTAACGGCCCTCCCTCCGCTCGCCCTGCGCATCCAGCAACCCTCGCAATACGCTACTGCCGTATTTTTCTTCTCTCGTGCAGATAAGCAGTTTTCCTTTTTTAGCGCTAGAAGGAAAAACTTGTTTTTCAAAAAGCGCATTTGACATGTGTTTCACAAGCAACTACACCAACAACAACAACAACAGCTCGCAAGAACTATAACAAAACTCCCCCCGCATTTGCCATTCTCCTGCCGCCACAGCCGCACTCTCATATCCTTGCGTGTTTTTCTTAGGCCAGCCTTTAGTGGTTTCAACTTTTTGGCATCTTTTTGTGCACTCTCTTAGCTGCACTCCATAGATATTTGTTCATTATTTTGTTTTCATTTTCTTTGCGGCAACTTTGCAATTGAATTTTATTGTATCTCTTGGATTTTAGTCAAAAATAATAAGTTTTTTAGCCATAAAGTGCCCCTGCTACTTTATCTGCCGACATTTTCAAATAGATTTTTATGGCGTTGCCAAAATAAAGTAGCCCTTGGTGGAAAAAAACAAAAAATAATGAAAACACACACAAACACACAAAGCTGTGTGTGTTTTTTTAAGGCCTTTTAGTGGCTTTCATAAAGTGTAATTTGGCACAAAGTGTTTCTCCCAGTACATTTTCTTTATTTGTAATTATGGACATAGAAAGTGGAATAGACGCGTCTCTACCAGGAATTGCCAAATTGAGCTGCAGGAGGCGCAAAATGAAAGTTAGTGCAGGATTTGAGAGCTTATTTGTTAATTTTATACAAATTTTTATGCAAAGAAAAGCTTTGGTAATGTTTTCCATTGAAGTACAAGTTGGAAGTCTAATTGAAGTAACATAGATTTATATATTTTTCAAACTTTGCGCCTAATAATATTCAATTTTTTATTATTAATTAGTCAGCCTAATTGAAGAAATATTTATAAATCAATTTTAAAACCCATTATCAAAAGTGTATTGAGTTTCTCACTGAAGCATAGATCTAAAACATAAGCTACCAAACTGACCAGATTATTGATCCATTAAAAAATAAAGTTACTTTAGAGATAACAGCAACCTAGATGTAGGATCATGATAAAAATTTGAAAGGCTTTCTTCCGCTACACCTAATATGGCGCGAAGCATTTCTACAAGTACCAAACTTCATGCGCTACCTGGAGCACGACCCTACTTATGCGTCAGTCAGTTACTGCGTATTTTCTGACCCCGATGGGCGACCAACGACCAACTGCTCGCCATGGCCAGGTTGAATTAAGCAGCAGAAAGTGAGGTTGGATTGACCACCATCCGACATCGGTAGATCAGCACTGGCATGGAACAAGCACACAGGCGACCTGGTGGACCTCGTAACGGAGGGTAGAATGATGCATGGTGAGGCTAAAGCGCTGGGCAAATCCTGGAAACAAGTCAAACTGATTGCCACGGACGCGCGTAGATGGAGAGAGCTTGTTGATGCTCTATGTTCATTCAAATTATAGATTCGTCCGACTTTTAAATTCATGAGCTGAGTTCAAACCGGTGTCAGGCAGATTAGTTTCTATCTTCCATAATAATAAGTTTCTTCTTTAACTTTATTGGAAGGTAAAGTTTGTAAAAATATATAACAAGAAAAGAGAGAACTTATCGTTTTTATGTTATAGCACCAGCTGCAAACGTTGTAAAGTCTTTTGCCTTGTGTTGGGCCACCAAATACTTGTGTCTAAGAGTATTTGTCCGGCTTATTAGAATGGCTTATTGCAATAATAACTTTACCTAATTCGGGCCAGATTTGGCAACACTCGAGTTGCTCGCCCGAATTAGTTGTTAAGTTGTTTGAGCTAAAAGATGAAAAATGTAATATTTTCGTTCTATATTCTAAGATGAAACCTAAGTTTTAATTTCATTTTCCAAAAAATATTTAGAAAAAAAAAACATATATTTTCAACTCAGCTTATATTTGGTAATTGTAGAATTAAGGCCATGAACAGAGCTACCAGAATATCCAAATTGTAACTTCAGCCAAAGAGCTGTGAGCTAAATCGCCTCTTCTAAAGTTTGAAGGAAATTTGAACATATATAATAATAATAATAATAATACTTTGAAATAAGTTGCTTTGCGCTTACATCATAAATCCCGAAAGAATATCTCAGCCGTTTTTATCCAACAATATTATAATAGATCATTGTTATAGGTATTCTATAAATTACTAAGACTAGTTTTCGCACGAATCGTTTTTCTGCCAAAATCGTTCAGAGCGTAAGTATACGAATTGTATTCAATTTCATCATCCACTTATCTTCTTACTTAAGATTTAAGCTGATTCCTACAGTTGGCGCTTGCGGCTAGTGCATTAATGTTTATATATGACCTTCATTTATTCTAATCTCTACCCACTCTATAAAAACTATATTTACTTCGAGCACAACGTATGTGCTCCACGTTGCTTCAGACATTTCTCTGCACGCGCCGCCTAAGCATTCCGGCCACATTTCTGTGCCCATTTGAAACTTCACGAAACTAGCAAACATTTCGGCTTAACCCACATCTGCTTGGTACTTTTTGCGCACTTCACTTCACATACAAAAGATGTACTCGGTAAGCCGCAACCACATTACACGAGGCTGCCGGGAACGCAAAAAAAAAAAAAAAATAGTCATATATTATATTTAAGCATATATCATTCATTTAGTTCGCTCCAAAGCACTTCACCTGAGTAACTTGCAAATCAAGAGATATTACGAAAAGCAGCAAAAAGACCAAGATAAAAGTGGTAAAAGGAAACCGCAGCTAAATAGACAAAGAGGCAAGGAAACAAAATCTGTGAAAGGATTGCTTTACGTTCTCATTTCAGATGAGCCCACAAAATGCTCTTAACTGTAGTAAATATTGCATACTTTATGGCCACAGACACACACACACACACACACACACACATGGCTGGCGTATTGGAGTTATCAGCCTCGGCCCCCAGAGGCCTTGAGTTTTGCCAGCAAATTATAATTGAGTGCATTGAACCGTCGGCGCGTCGCGTGGGAGCGATTTCAGGCACACAACGAAATCCCTTAGCGGCGTTGCCATACCGTTCAAGAGCGCCCACCTGAAGAAACAAAAAAAAAATAAAATAAAAAATAAACAGAAATATGTATAAAAAATGAAACGAAACACAATCATTTCGTAGAGTTGTGCGGATTTTTTTTGGTGTGTTCAGCTCTTTAATGATTTGAACTGGCGAAAAGTCTGGCTGCTGGCACACGGGGGCCACGCTTGGGCTGCCACTTGAGACGCACAGCAGCACAGTCTGTGCATGTGTTTTGTGGGCCTGACTCGGCGCACCCTCGGCGTTCTCAGCGTCCTCGGCGTCGTCTTCTGGGCCATAAATTCACAACGTTGCCATTTTAATGAATGGATTTCTTAATGTAATGTTTTTTCGTGTTGTTCTGCGGGCCGTGCTTGTTCTTGGCCCATTAAGGCTGCTGCTTTCGATGCTTTCAACAGCTCCCGCTTACGCCCTGAAATATGCTTTAATTTATTGACTAATTTAAGCCAATGTCTTGTTGGCTTTCTTCTTCCGCTAATAAATAGATATAATGCTGAGCCATAATGGCTGCTTTTAGTGTCAGTTATAGCCAACTTTTGATTTCATTTATATAAAAGCTACAATATTTCGACTTTTTTATTTTATGCATATATTTTTTATTTTCGTTAAAAAAAAGAAACTTTTTAATTAGACGCCAAGTCGTTGCTGTCAGCTGTTGGTTTTAATGACGAGTATTAAATTTAATTAAGCGAAATTTTATGCCACACATGTGCAGTGAGAGAAAAGTCAACTGCTGTAGACTAGTTGGAAAAATCAGTTGAAAAAATGCCTATTTTTTAAAATAAAACTCAAAAAGTTGAGACTTTCAGTTAACTTTTGTCATCTCGAGCATGTTCCTTCTCTAAAGCTTAAAGATTTTCTCTATTAAGATTTTCAGGACATTGTTCAATTTAATATCTCAAAATTGTCAAATAAACATATTTATGCAAAGAAATCTATCAAGTCACGCAGTTCTGTATTACATTCAGCTTCTACAATTGTTGCATTTGGTTTAGTTATAGTTCGAAGAGTTCTTTCTACAGAAAAATAGTCTGAAATAAGTTTTTTTTGTTGCTAATCTTAGTAGACTGCTTCATATTGTTTGAGTAGATCATTAAGATCTCGTTGAAATTTAAGAGCACTTAAATAACATCTTCTCCTTGAGCAATGTTTTGCAGTTTTCTTCCTGGCACAAGTCCCTCTTGAATAAATTTGGCGGTGCATACATTGTTTTCGTTATTTTAATCAAAACCAGCTTACGTTGTTTAATACTTGGATCCATCCAGTTTTTAGTGAATAACAACCGTTGCATCCTTTAAGTCCAACCCCAAGTTCACGCCCTACAACTAATTGCGACGTTCAAAGTTGCTGGAAAACTGCAGGCCACGAATGTTCTGGAAGTGCAATAGTTTCAACATTCATATTGCATCGGCATCGACCTTGTCAATGTCAGTCTGCTTCAGAGCAAAAATCTCTGGAACAGAGTTTCCACCACGTTCGCGATTCTCTTGCGATATTATAAAGGCGAATGACGCAGACGGCCCATCAAATACGCCAATCTTGTTCCTGCTTAGGCAACTTCCTCACATATGCGTTTGCTGGTATGCATATCCAACGTCAGGTGTTTGTAGTGACTCTCAATGATGAACTCAACGGCCTTCTGCACTGACTTGATTCTGAAGCGACCCATTGCGAACGATCACCACAATTTTCAACCATTTCAATGCATTAATATCTGCTTAATTTATATAGACAAAGTCTCCTCCAGCTAATGTCTCCGAGTGACAGCTGTAGATATTTCCCTCATCTGCTTAGAACCTAGAATTTTTCCAAGTGTATACACTATAATCACAACCATTCAACCACATACTCTTAGAAACAACTCATTAGAGTCACACCTGAGCTCAGACACAAATCCAAATGGGGAGCTGCAAAAAGGTTCACTAGGGGCGCATAAAGTTCCGATTAGACTGTCATACAATTTCCAACCCTAGCCACCACAACAGCACCATCAAGGATACCAACGCCAACAACACCAACAACAACGTAATTTGGTACAAATGAATGAACACATGTTTTGTGAGCTTATGCGAGCGATGCCGAAAAGTATTCCATGGTATTTCGCAAGAGATGCGTATGCGATATTATCTGCGCACGTCATTGCCATAACCTGTACCAAAGGCAGGACCAACTCGTACCCCCAAAGGAGCGGGAGCAGGCTGTACACACTGAACCAGGCATGACTATGGTGCGAAAACATACGCCTTGGGCGACAAACAATGTGAGTGTGTGAGTGTGTGAGTGTAGGTGTGGTGTGTGTGTGTGGGACTGTGTGTTTTTTGTTGTGTGGGCTGTTGGCCACCTTTTGTCATCGTTTTCGTCCTTGTTGCGCGATAACAAGCATCATAAATCCTTTTTGCTTGTAAATGGCCCACGGCTCCGGTCGCTACGTCTCACGTAGTAACAGGCAGCAGCGCACAATGGGCCAAATGTACATTAATGGGCCATAAATTAGCAGCATTACCAACAGCCAGACAGAGCCAGACTGTAGGCTAATTTGTAAGCAAAATTTCATTAAAAATAAATATTGCTAATACAAAAGTCTCTGGATAATTATTTTTTATTATTTAATATTTTTTAATTAAAAAGCCGAAGGTTGTTTGCTTCGATTCCAACCCGCAATTCGTATGAATTTGGCTATAAACTTTAGGTCCCTGTAGTCTTCAAGCAGCTATTGATAGGTATATCTCCATGCTCCCACATTGAAGCAATGGCCGCATAACCAAGGCGAATAAATTAAATTTTTTCTTTTATTTTTTACAAATATTCAAAAATTTGCAGTTCTTAAGTTTAGAAGATAAGAGTTATTGCATATATTATGCCCCTAGAAACTTTTTGAAAAGCAATTATAAATAAGTTTTTTGTTTAAAAAATATTTTTTCTTGCCAAAAAATTGATCTAAAAGTTCGCGACCGGTAAGAAACTCCCAAAATTGGAGTACGCCATCTGGCGGTTAGCAAATGTTACAAATTTCTGCTGAATTTGCAAATCTTTGTAAAACTGTTTGATGCAAAAACTAAGCAGTTCGCCCACTGTGCAACCCGGCTTAGGCTTTGGCGCTGCTCTTTTGGTATCCATCTTTTCCGTGCATTGGGCGTAGCCGCTACTTTGACTCCAGTTCCGCGCCGTAGAAAATATGTCTGTCTGTCTGCACATCCATGTTGGGCGCTGCCATCGTTTGTTATTGTTTGCGGTTTGTTGGATACCAACGGCTTTGGAATCGCGACCTCATTGTGTGTCCTGTGTACCGTCATATATCAAGTGGCAGCACTGGCACGCCCCCTGGTTGCGACAATTTTTCGTTAGTTTTCTCAGATCTTTAACACCTTGGGATCTGGCAGACACAACATATGCATCTTACTATTTGCCAAATCATTTATGATGCTTACAGCTACGACACATTTGCCCTCCAGTTGCCGCCCGCAAGAGAGTTATCCAATGCGCCAGCAACTTTAATACTTTGCAACTTGAATATTGGTCAGATGCTGGTATACCGCCGAGCTGTGGCCATTTCAAAGGATTAAATAGTTGGCTTTTCGAGCCAGCCATAAAGTAGACTCAAGCCAAGCGACAACAAAAAAAAAAGAAAGGAGTTTTGCGCGTTTGCACTTCGGACTTAGTCAGGCACACAACGACACCAATGGCCAAGCGATTGCACCCACTGCGTCTGCATTCCAAAAATTGCTACTTTAACGCCTGCGGTTGCGGTTGTGTCTGTCCAGCGTGCTGGTTGTTGTCGCTAAGGATATTTGCATTTCAAATCCACATAGCGCGACCTACGACAGGCCTTGCCTAATAAGCCTTGCAGCGCTGGTTGGCAGCTGCGTTTGATCCTAGTCTTGTTTTGGATACTCCCCTTTGCCCTAAAATGGCTCTCGCATCAACGCCAGCATACGCACACATGCAAAAATTTATGAATATTTGTGGTATCTGTTGCACAGCGGCAGCGGCGCACACTGAGAGAAAACAATAGAAAACTTCTCCTTCAAAGATGCACTAAAAGGTGGAGACTCTGCACAAATCACAATGATGCAATATTTGCCACATATTACGAATGCCCTGAAACCAAAAATATTTATCAAATAATATACCCACTACGTCCAGATCTTTCAGGACGCTATAAGCCTAAATTTCTCTCTGTGTAACGGCCAACGGTGCCATCCATGGCCAGACGCAACTCTCGTAATGCAATCTTGACGGCATTTACCCGGTTTTTCCTTTATTTTTGGGAAAGCTGAAAACGAGTCTCGTCACTTTTGATTTGGTTTTACTGCCATGGTGCATTTTTGATTTGTTGCCATGTTCCTTGTTTGCTCGGTTTCATGGCAGGACTACAGTGAAATTGAGTTAAGAGCAGGAGCAGCTGAAGCATCCACATTTGCTGGCTATAAAATCGTTATGTGAAATTGACTGCGCATGAGGGACATTTAATTTTTGGAAATGCAATCGAGCAAGTTGTGAAAATATCAATGAAAATTGAAGCCCGCGCGTGCAGGCTCTTAATTATTGCAGAATTTATTGGGCCTTTCGTGTAAGTAAAATGCGATTAAGGAAACCTATTTGGCGGTAATTGATATAATTATTTTTCAAATTTGATCAGTTGTAAGAAAATAGTAACAAATTTCTATTGTCAACATTTTGCTAAAATTATTTTTAAAACAAACTAAATGAAATGAAATCTAATTTTTTTTTACTGATTTGTTCAACTGGAGCTGTAAATTTGAAAAAACTTAAAAAAAAACATTTAACTTGGTCCCGAAATATACAAAATCAATTAAAGCAGTAACAATTTTTAATTATGTTTAAAAATAAACCAAGTTTACATTTTTCAATTCAGAAGTTATTTTTTGACCTTATAAGAACGCTAGATATAATCAACCAATTAGAGTTTGCAAGCCTAAAAAGGGCTTCTAAGATTCAAAATTTTGCCTATCGAAAGTTTTTCATTTAAGTTTGAAACAAAAAAAAGACTCCCAACAGCCGAATTTAGTATTATTATCTTCAAAAGCAGATGAATTATTAATCTACAATTAAATATTGTTCATTTTTTTCTAAAAATAATTTAAAATGACAAATATTAAAAGTGAGAATGTTAATTATCAATTGAAGCATATAAATTCTTAAAAAAATATATATATTCAATATTTAAACGCCTTAACGTTTTTGCGCCGATAGAAAGCTATCGATAAACGTAACGCAACAAGCATAAAACGTAACAAAAAATATACCCTCATATAAATACCAAAACAAAATACCACACACTCAAAATACCAAAAGTGCAATTTGAGCGCTCACAACAGCGCTCTCACACTGTTAAGCACAACATGCGCTACGCTCTATAATGTTAAGCTACGAAAATTCACAGCGAATTGTAAAACGCTCTGTCCGAAGCCGGCACTAGTGTGAGCAGTTACGCATTCCCAACGTGCGACAGAGCCGGCAACAGCTGCTGTTAACGTGCTGTTAAAATGCGCAGAGCTCGCTATTTCTTTTCAATGCCTATTCGCATTTTCTTCGCATCGTTCGCTCTCAACAAGTCGTGGGAGACGCGTATCGGAATAAAATTGTAAATCGCCGCTGAAAGTGAAAAACGTTTTTGCGCCGCTCACTCACACGCATAGAGTGAGGCAGAAATATGTAAATCTTAAACGGTAGAAAAAAATAATAATAATAACAAAACGCACGTTGATGATTTTGTTGATAATAACAAAAATTGAATGCATTAATTTATGAATAAGTGCGAAGCAACAAAAACAGCGACAGCAACTCTGGGTGTAGCAGTTGCGTTTATTGTTGCAACAACAGCAACTACTACGTAGTGGCGCTACGTTGTAAAATAGCTGCGGCCAGAAAAATCTGTTGTTATATCTTGCAGATACAATTTTAAGTGCGCGGCCCGTAAAGTAAAACGAAACGAAATGAAATGAAAAGTTAAAAATAAATTATATGGGCAGCAGCAAAGGCTGTCTCTGGCGGCGGCGGCGGTGGCAGCGGCAGCAACAACGTCACACAGACAAAACAACAACAACAACAACAACAGCAGCAACGGCAACGGCAACATGGTCGCATCAAGCACGCTGCTGAGAGGGACGTGATTTCTCTTGTGCCTGCCTATTCTTCAACAAAACGTTTTTGTCCTCTCTGTGTGCCCGCCCCCCAGCCCACCAACCAGTTACCCTCTTCATGCAGCAGCATCTCATTCAATTTCTCACCAAAGTTTTGTGTGCTCCGCACACATGTTTTGGTGGCGCGCGCTCTCAGCAGATTCTATTTTCTTTTTATTTTTTTTTTTTTGCGCACATTTATTCTCGCTCGCCGCTTTTTGTGGCTATCTTTTGCGTTTACATTTCATGCACTGTTTCCAAGTTGTTTTCATCCTTTGATCCTTTTTGCGCTTGTCATTCGCCATTCGGCTGCCGCATGGGCTTTTGACCCCCCTCGCTCGCCAGCGTGACCGCACCATAGTCAGTGTGGCTGTCTGTCTTTGGGTCTGTCCCTCTTTGTCTGGCATTCGCAGCGCGTTTTGTACAAAAATAAAATCTGTGTGCCAGATGATGTTGCTGCTGCTGTTGCCGCCGCCGCTGCCGTTGCCGCTGCTCGAAGTCAGAGTAACAAAAAATGTGTTTTGTGTGTTTTTGTTGCCGCCGCCAAATCGGCAAAAAAAAAAAAGAAATACAAAATAAAAATAAATAATTAACGAGTCAGCAAGCAAAGTGCAGCAGCCGAAAGCACATTGCGACGCGCCACAAAACTGCAAAGAATCTTTTGGCTTTGTTGTGTCTTCTGTTTGTAACTGTTACAACCAACAAATAGTTGCTATAAATAATTAATAAACAAATGAAACTTATAAACAATAAATATGTTTGTGCATTGAAAAACGCGTGGCTCCTTTGTGGCTCGGTCTCTCTCGTTTTGGCACGCGTTTGCGCTGTGTTTATCTCTTTGTCGTTTCGCATTTTGCTTTAGTCTTGAGTTTCTGTTTTGCGTTCTGTGTGTTTTGGCACTGGCGAACAGACAGCACAAAGCACAATAAGGATGCTCTTGGCATTTACCCCTTAAAAGTTATTAATTGCTGCCCTAGCACGTGTTTAATTGCAAAATAAAAATTAAATAAAAATACCAAGTGTTTGTTATAATTATTTCTCTTTCGTAGTGCTGCAATTATTAAAATATACGCATCAATTAATTGTGCCAAAACATAATTATAAAAAAAGCAAACAAATTTAAACTATCAAGCATAAATTGTTTATCAATTAAAACAACAGCAACACCAACAAAAAGTGCTCAACAGCTTAGCCGCCCATTTTAAAGCGCTAAAAAAGATAATAATTTAATTTGCAACAAAAATATAATTTGCAAAAATATTTTGTCAAATCCAAGCAAAGTTTTTGTTGTGCCCAAGTATTTGTGACGTCACTGTTAATACAAAAAGCCGTCAAACTGTGGGGCTCAGGGGCATTTTTTCTTCCTCCGCAAGGAATGTATTATCCGGTAAGCAACAAAACACACACACATACACATACAGACACCATCTATTTACATATAAACAAACAACATTTTGAGTTGACAAATTGCTTAAACAAGCAAAACGCGCATAAACAAATACCATAAAATTTTAACGAAAAATGCCGCTTCGAGAAAAAAAACAAAACAAAATAAACATGTGTAAACATTAAAACAGCAACAACAATTTGTTAAAATTTAAACATCAGCAGCAGCAGCAACAACAACTGCAATTTGTTGTAATGCAATTTTTGCTTGTTTGTTGTTGCTTTTACAATTTCTGCGCTTGAGCTGCGCTGCTGTTACTTTTATTGTTGTTTTTGTTTGCTACTGCTGCCGTTTTGAGACAAACAAACAAATAAACAAACACACTCTCAAACATGCACACTCCCTTCGAATCTCTTTCTCTCTGGTTGTAAGCTCAGTTTACTTTTACTTTGACTTTTTCAAAATAAAACAAAAACAAACACAAATACACTTAACAAAGAGTCCGATTAGAAATGTCATGATAAGTGTTCAAAAACAAGTGAAAGTAATTTAAAATTTCGTATTGGGAAAAAATCTGTATGTCTCTTGAAGGACCTATCTACTTTGAATACAGATCTCTAAAAAATGCAAACAATAAGCAATATAATGAGTATTACTAACCAATAATGTTGTAGACTATGGGAATGTGAGCGATATACACTATAAATTTATTACAAAACTTGATAGAGGTTTCACAAATCGTTATACTCTTATAATAGACCTTTCGGTATAGAGTTGTGTAAATATTATTATCTACTTAAGCGCATTTAGTTTGGGCCTAGTATTCCTTCGTGCTCCCAAAGCATCTTGTCCCACAGCAAATATGATCGCTAGCATTATTCTGTATAAAAATCTCATTATAATCAAATTTTTGTCTTCCAATTTTGAGAAAATCATGAAAAGGTTTATCGTCTCCACAGTTTATTTCATCACACTTGGTATAAAAAGGTATTGTCTTGGAAAGTCTAATGGAAGAACCCCCATAATGTCAGGCCTTTTTTCTTTCTCTATGAAACAATGCTATTTAATTGTATTTTGGAATATTGAAATAATATCAAATTGCTTTTGTTCACGTTTTCTGCTAAGAACTTATAACCAGAATCGCCTTTTTTTCGTTTGGTTCTTTCATAAGTCTGTGATTTACATTTTGTACATTCTTGGTGAAATTATTAAGTAAGCACATGCACAATTCATACATTGCTAATATAACAATCCCTACTTCATCAGTCAGATATTGTTTTCGCAATCCTTAAAAAATTTTCACAATAAGAACTCGAACGCTTCAAAACGTGATTACTAGCGCAAAAACTGAACTGTACCATTACTTTAAAATGAATGATTTTCATCGTCAGTTAAGAATTTAAGGCACTAAAATGCAATTGAACAAATCTTAAGGAGTGATCCATATATTACGAACTCTATTTTTACATATAAGCATTCTGTTTCAAACATTTCAGCTGAACTATACAATTCTGAATGAATTTCGTAATGAAAATATCTATTTTTGCTTTAAACTCATCAAACTCGTCGTAAACTACTGTTTCCCTTTTTAACTAACAAATTCTCCAGAACTATGTCAAAATTAAATACTTTCAATAAGTATTTAACCACTTAATTATGACAAATGTAACTTATTAAACGAATAAATATTTCTTGTAAAGTAATTCGATAGGATACATCAATTAAACAGGTGTTTGACTTATGTTTATTGGCTGGCGTGGTGTCTCTGAAGTGCCAGCTCTGGCGCTTACCCGTTTCGTATTACAAAATATTGACTTAGACTAAGAATTTTCGTTTAGTCTTCGAAGACGGACTTTTATCGGCGTTTGGTAAATTGAAACCCATGTTCGAATAATATTTTCTCACAATGCATTTAATTCCATAAGGAGTATTTGTTTAAAATGCATGGAAGCTGCAGTGGGATTTGATTTCTAAAACTGGTGGCGACAATCAGCTAAAGTATTGTAAAATATATGCTGTAACCTTACTTTTAATACGATTTGTTTTGCTAGAATTACATTTTATTATAATGACTTTTTATTAGTTTGTTGGTCAGTTTTTTGTGTTCGAATGGTTTTTCTTGGAAAAATGTACATTATTTTGTATAAACATCTTTATGTTTACGCTTTACAAATTGCTACCCCAAGTTCATAATTTTGTGTGAAGTAATTCTTGAGAACGCGTGAATTCGATAAGTGATCTTCAGCACATTCGAATATATCGTACGATAAATGTGTTAGCTTTTGGTTTATGCGAAATAGTACTTTCTAAAAGTATCAATAATAACGCCTCAGTTCAGCGCTCTTAAAAAAAAGCAATAAAAGCTCTACGTTCTGTATTGCGCCGTAGGTTCAAGTGGGAGCTACAACTACAAAATGATTTTTTTATTAGATGCTTCAGGGATGAGAAGTCTATCGAAAGCTTCAAGCTTATTTTATAAAAATGCTACCGGAAGCAAAAATCATGCAGTCAATTATACTTCTCTGTTATCTTATATTTTTACCTGAAAAAACTTGCTGCTGAAGCTTAAGACCTTTTGAAAATCTTTAGTATTTATTTCTCTATACTCACCACCATTTAGTTTTGGGAACAAACTGTCAAAATCAGTTTCTCTCCAAATGTCCAACTGAATGTTTACATTTCTTGAGATACTTGCAACAGCGACTAAGTTCTTTAAATTTTCGATCATATCAAGAAAGTGCATTCGCAATTCGTTGTTTATCGATTACGAAAGATCTTTTTCTCTCTTTCTATTTACACTTATTAGCTGAACGCTTCCACGGCACGCTTTTCATCTCGCTTTGTCTGCGACTTTTTGTTTACTTGCAACCAACACAAGGGTCTCCGTATGTCTGTAAATGTGTTCACACGTGTGGACTCCACACGCTTCTCTTCCTCAGCTTAATCTGCTGAAGAGAAGACACCTTTGGCCACACTCACAGCGATGCCTTTCCCTAGTGCACAAATATTTGACTTTGTTTACTTAACTTCTTGCCATTGAAAGTACAATGGGACGATTGTTTATATAGTCTGAAGTTTCACGATTTTGTCATTATTAGCTTGATATCCAAAACTGGGGTGCTTTTGTTTTGTTTTTTTTTTTGGGTCTTTGGTTCTTTGGCATTGGAAATTTGATAGTCCGAAAAAAGCAACAATAAAATGCGGGTTGCTGTCAAATTGTCAAGTATCTTTGTTGTGTTGCAGCAAAGCCCGTGAAATTTCAAATGTGTGCAGTGTTGAAAAACAGTGTTATAAAACGCAGCAGTTTTGTTGATTACTTGCAATAAATTTGATTTAATAATGTTTGAAGCGTGTGTCTCGTACCCTTATACTAATGTCAAACTACAAGAAGATACATCATAGCAGTTCCAAGTGTGAATTTATAAGGGCGCCATATGTGTGCCATTTCATGTCTATTTCATACATTTTTCCCACGTTTCAAAGTAAAACATTTCTGTTTCGGCAAATAATTTATGTAAATTCTTGATAATTAATTTGTATTTTAATTCTGTTTACTTCCAGGTATGTTTTACGCGCTAACTTTCGATAGTTATGCAAATGTACTATGCTCTAAGGTGATATGATTGATAAAGTTGTTAAAACAAAACTATAAATAATTTTGGAACTTGGCTGACATTTGAATAGACGATCGTCAAATGACGCAAGATTGTTTTGTTTTATTTTTTATATTAGAATAAAACAAGTTTAAGGCTAATATGAGTTTAGTTTCGGTCTTGCGTTGCCCGGCGCCGGATATTCAGAAATTTGCATAAAGTATGTGTAGATTTTTGTTACTGAATGGTGACTAGCATGTCAGTTAAGTTTACGAGAACGACGTGATCCAAGCAGAGGAGGAGGCCGTGAATATTAATTAATTAGCTTAGAAGAGTCACGGCAATAAAAATTGGGCAATGGGAAGGAAGTGGTTGTGCTGGCGTCTTTGATCTATGTAGCTTGACAATTTTGTTAAAGGTGAAAATCTAAAGGCGTCGTAAAAATTATAAAAAAAAAGAATATTTGCTAGACTATTTTAGTGGTAGTGGGAAGTGAGTACCGCTAAAGCACTTGGGACGCTTTTTTTTACGTATTGGGGTAGATATGTTAGGTAGCGTTTTTAGGAAATAGCAGAAGTTAAGAGTAATTATGGCGCTCTCTGACGTCTGAAATAAGAATTTTCTAGCAAGCCTCTGTTTTGCAAATGTAATCCAATTCGGTTTCAAACATTCTTTGGCTCAAAAATCTTTCTTAAAAACCAAAAAAAAAAACTTTTAAACCTAACCTTTCCAACCTTAACCTGAATAGAAAAAAAGTATCAGTAGAATACTATTTTTGTGTTCTGGCAAATTTGTACCTAGAAGAATTAGGGACTGTATGACCTAGAAAGTGCATGCTGGAAAAATTGGTATAATTTCCTGGAGTTACAAAAAGACGGATATTGCTTTAAACGAACCTAACCCAACTTAAGTAAAACACTTTTTCTGTGTTCTGGGAAATTTCTTCGTACCTTATCATGAAGCATTAGAGACTATATGACCTATCTGGCAGCATTAAAATGATTCCTTGGAGTGACAAAAAGAGGTACTTGCTGGTATCACTCTATTCGAACCTTACCCAACATTAATTTTCTCTTTTGGAAACAAGTTCTGCGAAACGAGTATTTCGCAAGGTGCTTCATTCTTTATATACTAAGTCTATGAAACTATTATAGAAATTATTAGTTTTTAGTGCGCTTTTTTTTAACAACAAACAAAAGTGCTTCTGAGTAATGCATTTTAATGCATTATAAAACTTAATAATAATAGTGTTTTTTTCATTGTTTAAACTTGCGCTCGTCAAATGCCACTAATTGCAGTACTTCAAAATTCCTATCAAAATGCTGGCTATCATAAAAGTCAAAGCCTGTATAAAAACTATTCATTTTAATAACTCAATGTCATCGTCTGTGAATTTTTATATATAATGTAGATACTTTTAATTAATTGCAATTAAAAGTTGCTACACGCATAGGAAGTAAATTGAGTTTTTCAAAGCTCCCGAATCACTAGTTGCCGCTGGGTTTGCTGTCTCTACTGCCTTCTTCATATGAGCGAAGTTTTACGGCACGGGGAGGACCTGTAAAACTGTACAACTCAAATTACTGTAAATAAAACTTGGTAAAATGCGAGAAAGATACAGAAAGAAGAAGATGAAAAAGTACTTTTGGTTTTAAATGAATTCTTCCTGTTGGCTACGCTGACGGCGGCGGTGGCAGCGTCGGCGGTTGGCTTTCAATTGAAAAATTGCACATAAATTGCACAAAATGCTCTGCGGTCATAAATTGTCTTTGCAAAATGTAAAAATACAAAAATTAATGGGCCTCAGGGCAGGAGCGCGCCAGAGGCCCGAAGGGGTTTTTGGGGGCCAATGTACAGCCTTTGGCTTAGTGCGCGTGTGTGTGTGTGTGTGTGCAGTTAACCGCAAACAAAGTTGGTAAATTTAAAATATTATATATGAATTTTTTATTATTTTTTTTTTGTAACTTAACGATTTAACGATTTTTTTCGGTATGTTTTTTTAAACGCAGCGCCAGATATTATTAATTATATGTGCTCTTTGCGCAATAAATTTGAAGGTTATAAGTTGCGCCTTTGCGGTTGTTAATAATTTTCGGTTTTTTTTTTATTATTATTTTTATTTTCCTAAGCCTTAGCGGTTATTTAATTTTTATATTTGGCGGTTTTGTTTTAGTATTGTGCAAATAAATGGCTTTCACTCAATTTTTCAGAAATTTATTTCGAAAAGTGAGTAAGCGTGTTGACTTTGTAACTTGTTTCTTTCTTTAGACTTTTACTTTTCATTTTCTCATTTATTTTCATTTTTTTTTTAATTTTTTTTCGCAACGATTCTGTGGGAAACTCGTGCGTTTGCCTAGTTCTGACATAATACAAAGCAATTTTTCAATAATTGTTGGTAATATTTTTGTTGTAGCTTGATTGATGTCTATAGCTCAATTTTGTGCGTTGATTTTTTTATATTTTTTTTGGTAGAAAATATGAGGCAGCGGCATTTAGATTCTTCAAATGATTGAAGAGACGTAATAACTTGGATTGTGTGCTTGTGTGTGAGTGTAGTGCTTGGAATCGCGCAGATTCATTATATTTGTATAGGAGTAACATTTTGTTGTACAAAAGACCTTAAGTGAGTAATTGGCATATGAAAATATAATTTCATAGCATTAAAAACAGTTTATAAATTTTGTTTTGGGGTATTTGATGACTTTTGTTAGAGCCTTCAGACAGCATATTGAAACAAACATCTTAACGTGAAAGACTTTAAAGTTGGGTATCACTCTGCTTCGTTTTGGTTTTTTTATCTGTCATATCAATGTGCTGCGACAGTATACTATAGCTTACCGAGAAATAGCTTTGATTTTTTAAAACTGCTTGTTTAAGGAATGAAGTTCTTAAAAAATAAAATCGAATACTGTTCATGCGGGGTCCGATAGTACGAGTACAATGCTTTTGTATCTATCTTGTTAAAACAAGATTTATAGAATTGGAGAGGTATGCCTAAGATATTAGTAAACTTTAACGAGCATTGATGCAATTGGAAAGGCACATCAAGCGACTAGTTTCCAACTTTTCTAGGCTAGAACCCTAATTATATGAAATCAAATATTTAATCAGTTTGTAGGTAAGCGCTGGGAAAGGGAAGTTTGTACTTATTTTACTAAAGCTTTCGATGCGCTGATGCAATTAGGCGTCACTCGTAGCTCTGCTTATTTGCAATTTATTCGCATTGGCTATGCACAGAGAAACTCTACTGCAATAAAATGCATCAGATGGCTGAGCTTGATGACTTTAGGTCTTTCGAACTCCGTGAAACTGCACAGCTGTGCATACGGATGTGCTGACTGCTGTATAGACTGACCGACGGACGACAGTAGCTCTTAAGTAAACCCAAAAAGGAGCTGACATCTGCCAGCTTTACTTCCTGTCTTTATCTAATATAGTTGTATAAATTGTTCCCCAAAATAGTCACAATTAGTTACCTTAAAATTCAACATAAATAAATTATCTAAACATATAAATTCTAAAATTACCAAAGTTAATTTCAAAATTCATCACCATAAATATATACATCACTTGAAAAGCTGCTTGACTTCTAGAAGCTTAGAGAGCTGTCAAAAATTGTCTTTCAGCATATTATGTAGACACATATTGCTTTTATGAACTCATTTTTCTTATGCTACCTACTCAAAAAAAAAATATATATTTCAATTTAAAGGCGAAATTACCCACAATTTTACATGCAACATTTAAATACAAAATAAAATCTCTTGCAGCACGTTGACTAGTAAAAGTAGCGCTGGAAACTAAGTCGTTGAGTGCTTCTTGAAATGATCTGACAATTTATTTCAATTAAAGTTGATTTAAAAAATTGTGTGCCATAGTACACATCGATGCCGCTCCCTACACACTTGGCCACATGATTAGAGCCGCTTGGGTTCAATTTTTTGTTTTTTTTTTTTGTTTGATTGATGAAACTGCGGGAAACGGCGAGAAAACAAACATGTGCTCAATTCAAATGCTGTATATATAAAGATGTCTGTATATTATGTACTCCGAAGTATTAGCGTGAGTCGCATTTGCTTTTAAATTAAATAAATTGAGGCTTATTTTTCGCTGCCACATGCAAAGTATATAAAGATTTGCTGTTTGATGCTGATAAATGTGGCTTGGGCATTAGTTGAAAAGAAAAAAAAAATAAACAAAATAAGTTTACAACAAAAATAAGAATAAATAAATGTTTAATGTGGACATATTTGATGGACTGATAAGACGTATTATTGGATATATCCTATATTGCAGTTAAGTGTTATTTAAAGCTGCTTAATTTAATAGCCCTGCAGCTTAAACTTAATTAACATATATTTTGGAGAGCGCTGAAAGCAGTTGAGCTAATAATTTATTCGACTTTACTTTCAAAAAAAAAATATCAATTGGAATATAAAATATGCCAACTGTCAAATTGGTATGGTAATTAAATGTTGGCACAAAATTCTGAAAAAACGAAAACGAATCTGTAGCACAGTCGATAATTGAAGTCGAAATAAACAGGTATTAGTGGATAAGCTGAGCACTTCTTGAATTTTGAGGGTGTTTGCGTGCCAAATGCAGGGTATTAAATGCTTTAGAGTGATGATTTCGATGTTCAAAAAAAATTTGTCATTTTGAGCTTTTATGTTGCATTTCTAAAGTTTTTAGTAATATTCCAAATTGATTGATCTGAGTTAACAATCTAAGCATACAATCATATGCAATCTATTATAGTCTAAAGCTTACCTAATTCTTAGAATCGCAATTCATGCATTGTATTCTATAGAAAATTATTACAAAGTCTTTTGAAAACTTATTTGGTTTCAAGAAATACTTCTTTCTAATCCACTTAATTTTTCTTAAAAACGTTTATTTGTTAATACAAGTTCAAGAGACAACAACCATTCTTATAGATGCTTAAATATTTAACAAGGTTTTTGGGTGATGCAAATAAAAGGTTACTACCTTTTTATTTTTGGAACATTAGCATTACTTTTAAATGCCTAACCAACAACTTCCAACTTATAGGAATATTTTTGTATAATACGTTTTCATGTCAACTTCGCCTTCATTGTGAAAATCAATTAAAATTGAAATGTATTTTCTATACTCTGAGATTTCAAACCCAATTTCTTAAGTTCCAGATACCCAGCTACATGCAGTAACCCAATATGCCCCTTACTAAATTTTATGTCTATCTTTTATAACCAATTAAACCTAAGGCAATGTGAATGACCGCCGCAGCAGCCGTCAAACAGCAAAAACAATAGCAACAACAACCAACAACAACAACAAACCATAAGATACAGATAAAGCGGTAACAAATGTTTTAAGCCAAATTTAAGCAAAACTTCATGCAAATGATTTTTGGTTCAACTGTCGTCGTCCACAACAACAACAGCAACAACAACGTCACTAATCGCAGGTGTCAGTCACACGAGTCGGCAACAATTTCAAACTTCGACAGTAAAAACGATGCCAACAACAGCAACAGCAACAAAAACGATGTGGTGACTTCAATTAGCAGGCGGCAAGCTTCGCACGTCTGCGCCATGACTCAGCAGACGCTTTGGCGCAGTCGCCGTCGCCAACGCCAACCGAATAGATACCGATACAGATAAAGATACATTGTAACTGTAACAGGTTGTGTGCAGCGCGCACAATGTAAAAGTTCAATAGCAGTAGCAACAATGATAGGCAATACCACGCCCACTCACCATTGGGCACAATGACATAAAAGCCGGGGCGCTAAATGTTTGCCACTTTTAAAAGTGGCCGGCTGCAGCTACAAGTCGCAACCAGTAACAGATACAAATTGTATCTGAAAGATACGTTTTATATGTATATGTTCGTTTGGTTATTTTGACGTCGAAACTCATAATTTTCCATGGTTTTCTGCTTTATATGAGTGTGTTTATGTGTCACTATTCCAAGGGGAGCACAGAGGAAGACAGAGATAGAGAGAGAGACGGAAAAATTGAGCGAGAAAGAGATATGGTATATTGACTTAAATAAGATACATTTCTGCATCTCTGTGGTGGATTTTCAAAAGTTAATTTTTTCTTATTTGCACAAAAATTTGAATAAATTTTCTGGTAACTTTAGATCTACAGAAAATATATATTTTGTTATTAATTGTTTGGAAGAAAATATGATTAAATGCCTTCAAAGCTACCATGGGGTCGTAAAAAGTCATATGATGTTAAAAAATAAACTTTAAGAATTTTTTAATATATTTAAAATTTTTGGCATGACTGTTATTATAAACATTTTCTTATGTGATTAAACTTGTATTTCGACAAATTTGTCTCTTCATTCAATTTGTGCTTTCGAATAAAATTTTCGACCTCTACCATTTTGTAGATCCATGCATTGTTCGCTAGATAATTGTAAAATGACGATTAGAATGGTGCCTTCTTTATCCGAAAACTTAGTTCGATTAAATAGGCAACGGAATCTGCTGCCGCACTGAAGACAATGCGATGCTAAAATTCACACTTACTATTAAATCACTTGTGGAAAGTTTTCACAATTTTTGCACTTTCGGCAATAGGCTAACCCATCGTTTAAAAGTTTTGTTTTACATATCATATGATATGAAACCATCGTTGTAAAATCCGAATCAAGCACTAGCAGAATCTTTATGTTTCTCTCTGATTTTCAATGACACACTAAGATTTGTCAAAACTTTGTGTCACAACAAAATTTTGGTTTGTTTAAACTTTAACTTTTTTGTAAATCTGTACAACTTTTAATAGATTGTCAGTGACTGTGTGAAAAAAACGTGCAGCGTGGAGCACCATGTCGAATCTCACCCAGTTTTATTTGTATTTTAACAATAATGCTTAAAAGTTATGAGTATGTGCCACTGTCGTGATTCTTTTTTTTTTGCTTTTTATTTATGAGACAGCCGGCTTTTTAGTATATTTGCATTTCTAAGACACATAAGATTTTTTTCTTTTACTTAAATGCGCAACAGAAATTAACAATTTTATTGGCTACGAAATAAAGTGTTATATTGTCTTTTGACAGCAAACAAGATTTCTGATTTAAAATTTTTTTGGTTTGTTTTTTTTTTGGGAATTTTCGTTTGTTTTTGTAATAAAAAATTCTTTTCCATTGAGTAATACGAACACGCATAGCTGTATCGAGTTATTTTAAGATATTTCAAAATAAGGTGTGTCTTTTTAAGGGGGGAATTTAAGTGGAGCAGTCAAAAAAAAAATATAAATGCAAATTCATAAGCCAAATACCTAATAAAACGGCGCATGAGTTTGAATTTATCAAAATATTTTAGAGATTATGAAAGCGAAATTTGTCAAAAAATGCCGCAGTATTTATAGATACAAATTTTTGTGAGCTAAGCGGGCTTAAGTTTGTATTTATGTGTGAATTTTGGCATAAATTTGGAGATAGAAAAAAGCTTCTGTTAGTATTGCGACTTGGCAGTGTTTTTTTTTTTTTAATGAAATAAGTATGTTTTGACCTAAAGCAGCTTTAGTCAATTTTTACGGCCATTTGGCTTGGACACTAAATATAAATACAAAACACTTTTATTACATATAATAAACTCTCAGTTGGTTGAAATCACTTATCATATTAGCAATAAATTTTATGTGCAGTCGAAAGTCTTCTCTAGGGTCATATATTTATAGCTTGACTCATTAAACAAAAGCGTAATGTACGCTTTAATTGAAATCTATACGTAATTTATGCAAATTAAATTAGTGAGTAATTAATAACCCAACCAACTATAAAGTTTCGCGCTTTAAAAATCTAACAAAAATAAATGCTAACAATAATAATAACCAAAGAACCGCCTAGACATATTTGCACGTTTTTTGCTACAAATCTAATAATAAATTGAATTTAACAAAACACAAAAAATCGTTAAATAACAAAATGCTGCAATTTGACATTAGAGAAAAATCGCGCATAAAACGCGCGCGTTTTTGTTTGCCTTTAAGCGTTTGTTGTTTGTTTTTGTTGCTTTTTTCGCAACCTTTTACGATCTGACGGCTACAATAACAACAGCGAGCAGCTGATTGGGCCCCCTTTTGGGCTTCACTCTCTGTGCCCCTCCTTAAAAGTCAACGATTTTAATTTATTACCAAGCTAAAATGTGCAAATGACTTTGTGTGTGATGCTATGCTAAAAATGTTTACTTTGCATTTAATGTAAGCGAAATTAGCATAAAATAAAAAAAAAAATGATACCAGTTACAACAACAATAGCAGCAGCTACACTGAGAGAAAATAAATAGCAAGTATTATATATATAAAAAGGTCGTTGGTATCAGTGCCATCTCAAACTCTAAGACAGATCAGTAGTCAACCTCGCTTGATATTTTATTTTACTATATATAATTCATGTACATGATTAAGATTATTTCGCATAGGAAGGACCCGATATGGTCATTTTACAATATATTTTTGTAACTATCTATGTTAGAACACGCCCAAGAAAGTGGTTTTTATATTTCAGCTAGAGTTGAACAACCCAAACCTCTTTTTTATTGATCTGCAGCTGCTTGAAGACTGCAATTAATAGTCAAAAATACTTGTATTCCATGAATAACTATTTTTATTCAATATGAGCGTGTATATTAATTCCAAGCGAAAAAAACTTGTTAAACGATGTAGTTTATTATAATAAGTTTGAGTCAGCGTCGACAATTTGAGTGGATTTTGAAGTCAAATGACATTTAAGTTTAAACAACGAAATAAACCCAACATAAGCCATTCGCCTGAATTTCTCGCAGTGTAGAGCCAGAGAGACTTGCAATCGGTAAGCAGTCTCGTAAGATAAATGAAGATGAGGCCGGGTATCAAGCGCCATTGTTTGCAGCTGACCATAATATAAAGACGAGACAACCACAACAACAAAAACAGCTCTGACATCACCTGACTGCGCCTGAATACCTTGCTGCCACTCTGACCTTTCGATGTTGGATGACCTTCAATGGACATCGGACTATTGTAGACTTGGACTCCCTTAACGAAGCTGCGGCTGCATCAGCTTTAAAGTTTTTATTTGTTTAATTAAACATTGTAGTCATGTCTATATATATATATATATTGATTGAATGATGATGTAGTTACCTGGTTGATGTTGCTGTATGCAATTGAGGACACTGGGCAACATGTTGCTGCAACATTGTTCTGTGTGTTGGTCTCATTAGCGGCTGTTTGCATTGATGCTACTACCGATTTAAATGTTTACCCTGTTGGTTTATTTTGTTTACCTTCAACTTAGCCTTGATGTATGTACGTAATGATTATTTTTTTATTATTAATTTTTTTATTGTATTTTTTATAATGCAATTGATGTGCTTTTAATTTATGTTTAACAACAAATTAAACACAACTACAGTTGGGTAATACTCAAGTTGAGAATTGTAATAGACAAATTTTGAAAAAATTGTTTATACATTTTTGAAGCATCTTCTTCTAAGTCTTTAATCTTCGGGCTGACTATAATAATGCATACAACATTGCTCTTGTTGCTGTCATTGTCATTTTCGCTGTCGCTGTCGCTGTCAGTGTTGCCACGCAAGCCCAACTTCATTAACATCGAAGCGTAAATCTCATTTAGCCCAGTCTGGTGTCAGGGGCAATCAAGAGCGCAACATTTTGACAGCCCAACGGACTTAATGAAATACCAATCACGAGTTGTGAATTAGTGGTGGAGTCGATATCCTTTTGTTTAGAAACTAATTCCCTTTGATTACAAGTTGGCAGCGCCGCTGACATGTACAAGCAATACGAGGCAACTTCCTTTTTAGACTCTTTGAAATCGACAATTTCCTTTTCTTATTAAATGCTGTTTGTATTTCACTCACCCACACACATCTGCACGCACGAACCCAACAACAACCTGGGCTTTCTATATATATATTTTTGTATTTCACTCGTCCTTTCAAATTCTATCTCCTCTGGATTCTTGGGCATCCAATTACACAGAACGCAGGGCGTATCCAACACGTGTGCAGCATCTGTTACAGTAGCTCGCTCTACACCAAATCGATTGCCAGCAAAGTAAATCGTTGTACTAAATCGACAAAAATGTGTAGAAAAAAGATGTCCGAAATAGCCAACAACATCTAATTGTGTATCCAGGACTCATACACGAATTCACATCCTTAACAAGCCACCCTTGTTTTTTTTTCCTTTTTTTTTATGGCAACACATTTCTATCCTGCTGCCTAAAACAAATCAAATTGCTTTAAGTTAAACATATGCGCAGCATGATGAAAGGCGGTACTGCAAAACCTGCTATGAATATGCCTAGCCGGGGTCAGGGTCGTCCGACTGCCTTCTGTCTCTCTGGCTCTTTGCCTGCGTTTCGAGCGAACGCCGCGAGCTCTTTAGCAAGTGCAGAAATAACAGCTTTAGCGTAGAGAGATCCAAGCATATAAAGTGATGGCATAGCAAATATTGTATTGTAACGAATTTCCGGTACACTATAGTTTGTGTAAACAGATACTTTTGAGCCGCAGACTAGAGCAGAGCAGTTGAGTATGATTCGGTGAATTTCGGCTATTTGATTTGAAGAATTGTATGCTACTTTAACGCAGCATCTTTGCTTCGCTAAGTCTTAGGCAAATCAAGTTGTCGAACAACCAATCTTATGAGCTCAATCCATAGGCCATAATCTATGTTCCATAAATAAAATAGTATTTTAGAAGTGCATTTCCTTGGGGGCAACAAAATAGAAAGCAACACACTCGTTCTTAGCACCGAAAGCAATACAAGATTATTGAACATAAGACGATGAGTTACTAAATTCCTATCAAACTTTTAATGCTATCAACTATTTTCAGAGTATAAAGGGGAATATGTTTAGGGTGTGATGTTGTATATAGTATAAGGGCATACGCATGGGCACTTGAGAGTGTTGAGAGCACAAGGGTGAACCAAGTGCTGGTGGTGGTGGTGGTGGTGCTGCTGCTGCTACTGCGCTTGCAACCCCAGCGCGAGGCATTGTGACAACTCAGCTTGAAAGTGGAAAGGTTTGGGGTGGGGTGCTGTGGAGGCGCGCACAAGTGTTAAGCTAAAAACAACGCAAAGGCCACATGCCCGTGCTGCTGCTGCTGCCTAGACAGAATCAGCAGGGAGTCAACATGCTGCAACCCTCGCAGCTTCAGAAAGGTGTAGAAGTAGCGTCTCTCTGTGTGGGTGTGTTATTTTTTGTTGCATACTTTGCGGTGCCTTTACTGTGGCTGACTGTGCTTAAAATAATTTAAAATCAATATTTTCACTATGCAACCTCAAAGCCCATGCTCGCAGCTCTTAAAGTCAAGCTGTTGAAAGTAAGCCCCCCCCCCCCACTGCTGTTGTGTTAGTTCCCTTCTTCAACTCCCAGTATTATAAATACATATTTATGTTGATGGCATAACATTTTGATGCCAGCCCAAAAAATTTCGTTGCTTTATTTGCATAATTTTAATGTTGTTACAGAATTTAATCATACCTTTTGCTATCTTTTATATTATTTGAACTAATTTGCATAAATTTTGCGCGGCTCCAAGGCCCAGCTCACTTGCGAGTGCCTTATTTTCTTTGTATTCGCTTGTATAGCTACTTTGTTTAGCAATTTCTATTTTAGATAGTTTTAATTTTTTATTTATTTCAATAAATATTCAAATGAATGCCATATATTTGAGACATTTGTCAATGTTATTTCAATTTGACAGTAATTTGTCACAAAACTGCAACCATGCTCATATATTTTGCATTTGTTTACAAAATCCGCTTCTATTTTATTTTTACATACATATTTATATTGCTTTGTATATAAACAATAAAGCTTTGACTAACGTTAAGGTAAACAGCAGCAGCAGCAGCACAAAATCAACTTTGTCCGATACATAAAGTATTCAGCCAAAGTAAATAAATCACAGAATATTGCATGCAAAATTTGGCACTGCAAATATTTATATGTATGAAAGAGAATATTAATATTTTGTGTACGCTTAAATGCAAAGATATTAAAAAGTATTGCAAATTGATTTATTGCAAAAAGCTATTTGACATAAAAATTTTTATACGAAATTTTGAATTTTTTATGAAGCGAAGTTGAATTATGCTGCTGCATATTGAAATTGTATTTAATTTGAAAATTAATATTGGTTTGTATGAGGCAAATGGAAATTTATCGTTGAAATATGCAATGAATTGTGAGAAATTTCTTGAAAATAGCTAAAAATGCAGATTTTGAACATACGTGTCTGGCATGATGCTCTATATTTTAGTTTTGAATAGCTCTAAGACATATCAGCTGGCAAATTTAGAGTTAGAATTAAATTTAAAAAACGCCATTATGTAAATATTTTTATAAATATTTATAGTAGAAAATCGAACAACATTCTTGAGCAACTTATTTCATTTCATTTAAACAAGTGAAAATTATAAAAATTTTGCAAAAACCGATTTATTTGCAGTAAACATTTATAAAAAAAACCTTTTATTTTCACCAAAGGATAGTTTTCATACTTAAGATATGCTTTTTTCTTCGGGCTTAACATATTTTAATTTATTAAATTAATTGAGTTTCTGGCTTTTAGCTAAAATTTCAAGTTAAAATTTTGGCTTCGCGAAAATTTCGTAATTCAATTTCTGTCAGTCAGTGACTAATTTGATGGAATTAAAAAAGTTTCGAAACTGCGGCGAAATGTGGAATTTAGTTGCTAATCACACTTGCCGGAGTTGAAGCACGGGCAAGGACAAGCCGCGGTTTTTGTCCCGTATGCTTCAAACTATTCTTAGACGCAGCTATTAGTCGTTTTATTGTTAGTTTTATAATCAGTTGTGACCCCTCCGCCACCAAAAAGAAAAAACCAACTTAATTTTATTTATTTTAAGACATCAGCAGATTTAGCCATGGAATCCAATACTATCACAATCGCTTTGACAGAACAGCTGATTAGCATTAAATGCTCTAGCAATATGCCTGATAATGTACACCAGCGGGCCAAGGTGGAGTTTCTCACATGAATGCGCACAGCCAATGGCAATTAGTTGGGTTTTTAGCTGTGTTTGCTTTTTTTTTTTTTTTTTTTTTAGGTTACCATGCCCTAACGCTGATAAGACGCGACAGTTTATGCCAATCGCGTGGCGGGTAGCGCGCTGATAAGATAAACGCTACAAAAGCTGGTTAAACCAATTAGGTTGGTGGAAACCCTTTTATCGCTTAGCTTGGCATAAAATGGCGTCAGCTGTCACTCACACACACACACACACACACACACACACACACACACACACGCTGATGCGAAAGAGGCACACACCAGCATACAAAAGAGCAAAGTTAAAGAACTTTAAGTTTGGTTCGACGCCATTTTGGTTGCCATTTTGTAGCTTCAATCAAAAAAGTTTTCTGACATGCAAACTTGCTTTTGTGTTTGTTGTTGTTGTTGCTGTCGCTGCTTTTTGGTTGCCTGATGTATTTTATTGGCAAGTTCAAACGCTCTTTGCCACGTTTCTTGTCTTTTTATGCTCTGCTGATAAAGCTAAATAGTATGGAAGAAAGAACAAGTCAAGATGCAAACGGCCGTTAGCTGACTTTCACATACTCTGTAGTTTCTAACGTGTGAGAAAGAAAATAGGAAATATATATTTTTAACATGATCAAAACGATTGGTAATGTAATACGGCAGCCTTAATCCGCTGTAGATCTATTAATTCAGAAAAGTGCTGTATTCAGGAAACTCTTCCAAGAGATATATGTGCTGCAGTATTACTATGTAGAAGAGTACACAAATATACTGATAGATTCATCTCAACTTCTTCAGTCTTAATAAAACGAGTAAAATTATGATTCTTCTTAATTTAGTTCTAGCATATAAAACCAATATACTTCTTAACAAAAGCTATAGAGCATGCCCCAAGTGGTAGAGCAAAGCAAATATTGTATCTTATCTTGATATATGTGACTGCCATTGCAACGTCGACAATATTGGCGGGGTTTTTACGCTCAAATAGTTTGCTTTTTCTCAGTTTTATTAACTGCCAATCATTTTGGCTGTCATTTTTTTTTGGGTGTAGCGTTTCATGGGAACTTCTGGCATGCATACAAGTATGAACAAGTTTCTTACAGACACCGATTGCTGTCAAGACTTGACAATATTTATACCAATGCATTTGATATACTTCTTTCTACGTAGCCAATTGATTATTATTATTTAATTTGATTATTGACATATATTATACCTATAATTGCCGTTGATTTAAAGTGAGTGAGATACAGTAAACAAAATCTATGAATCTATTAAGTGCAGCAGCTACCAGGGAAGTGCTGTTTGTAAGAGTATCAAACATAATGCATTGCACTATATATGACTTTTGTTGCATGCTGCATTGTTTAAAGCATTATTCATTGTGTCAAATTTGAATTCAATTTTCATGTTGTTCAAATTTGCACACATAAATTTATGTATCCAAAATGCACACGCACACACACACACAAACACTCTCATGTACATACACACAAAACAAGAGCTCGTCCAGTGTCTCGCTGTGCGTGCATATTAAGTATACGCATGGCTGTTCAAGCTATGAGCCTGTTCTGCCCATTTAAGCAAACATTTTTCCTTTGTGCGTTTGAGTTCTGGGCGTTGATTGCTGTTTACCAAAGCATTTTTAAAATTTTCATTTGGTTTTTCATTTTTTGCTTTTATTTATATCGTTTGTGTATGTGTGTGTGTTTGTGCTTGTGTGTATTATATTTATGTATCTTTATATTGCTTTTTTGATCGCTCAAATTGCTGTTAATTACACATAGCCCACCCGTAGCTTTCGACGCTTTAAACCAAGCATAAATAAAATATTAATTAAAGGCATTTTGTTGGTCCCCAAAACAGTACGTCCGTCGTAGTAGTCGTCGTCGTCGGCATTGGATCATCTCGTTTGGTCAGCTTTTTTGAGGGCAAGAGGGGGCGCACAATTTTGACATCATTTTGATGGCTAGTGAAAAGTTTTTGCATCAAAATTTTATTAAATGTCACAACAGGCGGTGTCCCTAGTGAATTTCTTGTTTTTGTTGGCCTCTTGGATGGTTGGTTGGTGGGTCGGTTGCGCATGTTGGTCAAAATGTTATGCTTCAAAATTAGGTAGACAGTTTGAAAAATAAATTAATTAAAAATTCGTAGGACATATTTTCGATAATGTGCATGCGTGATAATTGCGATATAATGGTGGCAGTGAGCTTAATAGGCTTTAAAAATTGCCAATAGTCGACTGAAGTTTAAAGTTTTAGTTTGGATATTAATATGAAAGTAAAAAGTAGCTACATTTCTCGTAAAGTAAGCTGCTGCGTCGAAGCTGTCCTGCCCCATGAGGCAGAGCATTTAAATATGCGAAGCTGCTGTTGTTGGTCAGAAATTTATTGTCATTATCCAGGAAGTTGTGACTGAGGACATATTGCACTTGAAGGCACTTGCAGGATACACACATATCCGTTCAACATTAAGCAGTTTGTGGATGCCTGCGAATGACAGGCATATAAACACGGCAACCAGTCAGATACATAAACTCGTAGATACATATTTACAAACTTACTTCATATAAATGTCATACTCACTTGGAGGAGTTAAACATGCACATAGTCTGTTAACTTTTGACTGTTTTTGGCATTTAATTGTATAATTTATGGTTAAAGTGAATGAATGTTGGTTGCTGTGTCACAGTGTGTGTGTATTTGTGTGACTCCTGTGCCATAGTAAATTTTGCTTTGAGTCATGTTTGGTCTTCAAAAACGTGTTATGGTTGTATGGCCAATGACGTCGCCGACAACAATCAAGTGAATAAACTTAATGCCAATTTGTTTATAACCACATTTTATACAAGTTTTAAGAGAAAAACTTTTGGCTATTTGGTCAATGATCTTTGGCATAAGTTGCAGCCACACAAAATAAAAAAAAAATTGACTTTGTGTTTTCTTTTTCCCAACTTTGTTTAGCCGCCTGGCATTCATTAGGTTAATTAAAATAATAACTTGAGGCTTCCTGCTGTCAGAGTTCTGTCAAAATAATCATAGATCCGCCATCATTAGTTGGCCAAGAAACGCACGAAAAGCTACTTTAACTCAAAACGCTTTAGGCCTAAGCAAATTTTTGCCTGCTATATTTAGTTACAATCGATAAATGCGTTGATTATTAATTATAATTTGTATTATATTTCATGATTATCTAAGTTATCTGTATTTTTTGCTGTAAATACCTATTTTTTTTTAATAATTCAATCAGCCGAGATTATTTACCGACAACAAAGCGGCAAAATCAAATCAGTGAGTTTCGTTGGTGCAAAACAGACGAAATAATTAATCAACGAAATTGTTTTCTGTTTACCGTCCTATAAACTTGCCTCAAAGAAGCCAAAAAAAAATAAATGTACATATATATTTTTTTTCTTGTGTTTTTGGAGTGGTCTCGTTTTGGGGTGGAGTAGTAGTGGTTAGAAGGTTGCACGAATTGGCAGTTTGGCAGCTTGGCAGTACGGTGAATGTGATACGCATTATGAGTGTGGTCGGTCTCACAGCTAAGTGTCTGTCAAATTTTTGTTGGCCAAAAGATTTCACCAAAGCAATATTTGGCAATACAAAAAAAATACAAGTAAAATTAAAAGTAAAAAGTTGGGTGTATATGCGTACTGACAGATCTATTAATTTTATATTATGTATTGTTATTTGCTTAGGATTGGTTTTTATTTTAATTAAACGCAAAAAAAATCCTTTGAAGAAATTGCGTGCACTGTGACTCTGACGTATGCGTACAAGTTCAATATAATTATTTCTTCTTAATGTTTGTAGTTAATTAAATAAACTAACTTTTAAATAGGTGTTAATTTCATTTAAGATTGTTTATAAATAAATGCTAATTTTACAAGTTAATAATGTTGAGCATAGTAAGTAGCCGCACTGTGTGCCAGCAAATTGAGTCAGAAACTTCATTTTAGAAGTTGCTCTTTTAGCTGTCTTTTAGAATTATTAACAAAAAAAAATGGACATTATTTTTTTGAAAAAAATAACAAAAATTTAACTGAACAATAATTAAGCGCTAATTAGTTATTATCATATATCATTTTTTGTTAATAAACGAACCTTGCCATGTCAGAGCGTTCACTTTAAGTTATTAATAGAGCGTTAATTTTGACAAATAAAATATGGAAACAATTAAAAGGTTTTTTGAACTTCAATAAAAGAAATTAGAACTGTGAATTGAGAGCGCAAAATTTGTATGAAAGGTTAATTGTTGTAAAGGTCCTAATTGAGTTCACAAATGTTGGCATCTTATAAAGTCAATGACTGTTTGTTGTAAAACTGCTTAAATTTATTTTTAATAAAAGAAACATGGTATAAGCAGGTGCTTTGGGTTCTTTGCACTTAAGATTGCTTGCTTTATTGCAAACTTTTTCGTACGTTGACCCAGATCTAGGGATCTTAAGCTTAAAACCTTAGTAATTTGACTTGCAGAAATAAATAAAAATAGGCTCTCTCTCATCCTCTTAATTCTTCTCAAACCGAAAAAAGTGACTATATCCCATGTATATCTTAAACAAGTACACTTTATGGCTTACGATATAATTAAGTGTGTTGTACGCTTGAGCGTGCGCGTCCTTGAGCGAAGAAACGTCGCTCAAGTCGGCGTAGCCATCTATACTCTTTTATTTCTACTATTTTTGTGCTTTAATCGCAGTTTTAGGTATAGTTTGTTGTTGCTGGTTACATAAGCCAGTGGCTTAAGCCACAACTCTGGCGACTGATAGCTGGCGCTTTTATGGCTAGTCGCGTGGCCATGTGCCGCATGTGGCACTTGTGGCTGGTGTGGCAGCCTCGTCTGGCTGGCTTTAACTTGGTCTGGCAACAGCAAGCAAGCACACTTGGCTGATTATGACACACCGTGCACCGCAATTGCTAACCACGCGCGTAACTGGCACGTTGAGGGAATTGCACAAAAATTGTTTTAACGAACATATATTAGAAGAACCGGAAAAACCAGTGGAAAACTGTCATGCGCTAAAAACGAGTGCAATAAACCTGCAGATGGCAGTCGGATAGCCGGGTGGCCGCGCAGCCATAGTCAGGCGGGTAGGCAGTCTGGCAGTCAGCATTCGGACCATGATGTCGTCCAGTGCCGACAGTGAAAGTGGTTTGGCAGTTGGTTAAGTTGTAACTAGATATGGTAGTTGGTTAGTTAAGCGATGATACCAAAGGCAATTGAGTTATGAGTGGTGCCGTGGCGCGGGAGGAGAACTTTGCGGTAAATGGGTTTTGCAAATAAACGTTTGAGTGACCATAAACAATTGGCCAAATTCCATGAAATGTGAGCAGTTGATGGCATGTAAAAAGCACCAAAACAATTAAAATAATGATATAGATGGAGATAATAGCAGTAAAACTATTATGCAAAGGGTTTGTTTTTATGAAAAAGATTAGAAATTACAGAAGATTTTTGCGAGAAGAGTTGACTAGAAAGTGTAAGAAACTGGCTTCAGACAGAAATGAAAATACTCAAATAAAGTTGAGTAGCAGACAAAGAATCAGAAAGCTGTGAAAGGTAAGACAAAGTAGCGGAAACGTTTTGGGAGAGATTCTACAAAAAATGGGAGGTAAAGATAATACGCTAATACGCTACGACAATTGTGTTCGCAGAATAGCAACTATTTGGAAAATTAATTTATCACAAAGTGAGTGAGTTTATGTGCTTGGGTTCAAAAAATTCATCCATCAAGCTAGGAATACGGATTAGTTTTATTATATTTTTTCCTTTTTATCAATTATTTCATAATTTTTAGAATGTTTAAGTTGTCTAATGTTAGGTCAACTGGACTTAGTTGTACCCTTACGTATTAATAAATAAATAAATAAATTAATTTAAATGACGTCTTGAGATCAGAGACTTTAGATTGAGTTGATTTGACTGTTATAAGAACTGTTTATTTCAAATTCTTTCGAGCTCTACTTCTTTAAGGTTTTTTCATAGAGAAAGATGCTGATTGTTAAAAATGTTATATTTTATTAATTTACTTTCAAAACAAGATTCCTTTGCTGTGACGAACAAAAAGATACAGATTTTATTGTCATGTGCACAAATCAATGCCTCTGTTTTTTGCCTTATTTTATAGCTCACAGCATGTACTCAATGCAAACATATTATACATAATGACTTTAAAATGTTTTATATAAATCATGCGTATGGCAGTGAAATATTATGCAATCACTTTACATAAAGTGTTTCGACTTGCAAGATAAAAGACATTAATAAATACATTTATGTATGTACGCACAGTAAAGCAGCGGCAAAAGTATTCATTTGAGTATACAAAAAATAAAATAAAAAAATGACGCGCCATTTGCATTTAATATGGCAGCACAAATATGGCGACGCGCATAAATAGCAATTTCCGGTGCTAGCCAAACGACAATAATAACAACAACAACAAAGAGAGCATTTTTTTTTGTTTTTGTGTGTAAAATAATATGATGAAGAGCCCTCGGCTCATTCTCTGGGCACAAAGTAGAAAACATTTTTGAATATGCACGCGCAAGTGGCAATAATTTATTCAATCAACGCATAAGTAGCAGAAACAGGAGGCATGGAAATAGGAGAAACAGAAACAACAGAAAAGAGACGCAGCAGCGGAGGAACGAACAACAACAAAACGCGACAACAACACCTAAATTGTCTAATGATGCCATCATTTAAGTGGCTCTCTCTCTCTCGTTGTCTCTCCCTCTGCCGCGTTTGTTATGTGCAGCCAGCAACGGCATCTAAGCTAATAAAAAAAAATGTACGCATTGTTGCACAGAGAAACGTACGGGACAGGAAGCGGCAACAGGAAGTAACAGCACTTGACGCGTGCTACTCGAGAGGCACAGAGCAGCAATAACAACAACAGAAACAAACAATGCCAGAGGTGAGAAGCAGCTAAGGACAGAGAGATACAGACAAAGTAAGCAACAGCGGGTAATCAGGACTTATGTATCCCAATATGGGCAACAGTTGTGCTCAGCCTAATTAGAGTGACCAACATCACGGCTACTTAATCTTGCGAGTCAGCTGTTCAATCTAGATGAAAAATTTACGAGTTGTACGAATATACGTTGTTGCTTTTGTTGTTGTTGTTGTTGCTGCTTTTATTGTCTAATTGCAAATGATGTGCTCTGATTAAATATGCAACACACGCGCACACACACACACACATGTAACAAATTGCAATGACAAGCATATAAAGTGGACATAAGACAAAGATAAAGCAGCTGAGAAGACAATACAACAAAGGCAAAAGACAAAGAATGGTCAAACACAATGATACTGTTAATGGCGATGATGATAATGATGGTGATAATGATGAAGCTGTTGATGGTTCGGCTGTTGATTATTTTCAAGATATTTATATTTCTGTTTTGTGAGGAACGCATGATAATGCCAAAAAGGTCTGCACAACAGAATAACAATTGAGATGAAATACGTTGTTGTGCATCACTTTGATATCTCATTTGTTAACTATTACAAGAAGTGTTTTTAAGTAGTATATTATTATACAATATTAGCTGCTTGAGAGCATAGTGGCTGGCCATGGGTCGAAGGGCTGAGATTATTTCGTATAAGAGTTTGATTTTAATAAGCTATTCTACCTTGATTATGCTCATCGCTTCAAATGCGGAGCATGAAAACATAACTATTACTAGCAATTCGAAGAGAACAGGAATCTTTGAATTATAGAGATTTTCCTAGATAGTGTTTATTTACTTGCTAGCTATGCCAGCGCTAGACAAATGCGCCAGTGCTACAGAATGAAATCGAACCGCTAACCTACGCTTTCGAGCCCCACCACAAGATATGTATCGAAGCACGTCAAAGTTGACACAAATTTACTCCTAATGTCATACACCGATATACATCTTAATCCCGATCTTTTGCTAAGTTTTCTAGTAATTGAATACTTTGAACACTACAATATCAAATTTTAAGCGTTCTATCTTACAAACTAATTCATGCTGTTTAGTTTTTTAAAAAATTTCGAAGTACTTAAACGTTAAAATTAGCTTAAGTCTAGTTTTTGATTGAAATAAACTGTTTCATATAATAAGCTTCAAGACAATTATGGTGCAAGCTTCACATTTATTTTGTTGGCAATGTTAAATCCCCAAACTGCCTTAACTACATTTAATTGAATTTATCTTGATTATCTTAGAAGGTGAGCAACTAGTTGCACAAACTCACAACACAATCAATTGAACAAACAACTTTCCATTTTAGACTTCCTTATAGATAGTAAACAAATGTTTATACATTCAAAAGCAAACATTTAACTAAACGGCAACACCCTCAACATGAAGCTGGACAACTCGAACGCGTCATACTTAACTGACATAATATATTATGATAACCCTAATCAATAAGCGGACAAGCACTTTGGGGGATTGAATGCGATCCCAAAAAGCAATATCTCAATACGTTCTCAATACAACCCTGCTCAAATATAATTTGTTCGTATGTAGATATGTATTCCCATATGTAAAAATGCCAAATGAAAATCTAGCATTAATTTGAAATCATCAATCAAAGCCAAGGAAGGCTGAAGGGGAAGTAGCACTGCTACAACAACAATAACAACAAAAAGAGACAAAAACAATGACAGTTGCGTTGCGTCTGTCATGCTGGCAAACCCAAAAAACAGTACAGGAGATACTCCCCTAACCCGTACGCCCAGCAAAGACAAATGCATTGTCGCTGCAGGGTGTGCCAGTGGGGGAGGTGCTACATCAGAAAAATGACTAAAGCGAAAGAATCCAAAGACGACAAAACAAAGTGCAGCCAAAGTTTTCAACTCTTTTGTCTGGATGACAAAAGTTTTTATAGGCGCGGTACCGGCAGCAGCTACCCGCCGTCGTCGTCGTCGTCGAGTTACTGACTGCTCGGTTTTTACTGTTGTTGTTGTTGCTGTTGTTGCTGCTGGGATACGACTTTGACAATGAATTTTTGGCTTGAAGGCAAAAGGCAAATCCTGTTTTTCTCCAAAAGAAAAACTGGTTTCTTGTCGTAGGTGTCAACGTCATCAGACCACGTTGTGGATTGATGTCGTCGCTGCCTGATGGGGCGTTACCTTTTGGTGCGGTAGCTTTGATATGGATACGTTTAGTGTAGAGTCGTTAGCAAAGCTGAAAGCTTCTTTTGACATAAAACTAAATAATTATTTTTTCCACTTTTCTCTTTTTCATTACAGGTAAGTGCCACAAATCTACAAAATTATGGAGTTATGGAATAAGTAAGCTCTAAACTTTAACTGCTTAACTTTTTATACGCTCTTTGGTGTTTGTTATCTACGACTAATGAACAAGTTTACATAAACATCAAGAGCTAACGACTATGGCATGCACTGTGCGCAGCGGTAAGATAAGTTTAGCTTCAGTTTAAACATAATTCGTTAAAAAACATATATCTTGGCTATCGGCCATCATCTCTGCAGGCAGTTTAAGAAGTGCCTGAATTAATTTTTACCTAAATTTGCATACACATTTACATATCTGGGATCTTGGGATTCGGTTGACAGCTTTATGAAATGTGCTGGCCTTTTTTTACGTTTTCGTTTAGTTTAAAAGCTGTTTTACCTGGATTTACAAGAATTTATATAGTCTTTGTGCGTTTTTATGAAATTATGTTGGTGCTCTTCTGAGTTAAAGATGGTTATTCCTTAGCAAATATAAAATTTTTCTGTAGATTTCGTTACCTTAAGTCGAACCTTGTTATCTTCAATGAGTCATTGAAGCAGTGCTTACAATGTAATTGGTGAGCATTCTGTTTCCCGATTTAAAATATATTTTCCAAATAGTGGTGCTTTGTTGGGTACTAAATAAAAACAGCCATCTCATATCTTATATTTTTTGATAGTTTGTTTTTGCAAATCTTCATAAATTATGTTGAGTAACTTGCGCAGCTCTTTCTGCACTCTCACAAATGACATTCCATCGAAACGCCTAAACTTTGGTTCATTGCACCCTGCGTGTTAGCAGATCCCACGGCCTTAACGCATATAATTTTTAATCATTTAATGATTACAGTGTATAAAAATGACCATAAACAGAGCTTAGCTTGGATGTACATAAATCTTATCCCTGGTACATCCAACAGGTGCCTGAAAATCCACGTAAATTGAATTAACGCAAAAAAAGTTAAAGGCCTAAGAAGAAGAAATATATAAATAAATAAACACAAAAAAGTAGCGGAAACTTTTTAATGTTCCAAGTAGGAGCTGGTAAATTTTTTTCCACTTGCTGCGAACTTTACGTTAAAATTTACCTGCGTAAAAGTTGCACGGATTCTACTCTATATACTTCTTTTTTTTTTTTTAATTTATGCACACACACCCAAGTTGCCCAAGTTAAACAGCTGCTGTGAGATTTCCAGCTAAAGATAGAAAGAACCTGGCTGTGTTTGGGCAAGATTGTGTGAAAAAGAAAAAGGGGGTCGCTCGAAGTGTAGGTACGCTCGGACATTTCATGCTTAACAAGATAAAAATCTCTACGGATTATTTCATACACTTTGGCTAAGTATAAAATTTTTATAACTTTTCTTAGCATCTTTTTTTTTTTTTTTGCCTTTGCATTGCGGCCTCTTTGCTGAACTACCCGCACTTGGTCTTGGGCCCATAAGGCGCTTGCGGTTGCCCCAAGAGCTGCCGCTTTACTTTTGGTCATAGCGTTTCTTATTTTTAATTTTTTATACTTTTTTTTATGTTTACTTTGCCAAAAGTTTGCTGTTTAAATTATTCCCAGAGACGTTTGAGAAAAACAACTCAAAGGCAACAACGTACGGTTCATTTGCCTGAGCTTAAGTTTCAGTAAAGCAAAGTAAAAAAAAAAAAACAAAAATCCTTCAAGCTCGCACCCACATCTCTTTAGCTTTATCCTTGTCGCAGTTATTTTGAGACAGCTGAGTCTTTTGGTTATGTGACATGTTTTGACAGTTTTTAGCAGAGATTAAAAAGCCATACAACTTGTGAACTTTTTAAGATGTCAAAAGAGCGCACATCAACGCGACAAAGCACTAGGGGCGACACGAGTCAAATTGCAAAACTGTATTCAATTCTAATAAAATAAAATATATAAATGCTGACCGCAACCATAAAGACATTGAAATTCTATCATTATAACCTTTATGAGTCATTCAACATGCAAATCTACAGCTTCAGATTTATGACTATGCAAAACAAGTTTGATAACTTAAGTTGACATTATAACAAACTGACGATACGCAAATGTTGCTATAAACCAAGGAAAACCCCTGTGAATAGTAAATATTTTACAATCGTATTTCTTAAATACAACGTAATGAGCAGATATAAAATCGTGAATTTTATAAAAATATCAAGTAATGGCTGCAACATAATTTTCCTGAGCATATCCAGATTTGTTGTTGTTTCGAATTTGCTCCACATTACTTCTGTACTTAACTTTAGTTGGCCATCGCAACCTGTTATCGGGTTACCAGCTCTCGCCAGGCGCCCCTGCCTTCTCCAGTTTGTCACTCTAAGGGAAGATAGATCCTTATCCACTTGGTCTTTCCATCTGAACTTTGGTCGTCCCCTTTCGCATCGAAAATCTTCTTCGCTGGCGCGTCTTCGTCTGTACAAACGACATGGTCAAGCTAAAGCAGATGTTGTTCCGTAAGACACTGGCCGGCATTTATGTCGTTGTAGAACTCAGCTCAGTTTTGCTATTCATCCCCAAATCAAAAAGAACTGAAGATGTTGTTAACAAATTTTCATCTTGAACACTCCAAGCGCAGCTGCATTCGTCCGCGACACTTCCACATTACTTAATCTGCTAAAAATTATCAGACCACTTGACCCCATTAGCCGGGAAGGCATTGTTCGAATTGTTTACCTTCTTTTATTACTGTTCTTATTATGATTAATTTTTGTCAGTTTGATCTCTCTCGCTTTTACCATTATTTTACCGTGAAAACCCTTAAGAGTTCAGATGAACGTTTTCAAATTCCGACAATAATAAAAAAGCATTTTGATCGGATCATAATTGTTATGATTTCAACTTTTGCTTTTGTTTTCTTGACGCTACATTTGGGGCTTATAAATAGTGGTCTGTCTTTCCACTTAAAACATCTGGTATTAATTTTGCTTTTCAATTTATGTATACAAGAGATAAATTTAAATAAAATTTTTCGTAAAATTTAGAAATAACTTAAAATATTTGTTTAAATTCGATTTCAAACTTTTTCAAATAATGTAAGGAAATATCTGGAAATGCTTAAACATTTCTTTTTTTGTATGTACTTTGTTCATTTTAATCTTCTTTTTTAAATGTTGCCCAACTTGTTCGCATTTGAAATCTGCTCACGTCATTCTTTTCAATGCAGCTCCATCACTGGTTATCCCCGTTCCTACACTGTAATCATGCCCAATCCTTTTATAATGTATTCGTTATATTTATTCCGCTGTTTATCTGCAGCGCTTTTCAAACCCCTTCGAGCGTGTGAGAACTTGTCATTGTAACTGTATCAAAATGAATTGGAATAAAAATAAGCTGCTCCCCATGCTATATGAAAAAATCCACCCCAACCACATACTATCAAATGAGCATGCAACGAACAAAAAAAAAGGGGTAAACAATTTCATAAATTTTTTGCATTTTTCTCTTTTCCATAAATGTAAATGAAAACTATTGAGTGTCAAACAAACTGTTCAAGCAAAAACAAAATATCGGTTCATACTACATATCTGCAACTCTGTAGCTCATTGGATTATATGAATTTTATGTTGATTTCGCAAATATTTTTAAATGTCTTTGTTGTCGTGTTTACATTTTGTTGCATTCTACTTTGTGGCAACGAAAAAAAGCAGCAAAATATGGCATGCATTTGATGGGGCGGTAATTGGAGAAATTCGTTGGAGTGTATTTAAAAGAAATGCGAATTGTTCAACATATTGGGGGTTGTATGCATTCGATGACATAACGATTCTACGTGATAAAAATCGTGAGTAAAAAACAAATTGTAGATATATGTTTTTTTTTTTGGCCGCTGCTGTGAATTATTAATTGACATCGTTGTGTAAAACTGAATGAGAGGTTGGTTTTTTAAAGTTCTTTAATAGAGCTATGCCTTTTTGCGCAATATTTTGCATGCAGCGAAAATTCATGAAATGATAACAATTTTTTGGTTAAGTGTGAGATTATCTGTATGTCTGAGCTGGAAAAACATTAATTTAAATGTGTTTTTGAGGTGAAATTTCCGTCGTTATAAAAAGAGAGTTTGCATTTTGGCACGACAACAATTTCTGTCATCTAATACATTAGTCTCTTTGGTTTAGATGATGCTGCCAAGTAGTTGCTTAACTTTACAAATAATACGGAGAACTCAAATAGTTCAAAAACATAAACGTAAATTTTCGGCTGTTTTCTTCTATACTAAATCACTTCCTAATCATTAAATATCTATTTGTAATTGCCAAACGAATAACCGTGAAAATAAAACGAAACCCAATCAAATGCCATCTATCAATATGTACTAGTTATTTATGTTGAGCAACAACATTGACGATGACCTTGATAAATTTCAGTCGCGCCACTTGCCAACTATCCGGCTCGGGGATACACCCCTAACGCTGCGGTCTGTCTACGGTTTGTTCGTTGTCTGTCTATTTACAGTTGGCCCTGTCCAATATCCAATGGCTAACTGATAAATGATTTTTATTTCTCGTACAAATTAGTTGCAGTTAGTTCTCCCCCTCGAATGCGTTTGCAGCCCAGAGAACTTTAACAGATTTCTTTCGGTCTGCAATAGTTTTTGATGTAATTATATTGATGCTGCGTGAAGCTCATTTATTAGACTTACAAAGATTTTGCGCACTCATTGTTGTAATTCGGAATGAAAAATTAATCTTGCGACGTAGTCAAAATATACCAAATTAGTTGCACTTTTTCACTCAAAAACAGTTGTTCAAAGACACTACATTTGGCGAATCAAGATGAGTTTGGAAAGAGAAGGAGATGAATTGAATAGATTGTTCAAAAATCAGTAAATCGGAATTTTACAAGGCGAAGTCTACAAGAATAGAACGGCAATCGAACCGAAATGCAAAAATTAAATATTGTATATGAAAATAAAAGACTTCAAAAGCGACTCCAAACGCAGTAGCAAAATCCCAGAATTGGACGGACGAGTGAATATATGTTGAGAAACATTTTCATTGAATTTAAGAACGAAATCGGTCTTGAGTGTCTTTTTCTGTCTGTCTATGTTTGTTTTCTATATTATTTTAATAAATTTATGTTTATTTTTTTGGTCTATTAGAAAATAAAGAATTTAGAATCCTTGCTTAAGAAATACTTTGTTCTTTGGTTATGAATGTAATGCACGGCAATTACAAAAACGTTGCAAACTCACGTAATATTCCGCAGGACTCTGTTTATCTTGACGAATGAAAATAAATCGTGTATGAAGAACGCTGCATATATTATCATGCAGATAATGAAAATAAGCAAATGCAATTTTGGCAACGAAAAACAAAGCAATATAAACCGAAATAAATCAAAAGAAATGGTTTTATTTGCGCGTTTTGACAAAATACTATATGCATGTATCTTGCAGATACATTTTGTATCTATTGCACTGCGTGGCTGCCGCAATTTAACTTAATTAACAGCTAAGCAGCTCTAAGCCTTAAATTAACATTTTGGCACAAATTGTTGTGCCTCTGGCTGTCATACAAAGTGAGTCTATAATAATTTTCTTCATCAAAGAGCAATTTCTGCCACAGAAGCCTCATGCAAACGCAACAGTTATTAAGGCTTATCGCATAGCAGCACAGCGCTTGGATTGCCCTTAAAGAACTTATTGATTAAACGGCAGGAAAAAAATAAAAAAACTTTTGGCAGTGGCGTTGCCGTTGCCGTCGACGTTAACGTCAACGTCAGTGCTGCAGGCGTTTTGAGCCATGGCCAAAATGCGACCTGACACGCGAGCTAGCAATTTTCTAGTTGAGTTTTTTAATGCCAAACGTTGCTGAAAATGCACGGAAAAAGGGAAAAGGCGGTTCTTAAGTGGAGGCCAGCTTCATCGTTTGTGTGAACGCTAATAAGCCGCGGGGTCTGGACTTGGACTTAATGTTGGTAGTAACCAGCGCTGTGTTGTTGTTGCTTTCGCTTTAACTACAAATTGTTTTTGGCTTGATTGTTGTTATTGTTGTTGTTGGTTTTGTTGTAGCCTTTATAGCCTAATAACAAATGTAAACAATTTACAAATTTAACGCTGCATTTTTTAACAGCTGTTGAGTAATTTTATACATAGGCGAGTGTATACACACTCACACACACACGCATTGGCTAAATTCGCATAATAAAATAATTAAATAAATTAAGTTAATTGATATTGATTAGGTGTTGATTTGGAGTATAGCTGACACAAAAGTTGGCATCAACAGCAAGTTGGTTTAGCATGCTATTAAGTATACGCAAAGGTGCTTAACACTCGCAGAGTCATGAACAAATTATTCTAGACAATTGTTGCGAAAGTTTATGATATGGTAGGGATACTCTTTGGCTTTAAAGGTTTTATTCCTGGCTAGAAGGCAGTAAAAGTGTTGCTAAAGAACTATAAACAAAGTTGTTCAACATCTTGACGAAATTGCGGGAATTGCAAACAGCTACGTATACGCAATGTTTTAAAGCGCTATAAAACTTGAAGGCAATGCTTAAGCGCTATTTTTCAAGGACTTTATGCGTAAGTTTAAAACTCATTTTCCGAAATAAAGTTCATTTTAAAGCCCTAAAATGGAAATATTTCGGTTTATTTAGTATGGCTTTTAATTAAATTTTTCAGCAAAAAGCCATTTCGTTGGTAGTTACGCTATAAAACCGGGTTGGCCGCAAATGAAAGAGCCCTTTGGCGAAAAGTGTTTAAAAAAAATGAGGTTGTTGGCCATGTGCGGAGCAGGAGCAGAAATAGTAGGAGACACACATGCACACAGATTGGGCAAACATGGATGTCATGCATCAAACGAAAAGCAATTTCGTTAAAAATTGCCCGCACTTGTACTGAAGTTGCACAGTTTATAAAGCTTGGATAGTGCGTTAAGTTAAGCTGACTCGAAAGATTTTTTTTTTTTTTTTTTTTAAATATTGCTTATTTTTGTGAATATTTTTTGAACGGTTTTGTTATGCTTTCTGGCTTTGTTTGTTTTTGGCACGTGAGAGCAGCACTTTTTGTTGTGTGCAACATTTTTCCCATATGGCAGCTGGTTTTTTTTTATTATTCTCTGCTTAGATGTCGGAAACATGCATTGTTTTATTGGCAGCACATTATTGGGCTAATTGTATTTTACCTTATATGTTTGTGTAACAATTTGCAATGAAAGCTTAATTTAAATTTGCCGCCATGTCAAAATTTTTGTAAATTTATTGCGCAAAATTAATTGAAATTAGTTATTTTAAAATATGATAATGGTTTATTATACAAATGCTTTTAAAATGCAGAAATGGAAGCTGTTTCAGACAGTTGCATACTCTACAATAGTATTTTTTTGTTTAAGTACTTGGATTTTGTATGTACTTAGGAGCATTGAAGTATGACTTTTTATCTCATATTTTTTTTTTAGAGACGAAAAACAATTTTGATGCGTTTGTTGCTTAACTTTCATTAAAAATATCCTCACAAATCTAATCGAAATTCTAATTTAAGTTCCTTTCGCAGCTGTTCATGCGAAAATTGGTTGCTTTATTCGAATTGTTACCTTAATTGTGCATCTTATCATCGGGAAAGCGGCTTGCTCACTGACATCTATAATATTTTTCATTTTACAAATCCTTCTCCTGATGCACGTATTCCGTAAGCAAATTTATTTTCAGTGTAAAACTAAAAATTTACCCAATGAAGAATGCAGCAAAGTTAATTAAGTGCCAATTTCCTTTTGGCACTGATTGCAAAGTAATTTTCAAACAATGTAATTACATTAAATGTAAAATTCATTTTATGCATTTTGTAGAATTTTGCCTATTTTAATATAATTTTTGTTGGCATAACAATTTAATAAAATTATTTCATGTGCTTTTTCCATGAAAATATTTCTATTGTTATATTTGGTTTTTAGCTTTTGCTGTTTTTCTTATGAATTTTACTTGACTTACATAACTAAAAAAGGAAAAGAAAATTTTAAATATGCTTTTATGACAGCTACAATTATGTTTAACCCACACACAGTCAGCCAGCATTATTATTGTAGGAATTTTCAATTTGACTCTTAAGCAACTTGCTGCCAAGTTTCAGATTTCCTGCAGGTGGGAAAACCTTCAAAAAAGAAAAAAAAATTCATCAGCCCTCTCCAAAAATAGATGAAAATATCAAGCAATATGAACTGCTGTCAATACTGCAGAGTAGAACGTCACCTGCTGCTTAAACTCTTTGACAATTTTAACGATGAAAATGTGTCGGAAAATGTGCCAACGTTTTACACAATCGAACCCCGAGCAGCACCTTATCAAGCATCCATATTGCTTTCCTTACCGCTAGCGCCCTACGTCGCATTGTTCATCATCATCCACTTATACTTTTCAATTTTCATAAATTTTGTTTTTTTTTTTTATTTTGGCAAAACGCCAACGCTTGATTTACAGATACATGAGCGCTGCAGGGGCAACTTGTGGGGAATTTTTTTTTTAATTTTTTTTTTTTTTTGGGAAAATTTTGCTCAATTGATGGATGGCTGCAGCAGACGCCTACGTTCTGAGCCCCCCAAGCAAGACGCGTCGACGTTGACGCCGCTGCACGGCTGGCTACGTAAGCGGAAGTGACTTTGGCTGTTGCGATTTTGGCTTATTCGAAAATGTACAAATTTAATGTCTTTATAAGAAAGAATGGGGTTAAATGGATGCAGATACTCTGATTAGTAGCGGATATTTCTGGTTGTCGGATATTTTTTGAACATGAAAGTTGAAAATCTAGTAATAATGAATTCTATAAATATGATTTCTCTATACATATTTTATACGTCTGCTTTGCGATCTATTCTCTTTTTCTTAAAATGACGAATGATCTAAAATAAATTATTGTTGATGAGTCAAATGGTTGACTTCAATAATACATATTTTTAACAATATGTCTAAGAGCTGCTTAATTTTTTCAGCTTTCAAAGTAAATTTTCTGTAATCACCGAGATTTAAATCTTTATTCAAAATGTCGCAAAGGCATATACAATAAATCTATAAAGTAAGGGTAAACAGTAGCTATCGCTACATCGTCAAACTGTCTTTCTCATTGTAAACACACACATATCCTTCCTTCCTAAACAACTTCTAAATCAAACTTCTAGTTTATATTCTATGAATTATTTTGTAAAGATTTACTTAGGTTAACATAACAAAAAAAATTTCAAGGACCCTTTTGATAAAGAAATTAGTTTCCCTTTGTTATACATAAGCAAATATTTGCTGACAAGCGCATACCCTTTCCGGAACATTTTGTCGGAAATTCTTGCATTGTGCTGCCTTTCATTCTTTCCTTCATACATATATATATATTTTTTTTTAGATTTTCTTTTGGAAATATTAGCTCAATGGCTGCATGTCAACCTGTGGCAAGTATTGGACAATTGCAATTGTATTGCACGCCCCAACTTGGTCACTCTCACACTGTTGGCTGTCAGAGTACTCAACATTTCCATTGTTTGCATGTCAATCTATTACAGGCTTTGTGAATGACTTGGTGTGTGTGTGTGTGAGAGGAGAGCGCGTATAAGTAAGCAGGAGCGGACTAAGCAAAGGCGGTGTATCAACTGTGGTGACCTATCACCCGCATATGCTTTAATGCGGTCCTGTGCTCATATAGGTATTTGTATGTGTATAAGTCTTTTGCTTGTGTTGTGTCATTTAAGTGCCTCATAAAAGTGTCAACTTGTTGTGGCCTCTATGGCACTCAGCTTGGATGCGTGTGTGCGTTGGCATTTCATTCATTGCAGCTTTTGTTTGTATTTCCACTATCAGATATATGGTCAGTGGTTGTGAAAGGAAAGGCTTTCATTTTGTTGCTTTCATGCTGCTTTTTCATACCTTTTTTCCAACTGTTTTTGTTGCGGTTATTGTGCTGTCTTTGTGCCATACAACTAATACATATTTTTGTCACCCTTATCTGGTCTTGAATGCCATATAACCACACAGATAGTATTGTCTAGTCTTGGCATAATCCTGGCACTGACTGCTCAAGTTTTAGCATGTCTTGGGCGCACTCTACGGCAGGCAGACGACTCTTTTGCGGCAAGCAACGTGACCAAAGACTTGCCGTACTTTGCAATTATGCATACGCCCGTTTGGCTGCACAAAAAAAAAAATATATAAAATAAAACCGAATGGGAAGCGCTCGTGTCTTGCAGCGCACGCGACTTGCTCATAATTTAGCTACTTGGCTCATAATTTACGCAACATGCAGAAAACTTGTGCCGCCTTTTATATTTTACGACTTTTTAGCAAGTTAATAAAGCAGTTCTAGGCACACACACTCTCGCATACACAGAGAGAGCTAGGCACATGTGGCGCACATGTGTTGCACACACACGCACATACAGCTGTCCGCCATAGTGGCAAAGTCTTTGTCGCAGACAGTACGTGACTTCCGGCCAAAACAAAACGTTTTTCAACATTTTATTATAATTTATTTGATTATTTTCTTGTTAAATTGCAAACTTTACAAGCTTTATATATAAAATATTCTTGACTCTTTCTACTCTCAGCATTTGCTATCCGCAATTTTTATTTTCTTTTATTTCTTCTGTGCTAGCTTTGCAAAAAGTTTTGTTATATTTGCTGAAAAACAAAAACGAAACCCAGAAAAAGTTGGTACATTTTTTTAAGCGGAAACGGAAATGTTGCACAACATATGCGTCATATACATGTGTGTGTGTGTGTGTGTGTGTTTGTAGTGGGTAGAGACGCTGTTAAGTGCCGGGCATAAAGTTATCTTGTTGTTTATAAGGCATTTTGGCGTTTTTGTTTCTGTGTTTGTTAAGCACAAATGTGCGAAAAATAAATTTCATTGCATACTTTTTTGGCGCCATGGGTGTCATGCCACATGGCAACACTGGCGTCGGCTGCTGCTTCTCTTCATTTTTGCTGCATTTTTATTTTAGTTGGACTCACTGGCGCTCTTTGAATTTTTTGCTCTCTTTGTGTTTCCTTTTTTTTTTTTGTGGCCTGAGCTATTCAATCAAGCTAGAAAATCAACAGTGCATACTGTAGACCTCAACCGAAAAAAGAAAAGAACACAAATCACGAAATAGAAATGGGCAAACAAAGCAATCCCGAGACGTTGAAATGGAAAAAGTTTTGATTTGGGTTTTTGAATACTCTTTGAACTTTGATGGTGTTTTCATACGCAGTCGGAAGTTGAAAACTTGCATTTGTAGAATTTGCTCTGAAACTGATTTTTGGATAATATCATTCAATTAAAGCTTCATCTGGGCTGTGCTTTAAATTTTTGGTTTAATTTGGAAAGTCTTAATAAAGCAAGTGAATGCGAATCTCAAGCAAAATCCTGTGCACAACCAATTATTGCATTAGAAGTACATCGATTCGCGCACTGCACCCAGACGATATGGGTCTACCAATTGAGCAATAAGCATCGCAATGAAAATTTTTCTACATTGATTACTGTGTAGTCGGTTCTGTTGATCTTGAAAACATTTTTATAATGAAGAAGTTCCAATATGATTACGCATTGCTTTAAGCGGGAAAAAGTTATTCTTTAACAAATTGAATGCTCTTATTGATTTGTTTCAAACTTCGAGAAGTGAAGAACTTCATGTCATATAGATGCATTATCTAAATGACTTTTATGTAAATACCTGCAACGAATTTGCTGCAATTGAAGAGTATCGTACAAATAGTAAAAGACATCAAAATTGTGACCGCTGGAGGAGACGGGCCGAAAAAAAGAGCAAAAAGCTAATTTAGAAAAAACTCACTCCCGAACTTTTACTCTTTTTTTTAGCGTTTTTGCTTTGCATTTTGGTCTAGTTAGGTTTGGTTTGGTAGCAGAGGTTGCCACTTCTGCGCTTTGGTGGTAGGTATGACTGGAAGGCTAGTCAAAGTTTGTTTGGCATTTTCGGAGCTACCAGACATACACAGACCTATATTCAGATTTGCTACATATAGACACTATAGCAATATCCTGAACGCCAACGCAGACGCCAAGTTGCTGCTGGCGGCGTCTATGTTGTTGCTTTTGTTGCAACTGCTCTTTAAACTTTGTTGTATTTCTATTTTTTTTTCTTTCTTTGTATTTGGTATTTGGCAGGCCATTTGTGGCAGGTTGCAAATGCCGCACGTTTGTGTCAGTATGTGTGTGTGTGTATCTGTGTGTGGCATATTGACTAAGCAATGAAAGCTTGTGTCTGTGGTTGGTGGTTGCGCTTTGCTAGTATTTGTTTATTTCTCCATATATAGTTTTATTCGTTTGGCACTTTTGGGCGCTTTTTCATTTCACTTATTTATTATAATTAATTTTTCCATTTGTTTTTCTTTTAATTGTTGAATATTTTCGCACAAAAAGATTTTGGCCAATTCCCTGATAAATCCGTCCTGCTACTTTTTCATTATGAATTATTATTTTTTTGCTTTTATTTTTGTGGATTATATTCATTTTATACTCTTTCCAAATGCTGTAATTGAATGCATAAATTTTATTGTTGAAAAAGTTAAGCGTTAAGCCGGATGCTGCAAAAGGGTGCTTTGTATTTACCATTTTATAATAATATTTCTCTTTGCTGCTGTCGAGTACTGCGCATTTGCATGCAAAAAAAAAAAGAAATTCTGCCGAGTTTTGAGCTTCCCTTTTTATTTTTAGTCACAAACATAAAAAAAGCAAAGGAGCAAACATCCATACCTCGCACAATACATCTTTATTTTCCAACTTTATTATGATTTCCCTCGCCTTTTATTTATTTTTTTTTTGCTTTTAGAGTTTTCGCGCTCGATTTGTGCGGCGCCTTTTGCCAAGCGAATTAAATGCGCATTTTGGGCTAAACAATTACGCTTATTTTTATGTTTGTATTCGTTTGCGGAAATAAAGCAAGCAAACAGCACAAAGAACGCAAAAAATGTGTATTTCGTACATATATTCGCTTACATCCATACTATTTACTGTGTTCTCCAGCAGTCATAATCCGGCGAATCCGGCGCTTGGAACTCCTTTGGCTGCGGCATCATTTGTAACAATTGCGCTGCCACAAGATGCTGAAATATCTTTTTTGTTACCCTATAATGATCAAGTCTTGCGGCAAGCATATTAGCAATGGGCAGTATTTTGAATGCATTGAATATAGGCAACACGTAATATCGAAGTATGCGAAAAAATATTAAAAAATTTTAACATTAAACTTGATGGGATAAATGCAAAGCTTGTTTTTCAAACATGATGGGCAGCAAAGATAGGCAGCACTACTATTTTACTATTTTATTTATGCTATTTTCTTGGTATTATTGTTGAATGGAATAAATAAAAAAATACCAGAGGTTATCCTAACTGGCCAATTAGAGTCTGCGGAATTCGTTAACACTTTTGAATAATCTTCTGTTATGGGACCCCCATCCAAGGAAATACTAACTTTTGTTTTAAATTCTTGCCGAACTGAATCATATGCACTTCTCTACAATCCTTTTTACTGTTCCCAAGTAAAATCCATTCGAACTTTTGGTATCGAAAATTGGTGAATCACTCTCTTGCTTGTGATACAATTTTCTTTGGCAGATTTTTATAGCGCAAGCCAAAGCAAGTATTTTGTATTCATAAAAGACTACATCGTTTTGCACTTTATCTCCCTCTATGCTGCCCTTGTCTTACGTGCCACATTTATTCTCTAAGACTTGCAACCCTTTTAGCACTTCCGTTGCGACAACGAGAGAGCGACAGCGACAGCTGAAATGGCCAAAATGCGTTGCTTCCTTTGGGCTCTTTTGGACCAACATTCTTCATACTTGCCACACACACACACACACACACACACACACACACACACACACACACACACACCTTTTGGTGGTATGCATAAAATATACATTTTGGGAGAACTTGCCCCGCAGCCGTTGCCAACAAAGTCAGCGACTCTGTCGGCGTTGGCATCAGAGTCAACGTCATTGCTAGCATTAATTTAACCGCATTGCTCTGGCATTGTTCGAGAATTTTTAACTTTTGTTGATTCTTATTTTTGTATACCCTTCGTTGTTTTTTTGAGGCGGGAGCTTTTGAAATGGAGGCATAAAAATGCAATAAAGCATAAAAGTAAAGATGTCGAGGCGGGGGTAGTTAAATGAGGCGAGTTTGCTTCACTAATTACACGCGTTTGCATAATTACGTATACATTTAATTTTTCTTTTTTAAGCCTCTGGAGGATTGGCTGCGTAAAATCTTGTGTGGTGGAGCAGCAGCTGTCTGGCGGCCATTTTATCTGCTTTTCGCTCACTTTGTTGACAAATGTTGTCAACATTTTGTTTCGTTTTATTATTGTTGCCGTTGCCAAGTCATGCATATGCAATGTTATGCAAATGTTGCACAGCCGCACTCTATATGCCACATGAAGGTTCAACAAAAAAGTTTTCACTTGACCAAAAAGGCTCGTAACTCTTGCTTTGTTTATTGTTGCTAGCAAAAACTACATTTCAAATTTTTCTCTCTCTAAACTTTTTTGCTTAATTCTTCTTCTTCTATGCTGTTTTAAATTGTAATTGAAAACCAAGCCAAGCTGACAAAATTTTTTAGCCAGCAATTTTTAATTGACATGTGCAAAAAGTTTTTTTTTTCACTCTTCTGGCCATATTGCAACCAAGCAAGTTGGCCAAAGTTTGTCACGTTGAACGAATGCTATACAAATCCCTAAAATGACTCAATTTTCAAAACAATTTCCTGCACTCAATTGATAGTTGTCTGAGAATTGTAAAAACTTTTATTTGCATTAAGCAGAGTGCAGCAGTAGAAAAGAGCAAAAGTAATTAATTAAAGTACAATATTTTGGGCTATTTGGAACTAGCGGGGTAGTAACAACTTTGGATTGCATTTAGAAAGGGCTTTAGGGCAGAGAGCAAAGACAAAAGATACTCCAATCATAAAAAGCACTTGCAATCATTTCAAGATCTGCGACAACAGATCTTACATTTTCTCCTACATATCAAATCTTGTTCTTAAATATTCAATCGTTCAACAACAGCGTTGCGAATTAAAGTCTGGTGTTGCTTGGTTTGCCAAGTTGCGGCTTGGCAGCGCATTTCACAAACAATTTACAGGCTCTGTTGCATGCTGTGTCTAGCAACAACAACTACAACAACAAGAATAGTTGCTGCAACAAATTCAGCTACTAATTGCAAAACGCCATGAGAAGCAACACAAATTTTTCATTTGCAGCTGTGGCGACTCCAGCTGATACAGCTACCATTGCTGTAGTGAAGAGACTAAAGTTGCATGCAGCTAAGTTTCTGCTGGCTGACACCACCACCACCAACAAAGCATTAGACATTTTTCACCTAGTGAGCGTCAACAGACGCAGATGAGTGCAAAATGTTGCAGGCACTAAATTGGTTAGCTGCTGCTGCTGCTGGCTGGCCTTCTAAGTGCGCTGCTGCAAGTTGGGAGTATGACTTACAACAAGTCGTTGTGATGATGACAATGCGGCAACAACAGTTCAAGCCGAGAGTCATAATCAACACTCTACATATGTCTGCACAACCACCACCCCCCACTCCACATAACCACACAGACATGGTATCTCAGTGTCTGAGTGTGTGTGTGTGTGGCACTGTCTGTGTTTGGTTTTGTTTTTCACGTGCAAAATTGCTAGAATTTGGTGTGCGCATAATTACGTGGCACAAAAGTGTTGCAACAGCACAGTGCGTTGAGAGTGCTTGAATTGTGTTGCAGCTTTGTGACACACTGTGACGTCAACAAGTTGACTGTAAACCCATCAACAGGATCGCACTGTCTGCCATATGACGTATCCGCCATGTTGTGCGCGTTCCCTAACTAAGCGCATATATTTCGTGTAATTAAAATCGCATTGAAAGGGACTGAGAGCGTAGCGAGTGAAACAACATGAAGTTGCAAGGAGCGAGTGTTGCACATTGGTTTGCCTTTGAGGCAAGGCACCAAACTTGTTTCCACATGCGTGTGTGTGTGTACATGTGTTCTGCCCTTTTGCACTCTTTCACTATGTCTCCATCAGTGTGTTTGTGTCGTATCCGCCATTACTTTTTAACGCTTCTTGTTTGCGAGAGTTTGAGTCTGCGTGTGTGTGTGTGTGTGTGACGTAATTAAACAAAATTAACAACTCCTTTGGCATATAAATGAGATTTACGCAAGACTTTCAAAAAAATAAAAGAAACAGCAGAGCAAACTCTCTCTGTGAGCATTCGGAGCTAACTTTAAAATGTGAAGTGAGACTTATACAAGATTTTACAACAACAATTTTTCGAAGAAACAGTACAGAATTTCTAGCACGCCTTGGGTAGACCTATTAAAACATTCATGGCAAATCATTTTCTTTAAAACCTCCGTTTAAGTTGCCTCTAAGTCAAATCAAGTCACTCATGCACTTAGAATTTCTAATGTGGAGATCTCAAAAGAATATCATGAAGCTTAGAAAATAAATTTTCATCTAGATCTCTTGTAAACAAGTATCCATCCCATTGCTAATGAAGAGGTGTTGTGCACAAACAAAATGAAACATACCAAGCCATTGAATATGCAAATGGAAACGCATGTTGACAACAAAGATAATGCCCATGATGACAACACGAATGACAACAAATGAGGAAAGCAAAGAGTAGCAGCTGGATGAGCAAGAGTGTCAAGAATTGTGACTGGAATGAGGTTAAGTTGAGCCAACAGAGCCAGCGTCAATTGTAGCTGACGGAAATGAAAACAAGCTGCTTTTCGTGGAAGGGTTTTTTGGCTGAGGGACGCGGGCCGTCAACACATACGCGCCATATGTGGCGTATGCGTTATATTTTTATTTTATGCGCTGCGTTGCTGTTGGATTGTGTGATGCGCTCTTGGGCATAAAATTCAAATTAAAATGTCGCCAGCTATATGAAAAATGCAATAATAAAGCGTAAAGCAAGATAACATGAAAAGCGGATAGAGAGGAGAGACAGAGAGGGAGGAAAGAGAGAAAGAGAAACATACAGATAGAATGTTATTTTGCAACTGTTTGCATGTGTGGCATACAGTGCGTATGCGTGTTGCAAGTTATAGACTTCTACTACTACGCAATTCTTTGTAACAAAATTTCAATTACAAAGACCGTAGCATTTTTGTTGGAACTTAGCTTAACTAAAAAATAAAGAAGGAATTTCTTCTAACAAGAAGCACAAAGTTAATTAAAATTGTTAGTAGAAAAACAAGGACAAAAATGGAGGAAATTCCGAGACAGATACAAAGGCAAAAATCGAATGAGAATCAATTTAAGCCTTTTGTTTTGCGAAGCTTTGTTTTTGTTGTGCTTTAAAGTTTTGTCAGCTGCCTCAGCCATCTATCTCTATAAAATATGATTGGCAATGCACAGAGAGAAAATGCGTTCGAGTGACGACAAAAACTAACTACAAGTTATGCAGGGTATTTTTTTTCTTTTTTTTTTGTACATTGCCAAGTCATTCTGCGCAACCTCAAAGAAAAACAAAGTAAATTGTTTTGCTTCTCGACTAGATGAAAATGACTAGACATGTTTGTTCATCAATTACTCGTCAATTTAGAAACTTTGTATAGAAACTTTTTGTTGTGGCCAACAAACTACTCGATTTCGAACTGCTACATTTGTGAGCGAAAAAAAAAAATAAAAAAAAAACGCATTAGTCTTAACCTTGAGTCGCTGAGCCCCGCTACACCAGCAATTCATCAAATTGTAAAAACTTGCATAATGATGCGGCTCTATAAGCAGCCGACCAGAGTTGGTCAATAGGCCATTTGATGGGCAAGTCTGATATTGTTGGTAAGACCCATTAGACCTACAGTTGCCTCACTTTATTTAACTAAGTTGTAAACAAAATGCCAGAAATTATATGATATTAAAAAAAATTAATAACCAAGCGCGGCATATTTTCCGCACTCTTAAACACAGTAGGCACTTAATATGCTTAAAAAAATTGTTTAAAACCTTGCTTTATATACATTGCGTACTATGCTGACCACTTAAATAGATGAAGCGTTATTGCGATATTGGCAGGTGTCTAGTGGTAATTAAATAAAGAAGTAAATTTCTAAAAGTGACTGAATTCTGAAAATTATTTTGTAATATAATAAATTTATATCTTCCAACATATAAACTGTAACGAAATAATATGAAATCATCAGACAGACAACAGAGAATTTTTCGCTTTTACGAATTTCTGGCACACCGTCTAGAAGTTAGAGATAACACTAATTTCAAACCAATCAAGCAAGTAAAAGGCGAATTTTAAGTCTATTTAGTAAAACGCATAAAACCGGCCAAATTCAAAAATGATTTTTAATATTAATTTAATGATTAAGCCCTATATACATTACTTATATATAAGTTCTTATCGCATTAGAAAGCGACACACATTGATTAAACAAAGATAATAATTGATGACTTGTAAAATATAAAAATTTCCTCGAAATATTTTTACTATCAATACGAAGAATTTTGAAAGGAAAGTTTATGAATACATCCAGCGTTGCTCATTATCTTAACTTTTCAAGCGTGACTCTACAAAATATCAAGTTTTTAAAAATTCAGTGTACCTATGCGACGCATCTTAATTGTAAAAAAAAAATTATATAATTTTGTGATTCTTTTTAAAACTCGCTCTTAATTATGTCGTATTGTACAATACTATATACAACTTATGTATCTTTGCACACAGGCTCTGTGGCAGTTTGTTAATTTGTGCGTGGCCAAAAAGATCATAATACATCGTGTTCAGGTCTATCGTAAATGTTTTGGCATCTTTTTAGAGGTCTTTGCGCTGATCTGCTCATTAAAACTAACAACTCATCACAGGCACAAACAAGCGCCTAACGAGTTTTGTTCTTTTGTTGTTCTATTGCCAAAAGTCAAAATGGTTTAAAAAATAAATATATATATAAACTTTTAATTTGTTTGGGTTGTGTTCTGTCAAAAGGCGTGCCGTAAATATTTTAGCGAGGATAGGACTCACAAATAATCTGCAAGTAATGTTAAAATTGTACTTTGCTTAGGCTCTAGTTGTTCAGCAATATTAATTAAGAATTATTATAATTTGATAAATTGTTGATTGCTAATCGTAATTCTTTTATTTTTTGTATCTTTGCAGGTATGTAACCAAAACGACAGTTTGCCAAATATATCTTACGAATTGAAAGCGCAGTGCTAAGTACAAGTTATCATACTCACCTACATTAAGACATCTCTAGATTTCGCAGGTATGCCCAGTTTTGTGAGCGTGACCTTCAGTCGGGTACTCCAAAGGCAGATGGGTTCTCACCCACTAAGTTGTTCTATGTTAGTTTGTCGGCTTTCTCAGCAAACACCTTTTTTAGCTAGAGCTTCTTGGTCTATACGCACAGTACGTTGCATCGTAGACGTCTGGTAGACGTCTAGGCCGTTGTATAGCTTATACATGGATCATTTGATGGACCAAAGATTTGGCGAAGAATGTTTTCCTCGAATATCTCATGATACTATATCGACTTAAAAGAACACATGTATTACCTTTATTACAAAATGTGGGCCTCGTAAGCGTAGTGGTAGCCTGAAGTTTAGTGGTTCGATTGCAGCACTGCTATATTTGTCTAGCAGTAGCTTCGCTAGCAAATAAATAAACGCAACGCTATTTACCAAGGAAAATTTCTATCTATTATAGACACCGTCATTCGGATACGCTCCCTGTTCTCTTCGAACAACTATTTATAGAGATACCTCAACGCTTCACCTTAGGAACGATGACCAAAGTCAAGGAGAATAAATTTAAGTTTAATTTTGCACAAAATCTAAGAATTGGACATTGGCATACGTATTAAGAGGTTGTATCTATTTGCTGTCTGAAGCTAAAGGGGACCTTAAATGGTAAACATTTTATCGTATATACTCTTGGTAATTTACATACGCACAAGTTTCCTACCGCTTTTTTGTTTATTTTTTTTTTTCGAAATTAAGTTTAAAAGTAATTTTCAAAAATTTGAATTAAACCTCAAGTTATCAACTCACATGCACACATATATCAGAACCAGATAGGCGTAAATATTACATCATAAATTATATACAAATTATGACCACAATGTGGTTCAAACACACACACAGGCTCATCCATACACGCACACTTTTTACAACAACAAAAAGCCCCACACGCACACACTCAAGCTGGAAAATGTTCATGTTGTCTATCGATAGCAGAGAGCACTCTATTATGGAGCTGTCAGTTTGGCTGCACAATAAATGACATAAGTGCGTGTGTCTGAAACTTTTGTCTAACCAAACGATTTGCCTAGGCCTTTTGTCTACGCTGTCTGTCTCTCTCTCTCTTTCTCTCTCATTCTCTCTTCATATTAAGTGGCTTTACCTTGTATTATCAACACCATCGGCGTCATTTGCATGCACACAGAAGCCAAGAACAAATTGTCAGAGTCATAGAATCGTAGACCTAGACTTGCTTTTATTGGTGCATCGGGGGGAGCTTTACTTATTGAAAACGCAAATACACGAAATTGTTAGTAAACCAAAGACAGGCAAAACAACATACAAAGCAGAAACGAACACAATTGAAATGCAAAACATAATACCATTATTGGAATTTATGGAAATAATATATGGGTGGAGTTAATGTGTTTGCCTGAAAATTTATAAAATTAAAAACCCTGCAGGGCTACCCGTATGGGTAAGTATCCATATATATGGGTGAGTGGAACGCGCGCCGGGCCGATGACTTTTTAAACGATTTACTTAAGGTGGCTACGCCGCAGACAAAGTTCACAAAACTGAAATGCGCAGTCAAATATATATATATGGGAGATATGTACATATGAAGTAAATCTGTACGTTTGTAAGCGAAAGTACTCGTCTGGTCGTACCCGCTTCCTATACTCCTCCCAGCGCATGCTGCATGCGGTTTATAGAGTAAGCAAGTAGGGGAAAAAAAGCAGCCAATTTAACGCTTGAATACAATTTTCAATTTAAAGTTTTGCGCTTTTCCACCAAAGTTTTTTTTTCTGCTCTGGCAACGTAGTATATCCCCAAAAACCTGACTATACACTGGAACACTTTATATATATATATATATAGTACACTGAAGTGTATAAAAACTTGCTCCTCTCACTGCTGCAACTTGTTACGTTGTAGCGAGAACCAGCGCAAGTCTGGTAACCCATTGTCAGCCAACACAATGCGCCTCTCTTTTAGTGGCACGCACAATGTGCTCCCATGGAAGTTTACATAGAGTCTCGGGATGTTGATGAAGTGCAGCACACGATTCTGTAGCAAAAATCCATCAAAACGTAACAAAAACCAGAGTCAAAAAATGAGCAAAGTAAAGCAGCGAAAAAGTATTGCATAAAAGTGAAAAGTTTACTTTGATTAAAGTTCAATTCAAAGGCATAAGGAAGGTACTTGAGATACACACTCAGATATAAAGTATACGTCACGTAAGATGGCAAAAGCCAAAAGCACATGTCGCCTTAAATCAACTACATTTGATTGAAATAATTGCGAAAAAGTCGTAAATGGCAAGTCAAGTGGGAGTGTAAAAAGCATTTGACAGCACTGTTGAGATTGCAATATTGATTATTTGGATGGAGGGGGGGATTAAAAGCAGTATAAGAATGAACATGACATCAGTGAATTTTGGTAAATTGCTGAGTGCTGAGATTATACGCTTGAAGGATTAATGCATTTAAGGTTAGATGTACTGGGCTCGCTTTAATTTTAAGATTTGGCTTAAGCAACTCAACTGAACTAAAACTGAAAACAATCTCGAGACTGTGTGATATTTTAGTTGTATTTCAAATTTGTTTAAATCAAAAACCAATCTATTGTGCAACAACAAATTGGGCCGTATTATATGTCTTAATTTAGACTACCAATTAATTAACAAATATCTTTTACACGAAATTTGAAATTGCCAAAATAAAAATTAACTTTTAAGCTTCGTATAATATTTTTGCTGCATGTACATACTACATCGATACATACTATTTCTTAGTAATTCCTGCAGACACAGATAGATTTCCAACTCTGTTATCAGCACTTTGATTTTTTTTTTTTTTTACTAACAATTTACTTTATCCGAAACTCCAGGCCCACTTTAGATGCAATTATTGTATCAAATTTTTTACAAACAGTAGCTGAGCTGTCGGTTCACATATCAAATACTGCCTGCATCGCATCCCTGGGCACTGACCAGGCTGGAGCATTGGCCAACCATTGCGTGTCAGACATTAATCAATACTATATGCTGCTGTTGATATTTATGACCATGCCTGCAGGATTTCCAAACTGAAGCTCTAATGATAGAGCAAGTAACAACAGATACCAGGACATAAAGCAAAGAAAAAAAAAAACGCCAGCACTTAATTTCAAGTTGCAATGGACGGGGAGTCACAATCAATAACGATTTAAGGTTGTTACTACAATCTACAGGCTGCAGGATAAGGAGAAATACAAAATACCAGATACCAGAAACAATATGCCAGCCGGTACGAACACCTAAGATATGCTCACAAAACAGAATATCAGACACATTGGACAGTTAATTGTGTGTGTGTATGAGTGTTAAAGTATGTGTGAGTGTGTGTGTGTGTGTGTGTGCAGGACATAATAATAAAACGAAAGCGAAACACACAAAATAATAATGAGGGTAATATTGGGCAAAAACAAAATTGGTAGCAACAACAAGAATCTAAAGAACAATAAAAACTAGTGATACGCTTAAGATCGAGCCGTAACGAATATAATATACACTATGAGATGCCTATATTTCTCAATTATAGGGCTACAGGTTTTGTGCTGAAAAAAGCAAGAAATTTTGAACGATTACTTGAAAATTTATATAAATGCGATTTAATTTTCTAAAAACAAACGATTGTGAGTGTAAAAAATTTGGAAATTTTTATTACAGAAATTTGAATCTATATTTGAAATGGTTTCCGAATAAGTTAAAACAAATATTATTTAAAAATTTTCCATTAAATATATTAAAATTATTTCAGTATTTAATGTGAGTGTGAAAAACAATATTTTTTTGAATAAGTTAAATGCAAGCGTGTTAAGTGCGTGAAGCACTTTTAAGTGCCAAACATTATCTGCATTATCTATAAACTTAAAAAAGCAAACATCTCGTTTCGCTTTAAATATTCGTACAAACTTGGCATATTAACTTCTTTGAAGGGTATACCAACTACAACAACAACAACAGCAGCGACAATCAGCTTATAGATATTTTTTCACCGTCTTTTTGGCCGAGAAAAGCGAAACTAAAAGTGCCAGGGCTGATAGCTTTGTTATAGTTGTTGTTCTTGTTGTTGCTTCTGCTGTTTTTTTTTTTTGACGAGTTTTTATAGTTCGTTTGCCAGGCTTTTAATACATGGCCAACACGCGAACCTTTGCCTGCCAATTTGTACGCTTTCCTGTGGTTGTTGTTGCTGTTCTTCTGGCTGTTATTTCAACTTTTTGTTGTTTTTGGTTACTGGTATTTATTGTTGTTGTCATTGCCTCGTTGTTTTTTTGTTTTTGGCTTTTACGACTACCGACAAGCATATTTTTTTAGTGTGTGTGAAAAAACTAATAAAGGGCAATTTTGGCAATTCGTTTCGTTAGTCAAAACTTTGCCCCTAGGGGTTAGTTTTGATTCTGAGCAGCGCAATGACAATGGAATTTATAATGAAATTATTATACACGATGGGTCGTTCGGTCGGTCGTCTAGTTAAGCTTGAGGCAGGCAAAAAAAAATATTATTAAACCGGCCCAATATGGGGCCCGCATATGGTGGTGACCCTATTAAAGTCATATGCCTAAACTAACCCACCCTTCGAGACACATTATGTGACTTACTCCCACACAAACATAAAAGCCATTTATATATATATATATATATGTATATGTGTGTGTTTGGGCATATAACTTTGTTAAGTCAATGCCTTCGAAAATCAAACACAATACCATTTAGAGGCTTAAATAAATGGAACTGTTGTATTTTTAATGCAATGACCAAAGGGCATATTAAATTTATGATGATGTTTACCCGGAAGGGAGGCAATCTACGGGCATAAAACTGATTTTATCATTGTCGAAACTAAAGCTCCCAAGGGACTAGAATTTAAAATGCACTAAAACGCTGTTTGTTGTAGGCAAATATTTTTGTTAAGGAGGCGACTTTGACGTAAAACATGAGAGCCAAATGCAATTCGTAGAAAATGTATATCTTTTTTTTGTGGAAAAACGCTAAATACCAAATGTTAGAGTTGATTAATTTCAAAATTTAAGTGCAAGATATTTTGAATTTAACTTTATGCTATTAAGTTACTCCGTACTGCTTTACAAGATATCCAAGCTGCAGTTACATATGAACTATTAAAGTCTATGATACTTTACCTTTACTACTTATCTATGTTTCAAATGTACAATGTCGAGGGTGGTCATTACCGAAAAGCACTCCACTCTCTAAGTAGTAACTAATCAAGCGTAAAGCCTTTGTAACGTGTTCATACACAATTTAAGATATTTTAATCCTTTGTTTAGAAACAAACAAAGAAACTTGCTGCTGATAATCAATTTAAATTTAAAGCATAATAAAGCTCAATCGAACTTCCTGTAAAATAAGAATTCCCCCATCACGAATTTGTTGAAAGCGTACCCACTACTTTCGTAAAGGTATCAAAAATTCGGCGTGCCTACAAAATACGCTTTGTCTTGTAATTTTTTCTCCACCATAAATGCCTTTACATTTATTTATTTTTATGTATTTGGCATAAAGAAAACAACATAGCGCTATGCGGGGGCTTCATGGGCAGGGCCTGAAGGTAGCCGCCACACGGGGTGGGTGGCCATCAGTCCTCTAGCACGCCAGCCCATTCATAATGCTTCTACTTGATGATATACACTGATGGAACTGGGTAGCACTGTCTGGGGCTAGTTGGCTTGGCAGTTGTAATGCTAACGCTTTGCCTCATGCCACTGCCTCGTTTGTCACTGAGCGCTAAATTTTCTTGTCTAATTTTCAATGCCAGTCACGCATATCCTGACAGGCGGCAGGCTGGGTAGATGGGAGGGTCATGAGGGAGCTGGTGTGCGGGACGTAGCATTGTGGCATTATTTTTAACTTATTTATACATTTTTGCCACGGTCTGTGGCAGCTTTGAAGCTGCCTGGCAACCAATCCGAAGAACCAAAAAAAAAAGCGATGTAACTAATTTATGTTGTTTTTTTCAACTTGTTAATTTTGACTTGGGGTTTTTCGGGCTTGATTTGGATTGGATTTGGTTTTGGGTAAGCAGGCGCCATGGCTACTTGAAGGCATTTTGGCATTTCCGGTAATATTTTCCAAGGAACACAATAATTAAGGGCAAAGCGAAAACAGAAAGAAAAAGGAAAAACACATGTGAGCTAATCTGCCTTATTTCAGTCTTGCTGCGTCGTTAGGGTCTCCTATCTCTTGGAAATTTATGTTTTGAATATATTTAAAATGCCGACGCCCCTGACTCACTGACGACCGAACTGAACAAGCAGCAGAAGAGAGATAGAGAGAGAGGGAGAGAGCAACAACAACAACAGCAAAATGAGAGCATAAAGAAAAACAAAAAATAAAATTTCTTAATGAATTTGACCCCCAGTGTCAATTTAAACTGATTAAACAGACACCCGTACTGTGTGTACGACGAGAGCAGGCGATCTCAATGTACTCAATATTTAGCGCTCTATCTCGAGATCTCTCTCAGCGGAAATGTGACGAGTGGAATTGTCTGCGCAATTTGAATTTATAATTAAAACGGCAGTTTGGAATACATATTTTTTCGTCACTATTTTATGGTTTTTGGACAACTTTTATGGGGGAGAATAAAGAACTGTTGAGTCAGAAATTTCTTCCGGCTCTTGACTGAATTTATTGGTAAAATTCAAATAGGCAAAGGATTATCAATGGAGGTTTGGTTTAGTAATACTAATACTGAGCATATTGTACTTTTGTTAACCTTAAATTTTAAATTAATTATTGTAAAATATTTATATTGAGCTTAAAGCCAAAAGTTTCAAAAAAAGCTGACTTCCTCAAAACGTTGCCGTTCTTCATTTTAGAATGATGAAAACTATTTTGAGTTTCCCTCAAAACAAAAGTGTTTGAAAATACAATATTTGCTGCATGCTAGTACCATTCTTTTTTGTAATGTTTAAAGCTTTTAAATATTTTTCTGTTTATTAGTTTGTAATAGTTGCGTTCAGCTGCCGATAAGCGGATTAGGGTACTTTATCATGGTTTTGTTGTATCTTTTTTTTTTGTTACAGACAGCTTAATTCCTAAATGTATATGTTTTTATCCGAATTTTACAAAATACCTTTTAATTAAAATACTATACATATGGTAAGCCATGAAATTGTTGCAACATTTTAAAAGCTTAAAAAAAATAAACAAATGTATATGGATAAAATATTAAACTTCTTTTTTGGCATTGCCAGTTTTTAAACTGCACAAGTGCACAAAATAATTTAAAGATTTCAAATAGCCGAAGTTTGTCTGCTGCAATATATAATAAAATATGTACAAAATGTTGATTGGCATTTCAAATTTGAAAATTCTATTTTATAAATACCAAAACTATTGTATTTTTAAATTTTATGTCAGAAAACATGTATTCTGCATATGAGTTAAATAAAACTTGGCATAATTTTTAATTTTCTATAAGGAAAGAAAGAAAATGAATATGTACGTATCGCATCTGTAATTATATTTAAATAAACTGCAGAAAACATTTCTTAATAATTAAAAAGCAGAAACTTAACATTTTTTGTATTGTTTTTTTTTCATTTTAAATAAATTAATTTATCTCAATATTTATTTCAAAGCTTAAACATTTTGCTGATATCTAATTTTATTTATCTTTTTTCTTTCAGGTATGTACAAAAGAGGTTTGTGTATTCGCCGTAGCAATTGTAAAAGGACATAAGCAAGATCTGAAAGTTCAGACTTCTGTCAACCTGTTAACCTACATAGCTTTTTCACTACTCATGTTATGCTAATAATTATGCACAGATTCCAATTCACTCTTAGAATCAGCAGTTCCGGAATGTTTTGCCCATCAACTTTAAAATTTATTTATTTCGATTTATTTTTATTAAACGAAAAAGCATATCCCTTCTTTAAGCTGAGAAATAAAAATTTATTTTCAATGACTTTGCTATGTATCACTTACCAAACACTAAATCTAAAAAATATTCTTAACAATGATAATGAAACGTAAAACCCTTAATTGTAGAAATGGTTATCACTTTAAGAACAAAAGCTGACATTTAACTAAATTTGTTGGGATACGACAATTCGCAATGTTTAAGCTTGAATGGTATACAATAGCACGAAAGCAGACTTGGTAAAAGTCATTTGTACAATGATAGTTTGTAAAAACTTTAAGTGCTTTAAAGGCGAAGTCATGTTCCTTCCTTTAAGAAATTTTAATCTTTTACAAAACCGAATTGTAAGACATTTAGTGCTTCTCCAAAATGTTTGCTACTACATCCGAGCACTTGACATATGTTAGTTTACATGTCTGACGCAGCCAAAGCCTTTAATACTCATCAGGTCTATTTAAGGCAATTTAAATGCCTATGCCCATATACATGAACTCCCTACTGCCACGCCTATATAAAAACATGCCCATATATATACATATATAGTAAGTTATATACCACGACAATTGCGATCCGCTTGTCTTATTTACTGCGCATTAATGCCTGAAATTAAAATGCTGGCAACGTTGACTCTACCAATGCCATCTTCAGTACAAACCGTTTCCGACAGAGCCCCCCAAAGATAGTGAGTGGAGTACGTTTAAAATGAACGATGTATTTGTCTACGTCTGAAGTCTAATTTTAGCAGCGACTGTGCACGGTTCGCTCTCTAGTCGGGGGCACTCAGACAGTAGCCGCAAATACGCAGCATGGGGTGCCACTTGAAATCTCGACAGTGCAGTGCACAAAAAAAACAGGCAAAGAGTAGAACAAGAAGGTGGCAGGGCAAAAAAAAAAACAAAAAAAGAGGGGAGACCAAAAAGGTTTATTAAAGAGCTGACAACGACGTTGTGTCAGTAGTAGGTAGACATTGACGATGACGATGAGCACTCCATACGCAATTACGACAAATCCAGTGTGTCTTGAGCTGGCGAGGGATAAACGAACCGGCAACATTGGTTGCCTGTTCTGTGCAAGAATAGACGCAGCCAAAAGAAAACAAAAGATGCAGCGAAAATGGAAAGGGAGCAAAAACAAAAACAAACAAGAAGGATATTGTAGCAAATGGCAGTGTACACATAAAGAGAGTGCAAACAAAGCCAGATGTAGCTGAGTTGCAACAATCTCGAGAGCGCGACGAAGTTGCAGCTGCAGCCATGTGTTGCATTTCAAAGTGGCGTAGAGTTATGGCAAGCAGCATGTGGCAGTTTCTCTCCAGAAAAAATTGGAGAAAAACAGGCTTCAACAGTTTAACAGTTTGTCTATGTTGATTGCCACATACAGTTCGTTCACAAAATATTCGAACAGCTTTAAAATGGCCGCCGCATCAGCTAAACTTAATTAAGTTGTTACTGTTTCTGTTGCCTACTTTTAGGCCCAATGCAGGCCTTGGGGTCTTGCAAGTACTTGTAACTCAATCAATTTAAATTGCAACACTTGGTTTTTGGCACATTAATGCAGAGTCACTGCAACTGTCTATAGTATCTTGGAAGAGAAAATGCAAATCCCCTTGCACTGTAATTTAAGTCAATGATGCTTAGTACGGCACCCTTAACCAGTCCAGATTATTGTGGCAGGTAGCTGTGGTACGGGTTACTCTACGGTTTGTTTGCATAATTGCAACCAAGAACAACAAACACAACACGAAGCTACTGGCTACATTGCGGCACGTAAGCTATTACGGTAGCAAGCAAAGAGCAAGTAAAAGCACTTGAAGAAAAATTGGATTTGGTTAAGGCGATAGTTTTATGATATATCGGATTATAGGGGAATTTGCGGATATTCTGAATGAGCTTTCACTAAGTTAGCTGGTTTTAATTGATGGGCATTTGTACTATGCTAAGGTTGTAACTAAAGAGAAGGGATTTCGGCTGCCTGGTGGGCAGCAGTTGAGTTTGTTTTTATTGTGCCCAGTAGTTCCTCAAACTTGCCGTTGTGATTATTGATGTTGCAACACCCATTCTTGTTAGTCATATCTGCCAGATCATAATCTAGAATCTTGTTGTTGTGTTCTGCAACCTGTTCGTTTTTTCTGTCAGCTAAATTTGACTTTATTTTCTTAATATCGATTTGTCTGCATCCTCCAGGATTCACCATAGATCCAACAGCAAATTTAAGAATATAATAATAAACTTAAGCATAAGGCAAGCATTAAACAGAGAATATTCAATCCTACCCAATTCTGCTGTGAATATTAAATATTAAATCAAGCAAAAATCTTTAATTTCTCCCAGTGCATGTTACTGATTATATGGGCACAACACAGATATAGACGTAGAGAATATGTTATGCAAATGCGTTTATGTACAGGACAAGAACAACAATAATGGCAGTAACGTTATTGACACCCATTGCCATGTAGAACGTACCCAGTATCTGTATATGCAAATTAATTTCACATAATTAATACGAACCAACTTGGCTTTTAATAACGCATTTTGCCAGAGCTAAGTTGGCAGGCCAAGAATTGGGTCAGCAAAGAGCAAAGCTCTACATGCAGCAGCAGGTCAGTCAAAGGCATCATCTTTGATAAAAATATTTCCATAAATACCAGTAAAAATAGTTGAAATTTCTTAAATATTGCCAACAGGCAGCATTCAAGATGATGGGTAGGTGTCAAATGTTATACGAGCATATCCTGGGGCTGGCTACTACGTAACGTAATTCAAAGGCTAGAAATGCATTAAAGTTTAATTGGTTTTCATGGTTTAAAGCTTTGCATGGCTAGGTGCCTGCAACATCTTTGTTGAGTAGACGCATCAGCTGGTAACGTGAAGCATATCAAAGCAGATTTTCGATTTTTGTGAAATTTAAACGGAGTCAGCTATGCCCAAAATCGTTGTAAATGCTCAACGTGCTCTAGTTCAGGCTATGTTTATGCCACTCACGCCAAAAATAGGCTCTGCCAGAGTGCATTTATCATCATCGGCAAATAAATTTGCACCTGCTGTCCATAACTTGGTCAACTCATCATCGAGAAACACAAAATTCTAATTAAGTTCTAGCAACAACAGTGCCGGCAAAAAGCGTTCACTAAATCTCAAATGTCAATGCCGGGAAAGGGCTGGCCATGCTCAGCATTCACAATTTTTGGTATTTATTTTGGTCATACCCAACTTTGGCCATTATTATTCTCGGCTGGGGTCAAGAGTGCTGGCTCCAACTGCCAACGGCAGGTGTCACTGCGTCACAGTGCAGTAGCAACAGCAACAACAATAGCAACAGCAAATGCACAAAAATGGCCACCGGAAGGCATTGGTGTAAAAATGATAAATTATCTAAAAATTTTGCAAAGTTTTGAAAATTACGCATTAAATCATACAGAAATGGTTCGTGGCTGGGGTTTCGAGTGCGAAGTGCAAAGTGCAAAGTCAGTGCAATTTTCACATAAAGTTCATCAAGGTGACACAAAAAAACTGAAAAAAGGAAAAACTATTTTAATGCGCTTTTTAAAGTAGGGCTTGTCTGCTGGCATAATGGCGCTCTGCATGTTTTTTTTTACATAAATTTGGAAGAAAAACAAAGGGCTAGTACATAAAATATAAGGAAAAAAAAGTTGAAAGTTGCAGAAATTGTTTGCGAAGGCCGGGGCAATAATAATTGAAAATATTTGCGATACCGAAGACTAGTAATTTGGATAAATTAAATAAGAAAATTTCAGTCTATGTCTAAAATTGAAATATCTTTAACTCTAGCAATGAGAGAGAAGATACAAATTTAATTCCATAAAGATACAGTCTATAAGTGATTATTTCAAAGAATTATTTCTGTAGAATCATTTTAATTTATTTTTTTTACTGATTTGAGTATATCAGCATTGAAGTGTTTGTTCTAGTTTGGTAATAGGTTATGGGTACAATTAGTTTTAATGTTCGCATTTTTCCGATTTTATTGGCATTTAGAAACAATTTCGTAAGACTTCATAGTGTTTTCTTATCTGTGATCGTTAGTGACTAACCGGATGTAAACTTGAAAATTTTTAAATCACTTTTGACTCTGCTGAAAGCGAACTATGTACTCTTGGGTGTTCAAATATAAATAACAGAAATCATTTACAACAGCTGATCCCCTGCTGCGCCAAATTTCCAAACAATGAGTCGGCTATAGAGAGACGGCACTTGACTAATTGCTTAACCGTCTATTTATGAACACACGGTGTTTAACTTATGGCAGACAATGTACGCTGCTGAGATTAGTCAGTTACATGACATTTGAGCTATGATCTCAATAGAATTTTTGAATATTATGAAAGTGTTTTTGTAAAGTCAAAAGTTTTTCATATTTGTTTTCCGTGACATATTTTCCAATATATAGAATATGCTGCTGTTGTTGTTTCGTAAACATATCATAACTAGTGATAATGGAACTCGAGAACGACTTAAACGATTCACTTGAATTTTAACGAGTGTGCGCATGCATTACAAATTTAAAAAAGTGAAAATGTTACGCCGACAAGCCAATCGGTCTTTGGAGCAAGGTGTCTGTAGACACTTGTGTGGTTGTAAACGATTTTTTGGCGTTTAAAACAATTTTCTGGCTATTCATTGATTCGAATAATTTATTTCCCGACGCCAAATTGGCAACTGGGCACGCAACTTTATGCACACTGCCTACTAGATGTTATTTCGCTGCCCACGCTACAAATTAATTACTATTTACTTTTTGTAAATTGTACATAAGCCCTTGTTCTATAGTGTATACAATAGTCAGGCCAGACGCTCGATATAAATCTCCGTATTCGCACTTGGTCACGTTTTTGGCGTGTGTTGGCACCGGGACACTGCATATTTGTTTTGTCTTTGTTGGGTTGATTTTTTTTTTTTTGTTTTGTTTCTACTCTTGTCATAAATTTTTTAAACAAACATCGAGCAAAGGTAGCAAGCAACAGTCAGAGCACATTCATTATTATGTTCAGTTGTTCCTCTGAATGTTTGTTGTTGCAAAGCATAAAATTGTATGCTCCTTGAATGAAAACTACTGGTAGTTTGGTAAATATTTTGCTTTTGGATTTTCATTATAATGGCTTGGTTGTTGGGAGCTTACATGGGGCGGCGCACTGTGTTTTTATAACTGCTTGTATTTTTGGTTGTTATATATTTTTTATGTCTATGATTTGCGCGCATTGTTCAGGGCTGTTGACCAAATGGCAGTAACTGTGATGGTATGGCAGCAACTCAAGCATAACCAAGTGCTTGAGGAGAGCTTAGACAAGTTTTGGTGCTGTGCAGCGTCCACTTGGCTGGCCTTGATGTGCTGCTGCTTACCTTATAGCACTTTACAACACTGACCCCTGCACTTATTCACTCGTTAGCTCGCCCTCCCTACTAAACACACAGCTTCACTTTATGTTTGTTTTGGGTTGACTTGGGTCAACTAGTTGAGACATGAACCTAATTTACTGGCTGAGTGCCTTTCATGCTGTGCACCGAATGAATGAATGAATGTCTTATTTAGTTTTGTTTGTTTTCTCAAGTTTTTATTCCGCATGCTTGACTGTAGCGTATAGGGTGACGTATGATATCTTGGTCTCTATCTAGTATTTGCTAGCAAAATACAAATAGTAAATTTATCCACGTGATAAAAGTTAAAATTAAAGCTGTCTGCACATGCTTAAAACTTGATCAAAAACAAAATCCAAGTGGAAAATATTTTCCTGTGAAAACAACACTAGAAACTAAACAAGCACCATCACGTATTGGGCCAAGTTTTCGATATGGCTGTTACCAAGTTTCTGTTGCACAGCATGGCGCCTAATTGCCAGAGAAGTAAATTCAATATATACCCATTTATTTTCCTTTACTTTTACTCCTCTTATAATGGCTTATCATAAACTGTGCTACACATGTCCTAGTGCACCTTCTTTTATTCAAGGGAATGCATACAATTTCCGCTTTTTATCTGCTACTAGTTGTGTGCAAACCTCCACTTCACATCATGTAGCACCATTTGAGTTGAGTGGTGAGCATGTTGCAACGGGCCCAGTGCGTTCCGGGCGCAACTTGAGCGTTTTAAAGCACTTGTTTTACTAGCACACAAGCTGCCAGCTGGAGATGAGCACGTGAGAGTAATGTTGCAGGTAATAGGGGTTGGGATAATAAGTTAAAGTAACCGAGTGCACAAGCTATACTCCCACCACCACATGAGACAGCCCACCACAGCTTGTTAAATAAAATTTTACTCACGCGCCCATCTCTAAGTGAACTCATGCACCAACTGTGCTTAATGAAGGCTCATCAACAAAGTTAGCTGAATGGCTTCTCATTCACATTCACCCACAAGATTGGCGCCACATTGAGCTGTTGGTCAGGTAGCCAGACAAGCCAGTCGACAGCCGGCTGGTAGCTCCAAGTCTGGCCCATCTGCCAATTACTTAGCTATTACACTACCTTACGCTAGGATTCCCTGTTTATCTCACTACCGAATGACTTTGAGCCTTGTGTCTCTGATGTGTGAGATAATTGCTACAGCGACTAGACACTAATTTTTGCAGATGCAGTGTTGTAGTCTACCTTGTGGCGTCAAATTGCCACTTGAAAGACAAAATATATTACAAAAGATAAAGGTTTCAAAGACACTGCACAGAACAAGCAGTTTTAGCATTTAGGCATTTGTCCTTTTGTTCTCAACTGTGTAGCAATAAAGTTGATGGTGCTCAACCTACGGATTATAGACAGAAATTAGGAATGACTGTCTGATTAATTTCTGCGTTTGGTGCAGAAATGTAGTGCAGTGCAGACACGGCCAAACTTCTAAATCAATTGTAAATGCTAAAATATCTTCAATATAAAGGCTATATCTTAAATGTTTAAGCATTATTTTTAGAAAATATTTTCCTCAACTTTTTTAAGAATTGAAATTATTGAAAGATTTAAGTTTTGAAGAATCAATTCGTGCTTACTTGCATTTGTTTTCCTTAGAGCTATTCTAAGAGAGCAGTTATTCCAAGTTATCATAAATTGATGGGACTCACCAATACCGATTTATTATCCGCATATTTCATTCGAACTGAACACAAGTAAACTTAATTATATCTTTTAAGTGATATCTACAATTTCCATGTTTATTGCGCTCAACTTTCCGACTAAAAATCGTAGTAAATCAAAAGTTTTATCACTCTTAGAGGAAATGTTATTAAAATTTATGTTCCAAGTGTTAACAAAAGTTTCAAGTGCTGCCAAATGGCTTTGCTGACCCACATAACCAAAATCATGTCCGGCTTATTAATAAAAAACATTTCAACACTCTCTGGAGCATATTAAAAGCTTATGCATCAACAAACCAAATAACGACTTTAACTAACTGTTTGTACATGCTAAACGGAAAGCACGCAATGCCGTTAAAACTTCCCACACTATTGGGGCTTCAATATAACCCTTAACCCCTTTTGTGTGAACCCCGCAACTACTTTGGTTTATTTTATTTTTCATTTTCGAGCGTTTTGGCTTAGCTGCGCTTAACTAAATGACCAGCTGGCGCTGCGGCTATAGAAGTTTGCCTAGGGCAGCAGGGTGTCAGTTGGGGTGGCTGGTTTACAAGGGCGCAACGAGGAGTAAAACAATCTGGAAAATTAATTGATTTACAAGTGTGAAAAGCGCATACCCATAACAAACAATAACAAGCGTACACACAGATACACACTCTCACATACAAAGAAACGATTGTAAAGCAGCAGTAAAAATAATTAACACTTAACTGAAGTTATGGGCAATAACGAAGTGTGCATACTCTGTATTTCGCAAGTGGATTAGTGGGTTATACCACTGCAGAGCAGAGTAGCTCAAACTAGATCAAAATAAGTTTGTTAATGTGAAAAATTCGAAAACAAAATAGATTTTTTGATCTAAGCGAAAAAAACTAAATAAATGTACGAGTTTTCTGATAAAGAATAACATACCTTTAAAAATTCTCCCAAAAAAACATTACCAAATTGTTAAAACTAAAAGAAATTTAAGATATCAAACCCCATGTAACACATATTTCATATTGATAAGTGTGACTTTTACGCAAAAATACGTTTGAAGTTGGTTTGAGTACTTACAAAAATATGAATATTATTCCATATTTAATTAGATTTTGGCGACTAATCGAAAACTTTAATTCAAGATTGTTTAGTTATTTAAAAAACAATCGAAGCTTATTGGTTTTAGATGACAAAATAATTCTGCATAAGTTAAAATTCGTACAACCTCATAGTTGGCGCTAATATTATTGTAATACGAATTTAATATTTTTTTGTTGTTTTAAATATTATATTGTTCATAATCTAAAAATAAGGAAATATTCTTTACTACCCGTCTATCATCCATTAAAGATCTTCGTTCACAGTTCCGCTTAAAAACTTTCTTTCATTAAAACCACAAGCACTCTGTAGACTCTACTTTGTCTATAAAACTAGATAATATCTTGATCATCATCTGTCACAAAACAATCCCGGAAGCTATGTCTGCTTAAAAATGTGTCAGCACAGACGTATTCACTAGAGTTTTTCTGTACTTTATTCATTTGTAACTCTTGAGTGCAACAAAATATCACGTAACTTTCATAATACTCATTTAAAGAGTATATACTGCGGCAGTTGGTATTAGTTTTGCTGTTTGTGGAAATACAATCCGCTTAACGGTAATTGTCGCTGCAGGTATGTGGTGTGCCTGTGTGTATGAGTGTGTCTGTGGTCAACCAGGTTTGCTCCTCAAACACGTCACATGGTGTTCATCAAGCGCTCCGGGTAAGTTGAGTTTAGGTTAACCTACAACCTCTTAGCCCCGTAGGGCTTATACACCCGCTGTTGCGTGCTCCAAAGTGCCCCCAGGCACACTTTATGACATTTTATTTGCTGTTGGCCAACTAATTCGCGTGTAATTTACTTTCACACGCATGTCTTGATTTGTTGTTGACCATGTCGAGGCGTTAAAGTTCAACTAACCGTATACGGTTTTTAATATCCTAATATGCATAATAGAAAACTATATAAATATGAACATGCCACAAAGAGAGTCACCCGGGCTGGCTCATTTATATTTCATAAGTTCGACGTGACGCAGTGCGCGGCAGTGAGCCGGAAGTGAGCTTTTGTTTTTAGCCGTTAGTTTCTTCCGTTTCAAAATGGCTGGTTTTAGCAGGAGCATGGTGTGGTCAGAGGCGTGTTTTGGGCTTAACCATAAATGCCAGGTTTGCGTGTTGGGCCATAAGCATAATGTATAAACGTTAGGTGATTGGAGTAGTTGTGTATACAACAGCTATATGGTATCTGATAAGGCAATAGAAAAGTAATAAATTTTAGCTATCAGGTGTGGGTATCTATCGGTTACGTACGCAGCTTACATGGCGGGCGATTCCTAGATGACTTTTAGATTTATAGTGTGTTACGGACTTGATGTTGCCTATGGTGGCAGGGGGGAAGAGGGTATTTCAAACAAAACGTTGATTGCATTTAATGCTTTCAAATCAATCAAACGTTGTTGCAGAATGTGTGCGCAACGTTGCAACGCTGCTCCACGTAATAAACGACTTGCCCCGATTTGTGTGTCACCACTTGGCGGCGGCAATCTTGCCAGTGTATGGTGCAGTTTCTTTTGGTGTCCCTACTAGTTTCTATGCCGAAGAATAGCGTAATGAGTTGTAACTGCTCTTATCCAAACTGCGTTTATGGAATGATAAGCTATATGAGTTGTAAATTGATGTGATAGGGCGAAAGGTAAAGAGAGCTCCACAGATACAATGTCTAGTGGCTGCAGGAGCACGTGAAAGCAGCAGCACTCAGCAGTGTTGTCACTGACTAATAAGCCACTCTCTGCAAGAATATCTAAGAAGTTAGTAAGTCGGCTAGGACTACTTTTGATACACTTCTCTTCACTCTTCCGTATTACGGCTGACGACGTACCTTTGTGGCAAACCTCGCATATGTAAGCGAGCTATTTAAGTGTCTGAAGCGTTGTCAAGTTAACTTCTTGCCTTCACTTACAACTCAAACACAAGTTGTATGCTACGCAAGCCCGACTCCATACCCCCAACACCCCTTAGCCACCAAATACACTCTTTTCATGTTGCGTCTGTGTAATACGATATTTTTGGCTTCATTGCATTTTCAGTGCGTGACGACGACAATCAAAATGTGAAATAAACTTAAGCAAATCAGAAGAAAAAAAAAAAAAATGCACAATAGCAACTAGTGATTTACCACCTGCCAATACGCCCACCTCTGTCAAAATCCCTGCCCGTGACTACGCCCCTGAGCAAATCATAGATTGACGCTTCAATGCATCGAGTTAATGTTAAGTTTCAATTGATGTCATTTCTTATGGTTGGCTGGCACACATACCATTGACTTTATAACGTCATCTTATATAGCCAAGCAACGGTTTGGAGTGGCTGACGACCATATTATGTTAGTATCTCTCGGTGAATACCCCCTCCCGCCCAAAAAAAAAAAAAAAAAACTTCACTCATCATGCAATACAAACTGTCAAATTATGCGAAAATAAATAATGTGCGTCTGTCTGTCAGCGCTGAAGATTTATGAGACCCGCATTAAAGATGAAAAGTGGTGGAAATATAAATGGAACATTCTGCACAAATATGCAAAATTATTATTAAAAACAAAAAGAAGAAATAAGCGTATTTATTTTTTATATCTTAAATACCATGACTTAGTGAAAGAAAAAAAGGCACGCCACGAGAACAACGTCATGGCAGTCTATAAATGATGTACTTGAGTTTCGCTTTTAAGATTTTCCCCATTTCCCACTTGCTGTCGACAGTCTTTTTTTTTTGCTTTAATGTTTTTTATTTCACATTTTGCCACTTAACGCATCATTTAAGCTAAAAAGAAAACGACAGCGGTGGTCTTAGCCCTTTTTTAGCCGATACGCTTTCACAATTTCCTTTGATTCCGTGTAATTAAAAACGAACGAAAACAAGTAGGAAAATAATAATCTGCCTAGGCTATAGCTTTCATGGCCTTACTTATTAGTTGGGCCAACAAGTCGGTGGGTTGCATTTTTAAACGACGCAACTCTGGTAAATAGTGTATTATCGCGTATGAGACACCAATGCGCGTGCAGTTATCTTGAGTGCATAGATTATCCCAATTTAGGTGGGGCAATAGATCCTGACATGTCCAGGGAACGAGAAAAACGCTGGCGGCAAGCATTGTTAAGGCAAAAGTCTTCATAATATGAGGATTATTGATAGAGTAGTCTCGCAGCAAGGGATAGCGCCAGAGTCTATCTTCGGTCAGAGAGCACATAAGCTGGAAATGGTTGCATAGAAAATTGGTATTGAACCAAGCAGTAATCAAATGATCAGCCATTATGATGACACTTTTCGGTTTTGGATTTCTCGAAACCAGGCAGATATTGCTGTTGTTCGCTGCCTCCACATCTTTCCACAGCTGAGTGCTTAATGTGTAGCTGGCCTCACGATGCACAGCACTTGGACACCAAACGTTCTGCACAGCTTTGTTCTGTAGCTCCAAATCACTCCAAACAGTGTTGTTCAAGGAGCCGTATTCAACTCGCATTTTATTAAAAAACATGCCACGATAAAGGCAACCAGTTAGGTTTCCGGTTTGGAAATAAGTTGACTTGGGAGTAACCCTATGTTGCTGTTTAAGCGAACTCACCAAAAGATTTTTCACACATCGTACGTTGCTCATTTGCACACATTTCATTAAGCTTTTTCCTGGTTGAGGCATTTTTAACAATTTAGTAAATTTAGAGTGTAACTATGGAAATAAAATATATTTCAAAATTGGCAAAAAAAAATCTAGTTTTGATAATGCGATTTTTTTTTACTGAAACAATGATTTTAATCGAAGCGTATACTTAGTTTGAATAAAATTATACAATTTAACTACTCTATAATATTCTATTAAAAAATAATACTAAAAGGGCAGCAAAAGAGTGTGTTTTTTAGAATTGAGTTCGTGATTAAGATATGTGTTGCTTTATATTTACATTTAATTATACATTCTTTTATTTTGGGAATCTATACTGAAACAAAAACTGCTTGAGCACATGGTAAATGCCATCTTTACTTACTTGCAGCAAATAGTATGCAGAATTATTTTTTTCAGTTCGAATATTTTGTTTGTTGTCAACGCATTTTTAAGCTCTTCCATATTTCAAAGCCTTACTATTCTGTTGTTTGTCTCTACTCGACAGTATATGTCGTTTATTTTTATTCCTCTCACTCTTTGGCACGCCATTTGCATATCTAAACATTTATTCCTAAATAAAAAAATTTGTTTTTTTTTTATTTTTAAATATTTATATTGTGATTTTTAAAATTCTTCTACGTGCCATTTGCTTTGTTTATTGACAAGACAATGTAAAAATATTTGTAGTATTTTTTATTTTTATTTTATTTGTTCTCTGCTTTGTTGTTGCTTTAATTTTTCATTGAAATTTATTGCACAACAAACAAAACTAAGTGCAGACACTTTATAAACAATGAAGGTCTTTTAATGTCCCTCAATTGAAGTTTGAAAAACTTGTGCGTTCTCTGCTGCTGCTGGCCTGGCCTGGCCCAATCAATAAATGAACTTTTAAGCCAATTTCGATTTCATTTGCAAAGTCAGTGAATAATCACAATGCAGCTCAGCGCAATCTTTCACGGGGTTTATTTTTTTATTTTTGCCAATTTTCGCATATTTTTAGCTGGTTGACTGCTTTTACTTCCAATTATTTAATTTTCCACTCACGTTTCGTTACGTTTCCACGTATTTTTTTTTTTTTGCTATACACTCACTGTACCCAATAGATTAAGTAAGGGTATGCAGCAGCATTTGAGCACTGAAAAAAATCTAAATTTACTGGGCCATGGATGTATGTACACTCAACTGTTTATACGCTTGAATAAATAAACCTTGAAAAATGTAGCAGCTCAAGAGGTCAATGAGGTATTTTTTTTGAATGAAAAGTGTATGTGGGCGGGCTATCCCAGCTCCCATAAAGTTCAGCTGCTACATTTGCACCTGCTGTAGAGTATTCCACTGTCGAGCTGTTTGCCAATTAATTCAAATCTTTATCCATTCGACTCTAGGCAGCCAAGTTGTCGTCGCATAAGTAAAAAAAAAAGTATCTGCGATAAAAACTCTTAAAGTGCATCTTCAAATTGCACTCACAAGGTGGCCAACTTAACGATGACAACGACGAAGACGACGACGATCAAGACGACATTCTCACGTTTTCTTATTGGCATTAATGGCGGCGTGTACTACCGCCCCCGCGCTGGCTTCGTACAATACCTGACGGCATTTATAGGCGCGCTTCATTTGGCCAAAAACCATGATGCTGAGCTGCACTTACAATGGCCAAGATGGCAATTGAAGACAGTCAGAAATAATGGCCAAAGGTCTGATGGATGCTGCTTCTGGCTTGGAGGTGGTTGCTGCAAGTTGCAAGCTGCATAAATTCCATTTAAATGTCAGATGGCGGTAAATGCAGCCATTGTCATTTGCTTCATCATTACAGAGTGGGTGTGTGTGGCTTTGGGTGTGTGGGTTGCTTTGGTGTCAAGACTAGAGGAGAAAATGCTGCACATATATGTAAAGTCTGTATATAAAAAGTTATAAACAGAACCAACCCAGTGACACAAAAAGTTTTGCAAAAAAAAAGTATAAATAAAAGTGAAATGAGAGAAAGGAAAAGCAAACTAGGCTGCACAAAGTTTATATACTCTGGACGCAGATACAAAAAAGTTAAACAAGTTTTGTATAAAGTTGATAATATTTTTGATAAATGTTGGTACTTACTTTTTTATGAAAACTTCTTGCCGTTTTATGGAAGCATCTTTTTTTTCGATGTAGTTTAAATTTAATTTATAGAAAAAACATGCAATATAAGTGAATCATAGATTTGCTAATTAGAACAGAGCTTTCAGCAAGCCCTTTAACAGGCGTTCTAAAACAAAAAAAATTTTAAGCTTCGAACTGCTTGTTTCATAAAGCTGAAAAATATATGTTTTATATAAGATTTTGCAAAGTCTCAGCTTCTTTCTTTACCCAAAATTCTTGGCGAAAAGTTAAAAAAAAAAATAAGTTTGTATACAATTTTTAGCATCGGAAATGCTCTTTGTTGCTTGCAAACCAGTTAACAAAGTTAAGATACTGCGGCAAGCACTTGTAAAAGACCAAGAAGCAGAAGAGAACAGGCCAAGTGGCAAGCGCAGCAACAACAATAAGAAATGTTGCACTTGGTAACCGCATTTAAATGTTGGTCGAGGCAGCGACGTTGGCAGAATATTTACGTCCGGCATAGAAAGTTTTGCAGATGCACCTCGGTACGGCCTAGTGGCAAAGTCGTTGGCCAGAACCTTCAGAAAAACCGGTTTCTATATATATATTTTTTTTACAACGTTTTGATTTCTGTCGTTTTGGTGACTAAGCTTTTGAGTTGCGGCCCAGGGCTTAGCCAGGTGTGCTAAGCATACACAAGCAACAGCAACACAAGCCGACGAAACAGTACACGGGAAAAAATGAAGTGTAAAACGTGGGAGTCAGTTGCGAAGTCTTAGGATCGCCCAAAATTTTAATATACAATAGGCATTTTCTTCGCAAATTCAGTTACTTAAGCGCGTTTTTCGCTTAGTGTAAATGTTAATCTTAACGTAATTATAGTCGTTGAAATTTTGCTAGAAACTTTTGCTAAGCTCAAATCTAATTACAACTAAGCTGCTATATTTAGTGCATCACACATACGCCCTGTATGCCGCCTTGCTGTCTGCTGCTGCTGCTACAACTTCATTAATTTGCTGAAAAGGCTAGATGGGTTTTCATTTTAGGTTTTCGCTTTCGCCATGTTGTCTATCTTATTATTAAAAGGATGTGCTGTGCACAACGTATTTGTATTTTGAAATAAATTTCCGTTTTTGTTGATTTGCACACACACCCATGCATAACTGCCACACACATGTCGTATACTTGATGCTTGTTAGTTGCTGCTGAATTTGTAGCAATTTCTGTTAGTCATAGAACATGTCATGTTGCCAAGACGCTGCCTCTCGCTGCTCTCACTTGCTCTACCACTGTCTGTGTCTATGAGTGGCACAATTCGCAGGCTCTCATCTGGCACACACCTGGCAGAGCCCTAGTTAGACACATCCTTTTACACTTCAACACGTTTTCGCTATAATTTCCTGTGCAGAAACCTCCCAACTGAAATTCAACACAAACTGACAGCAGCTTCTACGGTTGGCATTGCTTTGGCTGCTTGCAGGTTGGCTTACTCTCGTGTTTGAGTCTAAATTCAAAATGTTTGCCACTGGCTCAGTCTGTACTCCTCTTCGCCTTCCCCAGCATGGCTCTAATTCAAATATCATATTCTAATATCCTTGGCAACTGCACAAAACAGGCGCGCAAATTGCTGAGCATGTAAATTGATTTGCCTGCAACTGGCAGCTCAAGCAACTTGGCCTCCATGGGTGGCTCTTTAAGTGGTTATGGCAGCTGTGACGGGTGGCGGGGGGGATGCACCACGCACACCAGGGTTAAGCGTGCCAGCAATAAGCTCACGATTGGACTTACATATGCAGCACATTGCATTTGGCTTGTTGGCTTTTTTTTTTTTTTTGCTAATTCCATTTTATTTTATTTTTTTAAGCTATTTTAGCCAAGTTTGGCAAGTTTGTGACAGTTGTCTGACCTTCGGCGCACCTTTATTGCAGCTTTTGGTTGTAGACTTTTTGCCGGCACTGTAGCAACTTTCAGTAGTCAAAGTCAATTGTGATTTTAAGCACACAAAATAGAGTCAGGCAGACAGCTTTAGAGACAAGCACTATATAAATTATATCTCAATGTTAAATCAATGGATTTGGACAAAAATTTGATGTGACTTTTGAGGCTTTCTCCGACAAATGGTTGCTCAAGAGTTACTAAAATTTCGTACAGTAAATTGCAGCAAATAGGGTGTTCACGCTGACATTTTGTGCAATTTTGCAATGGCAAACTAACACTATAAGCTGCAAATTGTTTACTGTTTGGACTATAGTAAATAAATAATAATTATACAGCCCCAGCACCTTCAAAGAGCATACAAACATTAATATTTAGACAAAATTGTAATTTAATAAATATTAGCCTTATGGCTACTTCTGTTTATGCTTTGTACACAAGTTGCGTGCTCTGCATACTTCAGCTTAGTAAGTAGCAAGCGACCCACATAATATTATATATATATATATATATATATACATATATACATATATATATATATATATATATATATAGACATATAAAGTTTATGCCAAAAAGTACATAGAAATATATACTACATGCTGTACTAGTTTGTTGCCAGTTAGTGAGTTGTCTAGTGTTTCTGTTTTTTTTTTTTTTGTTATTGTTAAATCCATTGAGTAATCAAATCAAACAATCAGCGCCGCATTTGTTTGGTGCGCGTGTTAAGCAAATTTCAAATTCAATTGCGGCGTGTTCGGGGTTTTATTTTTTATTCGGACCAAGTTTTAAATATATTTGTTGTAGTTGTTGTGGCTGTTGTATTAATTGACATGCGCCGCGTGGAGCAAGTTGGTTAACGAGCGTCAACTGCTCAACGTCTCAAGCGCCCCTAGTATTTTTTTTTTAAATAAATATATATTTTGCCTGGTTTTGACCAAAATTGGGCGCTCACGTCTTATGAATTGCGTCAGCATTAGGCAATTGGTCAAAATGCGTTTTTCACTGTGTCAGGTTCATCATGGAATGTGGCAGCAGGCAAAATTGGCAAAGCATTATTGAAAGAATTTCTGTACTCGTCACGTCATTTTTAAAATTATTTCAAATAAATGGGTCGAAATTGAAGAAGCGCAATGTTTGTAATCTATGGAAGAGTAATGCTTACAATGCTGTTTTGGTAAAAATATTTAAATATTTACAAGAGAACTTTTATTTTAGTGAGTTCTAATCGTGAAATAGAAACTTTTTCCTCATTAAATTTTAGAAAAAGCGCTTTTATTAAAAAAAGATCGTAAAATTCTTTTACGATCTGAAAAGATTGATTTATTGATAAAATTGATAAAAGTTGGAGGTATCTTTATTAATAGCTGTTCGAAGAGAACGGAGACCTACAGCTTATAGCCGCATCGGAACCGCGGTTTCTTTCATAAATTGTGATTTTGCTAGGTAAATAGCGTTCACTTATTTGCTAGCTATGCCAGTGCTAGACAAATGCAGCAGTGGACGAATCGAGCCAACGACGAGTATGCTACAACTACCGAGGGAGTCCTTTTTATGATCTATGATATGCTTAATTTCTATTTTAAAATACTTACCTGCAATATATGCTTATAACTTGATAAATGGGCAAATATCACAAGATTTCATTAGATACAAAAAAGTCTTTTCAAAGCATTCGCTTCACAAACACTTGCTCTCTTATTTTAAGCTTTCTTCTTCTAGCTATTAGCTATTTTTAAGTAATGTGTAAATATGTTTACATGTCAAATATCATAGAAGAGAACTTGCTGCTCCTATTGCCCAACTATACGCACACACATACCAGATATATAGATTATTTAGCGCTTAATTTCAAATATTGCGCTTTTAATGAAAATTTGCATGCCATTCAATGGCAGAGCACATTCTGTATACGGTCAATGGTTCTTCAATATGCGCAGCTGAGTTTGTTTTCAAATTGTTGTCAAAGAACTGCACAAATTCGTTAAGTGTTTTATTGAAAATATTCCAATAACAATACAAACAGTTGGCCAATGTAAATACCGTGTGCACAAAATGGCGTCCGTCATGCAGCCGGCCAGGGTTGCCAAGTGAATAAAATTTTGCAAAACAGCTGCTGCCGACGGCAATTGTACGAAATGCAAATTCATACGAATTGTAGTAGTACTGCGTTTTGTACTCTGCAAAAAAGATACAAATAAATGTATTTACCATGTAAATAACATCAAACATTTTGGATTTATGAAGTGGCCGATGGCAGAGGGTTGCTGCATAAGTTCTTGTATGCACATTTAACTTTGACGCACTCTCGTATCTAGTGTTTGGCTTTCGATCAATTGAAAACAATATATGCCCCCCTTCGCTATCGTGAGTCAATCAATGGAGGCAGATTAATTGTCAGCAACGTTTGTTTGTAAATGTTTGACTAAGTGGCACTTGCCATGGCTGCTTGTTTAATTAAAATAAAAAGATACAAAAAATTAGCAAATAAATAAAATTCGTTTTAATATAAAAAATATTTGTCGCAGACAATGCAGTTGCAAGTTGCGGAAGAAGCAGCAGTTGGCGCCGACAACGACATTTTTCAACAAGTTCAAACTAGAGTTTGCTTATTTTATGTGCGCTAATATATATAAATATATATATCTTATATATATATCATTATATATAAGCATTTTTATGTAGCTACTTAAACATGTGCATAATTCGTTGCGCCTTAGCCGGCGTCTGGGTCGGAGACAGCTCTTTACCCGCCCTTGCCTGCTGTCTGTCATATGTTGCGCATGTTTCGCCTAGAGGCATTTTTGAAAAACATTTTCATTGGCACATCAAAATGAATTCGCAAGAATTTTATGTGAATTTAACATGACAATTTTTCTATTTAGTTTTGCTTGCAATATATCACACATACGCACTGTAGTACCTACCTACTCTTACATATATAAAAGTATATCGTGCTGTTTGCACTAAGATTACATCATTGCACACGTTATGCACCAAGACGTATACGTAATATTTTCTAGCATGTGCAAATTGCATACACATTTGCTTTTTTTGAAGCACTTCTTCCATAGGTATGTAACATATAAATAAATAAATAAATAAGCAAAGAACATGTCATATGGCTTGCATTTAATTAACAAGCTAATTTTTCAAAAGCACAAGTCGTTGGGCACACTAAGTTGACCAAAATTTTGTTCGGGAGGGGCAACATTTGGTGGCGGAACGTGTAGTGTGCTAGAATTATGGGCACTCGACGTGCAAGTGCCGGAAAGTCAAGAGATGTTGGTGATGGCACTCAAATGTTGTGGCACACTGACTGAAAATAGTTTTCATCAAATTAATGGTAATGGATTACTTTAAATGTGCTTAGTATTTTTAAATATGCCGAATGAGTGAAATTGAATTATGCAAATACAGAAGAAGTAAAATGTTTGAAAAAACAAATCTGGCGCTCCAAAAGATTCATTTTTGGTTTCCCATTATCTCTCAAATCTTATTATATACAATTTTATTTACTCTTTCTGTGTACTGTAACTGATTGTGGACACTATTGAATTGCTACAGCTCGTTTTAGCTGCTGCGTGCACTTTGTAGGTTGAATGACATAAATGTAAATAAGATATATCTATCAGTTTTTAACTCAAAAAAATTCTTAGAAAAAAGGTTTTTCAAAGCGATTTATTTTAAGTCTTCATAGAGCACAAAACTTAAATAAGCTAAAAAGCTTTTATATAAATTGGCAGAGAAATTTCTAATAATCGCTTTGTACCCCAAAGTCTTCTTCTGCTACAATTGTTTTTAACAATTTTTGCAAACTCAAAACTTATCATTTAAGACGACAGCAAACAAGTGTTTTCGCCTTAAGCTTTATTATATGATAAATATTTAAATTTGTTATTTGGGCCAAAGAGCAGCAGCAGCGTAGTTAAACTCTGTGCAGCATTTAACTCAATAAATTGCAAATAACATTTTAAGTTGTTTTTTATTTTAAAAAATTGCTTTCTATAATTTTTCTAAGTTTTCACCAATTTAAATCGAAAATTTGTGCAAAAACCATTGCCCTAAAATTGCCGCCTAGTATATTGTGTTAAGGCCAACGCCAAATATTTAAATTAAATTTGCTTAAGACTAGCATCAGTTTTGGGGGATATTTCCAAATATTTCATGTCATGTCTAGTTTTGATAAATTAAATGCATTTTATATACTATATTTTTCGCACTGCGAATCATGGCATAAAGCTCTACACTGCAATTTGACGTTTTGTTAAACCCAAAAATTAATAGCCATTTCATGTTGCAGCAAACACTGCAACTACTACATCGAAAACCATAGCCCAAACATATTAAAATGCCACTCACATGATAATCCCTTTTTGCAATTTTTTGAAAGCGCCACAGCGCACAGTGCTCGCAAAAAGTTTGTTGACAAAGAGCTTGGGTAAAGTGGGTGGGGGTGGGTTGTGCATCCCACACACACACACAGCTGGCGGGCTCTGTGGGGATGTATGTTTGCTGTGGGTTTGGGTGGTACATATTTAGCTACAATAAGCTGCAAATTTTGCATATTTCATAAATCTTGACACTGGCGGGGGTGGGACCAAAACTCTCTTCGACTGGGCGCTCAGTTGGCTTGGAGAAGTAAACAAAGCCAAATAATGGCAAAAATTTATACAAATAGAAATGGCAATTTAAAGCGCACAATTTCAAAGTACAGTTGTGCATCTCCAGTGGCACAGAGAGAGACAGAGAGAGAGAGAGTGAGAGCAATTGTGCTTGTGTGCCTGCGTGTGTAAGCTGGCTAAGAGCTTAATGGCCGGCATGCGGGTTACCTGCAAAATAAACTATCTGGAATTTCATTTTGCACTTTTATGGCAGGCAAAAAAAAATATAAATATATATATGTATAGTCTATTTTTGCTTCGAGGTTGCAACGAAATTAAACGAGCGAAAAAAAGAGTTGCGAAATGTGTCACCAAAATGCAGGCAACATAACAAAAATAGAATGTAGAGTAGAAATTCATTTGAAATACAAAAGTGTTGCATGCTTTAAGGCGCAGCTTACTGTGGCGAGTACTCTTTTTGTTTTTTCTAACCTCAAAGTGCTTGCAGCCATTTTTATACTTTGCGTGGTGGCAACTCTGAAAATTTTTGGAGTGCTGCGAATACGCCATTTAAATATTTTATGTACTATCGCTTGAGAGCGGAGGTATGTGAACAAACAAAATTTTGTATATAAATGCTGAGAACGAGAGGAAGAGCGGTAGGTTGAAATTTTTCTTGAAAATAAAGGTGTCAACGAAATTGAATATTCCAGAATATATTTTATTTTGCTGAATGCATGCGTGCATATAAATCGTAATATTGCAGTATTCTTTTTAAAACTAATATTAATAGCAATTAACTTTAATTTAACTTAACTTATGTTTATTTTTCACTGCCTTGTACTAAATATGATCTCTCTTTTTACTCTACTTACAGCACATGGTGCAGGCCGGCGTTGCGCCATTTCCGGGCGCACCGGCTGGCTATGCAGCCGCACCAAGTCCAGCAGCGGCGGCTGCTGCGGCCGCGGCTGCTGCACAACAGGCTGGAGTAGCCGCTGCAGCCGCTAGTGCGCCCACAGCCGCTGACAGTCTATCGTTAGCAGTGGCGGCTGCTGCTGCTATCAAAGCTGAACCAGGTACCCAGTTAAAGGGTAGCGACAATGCTGGCAATGTGGCCGGTGCCGGCGGCAGTAATGGCACAGCCACCACAGTTGGTGTGGTGGCCACAACGGCAGCTGGCGATGCTGGAGCCAATGCAGCGCTGTATATGCAACAGAAGAAGGTGAGTGAAGTGCTAAAGCAAAAGTAGAATAAGTGGGTCGCATAGTTAGCATGGCAGCACATTCGCGCACACACACACACACACGCACACTGGCATATATACGCTTCGGTATTTAGTGTGCGTGTGGGTGTGTGTTTGTGTGCGACTGTGTTTGTTGTGTATTGGTATTTTTTGTATGCATTTGTAGTGGTATTTGGCTTGGCTTTGGGTTAAAACGGTACGCTTTGATTTGGTTTACGTTTCATTTTGGTTTGCTATGGTTCGGTTTGGTTCGGTACGTTTGTGCTATTTGGTTTGGTCGTTTTGTGCGCCTATAAATATGCACATATACCATACGCACACACCGACACACACACACATACAAAACACGCGCGCGTGCACATTTTGTGCATTTGATTATTGTTGTGCATTTTTTACATATAGCTTTTTTTTTAATCGCATGTGTTTCGAACGGCAGCAAAGCAACAATGGTTCTAACAACAACAATAAAACGCACTGACACGACAGAGCGCCAGCGGCCATACTTAAGCGCACACACACACATGCCGACAGTTTAGCATCTAAAACTCTCACACACACACACACATGCACACGCATACAGCAGCCGCCATTTTGCATTCATATATTCTACTTTTATGTTTTGTTATTTTGTGTTGCATACTTTTAGTTGCTGCCGCTTTTGCTGCTCTGCATTTGTTTGCGCCAGGTGGCGCTTTTGCGCCCATAGGCATTTTAACGTTTTGACTGTTTTGTATCTTTTTGTAAACTATTTTTCATAGCTGACATTTTCTCTAATTAAAAACTTAATAGCAAACACGGCGGCAGCAGCAGCAGCAAATACAGCACAAATTTTAACTTAAAAAAAAATAACGGAAAATCATGTGACTTTGCGCGTTTTTTTTTACTTACGTTTATTTAGCAATGGAATTGAATTTGTTTTTGATTTAATATTTGCAGGCAAACATTTTGATTGCAATTAATTTCGTTAGTTTGTGAAAGACCTGCATAAATTAATGCAAACTAATTGTTGTCCCAGGCAAACAACGAAAGATTTGTGGCGGAAAGAGTTGATTAAATTTGGCCATAGTTAGTCAACAAAAAACACTTTATCGTTTCGTGGTGCACTATTAAGTCGTGCGAAATGTGTGTATTCAGTGAACTGTATATTTTTCGATTTTGTTTTTTTAAATATGATACTATATCATGGCTCCAATGGCGAAAAAGATATATATCTCTATTAATAGCTGTTCACAGAGAACAGCGTGCTGTAGTTTATAGTCGAATTCGTCATGCAGTGTCATGAATTAATAGAGATTTTCCTAAGTAAATATCTGCTAACTATATCAGTGCTAGACAACCAATGCTGCAGAGTGAAATCAAATCACCAACCTTTCGATTTAGTGGCGCGTACGCTACCAAGGCCCACGAATCAAATAATAAATGGAATAAAAACCAAATATCTCAAAAATCAGGCACAATGCTTAAGACAGCACACTGCATATTATAATACTTCGAAAATAAGCTTTCGAGTTTTACTGACTACCATGAGGCATGCCACATGTCTAAGAGCAGAGAACCTGACAGTACATGCCAACATTGACAGAATTAGTATGCACGTTTCGAGATTATGATTTGTTTTGACTCAAGTAAAGCAGCAATTGAGTGCTTTTTATAAGCGTCGTCTTGTTATATCATAATGGGACTAAAAACTCAGTGGATATAGATAGAAATACGAAAAGTAGTCGGCACATACTATTCACGACAGTGCCCAAAAATTTTGTTATTGAAAATCATTTTAATTGCCGACTTAACCATAAACCTTAACATCAGCTTATTTTTCATTGCCCTAATCAGTGTGGGATTTACTCGAACTCCTACATTGTATAAGACAATAGCAAAACGTGTTTACAAAATTCGTTTATTTACATAATATATTTGTGAACATTAATTTTTCGCTTTTGAATTTTCAATAAATCATTTACTTTGCAAACAGACACCGTCACGAACACACACACACACACACACCTACACCCACAAAATAGAAACAACAAATTTCGACTTAAATTTAAAACATATATTTACATTAAGAATTAAGTAAAGTTACGCCTTTGAGATGTTAAAAATTGTATAACTCTTGTTTAATTATTTGCAATAAATATGGCTTGTTCTTGTATTTGTTATTATTATTATTATCATGTTGTTGGTGTAATTATAAATATTGTTATTATACTTGTTGTTGTTGTTGTGATTGTTAGCATTTCCCACCTGTGTGTCTGTGTGTGTGTGTATAAGATAAATAAATATCGAATATGTCACTTCACCCATATTAATCATACGCAACGTTGTGCACACAGCACAAACAATTTTATTACAATTCATTTTATGGCCCATGGCAAACATTTTGAGCCTTGTTAAAAATTACATTTTAAGGCATTAATTTGACAATTTTTGATTTTATCCTGCTACGAAAAATATCGAAAATCTGAAGCTTGCAACAGCCAAGTGCAGTAAAATTGTTTTCATTTAAACTTGATGAATGCAAAAATCCCTACAAGTAATATAAAAATTCGTATTTCATTTGATTTATTTACTGAAACATTTTTTTTTTCTCTCTCTCTTAACTTTACTGTATTTAAGCTAAACAAATGAAATATTTTAGCACAAAATAAATACTAAAAATGAAAAGTTATCACATTCAATTAAACACAACTGACCCAATTCGGAAAAAAAATAAATTTAAATTCTGTAGTTTCAAACACGGAAATTGCAAACGTGCGGAAAATTCAGCACACACAGAATTTAAATGAAAAAACAAAAAAAAAATCGAGCAAAACATTTTCGAATAAACTTTTAGCAACGAATTTTTGCAGCTGTCAAACTCAAATTGACAGCTTTGAATTTTCATTGACGCACCAAAAGTGTCACAAGCACGCAGCCCATACAGCCAACACTCGCAGAGATAAACATTAGAAATAGTTGAACGTTAATTTGTTTTCATTTAGCTATGGAAATGATAACTTATGTACTTTAGTTTTGAAAAAAATTTTGATACTTTGAGGTAATTGGTTGGTGAAAAATTGATATAGATGAGACAGACTTTTCCTCAAATATTTTTAGTTGAATTGCATTTTTTATAGTTGCGTCTATCTCACTTTTTTTGTGCTGCCGCAAGACGGCGCTAACATTACCGCTGAGCGGCGCTAATTTGTTTTATTTTCATATAATTCTTCAAGATACTGTTGTGCTCGCAAATAAAGTTTAAGTTTCGATAATAATATACGTTTTATTTTGTCTTAAAACCAATTTCAATAGTTTATAAATTCATTTCAGTTTGAGTGTTCTGATATATATCCATAGAACTACTAGTGTGTGCTCATATTCAACGAAGTAACTCGTTTCGAAAACCAAGCAATATTCAAGTTTTCCTCTTTTATTATTACTATTATTGTTTTATATATTTTCATAGCGCATTCTTTACTTTTTAAACTTACTGAAACGATATAATCTACTGTACTCTAGTGCAAAACCAAATATAACACATACGCCCCGTTGCTCATTAATTGTTGCTGCTGTTAGTTAAACTTAAAAAAAAATTTAGGCTTATATTATGTAAAAAATAGATATACTCAGTGTTGCGCGCATGTTGTATGCACAACTTGACAAAAAAAAAGTCATGAATTTTAATAAATTTTTTAAATAAAAACCATGTAAACGCTCTCTCTATCTCTCTGGCTCTTAATATATTATAATATACTACATTCACATATATTCGTGCAATACAAAATTGTGTTAGTCCCCCTTATAACCCAGTCCATGTATGCAACATTTGTTTTTTTATTGCAATATTTAAATAAGCTACTAAGTATATTATTTTTTTGTTCAAACAATAACTTTAATACATATTAATGCATTTATGGTTTGTTGGATTTATGAAATGACTTATTGTGTGGCATAATATTTTAAATCTACACAACAATTATTGTATCTAAAAGAAAATTAGCTAAACTTGTATTTGGTTTTTGTATAACTTAGACTAACTATTAATTAAAATTGATATCTGTGTAATGGAAATTAAAAATTATATGTGAATATTTCTTGAAAAGCTTTTACAAACGCAAACATAATTGTATTCTATTTTAAAAAGTACAATTCGTTTAAGTTAAACACCAAAGAAGTGATTGAAAACAGCAGTCTCTATATATAATATAATTGTTGGTCGTTAGATACACAGCTGCTCTTTAATATAAACAATTCTGAGTAACTTGAACTGAAATTTGGCATGAACTTTTTGTTGCACGTACCACATATCCAATAGTTTTTATACAAACGATTGGCCACAAAAAACAAAAACAAACGTACTCTTAAGTTTTTTAGCATAAAAATAAATAAAAGAAAAGACGAATATTTTATTTCTTGCCTATGCAGCGCCCATTAAAAAAAAAAGCTTTTGCCATGAGGTAATGACATTTGTACTAGTGGAGCGATTCTAGTTTAAGGCGGTATACTATCTTCCATTCTTGTACGAAGCAATGAAAAGTGCAAGTATAATATTTTACGCTTCATATAATATTGAGGCTTAAGCAACGCATTGAAGAAAAATATGCTCATTTATAAAAAAATACATTTTATATCTGGTGGTGGACACACATCTTGGCTGAACGTTACCAAAAAATATTGGTCTGTATCAAACTCTGGCTGGTGCGGTACCTTTCTTTGGAATGTACATAAAATGATCAGCAAATGATATTAATTTTTCTTTAATTTACGATGTTCACTTTAATTTTTTCCAACAAATACATGCTTTGGTTCGAACATGATTAACATTACCAAATTTTGGGCTTTTTCTCAATTGCCAAAGCGCCAGTTTTGTAAATCCAAAAATGTTTCCCAAGCTATTTTGCAAATTTATGCCAACTAAGTTAATGCCGATTTTAGATACAGATTAAGCTTGTGCGCCTAACTTGCTGCAAGTTTCTGTTTAATTATTTTCAACAATTTTTATAGTTTACTTCAAAAAATCTCAAATAGACTGAGTTGAAGACTGAATTGCAAAGCAAGCATGTTTATGGCTAAAGAGACTACGATGCAAAATTGAATTAGTGAAGAAATGCGAAAATCAACTTAAACTATAACGAAAACTATTCAATATTTACTACTCGCTGCTCGTTTTGTACCCGTTATCCATGCATTAACATTTATATAAATATTTTGATGTACATTGAATTATACTATATATATATAAAACTATTTATTTGGAACGTATTTGCTAAGCAACTTTGGTGTTGGTCAATTGGTTTTTGGTTGCCTGTTTAACACGTTGTAGTATCTAAGCCACAAAATAAATACACAAAATGAAAAGCAATATGAAGTGTAGTTATTTAAGTGCAAGCACAAGACGATTGTAGAAATTAAATAAAGAAAATATATATTTAAATTAATTCAATTTTCAAAGCGAATAAAGCTTTGCACTAAAACGCAAATCCTTGTTGTTATCCGCAAATTTATCGCAGACAAATCTGTCAACACAACAACAACAGCAGCAGCAACAACAACAACAAACACAATACAATGGCGGCATAAGCAACGGTACAACCGCAGCTACCGCTCAGTCACATAACTGCAGCAATGGCCTCAGCAGCGTTGTAGCAACAATATCCCAGCAACAACACAATGGCAGCTATCAGCCAATGACAACAGCGACGCTGACGCCGACGCCGGCAGCGCTAACAAACGGCAACCATGAGCCACTACAACAACAACAGCAGCAGCAGCAACAGCCGCAACAACAACAACCGCAAAATATTCTCAGCATTGTGAGTTTGAGTTTTACATTGAGCATAAGAGAGAGAATAAGAATGAGAGCATAAGCTGACATTAAGAGCAAAAGGAAAGAGCAAAAGAGAAATGAAAATATTTAATATTTATTAAAATTTTATTTTAAGGACAATTTTTTTTCTGTAAGTTTGATAGATGCAGATATTAAAAAAAAGGATCCTCAGAAAAGGATTTCAAAAGGCAAATATTGACGACCATGACGATATCGTTGTACACTTCTTGAATGCCTGCTGGTTTCTTTTTAACAGCTTAAATCTTGTAAAATTTTGTAAAAAACCAAATTGTAGAAGAAAATTGGCCGAAGCAGATTGATTTGTAGAAATACTTACAAAAAACTTAAATCACTTTTTATATCTATTAACCATATATTAATTTACGTTAATTTAAACATTTTGTTCTCTGTATAAGTGACAAATGTGAACCGACTACGAGTCTTCTTACTTATATTTATGAAAAACATTTCAGCATTCTTACTATTTAAATAAAATTTGTGTTGTAGATTGCTTAATTTGCTTAATTTTTCCAGATGGAAAAATAAAAAATACAAACGTTGAAACCTCTATTAAGAGACGATTATTTTTTTCATGGAATACCTTATGTAGAACCATAAATTTTGATTTGACCGAATGTATATAGTGACGCCTAACCTGCCAATGAAAAGTTACCAAACAGCCGACCATAAGTAACATATTTAACATCGTGTCTTTTAGCTGTGTGGGCTAAATTTAAAAGACATATTTTGTATCGCAGAATTCGCATTTAACGTTTCCAATCGCTTTAGCACACTATGAACAGTTTCCTCTCAGCTTTACATACTTAAATCTTAAGTAAATATATTTTCTTGACTACTTGAAAGTTAAGAACTCGAATAAGCCTATCTTGGATACATACCTATTCTGAAAATTCTTTCAAAAAAGCCTATAGATCAGATTCGTTGCGCCTCAAAGCATATGAAAACTCCGAATTGCAAAAAAATACTGCTTTCAAAGAGTATGACAGAATTTTTTTCGTTTAATTCAAGCTTGCAATAGGCTGCTATTTTTTAACCCCGTAAACCCATTATAAATACATTTTAAATTTTAACACCGCCCGCCCCCACCCGTCTTAGAAGCCCACTTACTCTGAATATTCACAGTGCTTTAGAGACTCAAACTTTTTTGTTGTCCAAATCCATTATCTATTTCAACTTTTTAAACTATTTCATTTTTGTGCAGTTTTTTGCTTTGTCATCATGAAAGCCTGCCTCCATAATCCGATGAATTTTTTTTTATTGTTTGAAAGTTCATTTATTGCCATTGAGCAGCAGCAGCTACTTTGCATTCAAATGTGAGACCTCTTTTGTTTACAAAAATAATCTAACTTTTATACGTTTTGTTAATATCATTAATCAAATAAGATTCTGTGTGCACACGCAGTACGGATTTGCATTCGTTTTCATGCATTTGTCCGGTTTCTTATATTTCTTTCTTGGCTACCATGATTTACAATTTTTATAAATGATATTCGAAGTATAATCGCTATAAATTGGGGGAAAACGACATGCAAGTGTATTAAAAATTTTTGAAAAATTAGATTTTAGTTACTTTCGATTTTTGGTGGTAGTAGAACTTAACTAGTTACGAACTAGTTCTCCCTTAAAATGCAAACAACCTCATATGCTTCATATGGTATGCACAAATACTATTGACTGCGTTCGTTCGGGCAGCTATGGAAATTCTTTGTGAAAACTTTTAACATGGCAATCAAATGAATTTCCCCAAATGCCTTTGCACATTCTAAGGCCCCGGGGCAAGTTAAAATTTATGCAAGAATTTTTCGAATTACTAGAATTATATGGCGACCTTTTTCAGTCGCGTGACAACTTCGCAATCAAACAAAGTAAATAAAGTTTAAAAACAAAAAAAAAAAAGGCGATAAATGACATTTATAGAAATTGTATGCCTTGAGGTTTTAGGACCCGTCACACCTTCAGGGTTTCAGCATAACAATTGGCGAGTTTTACATAAAAATTTTCACGCCATTTCACAATAAATTGTAAGAGAATAAATTGGTTTAGGAACTTGAAGTTGCATAAGCAGGGACCTCAACGGATTATATGAGATTCCACGGCATGTGCGTATACCCAGTTAGCAACCGAACGTATCTTTTTTTTAACTTTTCTAGAATTTATTAATTGGAACCTCACTTTGATTGATTTGAGAAAAAAATTTGCAACTATAGTTTTTAAAGTTTAGGCAATTTAAGATTGAGATTGTCGCTATATACAATAATATTGGTTCGAAATTTGTGTGGTTTCTACGTATATCATGCGCTGCTCCCAATGACCAATAGCTTCAATCAGCTCCTATAAATCGTAGAGTAAAGTTTTTAAATAACTACCAATCCCCATTAAAAAACTGACACCTCTTAAAAATCCTATCTAGAATGGCTAACAACTCTCAGTTTTCCCACAAACTAATATTGTGGTGGCTTCGTTTTTTGTTTCGCAAATGTGTGGTGACTTTTAAGTGTTGCAAATGGAGTTAATACAAATTTATTCCACCTTTGCAGTATTGATATAGTGTGTAAAAAGGGCAATTCAAATGTGTCCTAGACATGCCACAACATCGAAAGAAAAATCGCACTAAAACATGTCATGCAACATAAATTACATGAGAATGTTGTTTAGATTTATGTGTCAACAACAAAAGAGCAGCAGCATGGCGTTTATGTGGCGCACCAAATTAAGTTAAGCGATAAGTGTTATTTCTATTGCCTACTTTATGGCGCATGCCAGTTCAACGATTCTGAACTTTTGTGGCAAAAATGCAAACCATTTTATTATTACTTTTTATACCATGACATGCTCACACACGCTCGTAAATTGACAATTTTCATATTATGCAACAAATCTCAAGTGTGGCAAAGGCAGGCGACGTGGGAGGGCCGACCATGCAACACGCTGCATGCCTCATGGTGCATTTTCACCATTTTAATAATGCAAAAATACAAATGCAAACATTTCCGTTGGGTCGCTGCGATTGCAACAGTTGCGCGACAGTTTTATTGCATAAGTCAACAGAAGTTTGTGCCACAAATATGTTGCAAGCGCATAGCGCTCTCCCTTTCTCTCTCTATAAAATCTGTGGTAATATGGGCATGTGCATGTGCGTGTGTGTGTGTGTGTGTGCGTGCGTGCGGGCGGGTGAGTACATGTATTGTCGCTTGTCTGTTCTTTCCGGTTCGAACTGCAATGGCTCGCGTATTGTAACTATTCATACTCTTTTTCTTTCTGCTGAAATAGTATACTATGAACTTTTTAAAGTTTTTTGTGACAGATTGTGATGTGTGGGTTTTGTACTTTTGGCATGGAAAGTGGAGATTTCTGTAAATCGGTTCGAATTTTGTTTGGGTCGCAAAAGCGATAACATTATGGGTAACGATTTTTCATTGCGATAAGATAGATTTCTGCAAAGGGATCCTTAGCGGATATAATAAATTGATTTTATTTATTTATGTCCGCCATAAAAATTAAAAAAAAACAGAGTCATGCAATGGGATTATCGCTTCTTATGAAAGTATAGCATTTATATCATAACTTATACATATAGATTATATACATCATATCAAGGGTTTTATTATTAAGTTAAAAAAATGTTCGGAATATTCTCACAAAAATTGAATTTAATATTTTATAAATATATCCCAATCTTCAGTAAGGATGAATATGATCTTCTTAAGAATATATTGCCTCAAAATTATATTTAAAACTAAAATATCTTTAGAATTTTTTAAAACAATGCACTTTTTTGTTGCAGTATTGCAATATTTTATTTAAAGTGTATTTTAAATTCGGTGTACCAAAAGTTGCGGTACAATATTTTATATCTTTTATTGCATCACACACACACACAAACTAACCCATATTTATAACTGCGTGTGTGTGTGTGTGTGTGCTGCGGCAACCACTTGAAAATTGTATTTTCATTTCAATTGTTTATTTATTGCTGCACTCTTCGCATTCGATTTGTCATGCACTGCTGCTGCAACAACAACAACAACCATATTCGTAGTAATAATAAAAACAACAACAACATCAGCAGTGCCAACAAAGGCCTGTTGCAACATGAGAGTCGTTGATGCCACAGCATTAAGTTTTTAATAATAAAAAAAAAATGCATTATTTCATATACATGCCGCGTATATTATTTACATTTGCGCGCTGCAACCATTATTGAATATTTACTAATTTATTTTTGCAATATTCACTTTGCTCTCATTTTATTTCACAGTCCACAGTATTGATTGCCAGTGAAACGGATGCACAGCAGCAACAACAGCAACAGCAGCAGCAGCAGCAACAACAGCAAATTGATGGCGGCGGAGGCGGTGGCGGTGGCGGCACACCCAGCTCCCCGCTTACCAGTACACCGTCCAGCGTTACAGTCGCCCAAACAAACGCCGGTAGTCTAGCCGTTGCTATAGCCGCTGCCGCTGCGGCTGCCCAGCCAACACTCAACGGCAATACCAATAATGATGACATGACCTCGGGCAACACGTCACCCACAGCACAGCCATTAGGCGGTAACGGTGAGCCGCTGCTGCAAACACCGCTCACATTGGCCCAACCCATGAGCATGTGCAGCAGTCCGGTGGCGGCGGCAGCTGCCACCTCAGTTACAGCCAGTTCGAAGGCAGCCGGTGCATTGGCAGCAACCAGCAGCAGTGGCCCAGTCGGTTTGCTGCCTACAACTGGTCTGGATAGCAGTGCAAATGGTGTACCCGCTAGCACCTCACAGGTTATTGCCCACCTGAATGCTGCAGCAGCTGCGGCCAGCGGCATTATGACGGCCAGCGTGCAGTCACCCAATGTGGTCACTAGTCTGAGCAGCGCTCTGGTACCGGTGTCATCGGTCGCAGTGGCTGCCACATTCGATGCCAAAAGTCAGCCAAAGCGTTTGCACGTGTCGAATATACCCTTTCGCTTTCGGGATCCCGATTTGCGCGCCATGTTTGGGGTGAGTACCGGATTGATCTTAAGTAGTTCTAAAGCCAAAGAGGCGTGATTTCTTGAGTTTATGCAGACTGTTTTGTCACTTTTAGTTCAAACATTGTGGTCATCAAAGGTGGATCATGGAGATATTTCTATTAATAGCTGTTCAAAGGGAACAGGAACCTACACTTAATATCCAAATGCAAACAGCATTGTCTTTCGTAAATAGAGACAAATAGCGCCATTTTATTTGCTAGCTATGCCAGTGCTAGACAAATGCAGCAGTGCTGCAGGTTGCAATCGAACCACTTACCTTCCGGTTACAGGCGAGTACGCTACCGAGGCACACAGTGGTAAATCGGAAAATCGATGCTTCGATTCCTGCCAGCAGCACTGGTGCATTTTCCTAACAATGGTATAGCAAGCCCGCCTTTGGAGCGATGAACTTAATCAAGACGAAATAATAATAGTAATAAAACATATATATAAATATTTTGAACCACTTAGCGGAATCCTTTAGATTAGTTAAGAATAGTTTTCATTTTACAGATGAGATATTTCATTCTTTAACCAACAACAAAGTCAACAACTTCTCAAGTCACTAAAACAAATATTATATAATATTAACGAGACCGATAGAAATTCGTCCGTTTGTAATAATTGTTGGACTTCTAACAGCCGAGGCCTCTTTTGGAGATTCTCCAGGAAGCTTTAAGAAACCGAATTCCTAGGAACATTAAATAATCATATTTCTTTAAATTCAATAAGACCAAAGCTTCCAATAGCATAAATTATAAAAAAATTTGTAGAGTACTTGCATAAAATTAATAAGGCTTATCTGCATTATATTAATTGTTATAATTATAGTTTCCCCAGTAATTTTCGCATTCATAAACTAAAGTTATTTTCCCATTTTGCGCTCTCTCAATTCTTACAGCAATTTGGCACCATTTTGGATGTGGAAATTATTTTCAATGAACGCGGCAGCAAGGTAAGTGTTTGCATAATAAAGGAATGCTCTGCACCCAAGACTTTATAATATAAATCTAACTCTGTGCTGTTAACTTGGCTTTTACTTAGTTGTTAAGTTGTGCCCCGGCCAGCCCCTTGTTGCATCCAAACAGCTCTTTATGCCACTTTGAAATTGTTGCACAATTCATCTAAATTATGCACTTAGCGAGAATAGTACCAGCCGTAGTCAAGGCTACGCTTCTGGCGGATACGGGCCAGCTGTTGATATAAGCATTTTGTAATAGTAGTGCGCCTTTTTTGAACAAGTATCTCAACACTTGGCACAAGGACGCTGACGAAGACGGCGGCGACGGCAACGGCAACGACGACGACACCTTAACGCTTTGTGCAAGATGAAGCATTTGCTAAAAATGAAGTAATTGCATAGTTACAGACGCCATGCGGCGCAGGCTTAACGCAATTGTTTAAGTTGAGATTATGGAATGCAATTGCTGTTGCAACAGTTTTATAAAAATTTAAGCTGTACTTTAGTTTAAGCCGCAGCTAAGGCACGTGCATGCTGCAAACCCACCCCCCAAAACCAAAGTTGGTCAAAGATACAAAAAGTTGTACAATAATAATGCATGTCCTGGCTAAGAGTAGCAACAAAACCAATGCCCAGCAATTGTTGTTGTTTTCTTTAACTTTTGTGTGTGTTTGGAAATCGTTTTACGACAGCATCAACTCGTAATACACACATCAACAAATATAATCTAATATATATACGAATATATACTCTATATGTTATTTTTTTTAATTGCATGTTTGATTGCGAATGGCAGGGATTCGGTTTTGTAACATTCGCTAACAGCGCAGATGCAGAACGAGCACGCGAACGTCTACACGGCACCGTGGTTGAGGGACGCAAAATCGAGGTGGGTGCATGTAAAACAATACATATTCCATACATATTCTATATAAACATTTCTAGCACACTCACACACACACACACACACCGTCATAGTCATGCAAGCAAGCTTTATCTGCAACGAATTGTAAATCTATCTAGCGTTTATTTGTTTATGTTTTCGTATAACGTTTTCTAATTTTTAATACTAACGTTCCGCATTCAAATTGTTAAAAAATCAAAAATAGTAATTATACAACGGAAGAATGTTTTAACAATCCAATAATAAACACAACTCCTTGTTTCTTCTAAAAAAAAAACGAAACATTATTCCGAAGCTCAATGCTGGAGTAGCTGAATATCTTGCATTTAAAATCTTTAATTGTAAATAAAATGCCAGAGTTAATTTTATATTTATTGCCTCGCGTGTCAAGTTGACATAGATAAAAAGCATACGAGATGTGTTTAAACAAAACCAGCAATTTAATTATAATGCGTTTTATGCAAATTTTATCAATAATATAAAAACCAAATTCCTTTGGACGCATAAAAATGTTAGTTCATTGAAATGAAAAACCGGAAAAAACTCAAACGCTAAGCTTGCAAAATTAGCATGCCCACTACGCTTATAACACACCTCGTATATACAAAAACAAAAAAAGAGTACTTTGATTTTTTTAAGCCAATTTTCACACATTGATTTTATATCAATCATTTCAATCACAGTCGTTGCTTTTTATTTATTTATTTTTTGTTTTATCGCACATGCATTGTCAACGCTTTATTGCTAACCAGACGAATCGGCAGATAGACATTGTGATTGATTTATAAATTGTGCTTGCATTTTATTTGCCTTTCATTAAAATTTAATTAAATTTTTGTAAATTTGTTTTTTTTTTGCAATATTGTTATTTGTAATTTAAATGAGCAGCTACCACATATAATTGGAATTAAAAAAAATATGCTGAAAATGCGCAAAGTGTGAATTAAGTATTTGCAGTTAATTAACTACCGCGCCTCGAAAGTATGCTACACTACAGTTTTGCAATTTAATAATTAACGCTTGCTTGCTAGACTACAGTGAGGCCTTCCTCACATGAACACAACCACACACACATTGAACACTTGTACTTGTTAACTAACACAAAATAATAATTTTGTTTCCATATACATTTTTCTATATATTTTAATGTACGATTTCGAACGCTGCAACTCGCTAAAAACAAAAAAAAAATTTAACTCTTTAAAAAAAAAATAAATATATCATTGTGAAGGTGAATAACGCCACTGCACGTGTACAAACCAAAAAAGTGACAGCAGTACCCAATGGTAAGTTTGGCTAACACATACATACATACGTAATACCTCTATCTCTCTCTCACACACACATACACACAGCAGATACATATTGTTGTTGTACTTATATACTAGAAAAAAAAACAGCCAAAAGTTTAAGGCTAAAAAAAAGGAACAAGTTGAAATGTTGCACAAAGAAATGCAATTACCTCTTGCCTCAGAGAAATGAAATGCCTGCAGCAACAACAACAATACGAGTTACATCGTTATATATTTCTAGAAACAAATCGACTTTGATATACTCTTGTAGTTGCAGCTCGTGATGCAAATTATAGGGAGTTGAATTTTTTAAGTATAAAAAGTGAACAAAATGGCGAGTCTGCAGATGTTCCACGCTGCTGTGATGAACCCTAGCTAGTTTGATTTGCATTTTTATTAAGCTACAAATATTATTTAATTCAATATTAATATAACGAAAGATATATAAGTAGGTGCAATCTAATAAATAAGTTTAGAAATAAAACAATTGATTGGCCTCCAAAGGCGGAGCATGGAAATATCTTCGTTAACAGCTGTTCGAAGAGCACAGGCACCTATGGTGTATAGCCGCATTCCAACGACGTTGCCTTTAAATTAAAAATAGAGACTTGCCTAGGAAAAGTATTATTATTATAACACAACGTTATTTTGAGAACTTAGACTATCTAGTATAATAATTTTGTCTTGCGTGAGGGAAATATCTTAATGGAGTTATCGACTTAATTATTTGCTAGCACCGACCTTTCGGTTAGATTTCTCTGACCAAAAAGAATGACTTTTGACTTCACATCAGTACATTTTTAATTATTAAAATATTGGCTATTTCGAAAACATACTTAGAAGATTTTGAGAAGTAGTCTAGAATTTTTGAATCGTTCAGCTAGGTTTCAAAAGAAACGCTTTCAAAAGAAACGCTTTCAAAAGAAACGCTTTCAAAAGAAACGCTTTCAAATAAAGGCACTCGAAGTATACCTGACAAGTCTCTACGGCTGAACGGCTGCACTTAAGATTTTAAAGAAGAATAAACGCTTTTTTTCGAAATTCTACAGTTCTCTAAGAAAGAATGAAAGTGTTTTTTTACCCGTCACTGTCTGACCGCATGTACTATTGCCGATATTACAGATACTAAAATTGTACCACATAATAAGCAAACCAATAAATATTGAAAATAATCGCTATATCCCGTAAAGATTTGAATAGATTTAAATGAATTCAAAATACTTTTGGCTTTTTAAGTATTAAGCAAAATCGTGCCTAAAGTAAAAAAAAGAAGGTGTCATAATACTTGGCAAACTTACCGCGTCGATTGTTGTTGTTGCTGCAAAGCATATTCATTTTATTTTTTCTCCTTTTTTAGCCATTTTCTTGATTTTTATTTAACTTTTCACATAAAGTTCTTTGGTGCCTGAGAAATGCAGTTTGCAGCCAAAGAAGGCATTGCCAGCAATTGTAAATGTTTCTTAATGAAAATTGTTTGCTTTGCAACACGCAACCATTTTATATAATTTACTTGATTTTTGTTTCTTTCATTTTTTTTCGTATGTTAATATCTAGTTTTTCTATGCCTGCACTGCAACTGTTGTCAAGGCCCAAGCAAACTTAACTTAGTTTTAAGAACTAACAATAATTTGGTTACGGCGCTAAAGCAAAAAACTTACTTTGTTGTTTTTATTTTGATATGTGAATTTTTTTTATGATTATGGTTTTAATATCGCTTATATTGATGGTGTTCATGATGAAACTGATGATACTTATTTTAATTTTCATTTGTTTTTCTTCAAAAAATAATACAAAAAAAACCACCCACACAGTTGTACTGACCAAAGACGGTGCCATACCGGCCCCAGCTCTAGGTGAGCAAACAAGAAAACAAATCGAAATGAAATGCATTTTTAATTTGTTTGTAACTTGCTTGCAAAAACTAAATAAATAACTCCAAACCTTGTATAGCTGCTACTAAATAAATATAATTAACATAACTCTGTTCAATAATAATCTCCCAAAAAACTCCCAACCCCCACCCACCATAATCGTTTGCATATATGTTCAATGTTGTCTAGGCACCTGCTCGACATTCTAAGCAATATTTGAACTAACTTAATAACTTTCCGTAATGCTCCGGCATGTTGCACGTTGACTGTAATATGTAAACCACAATTGGCTTAATTAAACCCAAAAAAAATTAAATCAAAAAAGCAATCGAAACCAGTATGTCTAGATGTAGAACAAATAAAAAAAAATAAAATACAAATGAAACAGCATGCTAAAGAACCTAAGAAAAATACCAACAAAAAAATAAAGGTACTTCAATTTTACTTGGAAACTATTTCTAAAAACGAAAATGTTTATTTATGTGTTTAGTGTGCTATATATGAAATTGGCACAGAGAAAAAGTATATATTTGTTGAACCCTAAAGTTGTAAAATTCTATTTCTTTTTTTTTTGATTATGTTATATAACTTAAAAGCAATCAATATTTTTCTTAAGGGAACTATGTGAACTTGAATGTTGTTGTAAACTTCTACAAAAATGTCTTAACTGAAATATTTTTAATCCCTCATTTAAGTGTAGTAATTTCAAAAAACATCTTTTAAATCGAAGATTTTGACTCAAACATAATTCAAGATATAAAACTTTCGTATACACACTTTTTTTTTTGTTACTTGTCAGCGAATTCTGATACAGTCGATGGAGAAAATACCTTTAAAATAAATTTGTTTTTTTTTGGTTATACGACCATTTCTTTCTATTATATAAATGAGATCTTTGACGTCGGTCACGTTTTATATATAAGATAGACTTGAAATATAATGGGTAGAAAACAGTTAAATATTTTTGAAGAAGAGCGAAAAGTTCGAATTCGCAAACCGGCATGAAAAATTAAAAATCGAGAGAAAATGTCATGTGAGAAAAAGGAAAAGATAAAACAAAATGTGTGAAAATTTAGACAAAAAGCATACTTTGAAAAAATCCACAAAATGATAGATGCTTGAAGGGGGAAAAATTGACCAAAGGAGAAAACGCACGTTGGATTCGTACAAAAATTTTAAATCCAAAAAGCATAAGTTAATGTCAGGGTTCTATGCAGGAGATAAAAAAAAATATGATTGCATATGGATGATATGAAGAAAGATTCTCAATATTGTAACGCTCTTACTTTCGAAAATGATAAATTTCAATATTGTAACGTTCCTACATTCGAAAATGAAATGTCGCAATCAAATCTTTTCTGTTGACATCAATGAAAATTTGAACTGGCGCCTTAAGATAAATATTCAGAGGTATTAAACAAAATTTATGAAAATGAAGCAATAAATAAAGATTTAGAGAAAATATTCGAGTTTATAACAATGTGTTTGCTTTTGCCGCTTTCAATGTCCAAAATGTAGATTTTTGTTTTGAGTTAAAACTAAAACCTTCACTTGAACAGAGCAAATTTCTAGCCTTAACTCCATCCCAACAACTGTACCACATTTTGATAGTTCTTAACTGAATTTCAATCCAAATCCAACTTGACGACGTCATAATTGCTAATCTTAAAATATTGCCTTCTGTTATAACCGTTTAGGCCAAGTTTAGCATTTTGCAGCTATTATACTTTGCTCTTTCTTCTTTTAAAATAATAAGAAATAAGAATAAAAAAATGTATAAAGTGGTCCATCCACTTCCTGCACTCTTTGATTCTACTTAACAATCTTCCATTTGTGCAAAGAAATCTTTAAATTCTACATTAAGAAGAGAACTAAGTTTTCAAAAAGAAATCCTTTTCAACCTGATACTTTCTCTTCACTGTACATTTCATGCCATTAAGTACAACGGTTCTTCACTTGTCTACGATTGAAAAAGATGAAACAAACTTTTACCAAAAATTTTTCATCTTCTTCTTCTTTTACTTACGTTGTCAAGCGCAAGTTTCTTCCCTTAAACTATTCAGTGTTGATAAAGATACCACGAGTTCGTGTTGAATGCCTTAGTTTATTTTTCATTAAGTAGCTTTTTGTTGCTTGCACAATTTCACTTGGAAGTTGTGCCAGGACGAGGCCAGAAGAGACCAAAGCATAAAAAGTTTTCCATTTACCATGTGGTATATGTGTACACTATATAATAAATAATGCTGCTGATTATATCGACGTGCTCCATGCCATTAAAATGTATTCAAAGCACAAAATCTATACTTTAGTTTCGCACAATTCGATAAGCCGCTTACAGACCAACCAAACCAAAAACGAACCCAGCCGAAGCGTACCAAAACCAGGCAAACTGCGCAACCCAACCACAAAAAGGAAACTAAAGTACAGCTGAAAAGACGAAGAAGAAGAATCAAAAAAAGTTGAAGAAAAACCTAAAAGACGCAAGTAAAGCAGCTCAAATGTTGGCGCCCTATGCTGGAAGCAGGAGTTGCCTGCCTGAGTTTTTCCAGCATGCATTCTATGCAAAATGTTTTTCTTGCTGCTAGTAAAACTTAAATCGACACGGACAACAAATAGAAAAGCCAAGAAAATGCACATGTGCTGCATCTTTAGCTTTTCACCGCCTGCTGCTGGTGTAGTCCCTTGTAGCCATTTCTGCTTTCAAAGCCCTTTTTGCATGCGATGGCAAATGTCCTGCTTAAGTTGGCCACGTGCAGCTAATGCGCTTCATTTGACTTGTGTCTGTGGCGCCACCAAAGCAAGCACACTGTCCGGAAATATTACAATAATAAAAATGAAAAATTCCACCAGACGACTCGATTTAATGAATTCTTACAAAGCGGAGTCTGAAGATTTCGATGTTATCTAAAAAATCTGATATTTGCAGAAAATGATCTTTGTAAAACAATATCAGAAAATGTATTTTCGCCCAATGTGCATTGGCTGCAACTGTTGTTGCATATTTCGTATATTGCAACATACTATAATGGTAGTTATGAGGAGCAGCGTACGTTCGAATCCAAACAAACCACTTGGAGTTACTTTATCACGTCGGTTTATAGATGCTGCACAGTTTGTTATATGAAGCTTTGGTAGTTGCAGAACTTTACGGCTTTTTTGCATGCTGCTTTTTGCAAATCGCCCGAACCATTACGAAAGCGTACACGTTGTCGTCTGCATGCAGCCAGGATAATTACAAATAGTAAACCACAAAGTTGCAAAACATGTTGCAAGCAACGGCAAATACATAAATTTCAAGTAAAACTTTAACATTCTTTGTGTGCGCTTTGCCCCTCTGTTCTGTTGTACGAAATACTTACAGCACAGTCGTATCTGCATGCCACCATGTGTGTGTGTGTGTGTGTGGGGGGGGGGCGCACACTGCATTTTATTTGCTACTTTGCTAAAAATGGTTAAATGTGGCTTTCCATTTCTCTATGATAATATGGTTTCCTTGTGGAAATTTGTGAAACCTTGCCTGTCTTGTTTTAAATTAAAATTTTTTGTACTTTTTACATAATATTTGTGAGATATTTGGAATTATGGCGTAAAAACAAAACAAAGCAATATCACAAGCGTGCCCAAGATGTGCGCACAGCTCATCTGTTTAGTGTGACCATGTACTTGCATTTGAACAAATTCAAATTGCGCAACACTGGCTTTAAAGCGACAGCGCTACATCACCAACTGGTACCATTGCAACTTATGCAAATCTTTTTCGATCTTTTTTTTAACTGCTTGTTAACTTACTCCACTCTGTAGTGACTGCAAGATATACAAAGCAAGCGGCAGAGCAGCTACCATCGCTTTGTGCATTTTAAGAAAGTTTGTCTTATATGTTGATTTCAATGTCGGCTGCGTCACCACACTCCACAGCTGCTTGCGCTGCTACCCCACCTATATCTGGTACTTTAGCTCTGCTGGCAGCAAACATGCACGGCATTTTGTAGTTTTCAATTTTTTTTTTTTTCTCTTTTCTTGCTGCTTTGCCCTCACTTTTTGCCTTGATCCTTTGACATGTTAAACTTAATGCGCCTTTATGTGTTCGACCCCAGACCATCGTCATACATAGCGCCGGAGATTGTATGTCTGCTGTAGCACACTGTGAACCGAACTCTTCCAAGCTTTTTTTTGGTATTTATTTTGCCCCTTTCCGTGCGCTTTTATTATACTGCTAGTACATAGTTTAAACATTTGCATAGTCAAATGCAGTACAAGTTAGACTCGTTCTTTGTTCCGCCCGCACTTATTGGATGCGTATTCAAGCTTTCGAACGTGAGCAGATTGCTATGAAAATAACCCAAGGCGGTTGAGACAAACTGTCAGGCTAAAAAAAAAACTGCATACCGTATATTTTATTATTATTTGGTATTTATTTGTCTATATATACTAGATTTTTTCCTTCGTTTTTTTGTTGTTGTTGTGTTGGACAACACTGTTTGTTTGTGTTGTATAAGTTTCCTGCATTTTGTATGTGAGTTTGGCCAACAACGTTGCATACGTTGCAAGCGCTCAATAAAGAGTTTTTGGTTTGCCTTCTGTTTGTTGCATGTTACAAAATGCAAGTAAAAAATATAATAAAAAAAAACCCCAAAAACAAACGTGTATAAGCTGAATTATAGCATGTGGAAGTAACAATAAAAAATAAAAGAGATAAAAGTATATTTATAAAATGAATATATTTTTTATAAACTTGTTAAGTATGCAGGTATGGATTACAGCAGGCGTTCGTGCCATGCAGCAGAAGAAATCTTAGTTTTGAAATTGTCTAGCAGTTGTTTTGATGCTGCCGCGCCTGCCTTAATCCAGCCCTGTGTATACATATCTATGTAATGCCAGCATGACAAGTATAGCAGTTTAACTACAATATTAATCCAACTTAAAAACTTTTAGTCTGTTTTGTACCAAACTAAGAGATATATCTAATTTTTTTATAAATAAAATACCTGAAATTAAAGCATTTTCTTTCTCTTGCCTTTACATGCGTATTTCAATCAACTTTAAACTCAATTTGCTGCAGTCTGTGTACAATGGCCTGAAGGTAAGAGATTTGTTCATTTTCCTAAATGCCTGCAGTATTTTTGTTGTAATTTCATCTAGTATATAAATGACTTTACATAAACATACACACACACACACAGACACACTGAACTATTTTACTATCTCTCAGCGTACTATAAGCTAAACATAATTTTTCGGTTTAACCATTTAGCTGTAAGATTTAGTCTGTAAGCATTTAAATTATATATTAAATTTCCAAAAAAAAAAAAGAACGAAAGCATTTCAAATCATAAAACATAACTTGCAGGCAGTTTCATCACAGTACCGACTTGTAGCCTAAGCATAGTTTATAAAAAAAAATCATTTTCAAGGGTTTTTAAATTAAAAGTGAGCAACAGATTTGTTTGGTATTTCGCAGCAACTCTATATTTTTATTATATGCATTTCTTGTCGTAATTTATACTTTGTATTATTTACATGAAAACTTAAACGTTAATATTTTTACAAATTTCTCTAATAATTTTTCATTTAAAAAATGTTTACTTTGGTGGTAGTAGGTCCCAGCGGTATGCAAGTAACCGATAATTGCGTTGAATATATAAAACATTACTCTGCATACGAAATATACATATATATATATATTTTTATATATATAATGCTACCTTAATAACTGTTTGTATCTGTTTTGTGCGTCATTTATTTAATTATTGATTTTTTTTTTGATTTTGCATATAACAAATGTTGAAAATCGTACGAAAGAATATCAAAAATAACACCCGCTCGTTCCTTCACCAAAAGAACTTAAAAAGTATTTAATTTCAATTGAATAAACAAGCAAGATTGCCATTTTTCTTTAATTAGTTTTTATGATAATGCCGGTAAATACTCTAAGCCAATTATGATGAGCATAATGGCCGCATATAATAATGATGATGATAATGATGATTGCGTTATGAATTTAAGCGTATTGCGGCTGTGTTGTCTTACATGCATACTACATAACTCTATATAATTATAATACAAGAATTTGTTTTTGAAATATATGAATATATTATTACAATTTATTTTGTTTGAAACCTTAACGTTATGTTATGTATGTGCGTTTTTTTTTTTAATTGATAATTTCTGTTTTGTCCTAATTTACGTTTACGTTTTATATCTGGTACTTTGGTCTGAACCATGTGAAATGCTATCTTAGCGTAATATAACTTAATTATACAATACAATATATATAAAATATACTATACCTGTTTGTATATGGTAAATCGTGAACGACTGCGTGAGCAGCTGTTTAATCCAAAATTTAGCACTAGTTCGTAAGCGTTCGCTCTCACTGCATTTGTGTAAATACAACAAAAAAAGACACATACCTCATCTCACTCACTTTCGCTCACATAAAATGTTTAGAGATGGCATCGTGAAATTATATTTATATTTTTTTTAAATCCGCTTGATATTAGTCCGCCTAAAAATGAATTAGAACTAGATTCAAATTTTCACTGAATATACTTTCGCAATATAAGCACATTTTTGATAGCAACTCTTTTAATTCTACAAAAGAATTATTATTCAACAAACTCTTGGTAACGAAAGAGTTGAAGAGTTATCGATATTCGTTTAACCCACACACACACACACACAGACACACACGTTGCCATCTCTAATACACTACTGTCATATATATCTTCACTCCTCCTCCTACTGCATTTACGTATATAATATAAAAAATCGAAAAAAAAATACAAAACCTGCTGAAACTTGAAGGTTATCGCCTGCCCGTGGCCGCCGCTTGGCCATTTCTGGGCGCACCCGTTAGCGCTGGTGCCGCACAACTAACGCCCGTACCGCTGCCCGTGCCACTGCCCACATTACCCGGCGCTCATGCTGCGCCTGCTGCAGCTGCAGTCAGTGCTGCGCCCGCTGGTGCATCTCTGGTTCTAGCGACACGTCCATCACACAGTGCTGTCTCCGCAGCAACGCCCAGTGCCGCAACGCCTAGGCGGAGGTATATACAAAAAAAACAGCGATATATATATGAAAAAAACCATCCAAAATTAAAAGCAGAATTCAAAAATTCAAGCACATAAAAAGCAAAAAAAAAACAGTCACCACGATTTTTTAGCTAGATTGAGATGTATCCTTATGTATTTGTTGCCTTGATCAAGTTTGATATTTATTTGGGTTTGAATATTGCATACTTTTTGGCGCCCTTGACTGTGATAATAGCGAGCCTGCTTAGGTTAACACACACACACAGCCCATCTTGTAGCAACACCAATACAAATGTAACTACATAGCCATTAAGATAATAAGCTCTTAGCCCTTAAAATTATCACAAATATATAAATATCGTAACTTAACGTTAGCGGCAGCATTTTGTAAGAGTTTCTAAACTTGGCATACTTTGCGCGCTACCCAACTCTCTTACTCTAAGTAAAAATAAAGTTATTTTTTTTTACTGAAATAAAAAAGTTTGCACGCCTCCATACAGTTTTCCCTGTACATGATTAGCTTTAATTTAACTCAAATTGATTTATATCGTTTTTTTTTTTTGTTGTTGAACAGTGTTGCCAGCTCGCTGTGTAAAGTGCGCACAAGTGTTGCCAAATTTGCATAAAATATTCTATTTCTGCATGTCGAGTTGATTTTTGTTTAAATGTTGTTATACGCTACTTGCCACAAAAATTAACATGTAGCCAATAAATCATATAACACAAATTTTTGGCGCCTGTCATTGGCAAATAATAATTTGCATATTACCAAAGCAAATTGAGTTTTTAATTGCATGTTGCAAAATATAAATATATCTCTTGCCAGCTATTTTGCAATTTTCATAAAATAGAGTACAAAAAAAAAATAAAATAGTAAACTAATTTTGGCAAATATTTATCATACAATGAGCATATAATCAAACATTTCAAAAACTGAAGTACGTATTTTAATTAATTTTTGCATACTACGGCAGTTTGTTTAATTGATAGCAAAAAATGCAGCTGTATTTATATTAAAATTTGTGTTTGTTTTGAATAACTCTTGGCCGTAGTATTCGACAAAAACAGTTTTTTTTTGGTATTTTGTTATTTGTGCGTTTGGCAACACTGTTTCTGTTTCGTTAAATCGATGTTATACCCGTTTTTGGTTTAAGTTCAAATGTCGATAACTCTTAAACGTATTAGTTTAGTTTTTGCTAATTTCTATTTGTTTTAGCTCTTAAGGTGCAAGGGTTTAAATGTTTTATATAATAGTTATAATGCTTTATGTACAAGAATTACTTAACACACACACACACACACTCACTGCAAGAGATTGCAATGAGCCTTGCCGCATATATACATACATAAATATTTAGTTATATACTTTACTTGTACTTGTTCTAAAACAACAAATGGTCGAATGTTTAATTTTTGGTATAAAATTGTTATGAGTAATATAAAAACCAAAAATAATCAACAAGAGAAAATTATTGCAACAACTGCGTAGCCTTATTTCTTCGTAAATCAATGTTAATGTTAAGAATTTTTTCCAAAGAACACTTATCGCTTACTACTTACTTATGTCTTATGTATTGTTATATGTATATATATATTTATATCTAATATCATCATCAGTTCCAAATACGCGCTATATAAACTTTATATACAAATATATATTGAAAAGGCTAGATAATTGCAAAACATTTGCTACATACATTCATATCATATATAAAAATACATACGTTATATATATTTATATATATATATTTAATTATATAAATCAAGAAACTAACCGCATGCGTTTTATGTTCTTTTCTTTTACTTTTTCTACTTTTTGCACACAAATACAAACACACTCAAACACACACACACACACACACACACACACACACACACACACACACACATTGACACTGGTAAAATGTTGTGTACAAATTTTTGAAAATCGATAAAAAAAAAATACCAAAAAAAAAAAATTACTTGGCTCACAGCCGCCGTAGCCGCCGCTGCTGCCATGCGTGGAGTTGCCATACAACGTGGACATGTGGGCGTCGTCGGCGCCTCACCATTCCACCATCCGCACCATCATGCGCACCATCATCCGGCACTGGCAGCCGCCGCTGTCGCCGCTCAACAGCAGCAACAACGCCAAGTAGCCGCTGCCGCCGCCGTGGCTGCAGCAGCCGCGCAACAGCAACAACAACAGCAGCAGCAACAGCAACAACAACAACACCATCATCATCAACAGTCGCATCAGCAGCAACAGCAACAACAGCAGCAGCAACAAGCGCAGGCGCAGCATACGGCACACGCACACGCACATCCGCATGCGCATGCACTGCCGCAGCTACAATTGGGCGTACAGCCTGCACTGCAAGCCGTGGCCGTGCCCACAGCCGCTGGATTGCAAGCCGCCGCAGCTGCAGCCGGAGCAAGCAGCGCTGCTGCACAACAACACTCGCTGCAACAGACACTGGCCGCTGCTGCAGCCGCACAGAACAATGCTGCGGCTAATGCAGCCGCCGCCGCTGTTAATACGGGCGCCGCCGCCGCTGCATATGCGGCACGCCTATCGGCACACACAGCCGCCACACAGACACCGGCCGCTGCTGCTGCGGCTGCTGCATCTATGGCGGCGTCGGCGAATGCGGCGAACAATGCTGCCGCTTTGCATGGATATGCGCCGTAAGTAGAGAGTGTCGTCGGCGTCGCAGTTGTAGTCGTCGTCGTCGGCAGTTCCTAAACTTATATTCTCCATTATGTAATATTATTTTCATTTGGTTTTTGCTTTTGTAATTGTAGCTGTACATTTAATACATATATTAATTTGTTTATTGAATTGAATAATTATTAATTCATTTAATTTGTATGTGGATGTAGTTTTTAGCGCACTTTTAACTTTGTTTATGTGGTGTGTACTCGCTCTGTCTCGTTCGAACGCCTTAACTCGCTCTCTCTCTCTCTCTCTCTCTGTCTCGCTGTCTTTTAAGCTTATTTAACTTATTTCTTCACAAGTTCCACAACAACAAAAACAACAGACACATGCTTGAAACAAACTACATATATATACTAACGGCCGTGCTCTCAAAATCAAAATTTCCACTTATAAAACTTAATCCTTATTGTTAGAACAGCTTGACGCTCTTTGGTTAATTTTGCTCATTTTTGCTGTTTAATTTACAATAGAAATTTATTTAGGCTCGTGTGATGCATGCTTTTCAAATATTTTTCAAATAATACACAACTTGCAATTGGCAGACATGGCTAAAATTTCGATTTTTTGCCACTGTATAGTTTGATTTGTTACAAAATATCTCGTTTTAAATAATTTGAAGTAAAATAATCATTTCTTTCAATTTCGCATTCGAGATTTCATGAGCACGGCCGTTTAAGTTCAAGTGTGCCTTTGTCTTTAGTGCGTTCAGAAATATACTCTTTATATAGGACTTGTGAACTTCAGTGTGAAAGATATATTTGTCAATTGTAGCACTTTTTCCTTCACTCTCTCTCTCTCTCTGACAAATTTTATTAATGATAGATTTGTAACAATATTTGATATATTACAGAAAACTTAGCCATTACAAAAAACTAGATTTAGCTTTTATAACTTACAATAGACAATAAACTTTATGAAGTTAGTTTCGTGCACTAAGTGCAGCTAGATTTGCTAAATATATATTTTTTTAGTAAACTTTGCATAAACACAAAAATCAAATGCAGTACAGCTATAGGCGTTTCGTTTCCGAAAGGGTATACAGTTAGAACTGCGATTAATTTATTTGCAACACACACGCACAAACACACACATACTCTCACAGCAGCAACAAGAATGCGCTCTCGCGCACACATACACACACACACACACCGCGACACACACTTTTCGTGTCTTTCTTCATATTGCTCATACGCCCCGTATGCATTCACATAAGCTATAGCCCCTTCATACATAAACATTTTTATTTTTTTGTTCCAATTTTTTTTACTCTTACAACTAGCATAAAAATAAAGCTAAAAATTTGTTTATAGCTTTATTATTATTTTACGTTGTTAGTATAATCTACTGCTATACGGTCGATTTATCTAATTTTTTAGCTAACTTTTTGCTCAACAATTTGTGTATATGTTTGCATACATATAGCTTACAACTCGAAGACACAGAAGGCAAAAACTACTACTACAACGAATGTATGCAAGTTTAGACTTGTTGCGTTTTTGTTTTAGCTTCTAATTTATTTATTATGTTTAAACTGTACAAAAACAAAGCAAGCAGCTAGTTCATAATTTTAATGAAGCACGAAACTTACTTTATACTCGTATCAAATATACTTACTACATACTTTCTATACTATGCATACTACATATATATATATATATATATATATCTTTTGACTGACAGCAGTTTGGAACTACCTACTGTTTGTTTTTTTTTTTTTTTGTTTTTTTGGTTTTGTTCTATAAACATAAGCATTTAACTTTGGTATGGCTAAGGGACCTACTTAATGTGTATATTGTGTACAACTAGGCGTATGAACAATTTGAAATTTGTATTTGATTATGGAATTTTTGCTGCGAAAGCTGCTGCTAGCGCATTGCGTGCATGTTTCCTATATTTTATATAAACATAAAACATTCATATATATTTATATAAAATTATACATTTTGTTTGATTTTTGTGGCTGCTGTTTATATAACTACACAACGTACTTTATAGCGTATAATTGTATGCTAACTTACAACAAAAAAATTAAAAAATCCCATTGAATATAAAACTATCTACAAGTATATAGTCAGTTGCATGTGAATTTGTCAAGTCCAAAAGAAAATCAGCAGGCATTTAGTTGAGATACCGCAGCCAGTGTGACAGCAAGCCAATTACTAAGTTCAAGCAGACTGGGAGGTTCATTTAGTTTGACAGCTTAGTTTAGCATAAAATTCAGCGCCTTTGAACGTATCACACACTTCCTACTTTATTTATTTTGTTTTCTCTTTAGTTCAGCCTTAAGTTTTCAGACATTTGCCCATGAGAAAAAAAATGCAAGCATAATTTATGATCAATAGCAAATGTTGATCCTAAATTGTGTAGACAGACACAAAAAAAAAGTGCGTTAAAGAGTACAAAAAATCAAAAGTTTGAAAAAAACTTAAAAAAAATTTATTTTTGAATTTTGCTTTTAAGTGCTTTGTAGTGCAGCACAAGTCAGGTTTAAAGGCAGCTTAGCAACAAATTACAAAAAAAGTATAAGTAATTGGTTGACTGCTGGCTTTTGCCTGTCCTGCGTTGGCCTAAATCGTATATAACACATTTAAAATATACTAAATACTCTTATTTTATTTCTTACAAATTTTTCACAGTGTATACTATGATCACTACCTAGCAGCTGCTGATCCAGGTCTGCGCTTCCAGGTAAGCTTTGACATGTTTAAATTTTCCACACTATATGTAACAATGATTTGTTAAGTCTAAGTACAAGCTGCGCTTATGTAGTTTTTAAGTTGAAGCTTAAGCCAAGCTAAACTAAAACCCCTAACTTGTTAAATACATAATATTATATATAAATTTTACAGGCAGCCAAACCGGTCACTGAAGTTCCAGCCGCACAGCCAGCCGCCATTTTAAATGTAATAAAACTTTTTCAAATTCAGATCTTTCTAACCAAAGTTTTATCTAAACTTTTTCAATATGGTAGTTTTATTTCCATACATATGTATTTTGTATAATTTCTCTGATGATAGTTTCATTTGAGTTTATGGAACATTTGACTTGGTTTATGACATACACACAATTTGTGCTTTTAATTTTTTTTTTTTATTGCCTTGAAACGATGATAACTAACGAAGCGTTTTTGAATTCGCCCACTTAACTTGCAGACACTTTTGTTTATATTACACATAATTTTACTATTTACATATAAATATATACATAAATATATTTTATTATTTTGGTAACTGGTCGTGCAAATGCGTCTGTAAAATTTTGTCATATACAAAAGGGTAACTGAAAAAAAAAACAAAAAATAAACATTAGCAGTTTTATGGGCTACACTGCGTATTTACTTCATAAATTTTAAATCAATTAATATTTACTCTATGTCTCAATAATAAAAACAATAACTCTATTAGCTATATATTTTGCATCCTTAATAAATAAATATTATGTAACTATTTTGTTTATAATTAACTTTGAAACAACAACAACAACAGAAGCAACAAAGTTTTTCATAGCGTAGTACTAAAAAAAAAATAAAACAATTATAATAAATTAAATTTGCTTTGACAAGTTGCGACGCAAGGCATTGCATAATTTCAGGCTGCCATTTTAAATAGCATGTCCAGCTATTACTATGACTACTCTTACTTTTGTTATTATTATTATTATAATTATACAATAACAATTTATTACAAAGTTCATTTATTATTTTGTTTTTGCATTTCTTTATGCCTTAACATATATATATATATATATATAAATATCGAGTCTCTCTATTTCAATGCTGTATTTTAGTAACATTTCGTAATTACTTACAAAATAAACTTTTTGTTATTTACTTTTTTCACGACTGTTATAACTACAACACGACCACACTGCAACATCAAAAAATACCATTAAATACTAAAAATATAAATACAAAAACCAAACAAACATCGATTTGCAATTATCGATTACAATAAATTACGTTAAATACAGCGCCGCACTGTGACTACGCTAAACAGTACCCCACATACGATCAACCGCATTCCGGTACCACAGAATGTTTTGGTAAAAATACTCATTTCTAGTTTGCAAAAAAAAAACAACTACTTAGTATTAAATTTAGCTAAATGTTTGTTGTTTGTTCTTCATTTGTTGTTGCTAATCATTTTTAAGTCTTAAGTCACGCCAATTTGTTTTTTAATGCACCCTAACTTACCATGCAACTTAAAGTCTTAAGGACTGAAAACAAAAAAAAATTAGGCTAAGCTTACGTTTTCTAGTTTCTTTTTTTTTGGCATCTTGGGTTTGTAGTTGAACCTGTATATAGTCAAACAAATATCTGAGATATAACTATATACAAATAATCTATGTATATATATAATTTATATAAATACAATTTGTTGTATTTATTTTTTTGCACTTGTCGATTTATGTTCGTCCATTTTAGACTCACCAATACCCTTCTGCGATTGCTCTTTCGCTAGTCTTTGTCGTTAATTGGTTACTCATTTTATATAATATACTCCTCGCTTTAACACAATCTCTACTTAACACCATTCCAGGCCACTGCTCCGCTGTTAAAGACTCCCCTGTCTCAGGCCCAGCAGCAAGCGTACGCCCAAGCAGCGACCACCTATACGGCGGTTGCCGCCCGTGCTGCCTACGGCGCCGCTGCCGCTGCGGCCGCTCAACCGGCTCTCGCTGGCTATGCCACAGTTGCGGGGTAAGTTCTCTCTTTTGACATTGTTTCATCAAACTAAACTCATCATCGATAACGGCCGCTGCACATGTTGCGGGTCCTTCATCTAGAACACACATTATCACAGACATAATACAAACATTACATGGATGGGTTGTAAACATAACCTCAATAAATTACTAACAAAAAAAGTAGAGCATAGTTAGGGTTGTAGACATTATGAAGTGCCATTTTTTTGTGTTATATGTATTTTTAAAGTATTTTTTCTAGTTATTATTTTTCCGTAATAATTACTTTAAGCATTATTAATTCATTCTTAGATTTGTTTAATTAAATGCGGTTTTCATATGAAAAAAAAATATTATTTCCAACAGGTATATATTTATTTGAGTTTTAGTACTTTGGGTTTTAGTTTTCCATTTAAGCTCAAATAACATTTGAGTTGCAATAACATCGTAGAAAAACGTTTGAAATATATCAATTTTCACACATTTCCGTCTGTAAACGAATCTTAAAATAATACAAAAATATATTTTAGAATCTCAAATATTTAAGAATCAAGCTGCCCGATTAAAAAGTATTCAAATCTATAACGTTTATATTTAACAAGTTTTATTAAATTTTAAAGAAATTATTTTGTTAAGTTGACATTAAACTCGTAATGAATTCTCTGAGCATCCCTCTGAGCAGGAAACACAGTAGACTATTGGTGCGAAATGTTACCTCTCTGACAGTCTTTTTCGGAACCCGATCGGATTTATACAAGGCTAGATACAGATAATTAGAATGGATTTCTTTTTAGTACCCCAGACACCCTTTACTTTGAATTTTTTTTTTTGCCTCAATTTTTAAAATTTGCCAATAGTAATAGGCAACACTTTAATAATTATCATTGTTAATTTATTATTTGGTAATACCTTAAGATTTTCACTTTTGTTTATAATTATATATAATTTTTATTAGCTTATAAACTTTCTTGATTGCTTACGATTTTTAAGCATATTATTTGCACATTTACTTATTATTTGATTTAACAATTTACTAATTTTATTTTTGATTACTAATTTAATGGTAGCAAAAATCTGGTAACGAAAACTGATGTCCTACAACTATTGCTAGAAGTATTTCTTAAAACAACATCGCAGTTGAATAAATTTGATACAGATGAAATGGAATAATTAAGGGAGAAAAAAAAGAAAAAAAATTGGAAGTGGGTGAATGTTACGTTGAAGTGTTAATGTCGTTTAACTTTGCGCAGCTACTCGAAAACTGTGGTTCCAGAAATAATATGTAAATAAAGATGTCGTCTGTGTAGAGAGAAGAGAAAAAATAACCAAATATAACAAAAAAAACTAAAACTAAAATAATATTGAAACTAATGCGCTCATCCAGATCATAAACCTACTAAACTTAATTTTAATATCTAAGCAGTATTTTTAACAAAAATGTCAAACATATTTCTAGTTATGCGCGCGAATATGCGGATCCTTATCTAGGACATGGAATTGGACCCATGCCAGGATATGGGGTAAGTTGATCAACTAAAATTTAGAGTAATTGCTCTGTTCTTTGACGTCGGTCATGTTTTTATATATAAGAAAAATAAAGGGTAGAAATAAAGTGAAAAATGAACTAAAGAACATGTAGTAGTTCGAATTCGCGAACAGGCAAGAATACGAAAAATGTTCATTGAGAAAAAGGAAAAGATAAAAGAAAACGATGGTATGGAAAATTAAGATAAAAATCAACTTTTGAAAAATAACGAAAAAATTATGGAGTTAAAAACTTGAAGGGTGAAAAAATTAACAAAAAGAGCAAGCACGCGTTGGATTCGTACAAAAATAAAAAATCCAAAAAGCAGAAGTTAATGTAAGGATTGTATGAAGCAGGAAAAAAGTAGAATATCTATATATGGGGGATATGAAGAAAGAGCGATCGTAGAAGCGGTGGAGGCTGGCGAGCGATGCTCCCTATTACAAGAAAAATCAGTTAGTATTTCAAGATAAAAGGTTGCACTTTTTGTTAAAAATCCATAAGAATTCGTAAACAAAGTATTATAATTACTTTACAAAAAAAAAAGAAAAGCTATTGTTATTATATTTTACTTTACACTATAGCAGTTAATTTTACCATGCTTATTAATTTATTATTCTATTTTTTCTTCTTCTACCCCATAGACAACTATGTACCGCGGTGGCTTCAATCGTTTTACGCCATATTAATGATAATTAACAACGCAAGTCAGCCAAATAATAAAGCACATCAACTCATACACTTGACAATGCTCAATAAATGAACAAAATTAGACGTAAAATTCTCACCAAATAGAACAAATAAATACTCTACAAGCAGTAAGTAGCAGTTGAAAATCAAAGCTCTAAGCGCGTTCGAAAAAATTTTCAAGAAACCAAAAAAAAACAAATTCCAACGCCTACCACTTGTTTGTTGTTAAAATGAAAAACCAACAAACTAGCAAACAGAAAATACGGAAACACATACAAAAAAAATTGAAAAAACAAATCAATGTCGTCCAGCAAAACAAAAGTTTAAATTTAAAAATACTTAATAAAGTTCTATGAAGTTTATTAAAAATTAAAGGCAAATAATTTTGCAGAGTGCTTCACACATAGATTTTTACACAGAGAAACTGAGAAGAATTAATAACAAAAAAGCATAAGCAAAAAGCTGAAAAACTTTTGTGTATACTTTGCAGCCAGCAGATCAAAGCATCAGAATTTATTACACACGATATACATGATATATTTAGTATATAAATATACTAATGATATATAGTTCTTATAGGCATTGTATTTGTATTTGTATGTATATCAAAAGCGAGCAATTTTACATGGGCAAGAATGCAACTCATAAGCTGCTTTTTATTTTTACAATATTTTTACGTTTTTAATTTTGTTCATTAAGTTAGTTTTACATTGTTTTTTGTTTCACACTTATTTCACACACACACACAAATTGTATTTACATGTAGTTGTAAAAGCTAGCATTGTAGTTTATAGTGAAACAGAAAAAAAAACAAAAAAAAACATAAAATGTATATTATTTTTATGAATAGAAAGAGCGCAAGGTCTAAGAAAAGTTGCCAAAAAAAAAGATAGAAAGATTTAAAAAAAAAGTAACTTTGACGCACATTAAGGTTTTATATACATTTTTATGCTTTAATTTTACAAAATAATACTACTCATTTGTTTATCCAAAGAACAACAGCAGCAAGAATACTCATTATTTTATGTTTTTATCAACGAATTTATACTTAAATGCTTTTAATGTTTATAAAATTATATATTAATTGTTCCTAGACAAACCAACATTTTAAGTATTTTTTACGTTCTTTACTTTTTGTTGTACAACACTGGCAGCTAAAGTTCATGAAAAAAAAAAAAAAAAAAAACAAAGTCAACTAAATGTAATTCATTGCTCAAATGTAGCGCATAAGTCGTAAATAAAGCTAAAAAATACTAAAAAAAAGAAAAAAAAATTAAGATCAACACGTAGACATATCCTTTGAATATACAATAATATTTACTTTAATGCCGCCGTAGCAGCAAAACAAAAGAAAACAAAAAATACTAAAAAATACATTTCATTATGTATTAGTTTTTAAAAGTAAAACAAAAAGTAAGAAAAAGTCAAGCTTCCAGTGGCAAATACAAAAATTTATAGAAAGCAAAAATTATGTAGTAAGCATTAAAATTAAATTTAAAACAAAAAAAAAAAAAACAAATTTTTAGATACTACTTCTTAGCACTTTCTTTGTGTGTTGTGTACAAACAAAACAAAACAAAAAACTACTAAACTCAGACAACATTGTTGCAGTGTTGCAAAATCGTTCAAAGCAAAACTTTTCGCAATATTTTTTGTGTACTTTTTACGACACACCTACACACCCACACACACACATCAAAATCAATGCACTATTTGTGGCACACACTGTGGCCGCCATTTTGTCTAGTGTTAAATATTGCAAACAAAATGCTCAAAAAACTCGAATTTTTAATTTACATTTTCTCTTAGGCAGCTACTGTCTTTACAAAAAAACCTATAAAAAAAACATAAAAAGCAAATTTTCAAATTTATACTAGTTGTTTATGCTAAAAACTATGCTAAAACGTTCATTTAGCTAAATGTGTGTAACTAATTGTGCAATTTTTTCAAGTGTTTTTTGAAACTCATATATTCAGACACTACCAGAGCTTCTAGCACAGTTTATGTCAATGTGTGTTTATATTTTTTGTTGTTGTAACTATAAAACAAAAGTTTGCTGCTTAGATTTGTACATAACTTAAAAGTAAAAACATTTTTAATTTTAACTTTAGTTAAGCATATAAATACATACATATATACTATATGTGTGTTGACATTTTTGAAGCCAAAGTTTTTAATTATAATTTGTTCATTTAATTTTTCGCAAACTAGTTAGTTTTAATTTTACTACAACAAATATGCGTATAAATTAAAATAAATACAAAAAAAAAATGAAAAACCACAAAAAAAATACAAACAAAAATCTTCAAACAATTGCCAAATTAAATGTAGCTTTCAAATGAATTAAATAGACACGTAATTAAATTTAATAAATAAATAAACAACAAATAGCGCTCACTTTAAATAGTTTTTGTTCAAACCGCATACACACACTTTTAGTTTATAATTTTTTGAAATTTTTGTTAGGCAACAACTTGAAAAATTCATAAAAATTGTTGTGCTAGCTATAATGTAACAATAACAATAAAAAAATATACATATATACGGTATAGACATTTAAATTTAAAAAAAAAAACTCAACTTCCACCGCAATTTTTTAAAACAAAATACAAAATAAACACAAACACACAATTTTTGTCTTAAGCCAAGTTATGAAGTAAAATATTTAAAGAAATATTAAACAAAAATAAAAAATATATACCTAAAGCATATGCAATTCAATCAAACACTGCAGCTATATAAAATAAAATATACATTATAAATAAATTGAAAAATTATTTTCTAAACATAAGTTTCGCATATTTTTTTATTTTTCATTTTTATTTTAAGTACAAAAAAATAATACTGTGTAGTCTCTATATATATATATATATATATATATATATATATATATATGTAAGCCAGCGCTGCTTTTTTTCATTTCGCAAAGCGCGCCACATTTTAAAGCATAGTTGATGCGTTATATGAAATATAAATATATTATACATACATACATATATATATATATGTGTATAAATCAAATATATTATATATAAAACTAATCTATAATGATGTGCCAAATTGTAAGTTGTACCATTTGTTTATAAATGGCCATGCAAGTGTTGCAAATATGCAAAAAAAAAAATAAAGAGAAAAATAAAGTACATTAAAAAATAAATATTTAAAATTAAAAACAAATCAACTACACCCCAAAAACACAAAACAAAGCAAGCAAAAATCTATTTTCATTTTTAAGATATTTTTTTAAATCTTACCAACTAGCTAAACTCATGGCTAAACCTTACAAATCAAAATTGAAGAATTTATAAAGTAACAACAACTCGGCCATGAAAATACACACTAAAAATGCTCAAGAACTTCAAGTATTATTACCAAAAGAAAAAAACCAACTGACAATTTTTAAAAAGTTGCTCCCTAAAATTTGCTCAAACTACTCAAATTTCATATTATAACTTATGCGTTTTATTTTATTTAAACTTTTTAGAGATTTGTTGCACAGCAAATAGTGAAACAAGTGAAAATTGTATGAGGAACACACAAAACAAAAAAATAACTTAACTACATAAAAAAAATTTATTGGTTTATATCAATTTTCAATTTGTAAGGTTGTGACAAATTGTAAACAAACAAACAAGAATAAATAAACAAAAAATGAGAGAAAAATCCAAATGAAAACTCATTTAACAACAAAACAGGCAGCAAAATGTAATAATTAATGCAAATTGCAACCGAATAGCGAACCGAAGTGAAAAGATTTGAGATTCTCACATAAAAAAAAATAACAATACAAAAATCTGAAAAAAAAACGCAATAAAAATAACTTAAAATGCAAAATAAAAAAGGTCGAATTTATTTAATGAGTTGTTAAAAGCGGCAGCATTTACTTTATTTATGTTATGATGATGGTAGGTATTATATGCCAAGTGTTAATTGGCTTTTATTTGCAAATAAAAAAAAGGTAGTTATTTTTTTGTGGTAACACAATAATAAGCGAAATTTATGTCGTTATGCGAAAAAATGTTTAAATAAATGGAAAGTGGGTAAGTTTGCCAATTATGCATTAAATTTTTACGCCATTTGTTAAAAGTAGGCAGGTGTTCGAAAAAATATCTTATCAGAAGATAAGAATGGAAATGCGGCAGCGCATTGTTAGCTTACTTGCCTCTACAAACCTGAAGGTCGTTAGTTCGATTTTCCGCAGCAATGTAGTGCATTTGCCTTGAACTGATATTGTACGTAAGTAAATCTCATCGCCTTGCGAATTCGGCTATAAACAGGGGCCTACAGTGCTCTTTGCACAGCTATAAATCCTCCAGCTCCATCTTTGCATACTGCCTGCATAATCATGAAGTATACAAATATTATTTATTATTAATGTTTGGCCACAAAAATAACAAAAGCATTCGACTTCGTAGTTCGGCAATATATTTTATAATATTAGCGACAAATCGTAATATGTAATGTATGTATATGAATGTGGGACTACGTCCTGCGCCACCTCGACCCCCATCGTTCTATTGTGCCACATTTCTACTAATTCAAGTTTGCTTCTCATACCGGGAATCGAAACCTTCAGTGTGGATTTCAATAGAAGAAAATGTGCGTAAAGAGAAACCGAAGATTTCAGTTTAATAATAATAAATTTGTATACAACGTAGAAACTTAAAATGTTCTTCCCAAGCAATCAGTTCGCTTACAGTATATATAATAAATTTATTTACATCAAATTAACTGAAATGATCTTTCCAAACAAAATCGAACATACTATTGCTTCACCCTTGGAGCGCTGACAGCAGAATCAAGGAAAATAAATTTATTTTCGTATCCAACCAAACACTTTTTGAAGTACAAAGAAATCCTCGTTAGACGCCGAATGCAGTATTTTCTTAAAATTGCTTTAGTTGGCCATCACAAACCGTTAACAGGCTACAGCCGACCTGACTAGCTCTAGCCGGACGACCCAGCTGGGCGCGCCCCTTCTCCAGTTGGTCACTTCAAATGCAGCTAGTTGTAACTATTTGGGTTTCAACTACCATTTACAGCTGAAATTGATGAATCCGATAACAAAAATTTGGTATACATTTTGGTAACATAGTTAGGATTTGCGTAGAAGCCGACAAGAGCATTCCAGTTCTTGGATTGGTATGACTAGCAGGATGATGACAGACATATCGATAGAGTGTGTTTAGAAGCAGCAGTTAAAAAGCAAAACTGAACAAAGTTTTTGTAAACCTTATTTTAATATCACATTTTTGATTGATTTCGCCTATTTCATAAGAACCGATACCAGCGCCCGATAATCGAGGTATTATTACTTCAAACAAGATGAGTGATTTATACGCCATTTGCTAACGACTACAAAATAAATTCAATAAAAATGTTTATCTCCTTTGAGTACCCTAAGTGGAGGAGTATAGTAAAGCAAAAGAAGTTATTTTAATATATCTATTTACAGTTTGTGTTTCCTTGGAAACTAACAACTATTATTGAAATGTAATACAATGCAGAAAGAACAAAAATGTTCTTGTATTTATGCAAACCTTTTGAACAAAGTATTGTGTGAAAAATAAAACCATCAAAGCCAACGTTAATTGCCTGCATAGTTTTGACTGGTTAAAGCGAATCCTTCGTGATTCCTTCAAGCTGTTGCCAGGAGCAATCAACCTATGATTGTGCATAGCGAAGGAAAATAATTTTTAAATTACATAAAAATTCAAATTGAAAACAGACAAAAGAGTAGCTCGGCATGAAAGAATCGACATTTTGCTTCTATCAAGTCTCTATTATATAATATATAATTATAATTGAAAGTAAACCGTGGGCCTCGGTAGCGTAGTGGTTGTGCACTCGCCTCTAAGCCGGAAGGTTGGTAGTTCGATTCAAAGATCCGCCTTTGCAGCGTGACCATAGTCAAGGGGAATAGATTTATTTTTAAATAAATAACTTGTCATCTACTAAGAATCACACAGGTCTTTGTGAGATGTCATGTGATTTGATAGGGTCCAGATATAGAAAGAAACTCCAATAGGCGGAAATCTTTCAGTTGTTAAATTGCAAATCGCATTATCCTATAAGAAAAAAAACCCCTTCAAAATACTAACTATTGTTAACATTCTTAATTGATAAATTACAGTCAAAACCATTACGATTATTATATACAAAGTACAATGGCATCGGCAATCACGGTGAATACCGGCTGCCGCGGTGTAATCACATTCAAGACGCGCACAATTATATCCGAAATTATTACGATGTGGCACGTTGCACACCGCTGCGCTGTCAAATAATTAATTAGAATATAATTGCACGTAATAATTCATTGGCCCATTGGGGCAACCCAATAGAGATATGAATGTTCCTCGCGTTGTTGTTGTTGTTATTTGTGCGTGAGACTCGGAAGAAAGCAAATGGCTGCCGATAGGCATAATGCCAGCAGCTGTCAGATAACATTTGACAGACACTGTATTGGTGCGGTAAGGTTGCGGTCACATAAGTGTGTACGTGTGAGTGCGCGTATCTTTCTTTTGTTTATACCCTGCATTCACATGCGATCAAGGCGGTATTCATTTTTAAATCAGTTTTGTCACGCCTAATATTTGGGACCAGATAATAATAATAAGATTTATTCCCCTTGATTCCCCTTGTGATCAACGCTTCAAAGGGGGATATCTCCATAATTAGCTGCTTCAACCGTACATAGATCTAAGGTTTGTAGGCGAATCCCAACAACGGTGTTTTTGATAAATAGAGATTTGCTAATTATTGCTAGACAAATGCATTGGTGCTGCAGGGATGGAATCGATCGCCCTTTGGATTTAGAGGCGATCAAAACTACCATTACGCTACCTAGGGCTAACAACCAAAAATAATATTATATTTTATTCCCGGTTCCATCAGAATTTTACAGGGATTTTAGTTATGTACAGCCAATCTATAAGCATTCAACTTGCTTAAAGAACTTCATGTCAGCTTAATTATGAAGTAAATTTTTCTTCTCGCACTAAATGAGTCCATTTGAAGGGATTGTCTGCAGTGTATCGCTTAGTCGGACTCCAATTGCATGCATCACTTTATGCTACACACAAACAGCAGGGGGGGTATAGTGGCAACTGCTATCTGGTATTCGTGGAACCGCGTGCGTGTTGGCCAAATTTAAGTGGTCATTTTGTATGCATTTGATTCAGGCGCCCTATTTGTGGACTGTCATGTCGTTCGCATCTAAAATTAATCAATGCTCTGCAGCATAATTTATTATGTCATACAGCCAACGCAGGCATGGGAGCCAAAAGCCGCAACCACAATCACCGCAACCACAGTAACCACAGCCGCATTTCTGTACTTGAACAAACAGCAAACGCAAAAGCCAATATACGTTTGGCCATAAGCGATTATCGCTTAGTAGTATCCAGAGTAGTAGTAACTCGACGCGGCCGACGCGGCTCGACTATTTTAAAATGCAAACTTCCGTAAAACAGCGTTATTGCCTCATGTGCTTGCAAAATGCGGACTCTTCAATCAAATGTGAAATTATAATTATGTCTGCCCCACGTCAGTTGATTTAATCATGTTAATAGCATTTGCATGTTCTGCACTGCGCTGCTTATAAGTTGGATGGACATCTTGGCATAGCAACTGCCAAGGTGTTGAATGATTTGCGGCTGACTGGCTCCAAACATGCATACAAATGGATACATCTAGTTTAATTACAGCTACAAGGCGGTTTATGTGCGCAAAGCTTAATGTTTAGAGTTAAGACAAAGTAGAATGCGTCAAGGATAGAACTCGGTGATGTTGTCACGTAAAATATAATATGTACAAGTTGGTATTGGTAGCGACCCGTGCCGACGCTGACACGCAGCATTGTTTAAACATTGATTTTTAAATGGTTTAAGTTTCATGGCTCGTTTGTAACAGTTGTAAGTCCGCATTGTTGTATTCACGGACGGCATATAAGTGATTCCAATTTTTTTATGTTTTTCCACTTACTCAACGCCCACGCCAAACCGAGGCTCAGTTGGCGTAAACATTTTGTTAGGATGCACCTGGCCAACTGTAAACAGTTAACTGTTAACAAAGCCAAACGGCCGAGAGTGTCTACAATGTCAGACAACGGCACCAACATGACCAGTTCCCGTAACCTCTGCTCAGATTGTAGCCACTCCACGCACACGCACGCAGTCACAGTCACATTTGCACTCCCACACACACACACACACGCATTGCAATTGCACAAAATCTAATTACATTATTTCAAGTTGTTGCAATCAGTGCGTATGCCTACGGTTTACCCCAATGGCCATCATGTTCGGGTTCAATTGAATGGCAGAGAAAAACGGGGTAGAAAAAATCTGACCGCTGCACGTTGCTTTTGTAAAGACTCGCACAATGCGGCAGGACATGCCAATGCACGCAAATCACTACAAAATGCAATGGACAACCATGTGGGCGATCCAACCAATGCATTGTATCCATACGTCGTGCAACGCACCATTTCACAGTGGTTGCAATGTATATTCAGGGTATATCTTGAGATGCAACAAATTTCTAATTTAGGCATACAGATTCTATAGTTTTATATAATGAAAGACCTCAAGTTGGTGAGCAAAATTGCTGCCAATGGGATCTAATAATAAAATGTGATCATTGGGAGTAATCTTGTAAAACTTGTAAAGTGAAACACTATTTCCAGAATCGTTACTCAAAACTTTTAATATTTTATCTAGAATTGTGAAGTAAAATGATTTGCAGTACAAAATTCAAAAAAAAATAAAAGTAATACGAAATACAAGATTCTCCTTGAATATTATATGCAGAAGCACTTTCAAGCTAAATCTCAGTTTGGATAACGTTTGCAATCATTTGCGTAGATGGAAATATTCATCCGAATTCATTTAACCAATTTGCAACAAAAATTACCAAAGAATCACATCTCGACCACTGTACGCTACCATCCATGACTGGTTAGTATGGCAGCGCGACATCGATTCTGTTGGTTGCTTTACGAGCCGCATCGGTCGGCATGCTGGCGGAGCTGCAGGCTAGGCTGGCTGCGTTCTGTCAGGCAGGATTAATGCTGCCGGCTGTAGTGTCCGATGGCCGGCAAAAAGCAGCGAAAAAACAGCCGCCAATAATTCACGGTAAAGCAATGTATATAAAAATCGCAGCATCTGCAACATTTGCATGAACATTTTATTTGCACTTATTTGTTGTGTGTATGCGTGTGCGTGTGTGTGTGCATATGGCTGTTTGATAATTGCTGCCACACAGGAATAACAATATGGAGGAGGTACAGTTGAACGTGCCACCATTTTGCTTGTTATAATAATTAACAGCATAGTACAACCATGCCACATGTGGCATAAACTAGCAGAAATACGAAATACATTCAATTAAAAGTTATTAAACGCTTGTCAAATGGCTATGTCTGTAATTATGCAAAACGAAAAGCTTAAAGCTTTAAGGTACTTCAAGGCCCCACAAGCCGCATCTAATTAATCGAAAGATTCAGTGCATTTGATTTGCATTTTCTGTGCTTTTAATTAAAAAATGCCGCTGCTTTGAGTTCGCTTTGAGTTGTTTTGTTTGAGCGCAGAAAAGTAGGCAACGAAACTGAGCCAAAACGAATTTGAGGCCAAGTTGCGCAGCTACAACAAGAACAACAACAACAACAGGAACCTTAAGAGGCGAAAATTTGCATACACACACAAAATGCCTAGTCAAGTGTAAAACAGTTGCAAAACACTGAAACATTAGCAACACCACAAATGCTCCTGTGTTTGCCTGTGGGTAAGTGTGTGATTCTGTGTGATGTACCATCGCATTTTGCACCTTGACCACATTTTGTATCTGCCCATTTGTTGTTGCCATTGTGGTTCGTAATTGTTGTTGCTGCTGTTGCCACATGCCACATTCGATTGCTAAATACTTGGCACAAAATAAATTCCAATTTTAGGCTAAATTCTTGTTTTATTGCAGGCAATTATTGATGAACATCAAGCAATTCGGTAGACCACCAATGTTTTGTCAAATTTAAATCAATACAACTGCCCTTATTAGCCACAAAAACTTGGTAGACAACAACAGAAGATTATCTTAATTGGATAGTTTAAGATTTAATTAAATCTAAATAAGAAGAATGTGACGAAAATTTTATATATTTTTTCTATTTTGTTGTGTTGGGATTTGAGTTAATTTGAAGGTAATGAGCTTAATATTTTTTAGCGTACTTTGCAGCATACAAATTGTGATAAGTATTCGTCTTTAAAATTTTACTTTTCGCCAAAAAAATGCACGCGAGAATGCATGTGAAGAGACTGGTGTTGGGAAGATGTCTCTCGCCTCGAAATCATTCACATTTTACATATATCTGTCAGTTGACTCTTGGCCCAAGGATCTGCACGCACCATGATTGGGAGCGCTAAGCCCTGGGTTCTTACCAGCGAATATCTTGTATTGACGCCTACAATATTCGGGAACTCAGAGTTCTGCAGTAAATTAATATGCGGTAATCTTCTATAAGTATCGTACCTGAGCGAAAAAGACTACTAGCTTATCTATGTCTCTCGTCTGATCACCTGTAACGCAATAATCCGTAATATTCTCATACCCTGCAACCCAGATAAAAATTAATAATTTAACGCTAGATACTATTTTGCTTTTGTGTCTCAGAGTTCTATGAATAGTTAAGTTAATTGAGTTAAGAAACATTATAGTACTAGCCGTAGGTCTACTTTAATTACACTATATAAGTAATTTTACAAAAGATGAATAAAATATAAACTCTATTTAACTGTTTATACTATCAACAAATTTTTATTTATTTACTCAATGCCGTCTTGTTGTTGACGTTTCAGACAAAGTTGCTGCTAAAAAAAAAACTAATGTTCCCATAAAATTTTAACATTTTCGAATTTGAGCTACCAGGTGACCAGACGCGAACAGCAACTACTACAACATTTTTCTCGAAGTCTTCACTGAAAGTATGCCACGCTTTTGAGAAAAAGTTTATAACAAAAGTATGCAAAAATTCGTAGCCAAACTTCGATCGAATTTTTGTAGCATACTCTTAGGCATAAATTAAAGCTGCTTTCTGCAAATTTCTGTGCGCCTGATACTTCAACTCGCCGGTGAGTCATTTTTGACTGAGTCAGTTTTCGACAAATTAATTAGAAAATTGCAAATAAACTTTTTATAAAAATATGGAATACTATATATGGGAATTTCTAAGAAACTTGACAAAATAATACAATTTGCTGATAACATAATTGATTATTTATGTTTATCATTCAGATATAATAAATTAGAAATAGTAACTAGACAGAATCTCAAAAAAAAAAAACAAAGTTCGATGAACCAATGAGTTCGAAGCCTCCTGTCAAAAAATATAATAAAATACAAACGAAATTGAACTTTAATTCAATAATCCCAAATAAAAGTCGATGTTCAAATATTGTTAAATTTGTATAAAATAATAGAAAAGCATGTTACATATATTTTTACTTAAAATATGCAAAAAATAAAAGCAAAGTTCTTATGTAGAAAGCACATACATGCCGTATATTGATAAGTGGTTGCCAAAAATGATTCAACATTTCTCTATTCTATAACGAAACAATTATAGAATTTTGATGGAAAACCTCTGCGCATATTAGCTTGCTTCCACCTGACTCTTCAAAGCAAGTATGTATAGAAAAGTTTACTCCAAAAGGAAACTTTTTGCAGATATAATAAGAATTAATTATTTTAGTAAAAACTGTGTTGAGTGATCGCAATTTCGAAAAAAAAAATTATAGTATTATTATATTTTATATGTAATTAATTTTTAAATAAACACGTCATACAAAAAATAAATAATAATCATAGACTATATGGCTTGTCAAGTGTGCTGCGGTCATTAATCTCAATTGCTACTGGAGAGGGGCTTTAAGATTGAGTATTTCCCAAGCGCATCGTCCGAAATTGCTTAACCAAAATATGCAGAGCTGCTGCTGCAAGGATGCCAACAACACCCGCCATTGCTACGAACACCTTATCCGCCATTTGCAATGCATGAGACAGCCGCAAGCATCCATGCATACTCATACATGCAGATAGATGGATGGATAGAGAAGAAATTGAGAACGGAAGTGCTGTCTGACCTTAGTTTCTCTTTCTGTCATAACTCAAACTGTGGTGCAGCGTTATGCAATCGCAAGCCGTGCAGCAGTGGCATGTTGCCATTTTTCACAAAAAAAAAAAAAAAAAAAATTCAATTGCATTTACAATTCAATTTTTGTGAGCAGCAACGCGACGAGGACATTGACAGCCCTGAGCAGCCTGAGAACTTTCAGACACTTTCATGTGGCAGCAGCAACTCTGCAGGAGTTTGCCACTGCCGTTTAGGGTCGACTGAAGCATGACTGGAGCAAAAATATGTTTGTCATGAAATGCAACTTGTGATTGAACTTTGCCCAAAAAGATGCTTATCAATTTTATCGAGCGAAAGAAAATGAAGTAATTTCAAAGACCCAAGCCAATCAATGGCCAAATAATTATGCTAATTACATGCGCTTACAGTTACTCAAATTAATAAAGTTGCTTATATAAGCAAAAGGCAATTTACTTATATATAAATAAATAGAGCATTGCGGAAACGGAAACGCAGCGAAACAAAAAAAATCACATCCGCTTGGCCATCAATCACATGGAAAAAAATAAATGAAATGGCTTACTTCTGTGGGCGGTACGCGCAGCAAAAAAAAAAAACAGAACAGAAATAAAAACAAAACAGGCAAGTGGCAGGACATAAATAAATCAGTTTTTGAGACATTTAAGGGACACATGAACAATAAGAAGAGCCACAAAAGTTGAGCACAAAAAGACGGGCGTGAACGCAGACGTTGTTACACAAAATATTGCCTAGATTTGGAATACCCTGCAGCAAAATAAAATTAATTAGTTGAAAGCTTAAGATGAGAACTTACATTTATTGTTGCAAATAATTAACAACTTTAAGTTAACTTACTGTAAGTTAAAAATAATTCGAGTCAACCGAAAACTATTTAGTTGTAGGCATACTAAGAAATATGAGATGACAATATGAGGTATAAGCGTAGACAGGATCTAGGATGGGAATGCCTGCCGAACAATGCATAAGCGAGTCCAATATAGGGTCCAAAATTAATTAATATATTTTAATTTTTATTCTTCAGTCCCTTTTTAGCTTATAAACACAAACAGGTTTGACTGCTTAACGAGTTAATTCAAATATTAATAATAAAATTTAAAAATTATAAATGAAGAACTAAGAGATTTAAAACCCAAGCCAGAACACCATAGTAGTTCGCTTTGAAACATTAACATAAAATACATTTTTTTTCTCAAAAGTTTATTAACTCTTAAAGAATCTCCAGAAAGCAACATATGCAATGATAAGCAAAATATTCAAAAAGTATCTAAATCATTTCCTCATAAAATCTTAAGTATATAGAGATACTCTCCAATTCTACAATATGAGAGGCGAAGTCATAAAGTGTTAATTTAAAGGAATACGAAAACCAATGAATCAGTTACAAACTAAGTATCAGCAAGTTGCCAGATTGAATCGACACTTCATTTCTCTTTGAAATCAAATAGTGCCCAAACTTTATTTTCCAACCAGTTATGCACAAACTCCGACGAATTTAATGTACTCTGCTGCTACATGAGTTGCGGCCTAAAAAAAGGAGTCGAAAGGCGGGAAAATGCGTTAGGCTTATGTGTTAGGGCCTCTCGGCGTGTGTGTGTGTGTGTGAGTGTGGTTTTTGTCGGTGTATATGTCCGTTTGGCAGTGTTCTTTTTTGCTCCGTGTATGTGTTTTAGTAGAGTGAGCTTTGCGGGCTTGCGGTTTTACAGTGGCAACAAAACCTGCCGGACCACAGTAAAATACCGGAAGTAGGCGTGTCTGCATGCTGACGGAAGTGCGCTTCAATGCGTGTTGCTCTTTACGCATATATATGTGTGTGTGTGTATGTGTGTGTCTTTGCGTGTGTATGAGTGTGTTACATTATAAGCTCAACGGCACTTAGCACACATTTAAGCCGCTTTGGATTGGACGCTTTGCTCGGCTTTGCTGGTATGAGTTGGCTGTGTGTGTGTGTGTGTTTGTCAGCGTTGGACAACAATACATTTTTTATTGTTGTTGCCTGCCGCCATTGTTTGCCACTTAATGTAGCTCATTCGGAAGCCCGAAAGTTGGTAAAAATGTTGCGCACATTATTCACGGAAAGTTTTGTGCTTCAACAGTTGGCCCAGTGCCCATAGAAGCAGTTAGCAGCCTTGTACATTTTTGGCACATGCTGCCATTTTTGCAATTATTTCATTTTGAGTTTTTACCCCAAGTCATTTAAAATAATTGCAAGCACTTGTGACAGCCACACCAAGGGGGCTTTTCGCTGCTCCCGCCGTCTCCCTTTATGTTTTCTAAAGTTGACTATTCAACAAGTTGTTTAGGGGTGAATGTGTGAGTGTGTGTAAGAGTGTGTGTGTGTGTTATGTGTGCGTGCATCATTTATGTTCTTACAGCGAATTTAGGTGCAACAATTTGTTAGACGCGCTTTCACACCCACACATAATTGAGGCTAATTAAAATATAACAAATGACTTAATATAAAACAATGTGGGCGATAGCAGTTGGCAGCAACTCAAAGCTTCGTCATCGACAAATGTGCGTATACGTAATATGAATTAGTGAGGCGTTTTAAGTTGGGCTGCTAACATGTTTCAGAATTCATCAAATGAACATTAATTAAAAAGCAATGCAATTTATCGCTATGGAGTCTAAGACACTCGAACAATACTATTAAGTTTTTCATAGAAAAATCTTGCATTTTTTTGTTAATTTGCTGTCTTAATTAAATTTTATTTATTTGCTCTATTACAACTCCTAAAGACAAAGATCAAACCCAAGCGTATTTCAATCAACTAAATATTTTCTAAGAATTTTGCATTAACTAAACTTAGCACAACGGAAATCAAAGTACTCAGCTTCAACATTGGCACTCTCTGCAAGTATTTTAATATTTAGACAGTGAAATTTTTGCATTTATTTTGCCTAAGCTCTTAACCCTAAAACTTCAACCAAGAAATATCAAAGGTGAAGCACATCAAACTATCAACGAGCCATTTATTTATTCTGTTGCCTAATTCTGCTTAGTACTCTACAAAGAATATAATTATAAAATAATTAATTTTCCCACGCCTCATTTGCCTTATATGTATACCCCCCTATTACGTATAGTACTCGTTGTTACACAGCTGCCATATTTCGTAGCATTATCTGACTTTGTGTTTAATTGTATTAGTTTGGCGCTTGACATAAGCGCATTATAATGCTTCATAAACCTCGCCCATATTGCCATGTTGTCAATCAAGATAACTTTTGGGGGGGCCCGCGCTACCCCACGATACTCACTTATTTTGCTTACAATCAGAGAATTCCTGCAATTACGCGCATTGTGTTCAATGAGGTGAAAGCAATTCGACTGAGTTTTTATTTTTATTTTTTTTTTTTGGAAATTGTTTCGTTTTGTTCTTGAAACCTAAACGACTTTGGCTCTCTTTCCGCTCACTAACCTGAATGACTTAATTGCTATGCGCGTTTGAGGCCTCGACAACAAGTTCAACTTAAATGTTAGCTGGCAAAAAATCAATAGACTGAAAAATAATTGCCAGTTGCCAGTTTCAACGTAACGCCAAATGCCTAAGATATTTTCACGCTTTATGGCGTCGGGTTTCGGTATCGTTGTCGTTAACCTGACAGTAAGCAAATTTTCTGGCCAAAACTTGAGTTCTAACTATAATGTACCTAACGCACGCAAAGTGTTAGCGGCAAATGGAGCAAGGTTTAGTGGAAAGGCTAGGCTAATCAGACCTTGACTTGGGCAAAAACTATAGACCCTTTGGAGCGAAACTCAAGTTGAAGCTAAAGACAAGCATCTTGAGGTCTCTACCAATGCTTAAGAAGCAGCTTGTTAACTATTACACACACTTACACATAGAACAAATCAAATTGCGCATAACGAAGTTAAAATACACTAAAAAGTAAACCATTGAAGTAATTAGTAATTTTTTTCTTTGAAATAAAGTTTGTTCTCTTTTTGCTTTTTACCTCTAAGATCTGGGCGTTTTCATTTTCGTAAATTTAATTTAATAAGATTGTGTTTTAAGTACATTAAAAGAACTAATTCAAATCGATTGATTTGATGAAAACAAACAGTCTTCACAATAGCGCAGAGAATAGAAATCGTAGAGCAATAGATACTCAACCCAGACAGTTTTTCATGCAGATGTGCACAGTGATCAGCTTCCATAGTTTCTATCATATATTGGTTGGTAATGCAAATAATTACATTTTCACAGATCACTGATGTTTTCAGAAAGCTATACTACTAGAAAATCGTTTCTTACAACACCTCCTGTGCTCTTTTTTTTCCAACTATTAGTCTGCCACTATCATACCCATGTTGGCTTCATGGCACAAAGAAGAGATAAACTTAAACGGGTTCAAGAAAATTTTAAGTGCGTCTTAAACCTTTGGAGGCATTCCAGTCAGAAGGCTGACTAAAGGTTCGTGGAAGCTTATTCTCAAAAAAATGGTACGATACAAAAGGCCTCTGCTCAGTGTCCAAATCTCCATGATTTATGCAATAATTACAAAAAAATTGCTGTGGATGATCAAAGGTATAAATATAATAGTTAAGGATATATGTGTTTCCATAATCAAGCTTGAAATGTAGAAAAACATTTGATAAATATATGCGCATAAACAGCTCGTGTGCGCCATAACAAATGTAAAAACATTTCTTCCAAACATATTACATGCAAAAATCCACAGTCTCTTTAAAATTTATATATTGTTGATATTGTGTATACATATCATGGGGTTTCTAAGCAACAATAACAGAATAATACCTTAGCTCACTACGCATGTTTCTCGTACAGATAGATAAAATATTATTCCCTAAGCAGCACTCGTAATGCCCTTCAAACTTTTCACCAAACTAACCATTTTCCGACATGTAGAGTATAAAAAAAAATGAAATGAAACTTTCATTTGAGCATTTGTTTGTGGCTTCGTTATTTTTTCGGCTTATAAGTTTGTGAGGCAGCTGCGTAGAGTGAATTCATTTCTAGCCACATTTTGTTGCAACAAAGATAACCAAACAGATAGAAAACGTGCGTGTGTGTGAGTGTGTGTGTGTGAGTAGTAGTAAAACAAAAAGTATGAGCAAAGACTAACTCCAGTTGCTTTGAGAGCCCTACTCGGCCACGGCGGTCAAGGCTGGTGGCGCACCTGCAACTGTTTGGCGCTTTGGCTCTTTGGCTTGTAAATTTATGCCCATAAAAATGCACAAAAGGAAGCAGAAAATTGTTGTGTGTTAAAGCAACTGCAAGAGAGAGAGAGAACGGGCCAAGAGAGTTGTTGCTTGTCGACATCAGTGTTGGCAACGCCAACGCGGGCGATATAAAAAATAAAATCTACAATAAATTTTGCATGCAGAAACATTACGAAACAATGGCGCCTGGTGCTCCATGGGCCCCCTCACCTCGCCCACTCCCCCACTTACCAACTTGTCTCCTTTTCTGCTCTTAACCTTTTTCTCTTTCACATTGCCACATGTAGCACATGCACACACACACCCACACACAGCTTGCTTGCAGGCAACTTGCAATTGGTATTTTTATTGCGTGTTCAACACGGCGTATGCGTACTACAAGAAATACAGCAACCCGCACTTTGCTGTCAGCCATTTTATAGCTGTGCGCTTTTGACTTATGCGCCATAAAATTAAAAATAAATACAAAAGGAATTTAAAAAAAATTTATTTTATATTTATTGAACTTATATTTGCATTTAAACACAACCCTTTTTTGAAATGAAATTGTTGCCTTTCCTTTGTCCTTTTGTACTATAAAAATTGATGTCAATTTTATGTACAAGTATTGTAGGTATACGTGTATGGCTGAATGTTGAATATTTATGGCTGGTACGTGTGTCTTGCAGGCAAAATGCTTAGTTAACACATCAAAGTACAGAGAGCCTCGCCCACTATATATGTTTCGCGGCGCGCATATACCCCTTAAAGTTGAAGCTACATTAGCAGTCACGTCTGCACATTGATGCTGATGAACTCTAACCGAAAGAGCTTCCAACTCTGACCCAGCCTAGACGCATTCCCTTGATTAACAATGTCGTCGGGGTACACGCATGTTGCTGTTTATTTTTTGTACGACACAAAACACACACAGAACAAGAATAACACGCAGTCGTTTGCCATCATTAATCAACTGGCTAGGCATTGACATAGGCAACGAAAGAAATGTTAGCAAATTGCTGTAGCATTAACCTGCACAAAGACAACATTGGCGCAAAAAGGGTAAGCGTAGTTGGCAAAGGACATGAAATCCACATTGACACATCATTTGAGAGCGACTAGAGAGAGGCTGATTAAAGACAACAACTGCTGCGCCTGTGAGGAAGTCGGATAAAAAGTATTTCTAGAGTTCACCTACATATATTAAATATGCTGTAGCTATCTTTGAACTCTTCTTGAGGCAACTCAAAATCCTGACTTACTGAGTTATGGCTAGACACCGTGGCATAATCATTTGATGTGGCCCTAAAACACTAAAAATCAAATATATGCCAATTCCCCATACGGGCAGCCCAAAATGCAGCACCAATTACATAAACCTAATAACTTGATGGCCCGGTATAAACATCAAACCGAAGAAGCTACAAAGCTGCCCGCCGCAAAAACCCAACAGAGCCACAAAAATCCAACCAAGCAACCAAGCGGCCCAACAAAATATGGCAAGGTAGCCGTAAAAAAAGAGAGCAACAAATATAAAAGCCAACAGCCAGCCAAAGAGCAGTTAAAGCAACGATGGAATGCCCTAAGGAGTTCTGTCAAAGTAATGGGCGTGGCAGATACCAAACCATTTGGACCAAGCTGCTGGTAGACTTGACTGTTGAATTGGACTCTGTTACATTTAATGGCCACAAACACTTTTCGTAACGTTTGCTAAACTTTTCAATGTAAACGGCAGCAAGTTGAGGCTTTTAATGTCGCATGGACAAGCAGAACATGCTTGGCCTTGTTGTTGCATGATGGCTGCTGACTGTTGCTGTTGTTGTTGCTGTTGTGGTTGCAAATACACTTCACTTATTACACTTACAACTGTAAACGAGCTTGGGCCTTAGCTGCAGGCTCTTGCCACTAGGGGTCGCATGAATATTGCAAAAGTAAAAGTAAGTGAAAGCTGCCACTCAGTGTCTGCGTGTGTGTGTGTTTGTTGCAAGAGGCAGCTCGTATCTCTGCTGCCTTAAAACTTGCCGCAACAATTTATTAAGCGCCTTAAAAGCGTACAGTGCAACAATTGAGTTTGTTGTTTGCCTGCACAATTTTCTTCATTTTTTTGTCGCTTGCCATGCCTCACAGTGGAACATACACGCTATTTATGTTATAAATTCGACCTATTCCTCCGTTTCAACTTAATATGTGCTGTTCCTCAGGGAATTCCCATGTACTCATTAGAAAAGTGTCCTTCAATATTGTGATTTGGCACTACTGTGCCACTTGCCGCACACGCATATTGTTGATGATGTAGCTGCAATGACATGACACACATACATACACACACGCGGTTACTTGCCTCACTCACGTTATCCCTCCTGCATCGTTCCGCTCTTCAACTGGCAGCCTGTCTGCAATTTGTTGTGAAAAAAAAACAAAGATGACAACGAGGCAACTGTCAGCTTTGTTGCACGCTCATGAGCTAATGGCAATTTGGCTGTCGTTTTAAAATGGCAAAACCAAGAGCCCTCTTCTTTGGACGAAGTGAAGTAAAGTGAGTGTGCAATAGAAAATGTCGCATTTGCTTGAAATTGAAATTCGTGGCAAGTTGTAGTCACATTTTTTTTTCTTGTTGCTGTATCTTGTATCTTCAGCCATCAATCATGTAACTGCTATGCGTGCTGACGTTTTTCAAATGAGTTAAAAGTTGCCACTGCAGGGCATACACTGCGTATACATCATCTACGTTGATTGCATCTCAAATGAGCTGAAAGTATGCTTTAATTATTATTTGTTTTATAGGTGAAAGGAAATACAAGCCTTATTATACAAGATAGTTGTTGCGAATTAATTTTATCATGTCACTAGATAGTTGGGTTCCGGAAATTCATGGAAAAAGAAACAAAAAGCAGAGAAAAGCTGCTTTTGAAGATCAAAGGTAATGTTCGGGGAGAATAATTTAAGTTACTTTTTTGGGAAACGATCTTTGCGCTCTCCTCAGCATAGTCAAAATTTTTATGTAAATTGAGCTATATTTAGTATAAATGCGAATGAAGTCAATGTATATCGAACTACCAAACGCTGCGGAGATAGTTTCCAATTAAATCCTTAAGTGCAGTACATTCTGGTAACATATGCAATAAACTATTTGAAACAAGCTAGAAAAGCATAATAATTCTGAAACAAAACAATTTACATGCATTGCATCCCTCAAAAAAAATATGTATTTTTATTCAAAAATGTTGTCGCACTAAATTGGCGTGCATTTTTATGCAAAATAATGGCAAGCTCTATTGCAAAACAATACAATCAATCGAATAGAATTAATAAAAAAGGCTACAGCAAACTCATTCCAGTTGAATAACTATCAATGTTTTCCACAGTAAAAGTTTCATAATTAATGTAAGCAATTGTGAAGAAATCAACAAATATGTTGTATTTATTTACATATTTTTTTTTAAATACAATTGAAGAAGATACATTATTTGAATTTCATTTTGATAATTACATATTACGATTCAAATAGTTATATTTAAGTGACTTTTTGAAAACGATATCGCCATTTGGCACAAAATATGCTCCTTTACGGCGTTTTCCATGATTTTGACAAACGTATCGGGACGATAAATCAGCCATTTTGCATCGTATGTGGTCTTTGAGTAGAGCTATAGCCCTAGCCTATGCAGCGTGCACCTTGGATGACAATAATCCCACAAAAAAAGTCTGCTGACGTTAGTTAGAATGATCTGGATGGCCAGTCAAAATCACAATTTTTCGAGTCATATTTATTCTGAGAACAATGGTCGCAATAAATTCATTGCCATTCATACCATTTTAACGAACAATAAGCATCAGAAAATCCATTATTATTGCTTGATAACGATTGTTATTAACGGTTGGCGTTGCTACATCATCGTCTTCGAAAAAAATAAGGCCCGATGATCATATCCGCATAAAAACCACACCAAACAGTCACTTTTGGATCGTATAGTGGCTGTTTTCAAAATAAAGGAGGTATTTTTGAATGTAAAGCAAAACAATTTTAGAGCGTTCTTTTGTTGTGAACTGTTCCTTGGTATAAATTGTCTTGAAATGCAGCTTCGAACGAGGTAACCAATTAGTCGATTTGTAAATGTTGTCAAAAGTTATAGAGTTGCCCTATGCTTCTATTTCAAATAGCTCTAGACCTTTTGGTTAACTGAAAATTTGACATCCTTATCGTCTATAGAGAACTTAGATACGTAATACTATATACATAACATAAAATAAATACAGTATGTTTGGGGCGGTCATTATAATCTAACTAACTATTTCTTTAAAGTTGACAATGATATATTAAGTATGCGCCACATGTGCCCACACACTTAAAAACTATTTTGTAGAAACGCAAAGAAACCACAAAACTACAACAAATATGCTGAAAGCTCTAAATGATTACAAAAAATACCCCATTTCAACTGCTTTAACTTTAAATGAAGCATTTCTTACCAGTGCAAGTAAGGCTCAGGATAATCATTTACAATAACAAAACAATATGCTACATGGCTGAGCATTTTTGCCCCCCACATGTACACCACAGACGTTGCTCATCTCAATGTAGGAAGGAGAAAAAAACAACATGAGTATTGTATACTACCAACAACGAGAGTAAGCTTTGAGTAAACCAAGGACCGAATAACTTTTGTGTGTATGCCCATTGTGGTCATAATTTATAGACTATCTGCCAAAATATTCCAGCTGAACCATAAAGATTCAATTTCACAAGCAATTTATATAACACAAACCCCTTTTGCAGCTATCCTTTCATACAATTTATATTGGCACACACGCACACACACTCGGACGCACACTCACACACATGTTTGTTTTGGCATGTAGGTAGCTATATGAAGGTCGCTGGACTTTGCCCAACGTAGAATGAATGTTATTTATGTTCAAAATTTGTAACAAAGCACAAAATAGAGTAAGTAAAGTTGAAATACTCTTCAAGTTTAAAGTGACTTTATAACCGGCTATTGATTGAATTATGCGTCAATCATTTGTGTGCTGTTTCATTTTGCAAAACTATTACTTCTTTATGCCAAGGTGCTCAATATCTGGAAAGCCTCAATCTTAAAATCTTAAAAGCTCAGCTTATAAGTGTTAAATTGAAGTTCCCTCTTAGTTTCAAAATACAAATTTGATATTCAAAAAACTCGAGTTCTGAGAGCAGTATCAACCTCATAAATTTTATGGTCAAATCCGTGTATCCGTTTCTCCTACAAGTTGCTCCAACCTTACGCAGCAACGCATATGTCCTTTGTAAACAAAGAAAGTGTATATAACATAAATGAAATTCTTTCGTAAGCGAGTTGAAAATGAGCAAGAAAATTACTTTTAAATAGCAGTGAGCGGAATTTCCTCGAGCATTTAGAAGGTTTGTTTATTTGTGTTAAAGTTTTATTTTCTTTTAAATATATCACTCAAACTTTAATTGAATTAAAATTATAATATTTTATATAAAATTACTGTAGTATATATATACAAGCTGCATTGCCAATGTATTAAAAGATAAACAAGCCACGTGCAAACTTTAATTAAATAGTGTTTTTTCGTAGCTCTCTCACTACTTAACCCTGCTGTATCTTCTCTAATTCCTCTCTTCATCTGCATCTCTACATCTCTGTATCTTAACCCAATGGTTTTTGTATATTTTTATGTATATGTGTATTTATACGCTGTACTTAAGCCGAAAAGGGTGCACGAAGTCAGTTAGGACGTATGAATGAGATTAGCACAAATTTACAGAAGTACGAAAGAATTTTAATTCAATAATTCAACCGAATTATTAAATGACTAAGGAAATAATATGCATCTTTAAGATATTTACAAAATTTCTTGAAAATAATTATTCCTATATCTCTGTCGGGATTACTATCCTTTAGAATATATATTGAAACGTAAAATATTAGCTTAATATACGTCATATGTGGCAGTCCTTCTTGGACACACAGCATCACATCAACATAGTCAGTCGGGCATAACCCTCAAACAGTGTTTATTCTCTGCAAAATATATTTTTCGTAAATGCCGCATTTTAACTAAGGAATACCTCGTAGAGCACTCGCTCAATAAATTTACAAATTTTTCATTTCTAATTTTAAAAAATCATCCCCAATTAAAGTGCATTTCATAGTCAAGATAACCCACTTGACTTTACCCACTAGCTTGTTATAGTCGACTCTAGTTTATGCGCATAACTCGTGCATAAGTTTTTCCTCAACTCATTTTGTTGCTTTGCTGTTGCTGTAAAACGAGACCCCGAACTCCTTTGCTCTTATATCTATATATGTAATTCTCTGTTTGTGTGTGTGTGTGTATGGCTGGGTGGGTGTATCTATGTATGAGCTGGAAAAGTTTTAATTTGTTGACTTAACCGCAGTTACAGTTACACAACGCACTGTTGGCTCACTCAACTCTGTCTGGCTCTGTCCCCCACTTTACACTCTTCTGCTCTCAGAATTTTACCGCTCGCCTTTCTCCGCCTTTTGTGTAGCTCTGCTGCACTGCCCTGCCCAACCCGGATGAAGTTTTTTGCTTTACGCAACTTAACATGCATATCTCGTCGGCAGCTTTGGGACCAAGCAGCACCATCAATTGGAATGGAAGCAGTGCTGCAATCGCGCCCACTGCTTATCTCAGCTGCTGCAGCATCCGCCCATAAGCTTTGCATGCAATTGTGCTGCCTTAAATGTTTTTTTATTCTTTGGCTACTTTTATTACACTAGTCAACACTGCTGCAATCTGAAGCGTGTTTAATTTGGCCAAGACTAATTACAGATCTGTCTACCTTTTAGGGATAACCAAAAAAAAGTATAAAAATGCGATTTTTCCTGACCAAATAAACTGGGCCTTGAAGTTACTTCATCACAAATGATTTTATATTAATCGAACTCGCTCTGCAGCAATTGAAAAAGTGATCAGAGACATGATACTATTTCTTTGCAGCATGCCATTCCGAAAACTTAGTTAATCTCTTGGAGCAGCAATTGTTTAATTATTTTTAATTTTAATTAAAAATGGAATCACCTTAATTTTGTTCTAAATTAGCAATTGATTGCTCTCAAACTTACGATGCAACATTTTGAAGATTTCAATTATAACTATGAAAATCTTCGTTCCATTTCGCCATAATCTATAAACCATATAAAGTTTATTTGCAACTTTGTTGCTCAGTGCTGTTTCCTTTATATACAACGTCATCGCTGTTTTTGTTGTTGTTGCGTTCGCTTAGCCATAAATTTTCAGCTTTAAAAGGCTTTGAGGTTCTTCGGTACTTCGGTTCTTTGGCTTGGCCTACCGCACCTACATGGCGTATGCGTAATGCGCTGATATACCAAACGCCCATTAACATTATTAATCTTAAATTATGCGCGGTTATTGCGTATACGCCATGTTGAACACATGCCAGCGCGCAAAGCATAAAGTTAATTGAAATAAATAATCCATCAAAAGTGAAACAATGAGGCAATTGAGAATGCATCCCATAAAAGATTATTATTAAATGTTTAACGATTTTAATTGTTAACATAAATATGCATGCATATATTTACTGCTGCATTTCAGTAATAAACTTAACATAAATTATATATTTATTAATTATGCTTATATTGTTGTGGTCATTATAAATGTAATACTTTATTGTTAATTGCTGAAAAGTATGCAATACCAAAAAAAAAACGAAAAAGTTAACATAATTAAATATGCTTCAGACATTGCCATTTGAAAACTTTCTATATGCCAGCGATGGCATTCATATCAATAGTTTAATTTACCTTTACGCACGCTCTAATCAAGCCAACTTTTGGCCATGTCCCAAAGCTTTCCCAAAAAAGTCACTCATTCGTCACTTGTGCAAAATTAACAAAATGCAATGCAGTTGAAAAAAGTCGAGTCAGAGTTGCCACACAAAACACACTTTGTTCATATGCAAATCATCGAGTGCATGCCAAAACTTGGCAATCCTAAAATCAACAAAAAATGTTAAATGCAACTTTGACTCGTGGGTTTTGTTCGTTTATTTCGTTCGTAGCGTTGTTTCATTTTGTTTGAACTTTGTTCTATTTAAAATTATACTTACTTTTCTATTGCTTTTGCTGCTTAGTTGACTAAAATTTGCATTGCATAGTTTAAATATAATGTATGAAGAGGGCCAAAGAGGCATGCAAGAGACGAGCATGCCAGATAGCGAGGAGCAGCAACGCAGAGTAGATATTCATTTGTGTTTAATACCCAAGAGCTTGCCTTTTCCATTCGTCCATTAGCTTTCGGAATTGAAATTGTCAATTTCTCTTTAACTCTCTTTGTTTTTTTTGTGTGTGTTTGTTCATTACATTGACAATGTTGTACAAAATGGGAAGCTGGCAGAGAAAGCAATGCACATATCAGTATTGTCATTTTCATTAAGTAAACTCGACTGGCTCATGAAGCATAATTGATATGACTGTGTTGGGTCTTTGCTTCGCTTCTAACATTTCTTTCTTTCTGTTTTTTTTCAACCCACACTTTGTACCGAATGACCGGGGCCTTAAAAAATAAACTTTACACTCGTCTATGGGTAGAGAACAAAAAGTGGATGCAAGCTGTAAGCAGGTGGCATAAAAATTTACAGCCCAATTGCGACAGAGCAGCAGTTTGAAGATTCAAGCTATTTCAGCAACTCATTTCAGTTGTATTGTTGTTTGTTGTGGTACTTTTTATAAGCATACACACGAAGATACAACAATAGCGCCTGCCAAAGTAGTTAATTTAAATATATGAAACTATTCTGTTTGGCAAGGTTGGAGAAAACTGTTTTTATCTTTAAGTTTGTATAATTTTTTTGATAAAAGATATTATTTTAATATAATTTTAATGCACTTGCGCTTATGGCACAACAATATATGAACATTGATTACAGATATACAAGAGTGTTAAAAGCCACGTTGTGCTTGCAACTTGACGTATTGTTGCAAATTCATTAGAAGGCATCATTGTTGAGCTACAACAATGTTGCAGCAAAATGAAACGAAAGAACGTACAAGCGAATGAATGAATGAACTAAGAGTGAATGCCTGAATGAGTAAATGAGTGAGTGAACAAGTGAGTGGCTGTCGGGCTGAATGACTGGTTGACTGACTGAATGTACAAGTAGTGGTGAGAATGCACAAGCGCGCACATTGGGCGACAACAATGTTTTCAATTCGTTACAAGCATGCACTTAGCATGCACAGCTCTAACCGAGTAGCTGGCAAAACCCAATCCAAATCCAAATCCACACCCATATCCATACCGCTGCCCAGACCCAGTCCATAATCTGCCTGACACGTGCTCCATTTGCTGCTACAACTTCGTTGCACAGCATTTCAAATGGCTAATCAGTCAAATTCCTGCAGGCAAGTACGCTGGTACCACTCCTTATCCACTCCTGCAGCATGCTGCTGATGAAATCTCAATAGCATATACAAAAGGTATGTTAGCTACTACCCACCCGAATGCACCATAACACACTAAACATACCCAGCATAGCCTGCCGCTCTAGCACTTTCAATGGCGTACGATACGATACGAGTAAACGAGAAGTTTTTCATTCATTTAATTGTTCGATGTAAATCCCCAAAAGCAAATTTATAGCACAGGTGTGATTACCAGCTATGAATACATATACAGCAGCAGGTAGGAGAGAGGGAGAGAGAGAGTGGGATTACTACCCTGGCACTACAAATGTTGCATTCATTATGCTCGACTGAGGTGACGGAGGCAACCAACAACAGCGTTTAATGAGTTTAGTTTCGAACTGGAATTCAGTTAATATGCGCTTCATTTTGTGCCCCGGCAGAGTACGATGATACAATTTTCAGCACTTCAGCTAAATGAGCTGAGTTTCTTATCTGTGCGTAGTTTGTTGTGTCTGTGTGTGTGCGATGATGCGTACAATAGTACGTCTCTCTCACACCCATAACTAACGCGCTTATCTTTTATTAGAATGTTTTCATTACCTTTTTGTTGTTGTAAAATTGTTGGTAGTCGTGTGTGTGTGTGTGTGGTTGCATGGATTGTTCTTGTTGCAGCTTCAAGTTTAGTTAACGATTCATGGTTGTAGTTGTTATTGTGAAAGCTTTGTGTGGCACTTGAAGTTGCTTAACAGCTAAAGCCGGAAGCTGCCAAATTGTGTTGCCTGCTTTTAGGCGGCGTTGGAAATAATCATGCAATCAGGGATGGCAACAAATTAGTGGTGTGGCGAAAATATCTTATCATCAAACTTCAGCAGCAACTAGCCGAAAGTACAAAACGGAGACATTCACATTGTAAAAAGGCTACTTTTGATTAGGAGCAAGGCGATACATAGGTTGACATAGCAGCAATCACAAGCGTCCTGCAGGCGGCACAGTCATATACCATAGTATCAGCTGCTAAAACCACAATCAGGAGGCTTATATCATATCTTAGAATATTTTATGGCACTAAAGCTTTTATTTGGAAAGCTGAGAAAAGTGTTACTGTTGCAACAAATCTATTGGCTGTGCAGTGATCTTGTGAAATCTTGCGAATCTTGCCGAAAAGCTGCTCAAGTTTGACAACATTTACTGTACAGACACGCAAACGATTTATTACATAAAAACAAGCTTCTTATCTTTAATTACACTTACAATTCAATCGATATGCAGTACTAGACTCAAAGCACTTGTATTCATAAGAACATATAAGTATTAGTGGCAGCCAAGTCAATGGTTTCATGAATGTTTTTAGCTTATAAGAAAAACTAATTTCCTTATCATCTGCAAATTTCATGCTCATCGCTTCAATAAAAGACACCATCAATGTGCAAATTAGTCGCCAGCTGATGGCTAATCAAGCGCAACGTTGACTAGCACTAAACAGCAACAAACTGAAGCAACCAACAACAACAACAACAAGGACAACAACCCCCGGCAAGGGTATCATCAACGTCAGAGCCATTCACGCTTATATATAATATGGTCATGACTTATATAGTGGCTGTGTGCGTGTCTGCCATACATAATCTGATTAATAAAGCGATTACGGCTAGTGATTAGTTCTATCTTTCATAATTAGTAGTTATTAAAGTAGACATTGTATGAAATTCATTCACAAAGTAAAAAGCTTAAAAGTTTTCGAGTAAATTAGGCGACAGTGTTTTTTAATCAGTTTTAGTTTTAGCTTTTGAATTTTGTGCTTACCTTCAATGAACATTTTAAACAACAAAGCATTAAGTTTGAAACAAATTGTTGCTTAGTTGTTGGCGTACTTTTAATCTCTTTATAAAATTGTGGCTAAAAATTGCGCATAAAAAAGTGCTGCGTCGGGGACTATAGTTTCAATAGGATTAAACTGTGAACTGTCATTTTTGTTAAAATTGTTAGTTCGATAGCTAATAGTTAAAATGAAGCATAAGTTGTTGATTGTGCTGCTTTTTTTAACTTCGTATACAAGTATTGCGACTCGTAGGAATAACACAAGTAACGATTTTTGCGCAAACTGCAAAGACAAAGAAAAAGTTGTATCTTCTTCCGAATCTTTGAAAATTTGAGCACGAGCAGGAAAATTGCCAAAAAAATAACTCATTTTTATCTATCGGTTCATGAAAATAAAAGCCCAAAAAAGCATGTGAACTTAATTGTAAGAAATGGCTATGAACCGATTTTAGTACATTTTTAAGAACTGGTTGGCATATTTGCTTATAGTATTATAATAGCAGATCCCAGTGTATGGCACTCAACCCTTTATAAACAAGCTTTAAACTATGGAAATCGTTATAATTAATAGAACCAGACTAGACTAATAAGTCTTCGAAAAGAATCATCTTGCATGCAGATAGATATTTCTTTTAATAGCGAAGAGTACAGGGTCCTTCTGTTTTTAGCCGTATCCGATCGAAGATATAAGAATAGAATAGCATCTTATTTGCCAGCGATGCAACTGCTAGACAAGTGCTCCAGTGCAGCAGGATAGAACTTCCGTTTTAGATGCGAGTACGCTACTACTGCGCTATTAAGGCGCACAAGACCCAGGTAACTAATTGCAAAAATAATAAATACAACTTTCTAATATCAAAGTTGCTCAGCATTGCAAATGTTTTTTCCTATTCACACATTTTCTATTTCACAGATTGTCTGAAATTCAACAAATATTTAAAAAAACCATAAAATATATATACATTATTTTTTTTTTTTTGAAATTGACGTTGACGGTTTACCAGAAATTGTCACTGCTGGCAATTTACTTATACAAAATATAGCGTATAAGTTCCCCCTTGGCTGTGGCAACTTAAGATGGCAGCTTAAGATGCGGTTAGTATCGCTTGCAACTAAGCCATGAAGCAGCCACAACTCCACGGAGACGTGGAACGCTTGTTTAATTTAAACTTGGCGCGTAACTAACAACAGTTTTTTAATTAAAATACCAAAGACAAAGCGAAAAATACTTATAGAGCAAGCACATACTGACAACAACGTTGACAACGAAAAACTTGGCGAAAAGTTGCTCAACTTAAACACCTGAGTGCTGAAATGTTTGTAGCGCAGTGTAGGTAGTATTGTGTAGCGTTGTAGAAGAACACACTGCCATTGCGTTAAATTATTATGAAGCACTTAAGATGGCGGCTGCCTTGCCTTCTCCCGTTGAAGTAAAGAGCGAGAACAACCATTGTGGAATTTCTGTGCGCTCTTGAAAGTATGCTATACAATAGTTTAGAATACAAGCCAAAGTATACAAATTGTTTCACATTGAAATTGAATTACTTCAAAAAGCAGCTTAAAACAAAGCGTCCACAGCAAACAAAAATCAATAGTTAAGCCAGAGACGTTCAGAGTTGAGGAGAGAAGCAGAGCAAGAGTGTGCAAGAGCGTAATTGACAGCCTTTGAGCGACAAGGTCAAATAGAAAAGTGTGCAAAAACTCTTTGAAAACTTATTTGCATTTGCTCAGTGTTGGCTAGGGACACAGTTCAACCAATGAATATTTTAAACACTGGTTGGTCATCGCTGCTGCTGCTGCTGCTGCGACAATAACAAAAGCAATTAATTTTCAGAAAAAAGAAACAAAACCAAACAAAAAAAATGAAAAGCGGCGAAAATTTGTTCAATTACCTGGCCACTTCAATTCGATGGCTGAAGTTTTTCACTTCGTGCGGAAGTAAGTTTTAATTGAACGACTAAATTGAAGGTGTACAAAAAGTACGAATAACTGCGTATTTTAGTTAATAACTTTTTCTAAAAGTTGATAATTGACAAGGTTGCTGGGCTGCATTCGAGATATTTTGATTTTAAATAGTGGCACGTCGACAGAAGCGCTGCAGCATTAGCTGGCAAAGTTGAAATTTTCAGCGTGAAATAAATGACAGGGATAACGGCTTCGAAAAATTTTTAAATGAACCGAAATTGGCAATTGAACTTCAAGGATATGCAAGATTTGTGCAAGCGTTTTTTTTTATTTATTGTATTTTCTCATTATGAGACTAACATTAAGTTTACAAGAGCCAATAAATTGATGACAATTGGTTTCAAACAACATTTTTTGCCCAACACTTAAATTCATGTCAAAAAACGATTTAGTTTCATTCAAGATTGTCAATTCTAATTAGCTATCATTTTGTAATACAATTACAATTGTTTAAGTCTGCAATACTTCCAATTAATGCAATCATGTGTAAACAACAAATACAATAATTGCATTATTTACAATTAAATTAAAACAATTCACAGCGGCATTAATTAAAACAAATTAAATTTTGTCAGCAGTAAGAAAAATAAATAAGAATAAAAAAGCTTTAACAGTAACATTAAATAACAAATAACTATAATGAAGAGTAAATATTATGATATGGCAAAATTTTCGCTATAATCACTTTTAATGGATAACGACTGACGAACTGCCGCATGACAATAGAATAGAGGAAAAATATTATTTTTATAAATAACGCACAAAAAGATGTAAATGCATTAATAATACTTATAATAATAATAATTTGCATATTGTGATATGTTGGCCTTTGTCACATTTTAAGTAAATATCCTATATAGATATATTTGTGCATATGTCTGCTTATGTAAGCTATCATTTAATCAGTGCATCATTGAAATTGCATTTTATCTAACAAATGTACAAAATATAAATTAAATTTCGCGACCCTTTATGCAAATTTATGAAATGAAATATGCACACTCACTCACTCACACTCGCACTCACAAACAATTTGCACATTTTGTATGAAAAGTAGAACATAAAACATATTTCATGCTTTTACATTATGCAATACTCAGTTAAAATTATTTATTCAGACAAACAAAAAGTATGGAAGTGTGTGTGGGTGGGTATATCAGTGTGTATGCGTGTGTGCTTATTATATAGTTATAAATTTAAATTGAGTAACAAACCAGTGCGTTGATTAGGCAACTATAAAAAACTATACAATATAACTAATTATGCGCTGCGGTTTTGCCTTTGTGGTTTTCAAATGTCAATAATCCCCAAATGCAATAAATAAATCGCTAAATAAAATTGTTAAAATTGCAAAAAAAAAATAGAAATGCATTTAAAACAATTTCTGTTTTGGGGTCATGTGCGTTGTCATTACGTTCAATACGCTTTCATATAAACAAATAGAAAATTGTGTGCACAAATGGGAGTTTTAAGATAAATTCTATCAAAAAAAAAGTAAGAGTTTCATAAGCATTAATGTTATATATTTTGAAAATGTTATAAAACTTCTTATAAATGAATTCGATTTTTCGTACTGTGCATAATTTATGTAAAATAAATCAACTGATTTTAGTGAGTCCGCTTACAAAATCAATATAATATTATAAAAATAATAAAATTACTTTATTCCCTATGATCATCGCTCCGAAGGCGGAACATGGCGATACTTCTGTTTATAGCATTTCGAAGTGAACAATGAGCTACAGTTTAAAGCCAAATCCTAACGGTAGAGTCTATAGGTAAATATCGATTTTCCTAGGTAAATAGAGTCAGTCCATTTATTTGATAGCTGTGCCAGCGCTAGGCAAATGCACCTGTGCAGTGCAGCTTTCGGCTCGGAGGCGAGCACTACGCTATCGAGGTCCACAACAATATATTACATTGTCTTAATTTTCACACAAAGTTCATTGTATACGAAATAATTCGAAAGAAATTGCGCTTACCGAAATAATCTTTCATAGATTCTCATAGATCTATCTCATAGGTAGAGTATAACTGAAGACTTTGGCAAGTATATATTTGCCTTATGTACTTAACCAAAAATATTTGTAGAAATTAAATATTATTTACTTATCTGCAAATTTAGCATAACTTCAATTCATGCTACTTCAGTAGCATATAAATTCTTCAAATATTTTGCAGCTACAGCAGAATATGATTTTTCCAAGAACATTGCAACAGTTTTATTGCTTGTATTCTCTTGATGGATTTAAGCTGGATGCTGTCAGTAGAGCAGGGAACCGCAGCTGCTGCGCTTTAGCTGATGTTATATATAATAGCCCAGCACAGTTTGCATGGATTTGTCGATAAAAGGAGTAACAAGCACCGCAGCAATATGTACACAAATAAATCCCAATGCCATGCTTCACATCAAAATCATGCGTTATTTATGATGCTCAACGCGTAACTTGGTATTGGGTAGGAAAAAAAAAGCCAACAAAAATTGGCTAAGGCAAAAAGTAATATACATTGACATGACATGCCAATCGTGCGGCAAAATGTTGCAGCATGCAGCTTAAACAGTGTGTGCCAAATTAATAGAAGCACGCAAATTTTGGCAAAAAATATTATTTTTTGCTCTCACAAAGAGAAGCTTAGTTTTTTTGTGGCTTTTGCTGAAAGTAAAGCTTTTAGTGACATGAAGTATTAAAATTTGAGTTCTCTATATGCGCAGAATAGATACCGCCACGATTTTCAGACAAAAGACACTTTGTCCGCTAATCTAACAGATTTGTTAAATATGCAATAAAAATTGCATTACCTCAAGGTACAGCAGCTACTCACCTATAAACCGCAACGAACACAAATAATTCTGAGCCTCTCTACACATTTGCGCCAAGCTGTAGAATATTTTCCAACTCAAGAAATAGTTGGGTTTTTTTGGGGGTTGTGGCGCTGTATTAAAGTAATGGCTGGCAGCTGAACTTTTGCTGAGCCCCAATAAGTATGCTACGTTATAATTGCAAGCACTCAAGTAGCGCCATTGTGCTGGATAACTAAGAGAAGTAAGAAAGGAAGTAACGAATAAGAGCGGCAAAAAGAGGCTGAGAGCGGCAGAGAGACCGGCAAGAGCAAGAGTGGCAGATTCCAGTTGCAACGTTTTAAAATAATTTAACAGCATTTTGAAGCGCATTCAAGTCAACTTCCGTTGCTGACTTGGCTGACTTGCTTGCCGCTTACGCTACTCACTGCCCCCGTACTCTACAGCTCACACTCTCTTAACACTCTATTTTCAGTGGCCACACACCCCACTGCCCTGGTGCTGCTCTGCTGCTGTTGCCTTGGCTTACTTGGCTCGCAGACATTTGTGCAATTTGTCATTTGGGCAAATACATGGAAGACGAAGTGCATGTCGTTTATACTCAGCGAGCGCGTGTGTGTGTGCGTAAGTGTTGCCACAAACACATATGTGAGCATGTGTGAGTGTGTGTGTGTGTGTGTGTGAGTGTATGTGGCAAATGAATAGATGAGCAATGCATACTTCAACAGCTTTCCAAGGCTTGGCTAATTTTTCAGTTGCCCGCAAATCTAATTTAATGCAAGTTGGTGTGGGTCTTTTTTTAAGACATGCTAAAGCTTTGATTGTAATAGAATTCAGTAATATTATTTATTACTTTGCTAAACTGACAGCCATGTTGAGAAGCAGATGGGTACACTGTAGTATGATCATACTATATGTTGCCTCAAGGGTATCCTAAGAAAGGTGCTTATCGATAGCAATTTTTTAAAGTTTAATATTTCTCTGCAAAGTAATGAGTATTTTAGTTTCTTTACTTTTAATCGCATTAAACATTGATCTGGTTGTGTACATTTTGCACGATCTATTCGAGTGTAGAGTCATCTTGATCTCTATCTAAATTCAACTTGATTCTTGGTAATAGCCAGACCATGAAATAGATAACCTAACATTTCTATAGTAAAAAATACTTAATTTTTAAAGCAGATTTACCTTAAAGTTAACATAAACAGTTTAAAAGTTATGAGGCAAGGAAATGTTATACACCTGCCTAAGTGAAGTGCAAAAAACGAGTAAATCTCCATTTCATATACAGAGACACTTACACATAGAAATACACTCTTAGGTAGACTTAAGTGCGATACAAAAGACTGTCCGACAAATGAGCGCTGTAATGTAGGCAACAGCTTTGCATGCGCCTGCCAAAAGCTGCTCTGGATTTGGCCAAGTCTTGTTGTAGCTTCATTTGATTGAAGTGCTTGTTGTTGTTGTGCTTGTCGTTGCTGCTAATGTTGTTAGATGCTTGTTGCAAGTTACGCTCCTTTGACTAACTTACTCGGAATTGCTGCCAATGGCAACAGTTTCAATGCATTGCGCAATTTCTCTACACACATGGACACATGCACACGCGGACACACTCACACACACGTTAATCGCACACAGATACGCAAAAGCACATAATTTGCAAGCGTGTGCGTTGGTTAGAGAACTGCACACGCCAATTGTCGCCAGTTGTGAAATCCTTTCCTGCCTGCAAGCTAATCTGGCCAACGATGATAAATCGTTAAAGTCTGTTCCGTGCGGATTAAACAGCCACTGGCAGCGAGTGGTGGTGCGGTATGTGCGTGTGTGAGTCAACATAGCAGTCATGCTCATAATGTAACCATGTTGCCATATCTATAAGGTAGAGCTCTGGGCCAGTACGCTGTTAGCTGATAGCTACAAGCATGTCCATTCATTAAATTTAATTTTCACTCGCTTTTAATTAAACCTGGCCAAGTCAGCTTCATCTCATCCGCTCTGGTCGGTGCCTGTGTCTGTCTCTGACGTCCATCCGGCCTGTGCTTGAATTTTAATTACTTGCATATCAGCAACATTCTCAACTTCTCATTTGCCCATTTGCTATGCATTAAATGAAAATGAGCAGTGAAAAAAAAAATAGTTTTCATAAGCAAAAACTTTGCTTTACTAATTTTTCAGCATGTGATTTACATAATTCAATTAAAATAAAGTCATTATATAAGCGCAAAATTTCAGTTGCCAACCAAATGGACGAGCACTTGCTGCCGCTTCCTGTTGCTTATGTAAACCACTAGACTGTGCAGATTTTGAATGACTTTCAGCCCCGGATGATATTTTGTGTTTGTTGAAACAGCAAAAAATAAGTAAATGCCTTGAGGGAGCAAACAGTTGGACTTAGCATAAGTCGTAAATGATGAAATGGAATTTTGAAACTTTTCTAAGTGAAATAAGTTTTTTGGGTTGTTGAAACAATATTTTGAAACCAATTTTTGTTTAATGTTTTGAGTCGTTACGATACCTGCAAATTCACTTAGGAAACAAACAATTAATTTCAAATTTTAATAAATTTCATTTCAGCTAAAATTTCATAAAAAAAAGTTTGCAAATTTGTAAAGATTTCTTTAATCACTTTACTTTTATTTCCGCTACCTTATATTTCTTCCCCTTCTCTCTTTTCTCATAATATTTAATAAATTGTCAGCCGTGACACTTTTCTACAAATATGCATTACTTTATACAGATCCCTTAGGAAACATTGTGTCCATTGTTTCATTTCAAAGATTTATGCTTAGCTTGCCAATAAAACGACATATAGCCATAGAACTGATAGCTATAATCTCTCTGATAAACATTAAATTGTATTTGCTGTCCAGGCTTAAGGTATCCCAACTAAAATGTCACACAAACAGCAACAAGCAAAAACTTACATTGGTTGGTGTTCAGCCACTCCACTCATGCAACTAGTGCGTTTTGTATAATTTTTGTATTGAACTAGCACTCATATTTGCCTTGGTATACTTTATGCAGAGTATAACGTCACCAAAATATGTGCAGATTATTAGGAGTTGTTTTAAGAAGAAAAAAAGATGTAGTTTGGGCAGCAAACAGAAGAGGAAAAGTATCTTAAAGTTGCTAATTCATTTACAAAACACAAATTTAATACCTTAAAAAAAGTTACTCTTAAATCGAATTTGACTACATAAACGAAATACTCGCAAATTTGTCAACAATTTTTAAATAACTGCCGTCAATTTAGCACTCACGCAAAACTTTGAAATTTGTACTTTTTTTGAAAACGCCGCTTTACTTCTTATTTAGCACACAAGACACATTTTTAATATAATTTTGCTAAAACATAAAACAAAATAAATAAGTTTACAAGTAAGTTCGCAGCGCCTTAAAAAGCAAAATAAATTAAAACGTAGTGCCTCCAAGCCTAGACCAAGCAACTACTATTTTTTCAACGGTTCGCAACTAGTTACATTTGGACTAGTTGTGTGTATTTGCTACTACCAACTTATTTAGCCAAAAAAGTCCCCATTCTCCCCAAAACACACATTTGTAGCATATACATACGTTATATATATATAGATAACCTCCCACTTTAACGTTAAGGCCGCTGTAATGCTGACAAAAGTAAAGATATCCGTAAGTTGTTAATGACACGGTCCTATCTGAGGGTCAATCTACAAGTCGTTCTTGTTTGTTTTCCACCTACGCCCAAATAATCTCTATGAACACTGTGACACAATTTACACTACATTGACATTGACATAAAATAAAAGAAAGAAAAAATGTAACAAGTTTGCTTATTCTCTTTAGCTTTTTTTTTCTTTTTACTTCTTCTGCGTTACCGTTGTGCACTCAATTACTTTTATTGTCTTACGTAAGCAGCGAACTTGCTTCAATTCGGCAACAGGCCGGAAAAGCAGATGAAAAATAGACTTCAACCATAATGCCACGCGGTCCAAACATATTGCAGATGCCAATCAATTTAAGAAATACTTTTAGTTAAATAAAAAAAAAAAAAACTTTTCAAATACGCTTTAATGGATTGCGTTTTATTTGGTTCTACAGCTGTGCGTTCCTATTCGTTGGCGCTCTTAACGCATGTTTAGAGACGAATTCAAGACATATTCAAAACGAAAAACTTTTTCAAATAATATTTTGTAAAAAACGTAAAAAACTTTTGCGCAGGAGGCGCACATAATTCAAGTTAAAGTTGAATTGCGTGTACAAGGCACGACGTATAAGTTATAAACATTATTTGACTATTTGCAGCTAATGCATGACACAGACGTCAGACGTTGGTAGTGGGAGCTGGCTGGCAGGATGCATGGGAATGAATAACAGAATGAGAAGAACTACGTCGTCGCATATTAAATTCGTGCGGCAACTTTCATTGCATGGTTGCTGCAGGTGAAGTGAAAGTTGACAGCAGCATCGTTGCATCAGCAGGAAATATTACAAAAATAAACTAGAAAGATACGGCAAAAGAAAGCGTATACGCTTACAGTCGGAATGGTATAAAAATGCATATGAGTTCTTCAGCAGACTTTTGAAAAAGTTGAAAAATACGCAACTTTTGCAATCTTACTAATCAAATAATAGTATTATTTTGCCAGTCTCTGGAAAAGTGTGAACAAGTTGCACGAACTAACTGCATGAGTAGGTTGCTTTTAGTTTATTCCACGAATACGACCTACGAAAATTAAGCTACCCTCACCAAGGGTATTATAATCAGTTTTGCGTTGGTTGCACGTAGCAGACGCAAACGCAGACATTGGGTCGTCCTCGACATCGACTCTCTGACGTTCACCTCGCTGTTGTCGTCAACGTTGACGTCAACTCACGGCTTTATATGCTGTAACCAACCACTAAAAGCAAATGATGCCAGGGCATTAGCTTAGCTAAGTGGTTCCCGAAAAAAATATTTATACGAACTACATAAGTACACACATCCTACTATATGCACATAATAAATTTAAAAAGTTAGTCAACTACAATTTCTATAGCTGAGAGAGATAAAGATGTATTTTTCTATATGTTTGTTTAACGGTTATGTCTTCTTTTCCAATAAAAGCCAGCTAAAGCTGCACAAGTTTGTAAATAGTTATGTAATACTGAAACTGAGATACTCTAACTTTATATTTTTAATGGCTTTTAACTGTGGAAAAATAATAGAATACTTTAAGACATATTAGTATTGCATAAAATTATTGTAAATCATGATTTTACTATAAAATCTACACATAAATTCTACGTTAAAATTCAGTTTCAGCTAAAACTTGAGCAACTTTTGAAGCAACATGCCATCCTTCAAAAGGATAGTGTAAAAGTATGAAAAGAAAAAGTGTGACAAGTGGACAACAAGCAGCTGAGCAAGTCACTCACTCGGAATTTTTCTTTTACAATTTTTTTTCTTACACTTTTTCTACAGAAAAAAAAATTGTTGTTACCCATAACAACAGGCGCCAGTGCTAGAAACAGGCAGCGCGCATCGTCGAATAAATTGTTGGCCAAATAGTTGTGCAAAATTAGCAGACAATAAAGGACCACACACACACCCACACACATACGTAGGAGGCTACTTGTAGCATTAGCTGTGGAAATTAATTAAGGCATTTCGTTCTTTTTTTTTTGGAAGCTTTTGTCCTTGAGCTGTTGCAGGTGGCTCCTTGGCTGCTTGCCTCTTTGACCGCTTGGTGGTTGGACTTCTTTGGAGTTCTTTGTATTTTTTTTATATTTAGTATGTCGGTGTGCCGCTCTGCTAATTGCAAACTTAATAGCAAGGCAAGAACAAGTCTAGAACAATGGCCAAACGTAAATAGTAACAAAGAATTCAAGCCGAAACTGCGAGCGGAAGTTTTATCTAAGCCAACAGACAAAGTTCCAAATGGCAATTAGCGCGTAGTTAAAGAGAATACATTTTGTAGAAACAGTGGCGGGGTCAGGGTGTGTAGCAAAGCACAACGAAGGATTGTTTTAAATGTTTGCTCAACATTTGACTAAATGAAAATGTGAAAGAAATGTGGAGGCTAGAGGTAAAAAGTAAGAATGATGCCAGAATAAGGTATGGCAGATTATTGTGAAGATAATGGGTTCTCTTAATAGTCGGTTAAAGAAAATGGCAATTAAAAACGAAATAAACGTAAGCAGTTGTAGTTTATGTCTTTATATGCGAAGTAATAATAATATTAGCCGCCAATTAGCAGTAGATACTTTTATAAATTATTCTTTATTATTTGAGACCTGCAAAAACTTTGAAAAAGTAATCAGAGAAGCCTCTAGTATTGTTAACGTAGTTTTTACGCTGAAACAAATAACTTAAAAAGTCGTAACTTCTACTTTACACTTCATGTTAGGTTTATCAAGTAATTCTACAGGTAGCAGCTACACTTAATCATATCATTTACAGACGTTGATTGTTCAAATCAATACCTCGAGTTATTGGCTTTGTATTGGTTTACGATAAGACCCGCCTTTGTTGCTCTTTTCGTAAGAAACTGGTGAATTTGGTTTTCAATCAAAATCGAATTTACTGACTGTTGCTTAGCTCTCGTGCAGTCTATCTAATACTTATGTGACGATTTTTACCCTATTCATATTATTTCGATTCTTGATGTTGAAGGCTTACCGAACTGATGCTCAATTTTGATGACAAGCGTCTCTGAAAGATTTATACTACTGTTACCTAGGCTCTTTTGAATTTATATATGATATATCGAATATCCAGAAATCAAATCTCAAGCTCTAAACCTCTCTCACTCTTTGCAATTTAAGCATCCAGATTCAAGCAGTTAAATACATTAAAAGTTTGAAATTTAAGAAAAATCATATAACTTCGATTCCTTGCACTACGACTGACTGACTGCATTTAAAGCTTTTTAAATGCGGTTAAAATACAACATTCAAAAGCGAGTGTGCCCTATTTTCACGTTGTGAATACATTTATTGCATGGACACTTATTATCGCAATTGAGTGGGTCTTAAAAAAAACACAGAAAATGCAGAAAATTCCGAATATACATAATACGTATATATATTACACAATCTACCTTGATTTATCGCACATTTCAATGCAGCTCTCGAAAATTGCAAGCACTTCGTATAAGCTGACATCTTATTAATATGCCATTCATTTTGCTTGCCATAGTTCATTAAAGCTACCAACGCGACGGAGAAGAATTGCAGTCACATACCGTGCCGCAGTGGTAGGTCGGTCGGCTCTCTTTGGCAACATAACGTATACGTACAGTTGGCAAGTGGCAACTGAAGCAGTTGCAGCTAAAATTATGCGGCTCGTTTGGCATGAGCCGTCAAGCCACCAGACCCAGACCTAGTTGCCATACCAGACACAGGGTAAGCCTTGCAGCACCGTGACCTCCATAACCAGACCCCAATGCATTTTGTATGCAACTTGAAGTTCTACTCTGCGAGTTGAAATCGACTCGACGTTGGAGACGACGATGACGACGACGACGACTTGACTGTGGGCACTACTGGACATTCGTTTATCCTTTTGTGCTCATTTATTTGCATGTCAGTTGCTTCTGTGTGAGTGTATTTGTTTACCATGTCTGAGTGTGGATGTATACGTGTGGGTTTGGTTGCCGTTTTTTATATGGCACGCTTGTCTGCCTTTTGGATCCCTCCGACTGTACTCAGTTACTTATTGCTGTTGTGTGCATTATCAATATGCATTGTGGAACGCACTCTTTTGTTGCCATCTTACTACGCTTACTTTTTGTTGTTACTGTTTTTTTTGTTTTGTTTTGTTATTCTTTATTTCTCCATTTTTATTCTTCCACTTCCGCTTTTTATACATATTTTGCTGCCGTTTACGGTTTGCCTTTGCATTTGCTACTCTAAATGTTAAGCGAAGCAACACAAATTTGTCGACTAGCTTGTTATTGTTGCTCTTGATCAAAATATTTCCTGAAAAAAACGAGCATGTTTCGTTGATGAACTTGTATCTGTTAAGGAAAATATATCTCTATTCCTGTTGCAAGACAACGAGTTTTTCTCGCCAGAGGGCGTATTTGCATATTTGGTAGCTACAAAATAAAGTTAATATTATTAAAGCTTCATTTTTATGTAATTGAATAGAAATAATTCCACAAAAATTCGCCATTTTAGGGTATTCGAAATGCGACGAAAGCAATGCGTGTTTCAAGCGCTTCTGCTATTTTTACTCCTCAAAAATTATTCCTTATTTTATTTGGTTTGCTATGCAGTTATAATAAGGAATTGCTTTTTATGGCTTCCGGCTTAAGCAATGCTGTCCAAGTAGCAGCCGTAAGAATACTCTTAACATATTGCGCTGCATGCTGCAGAAATCTTTGGTATTTTTTCATGTTTATATTGCTTATTTAAGCCAAATTTGATTTTATTTATTATGTTGCCTTATTAATTTGTTTTGTTACTTTTTTTCTAGTCTTACTTCTACTTATTGTTATTGTTGCTGTTGCATTTTGTTAATCAACTAAAGTTGACTTTTGCAGGCAGCGTTGTCATTGTCATTGTTGTTGCAACTGCTGCTTGTATTATTGTCTGCAACATGGCCAGTGTTGCCATTCGTACGCCAGACGTAATTAGTGCTCCTGGCATTAAGCGCACTTCCTGGAACGTTATTTTCTCTTCTATTTCATTTGTGTTCTGACATCATCGCCAACATCGTTGTCATCAACGCAGCGTTGCCTTTTATTTTGTAATCACTTTTTGTCATTGCAATGCTTTGTTCTAGACAAGAATCCAAGGATTTACCAACAGGCAGATAGCGCACAAGTTCGCGGCATACAATTACTTTTGGTACGCTCTGAGGGTCATTGTTGTAATTTTAATTTTTATGTTAACTAATTTGTAATTTAGGGCACATTGAATTCATGCTAATTGGCTGAAGCTAGCTCACTGTCTGGAAGCAACTCGAATGGATGAGATGACAAAGTCAACGCAAATTACCAACTATGCAAATTCTTTTTTTTTGCTACGACTTATTTTTTAATGAGTTAAGATAGATTGGAAAGATATATTCAATAGCTTTGGTAAAATTGTAAAATGCAACCGTAGCTTTTGAAGAAGTCATTAATTTATCTATAGGAACAGGTTATTTGCACCACTACTGCGCTTACTTAGAACATGATCGAAAAAAAATTACTTCATGAAAGAGCTGAAGCACGTTTGAAGCACGAATCCAAAGACGAATATTGATGCGCTTTCAGTGGGCCTAAAATTTAATGACTTTCATGCCTATACACGGTTGCTTGTTAACCCAACAAGCCATCTTTTGTAGCTTCACTATTGATAAGAGCCATACACCAGGAGCAGTGCTTAATGATAGGCACTATCGCGGCTTGCAACCGCCAACCCAAAACTTTAGATAGCATTCTCATTCCGTTTGCTCCAGCATTGACTATGCTGATTAATGACTGGGCTATGTTGCCAAGATACTTACATGAACCGCATGTTGGACGCTTGGCGACTAATGGAATTCACATGTTGGGACACGATTGATTATGTACACATCAGTCGATTGATTTGCAATTCCAAGCAAGTGTGTGTGGGTGTATCCTGGTGATTGTGTGTGTGTTTTGTTTGTAATGCGCACAACTTAATTTTTCACTTTACGGCAGAATAGAAAACAATGTCTGTCATCTGCGCGAACAAATGCAAAGAGCCACCACACACACACACATAGAGTAACACGGCCGCATGCATGTACACACTCATACACTCACACACTCACTCATACACACACGGGCCATGACTAAGCGAATTAGCCGACTGACATTAGAAGCTGACTGTCTGGGCCCATTTATGCGCTAATTGGGAGCACTCTGTTACCGTAAAGGCCGCAGGTAAATCAATTTGAGAGCCAACATAACTTGCTTAGCAATGCATTAGCATTTTTTTTTTTTAATGGTTATTTGTAGCCACAGGACTTGGGCTAACTAAGAAGCGGGCTTGGGCTTACCTTGGCTTATTTTAGTTTCAAACTAATAACTTGATGTTGATTGCATAAGATTCACTGTAATCAAGCTTTGTATTGCGTGGTGGGGAGTTGTAAATCAAATGTAGGACTTCATTCTTAACTTCAACTTGCTTTCTAATTCATTGGAAAAGAATAGCAATGTGTATTCAATTTATTGCAATATAGTGCAACTAAACTCAAACCTAGAAAAAGAAAGCAGCAACTTAAAATGTTGTTAGCCTATAATTGTTTAACAATAAATAAATCAAATTCAATGCTAGTCTTAGCTATTTCAGCAAGAGCTTGAAAATGTACATATTTGTGTCTTTGTTGATTAAATATTTGTACCAATATAAAATGTGAAAAAACACAACTCACACAAAAAAAGACAAACTTCACCCTTAGTTTTAATACGATTTAAACTCACTATTTGGAGAGTATAATTTAAGCAATATTGATGCACACGTATTTTAAAAATACTTGTAATGATCAGCAAGAAGCTTTGTACTCTATGCGCTATGGTTTAAACCTTTATTGTAAACCGAGCTATATTTGGAATAAAGATGTTGGCATGCAGTCAATAGTAATTAAACTACCAATCCGGAAGTAATAGTTTCAATTAAGTCTTTTATAGGAAGTTCATTCACTCACTAATGAAGGACAACAGCAACGAGTATCTCTCTGCCGCAAACATGGCCGCCCTAATCTCTGCCTAAAATTATGCAATACTTTTTACATTGTTCTCATATAGACAAATTGTTTAGTTGAACTGAAAAACTGCCACAAGCACGATTGGACCCCAATTTGATATGTTTTGACCAACTAAAGATAATACTCATCAGCTTTAAATGACTTTGCTGGAATTTCTAAGGCATATGCTGTATAGCTTTCGTTTAAACTGTAGCTTTTGTACAATATATTAATTTAAAATAAAGTATAACAGATAAATAAGCAAGATTATATATATAAATACCTTATCTTAATAATAAAATACCAGCTTGGTCAATGCTGATTTTTTGGCTTTTGTGTTAAAAAACGTTTCAGCTTTTATGTTACCTGCTGTTTTCATCTTATACATTGTAAAGGCAAGTTCCCAGCCAGCCCCAAGAGTCGTTGCATATCAATAAAAAATTCACCCATAAGGCTACGAATACGGTTTAGTTTTATATTCTATTTTCCTTATACTTAATTTAATAATAAGTTCAACTGGAATTTAATAATACTCTAATAAATTCAGTTACTCTTATGCATAAAAGCTGTTGTTCTGTTGTTCGAATGCATCTACAGCATTGACGCTATAAAAAAATTAAATCTATATGAAATTTCGTATAAATTTCTGTGTGTGTACACACATATATGTATATTGCCTGTAGTGCCAAATGCTACACTGTAGAAAAGAAGGCTTAAGCTGGGTATAGCGTCATTTCCGGCTTAATTGAGCATGTAACGACTGATGGATGCTTTTGACGTCAACCAGCACATGCACATTTTAAAGTTGGACTACTGTTCGGATCCAGGACTTACAAAGTATTCACACACGCAGACACACTTCAGTCACTGCCATTGGCAATGGAATAGATATGCAAACATAAACGGCTGACAAGGCAATCCAAAAGCAAATTCGAAGCTTTGAGTGTGTGTGTGTGTCTGCGTGTGTATCTGTGTGTGTAGGTTAGCGTGTGTTAGTGTAAGCCGCGTGTTATATGATTTCTGTCCGTTTATGTTTGCTGGCAACGCATCAGCTGCTGCAGGGTAAACACATGCACACCGACACAGCACATATACATGTATATATAGTATATTTGTGTGTATTTGTGTGATACTAACACCAACAGCACACATGCACATGAAATTTGTGTTTAGATTTTGCTCACGCATTAGACAATATTTAGCTATTGGTATCGTTGCATGTGCCACCACACTTGCGACACTACATCAGTTCATAACTGCAAATTCAACACAAGGGCTGCCTGCAAAACAACAAATATAACTAAACTAAGCATCAAGCATGAAGTTACACGAATAAAAAATACACTGTAATCAAAATATTAACTCTAGCAAGTACGCGCTTAAATGCTGTTTGGCTTCATCTCAAGGCGGATGTACGCTCACCAAGAATCCTTACCAGAAACCTGAATTACGGCTATTTACATATCTGTGTGCCTAGGTATCAAGTATCAATAAAAATTAAAAATTAAATCCTTCTTTTGCCCGCATGTTACAATGTTCTAGTGTACCCACACAGTAGAGAGTATAGGTGCAACAAAACACTAATTGCAAGCTAACATTATGGCACGTGCGTCTATAGAAAAGTACGTCGATATGGGGAAAACTGAGCATACACCCTGCTGTTGCTGTGTGGATTTTGGCTAAAAATTGATGGTTCAATTTTGTTTTAATATACCCTTTACCTATATGGTAACTGGTAATTGGTTCGTGCATTAAAATGCACATGACGGTTCATTAGGTAATGTGTCAGCCTGTTTGTCTAAACGAGAAGAACCTGATTGAAATACTTCATTGGAAACCTGCGCTGTTGCTTAGAACGTAAATATAAGGATTTTAGAGGCCCTATTCTGTTAAGAGGCTGGAAACACCAAATATGCCTTTAAGGAACATGAAAAATTTAAAAAGGGAATATAAGGTATCTAAGTATCAGCTCTTCAATATACTCACTATATGTACTTCTTTTCATATTTTTTTCTAGCTTGCTAAGGAAATCAATCAATTTCCTGCCTAGACTGCGCCAATTCAGTGTTCTTTTTTTTGCCGCATCATTTTTCTGTGGCGGATGGATAGTTGAAGGAACGGTGTCCATAATGGAATAAAGGCGAATAACCAGAAAGAATAGCATAAATATTTGTATTCTGGTACAATTGTTTAGAGTCACTTATTTTTACTATTACTTAAATGAAGTACAATTGCCTTGCCGTGCTCCGTAAACCGCTTACGAACATTTCTATACGGAATCGTTTAACCATTAAATAATTGGCCCCAAAATTTACTAACAATTTTTACTTCGTAACTCTAGCAATCTACTTATAAATTTGTTGCCTGTTTTTTAAAAAGTATTTTACATTTGTAGAGTATAAATTATTTTAACATTTTAACTTTACACGGAAAATTTTAATTTTACTCTTATCAATTTGTTAAAAAACTAATTAAATTTTTATAGCTAAAATTGTATTACCCGACAGAGTTGAAAATAAATAAGTTTTACAGCCGCAAACAGATGAAAAATGCCGCTACACGTATTAATATGATGAATGTATTCCAAAGTTTCATGTCACCTCTCTTCCACTTGGCGCGAGTTCCATCGGCTCCATTCTCTTTATCGCTTCCCAATTTTCCTTCGCCACCTCCATTTTTACCTCATTTTTAAGCCGTTCCACCATCGCCACCTTTGCCTCCCTTGCCACCAGACCCATCAGCACCATCCTCTCCGTCTCTTCCAGATTTTCCACCGCCACCTCCGCCGCCACCCCCACCTTTTCCTCCTCTACCACCCGCTCCACCATTGCCACCTTTGCCTCCCTTGCCGCCATTTTGACTTGCTCCATCCTCCCCGTCACTACCAGTGGTTCCTCCGCCATCCCCACCTTTACCTCCTTTCCCACCCTTTCCTCCATCTCCACCTTTGCCACCCTTGCCATCAGAACCACTGGCTCCATCTTCACCGTCTTTTCCAGATCCACCTTTACCGCCTTTTCCTCCTTTGCCATTTTCGCCATCGCTACCAGATCCTCCGCCGCCTTGCCCACCCTTGCCACCAGATCCATGGCCTCCATCTCCTCCTCTGCCACCAGATCCGCTGCCGCCTTGCCCACCCTTGCCACCAGATCCACGGCCTCCAGCTCCTCCTTTGCCACCAGATCCACCGCCTCCACCACCTCCACCGCCTCCCTTGCCGCCTCTTCCGCCTCTGCCGCCTTTTCCACTCTTGCCACTACCTCCATTTTCACCATCTTCGCCATCTTTCACACCTTTTCCACGGTTTCCACGTTTTTGCCTTTGGTTGCCATAGTCACCTTTTCCACTTATACCGATTTCACTGCTTATGCCTTTATCCTCACCGGATATTTCATCTGTGTCAGCTAGTGCTAAAAATTATAAAAAGAAAAACAAAATTACACATTATTTCGGAATAATAATTGATAACACATTTACATCGATCCACTTTAAAGATGATTGCATCAGGTTCTTCAAGCATTTCAATTTCCTTCATCATTTTGAGTTCGTGTGCATGCATGTGCTGGCCTTAAAAATCAAAACAAAATATTGTATATAACAAACATATTTTGCTAAGCTTACTTTAACTTTCTATTTTTACTTACTCCCAGAGAGCAGCAATACATTGCCGAAGAATACAATGCCCAACATCAAACGCTTCATGATCAACTGATTTAGCTTATTGAATGTTTCCAGCTTATATAGTAGAAGGGGGCTGGCTGACATTTTCAGCTGAGAAAAAGCTTCACGTTTCTTTTTGCTCGCAGTTACTCTTTTGCTCTCCGTACTCTCTCAACAATAAAAAAAAATAAAATGCAAAAACCTTACCTTATTCTGATGCAGCACCTCAACGGCTAGATAGCCAATCAAACCAATGGTTAACAGTATCAGCAAAATGTATATCTTCACGCGTATGCACAGTAAGTTTGAGTACATAAATCCAATCACGAAACCCATAGACTCAAAGAGACGGTAATTCGAAAATGCAGCCTCTTTGTGACGTCGAAAAAGCAAACCGTAGAAGCCATTAATTTGTGTTACCCAAACTGCATCGCCCATGCCCCAAATACCAGCAATGAAATAGAATACCCATGGATGTTCATCATTTGGTAGCCAATAGAGCTTAAAACCCATGGTGCAAATATTCACAGTGGCCCCTATAAAAATTATAATGGAGCGTCCAATGTACTCCATGGCCACACCAAAGATAGCACACATGGCCGCGTCCACGAAGCCCCAAGTGATCATTACATAGCCAATCATCTTGACACCCAACACACATGCCACAAAGGCGTTAGTAAACTCTGCAGCAATCCAGGCCTGCTCCAAACCAATATAAATTGTAAGAGGTATAAGCAGCTGTTGATTGGTGCGCTTCATTTGATGAAATGTAGCTTCAAGCAGAGTCTTTGTAGACTCGTTCTTTCGACGCTCACCATAACGCTTGAGAGGATCCAAAAAAAATGTTATAATGAGTAGAGCAACGACAATGCATGGTAAGTAGATCATTATTAACAGTCGAACGGCTCTCTCAGGGGGCTTTTCGACTTCATCTTCATCTTCCGGACAAAAATGTGCTCCACAAATTCCAAAGTTTAACGTTGTGTTATTTGCACCAGAGTCGCCTTGACCACCTAGAGCTACAAAATGTTGGATAATAAAAATACTGAACTAATGCTGTTGTATGGCAACAGCGGCTGTGGAATGGTAAATACAATCGCTAGAATATGCTATCAGTTCTTGCCCAGACTTCATACCAAATGCATTAAGCTAATATTTCCTTCCTTCTTTACAAAACTGCTTAAGTTAATTCAAAGAGTTCAATTAAACTTACGAAATTTCTTTAAAGTTGAATACTTTTGACGTAGCGATAATCTTCGGGAACCCTGCAAATTTTCCAGAACTTACCAATATGCATTCTAAAGTATTTTGCTTCTTCTAAATTCTCTTCAATCCGTCCGTAAATGTGGTTTGGCCATCATATCTATAAAAAAAAATGTAATAAAAAATGAAAAAATTAAAAAAAAAAACAAGTTTTGAAGTTTTTTTCAAAACACAATAAAAAAATTAAAAAAGGGAAAAGGGAAGGCTCTTCAAAAAACCAATCAAATTTACTGCCTAGCTTGTCACTGCAACAATAGTTCTCGAACATCCAATATTCAGCAATATTGACTAATTAATTTATTACTGGCGATATTCCCTACTTTTGATGTTAGCCACAGGATACAACTGCTTCATTCATTACCAGTATTTTACTTTAAATTTTAAGTTCAAACGAGCACTAGATTTATCCGGCAATGTTTTAGGTCTGTTCATAATAATGCTATTTCAAATATATAAACAATATTTTTTTAATAAAAACATAAAAATTAAAAAACCAAGTTCAAAAATGTTTCAAATAAGAATAATTTTTTGTTTTTAAAAAATCCAATCCGTTGTGCTGACAAGAAGTTTAACCAAGCCAATGACATTAAATGAATGAATTTGAATTTCAAACTAATTTGAATTAGATTTAGCTTGAAATAAGATTTGTCCTAGGGTCGCTTAAAAAAGGTGCCGCCGCATCGTTTATTTGCAACTGACGAAACTTACTGGGCAACGGAAACGTAAAACAAGAAAACGGAAATGAATCAATTTCCGTGTTGCAAACCAATGAAAACTACAAAGCGTATTTAAAGAGCTATAAAAAACAGCAAAGAGAAACGTAAAGAGCGCATAAAGTGTAAAACAAAATGGCGCTAGAGTTTTAACACCAAGAAAATGGGTACCAACTTGCTAAAGTTCGTGCTTTATGGCTTTAAACAAAGCAAGAAAAGCAAATAATTGCTTATTAAAATAAAACAAAACATTTTGATGTAAACTTTATCATATTTTATATTCATATTCATTTCTTGCACAAAAAGTAATTTTGATTATTAGGCACGCATTCGTCACAATCATTGAGTGGTTGCCGTAGAAGGCCATCTATTTTGTGTACAGTTTCCAAACATTTTCAACGAAATGCTTGTCAATCCAGCAAAGCAGAGCACACAATCAATTTATATATAAATATATTCGTTTGGGGTTTTACCAGAATCTACGTTCTGTAGTAACTAAGTCTTGATAGATATTGTAGATAGAGAATATTATAAAACTTTCAACGCCTGTAAAAAAAAAAAAAATCACTTGCTTGTTCTTAGAATAAGATACTTGAAAGGTCAACCTTACCTATTATTGCTGCCGCAAGCATAAAGTTTTTGCTGCCGTGTATAAAATCTGCGAAAAGATCTTTAATTGTCCACATCACATAAAAGATGTCTAACATAACACCAGCTATTGCCCATAAAATACACACTAATAAGTAATTTTCTTTTTTCTTAAAAAAAAACAAAAACCATTAAACTTGCTAAATAATCGTATAACAACATCTTACCCAAATAATGCCTAAAATCATAAGGCCCGAAAAAGCCGCGCACATGTTCAAATAGAGTAGAGAAAATACAAAAAACCAACCACTTTCAGAACAGCGAAATGATTTTGCTGAAAAGTTACAAAGCTGTTTTATAGTTGAAAACATTTCGGAAAATCCAGTGCCTAACTTACCTTTAGCAGCCAATTGCGGCATTTGTATCGAATTTTTAACATTGGATAAATTATTTTGCTTGTTGTAAAACACATAAATCACAAGAACTTCAATCAAAAGGCAGCCCAACAATTCCTTAACGGCTATAACCAAGCCTAGGTCGTACCATGTATTCTTTTTTAAAGTTTCCATTTTTTTTTTAACAAAATATTAAACCGATTTGTATGAAAAACAATACCAACTACATTAAAATTGAGACTAATAACTGTCATTTGTCAAATTGTTCTGGCCATCTTGATTAAAAAAAAAAACAAATAATTTTGCTTTAGTTGATGTGAATGTTAGGGTGTAATTCAAGCATTATATGAAAATTACACAGCCTGCCTGCGTAAATACCAAGATGAGTTAAAATACAGAAAGAGATGAATTGAATAGACCATTCAAAAGATGGGTAATGGTAAAGCTAGTTATAGTTAGCGTGCTAGAAGTCGAAAATTACGTGTAACTCTGAATTTAAAGAAAAAGCAACTTTGCTAAGTAGTGCGTTAGAACCCGAGTAAGATCCGATAAAAAGCTTATGCAGAATGTTCAAGCAATATTATACATAGAGCACAAAAAGATCATCAGATTCATTTCACATATGTTATTCGTTACTTCACTAAATGCTGTCATATAAACGTATAGTACTGAAATATCAAAGTAGCCGCATTGTAGACAATAACATATAGAAAAAGATCACTCACTATTATATTCAAAAACTCATGTAAACTAATTGCCTTCATGTGTTCTTGAAACACAGACAGTCTTTGGTCTAAGGCTATGTTTTTATTCATTTGAACGATTTGTTTATCCAGCGTTGAGCTTAGTTCTTATACAGATCATTTATCCGACTCAAACAATCAATAGTGCAATCTTTCACAAACTCTTATTTTATATATTATATATATCACATATACATATACGTTGACAAATAAACCGCAAGCTACCTTTACCACAATTCTCAGCATTTTTTCAATATTTTCCATTCAGGTATAAAAAAAATTCCAATATTGCTATCAACTCTCTTAGAGAAAACAAGTTCCTTGAAATAGTGATGTCTGCTGTTACCACTTTACCGAGAAGGAGTTTTAAAATACTTTTAGTGCATTTCTCCACATTAGAGTATATGTCCATCTGTAAGTGTGTTATGCAAAATGAGCGCGAAAAATGTATAAATATATATATATATATATATACATAAATTTATACATATATGTGTCTGAGTGTGTGCATATCGCCAGGGAGCTAAGGATATATGAGTGCTTCTTCAGTTGCGGCGCACGTATTTCATCAACGCGGCATTACGAGACGCTTTCCAAGTGTAAATACAAAAAAAAAAAAATCATATACACACACAAATGCACACGACCACATGTATGATCTATGTGCGTGTGTGTGCGCATAAATAGACGCATTGTTGTTGCTAGCAAGTCAGCGGCTGCTCGAGTCGCTGTTTCCGTTTCCGCGCTGCGCGACTCAGCTGAATAAGCATGTGCGTGTGTGTGTGTGTGTGTGTAAATTATTTTAAAAGGATTTTATATTTAACATTGCAAGTGTGCATGCTGCATATGCATGTATCTAAGTAAATATGTGTACGAGTACTATATGCTGCAACTGTTGCGCTTTTTGTTTCCTTTTTGTTGTTGGTCTCAGTGTCTCTTGGCGTGTGTGTGTGTGTGTGAGTGTATCTTTTGCATGCTTGTATGTGTTAAATGGTATAATTTTAAAGCTTTTGCTAGATAAACGCAAAAGCATAAAAGATTCTGCGTTATGTAGCATATAAATTTAAAACTTAAGTGCAAATGTCACTTGACTTAATGCATTTATGCATGTTTTTATTATATGCATGTATATGTTATGTTATATATATATATATATTATATTATTTTCTGAAAGAAAATTTTCTAGCAGACTGAAAATTTGATTATTGCATTATTGGGCTATACAAAAAAACCATAGGACAGTTTGGTTTCTTTAATGCATACTTCATTTATTTTCAATTTGGCAAAGGTAATTAAATTACACCCCTAGTTATACAACATATAATATAATGCCATGTACACAATCCAAAGGGAGTGCTGCTTGAAATGTATCATTAAAATAGTGTTAAGAAATGCGACAAGCGAAATAGATAACTCTACATATTCTTGACAAGTATAAAAGTTTATTTATTCGACGTAAATTAAGAAAATGCAAGAAGTACATAAAAATATATATGTTTCCTCTATATTTTTTTATATAATAAACTGCTTGCCAGCCAAAACAAAAAATAGACTTATTTTAATTGTAAAAACCTGGTGCTCTTGCGGGTCTTAAAAAACTATTTGCTGGCAGAAGCCGAACCATATTATTGCTGCGTGTTTGTAAACGAATACTGGGTCTTGTTGATTTGCCAGCATAGTAGGTATTCCGTGATTTACTTGGCTTTCGTTCATTAGGAGCTGTCGTGTATACTGGACACTCGGATAGGCGTCTGTAGAATTCATAGACAGCATAGGTTAGAATTGATTCAATAACTGCGTGAAAAAAATCAATTATAATAATTAATTAAAAAAATAATTTTGCTTACTTAGGCCCACCAAAAGTAAGGCGCAATGTTGTACATCAATATAAGTCTCTTTGAAAAAGCCAATCATGATCAAAGCCATTTCTACAACGATACCCACAGAAGAAATTATAAGCCACAAGCGCATCAATTGTGGTCTTTGCTATTGGGTTATTTTTTTTTAAAAACATAGCTTATTCGTTTTTCTAATAACTTGCCTTATAAATGCCTACTAAAAGCAGGAGTGTCAGCGATATCCAGAATAAAGCAAAACATATCGCGAAAACCGACAGCCAACTTAGCTGTAATAATAAAACCATTCAAAAATATTTCAAATATAATTATATAAGACTTGCATAATAACAAAATTGCATAATAGAAAGCGTCGCAAATATCAGAGCACAAATCAGATCAAAAATGGCAATTATATAGACAAAGTACTTAAGTATGTCAAAAAATTCCATAGTTATTAACATTATAGAAACTATTTTTAAAAAATTCCTATATATAATTTGATAGATAAATCAAAGAAAATTTGTTTGCACACTTCTAATCTTTACTCTCAAAACTTTCAAAACTTACTGGCGCGTCTGTTTCGAATGCTTTTAATAAACGCTGATTTTTGCACGATAATCACTTATTTTAATTTAATATCTTATGTTATAATTATACAATTTATATAATAATATGTTTTTAACCACTAAGATATGTTTTTGTACCATTTCCGGTGCAAATCCAATTTCTCAGCTTTCTCTTGACGCTTGCGTTCCTTTAGCAAATTCTTGATTTGCTTTCGAGCACTACGTCCTCCATATTTGCAGCGTGCCTTTAAAAGAGCGTCAGGATGCTTGCTATCGGCACCTCCCGTAGCTCTAAACTTCGTTTGCGGCATCTCTTCCCTCCATACAAGTTCCAAATAAAATTGATAAACTATATATACAAAGGCCATTTCAACGGCCAAGCCAATAAAAGGAAGTACTGTAATCTTGACGTCCTCCCAGCCGGTGGTCATATTCAAAGTAAAACCATAAAGCAACAAAATCGCATCTAACAATATACCCGAACAGGTGAAAACTAACCAGTAACGTACAAATACCAAGCGACGGCTCCAAATGCCCACTAGCAGCAAAATGATGAAACCAATCCAAACAGCCGTAAAGCAAAGAGCCAAAAGTGAGTTCCAGTTTTCCTTAGACAATCAATATCTTTAATATTGTATATTTGGCTGGAACCTGCAGAACTTACATGTTCGACATAAATTATAGCCGACACAATGGAAAAGAGGAGCGCGAAGGCAAGATCAAGCAAGGCAATCGCATAACTGCAAATGACCAAATATGCGGGTACATATATATTTGCCATTTCTATATAACTCCAGGCGAATTTGTCAACGTTTTCAAATGGAATGTCAAGTTTGACTGTGTCTATTAAATCAAAGCAATAATGATAAGCACGTATTGTTGAAAGTGTGAAGGAAATCAAGTCAGTTGGCCAGTGTTGGTGGTTGGCTTAATCATTGTGCCCGATTGCCACATAACAACGTAAGCCACAGTGGGTGAAAAACATGATTAAGTATGTCAAAAATGTAAGTATATAGTATAGAGTAGATTAGAATTTACATATATACGCATACTAGCGGAATTCCAAGATTCTTTACTTATTACTATTTATTTTCAAGATTATTATCGCTGGGCGAAAATTGAACTGCGACCTGTAGATCCAGTCAGAATGAAAGTTTGTGGTTTTCTCATCGCATATCTGATGACTCCACTTGAATATTACAATAAAAATGCCATGCACGACTTCCAAATAAATTAAACCAATGGGACACTTCGGATTATTCTATCAAATATAGCACCAAAAAATACTTGTAAGCCTAAAACTATAGAAACTGAAACTTACTTGAACCAAGAAAACTGATACTTCCTACTTAAGAACCATATACAACTTAAATGGCAAACTAGCATAATATGCCCCTCTAAATTATTTATGTACCACTGTGCACTTCAATCTCTTATTTACTGTATTTGTCTTGCTGACCAATGATGAGCCTTTGGAGATTAGATTTGCGCCGTTGACAACGTGACACTCTACTTCATTGCCGGCATCCAAAGATGAAAAAAAAATTTCAAACTCAATTATGATTATTGTTTGCGTTTGTAGAAATTGCCATGAATTGATTTTGCGTCTGTGCACGTTTCCACTAAATTGGAATATCCACAAACATTCGTTTTCGTAACAAAGTCGGAATTTTGCTATCTAAATTATCGCTTGGCAATTTATACAAAAAATAAAATGGAGTCGGATACCGATATAATTTGACAAACTTGAATCTTAGAGCGCACTAAAACGAAGAGACTGATTTTCATTAGATGAAAAAGTTCAACGCTTTTATTTTTTATAAAATTAAAAAAGTGCGCAAATAGACTCAAATATAAATTAAAAGTAGTGACATATTCAAAAAATATAATTGTAGGTATACAATGTTCTATTTTTTTGGTTTCTTTTTCGCGCTTTTCTTGCTAGCTTTACTACTTTTGCTACCTTTGGCCTTCTTTTTAGCTGTAAATATAAGAAGTAAATGTAAGTAGTTGTATATGTGAATTATTTATTATTAAATAATATTATTACCTGATTCAGATTTTTTCTTTTTTTTCTTTCCTTTTTTATTTGTCGGTAAGTCAGCCATTATCAAATAATATTTGTAAATGCAATAAATACAGTTTAGCTCAACAACTAAATAAAAATAAAATTTAAATTAAAATCTTAATGAAAAACTACAGAATCAACATACATATGCCCAGAAAAACTATAGAAAACTCTTGCATGCGATCCCAATCGACCGCGATTGATGTCGCTATGCCCCAAAGTAAAAATATGAAATCAACTATAAAGCCAACAGCGGAAAAGATAAGCCAAACCCGCACAAAAGGTGGGCGACTCTAAAACAAATGTCATGCAACTCGTCATCTAGTAAAGTAATCCTTTAATATACATACCTTCCACAATCCAACAACCAGAACTATAACAACCGTTACCCAGAAAATTGTTCCGACGAGCGCGAGAATAGCGTAAACATTCGCCTAAGAATATGCTTAACAAGGTTTTTTTGACAATGATTTCGTAAAAAACTTTACTTACATTTTTAACCAGCAGTAAAATGGCCTGCACAGAAAAATATAATGCATGTACCAAGTCAAAAATAGCAATGGTGTAACACATTTTTAATATATTGTCCGCCAAAAAAATTGTGCATTGATTGGCCTTACGACTTGACTTTTTCTTGCCCGACTTTGCTTTGGGGGTTTTTTTGGAGGCCATTTTGCGTTACATTTATTTTGTATTACTTGAATGGATGAGCGTTAAATCAAAGCTGACTTATTTCAATTTCAAGCAAAAAAAAACAAAAAAAAAATTAATTAAATGTAACTGATTGCAATTCGAACTCAATCGCAATATGGCGATGTGGCAGCACTTTCGATTAGTTTATTACTTCAATACATAAAACTATCGTTATCGATTATTACAGCTGCCCATTTTGGCGCTAATTTGTGGAGCCATAAGGGTATTTTTTTTTTCTTTACCAAACATTTTAAAGTGAAAAATTGTAATAAACGCATAACTGAGAATATGGGTATTTTGATAAAAACGTAAGTATAAGCCCGGCCAAAAGTGTTTTGCTCGTGTTAGTGCCAACTATAAGTTAATTGCAAATATTTACGGGGTTGCCACGTTAGTTCAATACCTGCGTCCATCTGATGTGCAACTGCAGCTGTATTTTTTTTGTGAATTTGTGAAATTATATTAATTTGTGAAAAATGGGGCCCCCAAAAAAATCCAAGAAAGACCGTAGCGGTGGAGAGAAGATGGGTAAGCAGCCGTATTTATGCGGTTTGTAAAAACTTTCATGAGAACTTCGCTTTGTAGCAAAAAAGCGTCGCGCAGAGGATGAGGCTTTCACACAATTGGTTGAGGACACAGACAGCATGGATAACGCAAGTGTATCTGATGGAATGCCAGGTGCAGCGTCGAAAAATGCCGAAACTAATGATGAGCACATTATGACTGACGAATATGGTGCCAAAGATTATCGTTCGCAAATGCAACTGCGTCAAGATCATGGAAATCGCCCACTTTGGGTTGCACCTAATGGACATGTTTTCTTGGAGTCCTTTTCGCCGGTGTACAAGCATGCGCATGACTTTTTAATAGCCATATCGGAGCCAGTGTGTCGTCCGGAACACATTCATGAATACAAACTGACTGCATACAGTCTTTACGCAGCAGTTTCCGTGGGCTTGCAAACTCATGATATTGTTGAATATTTGAAACGTTTAAGTAAGACTACCATTCCAGAGGGCATACTTGAGTTTATAAGATTGTGCACCTTGTCGTATGGCAAGGTAAAACTGGTGTTAAAGCACAACAAGTATTTTATTGAGTCGCCACATCCAGAAGTCTTGCAGAAATTGCTAAAAGATCCAGTTATACAAACATGTCGGCTAATCAGAGAAGAAGGTGAAGGCTTCATACAGGGCACACTCGATGGCAAAGCTATCACATCTTTTGGTACCAAACTGCCGCCAACAGCGGCTGCAACAGACAAACCAGCAGAAGATCCAGCAACAGCAGCGGCCAATACTGCAGCAACAGGTAAGACCACAGACGGCAGCACAGCTGTACCCGAGGATATTACCGACTTTTATGAGAAAATCGATAAGGAGGAAGACGATGAAGACGAAGCCAACCTGAAAACTGTTTCCTTTGAAGTGGCACAAGAGAAAATCGAACTGATACAAAAGCGTTGCATAGAAATAGAACATCCGCTGCTGGCAGAGTACGATTTTCGCAACGACACAAACAATCCGGACATTAACATAGATCTTAAACCAGCGGCTGTGCTACGCCCCTATCAGGAAAAGAGTTTACGTAAAATGTTTGGTAATGGTCGCGCACGCTCCGGCGTAATAGTTTTACCTTGTGGTGCAGGCAAATCTTTGGTTGGTGTAACTGCTTGTTGTACAGTACGTAAGCGAGCTTTGGTCCTATGCAACAGCGGTGTTTCCGTGGAGCAATGGAAGCAACAATTTAAGATGTGGTCCACAGCAGACGATAGCATGATTTGTCGTTTTACCTCAGAGGCCAAAGATAAGCCAATGGGCTGTGGCATACTCGTGACAACCTACTCTATGATAACGCACACCCAGAAAAGGTCCTGGGAGGCAGAACAAACTATGCGCTGGCTGCAGGAACAGGAGTGGGGTATAATGGTGCTCGATGAGGTTCATACAATTCCAGCTAAAATGTTTCGAAGAGTCTTAACAATTGTGCAATCTCATTGCAAATTGGGATTGACTGCCACATTGTTGCGTGAGGATGACAAAATTGCAGATTTAAATTTTCTTATCGGTCCCAAGCTTTATGAAGCAAATTGGTTGGAACTGCAGAAAAAAGGTTATATTGCACGAGTGCAGTGTGCAGAAGTCTGGTGTCCTATGTCGCCTGAGTTTTATCGCGAATATTTGACCACAAAAACATCGAAGAAAATGTTACTTTATGTGATGAATCCCTCCAAGTTTCGCAGCTGTCAATTTCTTATCAAATACCATGAACAACGTGGCGATAAAACTATTGTTTTCTCGGATAATGTTTTTGCTCTGAAGCACTATGCCATTAAAATGAATAAGCCGTTTATATATGGTCCAACGTCACAAAACGAACGTATTCAAATTCTGCAGAACTTCAAATTCAACGCCAAGGTAAATATTTCATATAACCTGCAAATTTTGCTTGACTAATCTTTTTCCTCACCTAGGTCAACACCATATTTGTCTCCAAAGTGGCAGATACCAGTTTTGATTTGCCGGAAGCCAATGTTCTTATACAAATCTCTTCGCATGGCGGCTCCCGTCGACAGGAGGCACAGCGATTGGGTCGTATTTTGCGCGCTAAGAAAGGAGCCATTGCTGAAGAGTATAATGCATTTTTCTATACGCTTGTATCCCAAGATACTATGGAGATGAGCTACTCTCGCAAACGGCAACGCTTTTTAGTCAACCAAGGCTATAGCTATAAAGTTATAACGCATCTAAAGGGCATGGATACAGCATCGGATTTACTATACGGAACGCAGGAAGAGCAGGGACAGCTGCTGCAGCTGGTGCTCTCTGCTTCAGACTTGGACTGTGAGGATGAGAAGGTTCCTGGTGAGCCGGGCTATCGTCCTGGTACGACAAAACGTACAGGCGCGCTCAGCTCCATGTCTGGTGGTGATGATGCCATCTACTATGAGCATCGTCGTAAAAACGTGGGCAGCGTACATCCATTGTTCAAGAAATTTAGAGGTTAAGCGACAATCGGTTTATAAGTGATAATTTTGTAATGGAAAATAAATATCTACCGCATTATATGCAAACGTTTTTTTTAAATATTTTGGTTTGGCAGCAAAAATAATTTCAATTCATAATTTTTAAACAAAAATAACTCACAAATATTGTTAATTTTCAGTAACAGTACTCAGGGCACTCCTGAATGGGCCATTATTGAGCTACAAGGCGATCTTGAGGTACGCTCCAACCAAGAGATGCACGATCAGTTTATAGGTGATCTTTCCTACAACAAATATGGACAGCCGGTAAGATATAATATAATTCTTGTACAAATATCAAATTTAATACATCCTTTTAGATACTTATAATAGGGCATCATATACTACAAGGACGTGAGCAGAAACTAGACAAACCCTTTGCTGTGCTGGAGAAATCTAAGACCAATGAGGTTCAACAGCTGCTTGATGCAACAGCCAATACCACGTTCAATACAAGTAACTTGAATGCCACCAGAGGCGAGCGCACCCTTTTAGATCACACGCTAGCCTTGGAACATAAATCACGCCAAACAACTGAGTTTACAGTGCGCGCCATATGTAATAAGAAACTTATATTTAAATCGCGACCCAAACCAATAATAGCTAATGTGGCCAAAAGCGTTTAGTTTTGCTCAATAAAATGCAATCACATAAATGCACCACAATATGTATTACAATTTATACATACAATCAAGATTAAGATAGTTAAATAAAAGATAATTGCAAATTTGAATTGTTTGTCTGAATTAAACAATTTCCATTTCGCGCTCAATGCCCACAAATTTTAGTTGCTCCGTAGGTCCATATCTGTAGTCAAAGAACAGCTCCTCGCCAGGTTGTATGGCACGTTTGGCAAAAATGCCGATGCGATGATCACCGGTAACCATCATAACTTTAGCATAACAGTTGGGATTTATGGAATGATTGGCAAAACGTATCTTATTGCCTTTGCGCGTAGCATCAACCACAAAGTCGTTATTAAGATTGAAGAGAAAGGAGCACATGTACTTGTCGTATACCTTGCCGCGACGATCGGCTTCATCCTGTGAAATAATCTCCCCACAATATTCCGAAATAAATTCGTTCTTTTGTGCACCTTCCTTCAAAAAAATACCCCAGCCAGCTATATCCGAGGGAGCCATAAGTAGATGCTTATCTGTGGGCAAGATGAGTCGATTCAAATAATTTATTAACAAAAGAGAAATGAGAGTACACTCACGTAAACCGCGCTGAACACACACATTTTTGCATGTGATTTTTTGCAATTTAAATTGATCAGCGCCACAGGCCTGACACAGATCTGGATCGCACTCGCGTACGGCCAAATAACAGGGGCACTGTTTCGTATTGCATTGCGCCTTGCAGCGACAACCCGGAAAACGATTTTGGCAATCGCTGCTACAATTGCAAAACTTTTCGCAAAAGTTCTGTGTTTGTATGCAGGAACAGTTCGCATCACAAGGACCAGCATGATCGCAGGGCGTATAGTTGTACACATGATTAGAGGTGGAATCCTTTTTGAGTTGTATTTTGCGGCAGTGCAGCGACCATAGACGTTGCTTCTTCTTCTTCTTACGTGGTGGGGTGAAGTCCTGACGCATATCCTCAAAGCAAAACTCGGCAGCTTCCTTTTGTGCAAACTCGTAGACCTGACGACAAGTCTTGCTGAGCATATTACGTGCAATGGCACAATAGTTCTTTAGATAGACATTATGCATAACACGAAATAGCGCCTTATCTGAGCCAGTCCAGACACATTGTGTGTCCGTAAGATTCATCATGCCAGCTATAGAGAGCGTCCAGTATTTACATATTACTTCAACTAACTTGAAGTTAACTTACCCATTATTGAGTTAATTTCGTCCGCTGCAGCGCTGTTCACAGCAATACCATTATCCTTGCCATTTTCATGATTGAAGTCCTTGTTACTAAACTGGCTATTGCTGTCGTTACTGTCCTCTGAGCTAGCTTCATTACAAGAGTCTATGGGCGGTGACTTGCTGTCGGCAGCCAGCTTCTCCTTCATGCCATCCTATAAAAAGTTATAATTTTCAAGTTTCCAGCATGTTTAAATTAAAATTAAGTTATAATTACAATAAGCATGTAGCAGTCATTGCCGCATGGCTCTGTAAAGGCCTTCAGTTCCGGATAACGACGCTTCTGCAGATTGGGACCCGCATGTCCTTGTAGACCTATGCAAGAAAAAAATAATAAAAACTAATAAAAATTCCAAAAATTTATTTTTCGCAAACATATGACATGACTATGAGACGCTGTTTGGTTAGCATGAGGCAGCGCATTTACTTATTGAAAAATGGGTCCAGGCAAAGCCACGCGAATGATGCGAAAACCAATAAAAATTTTGTTATAATACAACAACGCCAAATTCCACAAATAGAAACAAATAGAAAATGGCTGATGATGAGGTGGAGGCGAATGCGAAAGGTTTTAACGGCATGAGTGTGTGTGAGTGTGGTTTTGAAACAACAACTACAACAAACACTCACCCTGAACATGGTGACCTAAATTGCAATTAAATTCAAAATTTTTACATATTTTTGTTTGGAAAAGAGAATTTTTTTCGTTTTTGCAATGTTTTTTTTTCAAATAAAAGAAAAAGCAAACAAACAAAAAGTTATTAAGAAACCCAGTTGGTAAAATGCTTCACACTGGCAATACTTACGATGCAAGAAACAGTCGTACTTAAAACAACGACGGCAGAATAGGGTATGAAATGAATGCATTGTGCGCTCTCTAGACACACTCTCGGCCTTAATACCATCTATGTTGGGTGTACATTCCTGGGGCCGCTCGGGATCCTGATGTTCAGTAAGCTCAATGTATCTTAAAAAAGGAACGTTGAATAGTAAAAATACCAGAAGTGCACAATTCGTGGGCAACTTAAAAAAAAAGCGTTTCTATTAAAAAACGCCAACAATATGGTTATTTACTTTTCTTTCAGTTCTTGTGCTGTGCCTTTATCTGGAAAGTTGGCGCTTATAGCGTGAAAAATAATGGGCGCTGGAAAGGGTAGCTTTTCCTTTGTTTCATCAACCAATTTTCCGCTGCCAGATTCATTCGTATCCAAATCGTGTTTCTCTGTCTTGATGTCCACAGTTTGGCTCGTTTGCTTTTCGTCATCATCTTTGTCGGAAGTTTTCTCGATATTTGCAAGCGTGTCTGAAGTTGATGTTAGGGCATCACTTTTGCTAGTCGAAGCTGGCGCCATCTCCTGCAACTCCTTTTTATAAGCACGCATCAAGGCATGTGTCAGCTCAACAAAAATAGCATCATCCATGAAAGAAGCATCTTTATCCCCGTGCACTTTGCCATCATAGTTTTTTATTAGCTCCTCAATGAACTTGCCATCCTTGTCCAATACCTCATCGCCCATATATGGTATATTGTGCAATACGGTCTCATCCTCAACCATGAAATTCTGTTGTGTAGGCGCCCAAGTGTACATAGTAGGTATTGGTGTCACCGCATTGATTACACATATGGGAACTCGCTGTGGTCGGTTCGAGCCATTAAAGGTAGTTACTTCAGCTCGTTTCACACAATCCACATGTGGTGGATCATAAGGCTTTGCTTCCCAAGTCGTTGACTCGCAATACAAATCTTGCACATTGTGATTGTGCTCATCCCTAGATGACAACAAGTGCAGACAACTTTTTAAAGCGGGAACTAAAAATGACGCCACAGACACACACTGCTTACCAGTTTTTTATCCAGGCCTCCTTGATTTCATCCGCACGTTTATACCGCTTCTGTTGCCTTATTTTCATATATTCTGACTTTACGCGACGTTTCCATTCCGGCGGAACCTTTACGTTATTCATTTTTAGGCAATTATTAACACAAGCCGCCTTTTTTCAGCTTGCTGCAAATTGCTAGGAACACAAAAATATCGATATTTATGTACACTGTCTATCGATAGCTCACCGACATTTGTCAGTGCTGTAAACGTTCAAAGTGTAATACGAAAAAAATACACAGCTTTGTATGAAAAGTATAAACGAGTAAAATATTACTGGCTGAAAAAACAATTTATAAACTAAATTTGAAGTCATTAAGGTTGTGGCCGCCGTATCGAGGACATTGCATAAATGGAGCAACCGTCAGCTTGTGAAGGCAAGTGTCTTACAATATTGCAAGCACGCCGCTTGACTATGTTTATCAACTACAATTAATGTTGTATGTTTTGCAGATCTGAAGGCCTTTGAGCGCCGGTTGACAGAGGTAGTGTCACAATACAGACCCACAACTGTGCGATGGCGAAGTGAGTAATAAAAAGGAGCCTAAATTAAAATTTTTATGTCATCTATTTTCATTTAGTTATACTTTCAATTATGTCGCTCTGTATGGCTGTTGGTGCATTTTATTGGCTTAGGGATCCTCGAACAACTGTAGTACCACTATCAGAATCTCTTATAATGCATCCCGTGTTTACAGTATCGACCGTTTCGTTAAGTAAGTTCAGTGGCAATCACATTTGTAACCAATTCGTTTGTATACAGCCAAAACTTTTCCTTTAGTTGTTCTCTTTATAGGTGGCATACATAAGCTAGTTATTGCGCCACAAATCATAACATCCAGGACACGCGTAGTACTTACGGACTTTAACATGAGTTGTGATGACACAGGAAAACTGATACTCAAGCCGCGACAAAACAATAATAGCTCTTAGGCCTGTACGCTTTTAGTGTACCACAATTGGCTTGCCCCAATAAGTTTAAGTTATATTTTTTCTATACTTCTTGGCAATTGTTTTCGTTTCTTGTGCCCAGTTAATACAATAAAAGTCTGAAGACTTGCGTCAACTTGTATTAAAGGTGGGAAAAGTATACATTTGAACATATCTATAAGTGGATTATTTTTACTGCTGCCAACACATGAAAATGTAAATAAACTACTTTAAAATTAAAACATGTTTTTTAATAACTTTAATTTATTGTGCATGTCAACTTATATCCGCTTGTGTAACAGCAGCTGTTTTGGCCTTTTCGCCTTATAGTCCAAGTAACCAAAACCGTCAAAAACTGCTATAAATACTCCAGTTAACTAAGTCAAAACAAACAGAAGCAAACCAATCACCAAACAATCAACATGAAGCTATTTCTATTCTGCGTTTTCCTGCTAAGCATTGCCTGCTTTGTGGTTTCTGGTGAGTTCAAGTGCTGCAAATTTTGTTCAAGTGCTAGATATGCTTCTATCTACAGGTGCGCCTTTATCCGCTGATCAAGGATCTCCGCTCAAGCATGATCATGTAAGCAGTCTAAACATGGATGACACCAGCGGCCATGAGCATTCCAAAAATGGACCTGAACCTGGTTGCTGTGGCTAGATTCAAAGATTGGCTTAAAACTTAGGGCAAAGTAGCCCTAAGAAACGCCACTTTAGCGTTTCAGATGTAAATCAATTGATATCAAAATAAATATTTAAACATGAGCATTAAAAAAAAAATGTTTTATATTGCTGTTGTCAGGCGCATTCCAAATAATAACCCAAACAATTATTGTTGTACAGCCGCTTTAAAGCAAAGTTCACAAACGTTTCCTTGGAAATGTGGCAAATGTTTTGAGGCAATTCTTAACTTTAAATCTAAATAAAATACAGAGAATTATAAAAAATAATATGCTTTCAGATTTTAAGAAATGCTGCATTTATTGTGATATCTTTATTAGCACTTAGCATGCAACTGCCCTCTTTCTCATAAGGAAGGTACTACGTAACAATATTAAGCAAATTTTTCATAAATAATCGAATGCCGTGTAGTTTATTAGAGCCCTAGGATTTAATTATTGCGCATATGCAGTCATTTCCGTTTGTGAAATAGCAGCTGTTTCTGGCTATTTCACTTTATCGTCGAGATAACCGAAACCCTTTAAAAATTTTATAAGTCGATTTACTCAAAACAAACAGAAGCAACAAATCAGCAAACATTCAATATGATAATATTTTTTCTACTCTGTATTCTTGCTGAGCGTTGGCTGCTTTATGGTTTCTGGTGATTTTAGTTCCTTAATCTTTGTTAAATTGCTTCTCAAAATCGTTTGCCTACGGGCTCACCAAAAACTAATCTGCACTGTCATGCTCATAGTGCAGACAGCGACTATGATAACATACTCTTCAATATGAGCCAATCGAAGATTTAATTGAACCTCAGGTAGGTGTGACTAGTGCTAAACATGATTTCAAAGCTTAGGGGGCCAATAACCCTAACAAGCTGCAAGCGTAATGTGTAAATGTCTGACCTAAAATAAATAATAATATGTTTTGTGTATTGGTGGTTTTAGGAGAACCCGAAACAATACTTGTGAATTTCAAAAGTAAAGGTGATATATATAGCAATTGGTTAAGTTAATTTTTTGCGTAAGTTTGTCCAGTAAGTTTTCTAATTAATTACATGTTAGTATCAAAGTAGTGAACAGCGTGTTGATATGCTTAAAACATAAATTTGGCTTCTTCTCCAAGCGACTGATGGGTAATCATATTTTAATATTAAAAGCACAACTTTGAAATAAAATTTGACTCATTGACGTTTTCTTATATCATGATATTTATTCTCATTCAGCTCCATTCTTCATTAAAGTAGTTGATTTTGTGTCCTGCTTTGCTTACAAATACATTTTTGCATATAAATCTTTATTTAGTTTGCATTTTGTTGCTATCATTTTTGTTTTTGTTTTCTTTTATAATTTTTGGTACAAATATTATATACGTAGAATTTGCCCATCATAAATTTCTATAAATTTTACAAATGTAAATCTTAAAAATTATTACTATTGCGCAGCTGTTTTGTTTAAAGTTTTGCTTCAATTGCAATATACTTAAAAAATTTGTTAATTATTTGCAAATACGGTGTGGAAATATAAATGCATCTGTTTTGTTTTTTCATTTTTTCTCTCATATTTTGCTGATAGCATAAGTGGGTTTTACATACATATGTATAAATATATATGGTTTTTTTTTCTTTTTTATTTATTTATATATATATTTATTTTACTGGCTGACAGTTGCCAGTATATTATAAATTACGTTTGCTTTTACTACCACAACTTCTCGGCCATGTACAAAATAATATGCTAAGTTTATAATCTCTCTTTTTTTTGTTTTGTGGAAATTTAATAGTTTTGAATTTATACTTTGCGCTAAGTTTTCTTTGTTAATTTCATTTATTATTAATTTGTTTTAAATAATAATTTTTGATCTTCTCTTAAAATAAGTGCTAAATTATAAACTAAATATGCATTTTTGATATATATATATATTAGGATTAGTTTTTCTCGCTTGCTCACTAGTAAATTATAATATTACAAAATTAATACAAGTCAAATGCTGGAATCTGCATAAATAAAAACTAGAGGCTGCCTCCATCATTAAATACAGCTTTAAAATTAAGAGCGTACTGCATAAATTATATATATATATAAAAAAAACATCAAACATTAAATTTTACACATAGAATAAAAACGGCTATGCTGGTCGTCTCTGTCACTGCTGGCGCTACTACATTATGCGGCCAACAGATTGCGTATATTCTTCGGCGTATTCTCCTCGTTTAGATGCTTTGTCGTGTAGCGTAGCGCATTAAGCAGCGGTTCTGCCTTGTTCGCAGGCTGCTGCTGTAGCAGCCTAACACAGCCCTTGACATCGACATGAGCACCGCGCGCAAAGGCACCAACAGGATGTACATGATCATAGAGTATGACCAGGCCGACCATGACGCGTAGCACCAGCATTTGGGTCTCCTCGCGTTCAATCTGCTGCAGCAGCTTACTGTAAGTAAAACTTGATTTAGTCACATTCCACATATGGTGCATATATTTGCAATTCCAAATCACTTACGGGTTATCCAGCATTCTTAGGCATACCTTGGCCATGGTACCCAGCGTTTCTGTTGTATTTTGCACATCGTCCGCATTATCATTTACAAACTTGGAGGTGGCATCACTTAGTACTTTCAACATAGGTGTCGCATGCGCATAAAACAGTGACATGCGATTGGCCAACTCCGTGCTAACCAACATGTTCTCCGTGGAATCAATACGTTGGCGGCTTACAATGCGTCTGTAGTAACTAAAGTCATTCTGTATGGCGGGTGTTTTCATCTGTAAAAATGTAAGCAAAGCAATATGTAAATATTCTATAGTTCTGAAGAAAACATAGATTTTTCAAACTAAACATATTCCCAGCCATGCCCATATACTAGCCGCGACTGTACACTGCTTGTAAAGCAACAAGCAGTTTTTATAGCATAGTCGCCACTCTGCACTGCACGCCAAGCAGTTGACACTGCTTCGCTTATCGTAGATTTCTGTGCGGAGCATCTAATTCGAACGAGCGTACGTGAAGCCGCAATTACCAAAGCATTTACTTATTCATTTTAAAATCAAAGTAATATATACCTCTTTGCACGTTTTGTTTAAACAATTTTATGGCATTTTAAAGCGCATTAAATTGTCAGGGCTGCACCGCACTGCACACAAACGTCGTGCGTGAGAGCATCTTTTTTGACAGCCCCGTCAGCCCAACTATTGCTCATCAAAACACATCGCCCGCCTCACCTTGAGCGCAAGGCAAGGCTTGGAGTAGCTAATGCAACAATTTTGTTGTAAGAGAACTTATTCACGTATTTTGTGTTTTGAAAAAAATATATATAAGTGCGCTATTAGCATAAATTGTTCTAACAGTTTGCAAAGATGCGCCAACCACGACGGAGCTGCGCTTACAACAACCACAGCTGGGTGAGTGTACAAAGTGGCTAGCTGCATTTCATTATATAGTTAAATATTAATTATTTGACTTAATCACCTGCACATAACGTCATTTTCCAGTGCCTAGCTTTATTAATACTACTGCTGGCTGGCATTACACAATCCCAACAACAATGGAGCAGTCAGGCGTATGGCTATGCAGCCACACAACAACTGCAAAACCAACAACAGCAAGTGCAGCAGGGTTATGATGTACCTCTAACGTCATCTTATGATACAACTCCTGCAGCAGTTAACGCATATTCGATCTGGTCTGGTGCACCAATTGTGGTAGCCAATGATCTAGCATCGGAACGCAGCTTGAACAATGCTGGCAACAATGTTTTCTACACTCCCTATAACTATGATGCAGTGCCGCAAAGGCAGACACCAACACGTGCCGCAAATCACAACTATAACAACGTGCCAGGCTATCATTATTACAGCCAAACGGAACAGCAAGCAACGCCATACCAACCCAGCTTGGACACGGAGCTGGAACGCCGTGAAATGTTAGCAGCTGCCGAAGCGCGCCGCGAAGCTACCAACACTGTGGTACATATAGGCGGCCAAAATGGTGCAAACTATTACCAGGCACCACAAGCTTTGAGACGTGATTTTGCAGCCAAATATGCAAGACTCTATGCCAACTATTTGCGCAACAATCCACAACGTTTGCAGCCATTATACAACACTGGCGGCGCACAGTTCAACGACAAATAAGTGAAATATTATTCGCAATACAATAACCAATATTGAGGTCATCCCTGTTGGAAATTCAACCAAAATTGAGTTCAAACAAACAATTTGAAATATGTACATACGTTTGCCTTTACTCAATAAACAGCAAGACCCCAGTTGGAGGCAACCAAACCAATGTGGCGACGCTGCTTTCTGTAAATGTGCCAAAAAATGTCGCAAAATATGCGACTAATTGTGCGAAGCGTGTGCAGATGAATAATTGCTGTGTACACATTATAAGTACATAAAAGGGTTTTGGCTGTGCAAGATCTTCTATGATCAAGCTAAACAGCGTCTTTTGATCGGATTAACGTTCTGGAGTTTGGGCAAGGAAGTGCTTGAAGTTTGGGCAAGGAAGAGTTTATTTCAATGATTGTGAGATATTCGATACAAACACATTCATAGTTCCTAGTCATCCAAAGCAAAACAGAGTTACTTAGAACTAATGATAACAGAATAGGCCTTGGAAGGTCGGTGTTTCGATTCCACTCCGCAACACTGGTACATTTGTCTAGCAGTGACATAGCTAGCATTTATTTAGACGCCATTTACCTAGGAAATTGTTCTCTTCGAAAAGCTTTTAATAGAGATAGCTCTATGCTACGCTTTTGGAGCAATGAGCATAGTCAAGGGGAATACATTTATTTAAGAAATCTAACATATTTCAATTACTTCTGCTTAGATTTGCTTAGGTGTTGCACATGAATAAGGCCAGTTATTTCAACAAAGTACAACTTAACCTTAATACCTACTATTCCGTCTTTGGCTTTCTCTAGTTGACATTTAATTATTTGTTTTTGGTTTTTGTTCATTGCATAGAATTTGATTAAAATCTATTCAAAATATCATTTTACACTTAAACAGAACTAACGATCAAAAACGTGTTTCTGGCAAAAAATTTGCCTATTTTTAGTTTCAATATAAAGCTAATGAACTCTATTGAAAACAATTAATTGCAAAGTAATCCACGAACTATGTTTGCCTGAATATACACTGTTTCAAATGTAAACGCATCTAATGTATTTTAACAAAGCCTGCTATACACTAACCACAAGATCATTATTGAAAACAAAATTTTAAGCAACTTTTTAAGTAAGAAAAAGGCTAAACCACAACTACCGGCAAAGAAATAAGTCACATCAACACCATAACCCAGTAAGGATAATTATGATCTAAGCAGCACCCATTACAAGTGGCAAAACATGTAAATTGCCTTACAATTTGCCGAAGTTCATTGTGTCATTAATAGAAATCTTTGGCCTAAAGCCAAGTCAGTTGAAGCAGGCTTCAAAAGTCAATAAATGCTGCTATAGCATACTTTATGGCAAACGGAAGTCAGTGAGCACGTTTGCACTATATATAAGCCTTATGCTGCTATGGGTAACTATCTATCTATCCATGTGCTTGACAATTTACGACAATACAATGCACGTGCAGTTGGCTACTAACAACATCATCATTGCCATCGACATCATCATGCTCATCATCCGCAAAGTGCAAACATTAGAAAATGCCGGCACTTGCAACATCCTCTACTCCAACGTTGGGTTTCATTAAAATTTTATTTGTTCTCAACGGAAACGACAGAAATGCTCACAAGCCAATGTAGGCTAGCTATTTACCAGCCCGACAGAGTTTGACAAAGATTTGCCATAACATTAATCGATTTATTAACTGGACAGTAAACACAGCACATGTAAACAAACAACTAGCTAACTCAATTGTGTTTTAGACATATAAATATTTTAATAAAAGCACTTATAGTATCAGAGTTATTTCACTTTATACACAAAAGCTGCATAAATGTATATGCGACATACTATCTACCATGCCATTTCAATTAGATCAGCTTGGCTATTGCCATTATTATTATTATTATTTTATTATATTTATTATAATATATAAAAATTAGGATTGCTTTAAGTGAGGCCGCGTAAACAACAAAATGATGAAATGATACAATGAATGGATAACGAAGTGGCGACGTGCTCTATTGCGTGTTTATTCAAGCGCTGACAATTTGCAAGCGCTTCATCAAATGGCTCTTGCGTGTTGCACTTGATGAGTCTTCACTGTACACGCACGCCGCATGCAATGCAGTCAAAGATTTTCCATCAATGAGCTCAGGCACGCGCAACACACATGCACACACATAACTTCTTCCAAGTCAACTCTAGAGTCAAGCCAATTAAAAATGCACCACGCGCTGGCAATGATTTAGCCAACAATATTGTCTGACGGACTGACTTGAGTTGTAACGACTAAATGTCCCCGCATAAAATGGTAAAAAATTATAGAAAAACAAGAAAATACCTGCCACCTTTTTCCAGTAACAAAGTTAGGATACACTTCGAGAGTGGGTATGTAGACAGGATTGCTTTCTTTTACTAAGTTCATTCAGAGCCATATGATGCAAGAGTCTAGTTCACAATCTTTGCTCGGTCTTTGTTGCTTTGTCTATAATTTTCATAATTTTGTACCCACATCTTACGATACCTTCCCTGCTACAAACTGCATTACGAAACTAAGCAACTAAAGAGTACAAAACTTCGTTGAACGTTAACAGTAGATATAAAAAAAAAAACTAAGACACTAAGATATTTACTTTGACCCACGCACCGACGACCAACTTTAACTGTGGGCGGGCCAGACCATAAAAGGCGTCATGTAACACGCGTCGTTACTCCGACAAACTCACTCACCTTGTGCTCATCGAATTTCAATACGAATTCTAAAATTTCAGCCAGCTGTTTGACCAACGCCTGTTGTGTTTCCAAATGCTGCGTTGGATTCAGTTTGCCACCAACCAGTTGACCCAACAATTTCGGCACAATTTTTTCCAGTTCCATTGAGTGCTCATAGCAACGTTTCAGTTTAATGACCAAAGGCAAAACGGCAGACCACGCTTTGGTCAGGCATTCACTTGTGGGATCCGCTATGGCCTCTCGTATTTCCTTGCCCGCACCCTGCAATACGTGTAGAAAAGTAGAGAGTCAGAAACAGAGTAAAACATTTAGAAGTTTTCATTATGGTTATTCTAGGCTTCGGCGTTTTGTGCATTTTTTTTTTGCAAAATGTGCTCTGAACATGCAAACAATAAACGCTTTTCATGTTACTTCTCAGCCAACCAAACATATTTCAGGTATTTCATTTGTTTTATCATTACAACAACAACCAACAAACGGGAAACGGGAAAACGTACTTTGTGGCATAGTTGCTGGACTTTTATTTTATGCTTTTCTCGCTGTTTTGATATTATATCTGTAACACATGCAATGGCTGCGTTCCGTGCATTGACCGCCACTGCGATTTTTATCGGTGATTTTTTATCTAAAAACGACTAAGCAGAGAGCATTGCATGTTTTATATTAAGTCAGTCCCTGAGGTTCGCTGTGCAGTCAACAAATGGTTTTAATAATTTCAATTAAAACACATTATGTGATTGCATTTGTAAAACTTTGGATTGGCTGATACTGCTAATAGCGCTGATAATAAGAGTTTGCCGCTAAAATAAAGGTTTAACTAAACTGTGCCACTTCTAAAGCTGTAAACAAATTGCTTTTCTAAGTAAAAAAATAAGTTAATCGAAGCAAAAATCAAAAGTCATTCGCAACACAGGCGTGTTGTTATCTTTATCGTGGTTTATCGATAAACGTGACTATCTACTTTTTACAGTAATGTTAAACTTTTATTTGAAAGCCAATTTTTTTTAACAAAAAGATTTATAAAATGTTTAAAAAGTGAATTTTCTGTTTAATTCTGTTTATTTTGTATCCTATATCGATATCGTCAAGAAATACGAGCATTAATTTTGTGTTTTCCAATCAGTATGATAAAGTGTTATCAAATCTAGCCGATTATATCCTAAAACATATATGGCAAAAATCAAGTAGAAATTGTTTTTCTTTTTCGTTTATAATTCGTCTAATTGTTAAGATTTGATTTTCTATATAGATCAAAATTGCTTAAACGTAACATATAGCAGATGTTGAATCAAAACGATGTGGCACGTCACATAGACATAATAATTCAGGGATATTCATGTCGTAGGGTTTGGACTTTACATTCGGAGCAACAAAACAGTTAATTTTATATGACTATATTGTGCTACCAAAAACTCTTCACAGTTTCGCCTGTAGTAAAAAATCAAAGTGTCAAGATGAAGGAAGACACCTCAAGTTAACACACTTATGCGCCCACATTTGTACTCATTCAAATGCCACGCCCACTCAATTAAACATACAAACAGCTTAACAACACCTTAATTAATTTATTAAAATGTACGGCCAACCGCTGCGTCATTGTTTTGTTGCGTGTGTTGGTGAACGGAACACAAATAGTACATGTCTTGGTGTCACCTTGTGACCCCCAAGGCACACATTTGGTCAGACACAGAACATAAAACAATATTCAAGTTGGGGTAGGCATGAGTATTTGCATAAATTTAAGAATTATGTAGTGGAAACATCCCACCCCCACTTAAATAGCAAACATGCCATTTAGATCCAACTCATTGCACACAAATGTTGAAGACCTCGCCGTGTGTGGAGTTATTTTTACTTTGCACACCTTTTACTGGTCTCCAGAATATAATCCTGCTGCAGCACGTGTTGCGTGTTTATAATTAAATTGCTGTCCAGGCTACGGTAGATAAACATATGCAAACATATACATCGCGAGCACTCTGTAGACAATGTCATGTGTGTTTTGTTTATAATAAAAATGCAACTGTCTGTTGGTAAATCAAATGCCCTTAACATTGCATTTACCTGATGATGTGTTCTTTTGTCTTTGCTTTTGTTTTGGCGTTTTTTCACTCTAAATAATTTACACCTGTCCGTAAGTCAAGTCATGTCCTTGGTCATAAAGACAGATGCCGTTGTTGTTGTTGTTGCTACCAGCTTCTCTACTCGTTGTTGCTCTTGAAGCTCAACAGAAATGTTTAAAGCGCAAATACAAACATACACAGTTTGTTCTCCCCGCTCTGTTTACTTCACAAACGGTCTTCTACTTTTATATCATGTTTATGCAAGACATTTCGCGAGTTCCTTTATTACGAAGTTCTATTAGAGGCTCTATATTAATTTAGCAAAATCGAATTCTTCCACAGCCACAAACAACTCTGATTCTCCTCGATTCATAGTTTTTTGTTAACCGACCAACACAGGGGATGAATACCACTGTTTGGGACATAATAAGCAGCATTTTCGTATTTTTAACTTCAACATGCATTTTATAAACAAGAGACCCCCCCCCCCCCAGGACCAAGTAGCTAAAAATCAAATCAACTTTAACGCTACTATTCCTTTTCTACATACATCACTTGAAAGAAGTAAGATCGAATCTCGGCAAAGTCTCCACGCCTTCTATATGTGATATAGTTTAAAGCAAGTCTGCGAAAAATTATGCTAGATGAAACCGATGTTCTTAACGTACCATTTTTTATTAACAAATATTTGGACCCGAAGCAACCATCCAAGCTAAGAATTAACTCCAGCAGTTGTTTGTCTACCGCATAAACATAGTGTATGTGCTTAAGTATTTCCACAGCATTGTCTTGTTTACGCCAGTGACTCTCTAAGGACTCTTGTAATGAAACAGAACGGAAACTGGCACTGTGTTGGCGAGTTGTTTGGCATACCATTGCCAGAGATTGCTGTCCGAGATTGTGCCTGCAGCAGGCGGTTTGGTAGACACTCAATAGCCGCCATTGCTTAGACGGCGTCTACGTATGCTACATATACAAGCATATATAGACACATTTTCCAAGCATATGGCCAAGTGCTGCAAGCTTGTGCCATAAGACAGGGTCGTCCCATACTGCATGTTTGCCGTTTATTTTTCATGCATTTATCTCGAGATCACGACATGTGCATGTCAAAAACAAAAAAACAAAAACACGCGGGCATGTGTGCGTAGGTGTATCCGTGGCGCATCTTGTGATTTTTTTTTTTTGTCGCAGGAAATTGCTGCCCTGCACAGCTGCCTCGCTTAAACAACTGGGCACTGGGCTTATTCAACATTTGTTGATTCACCGCGATTCTGCATCATTGCAGCAAGCCAACAAAGCAACCATGAAGGTTGCAACACATTAAAACGAAGTCTTGATGCGCATAATGTCTTTCCCTTGGGCGTTTTTGTCTCGGCTACAGCAGCAGTTATAGCACGTGCTCCATATGCGCTCGTTCGTAGCTTTTCCAAAGAAGTTTCCACACCACCCACACGCAAGTTGCAAAACAAACTTGAACTTGTATGACTTTTCTGTGCTGCATGTAAACGTCAAATGAGGGGAAAAAGCAGTTTCGTTTTGTAACTGTTTCTACTTATTTTTTATTTTTTTGCTTTATATGGACTTTTTTTTTTTAATTAACACTTGATGCGCCAAATGAAGCCACATTTGCGGACTCCTATGCAATTTCTCCCGCTCATTAAGAAAAAAAAGTCGAGACCTGAATACTCTAGCAAAACTTTCGGATAACGTGTTTTCAAGAACTATTTCCCTTCACAAATCACTGCCTACAGCAACATTGAAACACGCAATTGGTATTATTATTCGGTTACAATTACTGGCTCTTTTCCAATTGATTAAATAAACCTTAATTGATTTGTAAAAACTATTAATAAATAATACATAAATGATGCACTAATCCAATTATTTGTCGGAAAATAACAGGTAAGACTAAATCTTTTTAGTTCTTAAGTCGTTAACCGGGATTTATGAGAAATTGCTTACTTAGATTAAGTCGTTTTTAATCAGATGTAAGATCTTTACATTATATATTTTAATGACACATTCGCCAGACTCACAAATTGGCTGATACTACATCTTAGTAAATGTTTCGATAATCAAGTTGAAAAGACCAACTTTATGAAATTTGGTTTCTTACAATTTTATTTTACATGCTAGACAGAACCCATAGCTCTAAGTTAACTTAGTCCAACGGATCATTGTGACACATTCCGGAGTTTTCGACGCAGTTACAAGTCTGATTACAAACGTAACGAGCCTCCATATAGGGTAACAAATGCGCAATCAGTCAGCATCTCATTTATGCACAGTAAAGCAACTCGACTTTGAGCGCGACCGACCATTTAACAGACATAGGCATAAGTACATACATATTTATACATGAATGTATGAACATATTTATATGTAGTATGTACATGCAAAGTCAACTAGACGGCATACATAGATAATTAACAGTTTACCAGTGTGAATTGTTGCACTTTAAACATGCCACAAAGTATATACAGGCATACATTCACGTAAAAGTGTTGGCTTTATAATTGAAAATTAAATTACAATGCGGAAGAAATTAAAGAAAAAGAAAGAGTAAAGACGCGCGCGACACAACACTTGCGCTTGTCATTTGTCTTGCACTGGTACGATGGTTATCGATGACATTTGCAGTGTTGGTTAGTGAATTTATGCATGATGGCACAGGCAACAGGCCAATGAACTGTCAAACTGCCCAGTAGGAGCAAATGGAACACAACACAGCAAAACAATGGCTCTCGGCTGATATCGTTATTTCGATACTTAATTACTTTTATGATTATTTCGCACAAGTAAGCGCCAGCTAGTTAAGTGTATAGTATGTAGCATGCAGTTGATTTTTATTATCAGCAGCACTTGGCGCATTGCTATGCAACAATCAACATTGCGGACTTTTGCCCACAATTTAAACGCGTGACGCTCAAGAGGCACAAAAGAAAAAAAGCAAATAAAAAACATTTCATAAAATGTTCACGTTAAATGTTGTTGCGAGGGCAGTGCAACAGGAAAGTGTGGGTGGGCTAACTCTGCGGTAGTGTGGCGCGCGTGCATGAAATTCTTTTGTAGCTGCTACAAAATTGTTTTGTTTTTAACTTTGTTTCTGCACATGAAGTTGCTGCGGCATATATTGTTGCAACAAACAACACCTCGTGTTTGTTACCAGAAATTTTGCGCATTTAAGTCTTGAAAGCTGCTGTTTTAAATTCAATTGCAGCGTCAATCTGTTGCAATAATTATGAATCAAATGACTCGTTCATTAATTATACGTTGAAAATTGTCTCTGCCATTTTACAATTCATTTTTGCACAGCTCAGCTTTAATTCAAGTCACGTTAAAGACAAAGCATGAATCAAAAACTTTACGATACAATAAGACCCATAAAATATGGTATCATATGATATGACAGCAAATCAATGTAAATGTTTTCCAAGAATTAAACTTGTACAAAAGCGCCAAATATAAAACGCATTTTCCGTAAAATTGCTATAAGAAGCGTATTTCGTGTTGTCAATCTTTGAATAACACAATGAAAAATGTAGCTATTCCTAGAACGACGGCAGTGTAGACATAGAGACGCTTGGTATGCCAACAAAAATGCAACAAAAGATGATAAATATTTTGCACTATTTGTTTTTTTTTACAAAGTATCTTCCGCTTATGCGACATAGTACTCAAGATGCTTAATTATGCAATAGCTTAAAGATGACGGTTTGGTTGGCTTAAGCGCGACGAATTAGCTTTGCTACTGATATAGGCGTTGTTTTGGTCTCGTATCAACGACAATATATGTTTGCTTATTGCAAAACTTTGTTGATGTTGCTGTTGCTGCTATAGAATTGCTGACTATGACCACTAAAATGGCAACAGACGACGACTTTTATGAGTCACAAGAGCGTCATGAACTGGTCTGAGCTAACCGAACTATGTAGTATTGTTGTGTATCTATACATTTTTTTATTTTTACTCTTTCTCTTTTACTTTTGCGGCATTTGTCGCTTTGTTGTGGTGAGAAGAGCTAACCACATCATTAGACAACAATAATTAAAAGATTTAACACATACTTCAGGTGATGTAAAGGTTTATTAATAGCTGTGATCGTAATACGTTTTCTATAATGATTTTCATTAGAAAATTTTATGTGACATATTTGGGCAGTGAAGTGTATGTACGCACTTGTTATAATTGAGCATATGCTGCTGCAGCAACAACAACAACAACAAAAAGAGCTACGACAAGGTCGAAGCTGAGAATGCCTAAAAATATGCACAGAGGCGCAGTAATAGCAGCTGTGGCTGAATGAGTACGGCGTACATACATATATGTATGTATGTAGTATATATGTAGTGAATGAATCACATGCTGTGCCATATAAATTACAACAACGAGAAGAAACATTGTGCCACAGTGCGTTGACTGATTGCCAGACAGGGCATGGGGCCTTAGGGTTAGCAAGTACTACGCCCGGCAACTCCATAGAACAAAGGATGTGGCTAAATTAAGCTAAACGGTTATAGGACTCATGTAAATAAAGCACAAATGATGCGTAAATGATGCTAGTTAATATGTACATATAATATTTATAAACAACAAGGCACACACAAACACACACACACACACAAACACATGTGATTTTCAAGGCCCATAAAAATAGGTTAACACCGGGCTCTACGTTTAATGTGTATCTTGTGGATTGACGTAAATGTCACGAGCACCATAATTTGCTATTATATGTAATCGAACTAAGCAACAACTCAACCACAAAAACAACAACAAACTCATAAAGATAAGATAAACATGTCAATTATCAATGTCGTCGTCGTCGTCGTTATGTCGTTCTCATAGTGCCACAAAGGCACCAACGATGCGGTATGATATGCCAAACTGATTGCATTTAATTATCGTTCGATATACATATATTGTTATCGAAAGGCAATGTCACATGCGAGGATACCATACAGCTGCAAACGTTGTGTGTGTGTTTGTGAGAACTCGCATATGGTGCCTTTTATTAATTTTTATTTTGCTTTGGATTCAGTTGTTTTTTTTTGTGATTTGGAAGTTGAATACAAAAGTATATTGAGTTTGTTCATAAGTATGCAACAGCAAGTAGACTGCGTCAGAAAATATAGTTGAGAAGATAAAGAAATGCCAGCCAGTCTACATAATTCTAGGGAAAATATACACAGTAGCTGAAGAAAATGTAGCATTTTGATAAGCAGTTTGTTGTTTTTGAAACAATACAAAATTTCCCTATTAGTAAATCTGCACATCGTACGATTATATAGTATTTCAATTTATTATCTCTTAAAATGGGATGTGTAAAAAATAAAAATATTGTCTGTCGTGATCTTAAGCGGCAGCTTAACTTCTAGCTCACAAAAGCTTCTCCTAACAAAAAGGTATAACAAAGTCGTTGGTGGCGTCCGACTTTGAAGAACTCAAGTTTTTTATTAGCTCACAATAAATCACAATTGTGCTATTTGCAATTTACATTTACTTGTACAAAATGCCTCAATGTTTTGTGTCTTCAAAATTGGGTTAGATATAAATGAAATGTGCCAGATACAAGACAGGGGTATTTTTAATTGACGTTGCCTGAAGCCACGCACACAAAAAATTCCTGAGCTCTTTAAGATGTTTTCCCATTGCAATATACTACAATCTATATATACTAGAGGGATTTTTTGCTTCATTTTTTTTGCACACAGAACTCATTTTTGCAGCTTGTTTATGGCACAAAGTACGTAAACATTTACTCGTAAAGCATTGCAACATTAAGTATGCGCCTAGTAAGTGGCAATAAATTTTAAAGATACACAAGTGCAAAAAAGCCCTCTGAAGCAATGCTGAACTGCTTGCCTAAGCTGCTTAAACAAAAGGGGCAAAAAGGGACATTAAACTGGACATTGACTCTTTGAAGTATTTGAAATCTATTAGCCAGGCGTCTTGCAGCGACTGTGAGGTGACAGGTGGCAAGGCAAGTAAAGACTCGTGTCAATTTTCAGTCTCAAGTGCGAAAATGTTGTCAATGACTGACTGCCTGAATAAATGAATGATGGCTGACTGCGCACTTGGGGCGGCGTTTGAAGTGTGTGGTTCCCCGTCTGCACGGGCAGTCAGTCAGACAATACATGTGGCTAATCCTACCCTAGACAAAGACAAATGGTATGCTCAAATGGTGCATATAAAACAAACTTGAGTGCTTGGACGCGCCTGTGGGTGAGTGTGTGCGATGGGCCATAATTGCATTTAACCTTTCAAACTGTGCAAAATTGCAAACAGTAGTCAGCAGAACACCAAAGCAGCGACTACAGTCCATGAACGATTTAAGCAATTGTATGCAGCAAGTTTAATTCGGCTCACAACAAATATCCGAAACTGGCAGCTCTGTAAAACACCAATTTAGATGCTCTTTATAAGCAGTCTGCAAAAGTTATGGATTCCTTGAACAGTGGCTTTGATTTGCTGTCTGCAGAAGATTCGGAATTCCTAACAAAACTCAAAAGTACCTGAATTGTAAATATTCGCTTAAAGTAACTCTTCATGTTTTGCTTCAATTATGGCAATTCATCTTGTTTCTGCATAAATTTTTCTCTTTTTAAGCAACTAAAGCCGAAAGGAATGTTAAGTAGGGCTTATACGCTAATCTTAAGTTTTTATTGTAATCAGTTTTAGGGGTTTGCGCAAATTAAATAACCAAATGTTAAGGTATTACATAAACAAAACCTAGAAATATTAACGCAATATGAATAATTTCCTTATAGAAAAGGATAAAATATTTCATTTGAATTCTATACGAAACATTTGTCTTAAAAACTCTCGGCATATTTTGTGATTCTCGATTATTGAAAAACAGCGATTGTAGCCACATTTTTGAAGTAACATCATCTAAAGATCTAACTTTTTAATTAGTTAAAGGCAAAAAAAATCAGTTACCTTCGCGTAATAGCAGCCAACTTTGCGTGGATGTGCTCCAGCAAAAAGCCTCCTATTTTCCCCCATTTTTAGGTCTTTTTTTACTTTTAATTATTTTCATAAATTGATATTGTGCTGAATAACCGCAAAATCCAATATTTTATTTTCTAAAATATGGGCTGCGGTCTAGGTTTTAAAACAAAAACTTTTATGTTAAATCTCTAAGGACGTTGACATTGGCGAGTCTCGTAAAATATAAAATCTAAAGACTTAATATCTACTTTGGTGGGTTAAAAGAGTCTTAACATTTACTTGAAGCTATAAAAAAAAGTTATAAAATAAATGATTGAAATGCAATAAAAGAAAAATGTGTCAAATGCAAAAAGAGAAAAACAAAGTCTAGGGGGTCAGACTGTAATGGAAACTGTTCTACGCTCACAATTTGCATAATTTGCGTTTTCATTTCATTCATTCCATCCATTCATTTATTTATTTCAAGGCGTTTGCAGCATAATGACCATTAAACAATTTCAAATGCTTTCCAAGTGGGTGCTAAGTGAGTGAACATGAGTGGAGGGAGGCCATGAGTGGATAGAATAGAAGAATTCACTATTAAATATTGTTTATTTTTATAAAATAAAGAAGAATTTAAACGTTTATACTTTAAGTTTTTCGCTTGTTTACTTTAGATTTGTCTTGATCTTTACTATTTTCTTGGAGCAAATAAATTTCCAGTAAACTACGTCGGAAGCACCAAAAATAAATATGCATAGATATTGTACGGCAGGAAAATAAACAAATGCGTGTTTTGGCATTAAAATTAGACAAGGGATACGGAAAAATAGAGCGTCGAAATTCTACAAAAAATTAATGTTCAGCAGAAAAGTAAGATTTTTGTGGATTTAAGCTGAAGCCATCAATGGGTGAGGTCTTAGTTTTCGAGTTACATTTTTTTAAGTTACAAAAAGAGCAAAAGTAAAAATTATATTACTTTTTCAAGTCAACAAAATAAAACATAGGCTTATTGTGCCAAATTTATATTTAAAAAACGAAAACTTAAATGAAAGTGAAGTTCGGCTTATTAGAAGAATGCTTTTTTGATTTTTATTTTTGGTCTAGCGAAACGTTACCAAACTACAAAGCATTTCTAGTTTTTTTACTTTAAAAGTCGCGAAGCACTTTAAAAAACGTACTTTAATGATTGAGCAATAAAATAAATAAATATAATCCAAAACTTATCAAATTATACGCCTTTAAGGGAGCAATGGCAAAGGGAAACTTTTTACTATGTTCGAAAGTCATTGAAAAAGTTTGTTATTTTACGATTGCTGTGAGAATTTCTATACGTGTAATAACGTAAATGGAAAATGCGGAAATTGAATTGTCACATTTCAGCAGGGACTGACTAACCATATCAGGAAAACTTAGACATGGATAGCAACGCCAACAAAGGGTTACCACACATGAGCTTCAAATGTTTTCGGTTTAAATGTGGCGTGTTCCATGCCTATAAAAATGAAGTCAACTATTAACAAAACGAACAATAAAAAATAAACGCAAGAGAATTAGTTACAATCCAGACTATTCGACTAATGCATACCTTGTAATTTGCTTAACACCCCCAATAATGCTCTACTGAGCATTATTCCAGAAAACTAATCGACAGAAATCGAAAAGTTTATAACTACTACAAGGAATTGTTATAAAACGATTTCAAATCTTTTGATACAAAGTTGGTTGACTTTGAGCAAATACAGTACTTAAAAGGTTTTCAACCAATGCATCGATTACGATCAAAATCATTAGAACAGTAATTTCGCATCAATAATGCAAGTCGCTCAAAAAATGTGCTAACCTTTACAAAATTCATTCTATTTCGATTGTTTCGAAAGCGTTACCAATTTAAGTATATAAAAGCAATTTCATATTTCCAAATAATATACAATTTCAACAAAATCGGTAGACTTTATCATAAAGCTCCCTGTCGAGCTTATTCCAATCATAATGATTTGCTTTAGAAAAATATATAAATTAGAAATTTTTCGCACATAACTCCACTCAAAATTCAAACTTTTTATTTAATTTCTTCTCATATTTTCAAATTCTTAAGATCGAACTAAAATCCTACTGTTTTCTGAAGCCCACCCATACAGAGTTTCCTAGAGTTGAAGAGTATCAAAAAGAGAATATCAATTGTAATGCCATAATATCCAAAGGCAGGCAACAACACACATGTCCAGGGAATTATGCATACGATATATTGACTGACTGACCGAGCGGCATACGGTCATATCCAACACAACCCTGTCCACACCGGAAGTGCGCCGGCGCGACGCTTTGTTTTTTTTTCTTTTTTTGCATTTTGTACGCACATCATTTAAGTTTTCTTTTTTTTATTTCGAAGGGAGAGAGTAGTGTAGTGAGAGAGAGAGAGAGAGAGAGAGCTCATCTGTCTAATGACTGTTCATTTTTTGCTGCTTTGTTATTATGGAAATTGCCTTTGTCGTTTTTATTGTTAAAATGACATTAAATATTTAAGTGTTTATAAAAATTTGTATTATAAAAATTTAATTCGCTTTATATGTGGAACACTTGATAAATGGGTCGACTGGGGCGAACTTTGCTTGTTAGGGTGAATAAGTTAGACCGTTTAATGAATGCAGCAAGCACGCTGGAAATTGTTTTGAAGTCATTGAAGTGAAACTGACAACGATTAGGGTCTGTCAATGTTGATCTGTGATCAAGCATGAAAAATTTAGCTTTGAATACAAAAATAAAATGCAGAGCAGATTTAAAAAAAAAAGAGCTGCAAAGGTTTTAATGGCAGCAACACAAATGGAGTTCTCAAGTCGTGGTAAGCAGCTATTCAACCTGCAAAGTCCCAAAGTCCATAGACGATGAGGTTATTGTATTATGGCGATAGAACTCATTCAAGTGAAAAAAATTAAAATTTGACAACTTGGATCTAAACACCTTAGTTCCGATTTTTTAAAATCTTTTTTTACTATAATAAATGTCGAAAGATGGAAGCTTCGGAGCCATAATAATTTCAGAAATAAATTTTTTAGGCTAAAAATAAACAATATTTGCAAAATAAATATTTCTAGAACACGTAAACAAGTCAGAGCAATAACGTAAGTCGTTGCTTTTTTAATCGTTAAGGGAGTTTGTTTTTAAGACGACAATATCTGGTTTTCCTAAAGAATAGGTAGAGTTTGATATTTATAATTAGTAATTAAAATGAGTAAAGAACTTTATAAATATTATAAACAATATGGTAAATAAAATTGATAGTATCTGATCCAAGGTGGTATCACTATCAACAATTGTAATAAACGTTATATTCAAAATTTAGTATGAAGCATGGAGCGATATCATTCATTAAAAGCTGTTCGAAGAGAACAGTCTTGGGACCACTGTGCGGCGGTGTGTTTAATTAATATAGGTTTTCCTCGGTAAATAGCGTACATTTATTTGCTAGCCTTGTCAGTGCTAGACAAAGGCAGAATGGAATCGAACCACCCACCTTCGGATGTATAGACGAGTACGCTACCACTATGAAACCTCGAGCCCACAAACAATCATTAAGAATCGTAACACAATTTTTACTGAAAAAGGATTAACTAAGCATGATGAGCGGCTGACAGATCCACTTGCCATCCGTCATATAAATATGCTGCTTTTGTCTAATATGAAACATCGGTTTACCCAAGTAAGTGAAAAAAACAACGGCGACCAACTAGGCGTATGAGTTATTTTGCTCGAAGCCTTGTTTGCGGCAAAGCTAATCAATATTTTTATACTTCAATGTTACACTAAATATCACCTCTAAGGAGTTTCATTACTTTTTCTCTTTTTTGTTCATATTTATTATTCTTCATTCTGCATCACAACTGTGCTACTTTTTATCTCGAAATAAACCCAAACATTCTTCATACAATCATATACTGATAAATATCATCCTCATATTGTTATTGTTCGTTTCTTACTTATTTGTGTTCTGTTTATTGTTATAAACATGTGCACGAGTGTGTGTGTGTGTGTGTGTGTGTGTGTGTCTATTGCTGTTTTTATTATTGTAGTGCAGAGGTTTCATGACGTAGTTATTGTTTGTACTTGTGCTTGCGTTGTTGTTGTTGTTGTTGTCATAATACATACTATTTTTTGCAGTTTGAGTTGCTTTTGTTGTTGTGCGCGTGTTTTTTTCTTTTCATTTATTGTTGACTGACTAGCTTACTGACTGAGTTCTCTCTTGTTGTTTATTGTTTATATTGTTGCTTTTGTTGTAGCAGCTACAAAGCAGGCATGCGTTGATTTACTTTTGCCTTGTTTCGCCTACACTTTATGCTCTCGTTAGCTTAACAATGAGCCGCGAAAATTAAAAGTTACTAACTATATTTGCAGCAAAAAGTTTAAAGTTCAAACTTTAAACGTTATGCCTGTCTAAAGCAGCAAAAAGGCAAAAGGGAAAAGTTTACTTAATGCGGTGAAAAAAAAAGTCACTAAAAGCTGCAGCGCCAAAGCACGATTTTCCTAGGCGCAGTTTTTTTTTCTCTATTTATAGAGAGCGCAGCAGGAAAAAAAATAAAAAATCGAAACACGGAATGTAAAATTTTTGCTGCGCCGTTGTTGTTTGGCGTCTGGCCAAAGTTTTATGTGCCACAAAGGGGGCCAGTAAGTCAGCCAAAGGAAGTGAAATGGCGCTGCCATATAACTGGTACTTATACCCTACATGGCCGTTAAGTTGGGCTTAAGCTGGAGAATATTTGAAATGTACATATAAACTGTTTTGTAAAATCTTTAAATAGTTCACTTTTATATTGTATAAAAGCATAGCTATCAATATTTGTTTTTTGTATAAAACTGCTTTCAGAGTATAGCAAGTTCGACGCTAAACGCTTAACATATAATCATTTCTTTAGGTAATCTCAGTAGCCGCCCACCACGAACCAACTACCCATCCACTACCCCACCAAAGAAAGGCTTTCACGCAAAGAGTCTAGTTAAAAGCAAAAAACCGCGCCATTAAAAATTGCAATGAAAATAAATGCACACAAATTAAGCGTTTTTTAAGCAGTCTTGGTTTTTGCATGCTATTAAAGGGTTAAATGGTTACGAGGTTGATATTTTTGCTGTTGTTTCTGCATTTTGTGCTGTGTTGGTCACTTTATACTGGGTCACCCAAAGGAAATGAGCTCATTGGTGGTAAACATTTTCCAGTTCATTTGCGTTGATTAAGAACAGCGACGCCCAGACCCTGTCTCCCGGTCACTGTTCGTTGCTAGGCCATTTGTTTGTTATATGACGACTGTTGTAGCCTTTCCGTTTGTTTGTCACTTTGGTAAGCCACATAAATATTTGTTTTGGCTTTGCATGTTTAATTCACACAAAAGTATCGAAAAAAAACGACAACCTATGCTTAGCTGTTTTTGCTTAGCAGAGGTCATCAGCTTGTTTTTTTCTAATCAAACTAACAATAGGCCATAAACTAAGAGGGTTGTCTTGTCGTAATGCCGTATATAGCGATAGGCTGGAATAATACATGTCATGGGGCAGAAGAAAGTAATGTGTTGGCCATTTCATTCTTTACTTCCAACCAATAAGCAAAGAAATAGCATTTAACATGTGCGTCTCGTCCTTGTGACATAATATTTCTGGCAGATCTCAAAAAAAAATTCAGGACAAAGATTTAAGCTTTTTATATAAATGTAATTCGTTTCGGGTTTTATGTTTTAAAGAAAAGAAAAGATTTGCTATAAATTCAATAAGTTCTTCAAGGTACTCTTAGGCATGAGTTAGTTCTAAGTGCAACAATGAAAAGTTCATAAGCATTTAACTGTTTTATTTAAGCTTTTTATATAAATGTAATTCGTTTCGGGTTTTATGTTTTAAAGAAAAGAAAAGATTATTTGCTATAAAATCAATAAGTTCTTCAAGGTACTCTTAGGCATAAGTTAGTTCTAAGTGAAACAATGACAAGTTCCTAAGCTTTTAACTTCTTCTTTAAAACAATCTAAATCGAAAGTACAACAGCTCGTAAAATATAAAAAATATCAGAGGCAGCTCTCGTAGAACTCCCAATGGCTGACTAATGTATCTTGAAAATACACTAGAGAGAGACGCCTAGTTTGACTCTGAATTTTGAAATTTGTTAATTATGACGTCAAAGCTAAAACGCTGTCGATCATGCGGGTTTTATGCGAGAACTTTACGCTGCTCATCACGTGTATGAGTCAGCGCAGACTGAGAGATAAAGAATGAGAGAGATAAGAGCAAAAGAACGTTTTAAACGAGAAGAGAGCGCAAGCAACTGCTAAGTTGACTGATATTGGCAAAGGTTAAATGCTCAATTTGTTCGGTCTGCCTCAAGTCTAATTCTGACTACTTGATGGGCCATTTAAATGTTTGCTCATTTTTTTATACTTTTTTGCTCTAAGAGTTATTTGTTGATTATATTTTTAACAATTGTTTTCACTTATCACAGTTTGTTGCTTAGTAAATAAACGACATATTTGCAGAACAGCTTGAGCGTGCAAATATGTGAAAGCTAATATAACAAAGCAGCTGATGATACTGCCGCTGGCTAAAATCCCAATTAGTATCAGCTCCTAAACAGACTAATATTTTATACTAAAACCAACTTACAACCGGTTGTTATTTGTTGTGCCCCGCCGAGGGGGCAGGCTTTACACAAAACGACTATGATTGATGCGTGCGTGAATGCATGCATGACGTGTTCTGTAAACTTACCTTATAGATTTGTATCTCCTCTAGCACCACTTCCGATTCCTTAAGCACACGTTCGACCTCATCGTATACCTCGCGTTCAGTATCTGTAGGCGCGGCATTCTCAAAGTCCAGAAACACATCGTAGGATTTGGCTGCACAACAATTTGAATCGTCGCGTGACAAAAGGCTTAGCAGTTTACCCATTTTGTTGATTAAATTTTGATTTTTTGGTATACAACTTTTAGCCTTGTATTCAAATTTGTGGCGTTTATTTATGAGCACTTTTTTGCTGACCTTACAATAGAACTACTTTTTTGAACACTGCAAACGAATAGAGAACAAAAAGTGGAGCATAAGCGAAAGATTAAACAAAACATTAAGCAGCTGTTTGCACATAAATTAGCAATTTGCACCTGTTGGCGCGCTCTAAGGGTTAAGCGTTTTACACAAACAGCTGCTTTATTTTGGAGATTATTTTTATGTTGAAATACAAATCCTGTAAATGCAACTAAAACATGTATTTCGCCTGAACATATGCCAGTGTGTGTGTGTATGCGTGTGCGTGTGTCTGTGCGTGCATGCGACAAAAGAAAATGCTGCAACACGCAGCAGGGTGGAAAATGCAACACAACTAAAATGCAAGAAAAAGAGGCTACCTGATATTTGAATACCCTGCTGTGTTATTCTTAACAATGTTTTTGTCCTTAAGTGGAATTTGGAATACTCTGCATACTCTTAGACGTAAGTTTATGGACAGCATGGAGAAGCGTGAATTATGCATTGATCGTTGGTGTGCGCTAAACTAAGCACCCAAATTTTTAATCCGTTTTATACTTATAAAAATAAAATTGGCAGAAAAATATTTTGCCAAAAAAGAAATAAATAAAATTCCCTAAAAAGTTGTTTTAGGCGTGACTCATGAATTAAATAAAAAACAAATACGTTTGGAACTGAAATACCGGCTCTGAAGCTTTCATTGCTGGTGGTGGCAAAGAAAAAACCCCAGCAACAAAATTTTCGATCTTTGCATTTTATTTATTTTATATTGCCGTAGCAAAAGATTTTTCGTAAAATAACGACTCATTCAAAGTAAATTGGGCAATTTTTTTGTACCCAAAAAAACGTACAAATTTTGTTTCTATGCCTAAAAATATTTTTTAAAGATCTGTAAGGATGTGTTTCTGTTATGATTCCTCTCAACACCTTCGAGCAAAACGCATAACTTCGTACATAAAATTAATACATTGACATATTCTTCTCCAAGCTTTCAGGAATACAATTTTTTTTAGATTTTTAAAAATACTTCAGTTTTCAGTTTGAAAAATGCTTGGAAAAATCTTTTCTCCTATTGTAAATCTCTAGAAGCCAACAATAAAGCTTTTTCGTTTGATAACAAAGCCACCTTCAATACTACGTCTTTGTGTAAGAGGCTCTACAGCATCCTGTGGCAAACTGTTACATTTAACTGATATACGGATTTTCCAAAATGCCTGCAGGGTATCAAAAACATTCCTTTTAAATTTACGCTAGCCAAGACACAAACCAAATGCATTGCGGGGGGTGGCTGAGGCAGCAAACTGACAACGACTGCTGTTGAGCATGTGTTTGTTTGTCTTTGACGGAATTGCCTTTTGCGTTTGTTTTTGTGCCGCAAAACGCAGGAAATGATGCGAAACTTATCGAAAATTGTAAACAACACTAGACTCGCACACATACACACACACACACGCGGAAAGCAGTTTAATATTTTCACACATCGCTTTAAGTATGAACAATTTTCTATTTGGCATATGTAAACAACATTCAGGTTTAGTATGCTAATTGCAAAAGTAACAACAAAAACATGAGACTGCTTATTTAATATAATTTAATTGCTTGTATGTATGGGTAATGACGAACGCCAAGGCGAAGCTGTTGTTGTTGTTGTTTTCTGTTTTTGTTTATCTGCACGCCTTATCTGGCTGTCATTTCTCCTTTTTTGTTTTTGAATTTGTATTTGTAGTTTATTGCGGCTGCTACATTATTTTGCGCGCTTATCGCTTTTTATATACATTTTTATTTTTATTACATTTCCCGTGTAGTGTAGTGTGCTTGGTTTTTGTCAGTGAATTTTTGATTGGAATTGGTGTGCTCACTACTAAGTACGCTCATGTTTGCGCCACGGCGTGAGCATTGGAATTTTTGCAAAACGTTTTCCTTGCGCTTATCACCTTTTTTTATTTTGTACGCCACTCACGCGCTTGTGTGCGTGTGTTTGTTGGTAATTGTGTTGCAAAAGGACGCACGCACTTGATTTCTTTTTGTTTAATTAAATTTGTTACTATCGATTAATATTAATATGTTTGATTAAATTCGTTTAGTAAAACATGCATTGAAGCATTTGCGTCACACCATCGTTTAATTTCGCAGAATATTATTTGAAAAACACGCGCAGCAACGCCGTCCCGACTTGCACACTTGAACAAAAAAAAACAACTACGGTGTGACCGTATTGTGTATTTTGAGTGTCTAAATTATTGGTAGAATTTGCGCTAAAAAATCTTTTGGTATTTTGCAGTATGTTAGTATTTTAGCGCGTTTTAACTACCAGCTGTTGATGTTATTTTTATATGTAAATTAATGAGATTTTTGAATTGATAACTATAATTTTATTTAATATAAGTAAGTATTTCAAGTGATTTTTATGATTGCATAAATAATAATGAATATTTGCAGATAAATTTGAATCACAACTGTTTTAAGGGTTTAATCTAGCACAAACCTATGGTATTATATACACTTCATAGCGACGGTCACACTATTGACATACCCACATTTGCAAATTGGATTTTTCTGCATTTATTGTTAAAAAAAATCGTTGTAAATATTGCATTAATTAATTGAGCATGACTGAAGAAGGCAACAAAAACACGCACTTGGATGATACACAAAAATTGGTGCTGGAACGCATCACAAAGAATGACACGAGTGGTTTTAAGCAACTAGCGCTGCAGCTTAAAAACGGCGTGAACTTTGCAGATGATAGTGGCACCACGCCACTACAACATGCTTGCTTCAAGGGCAACAAGGAGGCGGTACAAACGCTGCTGGACATTGTAAGTGGCTGTCATTCATATATTTGTTTGTGCAACGCCATCATCATTGTGTGTGTGTGTGTGTGTGTGTTATTTTAGGGCGCTGATATAAACTATAATGTGCATGGCGCCGACTACACGCCATTGCATTTTGCTGCACTTTCGGGCAACACTCAAGTTTGTCGCTTGCTGCTGGATGCTGGCATAAATCCCAATAGCAAAAACAATGTACAACGCACTGCCTCACAAATGGCTGCGTTCGTAGGCAATCATGCCTGTGTGGAGACCATTAATAATTATGTTACACGCACATCCCTGGAGCACTATACACAAATACATGGCCAACAGAAGGAGCCACATATACCACCAGCGCTACTAAAGGCCTTCCACAGCTTTGTCATTGACACCAATCTGCATCCAGTGCGCATAGCGCTAAACGCACAAAATCTGGGTCTACTCGGACATTTACCAGGACTGCGCAAAGCTTTGGCATTAATGTGCGAAAGGGAGATGAAAAAGACAAACGACATAAATGAGCTGATGGCCTTCAAGTTTCATTATATGGGCTGGATTGTGGCAGAGCTAATACGCTGCGAGGAGCAGTTCAAGGCGCAGCACAAAGACAAGGCTGCAGATGCAACTAATAAAAATGATTTTATTGAGGTCTTTGTCAAACGCGTGCTCAAGGAAAACAAACAGGGTCAGCTAGATTATGTTGAGTTTACGCTGCGCGAGTGCGCGCGCGAGTTTCCCTATCGCGAATGTACTATATTCCGACAAATTGCCACACAACTGGGCTCTAAAGACGCGCAGCCGGCTTTGCTGATGCTGCGTAACGCCATCAATGGCATGCGTGGCTTTGTGGTAAGAATCACACCAAGAAATTGTTTGTATTCAACTAAACTCGGTATTTTTTGACAGGATGAGACTAGTTATTGCAGCAGCTGCGGTCAGGAGAAGCCGGATAAGAAATGTTCCAAATGTAAGGCTGTACAATATTGCGATCGTGAATGCCAGCGTTTGCATTGGTTTATGCATAAGAAGAGCTGTGCACGCTTGTTGGCTGCAGCTCAAGCTGGAGCCAGTGCATCACAACAGCAGCAAGCACGTGCGCCTATTGATACGTCAGAGCTGCGCGAGGAGCTGGCAAAGATGTCTGCCTAAGGAGGAGAAAAGTTTAAGCCATTGTGTGTTTCTAAGTGTAATAAATTTGTGCTTCAACTAAAAAAAAAAACAAAAACGAAAAGTTTGTATAAGTAATTTGTTGTACGAAAATGTCATGCGCGACTGCTAGCGCTACCTATTGCGTAAAGCAGGCAACTAAGACTTGTTGCGCTGCACGCTGCTGCCATCTATTGTTCAAATGTTGTGTCTTATCCATTTCTTGAACCAAATGTGGTTGTGGGGCAAAAGAAGCAACTAAGACTTGTTGCGCTGCACACTGCTGCCATCTATTGTTCAAATGTTGTGTCTTATCCATTTCTTGAACCAAATGTGGTTGTGGGGCAAAATAAGCAACTAAGACTTGTTGCGCTGCACACTAGCGCCATCTGTGGTATACATGTTGCAGCTATGTGACAAATAGCCATCTAGCGGCTCAATAATCATTGCACAATTAACCAACACTGATTAAGCTAGCAAGGACACACACCTTTAAGCAAAACACAATTTATTTGTTTTTTAACTCAAAACTGCTTTCCACAAATATTTCAAATTTTAAATCAAATTTAAATTTTTTACACCCAACGAGTTTTCATTGCCAGCATTTTTAATTGAATATATTGCTTAATTCATATTATTTGTTTTCCTAATGTTGCCCGCGCTTTGTATCGCTTAACATTTTTATGACCATAAGCTACGATTCCAAAGCATATATTTTATAATTAGCCATAATAATAATAATAATAAACAGACATACACACGCACACTCAAATATTCAAATTCGTATGGCAACACCTTCTCAATAAAACATCGTTATCCGCATTATCATTATTAACAGCTTTGAACACAAACGAAAAAACCTGATTTCTATCAAATTAACTATACAATCTGCATATATGTGTCTCTATAGCTGCCCATCTAAAACAAGCACAAATTAGAAATGCTATTTTTTTTATTACTCAAAAGATTAACATTTTTATCACATAATCTACGAATTTTGACGCTTCTTGCCACTGTTTAAGTTGCGACTAAAAGCAACCGAATTAAATGCCAGCCAGTGGAAAAGCAAAAAAAAAACTAAATTAAAATTGAATAAAATAAATAAAACGAAACACTTCTAAGGCATAGATGCCGATACCGCTGACTACCATTTTAAAATGGTGAAAACGTGCAAAATCCATAATTTAATTGTGTCAGCATTTAAAATGCAAATTTATATGACAAGGCCCAAACAGAAAATACAATTTGATTTGGCAGAAAGCAAAATGGAAGGGAAAAAATTGATTTTTGCTGCAACGTTTGGCCAAATAGAGATGGAATTGAGTAATTATTTCAAATTCAAATAATAATAAGCTTAATTACAAACAAATTTGTGGGCGATTTAGAAATGTAATTAGTATCTAAAGTTCCACCTCAGTGTGTTGCAGTCAGCTAGCTAAAAAGATGATAATTCTATATGCTTTTTAAAAAGTCCAAATCAGTCTAAAGTCTCAAAACAGTCTTAAGCCCGTGTCAAACTTGGCACAATTCGTATTCAAAATCCAAATTAATTTATGCAAATTATAGAACATGTGTCTCCCCTAATGATTTCCATGAATGAAATGTTTACAAAAAAACCCCAAAAATGCCGCCTAAACAGAAATGACAATATGTTTACGCTTTACACTGTGGGCACTGCAATCTATTCTGGCGCATTGTTAATGGCCCTAACTAGCGCACTTAAAAACTTAATTAAAAATATTAAAGACGAAATGCTTGGCGCCACCGGTTTCCATATATTTTATTATTTTCCATCAAAATGTAGACCGCACGCATGCGTGGCCCTATTCCAGAACAGGAGGCAACGATGCAGTTGATGGCGATGCTGTAGGCAGCACGCTTATCAGCTCAATTATGTGAGCTAAAAAGCAGCCGCTAGCGCACAGACAGATTTGTCGCATTTGACGCGATAATGTAGCCAGTATTGGCTGCCCGGGGGTGCAAGAGCAACGGCAAAGAGCAGGTCAGCATAAGTAACTGCCGGGCGATTCAGGCATTGGCTTTCAGAGTTGACCATAAAAGGTGCGATAAAAACGAAAAATTTCACAAGACTTGGTCGGCGGCAGCAACGCCAGCTTCAGCGACTTGGACATGGACCGACCCACGGAGTCGGCAAAGACCAAACACTTTCAAAGCCGTCAAATCGCTGCTCATAATGGACGCCTTATCGTTAAGAATTGTTTAAACTACTACCGGACTTTGTTTTAGACGCTTGCCGCAGTGCTTTTGCTGCGCTAGAGGTTTCAAGTCTTTATTGGTGTACACGATACACTAACCGTTGGGGTGCATTAGCAATGGATGGGCGTTTATGTAGATTAAGAGATTGACTTACTGGTGCGTTTTTTTTTGGTGAAAATTATGCTTCAAGTCAGAGAATGTTTTCGAATTGGAAATAGCGTTGCAGGTTTAAGGACGATGTTAGCAGCTCCATGGATAAATAGTCTTTTTCTAACTTTCGTAAGTGCATAAGAGCATCTAACATTTGCCATCCTAAAGTTATCAATTCCAATACTTATTTATTTTGTTTTTCTCTGGTAGCGCCTTCTCTAAAGGTTTTGCCGCTGTGACAGTCGCGCAACAGTTGGTTGGCCACATCGAAATAGTTCCATAATGGAGCACATTAATTTGTTTAGGCCAAGTTTGTGTTTTGTTGTTTATAGTAGCTAGTTGGCGCGACAAGTTTGCTAAAAGCCGCATAACCCGTAACAACGGAAGCCCATTGAGAACTCTCAGACACTGGTCGACTGATTATTGACTGTTGTCGATATTCAAATATATGCCATTAAAATAATTCACATTAAAATGTACGATTTATTATAGGTCTTTGCTTAAAACTAATTAACAATTTACATTTAAAAAATAAGTGCACACTGGAATCACAAACAGCAGCCAAAATTGAGGGCCAGCCAGGAGCTAATAAGCCAAGATAGCGGATATGCTAAAGCTGCTACGTTTAGTGGACGTGGCTGTGCTCGTCGCTGCGGAAGTTGGTGCGGCTGAATTTTGTGCTGATACATCCGAGTTTGTGTTAGGAACTGTAGTGCTACCTGTACTTTCAATTGGCATAAATGGCATAGGCAAAGCAGGCGGCGTTGGGCCGAAGTAGGCATAATCTAAAGCGGCGGCCGCAGCTGGCGGCATTATGGGCATTGCATAGTTAAGCGCTTGATAAGACTTGGGCGTGCTGTAATAAGCTGGAGACAGACTACGCTGGGAATCCTGATCAAAGTCTGAACGCTGACGTTTGGCTTGCGGTGAATCACAGCTGCTGATACTTGAACGATCATCCTCTGAATCATTTTGTGAATTGGAGCTGCTGTTGAGCTTGCGTTTGCAGCGAGATTGTCCCGATTCGCGAAAGCCTTTGGCAAATGGATTATTGTCAATCTTCAGCTTGGTAATGCGATCGTTCTACAAAGATAAGTCAATTGTAATATGAGTAAACTGTCACGGAGTCAATTCCACCCGCCATCCACTTGAGCATTATGTCACAGCCAATTAACGCCTGACGCGACAAACTCAAGCATTGTCTGGCGTCTGTCTCAAGTACTCAAGAATGTACAAATTAGTTACTCTCTTACTGGAGACGTTACCACCCGCTGTGCCTTTATCTAGATCATCTCTAGCTATCTTGAATGAATGTTACCCACCTGATACGCTGTGACAGCTACAAATTCCGTCTCGGGAAATACAAATGCCTGCTGTGGTGCCCAGGGCAATTGGTTAAGCTCACTGCTCCTTATAATATGCAGGCGTGGCTGATACTTGTGCATGCTGGCCAAGACAATCTGCAAATGGGCATTGACAAATTGAACGCTTTAGTCACTCCATGCTAATAGAGTTTGACTGTGTAAATCACACTTACATGTCCATTGCTGTCAAGCGTATTATTGGTCAACTTGACCTTGTTGAAGAGCAACGCCTGCGATTGCCAGTGTGCGCCTGTTGCCGGACTATCCGGGTGCAGATACATGCGTTGTGGGCTTTGTGGTTCGGCGCCGCCTGCAGGCACCCATTGCGAGCCGGAAAATTTGTAGCGGCAATCACCAATGGGCACCATCTCAAGCAGCACACAATAGTTGGTCTCCTCGTCCAAACCGCTGAGTGAAATGCGCATCGATGGGAACATGCGTCTATAAGATGAAAGGAAAAGAAATCATTGCGTTATTGTAGTGCCATGTATGCATGGAGTTTAAGATTTATTTTTTGTTAAATTTATAAATAGCAAATTGATAAATAAATATTATTGGGCATATCTCATAACCCAAATCAAAACGATATTCAACGAATGTTTCATTTTCCATCTGCTTCAGCTTCATTTTTAATCGCAGCTACTCTTTAATGCCGAAAATACCTATATCAAGATAATCGTATATTATAAATAATTAAATTGAAAGAAAAATCGTTGCAGTTTCGACTCAGATACCATACGCCGATGACTATAAATCATTGTTAGAGTCAAGAGAGTCGCAAAATTGGGCGTAACCATGGCCTATTTGATTTGTGGCCAGTCCCTAACAAGTGTGTAATTATGAGGAGCGTAAACGCACGCAGCGGGGGCGCAACTGCAACATATCGATTTAAAACGTAACACAAACAAAAATATACAACTAAACCCCGTCTACAGATATGCAGCATATAAAGCGAATGCCCAGTAACAAAATCAATCCCGTGGAATACAATACACGCTCATTTGTCCATATGACACATGATTAATTGTGCGAGGCGAAGCATGGCGCCAAACAATTAGACAAGATCTCTGCAGCATTTCTTGAGCGGGGCGAAACATCTCTTAACGCCTTTTAATGTGGCGCTAGTAGCCCGTCAGTCAATGCGTGTCTAACCAAATGCAAGATTCAAGATTTCATGTCGTCTCATAATTATGTTAATTTTTGTACATTTTAGGCTGACACTCAGTAGTTCCCAGCCGCTATCAAAACTGTGGCCACGACTCAACTCTCACTGACTGACAATAGAGCCAAGTGTGAAAACGCAGGTAGAGCACTTCAGTTCCAACGCTCTTTCTTTAGTAGTCTTTGATCGGTGCGTTTCATTGTCAACGCAGCAGACAAGAAAGATTTTTATGATCGCGCCGGCGCCAGCATGATCTCAACATCAATGTTGTGCTCCGGCTGTGTCTCAAGACGACTTGCGTCTTGCCTGCACTTGTTGCTGTCACTGTTCCGTAAAGAACTCACGAAGACTCAAGAGCGAAGACTATGCGAAGCGTAAGCTGGGCCTAACTCCTGCTGCGTTTTGAATTATCGCTAGGCGCCACATTAGCTTGGGTTACCAAAATTTGAGGCCTTCAAAATGTTGTGGCAAATATTTATATAGGTCCAGATTTGGGTCTAACCAACACTTGACTTGCTTTTACTTTTTCTTAAACTATTTGCATAGGATGTGTCGGTCAGCGCTTATATTTGCTGTTTAGAGCTCGAATTCGGTGTAAAAAACTCAAAGATTTGCTTACCTGCCACTTTTGGTTATGATCATTTCGGTGCCAATTTTATGGAATTGCTGCCAAAGATCGTTATTTTCAAGCTTAGCCTCTACACCGGGCAATGTGGGACGAGTGGGCATCAGCATAGGTGGTTGCGGCAAATGCATGGGCAGCATAGACGAAAAGGGATCTAAAAGAGTAGAAAGAGCATTAGGTATTGATTACAACTAGTATAATGAATGGGAAAGATTCTAAGTTAGCGTAGTTTTCTACATTCATAGTGTAATATAATTAATAAAATGATTTAATCAAGAATTTGGGAAGTTTTATTAAGCTTCAAAGTTAGGATCTAAAAAAAAGCCTTACAAACTGTGGCGAGTTCAAGTGGTTTTCGATCGGGCTTAATTCTTGATTTACAATGTTTTCTTTTCAATATGTATAAAAAAAGTTTAGAAATAGATTTTTAAGAAATTTTATAAGCTATAGATATTGATTTAATTTCTAATTGATTTTAATAGATGTTGTAAATGTATCTACATACATTCAAAATTAAAAGCAGTATTCTTTTATTCTTTCTATACTAAAATGCTGCAGCATTAGACTTTATTTTGCTTGATTAATATAATTTATTATTACATTTTTAAAAACACCAATATCCATAAAATCTTCTATTTATGATTATGCAAATCGTATTTTTATGATCAATTCTCTACTCAAGGCAAACATAATTTAAGTTGAATGCCATACATTTTATAACCTATTTTCCCGTCGGCACTGGACACTTAAATTCCCATTAATAGCACTTACCTGGAATGCGTTGCATAATCTGCTGGCGGTACAGCTCATGAGCCAGCTGCTGTTGCATTCTCATATCCATTAATTCATGCATGGAAATCATTGCAGTTTTTAGTAAATAATAAAATACTTTAGTTTAAAGACACTTTTACTTTGAGCACAGCACGTTGAAATAGTAACTTTTTCTGTTCACTCTGTTCTTGCACTTGACTGAAGTTACGACTTTGCGCTACGTTCTTACACGACGACGTTTCGCAACGAACTGATCTCAAGTTGTACCAAGCTGCTGCTGAGCTCAATATGCTCAAACACACACACACACACACACACACACTCGGAAACGAAACAACTTGTATGTGTGCGTAAAACCTGTTGAACAAGTTTATGCGCAGACGCATGTTGATTGGCTGAACGTAGCCACCTACGCAACACTATAGCGCACTCTTTTTCTCTTGTGCAATGCGTAAGGCGCCATTTTGAAAATAACAGAAAAAGTGCAGCGAAGAGAGCGCAAATTAAACGGCGGCTGCAATCGTGCTGCGTTGAGTGGCGAAGTTAACGCTTTCTGCTGTTGATTTTCATCAGCCGCATTCGCGCAGCGCTTTTCTGCGCCATTGCAGCTGCCATATGCCTGCCTCCCTTTCGCACTCTCTGGCTGCTTGTTGGGCTCCGCTCTTGTGGCAGCTTCATGTTGTGCTTTGTAATTTAGAAGTGAGATTTTCCACAGCGTTGCCTGTCTACAGCGTTGACTGCTGACGGCGCGCTGCTGTATCTTTTTATTTTTATTTTTTTGTATTTTTGGCGCTGTCGGAAAATGTCTGCTGCTATTTTCATTGCTGTAGACAGCCGATGTCTGCGGCATTTGCCGCGTTTGCAGCGTCAGCATTAGGGTCGCTCTTTTTGGCCAAACTATGTAATTAACCGTTGGACTGGGCCACCATCTTGTCTTGGCTGCTACAACAACAACTACAGCAACAATGTCTGGCATTTTGTATTTATTTTATGTCGACAGGTGAAACATAAATTTTGTTGGTTTTGTTAATTGCCAGTTTTAAATTTCGACATTTTGCGCTTGGCCAGATTGGCCGGCATTTGGTTACCATGATCAATAGCAAGAGAACATTTTCGTTTGCGCACTGAATTTCGAAACTAATTGTTAATTAAATCTCTCGCTAAGCACTGTCTTTTCCGATCGGTTGCAGTTGGCTTAAAACGTAGTGTCATGAATAACATGGCCCACCTAATAAAGTATACCAACATGCGATGTTTCTGCTATTGCTATTGTTGTACATATGTATCAAATTGATGGATGGCTTTTTGATTGCTAATACAATGTATTATGAATGAACTAATTAGTCGTCGTTACCTTGAAAATCTGAAATTTAAATAGCTTTTGAAAATATCAGGTTAGATTATTGCTTAACACCACAGAGACAGAAATTTTTTTTTAGCTATGAGTTTTAAAATTTGTATTTCAAAAAGATTCTCTATTCTGAAGTAACTTCAAGAGTATTATAGGATATAAATTATTTGTTTGTCGATTATTAGTCTGAATTGGTATTAAAAAACGCCTCTTCAAAATATCACATAATATTTCTTTACATCCTATACATTTTAAGTGTTTAAGGTTTTTATTATAAAGAAAAAGAATAAGAAGCAAAAGCAAGCGCATTAATTTTCTACAATTTTTCCCCAAGCCTTCATAGATACGACAAAGAACTTTATTGAATCGTGCTAAAGCCAAATTAGTCCCTTATTTGAAACACTTAAGTATAGTCTAAATAAAATATTTACTATATTTAAAGCTATATTTCCGGTGGCTTAAAAAATTCGCGCTTCGGAATTGACCAATATGATTTTGACGCAAGTCACACTAATATATTTATTCAATAATGCTTAGTACTCAGAATCTCACCTATCATATAATTTTGTTGTCTTACTTTTTGTTTCTATTCTAAGACAGCTTTTAAGGTTGACACTGCAGTTTAACACTTAAATTTCAATAATTTAATTAATAAATAAATCAATTTGGCGTCCAACAAATTACGCTGAATCTGCATTTCAGAACACAACTATTTGAGGCTTTACCAATTCTTAATTGCTTTCTTGGTACTTCCCAAATTCAACATGATCCCCTAATTTCAAGCTTGACTTCACTTCAAACCGACTAGCAAGAAAGTTTTCAACTCGTATGCGCTATAAAATCTTATTTTTCACACTCATTTAATTTGCATTCGGTAGACTTTTTCATGCAGCTTGTCACTCGTTCAAAGCCTGATGGTTGCTGGAAATTGGTAGACAGCATATATCCGGCAAGAATGCCCAGTTAACCATGTCGGACTGGAAGTTCACGTTGAATGTTTGATGGGACTTTGAGCGCCAGTGGGTCATAAAATTTTTGTGTACAAATAAGTTTGACGGTTTCTTTGGTTGTCAAAAAATTGCCGATAAAAAATAAACTAAAACGAGAAAAAATTGTAACGCTTCACGCCTGCAAATAGCTAAAGGAATGCATGAGCCAAAGTGCTGCCGACAAAGGAAATAGAAAAACAAAGGCGCAGACAGTAGTAATATCTGAGTTGACAACTGGACCAAACTGGCAGTTTTATGGTTTGTTGCGCAACATGTGCAACAGCTGCAGCGATAGCTACGAATAACAATAATATCCAGACACGACCTCTCCTCAGGTGTAATACGTATGGGATAAGGTTGAGGTATATTAGGCCGGGTGACAAGTGCGTTCCGACGACGCGACATCGGCACTTCCCTCAAAAAGTGTTCCGTCTGTGCAACGTTTTGCGGTTCCTGGTGTGAAGTTGGTCAAAGGCGGGCACATTCTGTTTTCTCCCATTTCCCAAACTAAAAACTACTTAAGATGTTTGCATTTTACCTGAGCTGTCGCCAATTTGAAGTAATAATTTTCTATTGTCTTTGGGTAATAAAATTACGAGCGCAACGAGTCGACGCGACATGTGGCCTCCTCTACGTTTGCTAGGGTCTTGGTCTCTACTTGTGGCTGCCTCAAGTAGCACTTGGCTTGGCGCCAGTTAGGATGCGTGTTCGTGTCCTTTGTATGCTGCTATCTGCCGCCTTGCATCTCATAGCTACTCAGCTACCCACATAGCACAGTAGCAGCCAAGGCGCGCATAAGATTTGAATTCAGACAAGCTCGTTTAGAACTGGAAAGACATGTGTTTGCTTGTGATAAGATTATTTCAAAGTCTTTGGCAGCTACTGTTTGTAATGCTGTGGAATTAAAACACAGTTTAAATTTTAGGGTTACACTTTTTTTGGTCTAAATGACGCGACTAGGCAGAAAAAGTAAAATCAGATTTTTGTAAGGTTTTTAATAAAATTAATCATTTTATAACAAAATCTAATTCCTATGTTTACAGTAGTGCATGCGCCGTGGTATATTTTTGTATATCAAGATTCCGAAAATCAAAAGTTAAGTGCTTAGAGAAAAAATTACAAAAAGAATTATTTGATTAGAGTTAAACGAAAACTCTATTCTATTTTTTTTAACTTTATTGGTATTACTTGCATTTCTGACATCTACTTCTACTAGTAAAAACAAAATTTAGAGAAGCTAATTTTCGGTCGCAAAAGAGGATACAGGCTTGCAAAGATTCCCGCTCTACACTTTGTCAAATGGTCTTATTTACATAATTTTCTTAGCTCAATAGATAGAGCCCCCAACTAGAATGACTGATGTGTTCTCTTTTAATCATTGAGTTACCTTGACAGTAATGATGGAACTCTTTCTATTGATTCTTCGTTTTGTCTCTCAAGCGATGCAAAATACACAGTAACATTAATTCTAGCTACCAAAAGATTTGTTGCTTCTTTCCAACTTAATTCAAATCTATTAATGATATATTTCCTCGTAAGCTTAAAAAAACTGATTTTTTACTTTTAAATACGCCTGCACTCCCGCTGCATTTAAATGACAGTCGTATGCATATGCTTTGATGACCCTTCACTTTTTAATGGAGTTGGAGCCCCCACCATCACACATGTCAGAGTGACAGCATAATTAAAATATAAATTAACCCAATGACATGTTGCTGAACTGAGTCTATGTCTGGCAAGTGGAATAACTTGCCTTTTTATATGTGGGCAGCCAATCAATGATCCAACAAATCAATAAATCATGGCTTATAACCCCAAAACCTTTGTCAGTTAAACCTAATTAACTACACGAAGCTGCACCAGCCCATGATGTAGACATTGTCACCTGTACGCACTAACAACTAAAGAGTGCTCCAACAATGCTATAGTCATATATAATTTATTAAAACAAAAGATCTACCAAAAAGGGCTACATCATAAAATAATATAAATGATATAAACGACACTGTCTGCGCCTAATAAGCCAACAATTTTGAGGCGTTGCCCAGCAGTGTCTGATCCTGAGAAAAAACGGCAACGAAATGTGGCCCTTAGGAGATGCTAACTATGCGATAAAGTTAAGGCCAGGCCTAGGCGCCTGCTAAACGAGTTAACTCGCTGATAGAGATCTTTTTGGTAGGTAAATACTAAGCTGACGCTCAAGGTGCGTTGAGCATCATTAAAGCCCAAGAGTTACCAAAAAAATAAAATAAAAAAATACAAAACAGAAATAATAAGAGAGGAGAGCGCAGCAAGTACGTTGGCGACGACTAAGACGACGATGATTTAATTTTCCAACACGCTTTCTACCAGTGCCCGCTCCAAACTGCTGGCATGATCGATGGCCTGTCGTTGAGATGATCACTTTCTGTGGTTGCCTAGCGGCTACTAGTTGAGATACTTAACGACCACGATAATGATGTTGATGATGATGATGATGTGGATGATGCTGGAGAGCCGAGCGTCACAGCATAATAATTTGTTAAGATGTTTGTTTCATTTTGACTTGATCGCATGCTTGATAGATCGACGGATGTATGCGTTTTTAAAAACCGTCTGCATAAATTTCCACTTTACATTCATACATATTTATATTTCTCACGTTTTGATGTAGGCTCCACTTTAGCTGCTGCTTACCACTTGCTGTGCTGTGCCCTCCAACAGCAGCCGCATGTCACAAAACCTAATCAATAAGTATCTGTTAGATACATTATGACTAAGCGGCGGCGGCGGCGGGCGCCCGCAAGTGCTGCTACGTGCAGCTACTGCGCGTTCAAATCATCTATAGACATCTCTACGCGGTTGCTAGCGCCACCAAAGCCGCGCTTATCTGACATTCGGCATCTGTGCACATAAAACAACTACTTAAGATACATTTCCTTGCTACGGCCATGGCTATCGATTGCAAGCGGCGCATTTTGCAGCCCTATCTTGGCTATATCGATTACCCCGCTTTGTTTCGCCCAAAGCGATTGACCTGCACACAGAAGTCGACTTGAAATCAATACCCAACAAGCGGCTGATTTGCAAAATCTCTAAGTTTGGCAACTAATCTTTGCTTTAAGCCGCCATCAGCTTGACCAGCCGGCAATTGCACAGCTCAAATGTCAGCTCCCAAAACGCTGCTCACAGCGCTGTTCAGCGCTGCTCTGCTCAGCTCAGCTCAGCTCATTAGTTATGCCAAACACAACTTAAATTGCACTAATTAAAATAAATTCTGTCAGACATTCTCATTTAATTTTTTCGCGCACCTTGTTTCGAGACGACTTGTTTCATAACAGCATCCCAAATAGCGCAAGGAGCGAACTTCCGAAGCGACAAAACATGCAATAAATACGTCAAGCAATACGTCAAATAAACCAAGCGTTGTCAACAACCAACCCAACCTAACCCAAACCAAACCGACCAACTAAATGTCGTAGCCATCGATCTACCTCAACGTTTGAATGTCTTTAAAATGCACATTATTAATTAGTTGTTATAATTGCATTTAAAAATCCATTAATATTTATAGAATTCATAATAAATAATGAGCTGGCAGTTGAGTTGCCTAAAGACGGCGACAACGACGCCTTTAAAATGTCAAAACACTTGGTTGCCCATTTGGAACGATCCGTTTCGACGTTCCGACTTCACCAGGTTCGACCAAGTTTGGCAATTTATGCGTCTTTCAGTTTTGGAGTTAGTAGCTGCACGGTCGGTCAAAGTTGTGCTGGTGTGTGGCATATCTGAAATGAATCGTGACGAAAATGTTGCTAGACTTGCCTTCGACAAATTCTTTGCGTTCGATATGACAATTTTCAGGGTATTTTTATTTTGTTTTTGCGGAGCATGTGCGTTTTGCAATGCATTTTGCCATTTTCTTATTAGGCAAGTGGGAAAAATCCATGTAAAGTAACGAGAGAACAGATGAGATCGTACTTAGTAGTCAAATAAGGTAGTCAACTTTTGACATATGCAAAAAGAAACAAAAAAGGAGCTAAATGTATTTTAGTTTACTAAAGTAGTAGTAGGCTTAAGTCCCAGATTAAACAGAAATCGAGCCAAAAAAATTCCAATGTAAGAATTATGTTCAATCTAAGTCTAACAAATGAGATATTCAGTTTGAGTCAGTATCTCCGTCTTAAAGAATCCTCATCGTAAAACATTGTAAAGAGAACAAGAATTTGCAATACTTTTCTGTAACAATTTTTAACTGGATGCCAACGTGAAGAGTACTCGCTGTCTACCAATACTCCAACAAAAAGCACCCTTTTCAGCTTGATCCTTTTTTTTATTTATTTTTGTATTTCCTTTGGCAAGGCCTTCATAAATATTTATGTCTCGTCATTGAACCCAATTTTTTATAACGCATATTAAATTGTAAATTAAAAACAAATTTTTGTTGACTTTTCTACACGGTGTTTTATAGCAGTGATATAATTTATATACATACATTTATATATAGAGAGTTATGTTATATACGCTGCTCATAAGCCCCTAATTAAATTTTAACATTTCCACCTCATGTTGCTCTAGCCTTTACACTTTGCCTCAATTCGTAGTGCAGCAAATGTCGCCTATGTCCAGTTTCTCAGGCTCGACCGCTCCGCGTTGATCCATGCTGTGCAGAGTAGGGGGCGCATACAAAGAGTTTCTCAGTATCAAATCGTTGGCGGAGAAAGGGTGAAATATACGAGTGGCGCCAAGGCACCGCCTGCTGTGTTCCAAGTGGTAAATTTTTTTATTGTAGACCATTTAGTCGAGCATTTGACTTTTAAGGATATCAATCAAAATTCTCATTCCTCATATCGACATTGAACAAAGTGAGGGCTATACGGCCGTTAGCCATTCTGTTTTTGTTGTATGGCGTTAATATGATAATATGCAGCCAGATTTGGTCAGGTGAATGTTGCCTACTTTAAGTTTTACATTATCTTTCACTTTTTATTTTGTATATGATGGAGCAATTAAAAATGAATTTGAGTAAACAACATGCTGGCTTTTTAATGGCTGCCATTTAATTGGATTTCAATGTTTCTCTAGTTTTTCTATCTATATGGCTTTATGTGGTGGGTCCTTCAGAAACATTAAATGCCTTTGTCTTTGACTATAATACTGCTAAACACTAATTAAATACAACATTTATATGAAGAGTTTATGAACCTGTAGACAACACAGAGGCAAGCTTACCTTTATGAGTTTATATGGCTTGTAAAGTTTACTGATCCGACATTAGTCCAACAAAACGCTTACAGATGCAAACCAGCAGACTCTTAGTTAAGAGCTATGAAAAAATGTTACAATGGTTTTTTGACGCCATTTAATATGCGTTTATTGAATCAATACTTTTCTTTCCCAATGTATCGCTCTTTAGCAATGAATTGTTTAATATATATACAGAATTTATCAGAATATGATGGGACACTTTTGTTTAAGCCTAAAAACAGACGATATGACTTGCTGGATGCGGAGAATAGAATAGACCGCAACTACTGAAAATAGAGTCTTAAAATAAAATTCAAATTGAAGCCAGCGGTTTTTTGAACTTTTTCATTTTATTCTTTTTCAAGAGCAGGTAAAACATAAACACAACTCGATCTATGGCGCGCCGAAAATCAAGTACGTGCGTCTGAGAAGGTGCGAAAATGAAAATTATGCTTAGCTATGACTGCAGTTTAATCCGAAAGACCGACGATTTACTGATACCGCTTTCATCGAGACTCCCGGGACCTTCAGTTAGTCAAGGATGGAAAAATAAGTTGACCTACTATGGTCTTAAGCCATACCATATTCTACTTCACTACTCTTGTTTGTTTGAGTGCCCAATGCTCTAGTTTCCAATCACTCAGGAAATTTGAACTTACCCTGATGCAACTCTTGTTTATGTATACCCATCAGTCAACCTTGAACTAGACAATTCCATTTACCAATAACTATCCCATACACAACTTGTGCAACACCTACAAACGCCCTTCCAAATGTCATACTAACTAGGTATCTTTTTTTTCTTCTGGTCAGCAGCAACAGCAATGGACTGGCGACTGGCGCGACGTCTTCCAACACGCCCCTGTCTCCAGTCAAATGACTCATTGCACATATGTGTGCGTGTTTCATACAATCGAATCCAAATGAACGACCTATAAAATTAACGTTATGCCTGGCCTTTTGTTTCAAGATCCCACAAGTTGCTGACTGCAGAGGTACTCGGCACTCGGACTTAAAATCTTTGGTTTTAATATGTGAATGCGTTGATTGCCTCTGCATTTTAATAAAATGATAACTTTTAGACCAGACAAATATTTCATTTCCTTTCGACGACGACGACGACGACGAAGAAGAAAACGACTACGATGACCAAGACGACCCAGAGGCAGACAGAGAAACCAAAAATCATCATCAAGTAACACAGCAACAACAAGAAGACGACGCATGAATGATCACTTTCGAGCACAAATTGGAGACTGGCCTGAACGTATTTGCACCTCCAAATTCGGTGTGGGCAAAAGCCACAGTCAGCAGCCAACAACTTGGCTCAGACGTTGTTAGCGCCAGTTGTCGGTTAACCTTAGCAGGCAGTTGGTAGTCGCAGTGAAGGGTCCCACCACCACGAACCTAACCGGTCGCAGTTCGTGCGTGAGACTGCGTCCCTCCAACTCTTGCTACATGTGCGTGTGTGTGGCATGGTGTGGACGGGCGGTGGCAAGATCGTTTAGCAGCGCGCCGGCGCACTTCACTGTCCGCCTGCTCGTCGCCCGACCCCTCGACCCTTTCAGCAAGCAACTCCTCCAGAGCGTTCTTAGCTTAGCTTACTCCATTCCATCTTTTCATGTTCGGCATTCCAACCAAATTTGCTCGCAACATGTTCAAATTGTTGCTTATTTGTTCGTGCCCTCGTTGTACTTGTCGAGATTATATGGACATGTTGTGTTGCTGCCCTGGCGCCAACTTTTTGGCTGTGCCCCAAATGTGGCGTTTAATGAAATTTCCCTTTGTTTGTATAGTGTTTCGTCGTATGAGTATATGTTTCTGCCTCTTCATATGGGTTTTGTTCTTTTTTATTTTTTTTTTTTGGCAGCCCCTTAGGGTTCTACTGTTGGTCTTCTTGTTTAGTTGGGAACTGTTGTTATGGTTTGCTGAAAGGTTTGTGCTTTGTTTAAAGTTATATAGAAGTCGTTCAATGTGATCGTCTTTAGTGATTATGCAAATCTTATTAATTGCTAAGTAATAAACTGGTAATAGGTTGACATTTTGCGTCTTGGCTTGTGGAGCATTCACCACTTTAGAAAACTACTTAAGTACCTTCAAAGTACGTCCAACAAAATTCAGCTATCACTCGTCTATAATAATCACTCGTCTAGAATCTAGTTTGCTTACATCACAGTTTTTTGCCCCGACTCTTACGGTAGCCCACCCTAATCAAAATCTAAAATTACTTAAATATTTGATAACAGCAATCTTTTCTGCTTCTACTCTTTAAACTTTCATTCTATTAGCTCATTGATTGTTCGTTGTGATCCCACCAAAAACTAAAAAAGAAAAAAGTCTGCTGTTGGCGTTAACGAGACTTTTGACAGTTTGATTCATGCGCACGTCGCTGACTTGGCTTATTTGAACCAAAGTAGGGGCCCACCATAAAGCCAAGTCCACTAACAGGCAACAATCTGAACGCCTATATGTTACCTTTGTTTGTTTTTAAGTTGGGGAGTTGACCGACCATGCAGCAGAACGAGTCGGAAAGAAACTACATTTTTATTAATGACCGTAGCCCAGCGCGCGCACACACACACACACACAGGCATGCACAGAAAATACCACACAATTGTAATGGGCGCCAAAAGGGCCACTTGAACCGTAGTTGTTTGCAACTGGGAGGCAGTACCAGCGCCTCATCCCACGTTCGTTTGCTTTAAGCATGTGTTGAAATGTGGTAATTTGTCTCGCTTAGATGAAGTCAGAGAACCAGAAGATTTTGTTCATTAATAAAACATTTGTTCATTGAACCGGGTCCAACATATGCAGCTATATCAAGCTAGGTGTACTCCAAAGTCGCAGGGCCTTTAATAATTCATAAATTCCACTGCAACAACTACTGGTATTGAGTTTCGTCAATAACTAAAGCTTAGATAATATCTGCCAAGAGAGACTGTTGGTTTGGGCCAAGGGGGAGCACCATGTTCTGGCAAGACAAACAATATATTTCACAGCTTAACGCGATCGAATAATGAGCTTGGTCAAAACATGAACATGACCACATCATCATCAGCATCATCCAAGTTGCAAACAAGTAAACAAGCTGACAAACCCAACAACAGGCAAACAGTTTCAACACTTTTTAGAGCTACCCGCATTGAGTCGACTCGTTGGTATTTACTCACTTGACTGCAGCAATCTTAACTGGCTGAATCTTTTCAGGGAACTGCGAGTAACTTCAATAGAATTAATTTACGCCTCACGTTTGTTGCACAAACACCACAATCAGTTAACGGCAAAGCTGACGACAATCTGGTAGCATCATTTTCCACATTTATTATAAAAATTATCAATATAATGGATACGTGTAAACAGTTAGACAGAAAAATATACAAACTCTCCGACGAGGTGTCAAAATTCATTTGCATAAACACTTGAAACGACTTTGTCATGGCTCATTTGGTATAACAAGTCGGTTCTTATTGCGTAGGTCGGTAGCATAGCGAAAAAATAAAAGTATACTTTTATTGGTAAAATATTTTTTAAATCCAGAAAATTGGACTCCAAGCCACTGAAATAAACTGAAACCCTAAGCTAACCGTCATTCTCCGAGTCTAAAAAGGTAATTGGGAAAAACTTATGATTTTGTAGCAAGTTTTCGTTTTGTTCTATTCAGAGTCGAAGACTACTTAATCTTATCTTAAGTAGCCCCATATTTTAAACAAAGGACTTATCTAAAAATTAATAGAAATAATAAACTCTACTCCCAAATCCATCCAATTTTGGACTGAACGGCGCAACCAATTCTTGTAATTCTCAAACATCCAATCAAAAAATGCACAAGCTGTCAATTTCTTATATTTATTAGAATTCTCAGGCTTTTTCAACTTTTAGCACTCAAAGTCAACAGTCACAGTTCAGCAGCAACTCTATGTCAGTTACTTTTTACATTATTCCAGCTTAGACAGTACCTTATGATAATCACGCCCAATTTTGACTAGGTTTTTTTTTGTTTTGTTTTTTAAGGTAACAGCAATATGCAGCACATACGCGATATGCTCAAGGTTTCGGCATACCACAAACGATTATCTGCATCGGTGCACGCTCAACGAATCTGGGCAGGAAAGAGCCGGCTTGTGCACCATTGGACCAAGTAGAACAATACCAGGCGGTTGAAGTACAAAGCATCGCACTTTATTAACTACTTGAGATTAAGACTGATAAAGAGCTAATCCCTGACGGTCGGCAACTGAACTGCACTCAAAGTGGCATTGAATGCAGAGTGGCTGTACTCCTACACTGGTCCATATTCGGTAGCTATGTCGGTGTAATAAGCATAACAATATCGTTGTCCGCCCAATTGACAAGCCAGGCCACTGAAAAACTATCTAACCTTCGGCTACATAAAATGGATCACAGAACTATGTATGGTATGTGTGTGTCTATGTTGTTTGCAGCCAAGGTGAGATCAATAGCAGCAGACACAGACTAGGCTTATCGCTCATATTGACGCGTCCCTCACTCTTACAGCGCATCCCAAAAAATAGATCTAGTTCCATATTCATCCACACGTCACTGCACTTTCGCTGCGAGAGATCTTCTGTCGAGGACGTTCAACGTCATCAACTTACTATCTATTGCAGCTGCCTTTGATCATTGTAGCGTAATTTTAAGCCAAATTGGGCTGCCTTTTGGTAACTGCCGACGCTATATGTAAGGGTGTAGAAAAATGAGACCTGGTGCCAATGTCAGGGCTCCCTTGGCGTTGCTCTGCCGCACTTACTCAATGGTTTAGTGTGAACTTGTAACATCTTTCCTTGGGCAACGTTGGGCAAGATCAAAGACGTTTGGGTACATTTTTGGTTTTTTTTTTATAAGCTACTGGTATTTAATGGGATTTCATTTTAACGCTTTGTTTATAGAAGAACGTAGTTTTTTTATGCATGCTGGTTTTGTTGAAGCTTCAGAGGATATTGGGATGTAGGATTGCCGATCAAAGGCCTTCATGCTGCTAATTATATAATACAAAGAAATTATAAAATGTTTTAGGAATCTCGACTTTATATGCAGCCTTTAACTTCATAATGTACTAAAAATGCTCATTGTGGCTTCAATGTGGATAGATTGAATTAGTTAGTTGCTCCACTAATAGAAGCTTAAAGAATTTCAAGTGACTTACAAGAGGTTATTAAGAAAACAATAAATTTCGAAAACTTAAAGTTTCATTATTAATGTCAGAAAAAATATATCTAATATATAAACCGATGAGGGCTGCTATGTTCGACCACCTATAACACCATTAAGTAGTTCCATGCCTACTTTTAAATATAATTTTGAGCACTTCCCACCTTAATACTATAAAACTTACGCCTACTTCAAAATAAAGTAAAAATCTAAATAAAACTTTTTATGACCATGAATTTCGAGTCTAAACATTTTACCAACATTCAAAAAATAGATGTAAGTTTTGGGAATACATAAGGTCCAAAGTTAAAAACCCACTTTTGCCAAAACCTTTATGAGTTTTAAGATATTCTTGAGTTTTGATAGCCTCTTAAGATAGATCATCTGTGACAATATTAAATAGATACCTGGACAGCTGCATTATTTACGCCTTTCAGAATTTGGAGCCTTTCCGCTCAATTGCAGCCAAAGTTGATTTCATTTTTTCAAACCCAGAGATGCCATCTACAAAAACAGCTGAGAACAAGCCTACCCATACAAAATCTACGTTTTTCCATAACAAAAACATACAAAAAAGAGAAGAAGCATTAAAACTAACAAGTAAAATTGTCAACAATGACAAAATGATGGTTATCCTTTAACGAAGCAGCTTGCGGCAAACCCAAATCTCATTTGCCATAAACAATTTGAGCAAAAATTGTTTAAGCACTAGTAAAAATAAACCAACAAAATTCTATACAACCGCAAACTGTACGCATATGTCAGAAAATGGAGCAAAAACGAAAAATCCTTTAAGCACATATCTTTCAAAGAGACAAATAGAATCGGGGCAAACAAACATCGGGTCTGTCGCTTGTCTTGAAGTGAAATGAAAACAAACCCAAAATGGAACAAACTGTAAAAACAATTTGCGTTTTGTTTCAAATATACAAGGATTACACATAAGAACATCAAGTACCATCTCAAGGGTCGGAATCGGCATCAGCGTCGATCTCACGACAAAGGCGCACAAATTGCACTTGATTTTTAAGTAGGTGATTTCTATTATGCGAGACATTAGCTGTCATACAAACGCCCTATTCAAGCCCAAGGGCCCAGCCGGCTAAGCGCACTTGATTAGAATATACCATATATACTTGTTGTATGCGCGTAGCGCACATATGGCCCATAAAACCAAAGGAACTCGAATACTTCAAGTACCTCATTGTAAGTGTGACGCCGGTGCCAGGTAAGACAATAAAGCCGCATTCCAAAACGCTGAGCTGCTAGGTATGCGCAGTATCAATGGTTTAGCTGCATGGGAATTCGCAGGAATTCCCCAATACTTTTCATCAAATTATGGCGGATCATAAAACCCACACACATTAATCGCTACTAAATGCGCGTCATTAGTCAATACACATGAGTTTTGCTAGTTCCAGGAAGCACACGCCGTAGGTTAAAACGCAACATTTCAACGGATATACATAACTCACTCGTTGCACTCGTAAAATCCTCTAATGAGTTGGCAGCTTGGGCGTCGCGTGAAATCGTGATTAATGGACTTAGTGCGTGGGATTTAATGTAGATCGGTTAGTTGAGCTCAAAACAGGTAGTCAATGAAACTTTGGAAAGCTGGCCAGCCAAGTGCTGGCTCATGGAATATATAAGATAAAGAGCAATCGCAGCGCATAACCTTGAATAATTCTGCAGACAATAAATTATCGCTAATTTTTCCAACTTGTCTCTATACTTTCAAGCATATATCAAATAATGTATGTTTTGGCATATACTTTACTAACTCACATATTATTTTTTATATAAAAAACAAATTTTAAAAGTGGTTTAAGTATACATTTATAACGCTCTTAAGACAAGCATGACTTTATTTAAGTTTCTCCTAGTACTATGGATCGCTTGGTTGCAGAAGGAACATAGTTTTTGCAAGTCGAGAGAAATCATTTTAAAATCAAAGCGATTTCTTCTTGCGATTTGAATCAATTTTTCAAAGCAAATTAGAAGATAACTTAGATTTCAAGCGAGGGTAAACGGCTCTGGTTAGATCAAATTATAAAGTTTACAATGCGAGATTTATAGCCCATTAATCAAAATATTATTCCTAAGCGATGATAGCTATTGTGGTAAGCTACTTCTAATATAGATTTGAGCATTTGTTGCACATTTTTTCTCAAAAAGTGGTAAGCAAGAGCTTGGAAAAGTCACAGTGTTGCCGTCAGACGGCGAAAGACAGTTAGTTGGCCCATCTAATGATTTAAAAAAAAAAAATAATCAAAAAATAAAAAGTATTTAGCCAAGTGTATATTAAAAATAAGTTGTTACTTTGCATAAACCATTTACACGTTAGCTTACAAAAGCCAGTTACCCTTCACACTTCAAGGTTATTTCACTTTTCCTTTATTTTTTGTCTAAGACGTCTTATCTTCATAATTAACAATCGTTCAGTGGCATAAGTTTTTTTCTTCAAAGCACACTAATGTTGTTTTAATAACTTAATAAAAATAAAATTGTTTGTTCTTGGAAAATAATATTCAAACCAGAATTTCTTCAAAACACACACAGACACCACAACCGTTTTTCAAACGTAATTCCGGTCTTAAAACCTACAAAAAAAACCAACCAAAAGTAATATGTACATAAAAAACAAAATATTTATGCCTACTTCATTCATAAGATTTTTATTTTGTGGCGCCTGGCGCCAAACAAATTTTTTTCAACTTTGCGTGATGCAGCAAGCAAAGAGTTGGAAGTAAGTGTATCTAAGTGCGTGTGTATGTGAATGTAGCTACGTGCGTGCTGAAACGCATGCGCTTGGATGCATTTGGAAGCACTTGACTTGCAGTGCCAACAATTTCATTAACTTATTGTTGTTGTTGTTGTTGTTGTGATTGTGATGGTGGTTCGGGAGTCATTTTGTTTGGGGGCTTTTAACTGAATTTCATTTATTTAGCGTATCGCTCATAATTGTTTTTATAGTTTTGCATTAGCGGCAAACGCCTTGAGGGCACGCGCTGATAACTCGCTTCATAGATAGATACAGTACAAATGTATCTATTACTTAGCTATAGGACACACAGCAGCTGTAACTTTAAATTGAATATCAGTGTTTTTGCCAGCTGCCAGCTATAGTCGCGTGCTATGAAGTGTAACCAAAAAAGATGACAACGTTAAAGATGCCAATTGTACCGTGCCGTCAACGGAGTAAATATTTTTATATTTTCAAGTATAAAATATGGAATTTTTGCTTGTACACAAAGACCATAATGTGTTAATTTTGGGATAAATTTTAATAAACATAATAATAATGTAAAGAAAATTGCGGTGTGAAGTGCAAATATTTGTATACACTTACTTCTGAAAACAACTATTTAGTTTCGAAAACCTAACTTTGCTTATATTATAATAATTCGTTACAAAATATTTAATAAGGTTTTGATATAAGTAACTTTATAAGCCTGAGAGAAAAATTACTGGGTTGGAACGATTTGCTAGCAAATCCTTTAAAAAAAAAGTCCCAAATTGACATTAACGTTTGTTAAACATTTTTTAATGTATCTAGAACATTTTGTACAAAAATTTTGAAAAGAATTCACGTGGTTTATGTTATGGGAGGTGGACGGAAAAAAATATATATGTACAAAAATTTTGAAAAGAATTCACGTGGTTTATGTTATGGGAGGTGGACGGAAAAAAATATATGACGTCAGAGACATGTAAATGGCATACCTGCCAATAAAGTTGGAGACAAAAAAAAATAAAAAAGACCAAAGCAAGGAAAAATAGTTTTGTAAAACTAATACAAGAAGGGTATCATAATAATGAATAAATAAATCAGCATGTCTACGATATCCAGCAAATGTTAAATACTATAAATTACAAAATAAAAAGCTATTACAATATTTTTACTACTACGACCCAAACGTTGGGAAAATAGATTTATATATAAAGAGACAGTCTTTTTTCTTACAAAACCAACAAACCTTACCTTTGGAAAGTGTATTTTATTGGAAATATTCCAGCCACCCACTCAAAAATAACTTCAGCTATATATAGTATTGTATCTTTTGTGACCAGTCATTGTTGATCGACTTTAAGCTGTTTTTTTACATTTATGGGTCGCTGGGCAATATGTATATAATATACAAGTGCTTCAGTACTTACTACTATATTTATTCATTTATTGTATTATGTGCATTATATTTATGTTCATTCCCAAGCAAAGTCGTGTGTATATTGACACTTTTAATTTACGTTAACGTCAACTTGTCTGAGACTGGAACCGAGACTGAGACGAAGAGTCTCTCTCGTCTGCGACGACTTCTGCTGTTATTGTTAACTAAATATTTTGTTATTCCCATATGTAAATGTTGTTTAACGACTTTGCATGAATTCATTTGTATGTATTTGTGTTTATTGTGCCTTTGATTGAATATGCAAATGCATTTTCACACGTTTTGCGTTTGGGCTACAAGTCACCAGACATGAACAATAAAGATCCAAACTTAAAGATCTTATGGTAAATATTGCAAAGCTCGAGCTTTGCGGGTCTGATCAGTGTGTGTCTGTCTTCATCAGCACCAACAGCTGCTACTTATTACCACCTCAAGGCAGGTTAAAACTTATGCTGGTTCAGGATATGTGTATGGCTGAATACCTTAACTTAATCTTTACGAGCTGTTTATTATTGAATATTAATATCGTTTTTAGTAACTTGTATTTTGTGCAAAAAGAGTTAATTCAAGAGCTTAAGCGCAGCTAAAAACTAGTTCGCTAAATGCTATTAAGTTTTTACGACACAAATATGCTATTAAAAATGTTGAAGAATTTTAAACCTATTTGACTTTGCTGGTTCAGGAACTAATTTAGCTAGAACACAAAAATCAAGCTGGTTTGGGTAACTTTTTATACCCATAGGGTTGATTTGGACATTCTATAGGTATAAGCTGAAGAAGATTTGGCAGTCCATCAATTGGTTGAGCCATGTTCGAAAGACCGTCCGCCGCTGCCAATCTTAACAAAAATCATTTCAATATGTGAATGAATGAAAATAAGCTCTTGTTAATTTTGTGATAATCCAAGTTACGAATTGTTTTCTCTGTTTTTAATTTATTTGTCAAAATTTATTTTAATTTCTTTGCATTTCTTAAAGCCTACATCAGATATGCAATTCTTCGTATTTTGTTTTAAAAAATATTTATTTTCGATGAAACTAAAGGTTTTAAAATTCAAGAAAATGTGACACTTTACATCTTGAAGGAGTCATTTTTAAAAACAAAGCTCACACTACTAATGGACAAAAAAAATATTGTAATTTTAGCCTCTTAAGACTGTTAACGATATTGGGTAACAATTTTCTAGATTTCTAAGATCTCTAGCTAAGTTTATAGCCTTAATGCAAAACAACTTTAAGATTCGTAACTACGCTACCTAACAATATCTCCATCAGGATCTTAACTATTTGAAATAATAGTTCCACATATTTCCATTTAGGTGTCAGTATTACCCATATTTTGCCTTTAGTATCCCAGCTGTTTACGTTAACTTTATACTGCACCGCCCATTTGTCTTTCTTCGTCTAATACTTTCAACAGATTTATGCAGCCTTTTATGGAAATAGAGTGTAAAAAATAATGCTAAAGTGGGCATAGTCGGGTCCACAACATGTTCTGACAGCTAGCCGGAGCAGACTTGAAGATCTCTAAGCAGCAGTATTTATCTTCTTTTTTTTAGTTTCCCAGATATGGAACGACGTTTACCTGTCAAATGTTGCACTCGCATACGAAAATGATGGAGTGAAGAGTTTTAATTTTATGACGCAGCAGCAAAGGAGACGACCAAATCGACGCCGTCTTCGGACGAGTAGGAAATGCAGAAGACGGTAGTCAAGTAACCGGCGATGAAGATGGCGCCAAGAAATTAACAAAACGCGCCACAATAAACACAAAATGCACAGTTTGAGTTATAGGTTTAAGGCTAAGGTAAGTCATCTATGTAGTACAGGATATGTTCTGTGCCATAATCTGGGCGTTGGCTGCATGACAAGGCTGTTCCGTGCAGATCTAGTTAATTTTTTTCAACACGTTCGAGTTTAAAGCTTGTTAGCTTATTAGAATTAATTGACTTGGTCTAAGCAGAAAAACCACTAAAAGATTCATTCAATAAAACCCAAATCGTTACCAAAAACGAGTATAACAAACAACAGCTAACAACTCTCTATTAAGCTGTGGTCAACACTTTCCCACAAAAGTCCATTGACATCTTGCAGCCGATACCAAAACCGATTGTGCTACAAAGACTGTGATCAATGCGTATCTATAAAAACAAAAAACGATACAAGATTCGTATCTAACAACAACAAGACTGTAAATTGCTATAAGGTCTGTGTATCGATCGTTACAAACACACAAAGTTAATTACATATGCCGAACACTTAAGACTTTGAAAACAAAACTAACCTAAACATTTTTACGAGCGAAATTTGTAATCATTACCACATTCATATGCAAATGACCAACCATATCTATCTGTATCTGTATCTTAAGCTATGTATGTATCTATGACTTTGTTTCTTATATCTTTGGTGTTAGCAGCTGCTCAAACGGCAGCTACCAAGTCTGTCGCTTCTGTTGGCCAACTGTTTGGTGTTAAAAGTACCGTATTGTTTACCATATATGTATCTCTCTCCATATATAAATACATATATATAAACTAACTATACTATACAAAAGGCCATATAAAAAATTGCCTCCGAAAAACAACATGCTGTGTGTTTGTTGGCGATAACAAAGCTGTACGCCACCATTTACCCCTAACCCTTTGTCACGCTGCCCCTTTAACTACGTATAGCTTTGCCACTAATTTATTAAATGTATGCATCTTTAGTTTGAATGTGTGCATATGTGTATCTGTGTGTAGTGAACGCGTGTGTGTGTTGTCCACAAAAACATCCAAACATAAATTTTCAATGCGACAAGTTTTAATTTCAGCTTTGGATGCTGCTTCGCATTATTAACATACTCTTATCAAGAGTTTAGTCAGTTTGGAGCGCTAGATATGACAAAAATGTATCGAGCAAGGTAAGCCTAAGTCTACACCAGCGGTCAGGCTTATCCAAATTTAGTTTCAGTTCTCTTCAAAAGATAAATGTATGTTACAAATACTTTTGCCATAAATTTAAGAAGTTTCTTTAAATTTTATTTTCATGTAACAACTTATTGAATATATAAATGCTTATTGCTCTGCATTATTTCAACAATCTGAAAACATGTTTTTAAAGTTTCCCTATTGTATTTATTTTGATATAATGTGAATCCAATTGGATGTACGTGATGTGACGAAATAATCTAATGGGAATTTATATATTTTAATATATAATTTTAAACTAAATTTGTCTTTACTTTTTTAAAAAATATTTTTGCTATAAATTACAATTATAATGTTTCAATACCACAAACCACCAAATTGACAAACATTTCAGACAGTCGTTTTTGGCAGAGTATCTGAAATTCGTTTGCCACAGTTAGCCTTTCGATAACTTTTGTGTTGTTCAAATTGTTTTTGGTTACTGTTGATTTTCACTTTAGCCCAGTAGCTGCTCAGGTTGTGAAAAAGCTTAAATTTTAATCAAAATTAGATCTTTATCTTACCGCAATTTATTTGCTTTTTAACAAATATTTTCATGCTCTTTCATCTTACTCTAACCTAGCTACCTATCTCTATTGTTTCCTCTTTTGGCTGCTCCCTTCGTTGAGGCAGCTCTATTGTGTATCTGTGTGAGTGTAATAGTGTGTATCTATGTTACAGTATCTGTGCGTGTGCTTTGTTTTCGGGTCTTATTGTAAATATTTAAGCTTTTGACGCCTCACATGGCAAGAGACTGGCGTGCAGCTTGACAATACATATAGCTCCCTCCCGGCCTCTTTTCATTGCAGTGGCATATAAATACTTCTCGCTTCAGATTCCGCCATTGAATTGTGTGCGCGAGTTTGTGTGTGTGCAAGCGTGTGTGTGTGTGTGTCATTGTATCTATGTGTTGATTTAACGCCATATTTGTTTCCATTTATGTATTTTGTGGTTTAGGGTGGTGTTTGACACTGAAGGTTGTTCCTGGACATTGTGATACGTAAACTGATGGCCTAAAAGCAAAAATATTGTTTGGGCTTTATTATATAAAACATATCGAAAAATGTACAAGTAGCCAAGGCACAAATACTACTTTTTTATGGACACTTGGTTCAACTTACAAGGAAGTTATAAGCGATATTTAATGGCGATAAGTTTTAAATTCATTTTTTTGGTAAATATAAGCTTTATTAAATATTATGAAAAATTAATTATTTCTAAACTTTGGTAAATACATATTGGCCAGCTTATCGAAAAACTGTTTTACTTCGGAAGCGTAAAAGCAATTTCAACTAATCAAATTATATTAAATTTAATTTGTGCTAATTCAATTATAATTGATTTTGAATATTCTTAATCGTTACAATATTTTCAAAAATTTTTGACGTTAATTCAACAAATGCAAATGCAAGTACTTTCTTTCAAAAATATAAGTTAACAAATTTAAGTACAAGACAAAGGAATTGCTACATTAACAATAAATTAATTTCAATCCAATCAAATCCCATTTGAAACACTTACCAACTTAGCTATACTAACAACACTTGTTTTTCTACGTAAATGAACTACTCTTATCCCATTATCAACAGTTTTGTTGTTGTTTTTTATTATAGTCACATTCCTGCTAATGCGCCTATACCTAAACAGATATAGATACAAGTTTCATGGAAACATTTGCTCCATAAAAGCGAAAGTCTTGACGCCATTAAAGTGCATAATCAACCACAAAGAGCACAGCGCAAAGAGCTGACAAAGTGTCAACTATGACTAGTGCCATAAGTACACAAGACACGAGATACTCTCGAGTTCTAAGCAATACGATCTATTTGGTTATTCTATGAAGCGGTGAAGAGCACCTAGAGGCCAAGTCAAATAGAAGCACTATACTCAGAACATGATCCATGACGGCATTGCCAGTTACAAACAATTTTTTAACACTAAACTTAGAAATGGTGCTACGACTGTAAAAGATAAGGGCACTGCGGAGGGAGAACCTCTAGGTTGTGTGCTTGAGATTAAAGCATTTCCTCTTTGACGTCAAACATTTTGTGGCATTTTTACTAGTTGAAGTTGCAGATATAAATGTGAAGAGTCTATTAGGTTCGAATGGTCGGTTTTGCACAAAAGAAAATTTCTTATACTATTTCATGAGAGAATCACAAAAATTGAAGCTGCCATGATAATATTCGATAAGTTAATGCGTTTGGCGTTCGATTACGGTGTAGCAGTTTGCTGCAAGTTGGAGTTTTGGTTAAAGTATTTTAAAAACGAACTCTGAATCTAACTCCATTTGTTTGTGTTTGATGATATGAAAAGGTGGAATTTCTTTCTCTGGTCGAAGCTAACCAAAAGGGCATTCCAACTTCGATTCAACTTATAAAATTTACAAATCTGTATATCTCTTTCGTTCTTGTTGTTGTTATCAGACTCGGTGTACTTAGCCGCAACATTGAAATTGCTCACTCATGCCTATTTATGGCTCTGGAATCGCTCTGGAGCCCCGCTCTGGTCAGCAACGACAGCGACAAAATGTTACCCCGCAGCTATATTGCTATGATGGCTGCCAATCAAAGCCAAAGTGCCGCCATTATATAAGATAATTTCTTTTTTAGGTAGCCAAAAAGAAGAAGCCGTCAAATTGTTACACATAATGGATGTTTTTATCAGCGAAATGATTTTTTGACTACTGGACTTGATCTGGGACTCTTCATCTATTGTTATATCGCTTTGGAATCGTTTTGATGCTCTTGGCCTTTGTTGTGCCATAACCATTCATTGCCCGGCAGCGTCAAATTTTGTTCGAATCGGCGTGACTTTGATGTCAACACGTGGCCATTGAACTTAATTCGTTGGAATGACTACCATGTCTATGTAGGTATATATCTTACGCATATATTGGCCATATATTTTGTTAATCAAATGCATATTGAATTTAAAATTGTTTAAATTAGCTTAAGTGTTTTTTATATATATTTTAATATAGAGCAAACACGTGGGTCTCAAATAAAGTGATTTGCTTTTGGCAAACTTTCTCGAAGCGTTTTTCGGTTCGTTATTTATTTGAAGCTACTATTATTGATTGATTTTTCTGTCACTAACATGCACTTTCCCAACACTTTCAAAATGTTTAAAGGAGTTATTGAAAATAAGTATTTTTGCAATTTTATAAATTTGTTTATATAATATTTTATATATGACGAACCAAATTTCCTAACAAATGAAAGCTCCTAAAAAGCGTGTGAAAATAAATGATAACAATAAGAAAAACAATGTTTACTCAAACCCAAAGAGTGAAAGTATAAATGGCAAACAGGACTTCAAAAGAAACGTCTTAGATAGTAAGGGATATGCCTATCTATCTGTATTAAGGTGAATGAAAGTGGAGCATGATTAGTATAATTGACAAAAATGTAAACAGAAATTACAATTATCTATTGAATGCCAAAACGCATACATTGATAAGTCGATAACTTACAAAAATTGAGAAGATACGTTTATTATTAACCATCTAAAATGTTGTAAATCATGATGGTAGAAATGAGGCATACAGAGCAGGTGGCCTATAATTAAATTGAAAGATGAAGTTTGGCCGAAAATAGGAGGTGGACTGGCAAGCAAGTCTTAAAATTTACATGCGTTTTTTAAGGTTACTCATATCTTTGAAAGAGAGCCTTGTATCTTCACAAACATGTAGCTGTATCAGTAAAGATTACTCTCCTAGCTAAATCTAGAAGACCAAGTAAATTCACATACGTTTATGCGTACCACACAACTAGAAATTTGTTCGAATGCCCTTTGCAAGGTTACCACAGCAAAAAAAAAAAAAACATATAAAAAACCTCAGCGCCAGTAGCCACTTGACTATGCATATAATATTGTAATAACTGAAGTACCTACACACAACAGAAGCGCCTCTCAACGTAACTCTAACTCTCAGGCTCATCTTAAATCATCTTGTCTCAGTGCGTCGCCAGCAACTTTGGCACTTAAGTTGGTCTGAAGCGCGTAAAGTAGAAACATTCATATATGGTCTGTGTTCAATCGACTCATAATAACATTTCATTTTTATTTGCTTATGATAATTTGAGTGCAAACAGCGAGTAGAGACATGAGAGGTCTACCGATCGGTAGTCTGTCTCTACGTAGAGCAGAAATGTTAAGTAAATTTGTTTTAGTGCCACCCGTGAAACGTAACGAAACACACGATTAAACACCTCTCAATTATATGTGGGGCATGGTTATAGCTCGATAAAGCCAAGACTAGGCAGTGCGGCAGGGATACAGGGTGAGTTCCGACACATCATCAAGTGGCCTACGTGAACCATTCAAAGCTGTTAAGTGGGCTAAGGCTGCCTATGGAGTTTCATATGTTGTTGATGATGATGAGCACGATGATTTCTTTTCATTTAATGTATTTTTAAACTATGCGAAGCTACTGTGCCTACGAGTTACCTGTTGATTTTGCTTGTTGATTGAGTCACTTGATTTGCATACAAAAGTCGATTTGCATGCCAGACGGGCACAGACCCATCGAAAACATCTTTCAACGCTTCATGTTGTAATAATAAATTTCAAGTGCTGAATGCTCAGCCAGCAGTTGTTTAAGTATGCGAGTATCTACTGTATGTAGTAGGCGCTGGAGACGTATCTTTAAATATGTATAGCTAAAAGTTTAAATCAATATATTCGATCTACTAATGTTGTTGTTAATAGTCTCATATTTTCCATGGAAAGTTACATTTCGTTAAAGTGTATGCAAATTTTAATTTGTAAGGCCATGTGAGAAGATTCTAGACATAAGTTCATTTTGGTCAACACAAAGGCATACATATCTTGCAACCATAGCAAGTCGGAATTGTATAATTGAAACTTCAAATATAAATGAATTCTTGCAGAAAGGTTGAAAAAGTGTAAAGTGCGGATTTTTTTTTTTTCGACTAAAACTTTACACAGTTTCTTGATAACTACTGAGAATGAATACGTATTTGTGCCAGGACTTCAACAGTCGCAGATACTCCTTTCTAGTTATAGCCACAAGAGGTTCAAACTTATCGATTCTGCGGTTTTCCAATAGGTGTCTTTAGGGATAAGTGCTGGTTGATATTAATCGACTGAAAACTATATAAAATAATCTTAGATACCCGTATACATTATTGCAACAGAAAATTTGTGGATATTTTTGTATCCTAAATTCATTGTTGATAGAAATTTCGAACACATTTCTAGTCAAAGAATAACGCTCGAAGATGCAGATTTAGGAACATTACTTACCCTGGATGTGTGTCAAAGGCAACATTAAATGGCAAATTAATTGCACGAGACTGAGCATGCAGTGTCAAAACACGTCAAAGTCATGGGCATGATTTAGAAGCAAGGACACTGGGCTTGGTAAGACTTGTAACCGTAGAGATGTAGAATTGCTTCTCCAAAGGCAATATCAATACGGAATTTTTTCATTGCATTTTAACTAAAGACGAATAATGGGTCCATTGCGATATTTCCAAGTGCAAAAAGGCTTGGGGGAAGCTCAGACATGTCTTTGTCTAGGTGTGATATATTGTATTATGAGCTGCTGAAGCCAAGTTAAACTAAGACGATATTAAAAGCAAGTAAGGCTTTCAAGCCGAGAAAACTTATCTGCCATCTGTCACGCCGTGTACCATCTTTTGTAACAGCCATAGTACAAAATCTTCCAAGCTAAAATTTTGAAGACATTTAAATAAAAAAAGACTCTAGGCAATTTCCTGTCTACATATCGCCTTCGACAATTCTTGCTGATTCAACGAACAGCAATGCTCCTGTGCAGCGCCGCACAATGAAAACCTAATTACCAAAGGTAAACAATTAAAAATTAACAATTAGGAAATGGCTACCTGTTGTCCTGCTGTTGTTGTATTTAATACAAACACAGCAGAAGTACAGATACATTAGTCAAACAGTAGGCATTAGGTTAAGAGGGGCTCAGTCAATTAGATGGGTGCTGACAAATTGCGCACCAATTGTCCTAATTGCTTTCCAATGGCAAAAATAAAACAGAATAATGAAGGAATTGGAATTTCAAACCGGAAATGTGCGCGACCAAATGTGAAAATGTGGCGCATAAATTTTCCAAGTCAAATGGTTGTTTCTATTTCAACGCTTATCAGTTAAACTGAAAATTATGCGCGCTGACGTGTGGCTTTTTGTTCTTTTAAATTCTGGGCAGGCTGACAGTTCCTAGGCATAGACCCCGGGCCAAGTGCTGTATAAATTAGCTTAGAGACCATTTACTTGAGCATTAACATTTTCGCAGTAATGCAAACGGCTTTCGGCGTTTGCATAAGATAAAATATGTGAAGAAGGTTTTGTTGTTTTGCCATATTGTTTAATTACTTAAGATCAGCTAGCGGAAGTTGTGTTGTTTATCTTCTAAGTCCCAGATACACGCGACTTGCTTGTGTAAATCACGTTTTGGTCTTGGAAAAATTAAAGTATTATAAAATTTGGCGAAAAGCCTAAAATTCAGCGCAATAGAAATTTACAAGGAATTTTAAAATATTTCTGTCTTGTTTAAATATCAGACTTAACATTTAAATGTATTTGTTTCTTATTGTCTTAATTACTAGCCTTATTAAGTGAAACAAAATTTTGCAGCAATATGAAAAATCTTAGTTCTTTAACGAATTACAAAAAGTATTATGGAAAGAATTCATTATATAAATCAAACTAGTAGCAAACAGTTTCATGTTTTCTGCTTAAATTTGTTCATCAGTAAAAATAATAATGGCCACTACCACCTTATAAGTACCCAAAAGAGTGTTAAGACCCCAACCCCAAATAAAAGTGTACGCTTATGCTGCGTATGCTTATTATTTTTTTTTACTAATTAGTTTTCAACGCATTTATATACGACATGCGTTTCCGCAAGTTAAGCAAATGTTATGCCATGTTCAAAAAATGTCAAATTTGTTCGGAAAAATTGTTTGTACCCAAAAAAAGGCAAAGAAATAAAATAAAAATCTATCAAACTACCACCTGCATGGGGGTAATGCCGGCATATCAACGCCTGGATGACGCAGCGTTCGAAATAAATGAGCAGCAAAACGGCAGCAACAAGAAACCACAACAACAATAACTACATCATGGAGTTAAGACAAGAGGACCACCATGATGTTATGGCGTCTACAAATGGGCAAAGCATACAGACATAAATTTACAGTATAAAAAATAAAAGATGCCAAATAAAACGAAAAACAATTTTGATCATGATGTATAATTAAAAGGCAGACGCAGAGAAACACACGCAGAAAATTCAGCTACAACATGTTGCCCGCCAGTGACATAGACGGCGGTATGCAGGGGGTCAGTTAGATAGCTACAAAGTAGCCAAGAAACAAAATTAAGCGTAAAAAGTTGATAGCAAGTGTAAATCTATTGAGAATGAGTTTCTCGAAGCTATGATATAGTATCACAACAACAAAAAAAAACCCAAAAACAATGCGTAAATGCTCACCTGGTTGATTGTCAAATATTTTGAATAAGATTCAAATTAAATTTCATACGTAAAGTTGTCATCGTAGGAAATTTGGAGACTAGCTTGGAAAACTATATAAGTATGTTTCGAAAATAAACAACTTTTTTAAAAGTGAATTTTAATAGGATCTTAAAAACCAAAAAATACTTGCTGCATCTTTTTAATCTTAAATTAAATACTTTTGAAAATTTATTTGAAATTGAAACAAGCTTAACTTACATTGTAAATACTCTATCCCCATTGCACGCGCACGCAATAAGCTAACCACGCCACTGCTGCCAGCTGACTGTGCAACTTCGCACTTAAAAATTAAGTACAATTAGAGTGCGGCGGCTGCTGTTTGCTGCAGCAACAAAAGAGATAGCGCGATCAGGGCGGAGCCAACGCACAACACTTGTGTGATTTTCAAAATGGAGGCGCCTAACACGAGCACGTCAGAGAGAGCAAGCTAGTTGGCAGAGCGCAAGCAACAGCCAATGGTAAAAGCGCAAGTGTGTTTTTTTTTTGGTATTTTGTATATGTAGCTGTTCGTAGTAAGCATCGATCAATGGCTTGGAAACTCGTCAAGCTCGTTCCAAGCGGGTACTACGTCGGCGGCATATCTTTTATTTTATTTTGCTTTATTTTTTGTGTGTTTTCTCTTGCGACTATTAGCAGCATCGGAGACATTTTTAAAACTTGTTCAGTTGATATGCGAACTTAGTGAGCGCAAGTCACGAGTGTCGGCAATATTCATGCTCACGATCATAATGACGTCTTTTAGCACTGTGTTTGTTATTGTTTTTGTACAATCAGCAACATCATCATCGTCATAATCAAATTAACACCCACGCAAATTGAGCGATTTTTTAGTGTGTGTGACTTAAATAGTAGCTGTGATTTGCATAATTAACGCTAATCAAACTCACCTCGTGCCTGCCCAAAAATAAATCACTTCAATTATAAGTTATATATTATACATAAAATTTTAATAGCTTTTGCCGACCATTGTGTACGTGTCTGCCTTTATGTGCAATTGTTTAAGTGACAAAGTTTTTAACTAGAGTGTAAAGTATTTAACCCTAAAATGATTACCATGAACGAGTTGGTGGATCTGCGCATGCAACAACATATAGCGCATGAGATATATCGGCAGCAGATCATGCAACGCATACCAGGTAAGCTGTAGTATAAGAGCTTAAATGTCTTTTTGTCGCGTTTGGGGCGTTTCATTCAGTTTTTATAGATTTGAAATTCATCTAAATGAGATTTTTAGCACAAAACTGTTAGTGTAAAAACCAATCAAACGCTTTGGATTTCAGCTCATTAATGCAAAAATGCAAAAAGCTGTTAAGCATCATTAGCATTAATGGCCATATCATTTGACGCAAATGGAGCGCTTTATGCCTTGGTAACTTGATATCAAGGTTGGTCATTGACGGCGGCTTCTTTATGATCGCTCATAAAGCTAAGTAATGTGGGAAAGTAATCATTAATTTGGCAAATTTTAAATGGAGTTGGTGTATTTTATATGCCCAAAAAACATGAAATGTCTTTTAAGAATTATAATTCGTTGTTTTTGCTGAAAAAGCCATATGAAGTGCATTTTATTAGCAGCAAATGTTTAATTGGAGTTCGCCAAACTTTGCACATGTTAATCACATAATTATTATCCCTGCTCCTATTTAAATATTTAATAATATATAAACAACTTTGTGTACTAATATTGAAGGCGGTTTCGAATTAACTTCCGTGGACTTCAGCAAATCTCTTTAAACCCAAAAACATTTGCCGTATGTACCCATGTGAGATTATCAAAATAAATCCTTAGAAGACTTAATTCAATTTTCCAAAGCAGAAAATGTCAAAGGTTGAGCAAAATCTTAATTGTTTTTTATCCATGACCTTCTTTTAATAGTTACAGACTAAACAGCAGCCTAAAAGCATAAATCCCATAAAATATATTATAAATTCATTCTTATTTGGTTTCTCCTTTTGTAAATTGATCGAATGCTAACAAAAATTAAAATTTCGATAAATAGCGTACTATAGCATGGTAAATTGTGTAAACAGATAAATAAATGCATTTCTTAACTATTCAATATGCATTTTCCAAGCCTCTTTAATATTCGACAAGGATAGGATCATAAAAAGTAATAACCTCAATGCTTCTAGAATACTGGATCAATAAAATATATGGGGGAAATAAATTGATCCCGGTGCCTAAATTCCTAAAATCCGCTTTAACTCCATCTTTATACTCAAATCTTTATCTCTGTAGCAATGATATCTCACATAATATTGAGTTTCGGAAAAATGTTTAAACTTTAAAACATAGGTTTCTACTATGGATCAAACTGAGTCTTATCTCAATCGTTGGTTTAAAATTGGGAAATTTATAAATGAGTTAATTTACCGACATCGTGGTCATTGGTCAGCTATTAAAAACACTTCTAGATTTATACAATTGGATACAATTACGATCTTACTTACGGCTAAACGCCAACTTTTCATTTTTACTCATAATACTTTTCATAACGAACAATCTGCTTTCAGATCCCTTTCCCCCTATGTTGACAATACCCATACCACGGCACGTGATAATGCCGCGTGTCACGCTGCCCGGCGTAGAGATGACGTTGCAAAACGATGAGCTCTGGAAGCAATTTCATCAAATTGGCACGGAAATGATCATCACAAAGAGTGGCAGGTAAGTGTATCGAACGACAAGATCTCCATCTTTCCACGACTTTGATGTCGCGACTCGCGCCCAAAAAACTTTTCAAATGAAATTAAAACGAAGATTGCTTTGGAAAAACAAAACGTAGAGTGCATTATCACATAGCCGACAACGATGATGATGACGACTTCAATGTAGACAACGTTGTGAAAAATAATACTTGTAGAAAAACAACGCTTGGCAAGGGGCATGGCACTTAGAAGCGCCTGAAAAACGCGTTAGATCTTGTCGGCGGCGCTGTTAAACGCTCATTAGACGCAGGCGCCTGCAAATTGTTTACAGCGACGTCGCGACAACAATTTTCACAGGCAAACAAACGGAAGGATACATTGGTCAGGATGTGAAATTTGTATCCGTTGACTGGACACGACAACAGGTATAGCCAGAGCCAACTAAATGGCCATTTTGACTATCACACGAGGCGTAAACGAACAAGTTCGTTGGCAGTTTGCGTGCTCTCGAAGCTGTATCGTGATCGTGTCTCTGTCGTTTTAATGAAATATCAAAGCGCAGCGCCTTGAGATATTATATCTGCTAGATACTGGTTCGTACGTACCAACTACCTAAATAGCGAGTGTCCGGCACTTGTTCAAATGTGCGTAAAGTGGCGTCATCGTAATTTATTGTAGGCCCAGTATGGACCAAAACACAGTGGGACGTCCTTTTAGTCGGCGTTTTTTGACTGCTACGATCTGGCGATCTTGCGTTATGGTTCGCCTGCTGTTGCTGCTGCTTATGGCACAAGTCTTTACTTTAAGGATACTTTGTCGTCGTTGTCGTTTCAACATTCTTGTCATCTTCTATAACAACGTTTTATTGTGGCGCCTGTCTGTTGCTCACTCTTCTCAACTGTATCTGTCAGATATATAGCTAGATATAGAGTGCACGCATACGTTCTCATTCTCTTTTGACAATGACCACAGCCTGTCAGACATATACGAGCAATTTCACACTTGTTTGCGATGCTGTCACTGCGATAACAGCAAAACTCCAAAGGGTTTTCGAAAAAAAGAGACACAAAAAATTAACATAACTTTTTGGTTATATGCAACGCAACAAATTTTGGAGAAACTTATAGCGGCAAAAAGATAAAAACCCAAGACTGTTTCAACTCTTTCCATAAATTATTCATAAGGTCTGCGAGTATAAAATACTTTTTATGCTCATAAAAAATTGTTTATGTGAAATGCGTTGCAGTTGCAGTTGGACCACTGAGACCCACTATGCACTATCTGTATATGTTTATATGGTTATATATGCATAGATCTAAGTTTAAATCGATTTGAATTTTTAATGATTAGGCGCCAGAGCGCCACCGTGTAGCATCAATCGAAACTCCGAATGTTGACCCCCCACCCTCACTACCATTAAAGCTAATTAGTTAAAGCTGTTGCTGCTGGTTTAGGCTTAGCCTGGGTGGTAAAATCCAAGACAAGCTACATAAAAGCCATAGAACAAATGAGGGAGCTACTTATATGTGGGCAAAAGTATTAATGAATGGCTGAATGAAATAGCTTAAAATGAAAATGACTTTGTCACGAAGCTTTTAGGGCTAAAGACAAGATTACAACAGTATAAAATGTTTATGCATGAGCCATGAATCGAGAATTTAAGAGAGCTGGCGAATTGAAAGCGAACTTGGTCTTACTCTAAATTTCATTTTCCCATAATAATTTACTTATTTCATTTTATTATTTAAAAAGACTTCATAATAATGAACTATTATATTATACAATTTTGCGAATTAAAAAAACGACAAAACTGGAAAATTGTTCAAGAATGTCGGCACAGATTTAAAATTTCTTCTAAACCTGTTACCATTAAGCCTGAAATTAATTCAATGACAAAATACTAAACAACAATAGCGCTAACCGCAAAATTGATCTCTTGAATTTAAATAGTCAGATGCAGAGAAGTAACAACGGCATTCTTAAACTCTTCTACCACAAATAGATAGTCTTATGAGCTTTCAAGAGCTGCAAAACATACGCGCAAAGTCTTTGTATTTTTTAACTTGGATCAAAAATTTGCGTGCAATTTATATTCATGAAAATATCATCGGGATTCTCCTAATAAGTAGCTTTACGAATTTAACGATATTTGTGTGTAAAATATATATATTAGCAGAAAATGCTTTTTAAAACACTCTTCGACGAGGTCAATTTCAGTATATTTTTTATACTTTTATACCTGTCTTTATTCCCGCAAAACCCGTATACCGATATTCAGAAGCATGAAATAACTAACGATGCTCGCCACATGCCCCTCAAAATCTCATTTCTATCACACTCTCGAATTACTGCACCTGCATTGAAATATCTGACCCGCTCAGATCGAATTTTGTATCTGTTAATTATGCGCATATACGCGCCAAAGATATCGATCTTAACAAATCGTTTGTCAAAAATGCACAAAGCAACTCTAAAGAACGCATGCGAACCGGCTCTTCATTTGGCAGTTGCTAAAAAAAAAAAACAAAAAAAAAAGTAAACCAAAAATAAAACGAAAAATGAAATTCTAAACCACATAAATGTCGAAATATTTGTATCTGTTAAATGTGTGTGCGTTTGTCTAATGAAATTCAGCAACAACCACAAGCCAGAGATGGAATCAAATTTAATTTAAGCAAACCAAAAATGCCACAAAAGTTAAATTAATTAATCATCGAGCCCAAAAATAAAAAAAAAATAAATAAATAAAAAACAAAAATCATTGCCAAAAAAAAACTCTAAACACATATAAGATACACTAAGAAAAATTTTAGTTTTATGGAATACCAATGTAAGTACAATGGGCACAAGTTAGGCGAATATAGAATGGAATAAAGAACTTCGAAAGCAATAATAAATTCAATAATAGACAAACGACTAGAAGGCAGTGGTTGAATATTATTCGATAAACACAACTGGCATTACAGACAGACATTCACAATGAATTCGTAAAGGAATTTTGATTCTCTAGGAGGATTTTCTTTATTATAAACATGGTTCTTAATATTAATTGCATTTTAATATGCATTAGCGCCAGTTTATTCTTTTATAGAAATTTTAGCATTAGACTTTTTCTTCAGTTTTATGCCCAATTTTTCTCGCAGTGTACACACAAATGCACATACACAGCAGCAAATGTTTTAGGCTGGCGCCAAGTGCCATGACCACCTGCTGCGCCTTGGCAGCAGCGACTGCATCCTTGTTAGCACAGCGCAAACGCGAGCCCTGATCTTGGAGGTAGAGGGTCTTGCAGTGCTGCGTTTGGGTTCGTTTTGGTCCTGCCTTTATTTGTTTTTGCTGCGACTGTGCCTAATTACATGGCTTTCGAATTCGGTACATAAAAAAAATAATAATAAAAAATAAAATAAAAACTCATAATTAAATATTTGTAACGCCCTCGAATAAATTCTTTGTTCTGATGTGCTTGCTTGTCGCTTTCGTAAAATATTACCTAATCTTGTTGACTTTATTTGTGCCGACGTATATTCTGTAACTTTTCTTACTTTTAGACGGATGTTTCCCTCAATGCGGCTGACTGTATCGGGCCTAGAAGAAGAGACTAGCTATTGCATTTTGTTGGAAATGGTGCCCATAGGCGATTGTCGCTACAAATTCTCGGGATCTCAATGGGTGCCCGCTGGCGGTGCTGAGCCACAAAGCCCACAGCGTATGTATTTGCATCCTGACAGTCCAGCCACGGGTGCACATTGGCAGGCACAGCCTATACTTTTCAATAAGGTTAAGCTAACCAACAATACCTTGGATAATAGTGGGCATGTAAGTACACTAAGTGCTTACATAAAGATTAAAATTTTAACATCTTTAACTGCACTTGCAACACCTTTAGGTTGTGCTCGCGAGTATGCATAAGTATCAACCGCGTCTGCATGTCATACGCACCGCTGATCTTGCACAGATTCCCTGGGCTCCTCAACAGGCCTTTGTGTTTCCAGAGACTGAATTTGTTGCTGTGACGGCATATCAGGTAAGTGCCCAAACAATAAATTAATTCAGCATGTAGAAAAAAGGGGTAGAGCCTTCGTCTTGGCGCATAGCTAATTTCTCGTCACTCTCGAATTTAACAATTCCGAGTTCGTGAAATGCGCAATTTTCTGTACTACAGCAACGGATCATTGCAGCAGCTTTCCACACTTCGCCTTATCTGAGCGCAACATCAAAGCTTTCAGAAGCTCCGGCAAAGATTTCGCATTTCCATTACACTTAGTTCCACATTCACATCAGTTGTAGTTCTAACCACACTGCTTTGATCAATATGATAAGTCTATTGGACAACTTGTGTATAAAAAAGCAATTTATGCCAATTCATTGAGCCTAACCAGGTAATTAGTCAATTTTGTGGCAATCGCTCACGCCATAGGTAGCTGGCCAATCTGGCTCAAATTAGCATGTAACGCCCTTTTGTGCAGACGGCGCCTGTTGGTAAGTCAATGTCGAAAGTCAGTCCGTCGGTCGATGATTGTTTTAGGAAGTTAGATAGCCACATCCTTTTTAAATTGAGCGCTTGCTGAGTTTTTGTCTAGATCCCAAGAGTCGTATGTCTCAGTTTCAGTTATGAACTGTCAGCAACGACGCCAGACGGCTGGGCCTAAGATCTCTAATTAGCAAGATCACTTCAACTGATCGTCACAAAAGTTGTCAAGTCATTTTGTTGGGTCACTCGTCTCGCCGTCGTAGGCTTCGTCTTCGTCACCGTCTGACTATGGTGTCAAGTGGCCATGTTACTTAACGCCAGCTACTGCTGCTATTCTGGTTTATGGTTATGCTCATTGGGTGCGCAACAATCGTCATATTTCACGCAATTTACAAGCTTATTATTTGCAACTGTCTGTAGGTTCCCATGACCGCTGCCGCTGCCGCTGCTACTTAACGAAGCCATAATGTTCCATTTCAATTCACAGAATGATCGCATCACCAAGCTGAAGATCGACAACAATCCATTTGCAAAGGGTTTCCGCGAAACGGGACAATCACGCTGCAAACGCAAAATGTCTTCATCGCCAACCGATGAAGATCAAGATCAACCACAGACTCAAAACCAGACAACCCAGTCGCAGTCGCAGTCACAGAATACGCTTGATATGTCGCCAGCAAAATCAACGCTGACAAGCTCCAGCGATGCGACAATCTCATCGATATCTACCGAGCCACAACAGTCTTTGCTCCCCAACAACAACAACAACAGCGACTACGATGGACCACAAATTAAGCGTCTAAGATCAAATGGTTCCGCCTGCTCGTTATCCTCATCACTAGACGGTGCTGAGCCTGGCGCCAGCATTTGCATGCCGCCCATTGCCGGCGCACTATCACCAATACCCGCTGCCAGTTCTTTTATGCAGCATTTCCAACAGAACATGCAAACGCTGCTGCGACCTTCGCTCGTGGACTTGGCCTGCACTTACTTTGGTCGTCCCATGCACCCCGAACAGCAGAACCTATATGCTGGGGCGGCAGGTTCACATTTGTATGCTCCAGCTTCCATTTTACAAGCAGCAATGCCAGAACTTCCTGCTTTAACGCAAAGGCCTCAAGGCATTTCCGTCGAGCAGACGCAGCTGCTGCAACAATCCGATGACTCCACAAATGATGAGCTGGATGTGGGCTGTGAGGCAACTGCACAGCAGCAACAACAACAACAAGACAAACCAGCTGAATCACAAAATTCACCGCCTCTGAAAAGCAGAGGGTTTAGTATATCGGCTATACTAGGTGGAGGCAGTTAATAGTCGGTCGATAGTTTAAGAGGCCTTCGCAAACCTATCACTATGGCCTTCTTCGGAAGCAAATTGAAAATCTCATATTTAATTATTAATTAAATATTAAAATTGTAAATGCTAAATTGATATTATCAAAATTTTTAGTTTCTGATCAAATTATTTGTAAAATTTCTTAAATTGTTGAAATCTTTGGGCTGATTAGAGTTTAAGCTTAGCTCTAAGTAAAGCATATGCTACCAATAAAAGAGAATTTAATAAAAATGAGTTATAAGCATTTAATTTTTTTAACTCCTTGTGTTTTAACTCCCGCTGTGTTTAACTTTAAAGCCTGTACACCCACACTCTGCTGTAGGTAAATTACCAAGATGAACATATAGGCAACACTCTGGACAAGTTAAACCTTTATCTGTGGACCAACATCTAACGGCAGCAGACGCCAAAACTAGAAATCACAACTTCCGCTAGACATTAATCCCAACCAATTTACAAGATAAACGATAGAATTTCAACAACATCATCAACAACTACATACTAAACTATCCAGACAACGATGATGACGACGCCGCAGCATCCAGTCATCCATTAGCCACACAAAAAGATGAGTTCGTCTACTACATAATTTGTTTGCAATTAAATAGCTCGACAAGGCATGAAATTCGGTTGCAGCCCTATAAGATGGCAACAGTTGCAAGAGCAGCAGCAGCTCACCAGCTCAGAAGCAAAGACCCTAGAGACCTAGAAAATATTTATGAAATGGGCAGATACCAAAACGTAGTGCATATAAAGATCAACAACAACGGCGCTGACGAAGATCTTAGTTATGTAAGTGCGGTTTGTTGTTTCTGCATTTTTTTCGTACAGTTTTTCCCTAAAAAGCAGCCAATAATGAAGTTTACGATGACATGGCGTCACCACCCACGTCCATGTCAAGCAGATCCAACTGTTGACTGATGTAACGAAATGGAAAGAAGGGCGTGTAGCCACTTGGTTGGGCCATGGGTACATGTAGTCAGTCACTCATCTAGTCAGCATTACAAACAAACAGGCGTTTTGAAAACAAGCAGTGTGTCTTTTAGACTATGAAATACCCTACGCATTACTTAGTACTTTGTGCAATATCCACGAATGCTCTAGGCCGGTTTAATAATAAATTATTTAAATAAATATTTTTTATGATTATCACGCTGTGTAATCAATGGGATTTTTGGTTAAAAATAAGTGCTGGTGGTATGGATTTCTTTGATTCTAAGCTTTGCTTAGTTGTGCCATACGAATGTAGAAACCAGACAGCCAAAATTTTATTTTCGTCATGGACCTCTTGTGCTTAACGATAGTGCTAAAAGCCAATTGAGGACTATATCCAGCAAAATCTATTAAAAAAAAGGTTAGATATGATTTAAAAATCATTTTTTAATTGATGACCTTTTTAAAAACACAGATTTCTTAAAACATTCTTCATAAAAGGCGAATAAAGATGTCATTCCTTTTATGCAGCCTTACGATTGTTAGGCAAAACATGTGAATAGACATTTATATTTATATTGCATAATATGTAGGAATATATAAAAAGATATCATGTAAACCAATTCTTCGTAATTTAAGTTACCATACACACCAATATCTACCTAAATGACTCTTAACTCAATGTACCCTCTCTAAAACAGTATCTAAAAAAAGCAACTATGTCAATTTACCAAAGATTTGTAGCTGCTTCTATTCCCCAAGTCGCTAGGGAACTAAACGGTCTGTGGTTTTATTGAACGGGTGACAGATGTCGACATCTTTGGACACACTGCATACACATACAGCAAAGAGTGTATGTGTATGTGTTTGTTGACAGGCGCAAGGTTGTCCAATGCATTGAATGGCTCATTAAATGCTACCACTGACAATTGCTTCTTGGCAGATGGCGCAGGTTCAGCTCGACAGTTCCTCCTATAGTTCCTCTAAGACCCGATCTATGGCATACATATGTATACGTGTGTAATTAATGCATCTCGCTGTTGGATTTTACGCGCGACATTTGTTGCCCTGTGAAATTAGATACACTTTACGTGGCAACATTTTTGTTGTATGTAAACAAAATAAAAAGGGGGAAAAACCAAAAAGTAATTTCTTAAATGAAAGTTAATTAGTGTTTGTTTTTTTCTTTTTTTTTTGTGTGTTGTATTTCGAGGGGTGTGTCCTGAGGAAGTGCTAATGATTTAAAACGCTTTTTACGCTATGTACGCGTGGCTGCCACTGTGGAGCATAAGATCAAGCGCAGTGGTGTAGATAGCTTTAGTATTATTTTTTAATAAAAAAAATATCTATTAAAAAAAAATTATGCCTTCCTCTACTAGAAAATTGACAACTTGTGTAATTTTTTCTAATATTTTTGATATACATACATAAGTTTGAGAAGAGAATTATTTACTCAATTTTGTCTCAACAACTTCAAATATTTTGTATTCTAGAACAAACCCATGAAAATCGTGCCCTTAATACAATAAAGTCATCTACGCCTCTGTACGCGTTTACTTCCCAAAACTTCTGCGCAGCTTAGAGTAGAGTAATTAACGCCAGAAAAACGACGCCAGCGAGGCGCGTGCAGTCTGTCCAAATCCAGCCAAAGGCTGAGCAGCTGTGCAATGCTTTGATTCATTAAAAGGATGCAAAAGTAGACTCTGGTATACGTAAATCCAGTAAAGTGAGCCGGTAGATACAAGCCTGGCATACAATTTCCTGCCTGGCGTTAGGCAGATAGACGCAAACAAAGCCTCGGTACTTGAGTTTTTATTGTTGCCCATGCAAAATATATGGCTGGCAAAAAGAATGTAACAAAGCGTGGCCAGAAAAGGTTGCCGAAACCAATAACAATGCCGGTCGCCGGTGCCAGGCCATAAAGGGCAAGAATGTCTGGCCCACGTTCTGAGGCGGTGCCTAAGTCTTGGTTTTAAACTAGAGCAACAAACCCACTAAGAAGGCTGCCTATGGCTATCTCAAAACCAGCAAGCAGTTTATGCAAATGGGCTCATATGGGTCGGTACAATTAAACAAAGCGTGTAATTTTTCAAACGTATCGTGTGAACAATGGCACAAACAATTAGAGGATAATGAAAATCACCCACACGCAGGTTACTATTATTATAAGGCAAATACAAAGCTATATGACATTGCATATAAGCAGAATTTTGCAAATATTCCTTTGAGTTCTATAGACATTTGGCCTGAACACAATGTATGCGGTCAAGTAGGTTCTACTATGCTGCAGTCTTAGAAGCATTGTGGCGCGGCTTTGTTTATGAGCCTATTGAGTGCATACTGCTGCACCCTAACTAACCGCAACATAATGCAGCTTAAATTTACATATATACACATGGGTACTTACCTGTTTTAATGTGAAAATTAAGAGGCGTAAAATTAGAATTAATAAATGCAACATTTATTAAATTTTTATCAGCATTTTAGCCCAAAAATCTTGTGGTAGCCGTTTAGATGTAGGCGCATGGGAAGGTAATGTACGCAATTAAAATCTAAAATTATTTTAAAAACTCAAAAACAAAATTTGAACTAATTCGAGCACAGTATTAAATTTATTTTAATCTTATTCACCACGATATTTTCTTAATTCACCACTAAATGTTATCAACAATCTAGTGTTGTAAACAATAAAAAGGTATAACATATTCACTCGTTCTGGCGTGCGCCCCACCGTCCTTGCACGATTGCACTGAATAAGCAGAAAATAAGCGCAATTTGCCCATAAAAAATAGATTTAACAAATTATTTCATAGTTTTCTACCACCGAACTTGAAAGTAATACATTTTACAATACAAAAGCGATGGTTGGATTCCTGCAGCAGTCTATTCCCTTCGATCAGCTATGAATAGAAAAATCTCGGTGCTTCGTCTGTGGAGTGATCACCCTAGTAAAATGGAAAAAGTATATGTATTAATTTTTAAGCAATAAAAAGCCGTAGCTATATTAGGAACTTTACAATTGTTATGATCTCAATACAATTTAACAAAATCGACATGTCGCAGCATCGCCTTAATTACCAAATCCAACATACAATAGCATTTACATAAATACTTATGTACATATGTATTATATGTACATGGGATTTTCAATAATTTTTTCAATACAATTTTTGTTGTAGTAAATATATGTACATATTTGCAAAGGTAGAACTTCATTTCATCTCAATTCTAATGATAGCAAAACTTACAATTGCGAACGATTCATTCGAACTATCAGCATTTGTATGATTGCTATTAAATCGAACGAATACACTGCACTTAAGACTAAGGGTATACCCTGTACCAGTTTTCTACAAATAAATCAGTTATATTGCTCAAAAAATACATATGTACATACATACGTTTGATTGGTTGACTCAGTTTTAATTGCTGTAAAATAAATACAGTTTTTACGCAATGCTTGAAAAGCCAAAAATACATTTTTTTTATTAAATTGTTGTGCAATATTAGGCAAAATAAACAAATTAAAAAAAAACCTCAAAGAAAAAGCTTTTTTATTGCAATAATATCGATATCACGCATCGATTTGGTGACAAGCGAACGCGATTAAAATCTACGAGCATCGATTAGCATAAAAAAGGAGTCAAGCGTAATTGTACCATCTCTAAACATTAATAAAAACTTAAGTTGCAAGCTATTACAAGCTAAAAATTATTGCAATGTCGGTGCATTCGGAAGAAACAAACTCTTACTACTCGTTTAATACCATAACTTCCGATGATGATTCATTAGGAGGAGGAAGTTTTACAAATAGCGATGACTTTAAGTTAACGAAGCAGAAGGCTACAAAAATGCCTGTAAGTATATAAACGCAGATACATACATAAATATGCAGTCTGTGTTACAATCACAAATATTTTACTCTGTCGCTGCTAAACAGTTTTCAAACCGTGAAAGCAACGAAAATACTCCAAATTGTTCAACTTCAAAGCAATTGGCATATACATCGCCACTAAACCGGCGTCAAATTGACGATAAGCTGCGTCAGGAGCAAAAATGCATGAAAATGCCCAATCCTAAGGTATTTGAAATGGATGACGATGAATATCTTCAAAAGCGGGATTTTGTAGAACATTGGGTGGACTCGCAGCAGAAAAGAAAGCCAGTGCCAGGTTCGCTTGTTTCTCGTTTTAGTAACGCCTTGCAGGGCTATTATAATGACCATAAGCTTGACTCTGAGCCGTACAAGGAAGAGCAAAATGCCAGTATTAACAAGCAGCTTTCTGTCATTTCGCCAAGTGTAAGCAGCAATTTATTTGTATTAATTTTATTTTGAAAAATTCAAAATTTCTTCTGCCCTAGATTGAAGGTGTGCAGACAGCCCACTTAAAAGTAAGCAATCTACGTTTTCGTATTAGGTTGTGTATAATTCTCTTGTATTCCTTAGGACGCAACCACTGAGTCAACTGAGCCTGGCCATCTGAAGCCCTATGTCTCGCCATTTGAGGATATGCCAACGGTTGCTGCTCCATCGCCTTCTGTACACTTGACTGCTTTGAAGCAAAACCAAAAGACTCCAGTTATAGTGCCCGCTGGATTCGATTTGTCTACATTGGTTGAATATAAAGACCCAAATCACTGGCATCGTCGCCACACCATGCACTCTAATAGTGTTGATTTTGAATAAACGTATTTGAAGACGTTTTATCAATGGATTTGCATATGTTTTAATTAATTCATGTCACTTTATATAAAATATAAAATAATAAACAATCAAATACAGCTAAATGTCAACATATCAAAGACATAATATCGCCAGCGTAGCCAAAAACGCTGCTATTTAAGAGGGCCGCCAGTGATTGCATACTCCAAATGGTTTTATTGTACTGCCGATAAAATTGTCGCCAGCGAATATGTTGCCCATGACTTTGATTTTGACCGCCATAACATTAATTTCCTAAGAAATTACACGAATGAGATTTAACAAAAAAGAGCATAACAAGAAGGTACAAAAAAACGTTTGCTTATCAGCACAGAAAGATCTGAGCCAGCAACGACGTCGGCAACCAAGACGATGGCGTTCATTTGACTTTGACATGCGAAAGTTTCTGAACTTGGTGGCTCTGGGCTCTAAATGTGAATTCAATAAAATATACACTTTGTACAAGATTCTAGCCTATATTAGTTACTTGTATTTAGCAAAACTAAAGCCCAACAAGATAGGCATCGTTGATTTTCAAGAATTGGGAATTGTCTTAATGATACGCAACGTAAGTGAATGGATGCATATATACAATTATTGCACTGCAATTGTTAAGGGTAAATATGATTTGACTGAAAAGTGTATATAAAATTCGTCTTGCCGTTTTAGTATGCATGTATTTTTTGTACGCCAGCAAAACAATGGCTTAATGCTGCGCAGTCGCCGTCGTTAGTCTTTTGGCGACGTTTAACATGAATATGCAGTGTTGCTAATGTGGAGCCCATAAACACTTCCAGCGGCAACATGAATGAACCTTACCCCAACAAGCGGCAACAGATGTTTGTCCGTTCTTAAAACAGGTTGTTCAGGCATTTCTACGTATGTATGCGTGTATATTGTGTGCAGGGAATCTGTGTCTGTGAGTGGGGCTGCCAGTAACTCGCTTAACAATTGTTTCTTAACGCGAATCGAAATGAAATGCCACCGTAGTTGATTTTCAATTTGGCCAATACAAGCGGCAGGCAGTCAAGCAGCCAACCCACAGCAAAGCCACTTCGATCCAATAACACTTGCTTCAAAAGCGCCGCCACGTTTCCGCTTGACCAGGTAGCATGCATATGTGTGAGGCTTTGACAATTGCTTGTAAGGGGCTTGTTATTGCGCTTTTATGGAGTATTGCAAGCTTGTCGGAATCGTTTGGAAGTTATAAAGGAGTGCATTAATCCCTAATATATGTGGGTTTTTTTTTTGTAAATTTTTGTTATTGATACTTAGAAGATAATCAAGGCAATAGTATTTTTAGTTAAGTGTTTGGTTGGATTTTTTTAAGAGAACATTTTGTCAAGAGTTAATTATATTATACTTAGAAAAAAAATTGATTTTAAGCCTCCTGCACTTTATAGTCGCCTCCAATTTAAGGTTACTTCAATGAAAAGATATTTTCCTAAACAAATCACGTGTTTTTGTTAGACATTTCGAGGAGACATTTCTATGCAGTGTTTCTGCAGAATGAAATTACTGACCATTTGTTTGTAAACTCAAAAAATTTGTATGAAGCTTGAGTCAAGAATAAATAATTTTTATATTTCCAATTAATAGCTGAGTCTCGCCAATAGCTATTCATGAAATATTCTGCGAACTCAACAGTGCACTCAACATAGTCACTTTGTTACCCAACCCAAACCAGTTACAGCAAAAACATGCATACATATATACATATGTGGTCCACAATTTAAAAACATCAGTTAACATATTTGTACACGAATTACATAGTATCCAAGCATGTTTGCGTGTTTTTGGACGCCATGCCAGGACCTCTCTTGCGCTGCCAAGCTTTTGGCGCTCAATCAACGCATGTGACTTGGCGCCAGCATTTAAGATGCGGTGTGCTCTGATCTGCTGATAAGCCATGTCGACAACAGCATCGTTGGGTCTACCATCATTGCCACTGCTGTTGTCATGTTGTGTGTATATGTGGACAAGGTAAGCAACGGGGCCGTGTGCTGCACATGGCATTGAACAGGTTTTATGCCTTTATGCTGAGGCTACAGAAATATAATTTATATTTTAATAGATAATGCCAGCAACGCGCGTAAATTTCGCATTTTATATTTCAAAGTCGTGCTCTTAAAATATACAACAATGCTTGTGTATTTAAATTTACAAATTTTTTAAAAATTAAACTTATGTTACAATAATAATTATCCGTCTTAACATAACCATGATTTATTGTAATCAATACAACTCATGCAGCAAGAAATCGTTTGGTCTCCATTGGAAAAATGCACGCAATTTAATTCGAACGCTTATTAAAATGCCATTGACAATGAATCCATTACAAAATCATTTAAGCAATTAAAATTGCATAATAAATAAATACTGTACGTAAATACCTGGAAATCCTAATTAACTGCAAAATATCACAATTTAACTTTACCACTAACTGCTGCTGCCGCTACTACAATGATGGCCAACAACTAAAGGCTAATTAAATATCAAAATGGCTGCAAACTGCAGTCGTCTTCACTCATAATTGGAGCAGTTACTAAACGGACACTGCCGCTGTGCCTAATATGTCTGAGATGCTAAAGCTACTGCGTTTGGGCGCAGCAGCAGCAGCTATGGGCTTTAACTTGGGCAGTTCCAGTTCGGGCACGTTTGTGCTAACCACATCTACAAAGGTGTCCGTTGCCGCGTCGCCATCGGAGTGCGCCGTGCTGCAGCCTGACAACGAGCTGGACGATTCGCAGTCATCATGCGCGTATGAGGCTGGCGATGGTGGCGTATATGCCCAACTTGGATAGCTGGCAATGTGTCTAGCATAATCAATCGTTGTGGCTGGCATTGGCGGCACATACAAATGTTGCGCACTGTTCAAATTACTCTCCAGTGTATCAAGCAGATAGTTATGCTGCATAAAGCGTACAGCCGGCTGTTGTAGTTCCTCTACAAAACGCAGACGTTTTGCCGGCGGAGAAACACTAGAAGCATGACTAGCAGCTGTAGTATTATTTGTAGGCGCTAGAGGTGGAGATTCACTAAGCTTGCGTTTGCAGCGCGATTGACCGGACTCACGGAAACCCTTTGCAAAGGGATTGTGGTCGATCTTTAGCTTGGTAATACGATCATTCTGCGGAAAAAGAAGAAAAAAAATATAACTATTTAAATGTAGTGCATAACGTGTCAATTCATACAAACTACACACCTGATAAGCAGTAACCGCAATGAACTCTGTTTCGGCAAATACGAAGGCTTGCTGTGGAGCCCAGGGAATTTGAGCCAAGTCTGAGGTGCGTATAACATGCAAACGCGGCTGATACTTATGCATGCTAGCAAGCACTATCTATAAGAGTAAAAAATCAATATTAGATCACAGAAATTTTTAATTGTAATACTTTGCAACTTACATGTCCATTGTTATCCAGTGTATTATTGGTCAGCTTAACTTTGCTAAAGAGCAAGGGCTGCGATTGCCAATGTTTGCCCGTAGCCGGACTGTCCGGATGTATGTACATGCGCTGTGGACTTTGTGGCTCGGCACCGCCAGCGGGCAGCCACTGTGAGCCTGAGAACTTATAACGACAATCGCCAATGGGCACCATTTCAAGCAGCACACAATAACTAGCCTCATCTTCGAGGCCATTGAAAGAAACGCGCATTGATGGAAACATACGTCTGGAAAAGGCAGAAGTGGAACATTTGTTTAAGAACTGGGTGAACAGTCTTGACTCTTTGAAACTTTATCTTATAGTGCGCTTATCGGACAGCATTCTTTGTAAGTGTATATCGCGCACAACTAGATAAGCGCCATAGATAGAGTTATATGGCATGTTAAGTAAATATTTATTCTATACTCTACACACACCTGCCAGTCTTAGTGATGATCATTTCGGTGCCAGTGTTATGGAACTGCTTCCAAAGCTCATTGTTTTCCAATTTGGCCTCCACACCGTGTAAGGGTGCTTGTGCGGGTGGTATAAAATGTGTGGCAAAATTGGGCAGCAGGCCACAAAGTGGATCTACAAGAAGTTGAAATAATTCACATTGAAGCCGTCGGCTGGTTTAAAAAGATTTATATTTGTAGAACTTACCCGGTAGCCTTTGCATGATCTGTTGGCGGTAAAGCTCATGCGCAATTTGTTGCTGCATGCGCAGGTCGGTAATATTGGGAAGTGCCAACATTTTAGTACTCCAAAAATGCGTTCTAAAACCTTTTGCGTCTTTTAGTTTATATAGTATAATAATTTATATTTTCGTAGCGCTCAACGAACCGTTCGCTTTGCTGTTCAAACTGAAACTGCTGTGCTCTGTCGCGTTGCTCACCCTAATTTGATTCTTTACGAATCCGGTCTGAGTTGATTCAGTGCGCTCTGCTTCAGGTAGTCTCAAATGCGACCTGTTTTCATGCCCGATCATCTCAAGTGATTTTCAGCGCAGCTGAGCGCGCTCTGTGAGTATGCGTATTGCTTGGATCTTATCTGCAGCGCTGTCATTGGTTGAGCTAGTATATCATGTGGTCTCACTCTAGATTGTCATAACGCCATTTTAGTTGGGTTGCGCCATGTGTTGGCGTTCGTTCCGGGAGCTAATTGTTGCGCCACGGATGCACTGCGAGAGCTAATGCATTGTGGTTATTAGAGCAATGATTATGGCCGCAAGATTGTTACAAGTCATAGGTCAAAAATTGAAATTGATAGAGACTTTAGCTGTGTGGAATCAAAAGACATAGGAAACTGAATTTACGAACTTTTACGAAATAGGTAATTCTATTCTTTTACATTCATTTATTCCGGCTTTCTGAACTTAGCTGAGTGTAATTAATTAATTGATTCATAGGTTTAGTTTGAAACCCTAATAAATTTTGAGAGAGAACAATATCAGACTTAACACTAAGTTTTTTTATTTCAATAAAATTGCTGCGTATTTTAATGGTGAACTTAATTTGCTTAGCAAAGCCCTGATTCTATATAACTTATCTGCTATTATTACTAATTTGGTCATTGCAACCGACTATCAGTCCAAGTCTTGGTCTCGAACGATTTCCCCTCGAATACCTTTTTGCCTGAAACATATTCATACATTCGTATAAAATAACCTAACCCGCGCTGAGAACTATTGACCCAAAGATATGTCGTGGTTTCCCAATCAAAGGCCTCCACAATGGCCTTATAGATGATAATATCCATGCTTCGGCACCCTAAATAATCACAAGTATAATAATGACTTTGTAAAGTTTAAGTATTTCCATACTGACAAAGATAGATAACAAATTCTTGGTCTGGTCCAGAGTTAACGTCAGGCCCAAATTTTATTGGTTTTTTTCTAAATTCTTTCTAAAGCTCTTACTGTCTCTTTATGAAATCCAAAATAAAGTTCTACCATAATACCTTCGACAAAATTTGCCAAACTTACGCTCAAAACCAGGAAATTACAGAGCCATTACAAAAATAATGAATGCCTAAAAAAACATTATCTCGTTTTTTCCCGCTTTTTGACAAAGTATAGTTTCGATAAACAAAAGATGCACATTTGCCACAGTTTGTGGTAGCCATGATGTGCCTAAAATAATTTTCCTACTGTTTTCCATATACAACTACTGCTTAAGCATATTGCCAAAGATAACAAACAGAAATTACAAGCCAAACAGCAGCAATAAGTGAATACTACTCAAATTTCCCCAGGATTTTCCAGCACAGACAATGAATGAATGAAATTGAAAACGAAATGACGCATGCTAATGACTTGAACACGCGCAGGCGCACAGCAAATCCGTCTACTGTAATGATAACCAGCTAATTGTCATGAGCTGGTGACTCAGTGCACTTAGTCTGGGCGGAAATGTTGCGCAGAATTTATGCAAAGCTGTTCGAATTACCGGAAATTGCAGACGTCAGTGACTTTGTTAGAGTTAAGACAATCTCAGCATTATGTTTCGTAGGAAGCATTACTTCAGCACCCCCCGTTGACTGTGGTTTTGTGCAGGGCATTTTACAAAATTTAGTAGTGCTTCAGACACACAAAAAGACAATAATCATAACAATAATTCAGAAAAACAAAAAAAAAAAAAAAAAAACAAAACAAAATAATGCTTGGGTAATTTGGAAACCGTACTGCAGATAGACGGCAGCTCATAAAATTCACATTTATATGACGTGTTGCGCCTATTGTTCCAGCAGCATCCTAGTCACAAGGCCTACCAAATGTGTGATGACTTTTTATGACTTGTCTGTGAATTTTTGCCGACAATGACGCCGTAGTCGTTGAGATTGTCGCCGTGCCCAGGTCCTTAGCTAAAGCGCACAAGTGGCCGCCAGTAAGTATCGCCGACTGTCAAGTGGTTTGGTATGCCTAGAGCGGCATTTAATTGGCGCCAGTTTGATCTATGCTCCGACTGTTACAATTTGTAGTACTCATGTACCGTTTAGCAATCAAATGTTCTTATCGTTGGAATCTAGAGGTTTCGTTTTTTTTATTTTGCCAAGGACAGTAGCTATAAAATGTTTGAATTTATAAACGTTATGATTGCTACAGATAAGCTAAGAGGAGGCACTTAAGAAGCCATCTGTTGATTTCCATGATCAACGAAGGAGAAGAATTTCGATTGTTTACTAAAACATTACCATTAACTAAATGGCATAGGAAACATTAATGTATTTAGAATATTGATTGTTTAGAAATACAATTTGTATACCATTTTTTAGGAAAAGCCATTATAGCTTGTTGCAGGACAACAGGGACCTACAGTAAAGATAAAAATTATGACTTATTTTGCACATGAATCAGACATATAGACATATTTATTATTGTTGCTGTTCTTGATTTTCGTTACAATTTACAGTTCTCATAATAGTTTAAGCTTATAGAATACGCTGGTTAATATTCTATGCCACAATTACATACATTTATTGTAATTATATTTATTTTTAAATTTTTATCTATTATTTATACTTATTACACACATACCAATTTTATATTACACAATTGATTTCAGCTTGGTAATTCATCTATGCTTTTGATTTTTATTGAGTATGCAATTATTTTATTTGAATTTATTTATCACAGCTATACGTTTATATATTTATTCTTTATGAATTACTTTTTTTGTTGTTGTTGTTTCATTAGGCCTAATGCAAATTTCTCAGCCATTAAATGAAACACACTTTGGGCTAGTTGAAAATTGTTGAAATAAAAGCTAGTATAAATTGCGAATTACTTAAAACTAAACGAGTAAAGAAATTATTTTAATTATACAATACATATAATATAAAGTGAAAATGTTGCGCCCAAAAAGCACCAAGAAAATATTTGTATCAGTAAGTGAAATAAAAAATTATATATGGATATGTAAAAACCAGTTTAGGATAACTCAAATCCTGTGTTGCTGCTTATGGCATAACGTAACTTATCACGTAACGTAGCCTTCTTTTGATAATTTGGCAGTTTTAGCAGATTGAAGCAGGTCGATGAGGTGGGCAAACGATTGAGTGGATCCTTTTTGCGTATAGTAAAGAAACCACGTATAATGCTGCCGATGGTATCGCCTGTATCCTCGTCATCACCAACTTCAACGCAGCGTATAGAGAATGGCGGTTCCAGATGAGCAAAACCCAAGAGCGGAGGCTTAGAGCAACTTGTTACAAACTGCAATAGTTTGAGTTAGTAAAAATTTGTCTTTGTATTTTTGATAGCTTTTGCATACCTTTAAAAACAATTTGCGTTCCTCCTCGGTGAAATCCTTGCCTAGTATATCCCAAAGCCAGCCAACTACACGATGCGAATCATGAAAACCACCATAATACTGTGTGTGCTTGCGTAAATCTCTCAAGTCCAAAGGTACCGTATCTCCCGATATAAGACGCTGTAATTCCGGTGGCGAAAACAATGACAGCCATTCTTGATTGACAATGCTGCGGAAGCCGCGATTGAACGCCTGCGTTTGTTCGCGTATTTGGGTGTTCATATGAAAATAAGCCATATAGTGAATGTAGATGAGTTTGTTGTGGTCGGAGACCACACGTGTCTTGCCACCAGGATGTAGCTCATGAGTGACAATCTTGCCCATGACATCCTGATCCACAGAAAAGGTTAGATTCAAATCGGCTACATCTTGTTTATAATGCTTAATAAAAGTTAAGCTGCGATATAGTTCGTTGTCCAGCGAGGGCAGCTCGTCCATGCAGGAGTATAATGCCTGCTGGGTTTGACCAAGTAATTGCGATAGAAAGAATGAAGCAAAAGGTACATCTACAACAATTCCTTCATAAACTGCTTTGCCTAGCATGCGTCCAACAAACTCGAATAGCTGCAAATGATTATCTTGTACGTACGATATGGGCGATGGGTACAAACGTTGATCCGATGTAGTCTTGAACAGATTCAGAGAGGGATCAAATACTTTTTTGATAGTCTCCTCAAGGAATTCCTTAAATACACCATCCTGATCAATGCCTGCCTCATGTAGTCCCTGTTGATTAATAAATCGAACGCGTATAACTCCTTTTAAGCCTTGCGTTGGCTGTGCCGCTAACTGCCGATACCCATCCTCTACTATGCGTTCACGATGTATAACAATCAAGGCTGAACGGGGCGAAGCGCAAGCGCTTTCCGTAAGTCCCATTACGGCCTTTTCATTTTGCACAAATTTGCGGAAAAGCTTAACACGATCTTCATGCGGTATTATGTGCGGCATCTTGGCCAGCAGAAGCATCGCATTGCGTCTAGCTTTTTCAAGATCATTAATAAATGCTGATGGTTTCACCTCGGGGATGAGCCAATGATTGGTTGGTGTAAATGTACGACGGCAATCGCGGCGATACAGACACGAAAGTAGAGTGTGCAATGAAACAAAAACGGGGTTTTGCACTACGTTCTTTGGACCTAGAATTAGAATCGTAAGGTAAACCCAATTTATCTGCTATTAAACACACAAACTTACCCAATATATTATCGTTGATAAGTTTGTAAAGCATATTGTTTAGAAAATATGTAAGCATGACATAATCGTTAAGGCAAAATGGCTTCTGTTCTGTATACATTTCATACTCGTCCAGAATGCTGGGAACCAAATTCATATTGAGCTTAGAAAGACAAAACGGAAATTTGAACTTCACTTACGTTACATAATGCGTCATGCAATCACAGAAGAGCATAAGCATGGCTGTCTGTGGTTTTTGTAGCGAGGTCTCACATTTCAGAAGCTCCAGGAAATCCTTCATGCCGCAATTGGGCCCCAAAGAGGTTAATAGCAGCCAAATATCATAAAGCACATTATTATTATAGCATATGCCAGTCAAAATGTCCAATTTCATTTGCGAAAGGGTATTGAGTGCTGTATAATACATGCCACAAATGCGTGCGACTTGCACAACATCGTTGTTATCCAGCTTGCGCCACTGATGCTTAGTTTGCTTGCCCACGCTACCGCTTATAAGTTGTACACCACGCGTAGAGCTGCGTTCCAAGGCACGTCGCAGCAAATTGCTAGTTGAAGGCTGCTGTGGTGGATGAAACTCAATGCGTTCGTAGTTCTCATTAATTTCACTTAACAAATCTCCCAAAAGCAGTTTGATGCACCGATGATCCCAAAGCATATGAAACTGTTTTTTAATTAAAGCAACATTTTGATTTTGTGCAGGCTCGCTACTGGGTGTATGCCAGCCAAGCAGCTCGTGCCATTGTGTGAATACACCTTTTGTAGTGACTGTATTGGGAATTAGCTCCAGCAACGAGGTGGTGGTTTCCTACAGTTAGTATTTAAAAATAATAGTCTTTCAAATGTAAATTAAATGCTAGCTTTACTTACGCATAGAAGAGGATAGGCCAGAAGCTTTGCTTCAGCCATATTGTCAATATTAAACAAATTAACAATATTGCCAAGAAAAGCCAAGGCTTTGGTGCCCGGCATGCCAGCGCCAAACTCTGCGAACCATTGAAAATCCTCCGATATGCTTAACGCACGCTTAAGAAGCCACATCGAAGAAAACTGCTCAATACATTGGGGCACACTTTGGTGCAAATGATAGATTAAAGCAGGTACCGAAAGTATTTCAGTAAGGAATTGTGTAAGTAGATTGCGACTAAATTCACCATCGATAAGCGGACGTAGGCACAATGTTATAATAGCAACAAGAGTGACAGGCTTGACGGTAAGTTCCTCCCTGGCGGTGCCCTTGATCAGAATAATCTGTAGAAATTTCAAAATTATGAAATTATTAATGCGCGGTAGATGCAAGTTTTACTCACGCGCATAGTTTTATAGAAGCCCTGCTGTACAAGATGTCCTTGTATATTACAACATATCTTTTGCATGGCGGGCTGAAGTCTCTCAAACTGTGCGTTACGTAAAATAGCCCACGATTTATGCGCCGTAAATACAATTAGAGTGTGTAGCAACAGTGCAAGTGAAATACTATCGGCATGATTCTCAGGCTTAAGCTCAGCTAAAAGTAGCAGGCAGTTGGTTAGCAGCAGTTTAATGTGAGCAATCCAAGGCAAGCTAGAGTATGTTCGAAACGAAATAAAGTGAGACAGCTTTTGTATAATATATGATAAAAGAATTTACCTGCGTTCTTTGTGCAAACAAAGCGCGGCGTATGACATTTTAGGATTTTCCGCTTCCATTGCTTTATTAAGATATCGGCAAATGCGTTCCAGGCGTTCTCGCATTTGTGCATCATGCGTGTTTAATTTGATTTGTGTTAGATATCGTCGCAGCACTGGATAAGCCGCTGAAGCAGTGATATTTAAATCCGCATCCTTGCAGTCCTGTTCAGCCGTCGAGCTGCCCACAAAGAGGGCATCAAAGTCATCGCTGTAAACATAAGCGTTAAAAAGAAGCCATTGCTTATAAACTACCACAGCCTTACATGATGCGTTTTTGGTATTTGTTGCGAGCTACATAGCCCTTAAGGGTTGATTGTAGCAAAGTTGCTGCATTTTCGCGTCGCTTTTCCAACGCACGCTCCTCTCGTGCTGCTTTTGTGTGTTCCAAGAAGCTGCTTTTTTGAGATTCGGCTTGTGCAAACATTGTGTATTTAGCTATTTATTAGTATGTATTAGTAAATATGAATAGTTTTGTTGTGTGGGTGCTTCAGCTTCAGCTGCTTCTTTTTCTTTTTTTTTTCTTTTCGTTTGTAGTTACTTAGTCGATGGGCTTAATTGTTGCAGTTTGGAAATTTGTTAAGCTGTCGTTAACAGCACGCACTGTGTTAAAAATTCTTCGTAAAGCTTCGCATTGCTCTATCTATTGCTTTTTAGGCACAATTGCAATTTAAATAGTTTGCTCTTTGATTTTCCAATAACAATAATAATTTTTCATTTTTCTCTTTTTGGCTGGTATCCAGTCCGGTAGCACAGACAAATGCAACTGAGTGGCAATACCACAATGATAAACAAATAACCTTGACAAGTGGTCAGTGCCGATATCGATAATAATTTTTAGTTCGAAATTATTTTTATTAATTTGCTTTGATTGAATGTTTAAAAAAAAAGTACAATCTTTACGTTATAAAGCAAAAATATAAATAAATGCCATCAGCAATATTTCAAATACCTACATAAACACAAGCAATTCAAATGCAAAGTAGTCATATTTTTATTGTATGTCAATGAAATTTGGTCACACTATATGACACTTATGCACAATTTGTGCTTATCAAGCGTGCTGTTACAAACAAAGTTTAATATAACTACGATTAATAGATGTTTTTACACCTCAATATTTTGCAGTCAATTAAACCAAACCCGTCATAAGCCGCTGGCAACCATTTAAATTGTTAGTATTTTAACAAGTATTTTAGGTAATATTGTTTTTCGGTATTTTAGCCTTCGACAACGTGCAGTCACACTATCTTCATTGTCGTCGTGAAATTATTAATTAATTAGCGTAAAATAAATTGCAAAAAATGCACATAACTTTAAGCGCATACAGTTGTGTGTAATATTTCTCCTAACTAGAGTGAAAATGTTTGTCATTAACGCGCGTATAAGTGATGCCAAAGTCAGCTAAAATAATATGCAATATAGTATGATTTGCAAGACTTCCGTGGCAAAAACAAAATAACAAAGCCAAATGTGCTAATGGAAAAAATATACATACTATTACACATATGTATGTATAGATGAAAAGGTGAAAATTATAAATTAATTATTTGTGTCGCTTGATGGCATATCATCACATCAACGAAATATGCTCAAATTTCGTGTTTCGAGTAATCAAAACTGTGAATTGCAACAGAAAATAATTTCAAGGTTTGCAGCAAGCGAATAGAAAGCAAAAGGTAATTGGAAAATAGAACGATTTTGGCACAAGCGCAGTGTATAGCGTAGAGCAGCAATATTATTGTTGTTGCTGCTGCTGTTGTTGTTGTTGGTTGTTAACGTACATATGTCTGACGACGACGACATCGACAACGGAGATGGGTCGACCGTGGGTGGGTGGGGCATGATTTGGCTAGGGTATCGCTATTGTTGCTACTTTTGGGGGGCATACAACAAAACAAAACATTAATACATTGTTGTACGTATGACATAAACACTTCCCCCAAACGGAACCAAATCTAAGTGTAATTGAAAGAAGCGACATACAAAACAGTTGTTCATACATATGCGCACGCCTGTGTGTGTGCGTGTGTGTGTGTGTGTGCCTGCTTTGCCCAATGCCTGAAGCGGCGCGCAGCGAAAGCGCGCAATAATAATAACAACAACAAGAGCTTCTAGCAGAGAGCGAATTGCCCGCCGTTTGTTTGCTTGCCTTGCCCTTTTCACCCTCCGCACACACATCTGTCTTTGCCAAACTCTCTGCCGCGCAATCTCTCTCCCTGTAACCTCATGTAATTTGCCGCAATTTTGCCCGTGCATTCCCATGCATTCATATTACTGTGTGAGTGGCTGTGTGTATGTATGAGTGCGCGCGCGTGTGCTTTGGGGTCGCATTTTGTAGGAGCTGCAGTATCGCTGTCAGCGATACAGTCTCACAAGGTCTTCCCCAATTTTTGATACAGCTCCTCTTTGGCAACTGTCATTGTTTGTCAGCACAACAAATTCTATATTAGGTTTCAACGACTTTGCGATACGCTGCTGTTACATTATACCTACCAAAAGTAGGAAACAAATATACATATGTTTAAAATAGCTGAAAACACTCTTGCATATAATAGGGATTATTGGCAAAAAAAAAAAACTGAAAACAAAGGTATCTATAACTTAAGCCATATCACCTATAAAATTGCAAAAAACTGTTTGCAGTGTATCCCAAAGTCGTGCCCGTATCTGATTTTAACGTACGCCATTTTATTTAGAATTTGAACTATCATTACTATAATTTTAGTAGTCGCAAATAAAATATGATTGCATAGTTAATCAATTGTTAATAAAACGAACTAACAACGACAAAATAATAATAATAATAAAAAAAAACTTGGTACACGCTTTAATAATGATAAATCCAACTAAAGTGCTTATAATCATTTTTGAGCTTGTAAATAAAATTAGAAATGAAATATGTAGTATTATTTTAAACGTTTCTTTATTATTTTTTTAACTTTTTATTTATACACTTATTTCGCTTAAAAGTTCAAGGTTTTTCACTCATTTGTAGCAATTTCTTAAAATAAAAATTAAATTCTGCCATGTAATACTTATAATACTTCAAATTCTTACTTTAGAATAAACTTAAATGTTGCTGCAAAAAATACGATAAAAAATCACGATATAGAGCTTAGATACGCGTTAAGTGAGGTTTTTAAACAAAATTTTCCAAAATTGCACATCATTGTTATTCGTACTGCTCCATGAACTTTTGAATGTTTAAAAGTGTTTTTAATGTATCTTTATGCAATCAAATACAAAATTGTATTTTCATAACATAAACTATTCATAATTTCGTAGTTTCCAATATATTTTTTGCAAAAATTTTTTTTTCCCACTTCAAGATGTGTTGGCCTAAGTGAAGATGGCATTCTCAAAAGATTACTCCACTAGCTGATTCTAAGCTATAGTTAATTTATAAGCTCCGCGTCTTCACAAAACTTAAAACTTCCTTTGTGTCCATTTTCAATATTGTTTAAAATATTTAGAAAAAATAGCACTATATACATACATTTTTTTAAGGAAGCAGTTAATTAAGCCTTCAGACAGAAAAATATTAACTTTAAGTCATTTCTATAATGGACGGACATGTTCATGTGTTTAAATCAGTTATATGCTCTTAAACACTTTTTCGGACTGAAGGGTATAAAAGGCGCTCTAAGCCGTAGCTGCCACTCTTCCTTTTCACATGTGTTCCATTCTTTTTGTTTTTGCAAGCTCCTCCATTTTTAAAACGCATCAAAATGCTGACGCCGTCCGATCCACAGACCGCTAAACGTCGTCGCTGTCAGTCGTTTGTCGCCCGCCCAGCTCATCTTTAGTGTGTCTTGGAGCGTGCTCTCGTTGCAGCATATATAAGTTGGCGCATTGCTTCAATTTTGCTTGTTTAATTCAATTCTTTTTTTTGTTTGTTTCATTTTGTCATCATATTATATTTGTTTGTGCTACAGCGCTGTCTCTGTTTATTTAAGTGCAGATAATCAAATTTATATTGTGCATGCAAAAAAAAAAAAAAATATGAGTGAGTGGATGCCGCTGACTGTGCAGTTAGTGAACGTATAACTGAATCTCAGCAAATTGTGAGTACATCAAAAGTGTTATTCATTTTTAATAAAATTAAATGTACCATCAAGCAGCGAGTGCTGAAAAAAGCGTGCATAACCTTTAAACTTTTTTTTTTTTCTTGACCAAGTTGTACATGGTTACCGTTACTTTGCAAAAGCGCGCAATTGCTGTTATATACATATATCTGTGCATCCCTCGTCACTGCTCCCATTTTTTGCGCAACTTTTAAACTATAAACCACACTTTTCCCTATGAACAAGTTGTGTATAGAGCTCACTGTGTATATTGTTGCAAACATTGAGATGTGCTGCAGCAGCAACAATTGAGACAAAAATGTGAAATTGTTCAAAAGAAACTTGCATAAAAAAAGCGGAAAAAATAAAAGTTTTAAGAAAATTTTAAAGCTTTAAGTACTGTAATTGGTCCGTTATGTTTCAAAGCTTGTGCATGCACACACACACACGCACACACAGCTCACGCACGCAGGCGCACACGCATACCAAAACGCAAAAAAAGAGACGAAAAAAGACTGCGCGTTTCCATAAAATTATAACAGTTGCTTTGAAACAACAAAAACAACAGCAGCAGCAATAAGCCAACGAAGAAAGTCGTCTCAGCAACAAAAAGAAAACAACAAGCTTGAGATATTTAGTTCGCGCTCAAAATGAGCACAAAAGAGACAAGTGGGTTGGCTGCAGAGTATAGAATATCTCGACTATGGCATACACTTTGCAAAAATCAAATCTAAAATTATGAAAATGAAAAATGTAAAACTTTTCATAACAAATTCTTTAGCCATTCGCTTGCTAATTTCGAGTCAAGTTTAAAGAAGAAATTTATTAAATTTAAAAGCTATTAGGTTGTATTCGTTTACTGCAATATTTTCTTGCGCTCAGATGACTGCCTCCCATTATATGTGCCTCTTTTCGTTAAGTTCTTTCTTTACTATTTTGAAACAGAAAAAATTTGATAATTGTTTTTCTTCTTTTTTATTCTGTTGAAAACCCATATTTGATCTATAAAAACTTAGCATTGCGGAGACACCTTTCATCCCATGCTTACCAACATAAACACTGAGAATACCAACAGAAGTAAATATATTTTTGCGATTTGCTACTGATGGGACATGCCGCATGCTTATAGGGTATACTGTATATATGAAAACGAGAGAATTTAATGAAAACACAAATTTCATACCATAGTTGGTAAACCGCCTCAAAGGCGCTGAAATTAAATCTAATGAGTAAAATAAAAAATTGATGATTATTGATTTATCGTCTACCCTCACACACAGCTCACGCCATCAGCGAAAAGGTGTTATGTGCAGAGACTGTGTATATAATTTGTTATTTATTTATTTTTCTGATAACGCATGACAAAAAAATAATAAATTCCACTGACAGTCGGAGAGATCGGCCGAGCTTAATGCTAATTTGATTTTCTTCAATATGTACAATATAATACAACGTATATATATATATTTTACTGCAAATTGTTGCTTGTAAATTTAATAAATTAGCGAAAAAATTGATTTGATTAAATTTAACATCGAGTTGTTTTCAAGTGTATATGTATGTCGTCATCATCATCATCATCGAGCAACTGTTTTTTGCCAGTTTGACTTTATCATCGCTGTTCAGTGATTCTCATTTTCTTGGAATTTTTAAAGATCTTGTTTTGTTTGTTATTAAATCACATGAAACGGTTTAAAATTGAATATATTTTTGTGATAATTCTGTTCTATTTGAATAGGCTACAGGCTATACAAATTCCAATCGACTAACAATTTTCTTAATTTTCTTTCCACAGTATATCCATATGACCAGTCAGTCAAGGCAAAACGCAGAACACAGAACGTAACCAAAAACTACAGAACATCATTTGATTAAACATAATTATAATTTAATTACTTTAGAAAAATAATTCTTGACAAGCAAAACGCTAATAAAGCAACAAATATAATAACCAACAACAACGATAAGCAAAATGAAGTATACAACAAACAACACAGACAACGCGCTGCTTATTAGTGGCAGCGGCAGCAGCAGCAACAACAACAACAAATCCAACAGTAGCAACAATGCATTAATTGAAGTGCAGCAAATGGCAAATGCCACTCCCCAAACGCCAAAGGATCAGAGCACGCCCACATCAAAGATTGCAGCTATGGCAACAACGACAAGCGCCACCGCCAGTGTAACAACTGCAGCCACTCACACTACGGCACTATTCTGCGAGCAGGTGACCACAGTTACTAATCTCTTTGAGAAATGGAATGATTGCGAACGCTCAGTGGTCATGTATGCGCTGGTAAAGCGTCTGCCATATCCCACTCTTAAGTTTCTACAGTATTGCATTGACAACAATTTGACACAGAATCTGGGCACATCACAGTCCAATCTAAGCAGCGTTGTCATTGAGATAAATGCTAACAATCCCACTTACTTGCAAAATTTACTGCAAGCATATAAAACCTTTCAGCCATGCGATGTACTTGATGCAATGTCCTCTTCCTCATCCGATAAAGACTCAATGCCATGCTATGGCTCCGATTTTCAAATAACCACAATGGCACAATGTGATGAGCGTAAACTCTATGCACGTAAGGAGGATATCCTACACGAGGTATTAAGTATGATCCCATTGCTTAAACCGGGCAATGAGGAGGCCAAGCTTAGCTATTTGACGCTAATACCTGTGGCGGTAAAGGACACAATGCAGCAGATAGTGCCCACTGAGCTGGTGCAACAAATCTTTTCCTATTTACTAATACATCCAGCCATTAGCAACGACGACCGACGATCGTTGAATGTCTGGTTGCGACACCTGGAGGATCATATACAAGCAGCTGCAGCAGGTTTGACCAATCGCAGTTACTTTTTGCAACCCTCGCCACACTTAAGCGCTGAACATTTGGTGGCCGCGGCTACAACTACCATGAGCACATCTGGTTCCAGCACGGCGTCTTCTTCGGCCACATCTTCTTCAGCTGCTTCTTGCTCTTCGGTAGCGTCATCTTCACTAGGCAACCTGGCGCCGCATACTTGCTCCACTTCCACCAACTCGTCATCCTCACACACAGCACGCAGCAATGACTGGCAGACCATTGCGCCACCCAGTAAGCAACACAAACAGGCCAACGACTGGCGCAGCGCCAACGGCAGTGGCAGCGGCTCCAGCAGCGTCAATCCACTCTGTGATAATTTAAATGGTATTACACTAAACGAATTAGCATCTAGTCAGAATAGTTTAGGCCTATCGCTGGACAGCTCCTCGCTTGTTAATGGTGTGGTAGTTGGAGCAGCATCAGGCAGTGGTGCATCTTCCTTGTTTGGTGCGGGCAATAGCAGTATGATCAGCATATTGGCAGGCAATGTGGTCAGTGCGGACGGCGGTGGCAGTGATGATCAGGATAACTCATTTTCTAAGAACGGCACCGAAATACTCGACTTCGATCCAGTATGTGACGGCTGCGTGAATGGTGGAGATCCTAGCAGCAGTGGCAGCATTGGTAGCAATCTTTGCCAGCATCAGGTAAGCTAATAGTACTTTGGTAACGGCTCATCAATAAATAATATTATTACCCTTTGTCGTAGCTATTGCAACCTTCCACGTCACAATTGGCTCATCCCTATTCTTCTATGCTCATGGACAATGTGGGTGATCAATTTGGGGAAATCAATCGCTGGAGCTTAGATAGCAAAATTGCTGCGTTGAAAACTCGTCGCTCTAACAGCTTGACTACACAAACGATCTCGTCTTCGTCGTCCTCCAGCAACTCCTCTGTGATTACAGTGAACTGCTCAAATTCCACAGAAAACTTAGCGCAATTTGCGAACAAACCTCGCAGCTTTTCACTTTCAATTGAGCATCAACGTGGAGGACTTACCAATAGTGGCTCGGACACACGGCTTGATGAGTTTAAGCCAAGCTACATTAAGTTTCAAACACGTAATGTGGGCATGTCTGGTATTGGACTCTGGCTTAAATCACTGCGCCTGCATAAATATATCGAGCTTTTCAAAAACATGACATATGAGGAGATGCTGACAATAAGTGAAGAGTTTCTGCAAAGCATGGGCGTTACTAAGGGTGCATCTCATAAATTAGCGTTGTGCATTGAAAAGCTTAAGGATCGTGCGCACATTCTTATCAAGCTCGAACAGGAAATGCACAAGGGTCATGTTAAAATAAGCGCAGCTGTTGAGGAGCTGGCCAATATTGTATTGACGCCAATGAAACCGGTCGAGGCCACTAATAGTGGTGAGGAAAACATTGCATTGCATTTTCTCAAGATCATAGATCTGGTTAATAATGCGCTGCAGCAGGATCCCATTTACGCTCAGGATGATGAGACGCTTAGCGTTTTTATGTGGATTTTAGATCGTTCCATACACAACGAGGCTTTCGTTAATCATGCAAATCAGTTGAAGGATTTAAAATTTAAGTTATCCAAATTAAAAATGACGATGGTACCCAAGATGCACCATATCAAAACCGCAGGCACAAATGGTGGCAATATAAACAAACCAAGGTGATTTAGACTTTATTAAATACAATTTAATTTTTCTTAACAAAAGCCCATTTATTTGTTACAGATGGAACGGCAAGAGTCGCAAATGTGAATCCAAGAATGGTAGCAACGACCGCATAAATCATCGCAAGAACTCTAATGATATGCTCAACTTTTCGCTTAACTGTCTACAGCATCCTTTGCCGCCGCCGCATCACGCTCAGGCCACACAACAGCAAACCTATGTTGGGGATTACAATAATTACGCGGGTTCCTCGCATGCACAGTACAAGAGCTCATCGTACCCCAGTTTTATGAACAATTCGCAGCCAATGAAACATCATCAGCCATCAGCTGCCTTGAGTCATAATTCTCAGCAGCAGCAGAAGCAACAAATGCAACAAATGCTACAGCAACATACGCATTTTCCAGCTCTGCCGCAACATACGCCTCCACCACCACAACCACAATCAGCACATCATCGACGCTCACTCAACAATTTGATTGTAGTCGCCGGTGGACCGCAGCAGCCCCAGAAATTGATTTTTAAGTCCGGCCAAGGCGTGCTTACGAACAACTGTAACGATAGTCTGCAGCATTTAGATCGCAATCAGCAGCGCAAACCCAGTTTGAATGGTTTAAATGGCAACAATGCTGCAGTAAGCAACTCAGCGCCAGTGGACAATCAGCAACCAAAGAAGACAATGGCCGCGGTTGTAATGGTTAGTAATAATCAGGCGCAGGAAGCGTCACAACAATCTTCAGATGCCGTGCAGCTACCACAAATATTAATCAACAACAACAATAATAATAATATTTTAAACAATAATCTGATTAATCAGCAGCAACAGTTACAGTTGTTGGCCGCAGCAGCCGCTGCAGTCAGCAATGGCAGCTGCTTGTGTGGCGATTTGTGTAGCAATAGTCTGTGTCAGCACAACAACAACAACAACATTAATAACAACGCTTTAAATGTTGAACACTGTGTGGCTCAGATGCCGCCACAGCCACAACTTATAGCTAATATGAATATGTCGCTAAAGGATAAATATGGCAATGCCATGAACGATTATAAAAGTTTGGAGCAGCTGGAAACATTGTGTCGCCAAATGACTGAGCAGGCAATGAATTAAATGAGCTATTAATGTGTTGTTATTCTTGTTGTTTACAACTAAATGTATGTTTTTTTTTTTTTTTTTTTGTTTTTGTGTGTGTGTTTATTAAGTGTGTTAGCTGTAAAGGGTGTTTTTTCATCGACTATTAGAGTTTGTAGACAAGTTGCAGTTGCGTGCGTTAAGCTGCAATATTCGATGAAATATGTTTTGAAATTTAAATGTAATTTATATGCAAAGTTAACTGCTTTATTTTTTGTTAATATTATAATATAAAGCCTGTCGTACGTTAAAAACACCCTGTATGTGTATGTTTGTTTGTACGTGTGCATCCCTATAATGTATTTAAATGTTATTTTAGAACTTAAGTCCAAGTATCCATATTATTTGTACTAAATGTTAAGTTTATCTATTAAGTGTTTTATTGTGAGCAGTACAGTCTGCTTTGCTTTGACTTGAGCTTAACTTAGGCATCTACATACAAACAAAAAACCTATTAAGTTTACTTCGGCGGGCCGTTAAACTATTAAGAAATATTACAAGTTCTTCAAATATAAATCATTTGAGTTTGTTTAGTGCTCAGTCAGTCAGTTTAGAGAATGGCGAAAAACAAAAAAAAATTGTCTTCTATGTTTTGACATACTTGTATGTATAACTTCTATTATTGTTAGTTACGATTACTAGTTTTATTTGACTTTTAAAATTGTTAAATTGTTTTCGTCGCCACTTGTAGTTTAACTAACCAAAACGTACAGAAAGCAAAGGCAACAAATGACACAAAAACTCAAACACGCAATTATACAAAGAAAAACACACACATTTTTATTTCCCTCTCTCTATAGGAAAATTTGGCCAAATTTGATCAACATTTTACACTATTTTGAAACAACGCCGCATAGCTGACAAATATACAATATACACATGAACATATATATACATGTATGAATTATGATTATGTAATGAACTCTGCATCGTGACCATGAGACTGACTAAGATTACTTTTTCGCAACTAATAAATAAAAGCTAAAAATTTTGTTAAAAAAAATACTATAATAAAACACAAAATTTATATATATAAATTTATATATTTAAAATTAATTTTGAGCATGCGCCAAAGCCACGACGACACACGTGACTTGAAAAAATCAAATCAAAACTTTTGCTTGCTGAAGTCAATGTAAAACTAAAAGATATAACTATTTAAATATAATTTAATTAGGATCATAATTGCTGAAAACTAAGCTATAAAAACTCATAAGAAACACATATTGTATGTAGTAAAATTGACTCAGAGTTTGTTTTTTTTATATATAAGAAATTAATCATATTGTTGTCAAGCATAAATATTTTATGCTTTCTATTAATGTTTTTAATACATTTTTGCTTTAGTCAATTGTTTTAGATTTAATGAATATTTCATTGTGCTGCCAGCTTATAAAACTCAAAATAATTTAGTTTTTAACATATTTATTTAAATTTTAAGTAGTAAATTGTTTATTTTTGTTGAGTAAGCTTAAAGTTTTATATAACAAAAAAAAAAATATTTTAATATGTGCTAACTTTGAACACGCTGAACAAAACACATTTTTTATATGCTTCTACAAAAAAGTTAAAAAAATAAATTTTTATGTAATGCGTATATGCCTATTTTCATATGTATATATAAGCGTTTTTAATTGTTTAAAGCGAATAGTTTATATATTTATATATATTGTATTGTATATTAAATTTATGTTCAAACTAACGACAGGCTAAAATTGGCCAAAAAATCTAAAAAAAAATCGTAAAATATTATAGAATAAATTTTAATTTAATTGTGTTTAAATGTAAAAAAAAACAAAATACTTAAAAAATGTACACTTAGTTTTGCCAATCCACAAACAACTAAATAAACAATTCGCTGTAGTATTTATAATAGTAAACTAAACAAAAAAGTGCATTAATATTGCCAGCAGGAAAACAAAACTACAAATTAGCAAGTTCAAATATCAACAAAGAGGTTTAAAAAATATGGTTCAAGCAACAAAGAGATATGCAAACAACTATTAACAATTATAAGAATATCCAAATACACTATATTACAAGTAAAATAATAGTGAGTTAAATGTCTTGCGTGTAAAAGCCACAAATATATAAAATAAATACAAATTAAAATTAGTGTCTAATAGAAAGCAGTAAACTCTTAAACAAACAAATAATAATTAAATTTAATTAAATAACAAAGAAAATTCTCAAAATTGAGCAAATTGTACCTACCAAGCTGCATATATGTACCATGCATAAACATAAATATTTATTTTAATAAATTATTTCAAAGATTAATTGTCGTTTTAAATATTTTCGCTTGATCTGTTGCAAGTTCATGCGATTATTTTAATTACTATATTCCACTGGTTATTGTTAGTATAAAATAATGTATGTGTGCGTCGACTTAGTTACCAAACAAATAAGGTTGCCATGAAATTTTTGTAGCTTTTCATTCAACAACGAAAAATTTCAGAATCGTAACAAGTCACAGGAAAAAAACAACTTGAACTATTTTCTAATATAGAAAATTCAACTTATTTCAAAATTAAAAAATGAGCAAACATCGATATAATCGCGTTGATTTAAAGGCTCTTAGTCCTTTGGTAACCGGTGCATCACAAGATGATGAGCATGGCGAAGAGAAGCTTCCCATGTGGCCCAGTGAGCGTATACCACCCGGCGGCATCTTTCATACTCCTAAGGTGGAGTACAGCAAGGATACAGCCGAATTGATAAAATGTGAGTAACACAGAGTTATTATCAGAAGCTAGTCGACCAATGGAAGCGCTTTAGGCTTGTTAAGAATATCATATAAAATTAGGGAATTATTGAGTAATTTATGTCTGGAAGTGTCTGCATATTTTATTAAAAAATTACTGCTTGAATTTTAGTGCTAGCCAAAGAATCTAAGATGTCTATGTTAATGCGTAAGCAACTTGAAGAAAGTCTTCGCAATGGTGTACCATTGCCATTGCCCAAACCACCACGTCCAAATACTAACAATGATCCCGATAAAGAAACCCTGGCCATATTGGAGCGCGCGCGTAATGCGAAACGCAAAAGTTTGAGCAAGATCAAGGCCAGCGGTGCCTATGATGTAAGCTTCTATAGACCACCGACTGACAATCGCATGGTTAATGAGAAGGCCAAGGCAAAGTTGCAATTCAAAATGGCGGGCACACACTTACCCGATCCAGCTATTAAGCCCATGCGTAGACCCCGTGAGGAGCGTGAAGTCAGCGAAGAGGATATTGTTAATGAATGTGAGTATAGAATAATTGCGTTAAGCTAGTTACTTTCATTGTCAAATAACGTTTTTTTAGTGCTCGAACAAATTAATGAGCGTGCCAACTGGCTTGCCGAAATGGAGGAACTCGGTCAGGGCCAAAAGTATCGCACTGAGATACGTGACCAAATATCCGAACGCTTGCATCGCATCCAGGCTTTGGAATCTAAAATCAAGCTGAAGGCTGAGGGTGGCTATCGTTTTGTAGATTAAGTTATAATGCGTTTTTTAAGTTAAATGAGCAATAAAAAAATGAATAAAAAAATGTTGCTAAGCTTCACTGAAGTTCAAAAGCGAAATTTACCGACTAAGCTAATTTCACGCACTCTATGGTTTTTGGTGTCCCAACGGTTAGAACTCAAATGTTTTTATTGCATTTATTTTATTAAAATTAAATTATTGACCCCAAATGCAAGCATACTTTTAGGCGTTGGTCATAAAATATTTGATATTAACTGATTTATTTATTTTAATTTGCTTCAATAAACGTATAAGCAGTGTATAATAAATTTTCGTTAAATTACAACATATTCGGCACACATTTAATACGGTTACGCACATTTATCATAACAATATAAGCTGCCCAAAACTCATTAATAGAATTAGTTCACTTGATTCGATTGGCAAAAAGAGCATAAAGTAGCTGAGAATTTTATAAAGTTCTTTAATTAAAATTACAGAATAAATAAGAGGAGTATATATACTCTAAATCTTTGATCCTACGTACTAAAAATTGTATATATGTATATAATGTGGTTATGCTTGCTTGCTCCACAGCAAATATTCAATGTTCAATTTCAAAATAGACATTTTTTGTGTGTACGCTTGTGCTACTCTGAATGCAGGTTATGTAACGCCCTAACAGGAGGGCATATGGCAGCGAAATTCACTCGCTGCCTCTGCAAAGCGATTGCGTATTAAATAACCGCTTATAACCTCGGCAACTTCGTGTGGACGGTCCTCATGCACTGCGTGACCACAGCGGGCCAGCACCTGCATCTGAAAGCGACCTTGCATTTGGCCAACGGTTAAAGTGCGATCCAGGCCATCAATGCTGGCCAAAAGTAATTGTTTGGGCACGCGCAAATTGAGGAACTTGTCGCTAAGACCTGAAAACCAACCCACCCAATACTTTTCCGACTTTGATAGGTCAATGCGCCAGGTGTAGCTGCAAGCAATGATTTTGTTTAGCCAATGAAATAAATTTTTTTTGTAAATACAACCCACTTCTTTGCTGGATCAGTTGCTAATTTAGTCGTTGTTGGTTTTTTAAATTCTGCGCCTTCACCTTCGGCACTGTTGCTTTCACCAGAAGCGGCTTCTTCGCCACCACTGCTACCAACTTCTTCATCTTCAGAAATACTAAATGGATTGGGAAACATGCTTGTATGATGTGCCTCCTCTAACACATCATCAGGCAACGGCAGGTCATTCGTTGCTAGTTTATTCGTTTTGCAGCTGCAATCGAAAAGATGAACAATAATTTAATCTCGCGTTCTTTTTTTATAACATATACATACTTAATAATTTGTCCAGGCATAGAGACTTTGGCACTGTCTACATTGCGTACCTGTCCGCTACGTATACACCATTCAATTGCATTTGGTATACTTTGGAAGAACTTGGGACGCGATCGTAAAAAGCTTTGCATGCTAGCAAGCGCTTCCATAGCTGTGCCTTCCACCACATCAATAACTGTTATGCCAATTAGATTAGGACATAAAGCCATATATGCAAAATGCACAGCAATTGCGCCACCCATTGAATGACCAACAACAAAAATTTCAGGCATCTCCTCTGGATACAGTTTTGTTAACAAATCACCAATATCCCTGAAAGAAATAAGTATTTAGTTGGTTAGCTCCTATAAATTATGTGGTGATTCCAGACTATTAACAGAAAAATTACATAATAGTAAGTTGAATCCGACTTTGATCATGATTCACTCTTATTATCCGTAGTCTGTTATAATAGTTACTTTACATTCTTTTCGGTTTCTTTAATTACTTAAAGTCTTTAGAACCCGATTTAAAACTTAAAAAATTTATTTTGCAACACGTTTAAGTTGTTACTCACTTGGCGAGCGTATCCGCAGACAAGTCATCTTCATTATCCGTTTTCGTGTCCCCGTGACCACGCATATCAATGGATAGGCATTGACAATGTATCATTGCGGTAACTTCTGACTGCAATAAAGCTACAATTAAATAAATTATTGTGAGTAAATGCAATACTTAACACATACGCAAAAGTGGGCCCAGGTAAGCGCCGAGTAACCACCGCCGTGCAATAACAACAACACAGGACCTCGCTTTTCAGGTATTTTGGTGCGGTAAACACGAAAAGTGCGCTGCTCGTCGACAATAACATCTTCGCGTTCGGCGAAAAACTCGCTCCACATGCCTGGTTTATAATCGCGTATACGCGACTTTTTAAAGGAGTCGCTGTAATTAATACAATTTTCTATTAGCATGCTCTTACGTCTCACACATCAAACCATATAGAATTGCAGTACCATCTCGTCAGATAAAATACTTACGCACGACCAATGCGCCCGCTCGGTATGGTGGGTGGTAATTTGCCCTTGAGCATTGTACGTTGTAGACTTGACATTGTGTGCGATTGTCTGCGCTTTAATAATGACGTATAATGTTGTTTGTATTAAATTTAAGGGATTTTTACACAGCTGCCGTAAAAACTTAGTGAATAAATTAAAATGGTAACTTTTCGTTTAGTTTTCGTTGCGGCTAGATTAGAGATGGTACGAAATATATCGAATTTAATTATGGTGCTACCAGATGGGCCAAAAAAGACACTATTCCCATCCCTAGGTAATAAACACAAAGTAGGACAGCCATAACAACACAAGCATTAGGCCACCATTTTATAGAAGTTGCAGTAAAAAATGTCGCCATCAAATAAGACCAAGAAAGTTATTATAAAGATACCCCGTCATCCATACATTACGCTAGCGGAAAATCAGGCTTTAAATGTTCGCGTTCGTAAATGCCGCGTGCAGGTTGAGCGTCTGAACTACAGACCACTATGCCATGGACCACCAACTAAACGCTGCATTGTGCGTGTTGCACGGCTGCCGGATGTAGAGCGTAGTGAAATTGCCACAGCTACGCCGGCAAGTTCCATTGTCTGCTCGGATTTTGAGGATATAGGTAAGTAAAACAAATAATGCGGGCAGAGTACTGTACAGAATAAATGTTTTATTCACTTCTAATTGCAGATTCATCTACTGAATGATTAGCGGCCATCAAATTTGGATAGGCAGCACGAAGTATCCAGCATCTGCTATCTTAACGACTGTGTATTACCATAAAACCTTAATATGTATATAAGATTTTGGTTTATTGTTAAGAAGGTCATTAATCTTGCTCATATTTTGAAAACAACCAGGCGTAAGCGATAATTGATAAGAAAAAAATAAACGTTTGCTATCGATAAACCTGAACTTTGTTTTGAAATCGTCACTCACATAAGTCAGCTGTCATAAAAAGTACTACATATATTTGTAGTCAGCAAAATTTTTTTTTCGTAAATTACGACAAAATCTCCATTCCAGCTTTGATACAAATCTGTAAATAGGCATTACTTGAGGTAATTTACAATAAGCCAACATGAATTGGTATACCGGTAATATAGCGGAAGCCGTAGCAAAATCCAAAGTAAAAGATGCAATTTTCGTAGTATTTATTGAAGGTATGTGGAACCCACGTCATGGCAATGAATATGCATATTCAAATGTTTTATGTTACATATAGGTGAAGACGAGATGTCTGTAAAACTTCAAAGATTCGTTGATGACGAGAATGTACGTGAAAAGTTAGAAACGGATGATTTTGTGGCCATCAAAGTCAAGGGTCATAGCCAAGCATATGGCCAATTCGTATCGCTATGTATGTTACCTTTTAAACATTGTACATCTGCCTTGAAAACATTTTAAATTTCTTTTTTTTTCCAAAGACAAAGTAGTGCCTATTCCGTCAATTTTCTTTATTGGTAAAGCTGGTACTCCACTGGAAATAGCCACTGGGGTTATAGAAAACACCCATGAACTCATCAAAAAAATAGATTCATCTCTGGTTGCTTCGGGCAAAAAGCAAGATACAAAATCAGCCAGCACTTTAAGTGAGACAACCGGTGCCATTAGTTGTGAAAGTTCTAATTCTCAAAATTTGCGCTCTGTAGCTGGTGAGGATGACTCAGACACTAAAAAAATTGAATCACAACAAGAGGAATCGCTTTCAACATCACAAGAGCAGCCTTCAGCAGTTTTATCCTTAGAACATGACCAATCGCAGCAGCAATCAGTAATTTTATCAACACAACATGAAGCATCTCAGCAGCCACAACGGGAACAATTGTTGGAGCCACCAGAGCTTCCCTCGACATCTGGTCCATCCACATCCATCACTGTGCCTGAAGTGCCAGCTTTTATTTTGCCAACTTCTCCCAATTTTACATCCACAATCTCTGTCCCAATAAACGCTGAAAATCGTCCGCTAAGCGATTCCGAAATGCGTATTAATGAAGTAAAGAACATTCTCGAAGAAAAGCGCCTTGAGCTTGAGGAACAAGAACGAAAAATTGAAAAAGAAAATGAATTGCGTCGTCGACGTGAATCTAAAGAGGCTCAAAGCATGCAGGATTGGCAAAAAGAACAAGACTTCAAGACAATGCAGGTATGTACATCTAGCTAGCTATACAAGTTTTATTTAAGTATCTGTTTTAATTTTGCAGGAGCGTATACGCCGTGAGCGTAAGGAAGAACTTGAAGCGCGCGAGCGCATACGCTCCCAAATTGCTGCAGATCGTGCAGAGCAAGCACGCCGAGAAATTTCTGCCGCACGGATGCAAACTGTTGGCGACTTGCCCGTAGCAACACGAGCATCGTCGGCTATATCTGTAGACGAAACTCGCCTGCAAATACGTTTGCCTGATGGTTTACACCGCAACAAGGTATTCCGTGCAGCAGAACCACTTTCTTCGGTGCGACACTTTGTGTGTAGCGAATTGCTAGCGAATAGCAAGATAGAAGATTTTTCACTGGCCAGCAGTTATCCACGTCGTGAGTTCAAACCGGAAGAAGAGTCGAAAACTTTAATTGAGCTGAATTTGGTTCCTAATGCTATTGTGCTTGTTCTGGTCCATGAGAAGACAAATCGTGTTGGCCGCACTGGAGGTTCCTTGCTTAATATGTTGACAACCGTATTGTGGGCGTTGCTGATGCCGGCTGCTAAGGCTTTTGATGTCTTAAATCAAATGGGCTTGAAGCGCTTTACTCAGCGTTTGATGCAGGCATTTTCAGGTACAGGGGGCACGGCACCTTCGGAAGGCGAAGAACAAAACGATGCGTAAGTGCAATTATTATTGCTAGACACAATAAAGTAATCCAATTTTTTTAGCGCTACGCGTCGCAATTTGGACATGTTTATGCAAGGGATCCCGGAACGAGCTCGTCAACCAACAGGCTCAGAAACTATTTTAAACCAGCCGTTAGACACCGGAGAGCCTCAAGCGGTACCAGAGAGCGATGGCTTGCAAAGTCAGTTGCCAGGCGAGAAAGCCCAGTTTCAACAACGTTCGGGTGGTTATCAACCTCCACGTTATGGAAAATCGAACATTCGTCGGCTTCAGGATACCCAGAAGGATGATGAGGATAAGGCTACATACAATGGCAACTCCACACAGCAACAGTAAATAAGCAATATACGTATAACCAAGCTCTGCTAATAAATAATCCCCCAAAGTAGAGCCCAACATTCACAGTACATATTTATATGACTTTAGAGTATGATATACAATAAAATAGAAAAAAAAACGTTTAAAATGTGATTTGGTGTTTATTTTAATCAAGTTTTGAGAAAATAGCCAAATATAATAACTTAGCCTAACAGTACGTCTAAAATCTAAACCCCAATTTTTCGTGTCATAAGGCTCAAATAAGTGCGCCCTAAAAAATAGAAACAGAAATAAACTAATTTCGGCTGTGCCGATCGTCTAGTGCCCTTCACGTAGCTGACTTCGTTGATATTATAAAGGTTAAAAGGATATTTATAGGTTTTGTAAATTATTTTTTTTATAGTAAAACAATTTTATGTTATTTTAACTATTGTAGTCAATTGAAACCTCTTATCAACTGAATAATGATTTTTATACAGACTCTCGGAAATGTGTTTTGAATATGTTTATACATAATGGAATCTATAATGATTAATTAGCTTCGTGTAGCGCATGAAAACCATAAAAGATTCACATATACTATGAGAATTTTGATTGCACAGTTTTCAAATTTTAACTTACAAAGTGAACCACATTAAAAATTGTAGCAGTTTGTAAAAATTGACCAAGGGAAATTTCCATTCTTCTTTACGCTGTTGCGGGGGCACTAGGCTTGGATAATGCACAGGACTGCCTATACGACAATTTGTGGTAACTGTGCCGCCTGGATAATTGATAGATACAGCATCACCGCGCTTGACGCCATCGCAGTCAATAAGCTCTAGCGTTTTGTTGAAACAAATGCGTATCTCAGATAGATAGCTTATGCTATGCTTTGTATCAAATAGACAGTGTATGGACGGATTTTTGCCTAAAGCTTTTACAATGGCATTGTTCAGCGCAATGACTGTGTTGTTCGAGTCTGGGTGTATGTCCGAAGCATCTAATATTCGTGACATTATATACTTTTCACGCCAAATGAGACCCTGACCAAAGTACTTGAGTTCATCATCCAGTGTTTCCAACAGCGCGGCGCAGGTTCCATGCTTTAACCACTCATGTTTCCACAACCAATCTGATTGCGAGGCATCTCCATCTAGATCCGGCCAGAAGTTATGCAGGCGATCTGTTATGCTTTGTAATTGGTCTAAATCAAAATTCGCAGATTTATTACAAAAATTTGGACCAATTTGACCCATTTTTGTAGGCCAAATGCCGTGTATGGTCCAGAATTCTTTTTTTTGCGGTAAGGTGCACTCATGATTGGGATCATGCTCGCGCCAGTGATAGCAAGTAGTCACAGGCCATTGTTGTGTGAAAATGAGTACGTCCCAGTTATGATCGTGCAAACGCCGACGTGGTGCATGTCCAGGTGTTATGTCCGTTAAGTCATCGCCGAATTCTATCGCATAATCATCGTCATCATCGTCTTCGTCAGAAAAATCCGCTGCGCTAGGTCTTCTCAGAGGTTGCTCAGCGCTTAAATCAGGTGCAACTATAGCAGCGCTTGAGTCAGATATGTCTTGTATTGAGCTAAAAACAAATGAAAATGACAATATAAAAAAAATAGCGCATAGTAATTGCATTGATTTTTCACATAATGCGGTTGTTAAGGCGCTATTAGATCAACCTTGAACTTGAGGCGTGCCAACCCCTTGAGTGTAAGAAATAGTATTGATTAGCTCAGCTGTTGCCATTGCTGCGGTAAAATTAATTCTATATTTATATATTTCAAAGTTGATGGTTGTTTTAAGTAATTTTTTACTCAACTTAATTCGCATTTCTATTTTCAACTTTCGCACAATGTCAACAACACCCACACAAATTGAGATAAAAAATTGAGCTACACAAAATCGAAGCAAAAATTTTTTTCTGCACTTACCTCTCAGCAATTGTGAGTGCAATAAGTAAGCAGCTTATCAAAGCTGTCACGTAAACTAAATTTTGTCGATTTTGCATTTTTAAACAAGTTTCAATTTTCTATTAAAATTATTAGGCAAGAACAGGCTTCATTTCAAGGCTTGTGTTTGCTCTGCGCACATAGCCCAGACGACTTTCAGTAAATACTATTTTTATGAACTAAACTTAAAGAGCTGTCATCCAATTGCTAAAGTTGTTCCAATTATTTGTTGTTTTTCCCACAATTGTACTGTCGCTCTCAACTACGTTTTGCTTGCTTTGCGTTTTGTGCAGTTTTTTTGTTTTGCTATTGCGATGAAGATGTGCAAAAGTTGCCTTCATATGCCTATCGATAAGCGATAAAACTGCAATTTTAGTGTTGATAAACAGCATTGTATTTATTTGTTTTACAAAGCTGCAAAACAGCTGCTGACGCGCGCAGCAATAAATGTTCGAATTCGAGTAGTTATATGCTGACTGTTTCTATTTGCTTAGCTAGCATAATAAATCAATTATGAATTATTAGGCCATTTATTTTAAAAATAGCACACAATGGCTGCTCAATTACTCGGATGGCTCATAAAAAAACTCATTACTTATGATTCATTTGATAATGTTATCATATATAAGTTCGTAAATTAACCATTTGGTTCAAGCGCATGAGCTGATTGCATGTTTCACTGGATTTATGAAATTCTACGCCAAACTGTCTGCTTTGTCTTTGTCAGCAGAAATTAAACAAGCACAAAATCCAAACAACTAATGAAAGTTCCCTCAACCTTTTTTTCAGAACCAACACTTTACTTAGCCACTGTGGAACAAAAGAAAAACGACACGGTAGCACTTTAATTAGTGACAACGACAATTACACATATATGATATTGTTGCTCTTGCGCTATTTTATCTCGGAGGTACAAAACATGACAAAACACCAAACGACTTCTGTTGAAAATCGTACTATGACACACAACAAACAGCTCGTAGTACAATCTACTACAAGTTTTTGTTACCAAAATTAAGTCAACCACAATTATAGTTTAACTGTACTTTGTACTACGTGCTACCCATAAATCCCAGATAAGTTATAGTGAGTGGTATTTATCGGCTTATTGCACATTTGTTACTACTTGTGGCAATTTGTTGTACCTTAATATCTATGAAATTTTATCAAAATCAATTAGCAAACACTTTTGATAAAACTAATTTACATCACACTCACTTAGTTCAACCCTTGTTAGCATTTGGAGCTGGGTTTTTATCATAACATTTGTGATTATTTTGTCATGTTTTTGTCTGTATGCGCATTAAAAGCATTTAACACATGATTTTAGTACAACAACCTAAATAAACAAAGTAACAACGTTAATAACGTTAGAACTTGGGGGAGTAGCTTTTATGCAGATTTTGCTTTTGAACATCCCCACTTTCAATTTGTCTCTTGGGTGCGCTCGATTTTGTTGTATTTTTTTTTTTTTTTTGATGACATATTAATTTAATAATAACAGCTGCAAACATTTTGTAATCAATTTGCCGCTCAAATCAATTAATGTTTGTTAGTTGCTCTTGTTATTTTAGCTGGCATATTTTTTGCTCCGAGCTTGTTTCATATGTATATTGACAGTAATAGATAGCGTTCAGGACAAGATGTTGATATATGTGGGCATTTTTAAATGTTGTGGACATTTGGGCTAGCAGTTACAAAAGTCTACTTTTGTCTTTATGAGTTGAAGAACTGTAAAAAATGTGTTTGGTGTGCGGAAAAATTGAATGGATATATCTTAATTTATACTTTCTAAAAATTAAGGCACTTAATGCTTTAAGATAAAAAAAAGATAAAAAAGATAATTTTTCACTTTGAACTGTTGGACTCAAGTAAATACAAATTGTTGTTTTTTTTTGGCACACATACAGAGCACGGATTGAGTTTTAAGAGAAAAGTTGTACTGTTTGAAATTTAATCATGAAATTTGTATTTTTCCGAATATTTCTTCTGTCAATCGGTACTTTACCTTGATTCATGGGTACATATATTAAAATCCCAAAGGAAAGTTGGAAACTGTCAGTGATGACCCAAATGTATTTGAAGAGTTCTTTAAAAAGATTGGTAGCACTTTACTGGCAATTGGGAGTATTGTTTTAACTTTCAAAAGCATCTACAAATTGTTTCGCTTATTCACTGGTATTACCTTCTATAGCTGCCTTGAATAGTACTTTTGTAAAGTCCAATTGTTGTAAAACAGTATAAAGAGTATTTAATGTTAAAGTTTGAATGATTTTTTTTCTAAAATTGATAAAATTATCATCATCAAACATAAATAGTCAAAAAATTGTGCACTGCGTCTTCAGTGGAAATAAAAAAGTTGAGCCATTAATTTTAAAATGTGCTCATCAAATGAGGCTAATAATCAACGTCATCATTAGCATCATCATCAGCATTTACGCTCATTGCTAACGGCTTTAAGCCGCCATGACGAGCAAAACAGAAGCCCAAAACGGCAGCCATAGTAAAACGGCCATAATTGCGTTGCTGCGCTCTTTGTGGATGCTGAGCGATGAAAAGCTAACGCTGCGCATGCGTCAAACTTTGAGAGTAAGAATAGAAGAGAACGAGAGCAAGCGTTGTGGGTGGAGTCTTAGTTGCTAACGTTACGTTATGTAGAGCGACAAATATGTATATAGAGTATATCAGGGCAGTAATTGCCTTAAATTGGCGCATATATATTGCAGCCAGTCAGTTGACGTGCTGCTTTTTGTTGTTGCTCTTTTGCTGCTCTTATTTGTTGTTGTTGTGGCTGGTGCTGCTTTCTTTTGGCCGTCAACGTCAGCGTCGTTGTTTTTGTGCAATTGCTGTGTGTAAATGGCATGAGAATGATAATTGTAGCAATTATAATATTAAATTGGGAGATCATGGCTCGCAGGGTTTGGTTTCATGGCACAAACCCTCCCTGTAGGCGTAGTACACCACGTTTTATATATAGCATACTTTTTTGCAGTTGCCACAGTAACGATTTTCTTCTGTTTTTTTTTTGGTGCCTTCGTTCTCTTTCTGTCTTACCCAGACTAGGTTGTTGTTATTGCCGCTGCCACTGCTACTACTGTGTATTTTGCCGGATTTGTTTGTTAATTAGAATTCTAGCGTTGAAATTAAAATGCTCACTCCAGCATAACTCATCCCGTCCATTTTTTGGCTGTGGTATGAGTTGGAAGTTGCATAAAAAGAACCCAAAAAATGCCAGCAAGCAAGAAAAATTGTAGTCTAGTTTTTTGGGGCGTTGGCGCTGGCATACTTTGTTGAAGGTGGAGCTTCATTTAAGTTTAGTTTAGAACCAGGCATCTCTTAATTACTGCAGTTTATTTTCTAAGTGAGACTAATTAACAGGCAATTCGTAGCATTGTGGGATATTTTTTTTCTGGTTAGGTGGAGTATTTTATAAAGTATATACATATGCACACAATACATATGTTAGGCTATGTGGTAGCTTTAACTTGATATAGTTTTTATATGTGTGGCACTCTTTGGTTATTTAAGTGGCTGAAGAAATTGGTTAACATATTGGCTTGTTTGTTGGTTTTTGGTGAAAAGAAGTAAGACATATTTTAAAATATTCTTTTGCGTTGAAAAAAGTTCGCAAAAACTGCTAGGATGGTGTCAGTAAAAGCTATGGTAAGATGATAGTAAAATACAAAATTAATCTTTCCCATTCGTATGTCTACCTTTATTTTTCCAGTCATTTTGGCTTGATACATTATAAACATTTATTTACTTTTATAGCTAAAGTAGTTGTAGTAACTGTGATGTAGTAGTTTTTATGAAACAAAATAAAAATTATAAATATGAGCTTGAACTTAGTCAAATTTATGCAACAATAGCGTTTAAGCTTTCTTCTCTACGAACTTTTCCAATTACTTCAACTACACTTTCATTGCGTATTTTTTTGTTTTTTCAAAGTTTTATTAATGAGCACTTTTATGCCTACTTAATACAAAATATGAAGCTGAAGAAAACGGAAATGCCATTTTGACTACATTTCTATAAGATCTCAATAACTATATACAACTTGACTATTATGCGTTCTCATACGCTAAGCCACAAATTTTCGTTATTAGCGCAACATTAGACGCTCTGCTAATTATCAACACGGTCAAAAACCATACCATAATCGTACTCATACTAGTTGCAGATAATATGCGCAGCAGCAACCCCCAAATAAAACGTGATTCAGACGCATGCTACTACCCTCGCACGTTAATGAACGTAAAATTCACTTAATTCCAACTTTAGCCATGAATTAAGCACGACAAATGGACGACAAGTTGGTTGAAGTTGTTGTGCAATAGTTGGGGGTTCTCTTAGCTCTGAAACTTTGTGGGCTGCTGTGGCAGAACTGCTTGGAATGTGTTGTTAAGCTGGCAAGGCAACATAAATAAGTATAAATACGTGCCAGAGCGAGCAAGTGTATTATGTATAGAGGGCTGTGAGTGAGGCAGACAGAAACAAACAACAAGGGCGAGTTTGCTCATTCACAATAAGTAAATGTCCTTTTATGGCTCTTAATTAAGGCAATGATGGGGTGTTTTAATACGTTTGCCAAATGTTAAATGACAAAGTGCTTGGCAGCCAAGTGCCATAGCATTCATCGTTTCAGTCGTGCTTCCAGCCATACTACTTCCAACTCACACTTTGGGGGTCTGGCGTTAATGAAGCTGCTTTTTTTGCTGCTTTGGTCTTGTGTTCTTTTTTTAATAGCAACCATCTTGTCGATATTTTTTTGGCCAACTTGTAGGTTGTAGCTGCCAGGACTGGTATCGGTATCGGTATAGCACATAAAGGTAAGCAGAATATTTCGTAATTATAAGTGGATTTCAGCAACATCTTTATTTTTTTTTATATATTTGTAACTAAAAATTATTTAAGGGTGAGCAAATGATAAAATCCCAGTAGTAAACCCTGTTCATAGTTTCATATTAATTTAAAGCTGCCAGCCACTGAAAGAGAACTTCATAGAAAAAAGTTCCTAGCGGTCAAGTAGAAGATAGAAAGGAATATCTATTTTCATGCTACTTGTATTGTATTTTTTATTTTTTGAAAACGTTCCGACCATGCTGCCTCAAGAACAGCACAACTCTTGTTCAATTGATTTTTATAGCTTCAAGCATTTCGATAGCAAATTGTGATATTGTCTGAGATTTTTATGATTTGTAAATGTTTATCCTGAAGTTTATGGTCTCATTAGTACAACAACAAAACAACGCTATTTGTGGCTTTTTATGTTTGCTTATAGAGACGTCACACTCACATAGACAAATACACAGCCACGCAAATATGTATGTGCATAAGCATATGTGTATGTATAATAAAAATCAGTGTAGTAGTTGGCGGCACATAAAAATCAAATGCGCCAATTTCGACATGCCAAAAATAACATTTTCAACACTTTTTGTTTGATTAATCAAATGTTTATAGGCAACACAGACAGACACATAAAAAAAGGCTCACATACACAAACACAATGTTAGTTAAATAGACGTTGTACGGGTATGCAGCCATTTAGACCAAATTAGTATGCCACGCACGTCGTCCAAAAAAGTATGCAACAAAAAACATAGGAAAAGTAGCAGCAAAGCGGAAACAGCGAAAATAAAAATGGCGTAAGCATTTATTGTTGCCTTTGCTGTGGTTACTGATTCTTTTTTTACTTTTAATTTTGTACGTATATATATTTCAGTTGTATGATTTATTTATTTATTCAAAACAAATGCAATTGGTTTATTACACATCAATAAGCGCGCATTTATCTAGGAAAATTGTTGTTCAAAATCCAAAATATCAATGGTGCGCATAAACGTGATCAAATTATAGATGATTTAGCAAAATAGAGTAATTTCTTTTTTTTTATGTAAATAAATATTTCATTTTTTGTCATGTCAAAACTGTAAGTATGATAACATTGGAATGGAAAATATATACCAGTAGTTATTTTTGGTATGATAACATATTAAATTGCCTCGTACTATACGCAGCATGCTTATTTGTAATTCAATTTCCTTGAAATTATTAATTGACTTATACGCTTGAAGCTAAGTAAAATTGTCAGATAGCTTAGCTCAGCTTATCAAATATTAAACAAAAATCATAAAAAAATGGTGGTTCTCCATACTGCTCCAGCAGAAACCCGTGTACACTTCAAGCATGCTTCGTTAAACACATACGCAAATTTGGCCATGGAAAATTGCATATCAAAATACATAACTTGGCTTATGGCTTTGCATAAAAGTATCAGAAATATCTATGTGGAGTATATGTTAGCATATTTACGCACGAATACTTTGAACAAGCTGGCAACAATAGCTGAAAATTGTGTTCAAGTTGCTCATTTCCACTAACGATAGCAGTTATAGAGATACCAACAACAATATGAACAATAAACAAATGCTCCCCAAACGAAATTGTGCACAAATTGACTCCATGACAGTGCCAACAATGGCAAAGTTCCAAAACTTCAGTTCCCAGACCCCGACTAAGAGCTGAGACACAAATCAGAGTTGCATGCCAATTGAAAGTGTCTAAACCTAAAAGCAACTGCCAAAACTCTGGCAGACAGCCCAAAAGTGCAAACCAAGATCATTGCTATGCGCAATTGTTTGCCCAGCCAAAACAGACACAACTTGACTTTTCACACTACCCACATTGATAGCACCACATCAAAACCACGCCAACACGCAACTCCTAGATCCACTCCATTGGTCTGGCCCATTTGCGTGCAGATAAATTGCAATCTATGCGAAAGTTATGGGCATTGGGCAACCGCCTACTTGTGAGGGGCACTGCTCAATGTTGCAAGTGTTTGTTGTCTTTTAATCATCGCCATGCTGGTGACGGGAATGGGATCGACTTTACCAGCACTTCATAATTTTAATTGGCATGAGCTGAGTACTATGCTGGGGCTATTTGGGTATGACATTAGTCAGTGTACGTGACTGAGTCTCAGGCAGCTTGCAATTGTGTAGCGAGAAGTACGGCATGGGGCTGGACTTGGGTCAGAAGAGAGTAAACAATCAATTGCAGCTGCAGGCTATTTACTTGACTCAATAGAGCCAGTATTAAGCCAATATAAGAGCTGGTTAAGTGTATGATAAGTGACCTATTGGGGGTAGTACTAAGCCACCAAGGTGTCAAAGTAAATATAGGAACTGTATTAATATAGGCTGAGCTGCTGTGGATGCAACTGGAAGGAGATTGAATGAGCTGAAAAATGGCGAAAATATCTGTGTACGGAGATGACGTGTTCTGGAGAAATTGTTTTGTAAGAAACTATAATAAATTTAATGCAACTTCTTTAAACTATAGAACAGTCATATTATTTTAGCTACATTCATAAATGTAATGACTAAAACTACTTACAGATTTATTATCATTCAGATTGTACACTTTGTCAAATACGAAAAACAAAAACAAGTTATAAAATCCCAGCCTTAGCATGCCTAAATCCTGACACAAATGTGAGCCCCAGGGAGCACATGAGATGAATGCCTTGCTGTTATAAGACAATTTCAACACCCCCACTGATAAGATATTTCCAAGTGTATGTCATTGTCAGCTCTCAAAAGTAAGTAAAGACCTTGGAAAGACCACAAAAGGCGTATGTAAACAAGCAAATAGCACGTGCTGTCATATATACTTAACTTACATAAATATATTTAGATGCATATACTTATTTTTGCCTTGAGTTTGGGACTTAAAGATTATGATTTGTTTTACTTAGTGGCGCATGATACAAAAGACAATGCGCCCTTAAGTATGCTAAACATGCGTCAAAAATTTGTGTGTTGCGATGTATGAATGTGTGTGGGTGTATGGGTGTGTGTATAAGTTGTTTTCCTTTGACAGGATACAAATTTTTACAGATTTGTCAGTATTTGCAGCTTAAGTTCTTCATGTCAATGATGGTCTGACAAATGCGCCTAAAATAATACGAACAAGCATTATTTGTTTAAGTGTTTGAGTGTATTAGTATGTGTGTGTATGTGTGGGGGGGGGGGGGGGGAAAGGTGTGGGTAAGCAGTGACATTGATATGAAGGGTCCGTATGGGGTATGCAGATCCCGCAAGAGCCTACACCAAATTTCGCAAATTGTTTTTAGCTAAACGCAACCATAAAGTGAATAAAATTCTGTCCTAAGTCTAGTCTAATATTCATCTTGAAGTACAAAACAATAATTAAATTGGGTAATTGAGTCAACGTCGAGAACCTAGCTCCCGAAATTATTGACCTGCACCAGAAAACCAAATACTTTTCGATGCATATTACAACAGCAAAATACGTAATTAGTTGAATATAGAGACACAAAAATTTTACACTTTTGAAATTAGTTAGTCAGTAAGACGAACTGTTAGGTTTTTTCTTTATCAAATATTAATTGATGACCTTGAAAAGTTTCCAAACGCTGCTTATGCCATTAAATGTTATTTAATTTAAAGTTAGATGCCTTCTTACTTCTTATTTCTGAAAATCAACCAAGCTTAAAATTAAGTCTTTTACAAAGTAGCGGTTCACAACATTTCAACATGCCCCGTCCTAAATTCTCCCTAAGCCTCTGCCAATCGAGCATATGTAAATAAACATTTTGAGCGCCATTTGCACTTAAAAACCAAATTTGTTTATGTCTCGCAACCCTATTGCTGACATCATGTAAGCAAATTGCGTAAGTAGCTTGCAATTTAGGCTTGACATTGATTTGACATGACGACGAACCCTATCCCGAACTCGGGCTTAAGATACCCTACACTACGGCGGGGGACACGACAAATTTGTTTGTTTTTATTTGTTCTTTTCTTTATAGCCTGAATCAACCCTTAAGGCCAATTTCTTACTTAACCCCTTTAGTAAATTGATATGACAAATCCGTAAAAATGTTAAATGAAGTGAAAAATTGCAAAATAACCAAAAATTAAATTGCCAAAACTGAGAAATGTTATTGCCTATGGAAAATTTGACATGGGACTGCGGTTTTATTTTGTTTTAAAATTAAGCGCCTGGTCAAAACCCCTTGGCCCCTTTTGGTATGCATAACAATGCCATATCTATAGCCAGGCCAAAAGCAAATTGTGTAAACAAGAGCTTGGACAATATTCAGTTGACTGGTTTTTGCGGCCAGTTGCCATTTTTCTTTTCGATGCGGGTAGTTCAAGACAACTAGTGAGTTGGAAGCTCCCGCATAGATGGTTGCTTACCATGGTAAAAATATTTTATAGGCAAAGGCATTCAAGCCAGACAGAAGCAAATTGGTATACAATTTATTTGTATATTTTACAAAAATTGGGTGTGTCTTTTATTATTATGCGAAAAGTAAGTGTAAATATTTGTAGTTATTTTGAGTATGAAATGGGTGGTCAGAGGATTGAAGATACCAACAGAAATGGTAAATAAAAATACGAATGGGGACTATTGTTTTTGGCATGGCTCGCCCTAAAGGCTCGGAGTTGAAAAATTTGTCAGCTCAAAAGATTATTCAACAATTCTTGAAACATTAAAGAAATTATTTCATGTCACTTGAGGAATAAAATGTCTCGAGGCAGAAATAAGTTTTTGGGTTTTTGTAAATTGTGGCATCTGAAGTCAGCGCTAACTAATTACGAAGAATATAAGGCAATAAAAATGTAAATTCGCTTTGCATGCTAAGGAGTGTTAATGTATTATGCTAAATCCGCATATCTCCGCAAGAAATGCTCAAGTGTAATAGTGTTCATAAAATCATGATAATGCTTGGCTCTTTACTCAAAAGTTTCTTGCCAAAAGTTATTAAAACTTAGGCCCTGTTTGATTTGATTACGTTTCCGTGTACTAAAATTAACACTCAAAATGAAAATCTAAACATTTTAATTTTCATTTTCATTTCTTAATTGAGCTACTGTTTACGAACATCGTCAATAAATCATCAAATAGGTAACCCACTCTTTTTATCTATATCTACCTAAAAAATCGACTATAATAAAAAGTAAGCACTACTTCAAGAGAGAACTGCCTTGCTCACATGGCCAGCTGAACCCACTGCTTTGAGCAAACATTTCAGAACCCAACCCTTTGGCCAAAACATTTACTCGGGTAACTCGGGTAAACATTTTCACAGCTTTGTTCAACATATTAGCCCCGTTCTTTATATAAACAACGACCACAGAAAAATTATCAATCATTGCTTATATCATATACAGCTGTTTCTGTTACTGAACTTCGTACCAAGTCAAAAATCAGAAAAAAAAGAATAACCAACCAACCATAAATATCCAATGGCAATATCTTATCTTTATTTGAAAGCACTTTACTAATAATTAAAATGTCATCATTAAGAAATATGAAAAAGTCAATACAAAGACCTTACTCTATGTTATGAGGTATGGTAGCTCCGTGGTGGTTTCAATAAGTCGAAACTAACGCAGTGCGGGAATTTATTGTTACTCTATTGACTATTTAAACTTTGATGAGTTTATGGGGCTTTTCTTATGCGTAGTAGAAATTCTTATCAATTGACTTGGGCTACCATCGTGGTGTTTGTTTTCCTTAGCATGGACATGGTTTTGGACTTGATACTTAGTTGTTGACATTAATGGCAACCATTGGCGTCAATTTTCATGTCACATGCGTTCAAACGACAGTAGCTGCATTTTTAATTATAAACAGATGTAAAAGGTGATACGAGAAAGAGCAGTAAAGAAAAATGCTATACAGTTGGAATGAGTCTTGACGCTGGTATACACTTATTAGATACACTATATGGCTATAGACCCTTCAAGTGATCTTGTACGACAAATAAAAATTGCGCTATATTTAAACTTTCTTTGTTGCTGCAGTAAGCTAATTTAATTGTTTTAATCAGATTTTTACTCAGTTAATGATTATTATTGTAGTACGTTGTACTCGTTTTCCACATTTATGACACTCACCCTACTTGTAGGGTATCGAAGGAAAACCTGCATTCAGCTTATCAGTATTATATCTCAAAGTTTTCGTTGTTGCAAGTCTGATACTTGAGCTGTAATGAGTCTTGTTGCTACTTCGTGGCGTCTGCCACTTGCTACTTCTGCTGCTTGTCTGTTTGCACAGATGAGTTTTTAATTAAATGCTATCGTTGCGCTTAAATAAATTGAAATAATCAATTTATATTACGTATACGTACACTCAACCGCCACTGCACTAACCAAGCATTATGAAGGGGTCCACCCCGAGGCCTCAGTACATCATTCCATGCGCTCTGTCAACAATTTTAATTGAAAATCTAAACAAAAAGTCAACATGATGAAAAGTCAAAATGGTTACCAGCTTCATGGCAGCACGTACCAAGTTGGTTTGCCGTTTACTGGCTACCTTTTCATAGCGAATACGAGTGCACTGAAAAAAAAAGTATGATTAACTTTAAGAAAGTGAGTGACAAGTTGAAATTATTTTTCAATATATATATTTTATATAATTGTAAACATGTTAAAATTGTCATGAGCAGGTTACAACTTATAAAAATTACTTATTTTTACTTTTTTTCACATAGCTTTGCTATTGCCTTCGCCAGTCCAAGATACATAGGTTTGTAGCTCTGAAATAGTAGTAAATGTCTGTAAACAACCATTTTGTCAAATACATTTTTAAGTCCCGAAGTTTGAAACTTGGAGCTACTGAACTTATAATTTAAACATATTTATGTTGCTTCGGCTTTTCCTTAGTGTAGCTTCTTTTGGCAGCACGTTCATGTAGCTGAATGTCAGAATGGCAAAAACAACATCGAGAGGAACAGCAACAACGATACCAACAAAATTGCACACTGTTTGTGCGCATAATTTTAAAATCAATATAAATATATCCGTAGTAGCAGCGAAGCGGCTTCATCAGTATCATCATCATCGTCATAGTATACGCTGGAATTGGACAAATAAAGCATCGCACAATTATTCAAATAAATGGCAATCAATGGTTTCATCAGGAGCACAGCTATTGCCGTATTTGAGTTGGACCTACAAAAATTAAAACGAAGTTGGTATGCTCTAGATTTGGAAAGGGTTGTAGAAAATTTGATTATCTGACGTCTATTTGAGAATAATACTTGATAATACAGTCACATAATTGTAAGCATTAGTGAACCTTTGGAAAAATTTGCAGTAAAAATTGCATTTATTTTTTAATGCGATCTTTAAGTTAAAAAAATCAATCAAAAAAGTGCTTTTAAAGCATTTTCCCCATTATTCGGGAAATCGCAACTTAAATCAGCAGCAGTGTACTTTAAGCGTTTTCCTTCAGATTATCGCTATAGAACTTGAAGCTAAAATTTGTACTTTAATTAAAAACATCTATAATAAAAAGTTGCAAACTTCTATAAAAAGTTAAAGTTACTACACGTTCTACGGTCTATCCTTTCTTATCTCAACCTCAAAGTGTATACAGTGTTACTTTTATTTTTTTTTTTTGATTAGATTGATTATGAAAATTAAGCGCTTTGCTTTCAATTAAAGCTGTCCTATATGCAACTGTATCATAAATCTTTTTTGCCTTAAATATTTACTATCAAGTTATCGCTTGGATCTGCTTCATTGAATTTGAGCTACTGTTCGTAGTATATTTTATCTTTATGATGCACGGTATCGGTCTTATCGACTTCATTGAACAAACAAATTTGTTTATTGTTTAATTCGAGCTATAAATGATTTGGTGAGTGTTGCTTGGTCTCACACTTTATTGAGTAAGATAAACAAATTAAATTAACTAACAAAGAATTTTGCTTAACATGTCTTATATGCAAAAACTTGCGTGATCTATTAATGAAAAAAATATTTTATGGTAGGTGGATCGGAATGCGTAATAAAAACAGCGGCGGCATCTAAAGGGGGTCTTTGAATTCGACGCGGTATTTTATTTGGAAATTCCTCATGTTTTAATTCCTCTCGTTTTTAATATTAGTTTAGATAAGATCATTTTCGATTTATGAACTAGGAATTAGTGTCCCCAATAATAGAAGAAGTCGTCTCTGCTTTTTTTCAATAAAATTTTGATGTATACAAAAATGATGCAACAACAAAAAAAAATCGCCTAAAGTTTTGCCTAAAATGCAATCTTGAAGATATTCATAGCCCTAGTTCATGCGACAGATTTTGGCCCTATAAATTAAAACAAACTGAGTCATATATACTGCATATGCTTTTCTTTGTTGTGAATGTGTTTATAGTAGTAAAAAAAAAGTTTTAAAAAAATTGTTCATTTTAGAATTAAAGAGTGTAAAATTTTTCACAATTTTTGCCTCAACTCTCTACTGCAAGACAAGTCACAGCTCACTTATGTGTGCTTTACTTGAATGCAATCTTTCCCAACCCCCAGACTTGAACGTCTGGTGTCGCCTCTGAACTATTTAATATTTATGCGAAATGTGTTTGTCAGGCAGCGCCTAAAATGCAAGTTATCGCCATTTGCACACAATTAGTGACACAAATTGGGGCCGTAAACAAATGGAGGACACTGCCGCTGCCGCTTTCAGTGGCGTTCAGTGGCATTTAGTGGCATTGGCGACTGGGTAGCAATTATTGGTGGCATAGAGTCGTTTGCATAATTATTTCGAATTTATTGTGCGATAATTGTAACGCCAAGGTTTGGGTGCACTACTACGCCGTAATATTTAGTAGGTGCCGTAGTACGTAGCACCTACTAGGCGCTGCTGTTTTGCTTTATTAATGTATAAGTAGATTTGTCAGTTTAGTGTTGAAATGGCGCGTATTTGTGGGATTATTCGATTCTAGATTGTAGCTGCATCTAATTTACATAATCGCAATCAATCACTGGGCCATTTAACGCGCACCAAGTACCACCCTCGAAAAAAACGGAGTATTTCCATTTGAAAAATTACGCTACACTTGTTTAAACAATTGCTGCTTGTTTTTTTTATATAGATACATACGTATCCATCCATTGACAGAGCTTGGGTGGGGCACACAGTAAGTAAGTACTATGGGTGGAGCTATATAGCAGCAGCAACTACAACAACCAAAATGATAAATGCTAATTTGAGGCAAGATCACGCATAAACCAACAATAAATAAATCAAATGGCAGGTCATATAAAAAAGTTCCCCCCCCAACTTCAGGAGTCACTATCATATGAATGCGATTTAGGGCCACTTATGCGTACACATGTAAAAATCCAAAATCAAAAAACCTTAGCACGATTTTTACTTACTACTGCTACGACTACTATTAGGATGTGCAAAATGTACGTCCAAGCACACAGAAATTTTGCAAATTGTTAAGTGATTTACGAGACAAGAGAAGCCATTTATTAGATAAGATTAAGTAAAGGGAGCACAGAGTGCAGGGTATGCTGAAAAAGTCAGACGCACTCTGCAGGCAGCATAAAGTTTCCACAGCTTGTTGGAATTTCAAACAAAAGTTTTGTGCTCAATACAAATTGCTGCAACATTATGTGAGATTATATATCCATAGCATAGTGTACGGTGGGGGGAGTTTGTTCGCCTGCAGTAGGGTATTGTAACAATGGGGTATATTGGTATTTGATTTCTGAGAGACAAACACTTTTGAAACGTTAAGTACTTGGTTAGATAGATGACAATCCTATAGCAAGTATGCATTAATTTTTAATTTAAAATTTCAAAAATCCATAATCGTAAATTACATATTTCGTTTTAGACATTTTTTTGAGAAGCTGTATTGCCTTCAAAGTTAAAGTGCTAAGTACCTTTCTTTTGGCTTAACTACCGCATCTTTATTTAAACCTTAGTTCTTAGTGCTACTTGGTACTTGGTAAAGTAATGGTAGCTTACTCGCCTATAAACCCGAAGGTCAGTGGTTCGAGTTCACTCTGCTGCACTGATATATCTCAATGCTTCGCCTTTGGAACGATGACAAGGCAATAAGTAATTTCCTAATGCAGTACAAATATTTTAAAATATCACAGTTCTAGAGACTTTCTTTTGCACAGTTTACTCTTTTCGATATTTTTAATCGATTTTAATTAAGTTATCATAAGTTTAGAACGGTCAAACAGTTCGTCACATATAAAAAACAATCTTGAATTTTAATATCTAATAATTCTATTGTAAGCTCCCAAATATTAGACTTCATCACGCTTCATATATTCATAACCCACTATTTTAAATGATACCCAAACGCCCAGTTCTAATCATCTACACCAATGCCCTACTCTGTGCCCGATTGCTCTCAAAATGTAACCCGTAAAATACACATTTTCTGGTGGTAGAAAATCCAGCAAATTGATTTTAGTGGGTGTTTACACAAAGCTTAGAAGTACTTTCAAGCGAACTTTTCACAATTTGCTTGCCAACCACGCAGAAAAAAAAATAAAGAACGCCCATACAGTCCCACACACTCACCCATATGCACACAGATTCACACACACACACACACACACACAAGGACAGGGCAAGTGGCAAAACCTCACAAATGGCAGCATTTAGTATGATTATCAACATGCAGAGCTTGGAGAGAAAGAGAGAGAGAGCGCGCCCAGGAAACTTGTTGTGCCAAAGTACGTTTGACCAAGAAGATTGCAGGGGGTATTGTGCGCCCTGTGGTCGCAGCCAAAAAGAGCAAAATACTTGCTGGATCGTTCCAACTGCTGATGGCGACGGCGTTGATGATGGCAGACAGTCAGCCAGACAAGTGCATCCATAGACTAAGGGTAAATGCCACTAAACATTTGGGTGTGTTTTTCATGACCCCACGCCACCCACCTAACTCGGGCATGTTGAGGGTGTTTTCCTTTTGTCTGATGTTGCTCTAGGCATTTTATATGCCATTTCTTTTATTGCTTTAATATGTTAATAGCACTTACTGCGTGCTGCTGCTGCGTTGTTGTTGCTATTTTTCTTTCAAGTTTTTTGAAATATTTTATTTTTTTGCTCCATTTAGGGCGGATTTTGGCTATATGCGAATCTGGCCAAAGGATTTTTGCACATTATCATCTTTTATAGCCATTATCATATATGTCTGTGTCAGTGTATTTATGTGTAATTGTGGTTGGGTTTTTTACTGGGTATTCACAAATACGTAAAATGTTCCTGGCTTGAAATAAAAAAAGCAATACTGTGTAATGTTTGTAGTGAGCACTTGAGATTTTTAGCTAGATTGTGTGCTTCTTACTGTTGGGGATTTATGAACAGATTTGGAATACTTAAAATATTAAGCGCGAATATATTTATTGTTTTTTACAGCATAAAATCTTGCATATAGCAGTGAGTGGTTCTACAAATAAGGTCATGAATTGTTTTTAAGTAACTGCCAATTTTAGTACCAAAACATTTCATAATTTGAAGAATTTAAAGTAACATAAAAATGACAAATATCTCTCCTAAATCAGCTAAATGAAACTCGCGCAGCCAAATTAATAATTTTTTAATGACAGTAGCTATTATTATAAAACATTCATACGCAAATAAATTATTGTATGCGCATATTTATGTGATTTTATATTCAGTCTTTGCAAGCTTAGACAGCATATCAGAATATTATTAGAAAGAATTTTGCAAATTATTGTTGTTCCGCTTTTGTAGCTCTTGAGTAATTATAATCGTCTTACAATTCACAATTGCTTATCACTATCATTGACATTTAACATTCAAGCATAAGAGCTATTGCCTTGCATATAATTTTTATACTATACTATAGACAAACCAAAATGCGAATTTGACTAGGTTTTTATAATACTCCACTTGCGTACTATCTAATTCAGATTCAGTTCCCAGTGTAATTATCTATGAGACTAATTCTGCAAAGAATCTGCCCATTTTTTCCATAGATTCTTTTGCCTCCGCTGTAAATCCGCTTAGTTTACAGTGTCTATTCAATCAATGATTAGATGCAAAGAATCTACCCTTAAAGCTTAAGTTAGCGTCTTTGACATTCACCAAATCCAAATCTAACATACAATGTATCTCTAAACAAAAGTGACGACCATTTGCAACCAAAGTTGACGCCAAACTTTCTGTGCAAACAACTCTGTTGGTGCTCCACTCCAGATTATGCCGCTTGGATATGTAAAACGAGACCCATAAAAACCTAAGCGCCCTCAGGTATTTCAGCCAATTAGTGGCAATAAAATAAATTCAATTTAACGCACACTCATATAGGTATACACGCACACACTGAGCAGAATTGCGGTTTGACTTTTCTAAGGTTGGATTGTTGTTGGATGGTGTGCGTGTATCTGTGTGTGTGTGTGTGTGTGTGTTGGGTGGGGGATACCCTAGGGAACCGCTTGCTCAGTTAAGCGTATGTGTGAATAATTCGACCCTGCGGCGTCCCGCTGCTGCGCAAATTAACGCCGTTTTAAGGGTTGATTAGGCACGCCAAATTTTCGTTAACTTATCTGTAGTTTCTGTTTTGTGCACTTGCCGTGCACGGAATCAGCGTCAGAGTACCCGAATCCGTAGCAGCCGAAAACCCAGCTCGCTTTAATTATGCTAAACATTTTTAAATATTGCCCTCACGTGCGTAGGACCAGGATCTGGGTCTGTCTCTCCAAGGGTTGGCCTTGCCCACATTGTTGTTGCCTTACTTTTGATTGGATTGTCAGCAAAAGTTTTTTTCGTATTCGTATTGTCATCGTCGTCAGTGTCATTGTTGAGTTCTATGAGTTTTCGTTGTCCCTTGGGTTGGTTGATTTCGGCGCTCGCGCATTTGAACAATTATGCAAATGAGTTTTAATACCTTTCTCATTTAAGCGGATTACAATTTAATATTTTTGTATTTGTTTGTATACATTTTGTTATCGTTGTTGTTGCTGTTGGTATTCCATTTAACAACTTTTTTGAAGGTGCAGGCATTAGATGGGCATACATGGGTTAATTTGCATACGCGTCGACTTTTGTGGCAAAACATTTGTATTTTAATTGTCGCAATTAGTGAGGCGACTGTGCAACTGAATTCGAAAATCTTTTGCGAATTTGTCAGCTGCTGACAGCGGAACTCGATGGGGCGTGAAAATTGTAAAAAAAAGTTTACGGGTTTTTGGCCGATTAATTTTTGGTTAACTAGAACTACTTGTCAATTACTACCTCCAAAAAAGGTGATTATTTGGATGAAAAAAAATTTTAATAAACCTATATATTATCGTACATAGACTGCATAAAATACGTTTATAAAAAGATACCATATTTAACAATATATGAAAAATAGATTGTCGAAGGCAGAGTTTATATTCGAAATGCACCATCCATCACCATTCCTTCAGTACAAAAGAAGTCGATGTACCGATGTCCGTGTGATCGTCTTGATCGCAGAGATTATAAAACTGATGTAATATAAGGAGATACGTAAGTAAGCTCAACGGCTTAAGTTTAAACTAACAAAGGTATATTATATGTATTATTAAAGCTTTTATTTCAGAAAAGTGGTAGACGGTATTCCAACTCGTACGCGTCCGACTTTAATCCTGATGGTTGCTGAAGTTTTTAAGAAAAAATTCTGGCGCATTTGTGTAGCAGTCACATCGCTAGTCGGGTATTTAAGGTTTATTTGCCTTCGAACAGCATTTTACCAGCAGTACCATCTTAATTTCCAAAACACTTCTTCAGTTTTAGCTACCTCGCCGTAATTATTCTCCAAACGTGTAGTTAAATTTGCTAATTAACTCAACATAAGGTTTTCTAATTTCGTTTAACGCACAAGTCCACACAAGGGACACCCGCATCAACTATCCAATGCTGCAACCCTGCACACTGCCAAGCCCAACTCGACCCTCTGCTGCACTGACTCAATGAATGGGAGTCAGTCAGTCAGTCAGTCAGCTCGTCCGTATCATTAGCCTCCGGGGATGATTTGTTGTTTGGCAGCACTTGATCAACAACATCAACAAATGGCAATGGCAATGAATTCAATTAGCACCAAAACACCAAAGAGCGCTGCAAAAGAACACTATACGAGACCGCCAACGGGTATGTCTAGGGTGTACTCTAAGCATCAGGGAGCAGCAGGCATTTGCTGCAGGCACAGATACCAAACACCATCATCACCACCACGACAATACTGCAGTCTAAGCACTCGGAGTACACCCCCCATATTAGTAGACATCAGTGCGCTGGGTTTGTCTGTACGCTTTAGCTGGTCAATTGTTTGGATTATTTTTCTGGTGAATTATTGCGTGTTGACGCATATGGTGACAATTTAGCATTGCCCTGGGCTGGTCCAGTTTGAATGGAGGAATACTCAGAGATCTAATGCGCTTAGCATTAATTTCGTACACGACTGCATTGATGGCAATTAGCGTTGATATTTGAGAATTTTGATTGCAGTATTTCCTAGCGATTAAATCGAAATCATTTGATGAAAAATTGTTCCTATTTTGCGATTGTATGATGTGTACTTGTATTAGTGCGTGTCTCTGTGTGTGTGTGTGTGTTTGGCAAGCTAATGGTTGATGAGCGCGCTGCATTTTTGTTTACTCTAACGTATACGCACGGATTTCCACTCTAGATTGATGACATGCCCAGTACATGTATCTGTCCATGTGTGATTGTCTATGTTGGGATTTTGGAATGCAGCCAGATGGATTGTGTAAACAAGCTAAAATTATGGCATTAAGTAGCATTATGTATGGTATGATTGATTTTGGGTCATAAATTAATAAAGTACCGAGCATAATTATTGGGGAGGAAAATTCGAAAAATAACCAATATTGATAGTCCTTTGTAAAATTGGCTGAAAAAACGCTTCAAAACTTTAGTGTCATGAATATTATTGTGTGTCTATTATTACTTAAAACAATTTTAAAATGGATGGTATGAATTATATATTACCTAATCTGCTACTCGTTAGATTTCTTCTCATTCGTTCATTTTAAGAAATTTTTAAAAATTCCAGTTACTTTAATACCAATAACTGGTCCATTATTTCGTTCGGATGCCAAAGTAAGTCTCTTTCTCTTGAGTTCTCAATGCATTCGATTTTTATAAAGTTACTTTGGATGACTTTTTGTGTTCTGCCGCTGAAGCATAGTCTATATGCAAAATTATACTTCTTACAAAGTAAGTTAAGTTGACCGATTTTGACTAAAAAAAATATTCATTTTTAAATGGCAACCCTTCAACATACGATGATCGGAAGTAAATTCTGTTAGACAAATTTTATTGAAAAACCGCTCTTTGCTTGGAGAAGCAGTAGAGACTACTTGGCCCTACCATTATCTATTACTTCGATATTTAAAAACAAATGAATAACAAGAAGTCAGCAAAGAGAGCAGCAAATGGCCCAGCCCTTTGTAAAGTAGACTTATAGAAAAATGTTTTTCGTATTTGAATTCAAACGATTTATTTGCTATTAAAAATATATATTCTCTTGCTCTAAGACAAAGAAATACTAATTCATTTTTGCCAATAGCTTAACTTGTACTTAAAACTCACCAAGCCTTATAATATACAATCATTCTCATTAATACTCTCAATAAATATTTGTCGTACTATAAAATTAAAACTAAATGTTCTGATAAATTACAGCATTTTCAAATCATAAAATTAATCACAACCCGCACAGCGACAACAACAATTACAATAAACAACCATTAGCCAGCTGGGGAAACTAAAACTATCTGTATCTATAACTGACTAACGAGCTATGTGGTGCACACTCAGATGAACAAATTCAAATTTGACAATAATAAAATTCAACATATGACAATAATCGCGCATATTGACAATGAATTTTCAGGCGTAAAATCCATGAAAAATAACACAAAATTGCAGAAATGAATATATCTGCAACTGCGCGCGTGTGTGTGTGTGTGTGTGTGTATCTGTGTGTTTATTAGGCTTATTGATACATGCAAAACTAACGACAAATTTGCAGCATGCAGCATGGTATGGTGGGGTCAGAATCCTTAAAGTAAATAGAGCATAGAAATTAAGCATAAAATGTGATCATCTGTGTTGACATGAAGATCAGCACATGGCCAAAGGCTCGAGGGTAACTCTGGGGTAACCAAAATTATAACACCAGCAACAACAACAACAAAGCAATCATGACATCAATAAAAAGTCATGGGGTAGCTAGGATTCAGTCTACAACCGGCTCTCTCTATACAACGACCCTTTTGGCAATTCAAATGACAATTTTTTGGGTGTGCACACGGCAATTCAATTCTGCTCGACTATTGTCACTTTATAACCATCTGTGTGTGTGTGTGAGTGTGACTGTGTTTATATAAATTATAACTCAAATTTAATTTGCAACAGATGCGACAATCGTCAGCAGGGAAGCATCAACAACCAGCAATAAAAGCAACAGCATCCCAACAATTAACAAACCTATTGCCTGATCTGGTTTGAACTTTGTCACCCTTTTATTGTATTGTATAAGTAATGGAATAGAAAACGAAAAAATGCTCTGCAATTGTTAAAAATTACCCGCTAATAGCACATGAATTGTATGACGAGTCTAGCTCACAGTAGCATCCTTTATGTCACTTAGACTCAACACTTGGCCACTTCAAGGCAAATCAAAATAACGCAGCATCAGCAAACGTATCGGCACAGTGGTTCAGCAGTCGAGTTTTAAGGTCAGTTCTGACGATTTGAGTTTTTGGTTCAGTTGCTGCAATTGACTTTGCTAGATATTGGGGCTTGGGCAAAAGGTTTTAAAAAATAAATTAAATGCGGTACAGTAAAACTTGTCTGATTGTTGGTCACCACATATTTTCAATCTTCGGGCGCATTGATAGAGTAAGGCATTTAAAATTTTACCAAAATTCAGCCTAGCTAGCCCACAGTGCTCTTTCGACAAAGAACTTCTACGTCATTCATTGAACAGAATGAATTCAGATGCTTTCGCTAGCCTTTTATTTACTCAATGCGTTGCGTGTCTGCAGACAACGAACAAATGAATTTTTATTAGCCCATCACACGCATAATCAAGCAACAACAACAACATCGAATAATAATAATAACAAAAGCATATCAAACAAGTAGTAACAACAATATAAAGCATACTTCAAGGCAAACCGAACATCCATGTTCCCTCGTTATGGGTTCTAAATATTTTTTTTGGCGCATACGAACACACGTCATCTCGAGTTTAGAGATACTTGAGAATTAAATACGTGATAAAGTGGTCAGACATGTTTCTCACATAAACCGAAAAAAAATTGACAGATTCAATACGATAGTCGTTTTTTTTATTTCATAACACAGATATGCGGTAGATGACTATTAAAAAATCAGAAACTTCGTAAGAGAATTTTATCTAGTAAAGCACACATAAATCGCTATCTCTTTAGATTTTAGAAATACATTTTAATAATAACCTCTAAGGTTCTACCAAAGCAGATTAATATGCATTATTTTGAAACACCAAAGCTTTGTCTTAAAGCTGCCTTCAGATCTCATATCAAAAGTGCTTAAAATTTTTAATACCAGGATTATGGCTTATACAAAAAGATCAAATATAAAGCCTTTTTATAATGTGGAAAAACACTAATGGAGATTACTTTAATAATAGTAATAAATGAAATAGTATTCGCATTGGAGGCTCACCATGATTTTGGATTTTGCAGCTTACCTTTAAGTGGCCTTATTTATTTGTATGTACATTTTAATTAGCGAAATATTTCTGAAGTGTCATTATAAATTTGGTCATAATTATTGTCTCAACAATTAAGTTGATAATGGTGCTGCGCACATTTTGATTTATTTTCCAATGATAGGAGTTATCGTTTAACTAAGCCCAAACTAAAGTATATAAAAGTGGAAAAACCCATATGGAGTAAGTATTGGTATTAAGATTAGTAAGTATATAGCTACATAATGGGCCTTGGGTATTTATAAACAAATTTTAAATGCAATCAGTTTTAATTAAAACAGTTTAAAGTTAAATATTTAATCTTTTCCGGTTCTCAAATGCCATTTCGTTTACGACATAAGAACACAAGTCAAGTAGGAAATTATAGCGTATTTCTTATTATTCAATGGTCTTTAAATTATGCGTGTCTTTTTTAATACTCAAGGTAATTAATTATAATTAATTAATCGCTTTTGCAAAAAGTAATCTGTTCATTTATGGAAATATTTTTCGTAGTCAATCTTTGTTACCTAATGCACTTTGATAGTAAAAAGTGTGTACCAAATTTGGGCAATATATGTAACGGAAAGAATTAGCTGAGGTGACATCTTCCTTGTTCGTACGACCATATGATCATCTAGACTTGGGAGACTATAAGACCTGGAGTCACCATACCATACGATGAAGTTTGTTGAATCATTTCAATATATTTATCCGTTCAGTTTTAGTGACATATGTGCATATTTAAATAGCCCCAAAGTGCATGTGGTTCGCGTCTTTTACAGTTTTCATTGCATCTTCACGCACTGTATGACACTCTTTGAATAGTTCTCTATGATTCCTGTATTACCTTTTTCCATATTTTTTATTTTATGGTAAGAAGATAGATAATTTTCGTTGCTGCTGTACCCCAAACATTGACACCATTCTTTTAAGCAGCTACGAAAGCCTGAAAATAGTTAGTTGTTGATTTTTTTACAGCATATTTATTTTCATTTGGAATTTAAAATAAATTCAATAAAATTTACTACATTATCATACTACTTATATAATATAAATTACATAAATACAAATATTTACACGAACAAATTACATACATTTTTTACACACTAACATACATACACAAGCATATACATGGTAACTAAACTAATCTGATTTATTTATTATTGAACGTTATTCATAGCTTAATTTTCTATTATTTACATAGGTCTCGGCTTAAAATAAAATTCCTTTATATAGCATTATTATTTAATTTATATATATAATATTATTTTTTAACGTACATATATCACACAGTGCGTTGTTGTTTTGCACACAAAAACATTTCCCACACGAATCAGCGCTGAACAAATCAAAACAACAACCGCGAAAAACCAGAAAAAGATAATAAATTTGAACTAATTGCCAAGGTAAATAAACAAAACAAAAAAAACCAAAAAAACGGCTAATTTTACGCAATTTTATGAAATGATTTTGGCAAATTGTTTGGTTGCTGTTATATTTGGCTAAGAGAGGCGGGTAGTTGTCACAGTTGAGGACGGTTGTTCGTTGTGTAGAGAAAATTGATGACTAGAAATATTAATGCCCCATTTGGCGGCTGACATTGAGCAACTAACTGCCGGAACTGGCATTTGCGGAGCTTTGTTGTTGCTGCTGCTGTTGCTGCTTTGCGCGCTCCTTGGCCTCTTGTTGTGCCTTCTTGGAGCGTTTCCATTTCATGCGACGATTCTGAAACCAAATCTTGACCTGTGTTTCCGATAGCATTAAACCGCTGGCTACTTCAAAACGTTTTGGGCGTGATAAGTATTTGTTTTGCTTAAATTGTTTCTCCAGCTCAAGTAGCTGTTGAGAAGTGAAGGCGGTGCGCGGTCGTCGCGTCTTGCCAAGTATGGCATGGTGTGGATAGGCAGCCAGCTCTGGAATGCGATGATGCAGCATGCCAGCGCGTGCCAAAAATTCAAATTGCAGTTGTGAGGGCATAAAATGTTGACCCATAGGTATCTGTGTGATTAAGGAAAATAAGGTATGAACTACGACCTAGTTGCTGTTGATTTGTCAGCTATTACCGGTATGGGCTTGCCCGAGGGATCCAGGGGTCTGTGAAATGCGGAGCCACCTTGCGCCAATAGCTGATATGGATGCCCACCTGCATAGAGTGAAAAATCTTGTGGTCTAATGGGACTATGCGGTGGCACTGGCTTTTTGAATTCTTCCGGAAAATCAGACATGCGCATGGCCAAATGCTGACTGTGTGTAAGTTGAGGTTGCTGTTGATCTTCGCAACCCGGACTAATGGGCGGACTAGAGCGATGCGAAGAGCTGGGAGATTCAGATCTGCAAAAAATAAAGTATTTTTACATATCTAATGTCTGTGTAAAGTCCAACATGTGCTCAAATTCATTGCAATTATTTCCAGATCTATTTCGCATTTCGTGTCTGATTTTGAACATGCCAATTTCTCAAAAATTATTTTAACATTATATTTTTATATACAATTAAATAGATTTATTTAAGCAAAAATCAATACGCATTTAAATTTGAATGTACTATATATTTTTCTTTACATTTGTAAAGCATAGTTTAAAAATATAAAATTGTCTGAACTTTTAGGCAAATAATGAATTTGTTTCTTGCTCTTAATATTCACCCTAGAATATCAGAGTATACTAATAAATTCACCCAAACATTTCGTATATCTCTCAAATCATAAACTGCACCACAATTTAACTGGATTCTTTTTAAAATTTTCAAGTGTATCCAATTCGAAATTTAACACTGTCTTCTATTGTAATGAAATACATATAACGCACCTGGACATGCCATCGGGACTGGGCGTATCAAAGTCGCGTGACTCTCGCATGTGTTCCATAGCTTCGTAATCACTCATGCCGACGGCGGCCGCATTTGGCACAGTCTGATCACGAGCATAATGCAAAACGGCAAGACGATCATCGGCCACACTGGGTGGAAGTTGTTTCTCAACCGATTGATTCTTGGCCAGCAGCGCATCAATGCAAAAAGATTTTTTAGGTTGACTCTGAGCCGGTGCCAGCGTTGTGGTTGCATTTGTCACAGCAGGCGGAGAACAGCCAGCAAGTGAAGCTGGTGGCAACGGCAACGACGGTGGTGGTACATTGGCGGGCAACATGGCCGACAGTGGTAAACGCTGCAAGGCATAACCGTTTACCAATGCCGGATGTGGTACATGATGTGAAAATCCGTCCACGTAAAGACGTGGATGCGTGTGGGGATGATGTGATGGCAGCGTTGCGGCTACAATACTAGGAGCCGGCTGTGATGTGGGCACTTGAGTTGGCGAATAGCTGGTCAGACGTTGAGCTGTGGGCGCCACAAGCAGAGGCATGATAGGTGCAGTTACAGCAACTACTGGCGGCGCAGATGGCGTTTCCTGTGCCGCGGGACTGTGTGTAGGCGCGTATGGACTCTGAGGAGAGCCAGTCGTAGGTGCGGAATGTGTAGGACTTGGTGTTCTTGCGTCGGCAGTAGCCGGTGGACTAGAGCTTGAACGTGGGGACAACGTTGATGGGTTACTATTGGTATCGTGCTGATAATCCTGAGGCGTGCTGGCGGGCGAACAATTTTGTTGTTTTTGTTGCTGCTGATGAGCGGCAGCAATGTGGCTAAGTAAGTGATTTATGTGTTGCTGTTGCTGTTGTTGTTGCTGGTGCGGCATACCGCTGGGCAACGTGGTGGGCGGTGGTTGTGACACTTGTGCACTAGACATGCTTTGCCTACTCTTAAATACACTTATTTGTTTTTTTTTTTTAATATCTCTTTAAAAATAGATCAAATAGCTATTACACTTTCGTGTAATATTCACTTATTAAACGCGCGATTTTGCTTTTATTTTTCTTGATTTTAGATCCAACCGGAAGCGCTAGTAAAGTGCGAACTCGACGCGACAAGCGTACATGAACGACTGTGCTCAGCTACGCGCCGCTTGTCTTTTCATATAACGAACACAACGGCAACGATAACGGGAGCCACCACCGACAACAACAAAAAAGGCAACATCGCACTCTCCGACTATGTGCTCTCTTTGTGGCTTGCTCTCTCATTCTGACACATTCTATGCATGCTTACAAGATGGAGGCGCTCTGTCGCTTGTTTGCTCACTCGCACTTATTGGCCAAACAAAGAGAATCTACCAGATGGGCGTTGCCATATAGATTGCGCATTGTTAAAAATGTCGTCGCCTGGGCGTGGCCATATTGCGATGCCTGCATGGCACTTACTTTGACTGAAAATTTCATATAAATTGTTGGAAAAACGAGCTATAATTGCCATCATTATGGAGTGTTGAGCGCTGCGTTGAGTTCAAAGTGGCATTTGGATGCTGCTGGATGGGGCTGTACCATTCTTATATTTAAAGCTAAAACTATAATTCATAATCAACATGGTGTGAGCCGAAGGGAAGTAGCAGCAGCAAGCCGTAGCCTTGCACATCATTAGGCCAGCAATTAAGGCAGTTGATTTGCTGCCATTTTGCCAGTTTGACTTAGTTTGTGCTAAAGTTTTGTCTCAACTTTAAGCTGGAAAATCAATAAAATGCCAGCCCGGTAGCTTATTGATATTCAATCGTAACGGTCACTCAAATCGCTGTGACACAATAAATGATTCTTCTCAACGCTGACAATGTCAATGTCGTTAGCTTTGATTTTTATAACATTGTCGTTAGTAACCGAGACAGACGTATCTATGTATTATCTAGTTGGCGATTCAATATAATGTACGTATAATGAATTTTGTATATTTTAAGATGCATACGCAGTATTGGGGGATTTTTATTATTCGTTAAATAAAATGATTGAGTTTTTGTTGGCCATAATGTTCCCTTGATGGATTACTAAATGATTGTTATAATACCCTTAATGAAAATGTCTTAAGAAGCATATTTTTTATTTTGATGCTGATGGTAAGCTATTGTTTTGATTTTATGAGTCGGCCGCAAATCATTTTGATTTAAAATAGTAGACCTAGTAGGTGAAACTTAAATAATGGAAGGGTTTTGGCCAATTCTCTTAACTGGAAATTTTTACAAAAGTTACTATCCTTTGAAATCATACCTAGGTTTACAATCGTTACTATGAAGCATGAAGCACAAAGAACTTACAAATCAATTTTAAATAAATAATTTCAAGTTCTAAAAGACAAGGTCCCCTAAACAGCTCATACAAAATTTTATTGAATACCACTTCTATAAGATCACTTGTTAAGGTGACCTCTGATTACCGTACCCATACAATTATCATCTTAAATATCCATTTTCAACTTGTTTGCCGTCGTCTGTTTCTTAATTTCATTCGCTTGCCCATGCCAAAATAAACATACTTGCAGCTGGCACAAGAAGTCGCTCTCTTTTACAATGATTCCGAGTACAATCCCTTTGATTCTTATACATATATCATAACATGCAATGTCTTAAAACTTAGAAACTCGCTTGCTAACAAGAAACGTGCTAAAGTATATTTTCTTTTGACCACGTACTCTATCTGACGAACTGAACCCAAAAACTGACTCGAAATTAGTGCGCTGGACTGCAAGTAGAATTATCTTTGTTTTTGTTGCTGTGCCTCTTAGCTCTTTTCTATTTTATTTTCATTATACGATATTTATCTACTCATCCACGTGCATTTAACTAACATTTATAGGAAGAAGCCAGCGTATACGCAACCTGGCTGGCAGCCAACGTAGGAACGTATTCTATGATTTGTGTTGTTCTTAAATAGTTTAGCTTGTATATAACAAAGACAGCATAGACAGACAAAAACAACAACAATGATAATATAAATTGAGTGAACTGGATCTTGGGGTTATGCTGTCTGGAATTTTCATTGCCTTTGTTATTGGGTTAGACTGATTTCATTTTGATTTTGGGAAAATGGTTACGTAAATATGCAATTAAGTTGAGTTTTCTTTTAACAAATTGAATTGTTAGGGGAAGCGCACTTGAATAAAATGTGCCGAAGGGTTGAAATTAGAAAGAAACTGCATTGCTAGAGCTAAGTTGATGAAATGATGTACTCACACTATATTCACTAGTCGTCAGTCCAGTACATACCAAATATGTTGCCGATTGGTAATGACGAAAGTACCACAGAGGAACTTATTTTAAGATAAGTCTTAGCAGTTTACGCATAAGCTAAAGTGTAAATTGTTTATTGATTGTACAATTTACGACCATTTCCCGCTGCCGATATAAACTCTTTGTGGAAATGTTCATGGCAGAACTTTTGATGCCTATAAACTATTAGCACTACATTTTAGCCAAATTTCCGGCATATTAGTAGAAAGCTAATCAGGCATTAAATTTTCGCCGCCTAAGCATTTAAGCAAACAAATGCCAAAACGTTGGAATAAAGTACAAGGATATAAAATGTCACATATGTTGCTGCAATTTCGATTGTTTGTGGTCAAATGGGCGTCCCTGGAACCACCCTCTTTATATCTACCAAATATGATTCAGAAAACAAGTCAAATCAGCCCTTAAACTGAACTTGTGTTAATTCAGCCGATAAGTGCACAATAATGTCGTAAAAATTTTGACGCCTGCAAAATCCGACAACATTTTGGGCTTATTAGTTGTGCAAACAGAAGTCACGAATGGCAAGAGTATGAGGGTCGGTCGAACCTGTCGCAGTTTTGCAGGGTTATCTTGTTAGCAGGGGTTGAAACTGCTACAAAAATCAAAGATATATCAAAAGTTAAAGTTTAAAAAGGGTTATATTGAATTTCTATTCGATTTGTTTGTTTAAAATCAAAATATAAACTGTAATAATGATTTGTGTTGACAGCACAAATTGGCTGCATTTTAAAATGCTATGAATAACAAAATGAGTTTAATAAATAAATAAATGATAAAACCCATTTACTTTTAATTTTTATGCACAACAAGCTATTTAAGGAGTGTATATATTTGTAAACTATAGTTCATTTATGCTGCTTTTAAAATAAAATAAATATTTATAAGCTGTGCATAATTGACATTAAATTGAGTTATCAATAATGAATTTTTTATAATTAAGTTGAGCAGAGGGGCACACATACATTTACATCATTTATGGTTTTTTTTATCATATATAAATATTATCAAATATGGACTCATTAAACGCAAAAGGGCTTGTCTTGTCGAGATTTTTTAAACCTTTGACCATAAATCATTTATTATTGTACAAAAATATGACGACTTTTATTGTGGGTTTTGTGTTTTTTTAATAAAACAATCAAATTTAATTCTACAAATAAAATTTTTTATATTTCATAAATAAAAACACAATGTGTTTTTTTTTTGTATCTAAATTTTCGAATTTTTCATCTTATTTCAAACTAACATATTTCTCATTAACTTATAATAATTTCACAGAGATACGTAGCATACTTTCAGTTTCAAAAATGATTAGATCATACTTGCTGAGCTATCTCGATATTTCAAAACAAAAAGATTTTAGTGCAAGCCAACCATTAAAAAATATATAAAGAAGTTTTGTAAACTATGTAAGAAACTTTAAGAATTTATTACGGCAATCGAATAAGTTCTTTAAATTAATAAAGTTTTACAAAAGCATTACCTCTTTAGCCATAAATGGTAGACCTCATGCTCCGCCCCATATAGCTGCCAGCCTGTTAAAACACTTTAAATTTTCATTAAAAATCAACTAGTTACACATCAGCTACAAGTACTCACTTATATCATTTATATACAAAGCACAAATACCAATAATAAAAAACATAAACTGCTGTACATATTTTACAACAAAAATGGCAAAATAAAAAATAAAATACAAAAAAAAAAAGGCAACTGCTGCGATAATAAAGTAAATTTCATTTATTGACACAAAATTTTAATTCATTTTCAACATTGAAAAATACTTTTAACGTATGCGTTTGATAAAGTTTATAATTGAGTTGTGTTTTTTTCATTAAGTGCGCGAATTGATTTTCAGTGCTCGAATTTCGTTGTTGTTTTTATTGCTGTCACAGAGCAAACTTATTAAAAACTGATAAACGAATTTTATTAAAAATAATTAACAGCATAATAATGACGATACGTACATAAAATGCTTTCAGAATAATTATAAAAATATGGTAGTTATATAGGAGTGCAAGAGATTATGTTATGAATGGTATTTGTAGAGCTTTGTTAACTATTAAGTGGATTTGAAAAGATTATTTGTCACAATGATATAATGGACTCATAATTTTTAACTAAGATTTAAATTCTTTTTGGTGTTTGTGTTCAATAAAATTACTTGTCTAGACTGCGTTCGTATACTAAGTACGAGTTAATATATTATAATTCAAATGTATTAAAACATAAACAATATTATGCCGGAAACTAAATTGTAAAAACAAGTTTGTGTAGTTTATAACGATTCTTTTATAGCACTCTAAGGTTTCTTAAGCATGATAGAGGCGAGTAGTTTGTGAACTGTGATTGGGTTCGCCTTGAGCCTTGGTCTATTGGATAACAAAAAACATACTTCGTTTCGTTCCACGCTTCCCAAAGAAATTAAAATAATTCATAGTTTTTCGAAACTTTCTCGCTTACTGTACTTTGTTATCTCAACTGAATGCTAATATTTCTAACTCATATATTTTTTTAAAGACCCTCACAGTACCTATCGATTTGGACATCAAAGAACTTCTGCTTTAATTCAATATATATATCTTTTAGATACTCGTATCTCAGTTCGTCATCGCTTCTTGTAGCGTTGCACAAATAATGTTGCCTCATTAGGCGCGCAACGTAAACAAATTCCTTGGGTATATGCTCCTTATTGAGCTATAGGTAGACAGACACATCGACAGACCCTAACCCACAGTAGATAGAGGGACGGACAAACAGTAAGGTAGACAAATATGTAGCAGCGGCATTTGTGTTTGCACAGATACATTTTGCTGCCGCAAAAGTTTTTTAACCTTTTTATTTCGTGAAAAAAACACATTTGCTTGTAGCGCCAGTCACTCGACTCGATTTAGTTCGGTTTTAAGGTAAACCTAAGAAAAAACTTGCGATAAGAACGAAACGGCAGCAGAAGCGGGGTCTACTCAGTTTACCAGTTTGCTCAGTTTACCTCCTCGAAAATGGCATTTTGATTTGTACTTTTATTTGATCAGATTTATTTTATTTTTTTTTTTTACTCACTCACTTAGTGGCTTGGCCCTCTCTGGCGTATATTTACATTGCATTTTGTAATTATTTGTTTTGTAAATTCAATTGCCAGATAATGATGACGATGACAGCAACAAGAACTCACAGTTGGTACTGCAACAATAACATTTTATTGGATTATGGGATACTCTATAGAAAGTATGGTTCAGTGTCACGGCCACGAAATTTTTGTCCGTGAATTTCAAATCAATCACAGAAGAATATAAGAGAAAATATATACAAATATAAAAAAAGCTTCGCATCAAGAAGAATTAAAAATGTATTAATTTTTATCTTATTTTCTAGCAAATACAAGCTGCCTAAGTTTTCTTCTGTAGCCGGCTTTTGGGCTTATCTGCAGTAGGTGAAAAACCATATAATTAGAATATCTTAAAGAGTATAAGCACTTCGTTGCTCCTAAGCAACATTCTACTGCTTTTTATCGTGTTGTAATATTTGCTCTTATCCTGGCAAGCCGATAGAGCATATGTATATAATAAATATCCATATTTTCGTTTTTTATTTGCTCTCTGTATATATATATATATATAGAAATTTTCAATTTTCTTATATTTGTTTCATAATTTGTTATCTGAAACGATGATTATATGAATACTTGGGTCTGGCAGCGACACTCGAATACTACTTCTTGTGCAAAGCAATTGAAAGCAATTGGAATGATGTCTTATGTTGACGTCTATTATGATGGATTAGTTTTCAATTATATTGAGGGAATGGAACTGCAAGCTGATCGAACTCGCCCACACAAACTGTGCCTAGTCGACATGTAGTCACTTTGGGATTGAGCTATATATGTCAGTTGGTTCTTCGACTTATCTGTAAGTAGTGTTCGTATATTGCCTATAATCAATTTTCAATTAATTCAAGCAAAGTCTTATTTAAGGGGTTCGCAGTAGAGTAGTGTCGTCTAGCCATATCAGGCGCTGGACTGTTCTCAATTTATATATATATTATATATAAATATGTATATATATAAAAGGGCGATAGCAGGCACTATTAAAAAAAAATACTTTAGATTGGTTAGAAAATTAAAGAAATTTGTTTAAAGCCGTTTAAATTGCACTTTAAGCGTCGTACTGTCACTTGACGTAATCTAATCATGGCCGCGATTTAATTTATATAATCAACGTGTTTTTATAATTAAAAATATTAAAATTGTTTATTATATTTCGATTTTGGTTTAGTATGGGTTTGTTTTATGGTTTGGCAATTGGTCATTTGATTGGTTTGTGGCGCGTCGTTAGTCTTATCAGCCGCAGAGTTTTTCTAATTGAAATTGCATTGGAAATGATTGATTTGATCGTAAAAGGAAATAAAAAAATATTTCAAAGGCTTTATCTTTTTTATGTATGTGTTTGTTTGCTAATCGTTTTATTTGGCCTGGATTAGCTGGCAGTCCAGCTGTATCGCTTGATTTGTGGTAATTAAAACGCAACAATCTTGGAAACGGGCCTCTAAATTAATTCCATGATTGTTTGTTTTATAACGTTTGTTCAAAGTGCAAAAGGGAAGTGCCCGTCAAATGTTATAAATATTTAATTAATATCAAATATTCTTGGCAAGTAATCAACAATTATGGCCGGGAATTCACAAAATATTTATGATGACATTTAATAATCTGGCAAAACGTTTATACCTCGAGTGTTTGGGTTATGTTATAGGATTGTAATGGACGCGCGTTTATGGCTCTTTAGCTTAAGAATATCGATATTGATAATTTGCATAGTTTCGACATTTTTATTTGGCGAGATCGCATGATCTCTAAGATATCCATCTGCTCTCAAAGCAAACTCTATGATAAGCGTGTTGCTATCGGAACTCTTAATAAACATAGCTTTCAACCCTCTTTTTTTGAAGTCTTAATATCGCTGCCGTCGTTGGTCAAAAGTTTCCCACGTTTTTAATTAACTTATGTAAAAGAGGCGCCAATAAAAATCCAAACAAATAAATTGCAGACGGGCGTAAAATGCCATAAAAAACTTTTTGGAAAACATTTAGCAAAGTCAATAGACGTAGAGTCAGTTGGAGCAAAAGCAGTAGCCGCCTAGGGGCAACAACAATATTAATCTCCATTAAAACGGAATTTCAATGAATTTATGATTTGACGCTGTCTTTGTGGCGCCAGTTTCAATTCCATTTTCAAACAGCGACACTCATCCCGGCCCAGTCTTAAAGAGGGGCTACCGCAGTTACGCTTCGGTATTTGAGGTACATTTGCAATAATTCGAATGCAAACAAAATGCCAAAAATACTTAGAGAAATTATTTTATAGAGCCAACGAGGCAAGTAACGCCAACGCCCCCGAAGTTGGCTGTGGCGCGCCACAGCGTAAATAAAGCCCCAAGCATTTGGGCCAACAGAGAGGGGCAACGTCGGGCAGTGCAATGGCGGCGGGTAAACATTTTAGCAGCCGAAAACGCTAATGGGTAAACAAGGCCCGCCACAAGTACTTAACGTTGTAGAGTAACTGCTGGGCCCAGGAATCGAGCTGAATGGGATTGGAAGTTTTGTGATGTTTTCTAAAAAAACACAAAAAGACGAATTGCGTACGCTTACGGAAATGGACTCTTGAGCACAGCTGCCTTATAGGCACAAATCTGCTGATTAGCTGCTTATTACAGTAAATACAACATTTATGAAATTAAAAATATAAAACTCCGATTTGGTTTATTATATATCGTACAGTGCATAAGAGCTGTTTGGCATGATAAGCGCTGACCAACAAGTCCAAGTGGAATTTTGATTTATCAATTTGTCCCAAGCCTTCTTCAAAAACTAAATACGTTAATTGGCCCCCAAAACGAAGCGAATACGTTATCAAATCGTATTAGGACTTAATCATATACGTTGATTTACCAGTAAGCAATAGGCCGAGCAGTACCCACACTGCTCCAATCAACTTTATAAATAACAAATTACGAACTGCTACGAATCGTTGTATATAACGAAAGTTAATATTAGTAATAATAATAACACCAACAATTGTATTTATCAGCATTTTGAAATCGTTTCGGCAATAACACGAAATTGATTTGTGTATTCTGATAAAGACAACGAGTAGTTGAAGACCCGACCGCAAAGAGCCTCAATGGAACTAGCTTTGCTGCTAGTGCTACATAAGTATGACAAATCTGTTTACGAGCTTGGCTATGGGGGTTTCAGTTGGTAACATTGACACATGAGTGGCTAATTAGTGTCAGTTCGTCCGTATCATTATATGAGCTCGAAATTAGTGTGCAATTTCAAAAAAAAAAAAAACAAAAATAAAGCTTTTTATATTTTGTAAAATGATTCAATTCTAATCAGTTTCCGTATTTTTTACTTCCTTATAGACATTGTGTCACCTTTTATGAGTATTGTGTATCAGGAAAATTTCTAACTCATAACAAAAATAAGTGACCATATTTCCGGTGAGCAAGTTAGTTCTTAAAATTATATGCATTTTATTAATCATTGAAATCGATTATTATTATACGTAAATGTAATGATGCGTTTTTGGATGTCATAACCGATGCAGTTTTTACGCAAAACCCACTAACAAAAATAAACTAAAAGAATTACGCGTTTTGCTTATAATATTTTAGACTTGTGTGAAACCAGGAAATGACTTTAACTCACTAAATAATCTCATTAAATTAGAGATCTGGTCTTCTGAGGTATTCAAGTCAAAGTTCTTAGCTGCAATTTGAGTGCAAAGGTATGGGGAAGTATCTGTATAATTAGGAACCTAACGATTGACATAAAATTAAAAAGTAAAAAAAATACCTTTTTAATAACGAAAGGTTTCAATATATTCGCTATTTTATTCATATCACCTGTGATATGTGGGATATAAATGATATTTAGTATTGGTCTACCATAGCAGGGCTGAGTAGTCATACAATGTGCTCGATTCGGATGGGCCCACTTTATGTTGATGTAATCTTAAAGAGTAATGTTGTCGATGCTATCACTGCAAGTGCATATTATATTTTTCGTTTAATATGCAACTCTTTGGGGATTCACCCAAGTAAATTGATATTTTAAACATTCTTATGCCCTTATTCATTCAGATGCGCATACAGCAATTGATCTTAGCGGATATTTGACACTTTATAAATTTAAAAATTAAGGATTCACGTCTGTTTTATAGTCTGAAGCTAATAGATTCGACCAAATTCAAAATATGATTTTTATATTATAATTTCTAGCTGAACTCGATTTGATTAAAAGAATGCTTATACTCTCTACCGCATGGAGATTAAATCATCTGTTACTATGGCTAGTTCTTCTTAACTCAAAAATGATTTCGTCTGCTGGCAAACTTTCGCACAATGCAGCTTATACTCTTCAACACCTTCTGGCAGCTTTTTATTTTTTGGGCTTGTCAACTACGACTTTGGTAAACTTTGCCTGTTTCCCCACTTCGATTGTGCAAATAAACGACGTTTAATTATGGCCATTAGCCACTGTTGAGCGGCTACCGTTTAAAACCAATAGTTTAGGCTTAGTAAAGGGGACTTTCAAGATTTTTTTTTTAAATCTTTTGCCGCATAAATTAAAATTTCGCTTTGTTGTGCAAATGATTGTCAGAGTCAGTAATGAGCGTTTCTATTGACCAAAATAAGTGACCGAGTTGTTATGGCACTGCTCGATGACTAAGAGCAGCATTTCAATGGTATCAAATCTATATATTCAATTTGATTAAAATCGTTGTGATTCAAAAATATTTGGTGAGCTAATTAATGAATGTACAATGAGCTGATAGGTAAGGAACAATGGGGAGATTAAAAGTTTTACTCACAAGAATGGTAGAAATGGGCTGCTTGAAGATTTTCTAATATAAACCAAATCGAGCTGGTTTTGTAAACATATATTACAACAGATATCTGGTTTTTCTACAGATTCCAATTTTTTAATTCTCTAGCTCTGCGTCATATTTCAGTGCTTAATATTCAGCTGCCACTTAATTTACTCTCTTAAAACTAATAAGTTTAGGGCCCAAATGTAGCTGCAATTATGTCTGCTCTGCAGCGTCGTTATTAAATTAAATTGATTCCTAACTGTGGTGGAATATCGCTTTACTTAATACTATTAGTTGTCATAAAGTGCAACCGAGCGTAATACTGGTAGTATTCTCGTATACCTCAACTACGATTACTACATAGTAATCGTCAACTGTTTATTTTAACGCCATAAAAAGTCTTTACGTTGTTTATCAAGTTTATCGTTGCACGGAGTGGGTAACTGCAGTCTCGTGTGGGGCTGGCTACCTATTGCGCCTAATTAAATGCACCCAGGCCCCACCTAATCTACCACAACCATCCAGGTAGACAATGTGCTTGCGTTATCAAGTTGTAACGATCAGGGACCTACGTTTCGTTTATGATTGTGCAAATACGGTAGTCCATAACTGATTCAACTCAAAGTAATCATACTTATGTGGTCTTATAGGTGTGTACCTTCCGATTGCCTACAAACTGCGCGATAACTGAAATACTTTAGCCCATTTTAAATCTCAAAATAATTGAAACATTTTTGTCAGCTGAAACTGCTGGGAGCATTGGGAGCTGGGAGCTGCCACCTACCTCATATAATGCACAACTGATTTTCCAAAAGTTTTCGTACAATACCCGAACTTCGGAGGAAACACATTAGGCGGGCGCAACGAACTCCCTAAAGTGATTGCAATGAATGCACGGTAAACAAAAGATTCAAAAGCACAAAACGGCAAACATAAACATCCGATAAGCTGTGCTTTGCTGGGGCCAAAGTACCTAATGACAAACAGAAGCCAAATGAGCTTGTCAATGTGCCGGCCGGAAACTGCAAGTTATTGGTAGACAGTTTTGACGCTTGGCGGCATGAACATCAAAGCGCCAAGTGCTGCTGCTTGAGCTGCAACTGTAGGGCCTGCAGAGTGTGCGATCAAAAGTGACCGTCGTATCGGTCTTTGGGTCAAACAAACGTTTTAGGCTTAGTCCAAAGTGGCTACTGAGTTGCCTAGTTGCCTGCGTTCTGTGCGTATGCAAACACTTCTTGTGGTATTTGGTCAACAACACTTTAGAAGCTACCAACGCTACTGATCTCTCCTCATCAATAGACTCACGCGCAATGCTGTCAATCTCCTGCGGCAAATAAACTCAAGTGGCTTATATGCAAATATTGACTATTTGCCATGGGATTATTAAGTAAGTAGCAGTGAGTCACAGAGCAACGCACACAGCATCTTTGGCAGCAACATTGTTCTGCGACAGGGCACACACACACACACACACCTGCGCATCATTATTGTTTGCTTTGGCTGTTTAATCGCTTTAATGGCTAAGCAATTAACATTTTTAAACGTATTCAATATGCCAAATTCAAGAAACAAAACTGTTAAAATTTAAAATGTTAAAAATTTCAAGAGCGCCCTCTATGGTTCATTTGGAGCATGTAACTATCGATAAGTCGTGTAAAACTGCTAGAAAAAATGAAATTAACAAAAAATATAGCAATACAACAAATTGCAAATCTTCCATAAAAATATGCTGCTTCATTTTGCCAATTCACATACACATTTGCATTAAATATAAAAGCTAATTGTAAAATTTTACAACTTTGCGCTGAGGCCACTGACGCTGTTGTGTACAGAGCTAACATTTATAAAATGTTATTTAAATTAAATTACTCTTGTTACCACAAACACAGCCGTAATCAAACAACGCCTTACACACTAAATATCAAAATTGCAGGTAAAGTCCACGGTACTACCAGTCGAAACACGCGTTGCCTACAACAACATGGTACAAATTCGAGTTGTTGTTGTCAATGTGCGAGTGTCATCAATCCAATTGCTGCCGTGGCCAAGTTTTTGTTTAGCTTACTCCTTGGAAGCCATGTGTCCAACCAAGTTGGTTGTAATTTTTTCAATCTTCTTTAAATCTGGCATATTTTCTGCCTTATATTGTATGCACTGCAAGTTATAATTGATTGTAATTAAAACGTGTTTGCTTTTTTTGCAATTTACGGCACGTACCTTTACATTGTCTGTCATTTTGAGCAGTATATGTCCCTTGGAGTGCACATATTTCATGGTATAGCGACAATTTTGTGGATTCGCCATATACATATTTTCAGCAGCAATTTCAAAGTCTTCCCAATTTTTAACGAAAACCATTTTAGTTTATTTTACTTTGTGCCCAAAATAATAAATGCAAACAGCAGCTGGAAGTATGAAACGTCAAAAGGCAGTGCGTCTGGGTGATGGCATCGATAACTTCATCGGCGCAACGTTATCGTATTGTTAGTATTTTAATACTAAGCCTTTAGTTTAGGTAAAATATCTTACCAAATACTAAATTGTTAACTTCTTTAATATAGATTGTATTGTAATTACAATAAAAATTACTGTGTTTGCAAGCAAAACTCAATTGACAAATTTAGTTCAAATTACGGATATATCTAGCGATGGTATTACAATGCTGAAAGTTTAATATCGATATGTATCTGCGAATTACAAAATATCGTCATTACGTTACAGATACAATTTGGCGCTTTGCAGCACTCGGTTATTCTTCATTCACGAAAAACGATTCGTTGCAAATCGCTGCAATATTTTTCGCAAAAATGCACTTAAAACAAATGTGTTTTTGCAATAAAAGTACATAAAAGTGTACTATAGTGCCTAAGACATGTGTGTGATATGAAAGCAAAGCGAAATTTGTTCCAAAAATGTGTAAAAAATGGGCACGAAAAGTATGAAATCTAGTCAGCAAAACGTCGCAAATGGCAGGGGGAACAGTAGCAGTGGCAGCAGCAGCAACAAAACAACAGACAAACATAGCGAAAACGAAAAACGCAAATAAAGTGACACGCAGAATAACGAAATGGTCTTAAAAATATATAAATCTAGCATATAGATTGCACACAAAATAAGCGAAAAGTGACAAAAATAATACATATATAAAAAAACAAATAGTGTAAGCGTGTATGTGATTTTTATGTGCGCCAGTGGGTTGTTGGGGCGCTCAGCATTTTTAGCCATACCTCAAACCGTTTTGTTGTTGTTTGTGTTGTGGGGTTGAAAGCTGCATAACGCGTGACGTGAAAGCAGTAGCAGCGCAGCCACGAAGTCAAGTGTTCTAGCGTGGGCAGGTTGTATTAAATACAACCCCCTTACACCACTGCGACCACTCAAATGCTTATAATAAGCACAAAATCACAATCACTTGTTTGTGTTTAAGCGGAAAAAACTTGTGCTTTAGGTCCTAAAATCACTTTAAAATCATGATGGACAACGATGACACAATGCTCAATAATTGTGGGCCACAGACTGGCGCTGAAACGGTCTACGGCACCGAGGACAACAATATGGTCATGTCCGAGAAGGTAAGTTGAAAAGACATTCCATACTATATGTAATTAAAGTATTTGTTAAATGAGTCATGAAGAGACCCAAGATTTCGTCACCCAAGGCGTGTAAATTTTCCTTTTGCCTTGATAAGCAGCCAACAACAAGATAATGTTGAAGAAAAGAGCACAGCGGAAATGCTACAATCGCAGTTATGTTTGTTTGCTATCTCTTTTAAGTCCAACATCTCTGGAGTGTGCCAGAAATCTCTGTACGGGCTTTCTATTGTTAACGCTATGTAAAAACAAAAAATGTAAAAACAAACGACTTTAAGCTTAAAAAATGGAATAGAAAAATTTGAATTGCGGCTTATCTTATTTGGTTGCTAGATTTGATTAATATTAAATGGTTTGATTTGCTTGAAAAAACATAACCAATGTATCACACAAAAAAAAAATCGACTTTAGTTACAGATATTTCCACAGCAAAGCTTAAAAGTTTTGATTTTCAAGCTAATAACGCCAAATATTAAGTGCACAGAAATCTGCAAATTAAAGAACTTCTTGTCTATTATTTCTATTCGTGCCCATTGAACTTTTAGGCCCTAAGGAGTTCGTAGAAAACTATAGCAATCGAATGGAATTCGTTTAAACGCGGTAGAGAGACTTTCGGTACACTACCCTATGTTTTTATTAAGCAAAAGGCAGTAAAAGTCACTGGTTTTGTATGCATCGGCAAATGCGGCACAAGCACACACAACACAGCAACAAAAAACAACTGCAAAGAGCATAAAATGTCCAGTCATTTGGTCATTGACATTCACATTCGCCAAGTGGCCAAAAAAAGGGGGATCTAAACAACAGCAGAAAGAAATCAATATTAAGCCCTCAAATTTTATGTGGAACTGGTCGTCGTCGACGTTGCTCATACGCATACTTCCTGCATGCTAGTTTATTTTTAATGAAGCGCACATTTCACCCCAGGCAGCACAGTCGGAATTTTTTTTTATAGAATCAACCAACAAGCAACAAAAGTGCCCATTGATTTTGCATTTTATCAGCTTCACAGCTTAATGCCGCAAACAAATGTGAGTGTAATTAATGCGGCACAATCCTTTTGGGTCAATCTAATGAGCTCATCAAACTAGATTTGTCGTATGTGTACATATACATACGACTACATGTTATCGTAATGACTTCAATAGCAAGCACATGTTTCACTTGTTTGATAAGCCGCTACCTGTTTATTAAGTAATTTCTTGAAAAAACTACGCGAACCCACATTTGAATTGAAAACTCATTCAAGCGCCAAGTCTTTGGATGTCACAGCTGCTCGACTAACTGGCTCAATGGTTGGAAAAGGCGTATTGTTGGTGTTGTTGCATATGTTGCCTTCTGGACTTGTTTGCTTATGTTTGTTGTTGCATAAAACTAGTTTCAAATCAGATACACTTGCGAGTAGGGTATATGCATTATGTTGTGCCTGTTGTAGGCCTGCAAGCGAGCGTAATAAAACATAATTATGCTTAATTTATATTGTATGGATGAAAATGTAAAAGTTGTATATGCGCCACCTATAATATCGTTTAAATTTGCATTTTTACATCACATAAATGTTGATAAATGTATAAGGTCTGCCAGCTGAATAGTTGATCCTACAATGATATTAAAAATAGCTAATTTTAGTAGTCCTTGAACAGGAAACTATAATGAAAAAAAAAAATCCCAAAAACAGTGAAAAATTGTCGTAAAGTTGCCCATTTGTTTAAGGTGATTTTATAGAGTGACCGTTTCAATGTAATATTTTTCAAAAAATGCCTTCAGACATTGTAAATTTAACTACCTCAGACCTAACTTTACCAAAAGGTATACCGTGTATATTGGAAATATTTTGCGATGCAAGTTATATTAGCCCCAGCAACTATACAATATTTTTTTTAAAATCAATTTGAGTACAAACAAAGCTAAATTAATATTAAAGTTTATTTTGAAGAAATACAGTTTAAGTTATTAAAAAATTATTCAAAAATAATTCATAGAAAATTCACAAAAAAGCCAAAGAAACAGAAGTAGTCTCTAAACGATTGTCTTCAAGAGCATGCAAGCGTCAGCTTTTTAAATGTTAACTTTTATTTTTGCCATTTTGGCATTTCTTGTACCTGGGATTTAGCGTGAGTGTATTAAATATTTGTCTGTTGAACGGGTTGTATGTCTAGCCAAAAATATATGCATGAATACATGACCTTATATGTACATATGTACTCAACCTTGATAGATTTTATTTTTATGGCATGACAAGCCATGTTAGAGTTTGGAATATGTGCAGACAGCGCTACTGCCAAGCTTTTTTTTTAATATGTATTACTTATAAGCTTTCTAATTTAATTTAATTTAGTAAAAAATTAATTTATATATTTTTAATAATCTTATCATTTCAATTTATTTTTGTTTCCATCATTTGCATTTATTTCACTCAATTTGTTTATGCACTTATCAATTGGGTTTTTGGTGAAAAAAATGAAATAAAATTATTACTTAATTACTTAATTTTTTAACATTTGGTTTTTATTTGTGCTTTTTCTTTTTTTTCTTTCCATTTCAGAATGAACAGGTTGTCAGCATCGTGAGTTAAAGTTTTATGGTGTCTCTAAGCATGTTATATTTGTTTTAGCGTTTTTACTTGCCTTATAATTTTGCACTTACTTTGACTAACACAGGAGAACGAGCCATGCTTAATAATTAAGTTAACTAAACGAACTTTAACCTTTCCAACTAACTTTCTTGTGCCAAGCGCTAACTTGATTTTCTTTCTTTAATTGACTAACTGAAGTAAAAAATGACTCATGCGTGTAAAACAATCTTAAACGTGTAATATGTATCTTGTACTAGAACTGTATATTCATTCACTTTGTGGTTGGCAACTTCATTAGGGTTTAGGGGCCAAAAAACTTATAGTATGCAATACTTTCATTCATAATAAATTAAGCTCAAACATCATTGTACATACAATGACATAACTTTCAAACTGTCTGCAGTTGGCATAGTAAACAATAATCTCGTAACCTTTATATTAAGCGCGTCTTGGCTCTATTAACACATAGAACTTTGCACCTAAATCTGCTTTTGTTTGTAACTACTGTTCTATTATTAGTTTGTCTCTTTTTAATCACTCTGACTTATGCGAATTTTGTAACGATTTGGTTTCTAGGTGCAACAATTGGCGGGCAGCATTTATCAGGAATTTGAACGCATGATCAATCGTTATGATGAGGATGTGGTCAAAAACCTTATGCCCTTGCTGGTGAACGTGCTTGAGTGTTTAGATGCTTCCTATCGCATCAATCAGGAGCAAGATGTGGAGGTGGAACTGCTGCGTGAGGACAATGAACAGCTGGTTACACAGTATGAGCGCGAGAAAAGCGCACGCAAGCAGTCGGAGCAAAAGGTGAAAAAGTTCATTAACTTTGAAACAAAGCAAGCTAATGTATATATATTTTATATAATTTAGCTGTTAGAGGCCGAAGACCTGGCAGAACAGGAAAACAAAGAGTTGGCAAATCGATTGGAGTCGCTGGAGAGCATAGTGCGCATGCTGGAGCTGAAACATAAAAACAGCTTGGAGCATGCTAGCCGCTTGGAGGAACGCGAGGATGGGCTCAAAAAGGTAAACCATATTATAGGAATTTTATTTGCATGTTGCCTAAATATTTTGCATTTTTCTACACAGGAATATAATAAGCTGCACGAGCGCTATACGGAACTCTTCAAGAATCATGTAGACTACATGGAGCGCACTAAAATGCTTATGGGCTCAACACACTCACAAATGAGCACTGCCTCCGATCGTCTAGAAGTTAGTCGCTCGCGTTTGAATCCCATAGCGCGTAGCTCAGGACCTGTATCATATGGTTTTGCCTCGCTCGAGAATTCGGTAATGCTGGATACCGAAACCATATGCAGTGTGGGCAGCAATTCGGATGACTCTGGGCCGCCTTCATTGCAAAACGAGCTAGATAATTTGGCAAGCTCTGTAGAACGTGCAGCTGAAACAGATGCACTGCAGCAACAACATCAAGCCACATCACCACAAAGCCCAGATAGTCCGGTTGTGCCAAATGTGCCGTCAAATGGTAGGCATATAAAAGTGGCGTCTATAACATTATGTTTAGTTATATTAACTGAAAAACACTTTTACTAATTTTCTACTTTCTCTTGTTTGTGCTAACAACTACAACACTTAAAACCCCAACACCAACAACAACGTTTGTTTATGCTTGATCCCGCTGTTTAAAAACCGAAGTTGGTCGCTCGACCACCAAGAAGGAGCAACGCTCGGCCAATACCCTATACCAAGAGCTATCCTTTCAAGATAACGAAGAGAGCGAAGAGAATGAAATTGTTACAGGTGAGCGCGGAAATGGATCAAAATACATACTAGCGCACTCTGGCTATTGGGGTTCTATTTCTATATGTCTATGATTTAGCTTTTGTTGAAAGTCACAATTTGTACAAGATACTCAAAGTTCATACTCTTTATCTCTCTTTTTTTTTTTTGAATACTCTTCTTTGTGCCAAAAACTCACCAAAACTTATTATGCTTCACTCAAAACACCACTGTGGATACACCAAAATAATCCAAACGGGGGACTTACAAAACGTCTCTTGGTTTGCTTGAAAAACATTCCTTATACAAAAAAAATAAAACCAACCAATACACAAACGCATATGAGAACAGGCAGTTGGGTGCATCCTGGAGAGTACGCTTCCTCAGGTAGGTACAACAGCAACAACAACAACAGCACGCAAGAACATGACAGTTGTTCACCATACAATTCCTATATATATGGATTCATCTATGTAACATGCAAATACATAAAATATCATTCGAACTGAAAATGATGTGGACCCAGGATTTACTAGATGCAATTTTGTGATAAATTGTGAAATTGAAGCGCTCAGAAGTGTCAAACAACCCATTGAGATTAAAATTTTATTGCATATTGAACTTAAAAACAAAAATTATATTTATTTATATCACAAATTCAAAAAACAATCTTTCTATCTCTTCTCGAATCTTTTGAAATCATTTTTCGATAAAAAAAAATTGAATACTTAAACATATTTAATGACAACAACATCAATTGCAACGGTTTGATATTGAAGCCAATGATAATTATTTTGGTAAGTTTAAATTTGAATATGATTTCGTAGATAGTTACACATATGTCCTTCCATTCGTAGCATTTCTTCCCGTAAGTAGTTCTCTAGCAGCACACTCACGATCTTTCGCTGTTTTTTCTATATCGGTTCAAAGAGTTTTTTTGGTTTTGGTTTCATCGAACTTTCTTTATAATCTTTTTTCTGTAATTTCTCTTGGTTTTGGGTTTATGAAGTTTCAATTTAAAAAAACGTTCTTTATTTAGTATGCTCATCTCCGGTTAAGTTTTCATGCTTTCATTCGTAAATTGTTTAAAACTATTTATACATCTTATAAACTTTTTTGCATCATTCCACTTTTCATTAATTAATACATTTCATTTCAACAGTAGTCACAAATCCCCTTTCTCATATTTATCATTAATTCTGAATTTCCTTCTTAGTTATTAAATATCTTACATACTATTTTTATGGATTTGCAGGCATGGGCAAAGAAGTCGAAAATCTTATCATGGAAAATAATGAGCTGCTTGCGACCAAGTAACTATTATATTCATTTCCACAATTGTTGTGCTTGCAAAAATAATTATATTTTTAATAGAAATGCGCTCAATATTGTTAAGGATGATTTGATTGTCAAGGTGGATGAGTTGACTGGTGAGGTTGAGATTGTGCGTGAAGAACTAAATGCCATGCAGCAATCACGCGCGAAACTACGTCAGCGCATTAGTGAGTTGGAAGAGGAGCTCAAGAAGACCAAGGAGCAAGTTAAGCAGCAAAGTAAGTGCTCCGCTTGAATATAAAATTCCAAAGACCCGTTTCTCGGTCTTGAGAAAAGAAATCCTTTTGGCATACAGTTTTAACATAAATTTAATTTATTACTTGCAGCTACTGAACAGGAAGAAAACGATGTGCCGCTGGCGCAGCGCAAACGTTTTACACGCGTAGAAATGGCTATGGTGTTGATGGAGCGTAATCAGTACAAGGAACGCTTGATGGAGCTGCAGGAGGCCGTACGTCTAACAGAGATTCTACGCGCTTCACGCACAGTTGATAATTTAGACAAAAAGTCCAAGCATAGCATCTGGAAGTATTTTAGCAATCTTTTTACGTAAGTTGTAATAAATTGAGCTTTAAACATTTATTAATAAGCGTACATTTGCAGCCCCTCCAATCGCCCGACGGAACGCATTGCCGACGGGCTTGGTGGGGGGCCTATGTTTCGTCACACCGGCGGAGGAAGCCCTGCCCACAGTCACGGATCCCCAAGCCGTGGAAGTAGCGACAATCGCCTTACCATAGCCGGTAACCAACCACCTCCACATCCAGCTAGCGCTGGCCTAGCTAATGCTCTTATTATGGCCAAAGATTATGCAGAGGAGGGCACATCAGAACGCATTAATGCGCGGCGTAGGGAACAATACAGGCAACTGCGCGCACATGTTCAAAAGGAGGATGGCCGTTTGCATGCCTATGGATGGAGTTTGCCTATAAATAAAACCAACCAGGAGCAGCCAAATCGTCATTCTGGTGGCGTGCCTGTACCCGTTTACTGCAATCCCTTAGCTGAGGCTTCGCCACATATGAAAGTATTTTGTGCAGCGGGTGTAAATCTTAATGGCGGTTTTACCAAGGACGGCCAGTCGATTATACCCTCTGATTCGCCTTATGCGCCGCATTCTTCTCTTAAAATAGCCGAGATTACCAGTCCTACTGCAGATCATAGCGCCGAGGCGCTGGATCGTCAAATGGCGCGTGCTAGCCTGGAAACTTTGGAGCCGGAAACACAGCTAAGTTCTTTTGTGTGGATTTGCACAAGTACACATGCTGCCAGCACAGTAACCGTTGTGGATGCCAATCAATCGGCCACGGTACTCGATGCATTTCCCATATGCGCCTCGCATTTATTGTGCATAGCCTCGGTGCAGGGCGCCATGGAGAACGACTATGCGCTGCTAGAGCAGTCGGAAGTTATTAAAGCGGGAGAAAGTTTAGAACGCCCAGGGGAGGGCCCAGAATTGTTAGGCAAGGTTGAGTTTGTTCGCGTCAGGCCTAAACCGGACAGCAACAGTAATACCAGCGCTAAAGATGCAACACGAGCGGATGCAGAGACACCAGCCGGCGTAGCCGAGGCCAAGGAGGCTACAGAAAAATCCAATGAGCAACTATCTGCTGGTGATGCCGCAGAACCATTGGGCAATGTGGAAGCCATTAAGATACGGCAAGCCTTACCAGGAGCGCCACAAAGGTTAAGCAGCGATGGTGATGCTCTAGTTAATGGCAATCAGGCTAATAACAACACAACAGCTACAGCAATGCCACAATTTACTACCAGATCGCTGAATCCAATATTGGGCACCAAGGAACGTGAGGATCCGATGATGAGCTCAGTGGGGCCGACCATGTGGCTAGGCGCACAGGATGGATGGCTGTATGTGCATAGCAGTGTAGGACGTTGGCACGAATGCCTGCACAAGGTGCTCCTGCCCGATGCGGTGCTAGCGATAGTTCATCTTGAAGCACGCGTTGTTGTGGCCCTGGCCAATGCCCAGTTAGCTGTGTTTCGCCGTCAAACAGATGGCCAATGGGATCTGAATAGTTATCACCTGGTGACGCTTGGTGATCGCAATCATTCGATACGTTGCCTCTGTGTGGCCGGCGAACGCATATGGGCCGCGAATCGTAATAAGATATTTATTGTGGATCCAATTTCATTGAACATTGTCCACTCGCTAGACGCGCATCCGCGCAAGGAGAGCCAAGTGCGGCAAATGGCAGCCACCGGTGCTGGCGTTTGGGTGTCCATTCGGTAGGATTGCTAGTTAAAATGAAAAAAAAAACGAAGATAAATATTTGTTTTTGTATATGTCAAACAGTTTGGATTCCACACTGCGTTTGTATAATACGCACACGTTTGAGCACAAGCAGGATGTGGATATTGAGCCGTATGTGTCCAAAATGCTTGGCACTGGCAAACTGGGCTTCTCTTTTGTACGCATCACAGCCTTAATGGTTTCCTGCAATCGTCTGTGGATTGGCACCAGCAATGGCGTTGTCATATCTGTACCATTGGCAGAGGGTCAGCAAAAGTCATGTAAGCTAGGTCCCCTGGCCTTAAAACAGGACCAATATGCTAAAGTTAGTAATTCTATGGTTTCGCTGCAATTTCTTTGACACACACAAGAGAGTATACACCAAATGTTATATATTAAAGTGCAACTCAAACACATAGTAACTTAACGATAATAAATTTATTGTTATTTACAGCGGATCCACACGGTCAGATGCCGCTGTGCTGCATGGCCAATGCTCAACTGTCTTTCCATGGACATCGGGATGCGGTAAAGTTTTTCGTTTCGGTGCCCATGTTACAACAACCCAACGGTGCAATAACATTTACCAACAAACGGCCGGATATGTTGGTCATGTGCGGCGGTGAGGGCTACATTGATTTTCGCATAAGTAAGTAAAAAATTGAGAGCCTCCATTGAAGGCTTACTTGGTATATATAAGTATGTAAGCTTATGCTTGTTCACTTTCAAGAATCTGCACTATATATAAACCATTTCATTTAATTCTCTGCAGGAAATGATAAATTCGATGCTAGTGATAATGCAGCGCATTTGATAGTTTGGAAAGTCGATACGTAAGCGTTTTATTTTTTCAGTTCTGTTTAAAATGTGCAATACATTTAATTTTTATTTTTTGCTTTCTATTACAACTGACTACTTGCGTTCATTTTTAATCTATTTTCTTTGCATTTCATTTTTAATTCGTTTCGATTTGTTTCGATGCCTGTAGTACCTTCAATTTGTAGTTCTACACAACGCAGCCGCTGTTGGCTTAGACTTAAAAATGCCAATTGGAATGCAGAATTTGTATCAGATGTGACCTGTTTTAATGCTCCTAAGGTTCTTTTCAAGTTTGTTTTTATTTTTATGTAATGTTTTTAATTGGCACAGATACTTTCTTATAAGCACTATGTCACAGTCCAACCATGTACCAAAGACTATGCGAAGCGATGTGTGTCTGTTGTATATGTATTTATTTGGTGTATTTGTCCTTTGACTCAAAATTTTGCAATAATTTGAAACACAGATTTATATTTTGGATAAGGGTCTTCAAAAGAATATTGATAGTTTCTATGAAATTTTTTAAAAATTGGATAAGGTTCAGAATTAACATGAAACTGTTGGTGGGAGAGATACGTAAAATTTGCAAACAAAATATGAAATATTTTTTAAATAAGCGAATTAGGTAAAATATTAATAAAATCAATATTAATTATACATTTACTTAACAAAATCGAACTATTTAAAAATAAACATTCAACATTTTCAACACCAAAGTGTAGGTTATCTTGTCATTTTTGTCGGAAATTATTTTTTAGAGAAAGGTATTTGCTTGTATATATATTTAACACGAAATTTATTGCGTTTCTTTTTAAAGGTACGTTGTGAATATATTTTTTTAAATTAGCTTTGTAAGAGTATATTTTTTATAAATACTTTTATTTATTTTATTAGCTAATGCTCTTTATTTAAAATTTATTTTTTAATATTACTGATTAACTCGTAATTCTGACTTCAAACTACCAAGAAAACGCGCACATTCACTAAAAAAATGTTAATAATACAGTAACCTGAATATACAATATAAATAAATTAAAAGCGGTAATAGACATGCAGCTCTGTTAAAATAATTTAAAATTTAGTTTTGCTGCTACTGCATGCACAAAAAGCACTGTAATATAAAACGAACAAAAATGCTTTTGTGTATATTTGAAAAAAAAAAAAAAAATTGTATCTCATCTATATGTTAACAAACAATCTTTGTTTTCTACATTTTTATTAAATTGCTAATTGTATAACTTATTTTGCAGATGACAATGACATGGAGAACAGTATTCAACTGGAACCAAATCAGACAATTGAAAATCGAGGCGATAAAAGTTATTTAATAGTGTGGCATGTTAGTCAACGTTAAAATACTTTTGTAAAGTTTTAAGTGCAAATGAATATCTTTAAACAAGTTATAAACAAACACATAACTAGTTGTTTACAATTTACCTAAAGTCTTAGTCTTTAAATATATATAGTTTATGCAATGTGCAATGCATTAAGACCTTGGGTACTACAAAAACTACATAATGTACCAGATTTTTTAATTTAACAATTTAATAATCATGCCTCACAAGCTATTAAGTTTAAATTAGCTTCAAATATTCTATATAACAAGTGAGTTTATTATCAGTGATAGCCAGCTAAATATTACACATATATGTGTGTACAGTAATATATAATATATATATATACAAAAATAACTTTAAATTTAATGCGTTATTTATAAAAAAAAAACGAAAATACTAACATATATATATATATATATATATATAAATATGTGCGCCTTTGAAAGCAATTTGTGCGTGATTCTTTGTCCAAATACATAAATAGATAATTATTTTTTGTTTTAATAACATTAACATTTTTATTCGTTATGCAATAATTTTAGTTTTTTTTAGATAATTTTTAAATAAATTTAATTGTTGTATAAGTTTAAGCTCAAATAAAACCAAGCGACCAAATTTTGTTCTTTAAAGTTTTGATTTTAAAATATTTTATTTAACTTTATTTATAGCGCGGCGCCAGACAAGTGATATTTATTTATTGATTTCACATTTGATGGCATATACATTTTAAATGTCAAAACTTATAATAAACATATTCTGAATAACAAATTGAGAAAAGAGAACTTGTGCATTAGCTTTGGCTTGATTTAAGCAAATATGAATATAAATACATTTAAACAGCAAATGGAAAAACACATTAATACTGTACATAAAAAAAAAGATTTATATAATAGTAAATTATAAAAATAAAACAAAAATTATTTATTTGCTGGTTGTTTGAAATTCAAATATTTTGCTCTTGCGCGCCAATTAAATTGCCGGCCAGCTGTTGCTGCTTTGCTGTCACTGGCGCCGTTTCAAGGCGCAGCAACGCCGATAAAAATTTAATAACGGCTTGTAACTTATAGATATTGGCTCTAATATTACCGACAGCATTTTGCAAACAAAAGTTTAATTCCAATGCCTACTTAATGTTTGAGAAACTAACTCTGCTTCAAAATTATGGTCACATTTGCGGAAACATTTCGAGCCCACTGGCTTATTTCCATATTTGGCATATTACTGTTTTTAGTCGGCACTGCTGTACTCTATTGGAATGAGGTAATTTTAGCGCGCTTACAAAATGCTTTGTTTAATTTTAAGTTTATACTTTTTGATGTCCAGGGCAGAGCTGTGCACACTCGACTGTCGTTAGATGAGGTTTACGAGGCTGCCTACTCCATACAATTCCATGAAGAAGAGCAGGATCAAAGCTTTGATGGACGCATTATACATTTGTCCGGTCCGCTGCTTATAGGAGAACCTCTGACTGAACCTGACTATAATATACAACTGTTGGCGGTCAAGCTTAAGCGGCGCGTTCAAATGTATCAATGGGTGGAGGAGACCATGTATGTGTACCTTTCGGCTTTCTATTGTAAGCCAAACTATAATGCGCATATTATTTTGGCAGCGAACACAACTTTGGCGAGAGCATGGATACGGTACATGCAGATTCACGTTCCTATTACTACAATCGTGAGTGGCGTGACAAAATTGTAGATTCGCGTAACTTTTACAATCGTTTTGGCCACACAAATCCCACGCGCTTTCCCATCGAAAGCGCTGTGCAAGTAGCCGATGCTGTTTACATAGACAAATACGAACTTGGTCCTGAGATAAAGGCGCAGTTTAATAACTTTAAAGAACTGACATCGGACATAAGGCCAGATGATAGTAGCATTAAGCTGCATTTGGGTCTCTATTATCACACAAACGATGTATTTAATCCGGAAATTGGAGATTTGCGTATACTTTTTACCTATGCAGGAATGGAGGGGGAAGTATTCACTATAGTTGGCGTTTTAAAGGGCAACAAGATAGTGCCTTACATCACTACTAGATCCACGCCGGTATTACTGGTTTACCCGGGAAGCTTAAGTTTAGCTGAAGTATTCGCGCTGGAACATCGTGCACAGGTTTTAAACACCTGGTATTCACGATTCTTTGGATGGCTTCTTATCTTTTTTGGCGTTACCTGCAATTCAAAATTATTGCGCATTCTGCGTAAGTAATCCGTTGCATATTTTTAGTATTTAGCTAATCAAAATTTGGAATTTGCAGTGTTGCGCGTTCCTTTGTTATCAGCGCTGGCACCCGACGCACACTTTGCAGTGTCCGGCAATTTCATTATAGCCTTCTCGTTGGCGTTGACTATTGCCGCTGTGGCCTGGATCTTGCACCGACCTGTGATAGGTTCCTGTCTGTTTCTGTTGGGCGCTTCGCCATTCTTTTGGCTGACACGTAATATTGTGGAATATCAGCGCGTGGATTAAACAATAGAGAAGGAGATGAAGGTTATATACAGGTTCCGCTTGTTATTGTTTGTGATTTTTTACGTTCGTATTTATAATGTTTATGTAATTGTGGGCTGCACGAGTAGAATCGAAAGCACAAAATATCAAAATTTATATCATGTCCTCGCGTCTATCAGTAACGCTTCTTTAATTTAAACCAAATTTTGTTTATTTTTTTGTCCATTGCAAGCAAGTCCTAAAAATAATTCCAGAATCAAAATTTCTGATATCGATGATTGCTATTTATTTATTTTCATTTGGATTTGAGCTTTTGAAATCCAAATCCTTTGGAATCAATTATATACGAGTGGGATTGGTTGTCATAAAGACTCCACTCGTGCAGTCTACTTATTTACAACTATTTCACACTAATCTACAAGTCCATGCCACAATTTTTAACAAAGTTGGCTTAACTAACCAAAACGTGACCATGTCTTAGGCTAGATATCAATAATAACTCAACACTTAATAGAATATTACTACGACTATTGTTACAATTGAGTTTAAAAATCTCTAACCAAGCTGCCGTTGGTGGCTGCTCCAGCTGGACCCCCTGTATGCGCATCAGTTAGTGTGGCGGCAGAGCTCGCTGTTGCTTTGGGTGTGGGCTCTGTGGAAGTGTGAACGCTGGGACTTTGAGATTTGTCTTGCTCCTCAGCACATGCAGCAGGTTCCTCGAAGCGTACAAACGGCTCAAAGCTGTTGTTTATTTGTACAGAACCACGATGTAAATTGGAGGATTCCGCTTCAAAAAGTATCTCGTTGATGAACTTTTCGGCCAGTAGACGCTGTTCACGCGGTAAACGTTTAAGCTTAAAAGTCCAGGTGCGAGCTATGGACTCTTCCTCTGGATAAGTGCCAGATAAATACTCACAGGCTATGTTGAGCAGTTCATCTGTGTTGTGTGTAGTAACGCTACCCTGATTGCTATTGCTGCTACAGGGCGGTGTTTGACGCGATCGCTTTGGCGTACTATAATCCGTGTGTGGTGGCATATTGTGCGATGCAGGCGGTGGTGGTGGCAAAATATCCACTTTTTGCACATGCCCAAAGGACTTGTGAAACATTTCTGAAATGTTTGGCGTTTGTCCCGCTGCAGTGCGATAAGGATAGTGCTGCAAAGCTGCCGCCGCAGCCGCTGCAGCACCACTATTACTATGCTGCTCCATAAAAGCAGTCGTTGTGCTAGAGTTCTCATTAAACAAAAAGGGCTCATTCTTAAAGGTGGGATTCACTGCCAGAAATTTTTCGGTGTTTCGCAGAAAGTCCAGTTCCTGGAATGTCCAGCAGCGTGGTGTATGCAAAGTGCCAGTGCGTATGGCACTCTCCACCACCTTGAGCTCCTTGCGATAGTTTGTGCGCAGCGTGTTGATTTTCTTCTTAACATCCTCCACTGTAGCATCACGTTTAAGATAATGGTAAATCGGCACTAGCCGTTGATAGGCTTCGGCACGTCTTTCGCGATTGGTGTAGTCCCGCAGCGAGGTGTCCCACAGCACGGGCAAATCTCGATAGGTCTGTATGAAGGCGCGCAGGTAGTGACGATTCTCCTCTGCACCTGTCATTATTTTGATGTTGTTGGTGTGCGGAGGCGCTTGTTGTAGCATTTTAAAAATGCTTTTTAAATATAACGGTGTGTAAGAGGCAAAAAATTGTTTTGACTTTGGCTAATGTGAAAAATTGCAAATGTATCTATGGATCTATTGACGAAATGTCAGTGCGCTGTTGTTTTTGTTGTTGTAGCTGGTGTATTGGTGGTGGTTTGTTTGACAGATTGTTGGGCATATTGCTGCATTGACGTAACTGTGTGTGTGTGTGTGACGTCACAGCAACAAGTGTTGCCGCAGCAGCACTGACTGTTAGTGTTCGAATTTAGGTGTGGCAGCACTGTTGCTATTGTAGCTGATAGCCATGCAATTCGTAACGTTGAATTGTATTCAAAATAAACAGCTGCTGTTTGTAAATTTAACTTTGGCTGCTGATTTGAATGCAGCATTTAATATCAATCGCATAATTGCAATGACCTACTGTTTACAAAGAGGAATGATATGAAATAGTTCTATAGAAACAACAAATCAATCAGTATGTGTCTTAAGAAGTCTCAGTTAAATAGTTAAAATATGCATACTATAATCATTTCAGGAATGTGAATCTTTGTTTTAAATTAAGTCTTTTCTATTTAGTTTTTTTTTGTAAAACGTGTCAAGCTGGCACACTTTCGATCTTACTACCCTATCGCCTCAATTTGTTTATAACATTAATTTCTTGTATAGCCAAATTGGTACTACTTGAGTTTATTTTACATATTTTTAAATTAAATGTTTAACTTTTAAGAAGAATAAATTTGAGTTGCAGCTCAAGATGATATTACCAAAAATAATCGATAAGTCTGGTGCAAAGGTTGCTTTTGGTATTTTGGGTATTTTTTGTACCCAAGGCTTTCGCGTATTTGTACCATTTTCGTATGCGGTCACACTCTGCGCATCAACAACACAACGCTGAGCAGCCGTTGCAATTTTAATTTTTAGCTCCGACGCGCAACATAAAAATATGGTCACCGCGTAAACAGCTAACAAAGGCTTCAAAAAATAATACACATTTGTTTATAAGTTTTATTTCAAAACACAAGTTTAGTTCACAACAATTCCAGACAAATTCATAGTGTTAACAAAAGACGCGCGCTGCGGCCAAAAAAAAAACTTCATTGAAAGTGAATCGCGATTGTGCAGCTGTGCGCGTGTGTATGTGTGAATTTCTGCGCGCCGCTTTTTAATTATTTGCCGCTTAAAAGCAATTTACTAAGTTTTGTGCCAATGCAAAAATGTTGCGGCATAGAACGCATTTTAGAAATGCATAAAACAAAGCAAACAAATTGATTTTAATCAAAATACTTGAATAAAAACCAATACAAAGTTGTTGGCAAGCAGCGTTAGCTGCGTCTTAGCATTTTGTGCGTGTATTTGTGTCGATTTCATGTACCAAATAAAATTGTTAAACAAAAGTACTTCAAAGAATCAAACTATTTAAATTTGGCTAAAATGGAGACCATAGAGGAGCAATCAAAATGCGGTAAGTAATGGTTATGACATATTTCGTCAAAGTCGAAATTCCTTTGACTTTAAACTCGTAAAAATGCCCTCAGCAACATCTGCCGCGCTGCCCTACCGCATAAGCCAAAACACATTTAATTTTTCAATGTCGCCGGTTGCAAAATAAAAAATCTAATAGAACAGCAAAGCAGCAAAAATAATAATACTATAAAAAAATGTCGTTGGCACAGGAATAAATATTTTTTATGGTACACATTTTTGTATAGACTAAAAAGCAAAGCAACGCGTCAGAGCATAAGCTCTTGCTTATTTAATTTTTTATTTTTTTAGAAATTTATGTAGATGTTTGTGTGTATGTACATAATAAAATACATAGGCAGGCTTAAGCGGCCGTATATAGCGAGACGTGTATTCGTTTTTGTGCCAAAATGCGTGCGTACTTATACCCCGCACCGCCGGCACTGTACATTGCTAGCAACACCGGCGCCGAACAACAACAACAACAACAATAAAAACGCGTAGAGGAACAAACGGCAACAGCCAAAGGGACGCATCACACACAGGAATTAGCCTGCACTCGCTTGCACTCATGCGCAGCCGTCTAGTTCCTGCTTTTGCTCGTTCAGGTATAGGCGAAGAGGCAACACAAAGAGGGACACACAAAATGGGGTGACTCATCTATGAGTCTATTTTGTATACGCTACGAATTTTAAGGCAAATGCGTTGTACTATTCTGATCCGATCTTTACCTAGAGTTCATTGTGTTACATTCAATTTTACACATGTTGACAGCGCGCACATGCCGCCATTTAGGCCAGTGTTAATGACTCTGAAGGTCACACTCATTGCTCATACACACACAATCCGACATACACGTACTATGTCCGCCATGTAATCCCCAAAAGAATGTGTACGTCAAGGCTCTATCTGTGGCTACGTAATATTTTTTTACAAGATATTTCACTGATGAGTTTGCTGCTATTGACCGAAAGTCTGTCAAATTGCTCATATTCGAGGGCGGGTGTAGTAGTTCTATAAGATTGTAATTATGATCGTTCGCTAAGCATTCAATAAACTGTAAAACGTGCCTTCAATCTGCTTATTAAATGTAACATCCTTGGGAGAGATGGTATGCTTTGGGGAAAAGATAATTTGCTTTCTTGTTGTCCCGAATCGTGTAATTTAGCTATTTAGGTTTTGCCTGGAATTGAGTAGTTTTCGACCTGCTGAGTAGACTCCTAGTTTGCTCTATAAGATGCTTCCAGTCTATGATATCTATATTGTCAAAACTCTAATAGCAATGGTAAGGCGTCTTCGTGGATCACATCTTAAAGAGGTTTGGCACCACATTCACGTTCATTTTGGCGAATATTATTGGCAACCCATGAAAATCGCTGTTTGTCTTTAATTTGCTTTTAGTTACCACTCAATTAGATTTTCATCATGGTTTCTGGCCAGCAGCCAAATCATGATCGACTAAAACCAACGCATCTGAAGGAAATTCCCAAATTAAAATTTACGTTAGAATTTAAATGTTTTTTTTTTTCAATTCTTGAGGCTTTCTTAGTTTCTTCGTGCAGCTGACAACGCTCGCTGCACGTTTTTGTACCTTTTTGCCACCTGTGGCTGTTAGCTGCGTTGTTTTCACTTCAGTTGCACTTAAGAGTTTGTAAGCCAAGGGTCGAACCCTATATTAGGAAACATGTTGCACTTGCCATCAAAATTTGCAACTTCTTCGGCGCAGCTCACTTGTTATACCAAATTCGTTACGGTTCGTTGCCGGGCTTCTTCGTATTTTGCATTTGCGATCCCAAAGAGAAAACAGAGAAAAGAAACGCAGGAGGTACCGAAGCTCGAGCGCACACTGTTTCAAGTCTATGAAGATTTTACAGGTAATTTTTGTGTTTTTGTGCGTGTTTGCCTGCAAGTTGCAGGAGTAGTGCTGGTTTTGTAAAAATTAATGCGCTAAATTCAGTGTGAGCTATAATATTAAAATTTATTAATAATAGTATATTTATATGCCGATTAAGCAGTAAGTGTACTAATCGCAAAACAGGTTCATTTTCCCTACACGGGCATCAATTCTGAGAGTGCAGTCTATAGAATCCCTGTTTTGTTCAAACAATCATTAATAGAGTGCCACCTAAGGAAACTTTTATCTTAAAATGCTAAATAGTTTGCATTTAATCAGTCTTTTAGTGGGTTTTCGTTTTTCTTTTAACTATTGGAATATCTTGAAAAGATTATCTCATCCAACGAAAGATACATTTGTCAAACTTTGGCAGTAAAACGTCACATATTTTTTCTTTAAAACCAAGTATTATGACAAAACCATGTACGAAAGCACTTTCATTTAATTACTTTAAAAGCTAGCGCTCAGCAAGTAAGCTATTATTTTTTATTTACATACACATACACACGTCTATATTGCGAACTTCCAAGTAGTATATTATTATAGTTACTGTCTGTTATTATATCAATTGTGCAAATATATAGCTTTGAAGTTATTTACGACCTCATTATAAGCAAGCGCGTTTTTATAAGCAAAGTACATATTTACTTTTATCAGTCAAGGTACAGATAGTATTATACAAAAATATTTAAGCCACATGCTCAAGAAGTTAAAATTTGAGACTTAATAGGCAGTAATAGTTTTGAGAAAGTTAAATAAATACAACAACTTCTTTGTACAACAATTAAATGTTATGGCTGGAATGTGAAGGTTTTTTTACACGAATCGAAAAAGTTAAATATTTATAAATATTGTTGTCCCACTAAAATAATTATACATTTGGGTATATATTGAGGCGTGATCTTGAATTTGAATTCATTTGCTATTTCGAAACGTATTTTGAGTTGTTATATCGCAAATATAGTAATAATATAATATGGTAATAGCTAGCTTTTCGTCGTTGATGGGGCTTATGTTTATTAAAATTAGACTTAGTACAATAATAAATGCAGTTGACACATTTTAATTGGCATTCTCAAACATTTCTCCCCCAAAAAGATCTCATCTCTAGCACAAGTAACTGTTCTTGAAAGCTCTTTCTTCCATCATTATAGAACATGTTTTGGCATAGAAAAAATGCAATAAAATATTGTTTATGGAAACAATTAACTCAATTGCAATTTCAGCTGCCGCCTCAATACGAATGTTAGCTTAGGTTTTTATAAGAAATTACTTTTCATGTTTAATAATTTTTTTTTTATTGTTTACGTTAAATATTTCATTTGAAAATTGCCTTCCTTTTACTTGCGTCACTTGCCGCCAGCTGTTTGTGTGCTGCCAACAGGGCATCTCCAGCTTTAGCCCCTAGACGCGGTTTCGTTGGCGTCGCGCACGCAAGGCGCTGCAAATTACACAAATATCAAACATTTATGTAGATAGATAGATAGATAGATAGATAGATATATAGATATTGTACAATAGGCAGCGGTTACAGCTGCACATTTCTGGATCAAATTGAGATGCATGTCTGCAGGGGGAGCAGGAAAATGAATTGCACTTGAAAATGCTAAGCATTGGCAGTGTGTGGGCGTTTGATTACAAGTTATAAGCTGTATACTCTACAGGGAAGTTCGTTTACTGTGAACTTGCTGAAAAGTTTGGTCAGCAAAGAAGTTTTAAGTGAATTGCTCAAACACAAAATCTTATATGTACATATATTGGTTGCATATTTGGCATGTTTACAAATATTATTTTTTTAAAGATTGTTTAATCAAACAATACAAAGAGTTGGCTTGACTCATGAAGGGAGCGTTGTCACTGCATAAGTTTACTAAGAATATTAGTTGTTACATTGTTAATAAACAACTTTAACTTTAAACAAAAATTCACCTGGTGCAGTAAATAAGGCTTGTGTAGAGTCTTTCAAGCTGCAACTCTACACTCGATATCGATAAACGTATATTAATTTGGAAAATAATTAATCGATAACATTTTGTGCATAAAGCGAGGGTATACAAGTTTCAGCGCTAGCAATTAACAGTTACCTTTTTCATTTCATTTTGGTTTGACAAAACTAAAACAAACAGAAGGCCCCGTTGCACAAGACAAAATAAAAACAAAGACAACACTCAAGCACAATTAATATTTATGTCAACAATTTGCAAAGATCGCTCGCAATGATCGACACGATCTTCAGCTTCCTCTTCTTAGGCAGTTGCTATTGTTGCTGCTGCTGCTGTTGCTGTATTGACGCCCTTCAGCCGGTGACGTCGTCGCTGGCGTTAATATCTTCTAACTGTTCTATTTCTTGCCTCATTTTCATTTCATTTTAGTTTATTTCATTACGATTGCTTCGCCTTGTTTATTTGCTTTAGTCTTTCAAACACTTTTGTGAATTTGCTTTTTTTTTAGCTCACTTTTGCATAAACAAACAGACAGCCGTAAATCAAAGCACTCAAGCGCTTATAGACGTAGCGCCTAGGCTGCTAGTCGTCTTGTTTAAATTTGTACTATTTAAAAATATCTATAGATTGTTTATACGAATTATGAATTGCACTTTATTTTTGCCTTGCAGAAATGTCCATTACAACGCTACCCACACGCATTTGCCTGGTGGGATTGGCTGGGCAAGATGCAGCCACAGTTGAGGCAGCGGAAAGTTTTGGCATGCCTATAATCATATCGGAAAATGGTCTGGATATCATCAACGATATGGATTGGCGTACTTACTATGTGCTGCAGGATTTTGAGAGTGAAATTTTTGAGGCCATACACAAGCAGAAGCAATGGTAAGTACGCAAAAAGTATTATATCTATAATTAAATTGAAATAATTACATATACATAATATGTGCTATCAGTTTACATTATAATTGGTCTGAAATAACATATAAAGCCATGATTTTTCTCTACTTGTTGCGGATTTCGATTGGAGAACTATTAATCATTTGGGCTGTCACAAGTCTAAAAGCGATTGAGTTAATTTTATTTTAATAAATTACTTTTCGAGAGAGTATAATTTTAGACTTTTAGGCGCATTTCTTTTGTTTTCTTCAGGCCTTGACCCAAAACAAGCGCGAAAGATAAACGATACGCAAAGATAACACTATTTATTTTGAGGTATTTCTTGTAGCGTCAACACCTTCAAATATCAACAATACGGAATTTTTGCAAAAAAAAATTGTTCAGTGCTGCCAAAATTAATATTTGCATTTTTTTGCGTAACTTATAAACATATGTACAAATGGTTTTTAAGTTTATGCAAGCAGACATTTTAGATAACAACCAGAACGTAAAATTCGGCCAGCCCACAAAGGGATTAGAGAACTTGATATACCCATGTCCTTCTATCTGTCGTATGATCTCATAGAATTGGTAAGATCTAGCGCAGCAACTTTTTCGAAAAAAATATTTCCGGGTATGCAAGTTTAGTTTATTCGTTTGATATTGAGCATTTATGATATTCAGCTCCCATAAAGCTGTTTATTTCGAATGAATAAATCGGTTATTCAACGCTTAATCGCTGTTTTGATGTTTCGGAACACGCATAAAGCTACCGTGGGGGAATTCGGTTGATAAAAGTCTTTTTATGGTCAAAAATTGGTGCGATGTTAGGGTCTGCAAGTTTAATTTAGATTTGTTTATTATTACAAAAAATATTTTTGATTTGAATCAATCAAAAATATATGAGACTACATAGCAATATTAATATAATAGCAGATAAGACGTATGGGATATTCCTCATCTTTGTGAATCCTTTTCTTTTCTGAATGAATCTAAAGTGTAGACAAATAATTAGCCATTTCTATTTTAACTAATATAACTTAGGTAAAAATTATACGCAATAATTCTGTTTATCTTTGAGATCTGCTGCAAGCTTAAATAGTTGTCTGTAGCAAAAAGTTAAATTCCCAATCGGTTTTGAATGATTGCCGGTCGCTTAGTATACAAATAGTGTTTATATTTTTTAAAAAGAAAACTCATTATTATTGTTATTGTTAGGCTGAAATGATGGCACTAAAGTTGGTTTTCCAGCTTCTTAAAGTGCTGCTTAAGAAATGCCCAAAAAAATCCAAGTTTCCGATAAAGTATGCTTCTCGTCTCAATTGTTTTGTAGTTTTGTGTTTATTTTTATTACAAACAAATTTTTTCAAATTACACATGATGCTATAAATATCGATGGTTTAAATATAGATTAGAGTGTGTGGAAGCAAATTGTGCCAAAAACAAAAACTTTAACAAATGTCTATTGTCATTTGTGGCATTTGTGTGCGTGTGTGTGAGTGTGTGTGCTAAATGTGTCACACATGGCATTCACTCTTAAAATCCCATCAACAAATTATCGAAATAAAAGGCAAAAAGAAAAATTAAACGTAATATTGTTGAAACTGAAACTTGGACGCGTTCGTTTTTGCTATTGGGGATTGACAGCGGCAGCCATGCGCGCCAATCCGCAGGCAAGCAGAAACCACCACATGCAAACGCATACAATCCCCCAAAGACCCCTACACAAGTCACTTCACTTCCCTAAATCACTAATCGACCGAGCTTTTGGTCTGGCTAATTTGCTAAAGCATTTTTTTTTGCGACTCTTCTATTCGCTTTTTGCTACAAATTGTTGTCAAACATTTGGAAAAATACAAAAAAAAATATTCAAATTTAAAATGAAATTTACGCATAATTCGCTGCGGTTGATTAATTCGACTGATGCGCATTAATAAGTAGCGCAAAAGTTCGTTCTATACTATTGTATATAACTTGAATATTATATGGTAAATACAAAAAATATATGACGAGAGAACATGGCAAACATACACGCGATTACCATTTAAATAAATTGTTTGTTTATTTATTTATTTACTTGCACAATTTGTTTTTTTTTTTTTTTTGGAGGTCATCAAACGAGTTCAATTTGAGTTTAGTGCTAAAAATTGTTTTGCTTGGATTGGCTTTTCACTAGAGATTCATAGCAGTTTCTTTTTATTGGTTGTTCAACTTTTATAAGCTATTTCTCCAAGACAGAATTGGCCAAAATTAATAAGAAGCTGCAGTAATAGATCATTAGACATTTATATAGAATTAAGTAATTATCAGAATTTAAATCTTTGTAACAGCGAGTCTAAGAACTTGAGTCAACCAGGCTTGACTATCTGTTATTGTAAAGGACTTAAGAATGAACTACAAACTATGCCCTACGAGGTTGCATTGCTATACAAAAATTTTTGCCTTTTTTTTTTAAATTATATTAAGGGAAGTTTGAATTTTCCAATAAAATATATTAAACTCTTCGTCACGAAATAAGCTACCTAAAATGCATTGCAAAATGTTTGGAACAATCGGGGAAATATTTGAAAGTGATTTCCAGATATTTGCATTTGAAATAGGAAAGATCTTAGAAAGTTAAACAATTTGACTACAGTCATTTTAAACTTAGATTTATTTTTAGCCGAACCTGAATGACCTTTAAATTAAACATTTTCTGCATTTCAACGAAAATATTTCAATGATTAACAACGCCTATGTAGTTCAACCATAACTTTATGCGAAAAATTTTTGAATGCCTCGCCCCGATTAATATTATTTTTGGAGCTTGTATCATTTGGATTTGTTTTTGTTTTCGTTATGCTTTGTTGGCACGCAGTTATCTTATTAAATTTGTACTTAATAAATACAAGAAGTAAATGTGCGCAAAATAACAAGGAATATACACAAAAATATACGAAAATTATTATTTATGAATTTGTTAGATTTTTTCATTCATCTGTTTGACTTAGACGAGGCGCGCAAAACTCACAGTAACAACGTCATAGATACATCTGTATTTTTATTATTATTATTTTTATAAAGAAAAACAACGGTGTCTACATTAATATATATACACAAATAATAAGAATACAAGAGTTAAAATTGAACATAATTTGGGTAAGGTCGTAAATTTTAATTAATTAGCGAAAAACTTATCACACCAACTAATTGTAATTTATGTGTTTGTGTATTGGTTGAAAATATCAACAAAATAAAACAAACAAATTAAGGTAAACAATTTGTAGAAAAGTTAGATAAGTATGTATATGCAATAAAAAAAATTGGTGAAAATTAAACTTTTATTTTATTAAAGAAACCAAACAAAATAAAAAGTGACGCATCACTTTGATTTATAAAAGATTTCCAACAGTGGCAATCTGCGGCATACTTATGTTTCAAAGTTCAAGACTGGATTTAAAAAAAAAAATTGTTAATATATTAGTTTGTACAAACTCCGATTTCACTAAGGATCACACTGATTTATGTGAGGTGCCCTTTTCTCTGGAGGCCTGCTGGCTTAACCTAACCTTGTTTGTATTATACAATACCTGAAATATGTAACTTTATGAAATATATTTACAAATAGTTATTCAAAACTTTGCTGTGAAAAAAATTAAATTTTTTATAATGTCTCCTCTTTTGTTCTTATTTAACTCTATTCGGCTTCTCGTGTGCTTCCCCCGTTTTAACTTCCAAAAATTAAAATAATTCCATATATTTGCAAGATGATTCAAAATTATTCGTTGAATTAAACTTGAAAATTGTTGATACACACCTCTCATTGAAATATACAATATATAGGTACTTAAATTAAAATTGCATACAAAAATTAATTTTTCAAGTGTTCTCTGAAATTAAGCCACTATTCTCGAGTTGTATGGCATTTTTTGGCAAGTTTAAAAGTCTCTTAAATTAAAATAAATGTATGCAAATTTTTAAGTTTGTTTTTATTTCCGGTCTTTGAACCCAGCATAGAATAAATAAATTGCAGACAGACACACTTAACACCCCATTAGCCCAGCCAGAATTGGCAGAATTATGCCATAAAAGGTCTGAAAATTATTTTTGTAAACAATTTGCTAAGTGTGTGTCATGCATAAAGATGTTTATAGAGATCATACAAAACAATACAAAACTGATTCATAGCAAATTCGTGCACAATTTTGAAAAAGTGGGAGGCGGTTGGTGATGGTAATGACTACCAAAGGAACGCATTGCCTATTTTGGGGCGCTGAGAATTCATTCAAAGAAAAGCGTTGCAAGAAAATAGCAACAATATTAATACAAAAAAAAAAATCAAATTAATTTGTATGACAATTTCAAATATTTATTCATGGGTGTGAAAAACTTTGAGTTTTTTCTAAAGAAAATAAGCATGAATCGTCGCCAGTCAGGCATTATTGCAGCAATCCATTGGCGCCAAGAGTCATATAAAAAAAGTATGTATTGTATATAGAGAACGATGTCAAATCGTATACAAAGTGTTGAAATATACCGCGACAGAATTTTAAACGGAAATTCTTCAAAAAAATAAAAACTTTTGCTAAAAAACATGCATATACATATATAGGCGAATGTTGTGTGTATGATGTATATATATGTTTATTATGATGCGGTCATATACAATCAAATTTATTAGTTGTGATCTGGCATATTAATAATAAGGAACATGTCGCAGTACTGTTGTTTGCTTGCTATACCCCCATACGCTGCTGATCTGTACATTTCATGATTGCGATTGACAGCTCTCTATAGTTTTGACCCTCAAAAAGTTCGAGTGGCCCCCCGTCTAGAGTGCGCCGCACTTTACAGCGCTGGCTGCTATGCTCATGGGAATGGCTGTGTAGCTTCCAACACCCAGGCAGCGGTCAAACGCTAAAGTGAAGGTCAGTTACCAAGACTAAGGACACTACATGGAAACTTGCAAGCACGCGCTGCGCATATTTCTGACTTGACTAAGCGACTACTACGAGTTTTCCCAGCATCATCACAATGTCATCTGGGTTTTCCTCAAACGCCGTTCCAACATACAAATCTTAATTGTATTTTATTTTATATAAAGATATATAGATATTTACCATACATATATTTTGTGGAATTTCGTGAAATGTTGGCTCTCAAGGGGCATGTTTCACCTGCTGTCGTTTGCTTCCTTTGCTCGCTCATTGTTTACCAACGACAGCGGGCGCCTTAATGCTCATATGTGAGATATGAGAGCACCATTTATTATAATGCCACCGCCACCAAGTGGCACTCTTCTATTTCCATTTGGTGCTGCCCCGTACTCTATGCTCGCTGGCTGGCTGCTACGCTCGTTTATTCAATATTTTTCCCAAGCAACCGTCACAGTTGTATTTGTTTAGTTGCGCTGATAAATTCTAATGTTCCCCAAGAAATCAACAAAAATCTTTTACGGACTTTAAAAATATTGTATATAGATATATATTTTTTTGTTTTTGTTTTGTACTTGTGACAAAGTGGCTCCGTTAACTGTTTAAATATTTGCACATATGGAAATTTACAACGGTTATGTGGAGATCTTCAGCGACATCTGTGTGTGAGTGTTTCTTCAATAAAACGCGTGTGCCAAGTGTTGTCCCAAGCGGAGGGTTTAATATACAGGCATAATGTGTGTATGAAAACGTACAGCTAATAAAAAGAAAGTACATCTGGAGAACCGATCTGGATGCGTTCGGTTTCACTAAAGCTGTTGGAAGATGACCTTAAATGAAATGGAATATTTGCTGCTGCTCAATTTTTATGTCTCTAAAAGTTTGCCCATGGGTAGCCCAACCCCCTGTCACAGGATGACAAAACCAATCATTTAAATTTCTGGATTCAAGGCCCAATTTATTTGTAAACGCTGAAAAAGATACAGTACTCAGTTTAGGCTACTCTGTCGACCATTGGCTGCCAAATGTAGTTCTTTTTCCTTTATTTATATGTTCAATTCATTACGTTTTAATAATCAGTAGAAATATCTGAGAAAAAGAGCAGCCCTGCTCATCACATACTCCAGCACCTGTATAGGTTGCGCCTATATAAATTTAAATGTTTTTGTTTAAAGAAAAATTAGCAACACACAAAAACGGGAATCCCCAATTCAACGCAAACTTAAGCATCTGGCCCGTATAAGTTGCCCCTTTTTAAAGAGAAATTATAGAAGCATTTGAAAACAATTATTTTAGTAATATTGTATGCCTTGACCAGTTTAACTTTGGAATTTGAAATTTTAGCTCACGGCAGCGGAATATGGGTTTGTTGTTGGAAAATGCGTTGTTAGGAAGGCTCTACAGAGGAACGCGGTTGACTAAAGTTTTGCCTTCCTATTTGAGCTAAAAAAATTATTGTATAGGAAACCTTATTTTAACTGAAACCTTTTTATTATAAAACAAGTCTGAATGAGAATGAACTGTTTTCAATAGTTTTTTTTAATGCATTAAAAGTAAATATATATATATTTCGAACAAAAAATATTTCAAGTGGCTTCATATGTTGCATATGAACCCAAAAATATACCAGAAGTCACTCATTTGTTGCTCGCAAAACTGTGTTTGTTTGCGTCCGCTCTCTTCCTTTGCACACGCAGGACACAACTTTCTTAAATAAATAATATTTTCAACGTCCATTACATATTAAAAAAAAAAAACACCACAAACCACTCGCCACTTCCGTCAACGATTTTAAAACAAAGTTTTTTTTTCTTCATATAAATTGATTTGTTTATAAAGACTTCCGGTTTTATGGCTACCACTTGAAACAGCTGCTTGCCGCGTAGGTTATAAACAATACGGATGAGTGATATTCATAGGAAAAGTATTTCAAAGTATTGTTCTAGGGAAACTGTTTGGCAGGCGTCTAGGGGCTGGCCAAACGTGATACGTGACACAGATTTGTTTACATAGCTCAGAGCATTGCCACCTGGTGTCGGATGTATTTTAGTACTTCTTTTGGCATATGGAGCTGAGCTAGGGAGCCATTTGTGCCACATAGCATTGTCAGTTGCAGTTGCTTGCGAGTTCTGAGCGTGTTCGGTTCATCTTTTGGTGCGTTTATAGGCCTGAAAATTTGCCAAAATTAATGGCTAAACGATAAATGGCAAGGTCAATTGATGCATAAAAACCACATTGCCTTGCATAACTTAAGAAAAAGTGTGCCACATAAATATTTAATTGGGATTTTTCGATCTCTCTCTCTCTCTCCCTCTCTGGGTCTCTTTTTTCTGTGTGTGCAGCATTGTGGGTCCACCCGCTTTGAAGTACGCGGCAGAGATGAAGCAGACACTGGGTCAGAACACTCGGCCCATTTATAACTATGCAATGCGTGGAGTGGTCACTTGCTTTACAGGCATACGGAAGAAAGATGAGCTGGTGAGTAGACGCTAAAAAAAATGTTTTTGCAAAAGTAATTTTGCATTTCAATACTATTCGTTTTGTGGTAATTTGCAGACGAAACTGGTAAATCTCATACACTCCATGGGCGGCTGCATTAAAAAGGATTTAAATACCAAGACAACTCATTTAATTTGCAATCACAGTGGCGGAGAAAAGTATCAGTAAGTAGTGCAATATTTCTTTAAGAACTTCATTCGCAGAAAACCTATTTATGTTAAGTTTGTTTTTTGACCTCTCTGCTATCGTTATACTAATTGCATTGTTTGCCCTCTCTGCAGATACGCCAAAACCTTTCGTCTGACCGTGGTGCGTCCTGCCTGGGTTTATGCCGCCTGGTCTGCTCGTGATACACATCCCTTTGAGGCTACACAGGAAAACTTTACCAAACAGCATAAGCTGAAAGCCTTTGAGGGACAAAAGATTTGCTTCTTTGGTTTTCCAGCCGAAGAGCATCAACATATGGTAGATGTGCTGCTGGAAAATGGTGGCGTATGCGCCGAACTGGACGATCCGGAGTGCTCGCATGTCGTGAGTTTTAGTTTTGTAGTTGTTGTTCTTAAGCAAAGTTTTCCTTGTAATGTTGCATGTGCTGCGCCAGGTTGCGGTTGGCTTTACACTCATTTTTTCATATATATGTTTCGTTTTGTGTGTAAATTACTATTTTGTGTGTCTTACAGGTTATGCCCAATACGGGCGCTGTCCTTACAAGCACTAGCACTAGCAATATCACTAGCACTGATAACACTACTAATTCCAAGCCCATTACTAACTCAAGTCCAAGTAGCACTAACCAAATCCCAAAAACCGAAATTGATGCTGCTGAGCTGGAAGCTGATTTGATCAATGTTGAAAAGGAGAATCATGTGGACGAACTGGATATACATTTTGATGAGCGTTTGTTTGTAGAAGCTGCCGATATGCAGCGAGCAGCTGACGATGAGCTGCCCGATTCGGATGACGATTTGCCTACCGATGCTATGCAGTGTAAGCATGTGGAAGGCGATACGAGTACGCCAAAAACGTGCAAGCAACCTAGTTTCGTTATAACAAAGGCTACGCCGCCTACGGCCAATACGGATGGAGTGGTACTCACGCTTGATGAGTGCAACGATTTTCAGGAGAATACACAAACCTTGTCACCTATTTTAAAGGCGCCCAAAACGCTGTCTGCACAAATAGAAACCATCAATGAGTGCGATATGGAAGTGGATGAATTGGTTGATGGCGAAAATGAACTCAAACGTAAACGAGATAGCTTTGACAATGTTTCACTTATGTCCGTGGACTCTTTTGCGCTACCGGCCAGCAACAAGAAACCAAAGCTCATACGTACCGGCTCCATCACCCGCACACTTAAGCGTTCCATGAGTTTTGTGGCCGATCGCACGCCCATTATTAAAACACTGCGCACGCGTCGCAGCTCCGTTGCGGATGCCTCTACCATTTTGGGTAGCGAAGCACCTGACGACTCACTGTGCTCACTAGCCTCGTTTAATACCACACTAAATGAGTCCATACGTAAACCTGTTAAGGACAAATTTCGCAACATTTGTGGGCGCATTACGCGCAGCAGTAGTCGCAAGGCCGAGAAGGAGAGCGCTTTTCTGGGCACAGCAGCTGCTACGCCTGAGTTGGATAGTGGCTTCAAAACACCCAAGGCTCCAATGCAACGTTACGCCGGCAATAGCTGCAGTAATTCGGCATCGAAGACGGCAAAACGTCTGTTCGGTCCGCTTGGCGTTGCCTCCGCGCTAACATTAACCAACAATGCTACTAATCCAAATACCGACATAAGCACAATTGATGCAAATGCGCCGCTAGCCATGATGCCCATAGCACAAATAAACACGTCCATATCCATTGCAAATGCATCAACTATCTCATCCATTGCTGTAAGCAACGTTGTGCAAGTCGTTCAGACTGAAGAAATTAAACAAGAGCATCATCATACAACACAGCATAATGAAGGAGTTGAGGAACCCCTATTGTCCATGGTATACTTACTAAATGTTAGAAAGAGCTTTGAAACGGCTGAGGAAACTTTTTGTGTATAGAGTTTCGATAAGTTTTATTTGGATTTTCTAAAATTTCTTATCGGATGTAATAAGTTTTTTTTTGAAAGATTCATACACTTACATAATAGTTTTTGTTAAACGCCTAGAATTGATGTTTAAAATCACTGCAGTGCAGAAATATTCGAATTAAATCTTGCTGATATTCCTAAAGCGGGATATATACTTTCAATTCCTTTTTAAGAGTTCTTGGTTCGCTTTCAACCGAATTTCGACATGAAAACTTAATTTTACCAAAAACTGCTCGAACTCGAAATTGGGCTTAAAATAGTTTACTAGAACGAGGTTTATGATTATGAATACTAAATTTTGGTGTCGGAGTTAATTTCTAACATAAAGTATCGCTTGGGTTGGGCTCTGATAAAAGGTCAACAAAAAAGTCGCACAGTATGAAAAAGTAAACAAATAACTTAAGCTCGGAGTAGATAATGCTATGCACTTATTTTCATTTCGGCACCAAAAAAAGTCAGGTTTCATTTTGTTTGCAATTTTTTATTGCAATTTGTACGTGAAATTATGTTAACTTTGCTATGAAACATTTTGTGTAGTATTGTTTAAACCATTATAATCAAATATGATAATTTAAGTGACTTAATTTGCTAAATTTTTACAGCGTTTACTCCTTTGTCATTCCTCATGGCTTCCTCATGCAAATTTTGCCATAAGTTCTTTGAAAAGTTAAAATTTGTTTCTAGCTAGTAATAAATTAATTGTATATAACATTTCGTTGTAGTTTAAGTTAGCAAAAAAAATTCGGTGTTTTTGTTGTACATAAACTGTATAAATATATTTATTTTTGTTGCTTATTGTTTCTAATCCACTCTCACGCATTTTGCGCAAACAGCACAATACAATTTTTTTTCTGCAATATTTACTTAAATTATTTCAATCATTAGGTTCAGCTTGCTGTCTTAAAAAAAAAGTACTTAAAATTATAAAGCACATGCTTCTTTTGGCCTTATAAAAAAAAACGTAATGCTCTACTAACAAATATTTGCACAAATGTTTCATACAAAATGAGGAATTTTTATAAACAATTTGCACACTGGCTCTATATACATATATACACATTTACATTATATTCCCAAATTTTTTGTTTGCAATTTTTTCTGTCTTGCTTGCAATTTTTAATGCCGTTTCAAAGTTTCTTTATACAAAATTATTGCCAAAAATGTGCAATTAAAAAATGTTTTGTTTTATTTTTGCATAAAAATAATTTATTGTGCTGTTGCTTCTAATGCCTTAGGCCATTTTGCGTTGAGATTTATTGTAATTTTATGAAGCTATTTGATTTGAGTTTACTTAATATCTTCTAAATTAAGCGCAGCACAAACAAAACATTTTTAAAGCACATTTTTGCAAAATCTCGTCGTATGAAATTAATGTATTAACGCCTATTTATGTTTCTACGCAGGTTGTTGATGAGCACACAACGTTGACCAAGCCGGAACCCAAGAATCATCATACACATATTTTAAAATCGGACTGGTTTTGGTATACCATACAAAATGGCTATGCCAACGAGATGGACTACTTGTTTGGCGATGTAAGTGCAACTCAAATAAAATAATTTTTCACTTCACACTTAAATCTCTTTACTCTTTTTTAGTACCTGGACAGCATTACAAATACTCCTCATACGGATCGCCGTGACTCACTGCCTATCAGTTTTAATAAACGTAAACGCAAGCGTTTTTCACAACGCTTACAATTGGAGGGCACACCATTGGGTTCCGGCAAACGTCGCTCCTCGGTTTCCGACGCTGGCCTTCTGTCCGTTTCCAGCAGTTTCTTTGATTGCACAACGAGTCCGGATAAGCTAGAAACCGAGCATGTACACGTTGAACCAGAGAAATGCGAGCCTACGCCGGGCAAAAAGTCCATGCGCTTCAATCATTTCATGGATTTCTTTACTACAGAATCCAACTATGTCAGCATATTGGATACAATACTGAATGTACGTATGGATATTAATTTTTGCTAGCTAGTTAAATGGGATTTATCTTATGGAAGACCTATTCAAGTTTGTCATAAGCCTAGGCTTATCAAAAGATAGTTCAGTTTTTTTTTACTGATAAATAAAAATAAATCAAAGTAGTAGCGAAAGAGCAAACTGCAACCTTATCGTAGATGCTGTGTGAGACAAATCTAAAAATAATGTTTGCTATTTTAAGACAAAAGTTTATTGGAACATTTTCCAGCGGTCTCGCTTATGCAGATTAGTCAGTGTTTGGTGTTTTGTGAACCGGTTTTTTGTTGCTTGAAGCAAGTATGCAAGCGTCTGCATAAATACATTTTCTTAAACAATTTTTGATCATGCCCAAAGCCTATAAATCATAATAGTGCACGAGTTTGATAACTGGCTCGTTGGTCTAGGGGTATGATTTCCGCTTAGGGTGCGGGAGGTCCCGGGTTCAAATCCCGGACGAGCCCAAGGCAAAGTTTTTTTTTTTTATTTTCAAACTGCGCCAGTGTTTTTTTTATAATTTTTATTACTGTCTATAAATAAGTTTTTAAATCACGCTAAAATTAGATGAGTAGCAGCAAGATATATGCAGTACTACAATGTTTGTACTGGAAATTAAAAAGTTATAAATCAAATGAAACTAGGTCCTTTGTAGTCATGTATTTTAAAAGAAAGCAGTTCTTTAATATTAAATTCATGTTCTCTTCTATTTTAGCTCTTTAAAAATAAATTAGAGGAACTGGCGGAAACGAATGATCCACTGCTTAATAAATCGGAAATCAAGTCGATATTTGGCAACTTTTTGCCCATACATGAGGTGCATCAGAGCATGCTGGAGCATTTACGTAAATTGCATGCTAATTGGCGGGAGGATTGTCTTATTGGCGATATTATAATAAAACATCGCGATGAGCTTATAAAAGCCTATCCACCCTATGTTAATTTCTATGAGCAAATGAAGGAGCAATTGTTGTACTGTGATCGCGAATATCCACGCTTCCATGCCTTTCTGAAGATCAATCAAACCAAACCCGAATGTGGTCGTCAAAGCTTACAAGATTTGATGATAAGACCTGTGCAGCGATTACCCAGCATAAGTCTGCTACTTAAAGATATACTGAAGCATACAAGCAATAGCATAGCGGATCATGGACGGCTGGAGGATGCACTTAAAGCCATAAAGCAAGTAACCATGCACATAAATGAGGACAAGCGGCGCACTGAGTCACGTATGGCACTCTTTGATATATTCAACGATATTGAAGGCTGTCCAGCGCATTTGGTTAGCTCTAATCGCAGTTTTATATCCAAATGTGAGGTAAATGAGCTATCCGACAGCTTAAGTGGGCGTGGTGACAATTTGTTGCTGTATTTGTTCTCTGATTCCATTGAGGTCTGCAAACGACGCTCACGTGGATTCAACACAGCCAAATCACCTAGCACTGCCAAATCACATAAGCATATCAAGTTAATATCTCTGAATACGATACGCTTTGTCATTGATATTACGGATAGTGCGCGTGCCTTTGGTCTGCTGCAGCGTGGCGACAAGGAGAAGTTGTACACATTTAGCATTAGTGATGAGGAGACAGATAAGTTGGTGTATCTCAAGAAATTGTGCCTACAAATGGCTGAGCATGCGTGTCGCACCGATGCGGTAGGTCAAAAATAATACAAACTGGCTGGATTTAAGTCTATAAACTAATTTATTTTTATTTTTGATAGGACAAAATGTTGCTATTTCGCACTTCTCAGGAACTAGAAGTGGACATAAGCGATGTGAATGTGAGCACACTAAGTAAAGCTTTCAAATTGGCTGCCAAAACGCGATTAAAGGTAAGTTAAAATTTTTAATCTAGCAGTTTGAATCTCGAATTGTAGTTGATCTGAATCTGTGCACTCAATTACATATATGATTCGTTTACAGGTTGGACGTGCATTCTCCTTTAATAAAACGCCAAACAAGCTGAAACGTGCCGTTTCCACCATGATGACCTCGCCATTTGGCAGTACCAACTCACTGACGCCTGCTTCCCAATTAGCCCAAATGCGTTTGGCTAGCTGTACGAATATAAATGTATGTTTATTTTGTTGGCATAATAAGTTCACAAGTTTATTTACGAATTTTTGTCTATTGCATTTGCAGGAAGTCGATGATGAGGATGATTGTGCCAGCATGCGTAGCAGTTCTCCATCAGCTCAATCTGAAATGCTAGTGGTACCTCCACTTTCCGTGCTGCCCACACGCAAAAACAAGGCCGTAGTTGGTCGCATTTAGTTGCACTCCATTTGCTCTAATTATATTCCATTGCGATTGTGCATATGTGTGTTGGCGACAAATTCGTTTCCAAAAACTCGCTAAAATGTTTGCTATAATTTTAAACAATATACGCGAATCAAACACACACACACACACACACAAACATGTTAAGCAGTCAATTGTTTAGTTTGTAAAATTAAAAGTTTAAGTTTTGCGTGCGTCCGCATATATGTTGAAGCATTTTGTACGCGAAATCACGATTTTTGCATGTCAGCGTCATCGCTATAAGATGAACTATGCACTTCATTTTAACTGTAAATAGTCGTATCTAGTTACTTATATTACTTTGTGAACAACTGTCTGTTGTTGTCTATATATTTATATATATATATATATATACATATTCGTTAATTGTAACTACTCGTAGTGACTAAAACATCTACTATAACTTAGCGTTAATTGCGCATTCACACAAGATTTCGAAATAATCTCACAAAATTGATGAGCCAAATGCTCTAAACAAAGCCGATCGATTCGGTTTAGTTTAACCGCTTGGATACACTGCATATGCTGTGAATGTTTACTGAGTAAATTATAACAAAGAAATAAATGAGATAGTTTTCATTCGAATTTACGATTTTTTAGTTCGTAAAAACAATATGTTTGAGTATTTGTATATGTCTTATATGATAGCAAACATAATTTTAAAGAAAAATAATAAAAAAATATAAATTTTAAATGCAAACAATTTGTGCATCTAAAGGTTTTTGAATTGTGAAGACTTTAGTCAACGGGGAGTTGCGTTTAGTGAAATTTTTGTATTTGGACTTTGAATTTTACATTGTTGTGAGAATTTTTTTTTTTTTTACAGAATGGTATAACCCAAATATTATGCTCCTTACACATACCTATCTGCTCTACACATTATCTAAGTTTACCAAACTTTGTATACATGCAAGTCCTTATAACGTATAAATAGGCTTTACCACAGAATGCGTCTGGTTCATAGTATGCGAATGTAGTTGATATTGCAAACTATAAGAATTTGCATAACATAGACACTTTATTTTGTGTCCAATTTCTAAAATAGCAGGTGCGTACGAGCCATCGGCAGTCCAAACAGCTAAAAGTAACCAAAAGGATTATTTAACTTAATAAGCTCGATCAATATTACTTACAAATTTTGTTGCTTTTTGCGCGTATGTTGACCACAGCGCCGCATATTTCGGACGCATATTGAAAATTCTCACCAATCATCATTAGCATTATGTTGAGCCAAAGGCGATCCAAGATAGCTTTAGCACTTTTGTTGACGGTTACCAGCCAGCGTCCACCTTTGCTGTTGGCTGCATCCTCCCACATGGGTCTAAAATTTATGCACTGAAATTATACGTTTTGGGGGAAAGATAGCAAAACTTACTGTATGCCCTTTTTAAATAGTGAATAATCGCAGCCAATCTTTAGTTGGGATGGTGTGCAGATGGTATAATACAATCTGCAGGTATGAAATGCGTTTTAAATAAAAATTTACGTCATTGTGTGAGATGCAAAAATAAGAAGCTTACTGCCAGAAAGTTTCCACGTTATCAATGTGCGTTATCTCTTTGAGCATATCTTTCCAGTGTTTATTACGATCATGTTCCAAATACCATAATACCCAAATATGTTGCAAACAATGTTTTTGTGAAGGAGTTTGATGCTGCAATTTAATGGACGTTTTACTTGCATCTTTCCGTATCTCGGTGCTAGTTGGTTCTTCGGGGCAGGGCTCCTTAGCACACACAGAATTGTTGCTGGGCTTGTAAACACATGTTCTTAAGCGTTGGTGAGGTTGTTCCATCATCTCGAAAATAGTTCAATTTGACCTGCTTGGACCTAAAAAAATTTTTTGCGGTATTTGTTTAATCTTAGAAATGATCAAATTATGAAAACCGAAAAGTCTCTTCTAGAACATTATTTTCGAAATCGGTCGAACAAACTAAATACAAAAAACGATTATAAATTTGAATTTCACTAAGCAAAGCATACTTGCCTATTTTTTTCTGAATTTTTTTGCTTTCACTTTTATGGTAAAAAAAGTTTGTATTGTGAAAAAAAAAACGATTTTTCAATGCGATTGACAACTTTGGGTTGATTGACATGACACTCCTCACTATTATCGATTTTTGTCTTCTGTGCTCAGTTAGGTACCAGGCGAACATGAATATTCAGCAAGTTGAAGTCTACAAAATACATATAACTGAAAGTAGGCCATGATTTTCTTAGTTTCTACTTTCAGACAAAAAGTGTTGCATACTTTCAGTGACACTTTTTTTGGAGACTTAAGCCTGCTGTATATTTCTGTTCGCTTGGTAAATCAGCTCGCAGATAATCGTGAACTTGGCTCATTCGATATTTTCTTCCTAAACGTAAAAAGCGACAGTTTTGCAATGTGACTTTAAAAACGTTTGAAGAATAAAAAAAAAACGTGAACTGTGTTATTCTTTTGTGAAATATGCCAAACTTAAGTTTTGTCACTTTGCTATTTTCCCTCGAGTACTTTTTGTAATGCGAGATTTATTTGCCTAAAGATTTGTTTATTATATAAATCTAATATTCGTTTGGCTCCAACTTGAACCAAATAGGTCTTTCCATTGCGAAAGGGTTGTGGATAATGCCCGGCTACACGATGGCAGTCTATGGTCTATGGGGCAAGCTTCTAATATCATACTTTTTTTGTTTGTAAAATAACTATTTTAGCTTGAATCGGTTTGTCTACCTTCGTCGGATTTAAATTTAAAAATTCGTTATTTCGGTGTCTTTAAAATAAAATTTGATTTATTTTTTATTAAACGTACAAATTATAAATACTGTATTTCAGCTGTATTTAATTGCTATTTAATGTATCGTTTGCAAATTAATATCTGTGTTTAATTTCATAAAACATATCTTTAAATTTTAAGTAAATGCGCCGCGCTGAACAAACTTATACATAAAGTACAGCATATATTATATAATATAAATTTGCATTAAAGTAAGGAACACGCTAAAAACTAAATGAGAGGCACTAAGAAAAACGTACGTAAAGACAACTTGAAGTGAGCACTGGATATGAGTTAAACTATTTGTTATTATTATGTAAAATGGATAACTACACCCAGAGCACAGCAGCTGCATCCTCGTTGGAGAGCGTGGAGAAACGCTGATAGCGATTGGCATTGCGATATGTCTTGGAGGGCGATTGTAATGGCGTTACGGAAGAGCACTGGCTGCTGACAGTGCTGGCGCTGGGTGAGTGTTGCGGCTGCAGCGGCACTCCCACCACATTATTGGGATGCGTAGCGGCTAGATTGGATTTCAGCGTAGAGTTGCGGCTTTCTGTTGTTGACACAGACAGCCGGCGGTTGTTGCCATGTTCAATTAACGTAGAGCTAAGCGGCAAGCCCACATCATGAAAAGAGCTAATCGAGCTGAAACCACTTTCATCCTCCGTGCTGGAACCATTGGCAGCTTTGGTAGCCTTGGGCTGCACATGTGCAGTTTCCTCGTCTGTTTCGGTTTTTGAAGAAGACGAGGCCGTGGAAGAGATGGTGGAATGCACGGAACTATCGGTGGAGCTGCGCAGTGATAAACGTGAATCACGCATGTTGTTGGCGCGTAGAAATAGCATTTCAGCGCTGGGCACACTATTGGCCTTGCCAGTTGGCACAGGCGACGGTGAGCTCTGCATACCCAGCGTAGGTTCAATGATGGTAGAGTTGTGCAACGGTGGAGCAAGTAGTGTTAGCACAGAGTTAGTATTGGCCTTGCACAAACGACCAACACTGCCCAATGCCAATGAGTTAAGTGACGATAGCGAATGACGTGGCTGAGTGAGATCTGGCTGCTGCTGTGAGGTAAGCAGCAGATTACGTATGGTGCGTGCCAGACGAAAAGCTTCCTGGTTAAGCTTCTCTTCGGCATCTTCTAACGCAGACAGACGGCACTTGGAACCAACCAACTTTTTGGGCGAACGGCGCCTGCAAAGAGTGTTTATAAGTTAATAAATCTTTATAGAAACTCTTCAGCTTACTTACCAGGTAAAATCCTTAAAGGCATTATAGCTGCCCGCTGGCGCAACTGTTTCATAATTTTGTTCTTCGTCCATGGTCAGCATAGACTTGTTGAGCATCAAATTGGTGCTGCTTCTGGCACGCAAGTAGCATGAACTGCCAGAGCTATTTGAAGTTTCTGGCTGCACTGCGCCATTAGGATCTGTTAGTATGGAGCTGCTGCCCACGCCATGCACGTGATGTAGGCTCTTGGAGCGCGCTATTTGCTCAGATCCGCCCAAACTGTTGCGATTGCTGAGTTGTTGTTGTTGCTGCTGTTGTTGCTGACGCAGTTGGTGTTGTTGCAGTTGATAGCGCTCAAAGAAGCGTGCCACTTCCTCCATAACGGCGCGATACATATCACAATTTGTCTCCGTCTAAAAAAAAGTATAATAATAATGTAAAATAATTAAAACTTGGTATACAGCTTGGAAAACTAACCACAATATAAAAACTAGACTTGGATTGTGTCATAAGTTGTGGTAATTGCAAGGGGATTTATAACACCTTATATATGGTTTTATTAGTTAATTATATAATAATTATGTTATAACAAGTTATATATATACACTTGGCTCTGTGCAAAATAATGTTATAAAATTCGCAAGGGTATATCCGGTGGGAAAGACACTTCTGATGTACATATATAATATAAAAAAGAAACCGCATTACGTATTATAGAACGTCTCTAAATAAAGTGATACTAACTGAATTGTTAAAAATTACCAAAATAGTTTTGTATAGTTTCGATTTCATTCAAATTTAACAAAAATAGTTGGTGGTTACCTTTTAAATATTTTATGTATTTCTGGACCACTTTTACTATAATCTCCCCAATATAATCAAGGTATCCAACATTATAGAAAGCTTTCAGGTTTATTGTAAGTACTCTATTAGCTTTAGACTTAAATTTAAAAAGAATGGAGTATTTTAGACATTTGTAAGTTTTATCTTTAGAGTAAATTTCCAGTGAGTTGAGGGTTCTTCATTTTTTTCTTGTAAAAGATACATATGAAAAGAAGATTGAGGCAGAACTAGATGATAGATAGATATATCTCTCATAAAAAGAGTAAAAAATCACGCCATAAAATTCGAAAGCCTGGACATGAGTTATTTCGCTTTTCCCTTGAAGAATTCCTGCCGTTAGTGTAAATTGACAAGTCAACGTTTTCCTTGTTGAAAATAATAATCTATCTTCATAGCTTATGAAAAACTTCAATTGGCAGTGCCACTCCATACCTTCAGATGATTAGTAATGCTGTAATTTTTTACCACTCCAACAGATTTCTGTTGTATTTCTTTGCCAATGTCAACGCGTACAAATATATAATTTGTTTTTAAAATATATCATCTTTGCCTTTGTTCTTCACGTAAGTTATGTCTTTAGCAAGTGGCGATACTTTCTCAAATTAAATCAATGGCATGCTGTGCAAGGTCATTGTAGACAAAAAGTTTTGATATGCTTCACTACGAAATGCTATACGATCTTCCAACACAATCTACATGTTAATTTGATATCGTTTTCTTTTTTGTAGATTTATCGGGTTACCCCATAAGCGACACATCTAACAAGCTTTGGGAGCAGCAACTTTCACTTCCAAGTCAAATCAAATCAGCTGCAACATCATCATCTTACAGCCGTTAACCAAAATTCTTTTAAATATAAGAAAAAAAATCTATAATAAATGTTACTTAAATTGTAGTACTAATTAGATATGGCAGCTGTTAAGGGCGTTGCCAAATTGTCTGGCATCTGCCCAGCTCTTGAGATGCCACACCTAGGGGGAGATGTATGCAGTTTTTGGAACAATTGGCCAAAAACTTTATAGCAGCCAAGCTGCATAGTCAAAGCCAAGTTGGCTGGCAATTTACTTGGCCAATACTTTTGGCCTCTGTTTGTTTTTGGTATTTTTCATTTTGGTCTTTTTGTTGCACTTTTTGTGATTTTTTTATTTCAGCAAATATCTATCTGGTTGCAACGATTTTCCATGTTGGCGTCGCTTGCAGCCGATTATGTAACTATCGTTGTTGTTATTGTTGTTGTGGTTTGAAATCGTTGCTAATTTTTTTTTTAGTAGTCGTTTTTCCCCCGGTTTTAAAGCAGCTGCTTAAATTTTTGACTTTTGTTTTTATTTTTTGCTATTTTCTGGTATTACTATTTTGGCGTGTTTAAGTCGACTCAGTTGGGGATTATGCGAGGAGTGTGTGTGTGTTGTGAGATGTGGTGTGGTTTGCTGAGTTATGTGTGATTTATTTGTATTGCATTGATGTTATATGTGGAAATGCATTTGTGTATCCTTACGGAGAGCATGTCTATTTAGTCATTTTGTTGGTTTGGTTGGTCAAAAGTACAACATTTCTAGAGCTTACTCAGACTACACTTCAAAAGTAGGTTTCAAAAAAAAAAAAAAAATCCTATCGAGTTTTTGATTTGGACTAACGGGCGAAAATATAGAAAAAGTAGACCGATTATTGCGTTACTGAATCGACAATAAATCGCAAAACCTAAAATATCGCTATCGATTACTCGGCAACGACTTCGGTCTTCTCGATATTCACAATAGTGTGTCTACATAGCGCATCGCCAGTTCGAAGTCGTTAACACAAATGCAATTTTCCAAAGCTTTTTGTGCACCTTAACAAATTACACACTTAAAGAGTATTTAACTTGCTACATTCAAGGTGTTATTTTCTTTCATTTTCTTTACATTACGTTATTACATGCATGTGGTTATGGCTTGTTTAATTTTTATTAATGTACGTCTAATGAATTGATACTTGCAGCTTGAGGTTCGTGTTAAAAAGCCATTTAATAGCCAAACAAGAAATCAAGGGACTTTCAATTAACAATCGAAAATGCATAAATAATGCACAAACCAACATAAATTATATACAACATAAAATATTTTGTTTACAACAAAATACAAAATATGTATACAATTCATAAATCTATTTTGACTTCCGCTCTAATGCAAAGCAAATACTTCCTGCGTAGTTTTGACACCTTAAAAGCACGACTCTCCATTAAAATCTCATCATATTTAATGCATTGAAATTACAATATGAAGAGACAACAAACAGCCTACACTTGTGGCAACGAATTTGTAATACTTTTTCTTGGCAATACGCAAAGACCGAACCAAAGTTTTTCACAAACTTGATATAGCCTTGTACTTCGATAGGTTAAGAGCATGTAAATGGCAATTTCCCGCAAAGAGGCGGTTTGCCATTGACAGACCCGTTTTCAGCGTTTCCAATAACCCAGCAGCTACGCATAAATTATGTTTTTTTCACCAATCAATTGATGCAATCAATCAATATGAAAGTCAGCTACTATGTGGTCCAGTGTTTTGCTCTGGGCCTACCCACACTGGATGCCTGCTGCCTGCCTGGACAGATATGTTGCTGTTGTTTTTTGCTATTGTAATTTATTGAGAGATTTTTCCTATAATAATATTTGCCGGTAGACGTGAAAAAGTTTTTCTTGACCGCCTTTTCGAGCGTCGCGCTTTAAAGTAACCCAGTTTTGTTTTTCTTTCGTTGTTATGATTTTATTTTACGCAAAAGTTTTCCGCGCACATTCCAGACGCACACAAACACATACGTGAAATACCAACAGTGGCTTAATTCAGAGATAAGAGGGTGAAGCAACAAAGATGAGAAAAAAAAATCATTTCCGTAGCCTCCAATAAAGCTATCAGGCGATTAGAGAACACAGATAACAACAAAAGATACACATTATCTATACGAAAATCAGGATTATTAATCCCGACCGTAGTGTCTGCAACATAGCAATAGATAAAACTTCTAGATTCTTAAATTAAAATTTTGGACTAACGTTTGAATGTCAGTTCGGTTTGGTCTTTCTCCTTAAAGCACTATGTTCCGGCGCTCCTTCCCCATTGCGAAAATGCCAACTACGTCACTGTTGTACACACACATATTGATGGATGCCTTCAGTAAAGAAGAAAAATATATATCACTGATTATTTTGCAATTTTCTGCAGCTACGTTGACTACTACCCTGCCTCTTCTTTGGTGCACCTTAAGTTGCGCTGTGCTGCGCTCTGCTCGCTTTCCCAGCTAACTTTGTTGAAGCGCATTAAATGCGCATTAAATTGAAATGAAAGCGTAAACACATCTCAGTATCTCAGTATCTTCGTATTGCAGTATCTTTGTATCTTTTTGTTGCTGTTGTAGTTGCAGTAGATGTGCTGCAGTTTTCTGTAGAATCTTGTTGTTAACTGATTGAAAGTGTTGTAAACATTTGGTGCGTAATACATTCGAGCTGAAACGAAGTTGACCAAATAAAGAAAGTTGAAGGTCATAAAAACAAAGCTTGGAAAATGGAAAAATGAGCACAAATGAAACCAAGCTAAGCTGATCTTTGTAACTGGGTTAGTAGTACCATGCGCTAAAGTAACTAATGGGCTAATCTGCGTGAAAATGAGAAAGACCGCCAAATAGATAAAGATCGGCAATAAATTTTGAAAAAGCTTGCTGAATACTGGGAAAGTGTTTTGTATTTAGAGATGTTATCAGCCAGATCGCTAAACTGAAGTGAAGTGAAAAGCGCACTTGGAGAGGGTTCTTAATCGCAAAGAAAGTTGCGTTTTTGTCAGCATGTAGTAGAAAATGCGATGAACTACGCTTTAAAAAAATTGACAGATTGTTGATTTCCATTGAAAATCCTTGTTATCAACAATGTCAATCTTCACATAGTGACTTCTGTTAGAGCTGTAATAACAAATGTTTACTTTTCGTTGAGACAAAACTACTTAAAAATCGCCAGTTCTTTTGCATAGTTTACCTAAAGTTGTTCAACTATAAGATGTCGATCGCAAAGTTCAAATACCATGTGAACCTTTATGCTTTACTTTTATCTTTTGATCCAAAAAAAACTAAAAATCTTTTGCCAACAGCAAACAGATTTGATGTCAATTAAGGCAAACAAATAGCGTTGCGTTGCAAAGCCCATTTCTCTAACAGCTAATCCTCAGCATGAATCTACTCCAAACCAAATGACACTCAAATAGGTACTTCCTCAATAACAATTCAATAAATACGACAAGCCAGTCTTATCTCGGCACTTTAAAACTTAATCTTGTTTCTACAATGAAGTCTATGCCGTCAATCTAAATTCTCTGGGCACAACAATGGACGTGTCCAACAGAACAATTCAATAAATACTAGCCACCGAAGCTTTAGAAAGGAAACAAGAAATTAACGCAGCTGTTAAAATCCAACCCAGCAATAGCAAAAAGAAAAGCAAAGGAAATGGCCATGGCAAGCAAAGACAATGTAGACATAGTCGATAGCGTTGTCCAGAAGAGTCGAACCGGCGATTCGGTTCGGACCACCGGGTCTATAATTAAGCGTGAATAAGAATGTGCCGCCTAATTGTCGTTGTGGCTCTGTTGTCTAGTTGGCTTTGTCTGCCGGCAATGCCCTTAACCAAAAGCCAAAACAAGAAACAAAAAACAAATCAAGGAAATGCCACATATATGCGATACAATAGATGAAAAGTAGATGGTCAGTAAACATTTGTAGGGTAGTTCTTTTAAAAAGCTAAGAAAAATGGTCAAATCTGAAGTGCCATGTGTTCATTTTTCTAATCGCTAATTAATTTCGTTAAAACGAAAGAAACACTTAAATGCTTAAAATTTTGGTTTTATAGATCTAAAAATCTTAAATTATTTTTTGGAGGAAACCGCCGTTAATCAACTTTCAACTCCAAAAGTTGGATTCATGTTGACATTAAAGTTTTATTGGCAAGCTAAGTTAGCCAAAAATTATTTAAAAGAATACCTACATTTACTACATTGCTACAACTATATAATAACAATATAATGAATATATAACAATATATATATTTTTTTCAGTAAGAAACGTATTCATTTAGTTTCCAAAAGACTTGCCCATATACCTACCGAACATTAAAAAAAAATACACATGCAGCAAGAGTTGCCACTGAACGTGGCGCTGAAAGCCAGACAGAAAAAGAGGAAAAGCCAGCAATAACGAAAGAAGAGAGAGTGAGAATAGTAAGAGGAACCAGCAGTAGAACCAACAGACACAGTTGGCAATCTCCGGTGCACACCGGCCACACTGGCATTGAGTTATAATTATGACTAAATTAGGCGTGAGAACAACAACGACAACAGACAAGTTGCAAGAATGGATGATTGTTGTTGTGGATGTGCTGCTGTTGATGTGGCTCAGTGTGTGTGCCAAGTCAAGGGAACAGGTTGAAGTTGAAGTTATTTAGAACGTGAACAAGCTTGTATTAGAAGAGTTGGCCAACGGGGGGACTTGCACACTTGGCATTTTATACAAAGATTGAAATCCGTTTTGTTGCTCCCAATAAAGTCACGTTTGCATGCAAAGTTTGTGTCTTAAGTCTTTTGTTTTTTTTTTTTTTTGTAAACATTTTATGCACATTCCATCTGTGGGGGAGTGCATACGAAATTTTCAAGATTATAAAAGTCAAACATTTTTATTACATCGAGTTAAGTTATAACAATTTAATTTAAATAACACAAAAAGTTTAAGTTTATTCGAAAACCTAATTTTACCATATTTACCATATAAACTAATAATAGCAACCAATAAAATTTCTAGAAAACAGAGTTGTCATAATAAACATTTGTGTTCTCAAACATTTTTTTTATGATTTTCTTGTTACCTGGTAAGCTATAAATGTATACCAAATAGTAACAATAAGCAGATAACATCAAGTGAAGAATATATATTCATACTTTGAATGAAAAATCTAGCTCAAATATTTGTAAACAGCTTATTGGCCAGCACTTTGGCTAAATCTTGAGTCGAGTTGGTTTATTTTAGTTATTTGTTGTCAAGAAATCTCAGAGTCGGAAATACATGGTTACAGTAGAGGAGAAACAAAACCTGTAATGCTGGAGCAGAAAAATCTATAAACCTATCAATAATTGTTGTAACGAACGTTTTTAAAAATATTTCAAACAATGCTTAGCTAAAAGTAGACTTCGAATTGAATTAAATAATCAATAAGACAAGCTATCGCCTTTTTTGGCATAAAATTGTAATACCATGTTCACCATTGCTCTTCACATTTATGACTAAACATTAAACAACAAAATTCAATACTTATTAAAGACACAAACAAAAAAACAAATATTAATACGTCCTAACAGTCCTTAGCCAAAAAAAAAATCCTACAAAATTATAAGTATAAAATATATTTCTTCCAAAGTTAATTCTTCTACTAAATGTTGTTATGCTTACAGTAACACTAAATTCACAAATTTCCAATATTTCAATCAACTCAACAGTTTCCTAAAATCGAGATTAAATGTGTTTTTTACACCTTCCACAGTTAATGTCTCATTGTTTTTGTTGGGCTTGATTTTTTGTGAGAAATTTTTAAGGCTCAAAACAAAAGCTATGCAATAAACTTGTATTGCTTCAGCAGCGCACTTGTAATTTTGAAATCATATTTATTTTCTCAGCATTCTCGTTCATAAGGTTTGCTCACCTGCTTCAATTGCCATTGCAAGGTATCCACCTGATTTTGTAATATGACCGCCTCGACATTTAAAGTTTGCTCATGTGGCGCTGTGGCAGCCACCTGCTGTTGTGGTAGCAACTCATAGTTGTGATTGTTGGGTGCGCCACCGTTCGAATTGGCATCCTGAAAATGTTGTAAAAACAGTTCATAAATAAAAGATACAATATTTTTTTAGTTATAATTACGAATAAGCGTTAAATTAACTGACCATCTCGTGAGACATTGAAAAATAGAAAATGTCAAAAATGTTGTCAACCAACGTGTTGCCAGCCATATTAACACCATCATGCTAGGTGTTGGCCATAACTTGGGTGGTTTAGTTAACTTGGCTGGCCTGTTTGGCTTTCTTCTTTGGGTTTTCATGCGAAATCGTAAAAACCAAAAATGCATTCGCAATGCTGAGCAATAGCCAAAAGCGGAAAAACTTAAAAAAAAAAAATAAAATTCCCCAATCCAAGCTGGAGTAAACTCCACAGCTCATGTACAATTAATTAGAGAAATTATTTCATAGCCAACGCGTCTGGCCAGTGGCCACTCGGTCTTGGTCATATGTTTGTTTTTATTTTTAATACTTGTTTGTTGTTGCTGCTTTATTAATATTTATTTTTAACACAGTATTAAACAAGAAAAAAAAAAATGGCAAATTACTAGCAATAAATTTCTGGTATACTTAAAATTTTTAACATTTATTCAAGCATATGAAGCAGTCCATCCATCAACTTGGCAGAACTTGTTTTGGAGTTTTGCGCCATGTTTTATGATTTTTTTTCATATGCAACTTTGTTTTAGTTTTTCTTTAATAAAAGCTTTATTTTCTATGGAAGTTTTCGTGCATTTATGACTTACTTTTTCTTTTGTAACTTTAATTTTTTTTTTAAAAGACTTTGACCCTGGCGTTAAGCAATATTAAAACTACGCAAAAATTTGCAAATACTCTTGAAAATTCTGTATATTTTTATTTGTATTTTATTAAAGAATGTAAATTAGACAAAAAAATGTAGGGACTTTCGGGATTGAAACCAAAAAACGTACCGATCACATTTGCGTTTTCGATTTAAACACATCGTTAAATATAACTATATTTGATTGAACAAAAGCATTCCCTATCTTTAACTAAACGAAACTAACTGAAAACTTTCAAGTTACGATTTCCAGCAGCATTTAATTAAACCATTTTGAATGCAGGTTAAAACTTATGGCTTTAAAAATGCGTTCATGTTTACCAATATATTTTCTTGTTAATACTTTAAATTTTTTGCTTTAAGCGCTACTTGACCTCCATTAGCCAATTGCTGAACTGAACTGTTCGACATGTTTTGTTGTTAGCCCACTTTCTTAGCCCACCCACCCACACTCGAAAAAAAAACGCCAACCCACAAATTGGCCAACAAATTTAAAGTTTTAAACAAAACTAATTTAAATTTCGCATGGTTTGAAAATCGCGTGGGCTTCATTAGTTGAAGTTGGTCAAAAGCATTTTGCTGGCCATAAGCAAATTACCATTTGTGGTCTATGCAATTGTGGCGAAGTGCTCCCAATTTTGTGTAATTTTACGTTTATTAATTAATGTTTTTTGAATAGTATTGCCTGGTAAAAAACCAGCAATATCTAGACATACAATATCGATCAGGTTTTTTAATATGTAAATTTTACATGGAAAACAATAAAAAATTTGAGTGTGTAGTTTGTTTTCAGGCTAGTAGTTGCTACTCTTTTCCGTACTATTAGTTGTGTCAGTAAAAGGTCTCAACAATTTATTAATAAGTTTCTAACGTATAAATTTTATAATAATAAATTTGTATTATTTGTTACAATTTGTTGGCAAATGAAAGGATATCATTTACATAAATGTTTCTAAGTCTTGAACCTAGCCAAGAATTAAGCTAAAGTAGGCTATATCCGAATGTCTCAAATGGTTTTTATGCGGTTTTTAGTTGCTATTGTTGCTGCGACAACTTTTTCGTCCATGTCTGTTGCAGATAGGCTTACTTCCTGCTTGACAAAACTGGAGTTGCTTACGATATGCTACAAATATGACGATATGCACAGTAAAAAACTTGGTTTTGATACAAATATGACGATGTGCACAGTAAAAACTTGGTTTTGAAGTAACTTATTCTGGTTCTGCAAAAACATGCAGGGTTCGGATAACTAACCGGCACTATTTGGTTTATTATTTGACGTTTTCAGACTGTGAGGAGACTTTTATTTAAAATCAAGCAAAAGAGAAGAGTGCTCATTTCTTGATGCAATTTGTTCCCCCAAACCAAAAAAAATATAGTAAAGTTTGTAAATGGGTGTTGAGATCTTCGTTTAAAATGAAGTCCGATGGTTTTTGGTAAATTTCATTATTAATAGTAGCTTATTCAGTACAACAAATACACAGTAAATTTTGCAAATGCGTAAGGCTACCTGCAGTTTTAATAAAATTCTACGCGTTTTTGGTATATTTTATTTTATTTAGATTTTTTAGCTGTTTTTTTATATAGTCGAGGTGGTGCCCAACTATGGCGTGCACATAATTTTTTGTAGATATGCATACATATATTTTAACCAAATTTTTGATAGTCATAGTTAAGTTACTTAATGCTTGATACTATTGTAGTTTATTTCTTTAGCAAAAAAAGTTAATTTATTTCACCCGTATTATTCGGCTCGATTTTGGTACAATGCTTATGCCGTATTTCTCTCAGTGCATGCATTTGTTTATATTATCTAAGTACTACAAGACTAACAACAACAAGAGCCAGATATACAACGACAACTTCATTGTGCACACATCAGGTTAATCAACATCAACATCAACTTCATCATCATCAACGTCAACAAACTGGGAATAGCAAAAGCAACAGCTCCATGCATGAAATGCTATTTGACCCTTTTATGCCGACATATTTCGTATATACTATGTACTTCATATGCATACATTATGTATCTACCACGTAGTATATAGTTTTTTATGCAAAGCTTCTAGCTGAAAACAATTTAAATAACAAGCTGCACTGCTGCAGCGAGCATGCTGCCAACATGGCCAAGAGCCTGGGAACTAAACATTGGCTAGATATGTAGGAAACCCTTTGCTAACTTGTTGATGCGCCAACGCGATGACTGCCGAGACCAAATGAGATGGAGGGGAGCCAAAATTACTGGAGCATGTCAGTTGTTTGTTTGTTGTTGGTTCTGCACAGATTTTTCAGCCGAGTGTGTGTCGGCCGTATAGTATATTTTTTCTTTTTTCATTGTGATGTTGGCGCTGATTTGAAATGCAGATTTCTACTTTGCCAGCCAACTAGATTGGGCTTTATTTTATTATAAATATGTCTGTCTAGTAAGTGAGTATAGAGTGTACTAGAGTTGGAAGTAATTGGTGATACGTGAAAATTGTGTATTTGAATTTGATGCAAAGTTGTGCTCACCCCCAGTCGGCATGCAGCACGTGCCAAACATTTGTCACTAGCACAAACCGTGATTGGAATAGCATCGTGAGTCAATAGATTTGCTGTCAAGTATGAGAGCTATTTACGCAAAGGATTGGTATTTATATTATTTTTTGTGTTTGTTTAGGCCACAAAAATACCATATTGTCAAAAAAAAAGCCTTCTCATTTTGTATTTCCTTGAAGCCCGAAGAACCCTTTTTGAATTCTCTACAAAATTTGCTTGCATGCTTGCTGAGTTGAAGTCACGTCACGCGGCCATAACTAAAAGATACTTATTATATAAGCGGTACTTTGATGAGCTGCAGCTAAAGTTAAAAGTTGGTTCTATATCTATAGTGCTCGTTGCTGTTGTCGTTGTTGTTGCTACTGTCAATTGGCAGTTGATTGTTGGTGTTGTTGTTGCTGCTGTTGATGTTGTGACTGTTGGCAGCAGCAAAATTTGCATGCCAAAGCCATTTGTTGCAATGAGGTCGCTGCAAATTGTAACGCTGCATTTTAATTGGATTTCAATGGTATGAGGCGGCAGTGGGGCAGGTCAACATTTGGCAGAGTATTACTCTAAACATGCTAAGTATGTACTTGCTAAAACTAATTATGTTCGAGTTTGGGAAGTATCTAAGTACACTTTATAGCTGGCCATGGACTTGACATGTGATTAGTGGGTTGGGCGGTGTTATTGTTACTTAGCAATTAAAACTGTTTCGTAATTAATTGGCTTATATTGTTAAAAACAATGCCTAAAAACGCGGAATAGAAATATGTATAATAAAAACTAGAACACACTAGTTAAGAGCTTAGGGAATTTTAAATGAATGTGTGAAATAGTTTAATAACACATTATGAACTAAAACTGCTTTTTAAAACAATTAAAACAAAACAACTTCGAGATGTGTGAAGCTTTTCAAATCAAATATTGTTACGTATTCAAACTGTAAAGAAATGTAATATATATCTGACATATTTTTGATGCATACAAAGCATACTTCTTGAGTCTGTGGTAAATAGAGCAGTTCACGTTAAAAAATGATTTAAATTATACTTTCTTAAACTTAGAATTAAAAGCTAAAGCGATAGAATAGATTAAGCTTTAGTCACAAAACAGCTTTGACAGCTTATACTAAAAATTGTCGTGCTTAATTTTAAGAATAGTAGAGTGTCACACAGTCGATATGTGTTGCATTCAACTGCTTTAGGTGTGTAGGCATGCAAAGCGATCAAGAACAAAGCCCTTAGCCCTTAATTATATATTATATTTCCAACACAACATTACTATATTAAAAAAAAAGTTATGAGTTCTTTTCGGTTAAAATTCAATTTTCTCGACTTCAAACTCATGAAGAAATACTTTTTTGGAGCCGACCAAGAACTGCAAGTGAGCTAGCTACCTATATGCAAAAAAAAAAATCAAAATACATTTAAATTCTTGTTAAAATAAGTCACGGCCTCAAATAAACGATATTTTGTTTGCAGAGATATCCCCAACCGCCTTTAAATTGTTTGTCATCGAGTCGTATACTTAATTTCCATGTAAATTTTCAGCATAATTTACTTAGTAGACTTTGATTTTCTTTTAGTTGACAATGACACATTTATAACCAAAAACCAACAAACTCTGCCAAGTCATAGTTCAGTGTACTATTTGTATAACTTGGCAAATAATTTTAGCTTAAGTACTTAATTTGTTATACTACTCGGTGATATCCAGCCAAGACAAATTGTTTCTAAAATAATTATTATTATGTTAGCAAGTGTCATTGACATAAATTTTTTTGCAAGAAGTATAACAATAGAAAAATTTGGCAATGCTAAGTTACAGTTTTTTGAGCAAACTAAAAAGATGAATGCAATTAAATAGTTAAGTTGTTACTATATTACAAATTATAACTTAATGCAAAAAAGTAAATTTGCTTTAAAATTTTATACTAAGCTCTGAAAAGTATTAAAAGTTTGCCTCGACTTAAGTTTGTATTTCAAATTTGATTGATTTTAAACTTTTTTTAATTAGTCACCGATTTTAACTACATAAATTGTTGTGAATATTTTTACTTAAGTCATTTAATTTTATTTATTTTTTTTAAATTATCCATTAAATGATAATGGTACATAAAAATTTGCATGTCATAAAAGAGTTACGCAATTTAGTTAAAGAAAAGAAATGCAGTAACTTGCAAATTATTGGTTGTAAGATACTTTGAAATCTTTAACTTGAAGACTCACTTTGCGCTTGCTTTAAACAATTATAATTTAGGATTAAGTATACTTTATAATACAATTAATTTTATTATTAAAATTTGGCATTTATTTGGAACTATTTCCGAGCGCTGCAAATTGAATTCTAGCGAGCTTCTTCATAATGTTAAATAAAAATTAGAATAAAAGCGGCCAACCTTGTTTAATACTCTTGTATTGTTTCTACATCTTATACCACGCCACATACAAATAATTTTAAGATATTTCATGTTTTTTTCGTATTTCTACAATATCTACAATATGCGCTTTATAAACAATAACTGCTAGTTTGCTTCTTAACAAAAAAGAGAGAGAAACGCTAACAACTAAGCAAAAGTTAACAATTCCCCTAAAAAACATTAACAAAATTTACAAGACTCTATAAACATTTCTATTGCTGGAATTCCTAGTCTATAATTTTCACCTCTTAACAAAGTGCTGTGCAAATTGGCTTGACCAAAATGTGGCATATTATTAAAAGCAACATTTACTTCAACTTCAAACAAAAACAAACTGAAAAGCGCGACAAATTGCCTCACAAGAGACACAAAATCAACGCTTTGGTAAGAGACGACAGTTTTAGCCATGGTATCATTATAAAATCTGCATTTGGCATGACTTTCTCACATGAGTGAGCATAAAACTAAGAAGAAAAAAAAAAGATAAAAAAATAAAACCTCAATTGTTGCGTTCACAAATTGTCAACATTGTCGGCTTGCTCGGGCCATCAGTAAAATACAACCTTAGGTATTTGGCAAGAAAATGTTGCTTAAACTTATTGCTGTTATTATTATTGACCATTGTTATTATGATACACTGTAATTGAGTCTTAAGGGTTACATTAAGTAAGGCACAAAAGATGCAACAAAAGAAAAGCTGAGGGCTTCAATCGGTGCTCTACCAGCTATTTGCGAGCTGGAAAAGTAAGCTGGGAACTTTGCAATTGATTCATTAATCAACTTCCTAAAAAGTTATAGCATAAACGCAATATCGATATGCCAGATTAATTTATAGTCGACTTATTCAGATTATTACAGAAAATTTGTACATACATACATTAGTACTAGGAAAAGAAAAGATAACTGAGCTAACTTCAAATACATTTAAGGGAACCAAAACTTCGACGCTACATTTTCTAAAATTCCATTTTCAAAGCTTGTGCAATACTAATAATAAAATCATTAAATAAGTTTGGACATTTTGCTAGCGTTTATGCCAACTAAAGGACGCAGCATTAGCACGTTATTCAGTTTAACACATTTTTTTCTCCGCCGAAAAGAAAGAAAAAACAAAAATTAGGTTATACGCCAGACGCCATGTTGTCGTCTGCTGACTGTCTGTCATTTGTCTAACATTTCCGTTTAATTGTAGCTATTAGTGGCGGCGGCATCGCTTGATAGTCACTTCGAATGGCTCAGTTAAACTTCGGCGCTGCAGCACGCATGCAGTTGAATTCAGCAACAAAATAAATGTATCTGACAGATACAAAAGCGCAAAATGCATTGCATATTTTTGAAATGCAAGCGCTGCGAAGTGGAACAATTTTCAATATCCGCTCAGTTACGCGACACTTCACTGGGACACTTGTTGAATACATTTGCAATTGCACTCTGTGCCATTAAGTCATTTGACCTTCATTAGGCAGCATTAGCTGCCGCTTCTTTGGGAAAAAAACAACACGGTCTATGGGGCAACTCTTAAGCGCTACACCTTTTGCATTGACAGTGAAATAGTTTTGCTCGCGCCTCTGCACCAGCTTCTGCGCCCTAATGCAATATTTATTGTCTGAATATTGTGTAATTGCTGTAACCCCCAACGGAGCAATCCAAGCCAAGCGTATCAAACAATATTTAATGACATCTCAAATGGAACTGAGCCCTTAACGTACAACTGTGGGTGGTTTTTGGTTGCACTGAGTGGGTGCGGCCCTTTGAGGTCATTGTTTGTTGCCTCTCTTTGTCGTTGTTGTTATTGTTGAAATTGTGCAGCTTTTTACGCACAATCAATTTCAATTGCTTTGAAAAATACCAAATTAGGGTTTTCATGAGGGGAAAAGTAAAACTATTAACACTGAGATTCAAGTCGGATTAGTTGCATGTTGTAGCTCAAAATAAAATCAAAACCAAAATACTACTTATCCATGAGCAGTGTGAACAGACTTTATGACTTTGACATTATGAATCTGACATTCTTATATATGATAATAATACGTAACAAGTCTCTTCAAAGATATTTTAAAAAAATAAACAAAAGTAAATATATAAAGCTCACATATGCATGTAACTTGTAACTTACTAACTAATAAGCATAAAACTATAAAATTACATTATACTTTGTTATATAATATTTAATAACCACTAGACAAGAACCCTATTTGAGCAGCAACAAAAGTTTTAACATTTTATTTTTTATATACTATTTGTCTGAGTTTTTTTTTTATATTTTCTTTTTCATTGTTTCGCCCTCTAGCTAAAATTTTTAACCATTTCTCATTTTTCAAGTGGCTTCAATTTATTTTGCTTTCGGCAAACCTCAAAAACTTAAGCAAAGGAAAGATGAAAAAAAAAGCACTTGAGCAATGTTCCCAAGTTGTGTGCAAAGAAATACAAAATCTTATTTTTTGCGTTTTTTTTTTCTACGCTCAAATTTTTCTTGCAAATCACGCAAATGAATTGATTACGCTTTAAATTGATTAATTTTGTTGCTGGCGAAATCTTTTTCAAGATATCCCCAACAGGCATGCAAGTTAAAAAAAAGGTTCTAATAAATTGAAAGCCAGCAAAAATCAATTGAATTAAAAAACCAAAAAAAATGGCGGCTTATTTTGTGGTACAATGTTTGACGTAGTTACTTTAAGTCTTATACACAAGAGCTTGAGCATAACGCCAACTTAGATGAAGTTTTATATCTGCTTTTCACTTCGTTGATTAGCAAAAAAAAAAAAGAGTATTACCGCTCCTTCTTAACTATAACTAATTTCATTTTTTTTCATTTGTTTATGCGCTTTAACAAGCGCAAGAACTTTCTAGTAACTTTCAAAAACATTAACAATGAAAAAATCAATTTAAGCTTAACTGGCCATAAAATTTTAAACGCTATCAATTTTACCAGCTACTTGACTCTATCTGACCTTTGGCTAGCTTCTTATTAGCAATTATCACTTCAGCAAGCCAAGTTAACTGCCAACAACAGCTTGCATTGGCCAAGCATTCACTTAACTCTTTCGTTTTCTATCCATAAAGATTTTCCCAACTAAAGCCGTTGGCCTTCAATGACCAGGCCAAGAACGGAAATGCAAAAGCGACAAGCCATGTGCAACAAGCGGAACTGAAAAATTGTTAACTAACTATTGATGGCTAATATTGAAATTACGAGTTGCTTAGCTTGCACCCTCTATCTCTCTGCGTCTCTCTATTGCTATCTTTCTGTAAAACGTGGCAAGCATTTTTAATACAATGATTAGGTAACCCATTCAGTTTTTTTTTGTTTTTTTTAATTTTATTTTTATGAACCATTCTTTTCTCATAAATATATTTCACTTTAAAAAGCACAGTTAACAGGCAGCGCAATCCCATCTCTTCCACCAACCATAGACGGCACATGTTCATAGTAATACACTTAAAATAGCAAAAAGTATGCCAAAATTATAGCGTACTTTGTCGCAAACACAATTTGCTGAGAAATCGATCAAGGTGAGCTGCTTTTTCGATGAGGTAAATCGATAAACAGCGCGAAATAGGTTGATCAAACTTCAAAATTTGTTCAAAGATGGTCTACTGTTTTGCAAGATATGGAACGATTTAAAAGTTAGTGAAATCTCGATTTTGTATTGCAGCTCGCGCTACATACATTTTCTTGTATTTGTATTTTGTTTTGATATTTTTGGAAAAAATACTCTTACTTTCACGAAAGTGTATACAATCTTCGCATTTTATGGTTATTTTTCTTTTAATTTTTCTGATAACTACAAATAAGTTCGACTCGTGCAGCAAATTTTTACCGCTTCAGAGTTGGGTGCGGGCTCTACGAGTGCAACATTGTTGCATGCCCTGCATAACCGATGAGCCACCTCAGTGCAAACTTCTGGCACGATGCGCTTTTTTGATTTTGCTGCTGTTCTTTTATTTTTTTAAATTTTAGTCGATTTCTTTATTCCTCTTGACGGTGTTTTGACTCGCAGACTGCAATTTATTTATGTGCCGCTTGTGGCAGCGTCATAATTCAGTGTGTGAAGTAACATTAATTTGCTGCTGCTTCTTACAGTTCTTCATATACTTGCAGCACTTGAGTGTGCAACTTAATTGGTGCACTCTGCTGGTTTGGGGTCTTCTCGGGCACTCTGTGCTCGTGCCTCAATTGTGGACACTACCAACTGCATCAATAAAGTGGGCGAAGATAACTGCTGATGAGTGTCCCTCAAGTGTGTACTAATGTCAAGGATAAGTACGAAAGCTGAAAGCTGTCTGACTGGGTCAACTGTGGATACCATTTCAGGCTAACGTTGTAGTAGACAAGTAATAACAATCTCTAATTAGCTTAAGTGCAAATGGATAAGTTGTTGAAAACTTTTTACACTTTACCGAGAGTTTAGTCGGGAAATTGCTTTTAGGAATTGAGTTAAAAATTAAAAACTCACTGTGTTGTGCTAATATAAAAGGAATTGAAAATTTATAGAATTTTTTAGCTCAATGTTATGTGTCAGTTTGAAATGCTTTTACAAAGAATTAAATAAGAATTAAATTAAAATTTAAGGTAATAAAAACTTAAAAAACAAGTGCTGCGGTTAACTAAAAGTCGAAATTCAAAACTTGGTGTACGCTAAACAACCATCATCTTTGGAAACATCAAAAACAAACTTGTTACTTTTCATTGGATAAACAATTGTCAGCAAATACTTTCCCGGCATATTACGCAAAAACTTGTATACTTCACTTTATATTTTTACCAACACGAATTTGATTCTTTTGCCAAATATTTGCAGTTATATATTTGGAACTCTTGCAGAATATTCAATAAATTTATTTTTATAACTTACAAAGTCTTCCCACGTTGTCGACTTGAATTGTAGCGCATTTCGAGCACATTGTCGACTTGAGGTGTTTACATTATATATAAATCAAGCAAAGTGTTGCAAATACTGTGTATATGTAGTAACATATCTTTGTCTGACGCATAAATTCTGCCAAAGTCCAACTGAATTCATTTTTGCATTTTTTAAGAGTTCAACAAACTGTCAAATTGAAGCATAAATTTAAAGATTTTGAGCTTTTTGGTAGCGAACAAAAAGGACTATTAGTGGGGATTTGTAGAATATAGTGTTTTCTAATGCTAATTTAGGTATTACGTGATCTGCTTCTTTTAAAGCGATTTACGTTTTACGTGTTTTTGTTGTGTAAATAAACATAACTTTAAAAAAAGTTTATAGTCAGCAAGGGTACAGTGAAGCATTATTAAAATATACTTACTGTAGGAACAAAGACTTTCTTACAAAATCTTTAAAAGTTTAAAAAATCAGAAATTTTGCAAACAAAAATTTTTACAAGATACTAGGCGCCCTATCGCTTTGTTTCAGTTGTAGAGTGCCATCACAATGCTAATTTACATGACAACTTTTTTAAATAGTAGAGAAAATACTAAGATCTTTATGTATTTTGGGATACAACCCATAACAGTTGACCTTATAATTAAACCATTTTAAAATTAAGACACATTAAATAATAAGGAAAACATAATATAGAACAAATCCGCAACCCTGATGGGTACATCTTTTGTAGATCTAAAAGACATAAAAGTTTAAATATTTCTTAACTAAGAAGCCAATGAGGCACTTCTTTGCTTTCATAGATCACTAAATATTTAACTCTTTTATCCTATGTAGAATCTTTTAACAAATTTTGCTCAATTTACAACAAATGCTACTTTTAAATTTTGTCATTTATCTTCATTATCTGTCTTTAAGCATTTACGTAGAATTCGTTTTATGTTGTGCTGTTTTGCTATATTCCGACCACTATTTATGTCTGTTTTTATGCCAATTCGTAAATCATTTTCATCAAGCTTTTTTGGGCGGCAGCTTCTAGGCGTTACTTGAAGATTTAAGCATTTTAGCATAAATATTCAGCAGCCTTTGCTCTTTCCCCCATAATGCCTTTCTATGGATTTATGGATTTTAGACGCTAATGAGCCAAGCAGCAAACGGCCAACACCAGCATAAGTACAAGTACTATAAGCATTTTAATTAACCATTTTCCAGCTTCCATAACTGAAATATGTTAAAAGGCAATTAAACGCAATTAGCCAATTAGCTTGGGTCATCAACAGTCTCAGCCAACACATCAAAAATCTGACCAACAGTTGCCACAGCAGAAACAACAACAACAACAGCAAAAACATTACCAAAACTTCCGTTAGAACAGAAATAAAAAAAAAAATTATGAATTATTTTGAAATTTCGACGTTGTAGTTTATTTTTTTTCAGTTTTGGTTTTCCAAAGCGTGCAAATTGCTGTCCCAATTTTTTGAAGCATAAAGCAACAACTAACAGAGTCTGGTCATATCTATATCGAGTGGGTAAGTGAGCAAAGTTGGGCCCCGCAAACGCACATAAAGTTGTTCAAAAACACACAAAAAAAAAACTTAAAAAAATATTTTTCTGTCGACATACACACAACGCATTAAAGAGGAAAAGTTTGTGTGTAAAAGAGAAGAAGATAAAAAAATATACGATGTATAAAAAAGAATTATTATGTAATTTTCTCTGGTCGGTCAATCATAGCAACAACTTATGAATGCTTTTTGGCGTTCATATAAGTATTATAACATGCAGGGTACTTGACTTTTCAACGAAGCAGGAAATGCATTTTTAATTACTATTAAGTTAAAGTTACAACATTTAAGTTATAAGATTATATTCAATGAAAAACAAAAATATGAAAAATTTTGTGAACTGCGCTCTAACAGAGTTGCACAGTACGATTGCGGAGGATTCTTCAGAAACTTGGTATTTGCGACTTTATAACCAAGCAGCCACGAATAAATCACTTTCTATTCGTAATGCCGCATAAACTAATATCTCCAATAGACTGCATATCTTTGGAACTTCAATGGAATTTTCAGTTCAATACATTAAGTGTGAAACACCTTATCATGTATAAAACACCCTAACAATACAGCACTCAATACTTGTGAGGTTATTCTCGATTGTGATTTGAACGACACAATTTTCAAAGATTACGTTACGTATCGCGATCAACTTAGTAATATACAACTAAGGTACAACTAAGTCCAGTTGACCTTATAGTTAAACAATTTTAAAACTAAGATATATTAAACTAGAACGAGGGAAATATAATATACAACTAATTCGTATCCCTAGGCTGATGGGTAAATTTTTTTTATAAATATGCTTCGTCTCACATCTGGAGCTGGCTGGGAACTTGAATTTGCAATGTAAAAGATTAAAGCAAGAAATAACGTAAAAGTTTGAACAACAAAGGAGCGTTGAGCAAGTTGCGGTTTCATAGTTTGTGATTGGTGAAATATGCTCCATTTGGCGAATACAGATGAATAAGGATGGAGACAGAGCTGAATTGAATAAACTGTTCATTAGATAGGAAATCATAAATACTAAACTTAAGGATGATAGTTCTGTGCGATATATCAGTGTTGCATAATCCGGCTAACAAAATCAAAATCCTTTTAAAATTAAAAACACCACCATTCCAATGCAGCTGTATGCAGTTGCTCCACTTCTGAAGTGATTAGTTTTAGATATTATATATCTATTATTATTTTAGTTTTTATTTTCTTAGCAGCTTTGGATCAAATATTTATTTATTCGCAACTAAGTAAAAGTTAAAAACTTGTTAACCCAAAAAAGAAGACTACAACAATTTATTCAACAGCGAACGTAATTCCTGTATCTCTTATCTCAAAACAATAAACTGTGATTTCAACACTTTGTCAAAATCAACATAAATTCAATTCAAACTCCGTTGAAAATTTCTTCAAACAAATTGCTGCAGCCAATTGTAGTAACTGTGACTATATAAAAATCACAGTGATTTATGTATCTCAGAGCCACATCATGTGGCAAATAAAAGCAGCTACACCAGCAACAACATCAAAGCAACTATATTCAAACAGTTTTGTTTGCTCTTTTATTATACTTAGGATTTTGTATCTTTTACAACACTTAATTTTTTTTTGTTTTAATGTTTTTTTTTGCGAACAAGTGCAAGTAATTTATGTACTTGTAGTAGTTGCAGTCCCCATAAGCCAATAAATTCCACAGCGTCAATTTGAGCATTGGGCTTGGTTGACTGCCACATGTGGCAACTGGCAACTGCCAACAAGGCAAATAATAAAGCTATAAATGCAACCAGTATGCTTTAGTCGTCGGTCTGCATGGAGTGTTGAAGTGAATTGTTGGCGAAATGCGATACAGTATGAGTGTGATGAATATGATAGCCCTAGCAAGAGACAATGCAAATGGTACTTATTATATTGTATCTCATAGATACAGCGATACGGCGTTACAACTAGTGAGCGCAACACGTTGCCCGTTGCATGTCAATGGCCATAATTAACTATGCGAAAAGGGAGCAGCTGTTAGTGCAACAGCAGCAGCAGCTTCGTTTTTAGAAATGAAAACAATGCAATCTCAGAGGCAGCAACAAACATGACGACAACAACAAAACTGTTAGCTGGCAACATGTTGGCCATTTTCATTAATGGCTGCATTGTGTGGCATGCGGCATAAGGCATTTGGCATAAGCTCATACCACAGACAATATGCGTGGCGCTGCATGACGCTCATACCCCGCAATCAGATCCGCGCTGCACATTTTCCATTCCTCAACTGTCGTTGTTGCCGCTGCCTCTTTTCCATTTCTTTCTCAGTTATTGTCTCGCTGCCGCATTTTTGTTGTTACTTTTTAGTTGGCTGCATTGTTTTTGCCACAGTTTTTTTGTTTTTTGTTTTGGTTTTTGTTTTGATTTCTGTTTTGGCCATGTCGCTTTTGTTGCCTTGATAAAACGGCAGCATCGAGAGCAGCGGCAGGGAATGGCATCTAGCTACAGCGCGCTGCGCGCACACCCAAAATGCCACCCCGGGGGCAGTCATTATTTTCTGCTGCATTTTTATGCTCTGCTGCTGGGCTACAAGATTTGGTTAGATCGTTCGTCAAGCACGGAAGTAACTACTGCAGTAGAAATCTTTTTTTAGGAAGCCTAAATTAAAATTTTTCTTATTAGTCGCACAATGTGGTGATAGAGATAACAGCAGCTAATCAGTTTTAATTCCACGAACTGCAACCAAAAATTATGATGCATATTAGCCAAAGTAATAAAGTGTTTTTAAATATGAATCTGCAGAAACAATAACCAACTATCAAAATTTCTTCGCTGCTGCGTTTTTCCAAGTTGTTCCACGACTGTACACCTAATTTCCGCCATCAATAAGTAATCTTATTACTGTGTGCTTTCTTACGTACGTAGGGTTGTTCTGATAAAACGGCGACCACTTGATGTAAAACTAAGAAATTTAACCTAAGAAATCAAACTCGAATTGTTTATAAGTTTCTTCCAATATTCGTCGTTGAATATAATGATTTCAAATATACCGTACAGCTTTGGAATAAATCGGTTGAGATTGGTTGAAGTTACATTATCTGACAATGAAAATGCGTATGAAATACAATTTTAATTCAGAGTACTTGCGGCTACACCTTTATTCTTAAAATTAAAAACTCCAGGGGGTATTTACATTAATAGCTGTCTGAAGAGTATCTTCAGTATCTTCAGTCTGTATTCTTTGTTTACTCTACAAATACTGATTTTTCATCTTTCTTCGCCCTCAACTTTTTCTTTCTTTCTAATCTGCGATCCTATACAGGATGTAAGCGATCACATGAAATTTATTAAAAATCAAAAACACATTTTTGTTTTTTTGTAATTAATGTTTGAAACTAAGTTGAAGTACTCCTCTCTGTTGGTAGTGAGGTGAACAAGATCTTCAGCTCTTCTTATTCCAGTCCATTCTCTGATGTTCCGTAGCCAAGAAAGTTGCTTCCTACCAATGCCGCATCTGCCCTCAACAAAGGCATATAAAATTCGTTGCTGAAACCTAGCATTTCTTTCGCGAATATTTGCAATTGCAGCAACAACAACGATGCTACAACAATAACAACTAAGCAGATGACGACCACAAGGTATCATAGTTTGATGCTTGGAGCGAATTGCATTTTTCGCTAACGACCAAAAACAGCCACCACCCAAGTACCAGACTGCTATGACCTTTATATTGTTGGCTTAAAGCTTCAACTTAAGCCATAAAATTAGTTTTATGTGTTTTCCATACAAATCTAATACCCATTGTTATTTAAGATTCTTATTCTTAATAATTTTTGGCTCGAGCTATTTGTCTAAGCCGAAAAGCATACTCAAATCTAAGGCTAAGTTGGGTAGGTCTTTCATTTTATACATATTTTGTTTATGTAATTTTCATGGTTGTTTTCAACTGTTTTGCTCACAACTATAGATCCACTAGCAGATAACTGCGGTAAAATACAAACAATATTATGCGCAGTTGTTTTATAAAAAATTTAACTTTCACACATACACAACTAGCTTGGTTCACACTGCCTATGCAAAGAATTCACCCGTATACATTAAAAATCCCCCTAAAAAACAAAAACACATCTATTCAAAAACCTAAAAAATGAAAATTTCCCACAACATTTATGCATCATCACCATACTTCTCTTTCTCTGGCGTTTCTTCCTTTAAATGCGTATTAACTTAAACGCTATTAATTTAGTTGTTACGCTTCAGACAACAACAACAACCACAACAATGACAATGAAAGCAACAATAATAAGACAATGACGACAATCAAAATCTTGATAAAAATAGTATGCCTTCTATTTGTTTCTAGTTACATGAATCTTCATAATTTCACCAAATGCAAGTTGGTCTTCAAACTCGGGAAAAATCTTTAAAAACTATAATGTGGCATGAGAAAGAGTTAAATTAATTCCTTTTGATTTCTACTTCTAGGAAAAAGTGTTGGTGAATGGCAAATAAAAAACAAACGCATATAGAGCGGAGATCGTGACTTGGAGCAACGAAAATCTCATGAAAATTTACTTTTTAAAATTATTTTTAGTAACGAACGGTCTGGTCAGATGATAATTTTAGTTGGATTAAAAATAAGTCAATGTAAGCGATGTTGCAAAATTCGATGATTGTAGAACTTGTTCGTGATGCTAAGTTAAATGAGTCTTCAATCAATTTATAACCAAATGGTAGTTTGGCTAAAACGCATCGGATTAAGCTGGGTTTAAGTTTCGCATAATTTGTTGTCGGTAGAGTACTCGCTTCTAAACCGAAAGTTCGGTGTTTCGATTGCAGTTTTTCTACTTTTCTAGAACTTGCGTGCTACACGACTGTCACGAGCACGACTCACGACCAACTGTTGCTGCCAGCATGTAGATGCGCAGTTGTTGTATGTTTTTTGATTGTCTGCTTATTGTTGTTGTTCGCTTGCTAGAATTTATTATTTCCGCCAACATCTACCAAAAACTCCCCTAAACACAAAAAAGAGTTGACAGGCATACCAGCGACGACAGCCAACCAGCCATTGAGTCATTCATACAGATACACTGCACACAGATACATCACACACACACAACACATACAAAGGTAAAGCAACAGGTACGCATGCGCAACATTGAAGCAAAAGCTGAGGGTGGCCGCTGAAGAGGAACGCGATCGAGGTAAACGCAGCGAAACGCGTTCACTACGGGCTGTTTTATTTAATATTATTACATTTAATACACTTGAAGAAATTATATTTCAAAACCAATTAATTTTGGGCAAAAGTAGGTCAAAGTGCAGAAGTTCTAATTGAAAATATTACTGCATCGTTAAGAAATAATATTTTTAATTATGCTTGCAAACATTTCCATAAAAGTTCACTTGAAGGAATTTTTAAACTATATATAGGCAATTCTGTTCTGATGTAGTTTATTTTGAGAGATTTCATCTTCTTACTTTTGCAATGCGGATAGCCAAGCTGTATTATTTGTTTATTGAAAAATTTTTTAGTCTATATTTGTGCTTAAAATCCTAATTCTTTCAAAAGGCTACCCCTCACTTCATTCAGTGTAAGCACTCATACATGAATGCATCAGGTTGTTGTTGTAGGTGTTTTATTTTTTATGTTGTTGTTGCTGATATCGGCGCAATTCCGCCTTTTGAAAATTTGCTGGTCTGTTGAGCTTTATATTTCTAGCTTTTTTCTGTTTTTTTTTTTGTATAGCGTTTTACACTTGACGAACTTTGTGCGAATGTTTTTAAATTGAAGACAAATAAACAGCAGAACATAAACTGATTACAAACAAATATAATATATATATATCTTATACATACAATTAATTTGTGTTGCAAGCAAGTGATTCTCTTTGTTTTTAGCAAACACTGTACACAGTATACCAAGAATACATAAAATTGTGTTGGAAAATAAATATAAAGCAATTAAACTTGTGCGAAACGTTTAACATTTTGGTCATCTAAATGCTTTGGCCATTAAATTTAGAATTTATGTTTAAAATTTTTTAAATGGTTTCGTTTTGTGTGATATTAATAGCAGCTGGAAATGAGTGCGAAAAATAAACAATGAAGAAAATGAGCGATGGTTTAGAATTATGATTCATATAATTATATAAAAATAACTCAATTACTTGGTCGCTTAATTAGCAGGCAGTGCCAGAGACACTTTTACTTAGTCTTCATTAAGTTTTAATGATTTTTGCATTTGTTTTTTTTGAGACAACACAAAAACAGACATAGCTTTCCAGTTGATGCAGTTATCACATTATTGAATATTAGTAAGCAAATGGTAACTCAGGAGCTGAATTTTGTCGCAACAGACAGAGAACTTTGCTCTTCGGCAAACCTTGCGGCAGCAGAATGTCAACGAATAACGCTCATAATTGTCAAAATCTATTATTTTTATTTAGATGAATTAATCGTTAAAGCGTCACCTGAAGATTAAACTGAACAGTCTGCGAATGAATACGCCTAGAAGGACCTTTCAACTATCAATGTTTCTGTAGCTTATTTAATTTAAAAAATTAATAATATAATATTGGACTGATTTGGATAATTTCAAGAAATTTGCTTTTGCTATTCGTAAAATATTACTTTCGCTTATCATATTCATCGTTTTGGTATAGATATCTTTTGAATTTTGGTTATTTTTATACACTTCATAAAGGCATTGGTTCACACCAAATGATTTTTTTTATAAAATGTAATCGATTTTCTCTGATATTAAAAGTATATTAATATGAGACTATTTTTTTTTAATTAGCAGCTATAGCAATTACCATTTCCTTGAGACTGCCTGCAAAGTCAGTTTTCTTTAAGCCAATTTTACGTTATTTAGCCAAACACTCAAAGCCATTACACGATCAAAGACTGGCATTAAAATTTTGCATCTAACGACAATCGCTTTTAAAAGCCAACTAATTGCTTGCACATATTAAAAGTTACCCAGCTGATCGGTTATTTCAATTTCAGCCTAAAAGCAAATAAAAGTTGTAATAGAAATGGCCTACACTTTTGTTGGCATTGCCATTAAAATACCTTTTCCAACAATAAAGCGAAAAAAAACAATAATAATAAGAAAACAATGTGTATCAATGTGTCAATCAAATGTTAAACATTGACAGATTGTTGATGACGCCGCAGTTGCCATGCCACAAAATGCCATGGAAATGGCTTAATTGGCAAGTAACACACACACAAACACTCATACACACTTAAAGCTAATGGCCAGTTAGCAGAGCGTCAGCGGCCAAGTGCAGGCCAACAAAGTAAAATGACCAAATATTATGGCTAAATAGTTTCCGGCCAGCCTAATGAGACCGACCTGTGCATATTCAACGATTTCGCTGGCTGAGTAAGTAAACCAAAACAAAAACAAATAAGAGTTTAAATGCAAAATGGCCAACACAAATGTAACAAACTTTGGTCCAAATGGGTGCACACATGCACTTGAAGAAAATGGCAAGTGTTGTTTTCGAAGATTTACTTTAATTAAAAATACGAAAAGTAAAGTGTTGCATGTTATGCAATGCGTAGCTTGTCTTGAACTTTTTACACTTGTCAAATTTGTGTCGTAACTTTAGGTCGCAGATATTACAAAATCATATTGGAATTTCTGTAGTCAAAATTTTAAAAAGCAGCTAAGTTGAAGGTGCAAGCATAACTTTGTGCAAAAAATCTTTAAAGGTTGTCAGATACTTGAATAAGCCTGCAGTCGCTCATGATAGTCTTCACAGAGACAGTTTTTGCTTAAAATCTGAGCTCCATACCAATTTCTTGCAGTGTACGCCTGCGCTTGGGCATGTCTCATTTAGTTTCAACGGCTTTCTTCGATGCACACCCATTTGAACGCAGTTTTTTACGAAATCAACTACTAATTGTTGTTAACCAAAAAAAAACCGAGAAAAATAAAGCCATACATTAAACTTGGCCATTAAATCGTTTGCCTGCCACCAGTTTTAATTAGCCAAGACACAATCGAAACACACAACAGTTTGGTGTGTGTGTGTGTGTGTTTGTTACAAATATTTCCACTGACCGTTTAACAAATTGCAGCAAACACAGTTGTGGCAATTGCAATTGATAGCAGGCTTTTTGCAAGAGATTAAAAAATTGTTTATAAATTGCTTTGATTTGTCTGCGGCTTAAATATTTAAGTTGATGTTTTCGTTGTTATTGTTGTTGTTGTTGGTGGTGGCGATGTTTTGAGTGCGCGTGTGTGTGTGTGGTGTGCACATGAATAAAATAGTTCTGCCAAGATAACCCATTTCCATTAATCTCACTGACGCTTTACACACGCAGACACTGGCATGCACATGCCACAAATACAGATGCATAAATGCAGACACACTTGGTTCGAAAATTATTTGTACACTTAAAAATTATATATTATATTATTTTTGTTTTACAAGAATAATAGTGCTGAGGCATAGTTAAAGTAGTCAATCGTAGTTCAAAGGAAGCTTTATAAATTATGCTAGTTGTATCAACTGAAACAGTTCAATATGTAAACAAAGTCTTAATTTTTTAAACAAAATTTTATCATATTTATCATTTTTGTAGCATAGAAACAAAATAAAAATGCTGCCTAATAAATTTCTCTATTTAAATTTCAAGGTGTATGCATAATTACTAAGCTGACTGTTTGTATTTTTGTTTCCTCTGTGCCACTGCAATTTTTTTTTAGCCAGCAGCAACTTCTGCTATAAATAAATATCACACCATTCTGCAAAAAAAAAATAAAGAAAACTAAACTAGAGTGTAGGAAATTCTGCTCTGTTGCTCGGAAAATTTATGTGGGAGCTGTCGCTGAGTGACTCAATGCAATTGCCAAGAGCTCACATAGCGCTGCGGAAAATGCGAAAAATCAGGCAACAGCTACATTTTCCACACTCTTTTTTTTTTTTTGTTGTGTTTTCGTTTCTTGCTTTTGCGTAATGCTTAACCTGAGGCACTCGAATTGCTCTTCTCCAGCGCAGCTTCCCCTGGTATATGACACAATCAGTGGCGCATACGATGAAACCAAATTCGAGGGTCATACAAATTTGGCACACAATATCATTTCCGACTTAGCCCAGTGCTCGAATATGTGCAGGAAACTTGGGCATACGCAAAACACTTGGGATTTTACTGGCCCCCCACTATACGCCACTGAGCACAATGAATAATGTCATTGACGATTGACACGGAGACTTGTGCAAAAATGGAAATGTGCATTGAGTGCTACAATTCTCGTCAGGATTTGCAATATAATTCCAAAGCAAACATATAGTAGTATTTATCTTTTAAGTTAAAAGTGAATGGCTTGCATAATATTTTGTTGCCGTAAAACTTTCTGCGCATTACTTATGGAGTGCTAGAAATATATGCAGTCCAAATTTCACTTTCTGACATACATAAAGTGTATGATTTATGCATATTCTCGCAATGGAAGGCTATAAATTTTATGTTAATGCCAAAAATGTGCAGAAATAATTGGCTAAGCTGTACAAAATAACAAAAAAATAGTTCATATTAAGTAAAGCTATTGAATTTATGAGTTTAGAGCGCAATTTTAATGAGAGTATTTCTGTATCCTGTATGGGCTATGACTTCTAGAAAAGTTCACACTGACTGATAATGCAGCGTAGAACAGAAATAAAGCAAAATATTTAACTAAAATAAAATTCTAGAAGAAGCTTAAGTAGCAGTAACCATATGCAAACGACCTTTTAGTTTTTACGTATTCTGCGCACAACTTTCAATAACTTTAATTATTGTTATAGTGTTTATTTATAATTATATATTGTAGCTACAGTATAGTAAGAACTGCACTGAATTTTCGTTGGTGTATATAATTTTCACTAAATAAACAATTTTTTAAATCTTTTCCTCTTCCTAAAAAATTTTGTTTTGTTTCAAAAATTCAATACGAAATTTCGTATACAAAATTTAACTTTGGCAAGGTTTATGGGCGTGTTGGCGCCTTATAAACTCTGAGCCAACTCTTGACCTATAATTAGCCTCCAAATATTGTGTACATGCCAGAAACAATCTGCAACTTGCTATTAAATGCAGTCAACTCATTAATTAAGGCGGCTTGTTAAATGCTGTGAAAAATCAAAGGTCAACCATGGTCATAAATGAATGTTTGGGCCATGTGAAAACGATTTACAATATGTTGCGGCTGTATAAAATTTTTAAGTAACTAAAACAATGTATTTAGTCTATCTATTTTTTTGTGTGTTAAGAATGCCATAAAATAAATCAAAATTAGGCTGCTTTGTATCATTTCCATGAAAAATATTTGAAAAAAGATACAAACGCGATTTGGTTTAAAAAATGTATACAAAAATTTAACACATTTTTTTAATGCAAAACTCAGACTATTTTGTTTTTTGTACAAAATATAAACATCACTCACGGATACACGTGAAAAAAATCTTGAAGAGAAATTTAATGGAATTTTTTTTACTCAATACTAAGATATTTTAGAAATGATGCGCCGCCTAATAGATTTATAGCAATTTTGTTTTGCAAAAACAAAATATTTCAGAATATGCTGCATAGCACATCCCACATTTTCTAAAATTTTGAGCGCAAATAATAGAAAATATGAGATATTTTTTTTTTTAATTGTTATGCTAGAAGTGATCTGAGGCATCTTCTAAGCAGCTGATAAAACATATAACTTTGCCGTATATACTACTACTACTAGTTTAATTAGTTAGTCTGGTTTGGAAAACAACGATATGAGACATATTGTAAGCGTACTAAAGCCTAAAGCTATTTATGTCTTTTAAGATGACTACATTTTGAAAAAATGTTCGAGTACGGTCCTCAGCGCTAATTATAGGGTATTACTGTAAACTGTAATGGCTCGCAAGCTAATTAAATTAAAAATTTAACACAATTTTTGTAAAAACAAAGTAAGTTTTCTAAGATTTCTAGCTTAAACAGCTTTTCTCAGCATTTAAGTGAACCAACCATACAACTATTTCAAAGATTTAAAACAGATTGGCTTCCGTATTCGAAGATACTGCACTAATGCAGTTTATAGCCAATCTTCATGTAATGTTAATGCCAAGCCTTAAAAAAAAAGAATTTGTGCTGCAAGGTAATCGCTTTGTCTGTGTCAAAAGCATTAGAGATCAAAAGGGTTAGTAACAACAAAAAAAAAAAAAGATAAAAACCGTCACAGCTGGCAAATAACCCAAAGCAGTGGCGCATCTGCAAGGGTAACGAGATAGTTCTTCTTCAAAAACTTGCAAAATTGACTAGAGTCTAAAGGAATGTGCCATCAATAATCTCTTGCAAGATAAACTTTTCGTTAGCTACTCGAGAAATCATGTTCAAAAAATCCATATCAAATTTGTGCGGCACTTTTAGTTGATATATGAACACTTACTGTCATTGAGTGCATATAAAATCCATCCCAGCAGCAGCAGTAGTGGTAGCAGTCTGTCTATCTACACGACCAGCCTACGTTATGCTCAGCATAAAATGGCATTAGAAGATTTGCAGCTTAATGGCCAGCGATAAAAATGTAATGAGAAAAAGTTAGTACCACAGTGGTAACCACAATGAATGGCTGTAACCATTGCGTTGGTTGAAATGCTTGACAGCTTGCTTGGATTGTTAAATAGCAAATGTCGTTTATTATTATTATTATCTTTTCTTTTATAATTGTCTTATTGGACATCGTTGTGCGTAGTTGTCGTCACTTGATACCACTTGGACACACTTCAATGGAGCTGAAGCGCATAATTTGAATTTTTTCTAACGCAGCTGCTGCTGCTGCTGGCGCTGCCACAGCCACAGCCACTGCTGTTGCCATTGCTGCTGTCGAAGCTTTCGCCATTGGGCTTTGTGTAGGAGTTGTTATGCCGCATGCCCCAGAGTTCATTGCATTTGATTTTCACTTTCAATTGGCAAGAAACCGCAGCGTGTTGATAGCTAACAATGTTAACCCAACGACGACTATCTGCTGGTGACAACAAAACCAAGTGGTAATAACAACAACAAACGCAACAGCGGCAACACAATGTGGCAAGTCAATTTGGTTGACCTTCAGGTTCAAATGCATATTGGTTGCATAAATACTACGTTTCGTTTTTTTTTTATTTTATTTTATTTTTTTTGGCGACACATTTGAGTGGCTTCGCTGCTTGTTTCTTGAATGTATCTGTAAGATACTCTATATCGAATAACATTATTTTGTTGCTTATAAACCATGTCTAACTATGGTATTGCATTATGATAATGGTTATGGCATTATAGCGTCATTTGAAAGTTTGAATTTGTTGTGGGGGTGGGCAGAGGGGTTTAATGACACTTTATGTCAAACATCAAAGTTTAATAGGATAAATGGAAATCTATTTCCGACATTTTCGTTGTCAATGCCAATGTAATGTTTTTGTTTGATTTTTAAAACTATAGATATAAATGTAAGCCAGAAGTTCATACAACTTATGTCTCGTTTTTGGATTTAAAAGCATAAAAATCTAGATGCCTTACATTTTTGCGGATTACTTGTTTAAGAATATTTCAAAACCAAATATTTTCGCTTAGCGAAGCTTGTTTTAAAAGTTTTTCGAGAATCGATTTTTTAACATAATCCATTTTAAACTTTCTTTCGTTTAAGATCTTCTACCACATTTGTCAATGTTTTCCAAGTCTATAGTTTGTTTCTTGATAAAATAAACTTCAAGCTTGTTCACCAATTGCCGTTCTTTTTTTGTCTTAAAAGCCCTATTAATCTTTCCGCAGACCAAGACAACCACTTGTGCAGTTCCAATCTTAGAAAAACTAATTCTCTTCACTTTTTCTTTGATTTTTTCTTATTTTCAATTAACAACTTAACGGTTTTCAGCATAAATTTAACCATGAAATGTTTGTTCCTTCAATCTTAGTAGAAAACACTTTCAATTCAATCAATAAACGCTTAATTAATTATACACGAGCTTCAAACAAACTCTGCAAGCCATTTTCACGCATAAATCAAGTTGACCTTAAAAACTTTGTCATAACAGGGCCATGGCAACAGACGCCAACAACGTGGGCAATGGCGTCTCCCGCGTACATATATGTATCCATGTATCCAGTCTATAGCATATACGCGTTGATACAATCGCAACAATGATGTCGACATGCCAACAACGCACAGCACTGGACGCCCATCTCCTGTTCAGTCATTTTAATGCACTTTAAAGTGTATACAAATTTGGTAGGGATTTGGTGATTTGATGAAATTCGCAAAACTCAATGATAACCGTAATGCACGAGCCTATTTGTGTATTTCTGCTAAATTGCGAAATCACAATTTAGTTTTCTAGCTTTAAAAGCTGACGTTTGAAACAGATCACAGTTTATGTTCTGGAAAATTTCATCTATATGCCGTCTACCCAAAATTGTCCCATCGAAGCTATTGCTCATTTCTATCGGAAATCATTCCATACAGCTTCAAGGTTTTTCACATAAAAGAGAAAGATATTTGTTCAAACTTGTAAAAGAATCTAATCTCAAGAAGTTTTCATTGCCTATAACCGCTGCTTAACACAGTTATTCAATTCTGGGCAAATATATAAAAATTAGCAAAACACTCACTTCAAAAATTAACGAACTTAAAACGAAACCATGTTTGGCGCGCCGTTCATCATAATTATTAAAAATAAACTAGAAAAAGTTTGTCGCTCTATTTTACGCAAAGTGTGAATTAGGTCATATAACGACATTTTACATCCAAATAATCTTTTCAAAAGAAGGGCAGCTTAGGTGAACATCATGATGCAGTGACATTTAAAAAAACAGATGAAAATTCGGCTGCGTGGAGAATATCGTTGTCAGGGATTCTAATTTTTCTATGCCAGCTTTTTAAGAGTGCGTTTGAGATATGAAAATTCGGCATTACTCTTAGTTAGGGTATACAAATTGTATGACATGCGTGTTGGCATGTTGCAAGCGGCATATTGAGAAAAGACAGTTCAATGAAAGCGCGCGGTTAATAAAATTTAAGGCTTAAAGCCTGGCAAGCAGCAACTAACCTGTAAAGGCCAAACAAAGTTGGCCGGATTCCTCTGCTGCGATTGTTGTTGTTGTTGTTGCTGCGGCGACAGCTGATTAGCAGTAGCTGCGCCAAAATGTGTCACGTTGTGCTCCAGGCCAAAGCTACCATTGGTGTTGGCGTTGCTGTTGTTGCATCTGTTGTTGTTGTTGTTATTGGGTCGACGCGCTGGCAGCGCTGGTGGCAGCGTTGAGGATGCAGTGGCTATGGAGGACGTTGGTGTTGGCAACAACAACAACTGTTTGTTGTCATTAGCATCCAAATGGCTGGCGTTGGCCTCAATTTGCTGCTGTTGTTGCTGCAGTTTCTCGCCTCGTTTGGCCAATGCCAAGGCAGCCGTATTGTTGTTGTTGTTGTTGCTATTGCTATTAGCCAAGTTACTGCTGCTGCCATTGTTGTTGTTGTTGCTGTTATTGTTGTTCAGCGAAAGCGAACGCGCAAAAGAACTTTTAAAAAGGCGGCACGGCATTTGAAAATCAAAATCAGGCGGCATTGCAGCTGCGCTGGCGTCACCATTGACGACAGCCTGCGGCTTTAAATTGTACGCTTGCATTGTTGTATTCAAATTGTTAAAACCGCGTATTACCAAATGTTATTATTATTTTGTTATTGTTGCTTTATTTGCGCCGTTTTTGCCTAGCTTCGCATATTGTTTGGTATTTCGTTATGCACTTTTAATTTGTGTAGTTTTATTACTTTGTTTATTGCCGCTTCTGCTCTGCTTTAATTTTTAGCGCATTTTTGCACGCACATCACACACACACGCGTGCACGCATGCACACACTCACGTACAGGTAAAACACGGACACAAGTGAAGACAAGTTGTTGTTGGTTTTGTATATTGTACAATTTTCGATGCTTTATTTGTTATTATTTGCTAATTTACAATTAACCCGGCATTTTTTTATTTAAACAAAAATATACAAAGTACACTCTCTCACATACAAATACAAAAATTACGTTAGATTTTGCGCGATTGCATCTGCAAAAGGAACGCGAACATCCGCCTGCGTGCAGCTTGTTTGGGAGAATGAGCGAGGCCGAGAAACTTCGTCAGTTGCTTTGCCGGTGCGCTCAAAGTTCGTGTATGTTCGGTCTGGTAAGTTTTGCGCGTGACGATTTGTTTTCTGCGCAGGTGGCAACTTTGTCAGCTGTTTGGCAGCCACTGCGCGTGAGCACGATAACTACTGTTCGATAACTGACTCAAAAACTTATCGATGCTTAGCGAACTTACTGAGCGCATGACATGAGCTGGTAAATATTTAATATTCAAAAATTTAATAATTTGTGAACATTTTGGTAAGCATTTGAGTAGTAGGGACAAATTTAAATTTAATGTAAAAAAAGTAAGCAAATTTCTGAGCATTATTTTTCAAATACATAATGATCTTGAGTCTAATAGCTTAATGAATGCAAAATATACATATTATAAACATTGAAAGTTTATTTAAAACTTTAATTCGGCGTATTTTCTGCTTTAAAGCGTTAATCACACATATACAACTTTATCATACACTCTAAAAACTTCGCTTTAGTGACTTGGTAAAAGGCTATCATTGATTTATATTAGAACTCATAAAACGAAGTAACGTACAAAATTTCAAATTTGCATGCGAAATATGGCGATCGGTAGCGCAGCTTAGACGGTTGTCTCTTGATGTTTCGTTTAGGTGGAAGTGTGAAGAGCACTTTTCACCTTAACACATATACAGCCGTCTTATTTCTACTACTTCTCTTAAGCAAATATAGTTTATAAATATAAACTAATTTACAATATAATTTTAAAAATAAATTGCAGCTGAATTATTAAACAAACTTAAAACAAAAAATGTGTGGCATACTTTTCGGCATTGCATAATTTATATGTGTTTTCGAGCACGCAGCTTTGGAGTGCTTGTAAATGAATAACGTTTGCAACAAATTGTAGCATACTTTGCGGCAGAAGCTTAATTGCTGACTCAAGCTGTAGCAAAGATCTTTTGAGTGCTTGCTTCTAATATGAAAGAATATTTAAATATCTCTAATATTTACTTTAAACTTTTCTATTTTCTAGTTTCAGGTTTCTTATCAATTTAAAGTTAAACTAAAATATGACTAAAACTTTGCAAAAGTTGTAAATAAATATTTATGTAATGTGAATGTGTAGCATACTTTGTGGCGAAATATTAATTTTTGTACGAACGAGCTTTTGATTGTGTGCTTGTAATTTGCCGCAAACGTTGGAAATGTTTAACATTTGTTCAATACAATTCATTCATTAACAAACAATATGATTATGTTGACGTGTTAAGTAGTCAGTTATCACTTTTTGTCTTTTATAGATAAAAAGAAAAACAAATTGTAGGTTATTTGAAGTGAACATAAGCTCCAATTGAAATACATTTTCGACAGCTTGCCCATCAAAATATTTGGTTGGTTGTGCTTTGTTTATTTGTAGGAAAACTTGTCATATTTAGTTTATTACAGATTGAAATCTATTGAAGAGCATATCTAGTGGCTGGCTTCATCATATGTATGTAGTAATTGATTATATAAATAAATGAATTAAAAATATGTATATTTTTTCACTATTTTAAATAAGATTTAAAGGTCTATAATTTATATTATTAACAGCATCGTTGTTGAAATTTGACGAAACTTACTGAAGCATGCGAACTTATTATGGAATTACTTAAATTTACTTTAAAAATTACTTTACTTTCGAATGGATTCCGTAGGGTACCCGACGCCGAGGACGCCCTCGACAGACCTGGATGAGAACGGTGCTTGCAGAAAGTCAGGAGAGAGCGTCGTGGAATGAATTGCGTAGTGTCGTCCAAGATAGAAGGCGTTGAAAGGAGTTTGTGTCCGCCCTATGCTCCACATAGGAGCGTCAAATCTAACTGCATCAATTGTATTGTATTACTTTGTGGTGTTATTTTGCAGCATAATTTGACAAGGAATAATAAAAAACCAAAAAACTTTAAAAAAATAGTATTAATTTTCCATGTGTTTGATGAGTCTGTATACTTTACTCGTTTATGCTATAAATGTATATAGCAAACTCCACAGCTCACTTAAGATTGAACACCCAGCCACCAAACTCTGGCACCAGTTGTGGGTACTGAAGCTTTTGCGAAGCTTTCAAGCTGTGTTTAGTTACACTGCCGGCACAGTTGGACACAGTAGCGTCGCATGCAAAGTGCCACTCCAATGATATACCATTTTTTTTTTTGTTTCCAAATGTATGTATGTGTCCTCGTCATAATCCACGTGCAGTTCAAAAATAGATCAATTGAGCAGAGCCAGGGCAAGATTACTCACTCAACGTCATAAGAGACGCCAAGACGTCAGCAAGTCATACACACGTAAATGTTTATTTTTAAAAATGCTGCCTGCCCACTGTGCCCCCAGTTGGTGTGTGTGTGTGCGTGCGGGGCTGCTTATATTACATAAGCCTTATATAATGTAGCAAAGGTGCAAGCGAGACGTCTAGTGTCCGACACTTGGCATACATTCAAATGCGCATATAGCTCGGAAATTTAACTCGTGTGCGCTCGTTCTCGTTGCTGGGGCACACAAATAAATTGCTCCCACACACACACACACACTCGCGCGCTCGCGCTCATGTGCTCTCCAGCAACAACAGCGACCACGTGATGGAGCTACCCCCCGCGCACGTTGGCTGCTCAGCTCCACTGATGCGCTTATGCCATTTGCCGGCTGCATGTCATACATACTACGTCCCGCAGCCTCTCGCTCTCGCACGCACACTTCATTCAGTGAGTGCCGCTTATGCTCTCAACTTTGCTTCTAATCTCGCGCTCAATATTTTGATTTTCAATTTACAACTGTTGCGCCTTGTATTTCGTTATTTCTTGTTGCCGGCCCCCCTTACGTATTTTTTTCCACATTTTTTTTTTACATTTATATATATTGTATATTTTTGTACAATTTATCAAATCAGCCTTCAAGTGCGCGAGGCGCGTTCAGTGTGCTTTCATTTTGGAGCGGAGCGGAGCGGTGACGGCTTGCTGTTTTTCTTTGTAACAATATTCTTGGTAAGCAGAGAAATGGCCAGCAAAAGGAGAAGCAGCAGCGGCAGCAGTGCTCACAAATTATTGCAATGGCAACGTGAGAAAATTATGGATTTATCAATTAGAGGTGAGTGCTCCCCACTTAAACATTCACTATCTGCAACACCCACACACGCACACACACAATTGGGAGGGTTCCGTTGTGTGTGTGTGTGTGCGTGCCTTTGCTAAGCCGCAAAGTGCCGACAGCCAGACATGTGACAAATTATTTGAATTATTTTTGCTTTTTATTATTATTAATATTTGTTCCGCTACAAATTGGTTTGTAGTCCCTGTGCGCGGCTTGAACAAATAAACGTAAACAAATAATAATGATAGCGGCGCGAACAGGTGCGCAAAAAAGAATATAAAAGATAATAGTCGTGAGAGTGGCGAGAGCGTGTTCAATCAAATTTTGGGCAAGGACAGAGAGTAAGCTGGACTTTAGCAGCTCTATGTTTGAGCTTAAAGCTTACCAGCATATGCCCGCTAAGCTTTTTGTGATAATGAAAAGTTATTAGAGTTACAATTAAAATGCTTTTAAGAGGCGGTACAGCGTTAGGAAACTCGACTGATTTTGTGTAAATAAATTTGTCTGATTTTTCGGATTTGCCTCGTCACTGAGTACAAGACTACGACAAGTAAAAAATTAAATAATACAGTTTTTGTAGGGTTTCCATGAAACTGATTTTTTTAAGCTCAAAAATGACAATTGACAAATTGAAATAATTTCTTGAATTAGTTTTTTTCAAGATTAGTTTACGAAATGAAAAACTTTTATAAACGAATAGTAATTATTTGTTTTTTAACAATTTGAAAAATGACTTCATTAACCAATAAACAGTTTGCTTTCCTAACTTTATAAATAAATTCATGCAAACCAAAGCAAATCGTCAAAGCGAAGCTATAGCTCAATCGTTTTTGTTGCCAATTTTTCAAGCAAAAAATTCAAGAACGCGCATGACTATTAGGAATATAGCAGAACTCAAAAAGTTCTAGCTCAAAGAAATTTATGTTACAATCGCTTAATTCATCTTTCTTAAAATCTGCATATTTTAAATAAATTCCTGACTTGACTATTCTCTCAGTCGCTGCAATGCCGAATCCAAAATTACGTGTTTTTATTAGCGATACCTAGTGTAAGTTAAGTTTCATTAGTTTAATAGTCGTGCATATAGTATTTGTTAGGATATTTTTTGGACGTTTGCTAAAATTTCATATCCTCAAACATGTAGAGCAGCTGCTTAATGCGCCTGACAAACGTGTTGATACGCAATTAACTTCAATGCTTTTCCGGCTTTTCGTCAGTGCGGTTTAGCTGCTTTTGATATCAGACTAATCAAAACGATAAAAGCGTTGGGCTAGCGCAGCTCTGATAAAAAGCTATACCTTTTTTTTCGGTTTGTTTTGTACTTTAAAACCAAACAGGTGACGTTGCTATGATGGACTTCTGTCTGAATTTTGTGAAATAATACGACGCTTTTGTCGTTGCCGTTGTCGTTGGCCTAATCAAAAGTGCTGTCATCATTGCCGGCATGGCTGTTATCAAAGTTATAGAGCCCGACGTCGAGGTTACCAGGCGACTATAAATATTTACCCTCATGATTATTGGTGGCACGCATTGTAGCATTTAGTAGTAAAATGGCGTCAAATAAAAGACGATTTTAATTATAAATACATAGACGCACACACAAGAAAGCTCAAGAAAACAAACACTTTCAAGCCATTCATCATTTAAAAGCACAAAAGCGGCGGCGTTCGAGACCATTTGATAATCAAAATAATCAAAGACGAAAAAAAACACACACACCCACCAAAAGACCAGTTCGATCTAATGATGTGTCAGCGATTTTGTAAAAAACTTGCGTGAGTTTGCTGTTGGGGGCAACATGAGTCGCGTAGCGCATACAAGATGCCCAAAAGTCCAATCAATTTTAAGCTTTCAAAATTTGCGAGAGAGGTAGACTGAGCATGCGAGCGGCAGTTTGGCCCAACGTACATATGTGACAACGAATCACATGGTTCAATATCAGTGACGTGATTTGGCCGTTCACTTTTGCTGATAACATCGTTGCGCACGCGTCTGGCCCCATAGGAAAATTTTGTTGAAATACGTTTTACCAGCGACTAAACTTAATAGGCTCAAGTGTTGTCTGTCTGCGGATTTGGCGTTTGTCAAGCGGGCCAGATAAGTGCCTCTAATCACGCCTGTTTTTCATAGCTTGGTAGTGAATGAACTGGGCTTAACATTAATTAGTGTTCTGGAACCACTAATCTGCTGATCTGTATTTAAGTGTTATTAAACAAATACCAAAGGCCTTGGCACGCGTCTATATCAGTTGGTTAGTGTTGGAACTTTTTGTTTTTTTGTGTTCTTGCGACTAGACTGAGTCAGACCATTGCATTAAAATTTGGATTATCAGTGGCGTGATAAAATGGCAAAGGCAGCAAAAATAACTTTGTGACATCAATTATATTTAGTTCGGACAAGTACAGTTGAGACATGGCTAGTTAGGGTAGAAGAGTTGCCTAGTTAAAGAGAATTGCGAGCTTAAGCATTAAATACGATTTTCTGCTTAAACTTTCAATTGCTTAAATTCGAGACTTTGCCCTTGTACCCTTCATGGCGTCTCTTCCAAGCACATGCAAAAAACTGCTTCAAATTAAATTTTACAGAATGCCTTAGACTGCATGAAACTAATCCGTGAACTACAAATCATTTCGCATTATGCCAATAACAGTAACAGTTAATACAAATAGCTGCCCAAAATTCCAACCGCGTTTCGAGCTCGAGCCGACAAAAAAATATTAGAAAAAAAATCCCCTAAAAATGTTTACTACTATGCCGCGCCTTACTGTCAATGCCAGCACAGCTAAATTGGCGATGGGTCCATTTCTTCTTGTTATTCTTTTAGTTACTATTACGTCAATGTATATATGTATATATATATATATATAATATATATGTGTGTGTGCAGACGTACATATGTATGTCTAGTATATAAAAAAAATAATAATAAAAACTGCAGCGCCATCATAAAGTGCGGTAATAAGCAGGGTATCTCTTTTACAAATAAACAAACAGAATTGTAAAAAAAACCCTCGCTAACTCTCACAGATACACACACGCACACAGTTTAAATGGAAATCGCATGCAAAGTGGCTGCTGACTGGCTATAAAAAAAACACAGAAAATTGCAATACGAAGAGCTTTAATAGTAAAGCCGACGACTGTTTCATTGTTATTGTTATTATTATTATGTCATGCACAGTGCAATGCGGCATATTTGTGAAGTGAGCGCAAGCTGGCGCTATGCTGCACAGTGGGCCAGATCTAGTTTTTACCTTTATAAGTAAAAGACAAAGGATGTAAGGCTCTTGATGAGTAAAAAAGTAAAGAGAGCTTTTTACAAGATTAGTAATAGTTCGAATTCTCACATAAGCAGTGGAGTAATTGGCTAGCACTTCTATCGCTAGCAAAAATTTGCTATGTGCCTAAGATAATCTCTGCAAATTTATGTTTCACATTGTAGCGATGAGAGAACTTGAAAGTTGATAAATAAATTTATGTGGACCATGGTGGCGTTCCTGCCGCTAAAACTGAAGGTTACTGATTCGATTTCACTCCGCAGCATAGTTGTTGCTTTTGCCTAGCACTGGCATTACTAAGTAAATCTCTATTCATCAAAGGTGCCATTGCTTCCATGTCGCTAGGTCCCTGTTTGCTTTGAATAGCTATTAAAAGAGATACATATCTCCATGCTCCGCCTTTGGGGGATAACTTTTTTCGTATTATTTTTGTAAATAATTTTATTTCTTTTTTAATGTTTTCAATCACTGAGTAGCTTTTGAAGTTTTTCTGATATTAATATAAATTTTGGGTCGCATTATGGCTTCACCACTGCAGTTTGTATTTTAAGAGAAGACTATGTGCGACAGGGGAATACGCAAATGAGAGTACAAAGTATAAATAGTTATCTTACAGTTTAGAGTAACAGTTTGTTTATATTAAAAGATCTTCCCATTAATGCCAATCAGCATTGTTCCGCATAAATTTGTTAATTTTTCAGTGGAGTCAGCTGAAAATATTTTACATAGCCCCTTACGTAATTCTTCCCTTTTAGCGTTTTTTTTACTTTGCAACAGATATTTTCTACAGAAAACATGTTGTGCTCAACTTCCAGCACATTTAAGCATTTCTAAGTCAAAACAAGACAATGTGAAAAAATGTAAATACAATATAAAAAAGTACATAATTTTGCTCCACATATTTATTGAAACTATTTGACTTTTATTAGTATTTGGTAACATACAATTTGGTTTGATTTATCAAGATCAAGATTGAGAGCAAAATATTGGCGTTGTGGTCAAGTATGAAATATGAGCAGGGGGTTTGAATTTTAACATACAGACGTAAAGGCATTATATCCTTCTATTATGTAAAACGTTTTTTGACATCGGTCTCCCCCAGGGGAGAGGACCTCACATAGATCAGAGTAATCCTTAGTGGAACTTGAAATATAATGGGTAGAAAAAAGTTGAATATTTCTCAAATAGAACGTAAATATTTTAATTTGCGAATAGGCAAGAATATGAAAAATTGAAAATCGACAGAAAATGTCAATTGAGAAATAGGAAAAGTTAAGGGAAAATGCTCGCGTGAAAAATTTGGACAAAAATCAAGTTAAAAAACAACGAAAAAATTATAGACACATGAAGGGAGAACAAATTGATTTTAGAGGGGGCTTTCCGGATATCGCGAAGTGAGGGAGGTGGGTTGTTGAATAAAGCGAAAGGGGGCGCGGCTCTCTAGTTTAAACTTGTTGCAAATTTTATATATTATCAGATTTTTTTTTTCATTTCGTTCTTGTGTGGGGCTCGGTAGCGTAGTTGTAGCATACTCACCGCTAAACCCGAAGTTCGGTGGTTCGCCTGCGGCACAAATACATTTGTTACGTAGAATATAAGTGTTACGTATAAATTAAATACGCCGCCGTTTGAACTCCGCTATAAATTGTAGGTTCCCACTTCGCTATAATTATATTTTATTTATTATTTATTTGCATCTTTGCCCACCGTGCGCTTTAAGCGCTGTGACGTAGAAAGCTCTGCTTAAAAGTTGGTTTGAATACACGTGTTTGATCACTCAATGCCACGCAGACTTAAATGCCTCAATGAATTGTGACAATAAGAACCGCAAGACGGGAGAGCGAGAGAGCTTATTTGTTGTGAGCGGCAAAAAGCGTTGACAAAGGGCGGTAGAGCGGGTTTATTGTTAGCTTTTATGCGCGTTGCGTCTGACCAATGCGATTTAATTAAAACGAAAATAATAATAAAACATACAAAACGGTAAATTTTGCCGACAACCAGGCGCGCATATAAATTGCACGCAATCAATTTGCAACAATAACAACCACAACAACAACAACAGCAGCAATAAAAACAAAAACAACAAAATGACCGCAAATATTGAACAAGAATCCAAGTGCTGACGGTCAGTGCAAAGTAAAATGTTCAATAGCCCCACAACAACAAGAGCTCTTAATTTATGCGAGAGTGTGAGAAACGAGCAGCGCTCAAAACAAAAATTCTCATTATTTGAGTGTGAGTAATTGTGGTAAACTGGTAACTGTGAAGCTCAAGCTGCTCAATATTTTTATTTTGGTTTTTGTTCATAACAAACCGTTAAGAGCCACATAAAAAGTGCGTTAAGTGAATAATATTATATTACGCGCCATGAGAGCGTTAAAATCAGCGAATCAGTGTGTGTGTGTGCGTGTGTGCGTGAGAGTGACTGCAAAAGAGATTTACAACATTTGAGTAAATAAACGAAAAACAACAATTTAAGAGATGAAACTAAGTGGCGCTTAAAAGCTTGGCTTATTAATAAAACAACATACTTAAAATGCTGCAGTGGAGCAAATGTTATGATATGTTCTTCAGACTACACAGATTCTTGGAAAAGTAAAAACAATTAAAAAATCAATTTATTCCCCTTGCCTATGGTCTTCGGCTCCAAAAGCGAAACATGCAGATGACACTATCAATAGCTGTTCGAAGTAAATATATATATAGGTACGATGTCTTTAATCAAAAGAGATTTTTCTATGTAAATAGCGTCTAATTATTTGCTAACTATATCAGTGCTAGGCAAATGCGCCAGTGCTGCAGGGATGGCTTCAAATCAACGAGTGTACGGTTTGGAGGCATGTACGCTACCACAAATATGTGAAATATAAATTATTGTTTTAGCATTTTTTAGTTATAGAAAAAACAATTTAGTTAATTTGTATTTCATCAAATTTACTGTGTTGTTTTAGTGTTTTGAAAATTTTGGGTATTTAACAAAACATTGGCTTGCTTTTGCTGCCAATAACATACCATTTACATTCTCAGTTTGAATCACACTGCAATTAACACAAACATCAACAATTTTTTTTCACTTAAAAGTTGGAAACATTAGTTATAACTCGTTAACTCTTGTGCTTACAATAAGCACAATTTAATAGTAAAACGGCTGAATAGTTATTGCAAATAAACTTAAAAATTAATGCACAAAGCTCTACTTAAAGGCAGTTTTCCTTAATAATACTTTAAAACGTTTAAAGTATTTGTACAATGAATTTATTACTTTAATAAAAAAAATTTCTATGGAAATGAAATTCTCAAAACTGCACCGCCTCCATGCGAAAATTGTGCATTTTATTGTTCACGAATACTTCAGCATTTGACAGATGTCATAATAGTTAATGGTCAGTGTCAGTTTTTTTTTTGTTGAGTAAATGTCACCGTGTACGAAAATGACAGCTATCTTGTCAAAACTTTCAAGATAGCTTGATATGCTTTTGAGTTAATGAAAACATTTCTTTGTAGGCTGCTTGCTATAAGTATCCGTGCTGTCTTAGCTGTGGCATTTATTGTGTTTAAGATGGGCATTTTTTTTTTTGCCTTTTTGTTATATTACCTTATGTACATTATTTTTTACTACCAATTACAATATTTTGTGACATTAAAAAAACACATTTCTCACAGCATTTTGAAGCACTGTGCGCGCTCTTAAAGGCGCCGGCAAAAGTTTAATTGAAAAGCCAACTTTAATAACCACGTGGCGCATGGTTATTGTTGTAATTTTGGTTGCTTTTGGTTGTTCTTGTTGTTGTTGCTGTGCTCGAGTTTTGTATTTGTTTTTGCTTTTGTGCGTATTGGTCTCTGCCTTTGCGTCTCCGTCGCCGGGTGAGCATGGCGCAATGTTTTGAATTGACTGAGCACTTCTACTTTTGTTTGATGCTGAGGGCGACGCGCTGAATGAGTGTTGTTTTTGTTGTTTTATGCTTGTTTTTGTTTTTGTTAGCAGAGGCTTGAACACTTGTTGTAGTTGCAAGTGCTGCTGCTGTTGTTGTTGTTGTTGCCTCTTGGCAAGCAGCGAAGCGTCAAACAGATGATGAAAAATGAACGCAACTTCTGCCACTTAAGAATAAGAGGACGAGCCTCCAGCTGACAGATTTCTTTTTTCGTTTTCATTTTCCTTTTTTTTTTTTTTTGATGTATTGGCAGGCGAAGCAGCGCTGCATGGGCAAGGATATAGCAGCAAGTGCGTTTATGTGTGTGTGTGCGCGTATCTGTGCGTGAAAGGTGAGAGTTGTGAGAATTTAACATTGACAGTTCAGCCGAAAAAATATATTCAATTTAGACTTTCGAAACGCTTGGCATTTGTAGTTTTTTCATTTCTCTTCATGTAACTGATACTCATTTGGATTTTTTTCTATTGTGGCACAAATTTGTGTTTATTATTTTTTTTTTGAAGAGAACCCCCCTTTTTGAAAGTGTTCAAAGTTGATTAAATTCAAGATTTTTCTGTTTAAGCAAAAGAACTTGAATGTAATGCTATTTTAATTGGCAGTTGACAAATTCATTTAAATATTTTTGAAAACGTTGTGTACATACACTACAGTAAATACACACAAACAGACAACTGATTTTGTTGGAAATAAATATTATTATTTAGTATAACCATTTTTTTTTCTTTTTATATTTGATGTAAACTTTTTGTATTCACTATTTATTTTTTGTTTTGCAATGAAAAGTTAAATTTATAAAAAAGTAAACAATCAATAAAAAAAGTAGCTAAAAAATTTTCATTCATTATCTCTTAGATGTCTTCGATATTTGATTATTACTTTGATGTAAGTAATTTCAACGGATGTTCATTATTTGCTCTTACACTGACGAGCGTTAGCTGGGCATAATTCAGATATATATAATTAAGATATATAAAGTAAATCATGAATTAATTACATAAAAAAAATTGAACAAATAATAAAATATAATTTTATGAATAGTTTATTTAATAGAAAGTTAGAACAACATGAAATCTGCAACCATAACTTATTTTTAAGCATCAGAAATGAAAAGATTTTTTTTTCCAATTGATAGCGTTATTTATCTGTATTTCGCGTTGTATAAGTCCGATTGCGTTCCGAAAGACGGCGCTGAAAGATGAAATTTCGCACTTTTTTGATACTGTTACATCAATTTCGTCGATTCCGTTCCGGTATTTTCGATGTCAAAGATGTACCAATTGCCAATTGTCGAAAATATATATTTTTCTGCCCTTAAGAGACTAGATACAAATTCAAATGTGCGCTCTGTCTTGTTATAATCAGAAGGCTATTCTTTATGAAAAATGAAGCAATATGATTGTGATATTCATTATTTTGAGTCTGTTCCCCAAATAAGACAATCTTGTTCACTAATACGGTCAAAGTGCATTACGTTGCGCAGCGTTGGTCACCAATTTATTCTTTACGACGCGAAATGTTCTACGGATACAAAGTTTCCAAAAAGTGTCGTATTGGTTGACAACTGCCAAAGTAATTCGAATGTTTACATACGGGCGGTATAGATTTACCAATATGTTTATAATTTTCCAGTACTTCAGGTAGATCAAATATAAATATGCAAGGCCATTTAATTTTGTACATTTCAATTAAAAATGTTAACAATCTTACAAGATATTAAGCGCTATCTTTTTGTACTTATTTTTTAAATAAACAAATAGCTGAGCATATTGTATTGCTTTGCAAACAGCAGCATAATATGATTGCTTTGAAACCAATAAATTCATTCAATAAAAATATAATAAAAGCAACTCATACTCATTGCCTTAAAGAGAGTATTTACACTTAATTTTGTTTATAACCCAAGCGTGTTTCTTTTTGCCAACAACAAATAAACAAAACAATCAAGGCAGTTGCTGTTTGCGAGCATCTACTGTAATAGCATAAAAATATTGTATGATTGTCTTATATGCTATGCGTGTTTATTTATGTCTATTTCAACGCAACAACGAAAATAAATTAAACAAAATGTTTAGTTCAAGGTTAAACTATTCACGTAGTATATAAAAAAAATATATATAAAGATTTTACTGACTGGACATGCAATGCGTCTGTGTGTGTCTCATGTCTATCCCGCCATAGAGTCACATGCAAAATTTTAATTGCTTCTTAAAGTTTTACACAAAGATATAAACAAATAAAAATTGCTTTATTGCTTTTTATATACATATTGATTTCAATATCTATCTGCATATTTGTAGACTGATAAGACACAAAACATAAGCAAATAAGTAAAATGAATGGCGAACCAAAGTGAAAAATAAAAAAACTAATTCAATTAACACCAAAGCCATAAAAAAATGGCCAAACCATTTGCCTATTAAAATTGAGTGAATATTAAATATTTAAGCAAATAAAAGTTTAATCAAATTTGCGTGTTAACAAAAAATATAAAGCTGCAAAGCTCCCCTCATGCTGTTGGCCATGTTGCTGTGCGTGTGGCCCATAGTAAGTGTGAGTATCTGTGTGATTATGTGTGTGTGTGTGTCTGTGCGTGTTGTCATTTTTTGTAGCTTCATTTTGACGCACTTCCTGCTGCAGTCCAAAAGTAAAAGCAGCAACCAAAAGAGAGTGAAAAAATTAAGGAGAGCAAAGGGCACGCACGTTTTAGTCACTAACAAAAATTTCTGAAGTTTATAAATGATCGGTATGTGCTTGGTTCGTACAGTTGGGGGAGGTGTAGTAGCTTTGGGGGTGGCTAGGCGGCAAATGTCATAGTATGTGCGCGCCGTGCTGTGTTTGATGGAGGTTTTTTTTTTCGTCAGTATCGTCGTCACGTGCTTGCTTGGTCGGGCATTACGGCCCTGAAACTATGCGGCAATGTTTACCTGATATTATCTTCTACATAGTAAGTACATATATTTCATATATAAACATTATATGCTGATATATTAGTTTATTTTTGTTTAAAAGTGGAGTTGCTTGCAAGACGCTTGTCAAGACTTGCTTTTTAAGGCAAGATGGGAAAGCAAATAGACTCTGAAGTTATGATAAGATCGCGTCGTTAATCAAGATTTGGTATGCCAAGTGGCACTCAAATATTTGGATTATTTGAGTAAATATAGAATGAAAGAATTTAAGATTTTTATATCTTTTAATTTTGTAAATGAAAGATTTATAAATACCCTTAATTTTTATTTTTTTTGGGCTTGAGACATTCAAAAATTATTTTTAGGCTTCAAAATACACACTCAGTTACATTGTTCCATCGGAAATTATTGACTAATCATGTCAGCACTTTACGATATTTTATTTTGGAAATGCCTGCAAAATACAATACGTTTAAACGTTGATTTAAAAGGAAGTAGATGGGAACATTTTATCTAAAATACATAGACATAATGTTCAGGTTCACTTAGGCATTTCAACCTTTATTTGCTGCAAAGTTGATGAAAAAGAGTAATAGTAACGACCACTGTCAGTACGGCAATGTTAAATTTGTAAAAATATAAACTTATTTTTAATAGAACACCTTATGAATTTGTCGTTAGAACTGCGATTTGTTTAGATAACAAATAAAGTAATAATAGTTAATAAAAATGTAAACAAATAAAGGCTGCCCTCCTATTCCGAGCCAATTTAGGGCCCCAAAGGCAATAAAGCACCATATAGATCTTGCCTTGAAAAGCTGTTAAAATTTGTTACCATTTTCCGCTTGGTCATAGTTGCCCCGTGACGTTTACATTAAAGTGCTAAAAGGTAGAAAAAAATAAGAAATGAAAATGCTTCTAGTAGTTTAGTGTTATTAATTCATTTGCATAACGTTAATGAATTGTTGCCACAAGCGGACATGGCAGACAGTCAAATGAAACGTATCCAAGAGATACAAAGTTGCAGAGTGACTAAATGCATTGTTGCTCTTCATTTAATGGTTCGAATTCGTTTGCATTAAACTTTTGCTGAGTACGAAAATCTCTAGACCCTTAAAACGAACAACGACTAAGTTGCGTCGCAACCCCACTGTATTTCTAACATCATGAGGCTAACATAGTGCTCCACACTTACTAATTCCGTCATTCATTTGTACGTTAATTTGTTCAAGTTGGCAGCTCCTTTACAGCTCTGCCCCCTTTTTTGTCATGGTCTTGTTGTTGTCCCATCCGTTGATATTGTTGTTGCTTTTAGTTATATACGTGTGAGATTTCAAATAGAGAAAAATGTAGTTCAGATAGATCTTTTTTTTTTCGTTACTATATACAAGCTGATAATGATTGTGAATGTTAAGAGGGTAAGCGGAGCAAGGTAAATACACTTTTTAATCTACAGCAAAGTCAACAAAAATGCGAGAGGCAAATAGAACTATAAAAAATAAATGTAATACACATAGGTATCTCTAGGAATACATACAAAGAGTGTACAGCCAACAGTGACGTTGACGTTGACGATTTTGTGTCAAGATGTTGGGCATATTAAGGTCATTTGGAAACCAGGAAAGTAGTTAAAGATTTGTGCGGTTCAATGGAGTTCATTTAAAGAATATGCTCTCAAGGAGAAATACAATTTTTAGTAAACTTAAATATGTTGAACTAAGAGTGATACTGCTAGAGTAGTTTTTCGTTTTCGATTGATCATAATTCGTTAAAAATACAACTTAATTTTCTGAAAGAAAGAAAAAAGGAAGAATTCTCTTTTTTGTGAACAATTCAATTCAATTTTTTGAATTAACTTCAAATATAAACAAGAGCGCAAATTTTTTCATAGCTAAAACTTGTAATTCACAATTGGTTCAGGTTGCGATTGCAATATGTTGCTAATTATTTTTCGTTGAATAAGGTGTATTAAAACATTGAGTATTTGGTTATAGTTGGATGCCACTGAAATTTTTATAATTTGACTTGGAGAACCCAAACGAAATAACAAAAGTTTGAGTAAATGCTGTGAAAATATAAGCTATAAGTGTAGGAGTATTTATTATTTTATATACGATTTTCATCTGCTATGTCGCCGCTTGAACTATGTTGCTTAGGTCTGTACTTGAAAAAGTAAGAATTTTGAAAACCCATTTTCTTCTTAGTTGCTGCGACAATTTTTAAATGCCAAAACAGAAACAAACGCACATACTTTTATATACAATGTCTATCTATATATATATGTATTTGTGTTCTTGTCAAGCGATATTTATATGCTTTTTGCCCAATTCCTTGACAACTGACAATCTGACGCGCAACAAGATTGTTGGAGCGAACCAACGGATTGCCGCTGATGATGATGATGATAATGTTTTTGTGGATAATAATCTTGTTGCTAATGATAATGTTGATGTTGATGCTTCATCCCACAATGCTCAAATATTTTTCTATTTAATTTTCTTAAAAAACAGAAAGAAAAGTTAAATATATTATGCTGCTACCCACACAAAGCTAAACAGCTCTACCATTTGGCTTTGGCTTTGTATATTATATCTTTTGTGTTGCATTAGCCAGAGACACCCAGATCCCCTACAACCCCGAGTGTCTGCAATGTGTTGGCCCATGTTGGCTTTTCCATAACCCAAATGGCCGAACTCTTCGGGGCTCATTTATAATTTATTGCGCTTGAACACGTTTATTTGTGCGATCAGCTCATTTCCGTCGTTTCTATTGAGTTTTCCGAAAAAAGAATTTTCATATATAGATAGTACTACACTACGAGAGTGCCCAAAAGTCGAACACTTCCCCGTAGTTGTTTGTTCTTATTGTGGCGGCATTCTTCTTCCATTGAGAAATGTCACATGATGACAAGCGACAGAAATTTTTCCTTTTTCTTTTTAATTTTTTTTTTTTGCTCTGTCTTGGTAGTGTGCATATTTTTGGGCTGTTATTAGTAGTGGGCCAGATGAGTCATACGAGCACTAGAAATTGTCGAAATAATATATAGTACTATATCAATAGATAATTTTGTAGTTTTTTTATATTTTTGTCGTTCATTTGTTTGCTTAATTGAAGGTTTTGATGTTGAAGGGTTAATGCAATTTGACAGAGAGACAAGAAACAAAATAAGCATTGAAGGGTTGCTAAGCCTAGGGGTTTAGCGAAGGTATCTGAAATTAAGTAAATAAAAACTGCAACTTTATTTTAAAAACTTTTTAAGCATAAAAAACAATACATTTAATTTCAGGCTTAGTGTCTGATCTACTCAAATGTTAGAACGCATTTTTAATAAAATATATACTTCTATCTTAAGGCGGTTCCAGGTAACCACAGAAATGAATGCCTGCCTGAGATAGATAAAACTAGTTTCATACAGAATCCTTTTTCGTAGTTAATTTATTCCTATACTCTTTATGATTCTAATTTTCAAATTCAAGAACAAATATATTGAATGTTTTGATTTTTTTTTACATCGTAATACAGCTTTAATTGTCAAGAAAATTGAAGAATCCTGATAAGCAATTTAGAGTATTGTCCCCTAAATATTATTATTATTTTTTAAATATCGTTCGGCTTTTATATTGTTGATTCTACACTAAGTTATATAAAAAGAGTTATTTTTAAGTTCTATCGCTTTCGCATAGTTATAAATTAATTATTGCCAAATATGGACTTTGCTCACGAGCGACTTAAAAAATGTGTTTTTATTATTTTAACAAAAAACAAAGTTTCACTGGAAACTGATTGCATATAAATGTTAATATATTTATCATTCGCATTGGCTTGAAAATTAATCAACTTAGCAATTTATGACTTAACAAGTTCGAGCAAAATTTGCAATAAATTCACAAATCAGTTACATCAGCAGCTGATATAACTGACTTGGTAACTACAGCTGCTACTGAAGTTTTATTTGAAGTAATTTCGCAAAAATTAATAACACTTGCAAATAACACAAACTAGTAAATCACATAAACGCTAGCACCAATATTTGTTGCAGTGTATCTATCTATATACGTTTCTTAAAGACAAATATACCGTTCGTGTTGTACGTTTGTATTTATTTATTTATACAAATTACAGTGAAATGCAAACAGCAAAAAAAAAATGTTCACACACACACACAAAACAACAAATTTTAGCTATAGACAGTATGAATGTACATCTAACAAAACGACTCACGTGAGTGCTGCTGCTGCGCAGCTGACGTTCACGTCGATGTCGACGCATTCAAATACAAATATTAGAAATAATAACATCAGCGAAAAAAAAAACACAAAAATACAAAATAAATTAAAAACCTAAAAACATTGAAATAAACGATCAACAGCCTGCCGCAGTGCCTTAGATACAAGCAATGCTTCAGATACTCGCGCACACACACACACACACACACACACACACACACACACACACACACACGAACGTCAACGTTGTTGTCGCATTGACGTAATATCATGCCGCGTGCATGTGTGTGTAGTAAATTAAAACTAATACAAAAATAAAAAGATTAAAGAGAGCAGCACACAGATCGCCGGCTGCTCAATTTGAGCATCAAAGCGCCAAGCAACATAAAAATAAAATATTAAATTGAACTTTGAGCGCAATGGAAAATGCCAAGATGCCAAGTGTGTGCGTGTGTGTGTGAGTCAGTCAAGAACTCTATTAATTCTAATAGAGAGCGCACTAGAAGCTAGTTTCGAGAGACAGAGAGAGAGAGAGAGAGAGAGAGTGAGAGAGCAAGCTTGCAAGCTAAGCTTAAATTGCGCGCGCGCGACTTAAAAATATGCCAAAAATATAGCAACACACACACTCACAGACAACAATAAAAGCGCCGAAGAGCGAGTAACACAGAAGGAGCGGGAGCGGGAGCGGCAGAGAACGCGTCTGTTTAGCATGTGATTGTATCTTGTAGCTGTTTTGTGCGAGCGTGTATCTGTGTGCGCATGTATCTCTGTGTCTCTCCGTCTGCCCTTATGCTTTTGACGCTCTTTGCGTCCCATGTTGCGCGTGTATGAGTGAGCGCGCGCAAGCATTGCGCTGAGTGAGCGCGTTTTGTACACTTTGCTTTTTTAGTTTTTAGCTGTGCCACAGAAAACGAAACGAGCGCGTGTCAGTCAGTCCGGAATTTCGAACGTTAGAGACAAATTACAATTTAAATAAATTCGTAAAAAAAAATTATAGGAAAATTTGTAAAAAGTTTTGCATGGCTACAATTTTTTTTTTGCCAAAAATATATAATTAGCATTTTTGCTGTGAACGTTGACTGAACTTTTAAGTTGGGTGCCAAGCACGTGTGCGGCGCGTCGCAAAACAAAAAAAAAACAAAAAAAAAAAAAAAAACACTATAAAAGCAAAAAAAGCATAAACTGGCGGTTTGACAACGGCTACAACGACGGACGTACGGACGACGACAACAGTGCTTGTCTCTACGCGCGCGTTTGTATGTGTTCATGTATCCATGTGAGTTTATTTTTGACATGTATTAGTGCGCTGGTACATAGTGCAAAAAGCAGCTATAAAACGGCATAAAACAAACAGCGACAAAAAAAAAAAAATAAAAAAATTAAACACACAAATCAGCTGACTCGTGCGCAAGGCAAACAAAAAAGCTCTCGCTCTCGCGTGCGCGCTCTTTTTGAAACAACCAAAGTGCAGCCAAGTGCAACGTGTGCAACATAACGGAAGCAAGCACGCCGCGCTCAGCGTGTAGAGTTTCAACTTCCGCATCCTACACGTTGCTCCTTTCGAACTTCGAAAGCGTCATCCGTATTCGTATTAGTGCATGTCACATGCGCAAATGCTCTGTCGGCAGCGACACCCACAACGCAGCGTTAAAGACGAAGACAGGCAGCAGCAACGACGACGAACAGTCGTCAAGTAGCAGCAGCAGCAGTAGCAAGCAGCAAACTATACAACAGCAGCGCAGCTAGTTCGCCGAGCGAGTCACACGTCGAGCGTCTTTGAGCGTAAAAGCACAGCAGCAGCGCAACAGCGGCAGCAGCAGTAGCAGCTGAACAATTAAACAAATTAATATTATTTTAAATAATAATTGTCTATCAAATAATTAATAAAATTAAAAGTTTCTAAAACTACAAGCACACAGCCACAGACACACACACACACACATACAGCTCTAACGTGCGCGCCATTTGTAAAAAGCAAAAAAAAAAGTTGTGCCCAATTATTTTGCAAAAAAAGAAATATATATATATTCATATAGATATATATATATATATATATATAGCAAAGAAAAACTTGCGCCTGCATTAGTATGTGTTGGGCTGCGCGTGTATAAGTGTGTGCCAGCCAGCTAGCGCCTGTGTTAGTGTATTGGTGCGCTGTCAACATTTTTCATCGATTTTCCTCGTGCGCTGTGCTTTGTTATTCGCAACATCGTCTACGTCTTCGTCTCTTCTTCGTCGTCGTCGTCGTTGTTGTCGCGTTAACGCTCGGCGCTCCTGTCGTGTTTGGCGGCCGTATATCCTCACTCTCAACCCAGCTCACTCACTCTCGCTCTCTCTCCCTATCGTTCTGCTACAAACTAAACTCACCTACACAAAAAGAAAAACTATCTCACTCTACGCTGCCCACAAGGAACAATTAAATCTTGCGTTCTCTATCGCACGCCGGCGCTATTTGTTTTGTGAATAATATTAAAAAATAAATTGTTATTAATTTTTTAAAATAAACTGTTAAACTGCTAAACTAACTATTCAAATGCCATATTAGTGCTTTATAAATGTACAATAATTAATTTAAATTAATTGCAAACGTTAAATTTCGTGCTGCCACAAAAATTCTAACATTTTTAGCCAAACTGTCTACGTTGTGTTGTAAAAACAAATACAAAAATCTATAAAAATAGCGCAATTAGCGTATAAAATAAAACTATATAAAAAAAGCAAAAACAAACGTAAAGCTACTAAAAATAAATCTACAAAAATTTAGCAAAAAATTTGAAAGAAATAAAACTAAGGCAAAACATTTTGTTAAAGTGTTTCACACATATATTTGTTATTGGTTCATATTGTAGTTGCTGTTAACAAAAAATAAATTACTATTAAATAAATAAATTAATAAAAAAGCAAGCAGCAGAAATTGTTGAATGAATTCGCGGTGCCTTTATTTATAGCTAAACAGAGCAAAGCATAAATACATACATACCTTAATATATACATATATATTATATATATATATACATATATACATATACATAGAGCATATATCTATACATATAAAAGATAAAAAATTAAATACAAATATTCAAATTTAAAGCCAGCAGCAAGGAATAAGCTGTCGTCGTAAAGCCCATAAGCAACGTGCAATATTAAACTTATTAATAAATTAATATAGATTAATTTCAATTGTGATTCGGGGCGCCTCAAACAAAAAAAAAAAAATAAAATACCTAGCTAACTGCAACCAAAAGCAAATACAAACTTAACTTACGCAAATAAATCAAAAATAAATAAAAACAAATAGCATTAAAGTTGTTGATACATTTTTTCTTGTTGTTATCTTAACTGCAATCCTTGTGAATATCAAACGTCTAAACCGAAAGCAATATTGAAAAAATACAATAAAAACGCGTTAAGACAAACGAGTCGAGTGCATCTCAGTTAAACTAAATAAATTGTTTTTTTTCGTGTATAATCACAAAATTGCAAAAATTTTTATGAAAAAATGAGCGACAGGGAGCGATCGTCCCCAACACTGATCGAAACTGGTTTAAAAAATTTAATTGGCGGCCGGGATGGAAATTATCCACTTATAAGCGGCATAAATGGTGAGTTTGTATTTTGAAAATGAATGTGGAAAAGTTTTACGAAAACCAAGAACAAAAGGAATAGAAAATTTACGTAGCTATTTTTCAGTCGTTAAATTAAGCTCAGTATCTGAAATGCGTGGGCCAATGAATTTAGTTGCAGTTCGGCTTGTAGGTTTTGTCATAAGTTATCTCTAGTACACAGACACTTGTTATGGGAACTGAGCTAGTTATTGCTCATTTTACATCTCAGAAGCTTTTGAAATTTAACAAAAGTGCAAATAGTTAGGCAAAGTTCTCTCATTATTGACAATACATTTTATTTATATTTAAGATAAATAAAATCGAGTTAGTCACTAACGGCTAATATCTAAAACGCTAACATCAGACCGTCTGCCCTAGTAACAATAATCGTGTTCGATTAAATTTCAATAGAAATTTTATACAGGTTGTGGCGCTTCAGTTTACTGTCTGCACAACTTTTATCTACGAATTTGATCAAACATCAACATTGTGATGATCGACTACTCAAGTATACAAGAAATTTCCTGATAAAGCTTCGCAGATTTAAAGTATGCGTCAAATTTTTATAAACATTCCTATGTTTGTTTAAGCCAAAATCAGCTAACTTATCAGCTGTATCTGCACAATCATCTCGCTTAGCTTTTGCACTTTCCGCTCCAATTTCCGCACACAGCTGGAATGATACACTGTAAACGCCTATATACAAAAAATATTATATTTCACATTTCTATTGAAAATAACTTGATGTTCAGGTCACGAACACATGCGGCCGTCCCTTAAAATGTTTTTCTCTTTTAAATTTTATTTATGTACATGCATATAAATGGCATATCCAAATTAATGGCAAAATAATTTATAAAAACTCTGCCGGAATCAGAGTTCTCTGCACTCTTGTTACATTTGTGTGTGTGTGTGCTTCTTTTTGGCACATAAATCATTGTCCTTGTGTGCGTGAGCTCTCAAAAAATAAAAATCCTTTTTAATGGCCGCACAAATTCAAATTATGTTTAAATATTAGCGACGGTGAAATGTAGTTTGGCTTAAAGTGTATTTTGCATAAAATTTGAGCTAACCTTGTGGTCACTTAAAAGCGACTGATTTGAGCGATTACGAATAGTCGAAGTGGGTGCAAAGTATGCGTTGATTGGCATTAATTTATAAATTCAATAAATGATTAAGTTGATAAGCGTATGATGGATGCCGTTGGCGCTTAAATTCTAAAATATTAACGGAAATTGAATTAACACAAAAAGCATTAACAGAAGTTGGCCTAGAGAATTGAATTAACAGAAAAATCATTAACAGAAACTTGCACAAAGCTTGTAATAATTTAATTTTAATTTTATATAATGTTTAAAAAATCTTTTAAGCGCCCAAAGTTCAAACTAAAAAATGCATTTTAATTTGTCTGCATAAAATTTTGTGTAAGCCCAATGAAATTAACTGAAAGCCTCTGATTTTGGTTAAAGTTTATAAGCATTTGGTTTTGCAATTCAAACGTAAGTTTATTTTCTTGTAATATTTTACAAAAATAATGGTTTCAGTTGACTGCATCATAAGCATATTGTTGTTGAACAAGCGTGAATTAAAGCTAAAACAAATTAAGCATTTACTCTGCTTAAGGTTAAACGAAGTAACAGGAAAAACACTTGCCTCTTTTTTAAAACAAAATATTTGTAACTATTCCAAAGTTGTAGTTTTACTTTAACACAACTTCAAAGAAATCAAGTAAAATTTAAAGCAAAACTATGTTCATGCTGAACTGCGCCAAAAAGTTAGCTCAGTTATTGGTAACGCCGCAAATTGCTGCTGTCCAAGTTTTTGGCTACAAATAGTTGAACACAATGGCATTGACTTGTTGTTTAAAGACGCCAAAAAGTATGCAGCATTTTGCTATAGTCTATAAAAAATCCCTTTAGTCCATAACTGCAAATTGATTTCATTGAAACTACGACCTTCGGCATATTATTTTGCAACATTTTCCAAGCAATTACACATCAATTTGTGTTCGTTCCATTTTCTCGGTTAACTCAATTCACTCGCACTTATTTGCATTAGAATAGTATGAAATGGCATAAAATGTCAGCATATGGCTTCGAAAGCAACAGTTCTGAAAAAACACAGAAGAAATTGGAAAGCAGAAAATATAAAAATGATTTCAAATCGCAAGGGAAAAACTATTTCTTTCACGTAGAGCAAAACTGCCAAATTGAGCTGCCATGACATTTGCGGTATGTACTATATGCGTGTGTGTATTTTTCGAGTACATAAGTATGTATATAAGTATATATTTGAGTCTAACGTAACGTAAAGAAATCGATAGCATAAAAGCAAAAGGCAGAGAAAATGCTATTAAAAAGTGTCATAATCGGTCAGCATAAGTAAAAAGTGGGCAATGGTATAGCAGCGCACAGGGGCGGACAGGCAGCAGAATGCTTAAAGTGCATTAAGTTTACATATGGCTATAAATCAATAGCCGGAAATCGTGTAAAAAATTGAACACATTACGTTTTCCAGCTAACGGCAAAACTATATATATTTCGTAAAACCTTCAACTTTTTGTAGCATAATTTCTTGAGATACAGCGCGCGCTGCGCTGCGTATGTAAGATGTCTTATCGTTGCGCATACGCCGCGTGTACACGGGCAACAAGCAATCAAATGCCGCATTAAATAAACGAGAGAATAAATAACAAAAAAAAAAAAACAGAAAACGTTTCAACGTTAGTCAAACATGGCCAAATACATGTCGCAGCAATTTGATAAGCCGCAAACTACACCACTTGATACCAGATAATGCGCTCGCTTGTATTAATATAGTAGCTGCAATAGCTGGCGACTACACATACTATATATCGGAGATAAGATTTCCGTCTTATGCTGGGTTTACACTGCGTCACAGACTGCTACACAATTAGCTGTGACAATATTAGTTACTGCTTTTGAATAATTTTTGTAAAACATCTTTAGAAATGTACTTAAAAATCCTTTAGATTTTAGCCACGTGTAGTGTGTACGCTGTCTAAACTTAGCATCATCTTGCAAACAGTTAAAGAGCTGCTTTTTCCAAACTGCTTTTATTTTTCTGACATTTTGACAAATCTTTAGCCCTTTTAAAATTTATGTGCGACAATTAATCAAACAAAAAGCAGAAGTTTTGTGCTAACCAAAAACAGCTGCCAAATATTTGTTGTTTCAAACAAAAATCGCGTACATTCGATGCAATTTTAATTAAAATGAAAAATAATTTAATTTAATGCCTTTTGTCGCATTTTTTTTTTGTTTTTTTGGTTACAAGCAATTTAGCAGTATTCCTACATGCTCAGTCATAAGTTTGTAATAATAAAAAAACTATAGTATTCATTTAAAAATTCAATTTTGTGCAATTAACAAACGCTTGGTTTCATGTGGGCCTCTTCGACATGCTAGCTCATGTCGGCCTCTTTGCTGGCTGTTGCGGGGAGGGGTAGCGGGGGTTGGAGTAACTTCATGTTGATGTGCAATTATACTCGATTTGCATGTCAACGTTTTGTAGCAACTACAATGGGCACAAGTTGCTTAAACCAGCCGTGTTGTCCGGCCCCTTTCTCGGCGGCCCCCCAACTACAGTACAATGTACTCAGTTCTATGTCTGAGTCGCAGCTGGCACAACGAAATCGAACAACTACAAACATAAATTGTGAGGAAATTCAACAAAAACAAGTTAGTAGATACATTTTTTGGAAGATAAGTTATTCTTATGCTCTATCTTTGTTATTCTAGTAAAAGTTTTAGGTCCTTTTGGTGCTTTTTGAATATCCAATGAATACAAAGCAAATAACCGTCATTCGTGATCACTTTTTTTTTAGCTTTGTATGACTTCTCTGCCTATAGGACCCTAGGCAAATTATAATTTGATACAAAAATGAAACAAAAGTAGTAGTCATTCTAAACGACTTAGTATGAAAAACTTCATCTGTCTTCAATTTTTTTCAACTTTTACTAATAATAGCTTCTTATTTTGCTTGAAGCTTTGTAAAATATTTAAAAAAAAGATGGTAACTTCGTACATTTTTTTATAAGATTCAGCAACGTGTAATAAAAATTCCCTTGTTTAATTCTTCAGGAACTTCAGAGCTCTATATCATTTCATATTCTTCGATTTCTACTCAAAGAATTTAAAATTTTTTACGTCACAGCAAGCAAAATTTAGTACAGAGAGTCTCAGTGTACTTGTTTTATACAGAGTCCTTCGACTTTATTTAAACTTATTATTGGAAATGTTTTTAATAAATGAAACATATTTACCATACTTATTTGTAATTAAGCTTCCCTTTTGTAGGGTATATAAGCATTTCAAAATGCAATTTGCGCGTGCTTAAAAATTTTATGACAACTTCATAAATAAATAAATAAAAAACAAATTGCCGACATTGATTACAATGCGATTTCATTTTGAGTGCCAATTTACTTGCATAATAGACTAAAAATTGTTTTTTTTTTTTATTTTTGATTTACTGTTGATAACAAATTGTTTGCTAATTCGTATATAATAAATTATTTTTCGTGCATAATAAATTATTTTTGTAAATTTTAAATTATATTTATTTAATAAATAATAAAAAAAATTGCGTGCCATTTTGTGTGACATAATCATAATTTAATGACTGCACTTGCGCTTGCTTGTACCTTGTTCAGAATAAGTATGGCGTTTAGTCGGAATTGTATTGTACAGACGCATATCTTTATGAAGAATATAAGTAATTATATAATTATATATATAGTATGTGTATGTATTTGTTAATAAGTTTCGCAACGGGTTGCATTGATCTGATATAACAGTTTAGAGATAAGCAATTGCAAATGTCGGACTTGAGCTTCGTGTTTTGCGAATTGTTGTTGCTTTTAAGTGGAACGGAATGTTAGTTTCCGATAAGATATAATACGCAAATAAGAAGCGGCATTATAGTTAAGAAAGTGTGTGTTCTTTTGGTAGAGTTCTTGAATTTAAAGTCCAAACTGAGCAGTGTTGCGATTTAAAGTGCAAAATTTGATTGAACACAGTATAAGTGATTGGATTTTTGGGATTATTTTTTAAAGATAACTTAGAATGTTGCAAAGCAGAAGAATACGGAAATAGTTACTTGCACTTAAGTAAGCATAAAAAACAAAAAGTTTGCTTTGATCACAAAGTAGATACTATTTTAACGTTGACACGCATATAATTCTCTAAAACTTTTCTAGTAAACAATTTTTAGCCTCAAAGTGTTGGTATATCATGATTTCTGTAACTATATTGTTTTTCATATACAATTATTTGGCAGCCTACGCATCCTGTCTTAAAATTGAAGCAGCTTTTTAATCCGTTTCGTCTATCAACGTTGCAGTGATAACAAAATCCACTTAAACAAAGACGATATAAACATATTTTTTGTAGCAAAAAATGGCAAAATTGTGCCAAATGCTGCAAGCATAAAATACTAGGCTTATGTCATGCGTTTTTTTAAAGCAAAGTCCTAAAAAATGAAAAAATTGCGAACTTTTTTTCTCCTTTTTTTATGCAAAACTTGTGGAAACTATTCAAATGCTCGCCGGCCTTATGATTGTTCAAACTTTTGAAGTGATTAGTATTCGATTGTTTAAAAACGTTACCTTTAACTTTGGGTACTTGTGAAATTCTATCGTACCGAACAAATGAGAGCATATAATTCGGCGAAGCATGCTGGTGCTGGATAATTGATAAAATTGAAGTTGGTTTTAATTGGCCTAGAATTTATTGAATTTCATTAATCAGCTTTGTCATAGTTGCTCTGCACAGCTGCAACTATTATTTAACTTTTATCTAATAAACGCATAGCCCGTTTTAAATGGCTGAGAGTCGACTGGCGGGGGGTTTAAGCGAATCAGCTGTCCTGATTTGGCCACAACTTTGCTTATGGCTTTTAAGTTGGCTTACTCCTGCTGCGTTGCAATTAAAAGTTTTAATTGAAAATGTTCAATGTATGAGATTTTATTGCAAAGTATCAAGAGTGGTTAAGTTTTGCTCGTTGCTCATAAATGTATGAAGATGGCCCTGAAAGCCCTATCTATCGATTTGGGTATAAGCAAATACAAAATGGCTAGAATGTGCAGTCTTAAGCACAGAGTTAAGGTGTAAATGGCCTTAGCATAGTTAGTGTCCTGCTGTGGTACTGTTATCGCTGTGGGAAGTCGAAAAAGTTTCAATTAGTTTTAATCTTGTTAAGAATTTTACAAATACTGTGCAAACTTTTGAAAGTATTTGAGTTGGGGTTATATCTGCTTAAAGGCTATTTATATGCCAGAAGTTTATTTAAAGGTGTCAAAGGCTGTCGAGCATAAACGCCGCTTTAAAAAAGTTTTCAATTAAATGTTTTGAATATAATGCAGCCGACACTATATGGCGCTGCTTAAAGAAACATTTTATTGCTTAACAAAAGTTTTATTAGTTTTAATTTCAATCAAGATATTAAAAATGTTTCATAGCAAAAAAGTTAAGAACAAACTCAAACAATCATTAAATCCCAAATCAGTAGCATTAAAGCGCACAAAACTTGAATGAAAATGTAATTAAAATTTCAAAAGAATTACAAACAAAATACAAGAGTTTAATAGTCATAATTTTTTATGAATATTACCCCAAAATTAAGAAAAGAACGCATTGCGTGAACCATAAAAGTGAAGGCAATATGTGTGGACATTGCTGTTTAAAAATGAGGCAAAGATCTAAAAGAGCAATAAGTAAATGTATCTTTTTTTTCAACAGAAGTAGAAATCGTTTTTAATGATTTTTACAAAACAAGCAGATGCTGCTTAAGAGTAAGATATCTATTTCTGAAGACTCTATGCTATAAAATAGTTGAATTTTCGAAATAGAAATATTTCGTAAGGATGATTCAAGCCTTCTGATTTATTTTTGTTCGATTAAATAGAAGAGAAGTCTAGCCACAATAATTAAATTTGTAGATACTAACAATTTAGTTAAATAAGTAATACAAATTTTTATAGAACAATTTTTCATTACCTCCTTTTGTTTCAAGTAAATTAGTTTTCCAACTATACGTGATGCTTACTTTGTCAAAATGAAAAGCAAAATTTTCCAAAAGCAACATACCAAGAAATACTAATATTCCGACCGAGTTTACAAATGTAAAACTTTCAAATGAGCCACCGTCAGATTTGTATTCTTTATTTTTTTTTGGTACGGCAGTGGCAATTTTTAGGCAACTCAAAATAATCCGCTAAGAGTTATACCGCAGCACCTCTGTGCCATTTGGATTTTTTTTATGAACTCTTTTTTGTTGAAAATAAATTTTTAATTGAGTTAAACAAAAGACGACAGCAGCTAAAATTATTGTTACAAAGTGTGAAAAATATTTTCATAATTTCGTCAAACATATACACATATACTTTACCACAGCTCACACACACACACATGCAATGTCTTTTGCATTTTTAGACTTTTGTTGCATGCAAATATTTGTCATGCCAAGCAGCTGATGGCCATTTGTTCTTGGCTCTGTTGTTGTTGCTGCTGCTGTTGCTGTTATTGCGGTCAAACAATTTGTTTGCAGTCTATTTTAAACCATAAAGCCGGCAATATATACTTGCATGTATATGTATAAACCATTGTTATATACTTAAGGCATATAAATAAGACAGCAACCTGCCGACACAAATACCAAAAATTGTTTAATCAATTCAGAGCTCAAACTCTTTAAAAATGGATAAAAAAAGTAACCAAAATTAAACAAAATGCTGAGCTTTTATACAAAGACTATAATGGTTATATACTTACACACACACACACTCACATATATATATGTACATATACTAGAGACTCACCGGCACATATGTACATACAAGGACACGACAACAATGGCGCAAGTCGGCAACTTTACCTGCCAAAGCAAAAAAAAGGATATATACATACAGTAGCAATGCGCCGGCCTAAAAATGCTCTTTAGCAGATATATGTATCATAGAAGATGCAGGTTTTTTATGGTTTAAATTGATTTGGCTTAACAATCTGCACGAAGTGGCTGCAATTATTATATTAAAAGTTTATTTAAAAATCCACAGATTATCATTTGTATAAAGTTAAATTTAGGCATCAAAAATCAAAGCCGCAAGCAGATTCTTCTCATTTGCATTCAAATGCAATAGCATCTTAAGTACTCCTTTTGGTAAAGGGTATACAAAGAGTAAGAAAAAAAAGAATCAAATTAAGGTTAAATGCCACAAAGCGAACGACTGAAGCACACAAACTCACACACACTCACCCACATACATACACACTTACGTATATATTTAAACGTTAAATCCAAACTAAGCCAAACGCATACGTACAAACACACGCAGGCAGGCAGACATACACACACATATATACAAAGGAATAGCTATATAGCATATAGACGGCGCCTGAAAGCAGGCAGCACATTTTGGCATTTTTCAGCTGTTCTTACTTTTTGTATGTAGTTGTAGTTGCTGCACAAGCAGCCGACCCTCCGCAAGCCGTTTGCTGGCTTTGTTGTTACAGCCAGCCGGAATACAGTTGGCAAAATGATGGACAACAACACAAAAGGCGGCAGGAAGTTTGAAACGGTCACGAAAGCAACACTACAAAAATAAAGCACAAGAAATAGCAATAACAAGCAAACAAAATACAAATACAAGTAAACGAATGTATGTATGTAGCAGTAGCTCTGTGAAGTGTAAGTAGTGAGTGAGGCTACTCCGCCCGCAACATTAATAACAAAATCCATAAATGAAATAATGTCTGCTAACATTCATTTGCCGCATGACGTCAGTCTGCGCGCCTCAAAGTATGCAAATAAAAATTACAAATGAAAGAGCCTATAAATGTTGTAGCAAGTTTGTGTACAAGAGCGCAGCGCGCGAGTGGGGTACATGCCACTTGCAAAATGCCTAAAATCGAAATACAATAGAAATACTTTGTTGAACTTTAACCTCCCTATAAACATTGTCGCTATATTGGAAATGGACAAAGAGTAAGCAAAAAAAAAAAAACATACTTAAGACCCCATACGCCCCTAAGACATAGAGACGCAACGGCACACAGACCTACTAAAAGGCCAAAAACGTACACAAACATGTGTTGGTTGTAAACAGGAAGACAACGAGCACAGTAGCACGAAGTAGTGACTGTATGTGTGTAAGGTATGAGCTGTGGGGGGCGGCAGTGAGGAGTAGAGTGTATTTTGAAAAATGTTTTGCGAATTGTAACCCAGTGCCCAAACCCAAAAATAAGCGCGACTAACGCAGATAACTGCCCAACCCGCACGAGCATGTTGCAAATGTCAAAGTGGCAAAACCCGGAAATTCGAAGGACATGTTCGAAAAGCTTTTGTTCGTACCCACACACACACACACACACACACACAGACACGTACATACAAACACCCACACACTTGCATACGCCCACACAGAGCACAGCTCGACAAGTCTACAAAAGCGTTGAGCGTGCGCAATCGCTCACTCTCCACTCTCTCGTAAGCGCTCAGTTACGTTGCTCTCTTGTAACGACTTGCTTTTGTTATTGTTTCATAGCTGTCTTGGCTGCATTTGTTATTATCGTTTGAGCCGGCAGCACGCAAACACACACACATGCATATACGCTCTCCCATACTCACGCATACTTATATGAACATTAAGTAACATTAAATGTCATTCATTGTGTTTGTTTGTGTGCATGTGTGTGAGTCAGTGACGTAGTTGTTCTTATGTTAGTGGGGGAGAGTATTCAATACAATGTATTGCTTACAGCTTTACGTGGCGTATACTTAACTTTTGCGTAAAAACATTAGCAAATCGTAGTTTTGCTTATTTTTAGATGAAAGTACATTTGCTCGGTCATTTTGCTTGTAATTACGAAGTTATTAAGCAGCTACTACAATCAATAAATACTGCATATATTTGCGTGCTATTAAGCTTGGAAAGTTTTGAAACCCTCTCAGCACATAATACACCTTCATAGAGCTCGCATAAGTAAGTGTACCAATTTTATAAAACAGCTTCTGCTTTAGAGCCTGCCCTAAAGAGCATCCCTCGCTCTAGTTGGCGTCGTCCATGTGCGCCACTGATTTGCGTAAATAAGCTAAGCAATCTAAGCCATTTTGGCCTCGCTGTCTAAGCCTTAAATACTCCATTTTAAGCTGTTCGTGTGCACTACATAGCTTATGCTTAAGTTTAAGTTTCGACTTTAGTTTGTTTTAGTTTACTCTGCGATTTGCGCGTGCTTCAATTATTTAATATGAAAAATACACAAAGCGGCAAAGTTGCAGCACATCACGAGCTCAAAAGCATGGCAAATTGCTTGTTCACAATTTGATTAGCAAGTTTTGGTTTTAGTTTTTATTTATGCAATATTAATTTGATGTTTATTTTCGTGAGTATGTTTTTCTTGTGGTGCGAGATGATGAAATTCATCAAGCAAAAGTTGGACTTTATGGCATTAAACTGAAATATTGCTGTCTAATGTTAATTGACATTTGGAATTAGGTTGAGAAATAATGAGATAACCGTGTGGGAATCAAAACAAAAAAAAGGTTGAAATAAGTTGATGAAACAAAGCTTTGCAGATGCTTGGTATCGATTGACCCATTTCATTGGCAAATTAAATTAGCTATTTTTAAGTTGCTTCTTATTAATTTCAAAAGATTTGAACTATAAACTGGCCAATTTTATCATTTTGATTTTGTATCAGTTCACACTGCGTATGCATAATATTTTGCATATAATAATATAATACGTATACGTACAGTGGTACTCAAAAATAACAAAAGTGAAAATAAGCAACCAACCAATAAGCCAGGGCCATAGCTTTTAAGCCCAAAACATATTTTAAATACGCTTGATAAATTACGCACTTTATCATGCCCTAGTTAATACAACAACATTATTTTATGTATTTACTTTATATACCCAGCATATTTAGATATAATTATTTCATTAAATCTATGTGAAATGTGTCAACAAATGCTAATTGGTAGAGTAAACAAAAAAAAAGGAAAAGGTCGAGTAGTCTACAATTTTCGATAAATTAAATTGGCAATTAGACATAATGACGGCAGCATGTATATAAATAAATAGAGATTTTTATACAGATTATTATGTGTAATCAGCATTCTATAAAGCTGTACTACCCTATATACGCACAATTCTAATCAAACTGATTATCTGCTGTTGACGTTAGTTTCAGTTTGATAGACACGAATATTAATGTTATTTTAAAAATAAATTACATTTATGCTTGACGTACTTATTTGTTTAATTGCCAACAATTTCGTTGCATTATTTCCATGGTTATTTTTAATGAAATGTTTAAATATAGCCCCCCACTCGAAAAATGCAATTAAAATTTGGAACAGCTTGCAAAAGACATTCCCCCCCTCAAAGAAAACCAAGTTAAACTATACATTTATTTTTTGTTTTATATGTAGACAGATACACACAAATATATAAATATTTTATTTTTTGATGCTAGATGGTATGCTATATGGTATATGGGAATATGGCATTTGGCATGTTCTGTTTAGTTTTCATTGAGCGTCGGACGCTTTCAGCGCCCACACAAGTCACTTTCGGTATTGTAGCTAATTTACCTTAAAATTTAAATGCAGCACTTTTGACTTTTAGCTGTTGGGTTTTTTTAATACCCTATAACTATAAAATGGCTCATGTGGTGACTATTTATATGTATATGGTTTTGTAGTTTTGTGCGCATTTTCATGGAAGCTGCAAATAAATTTGGTTAAAGATTGTATTGGGGTTTTTTTTTTGTGGTAGTAGAATAGGCACCCGTTAAATTTTATTTGATTTCTAAGAATGCAAACTTTTAAATTTTGAATGACTTAAATTCTGTTTATGACTGCCTATGATCACATTAATTAAGAAATTGTCATGCATATTAACTTTAAACAATCGGTCTTCTAGTTTTTCAAATTCCGCACAACGATTTTGTAAGAAATTTGTGGGAGAAGCATATTCCATGAACAAGAATGTTCTGAGGCTGATTTGGCATTTATTATTTAAAGAAAAACCAATAAACGCGTTTGGTCTTGCCTGAAAAACTTTTGTAAAGTGCTAGCTTCAGCTAATTTTGGTATTTATATTAGTCAGATTGTAACAAAGCAATTTGAGACGTTTCAAAGGAATTTCAGATTTTTTATAAACTTAACTTATTTTTTTTTAACATTTCTTTGTCCATTTCTTTGATTGTCCATGGATATGGCGTTAGAAATATGTTGCCGCTAGCAAATGTCAATTTGTCAATATTAATTTTAGGACAAAAAAGAAAGGGAAGAGACCAACCGAACTAAAAAAGCCATTTAAAAAGTTAAATCAAAATATTTTTAAAGAAAAATTCTTTTTAGAGTGAAATTTCTACTTACTATTAAAATTTCTTATATTTACCTACGAAAGTACCAAGACATTATTTGGACTGAAAAACTTATATTCGACTTGCAGCTGCAGTGTATGCCCAATTCGATACCACTCCGTCGCACACCATTTGTTGTTGTGATTTTAATAGCTAAATATTTGCGCTTTCCCAGCAATGCTTGGGTATATTATAAGTTGGAATTCATTATACATAAAATATACAAATATTTAGTATTTGTTTAGTCAGCCGCTGCTGACGCAATTTTCATTTGTCTAGTATTAAATAATTTTTAATTTATGCAAATTTTTCACTTTTCAAAAATATAGCATAATTTGCTGCGTCTTGCAATCGAAAAGATATAATTTTTTTTTAAATCTACACAATTTGTTTATCCACAACCAAAAATTTAAATACTTTATTGTTGCTAACTTCGCTGAAAGTGAATTTTTATTCCCCCGCTTTATTGATAAGTAATTTGGCAAATTTTTTGCCAGCTTTGTTTGATACTTGACCTTAATTGTTTTGTTTGTAGTTTTTGCAAAAATATTTTTTGTTTATAATGTGGCAAAATAATATAAGAACATAAACACGCATATTAAAAGGGGAGGGCGAGAGGTAGTGTACCTAATGCTGATAACAACAGGCCAGTGGCTTAGTTTAAAGATTGTACAGGGGGGCAAAATGCAAGTAATAGTCATTTTTACAGCACTTTGAGCTGTCATAAGTTTTATCAAGGATATTTATGTCTCTGGTTTGATTAGCTTTTTGTATTTCTTGGAAAAAACGCTGGCGGCACTTTATATACAAAAACATATAAACGTATACATATGTACCTGGCTATATACTACTGCACTTTATGAGTGGCGACTCATAAAATAAACACGAAAGCGGAAATTCTGGTAATTTATGTTTTGATTAGCTAAAAGTAGAATTGACTGAAGTTTTTATGACTATTCAGTTATTAGAAGCAAAAAAAAGTTTATAAATATATCACTTTATGGCTTAATTGACAAGTTTATTTTTTAAAACTTAAATAGATTTTGCATGAAGTTTAGATCTTTCGCAATACTAATTTTAAAACTTGGCAAAAATGTTGCTTTTTTTTGAGTGCTTTAGGTTCTATCATTTGTCAAAATTCTGACAGCTGGCTTTTGCTTTGGCCGCCAACAACAATTAGTAAATTTTATTGTTTATTTTTTATATTTATGCTTGAAATGTATACAAAGCTTTTCTTTTCCTGTTTGCATTTTTATATTTATCGAAAATGTTTGCGATTAAAACTGAACGCATACATCAATTTTGACTGCCATGTTGGCAAGGTATACATTACGTTTGTTGGTGTAGATATTTATTTTGAGCAACTTTTGTTATCATTAAATGTTGAAAATATTTATTAATATTTTATACGATTGGCAAACAATTGTGCAGACATTTGTTCAATTTATGCATTTAAACGCTGCCTTGGATTTAGTTAAATTAAAACTGTCTGGATTTTATGGCTTATTGTAGGTAAACAACTTGCACTTAAATATTGAATGTTTATAATTTTTGGTGTTATCAAAAATGTGTGCGGATTGTTTAATTGGCACGTGTGGTCTGCAAATAAATACTTATAAAAAATACCATACTATAAATTTGATATGTTTGAAGTATTTGAGATAGGACTTGTTTGTAGGAATGTTTTGCAAACATTTTTGAGGGTGAGCGATTAATAAAAGCGTTCCTCTTTATGAGGAGCAACTTAGATGAGGATTTTTGGCAACTTAAAGTTGTGAATCTTAATTTCTTTCGATTAGTTGCATTTTTGCATCGAATTCAGATAAAACAGAAACAAATGAGAAAAATATGAGATGTATAGGTGAGAAAAACTTATGTAAAAAGCATAAGCAGCGCTGAAAAAGAAGCAAAAGTATACGGTATATGGGGAAAGAAACAACAGTCATGACTGAGCAGTCATGAAAGGAAGTTCGAACGTTTTCAATGTTTACAACCTTGAAAACTACAATAGTTATAGAGATGCTAATTTCAGAAGTTTATCCCAAAATCGATTTTTTATAATATATATATTATTTTATAATTATATATTTTATAATATAAAACTGATTCGTATTCCTTCCGGCTGGATGAACTTTAATGTAAAAGCTTAAAAATTGCCTAAGAAAGCAGCCAAAAGATCAAGTTGGGGTTTCGTAGTTCGTAATTGGTTAAATATGCTCGATTTGCTGAATCAAGATTAGTAGGGATAGGGATTGAGATGAATTGCATTCATAATATAGCAAATCGTAAAGCTTATTAAATCTCATCTCATCATAATCATCTAAAATGTTCAGATTAAAAGCTGGGCAAGCTTATCGTTGCGATGCAGTGCTTTGACTGCATACTCTGACTAGGATTCTGAAATCATTAAGATCTGAGGCCATCTTTTCCAAGTGCTTTGCTATAATAGCGAAAATGCTATTGTTTCAATAACTTAGTTGATTTTCAGATGCCTGTGGATGCACTCATTCCGTAGTCACCTTCTTCACTTTGTGTTTGGTTTTATTTGTCAGTAAAAATATCGAGATATTTCTTTCTTTCGCAATTAAATTTGAATTAAAATATTTACCAAACGTTTGCAAGGTACTTATTTCGATTTAAATAAGTTGAGTTACCTAAGAGAGATAAGCTTTGGGACTCGGTTTTTTGAGCCTTGTTTGAAAGACGGCAATATATTCAGTTTTGGAATTCTGAGATATATGAGATTTAAGTTATTTAGAAAATGCCATATTGCATGGTTCTTTCAATTTTCAATATATGCAATAATTACTTAATAGCGAATTAAATGCTTGGTACCATTGATTCGACCATTACCATCAATTGTATAAAGGGCATGCCATGTGCATGTTGCTTTTTAATAGCAGCTAATCAATGCACATTTATTAATTTATAACTTTAGTAAATTGCACTTAATTTGATTTGGCTCACAAGTCAGTACAAAAAGTTCAGTCTGCTTACTTAAAGATTTATATGAAGGACCGAGTTTTGGTCTACATCTGTATGTGTGAAGGTAGCAGGCATTTCCTTCAGTTCCAAACTTGACTATTTGGTTAACGATTTCATGTTAAAAAACTCCATTAAATCGAATAGCTTTGTACTAACTTAGCTAGTTGGCCAAGAAAGAGATATATATCACACATGGCATGTATCTAACAATTTTATGTTATTTTTCTTGTTGCTGTTGCTTGCCATTAGCTAAAAGATTGCTGTCATTTAAATAAAATTGATCTAGCTGTTGCTTGGCCTTGGTGCATAATAAATTACTGTCATATGCTAAGGGAGTAGCTCGTTGGCGTCCAGGTCTCGCTTGTGGGTGTGGACCATGGTCTGCAGCTATAAAAATGGTGAATAAACGTATATTTGCCATAAACTAGGCAGCCAAGAGGAAAATAATCTATAGACACTATGTCGCTTAAGGATTGTAAAATATTTGAAAAATGCTTAAATAGATGAAATTGCATTAAACTTTATGCAAAGAGCTGTGTTGTCTTGAGGGATTTGTATTAAAACTTTGCAAATCATAGAAAAAAATCGACAAATTCAACTTGTAAACTTAAGCAACAAAGTTAATGTACTCTTTGGCAGTGTATACAGACTAAATTGTTTGACAAAAGCCGTTTAATGCCGTTGCAAACATATATAATAATAGATATATATATATATTTTTTATTATTACATGCTAGCAATTTAGTAGCAATTAGTTTGCAAAATATTTGCAGCACATTTGACATTTTGTATAGCTTTTGTTTTTATTTTAATTTTTGCTTTTTTATTTTTATTTTTCGTTAAATGACATTTCTATTTTCTAGTAACTCATACATAGCAACTATTTACCTATATACATAGATACAGACGTAAATTGTGACTGTGTTGGGTTTTTTTTTTGTTGGCCAACACTTTATCAAGATGGCAGACGCTTTGGACGCTTGCCAAAAAATACAAAAAAAAACAACAAAAAAATGCACAACTATAAAATGTGAGTATCTGAGTATCTGAGTCGTATTGCTGCTGGTCAACTGCATTAACAACAGCAACAAAAGACGCCTACAACAATTTTGGCCCGTTTTGCTGAAGTTAAGTGCACGTTAGCACATATTAGGCGAAATATGCATAGAAATTGTAAAACTACCATAGAAGTTTGTACATATTTTTCTAACATATGAGTCAGCAGTTTGAACAGAAAGAAAAAGTTGTAGCAATGCGAAATATACCGACAGTGAAATACACTCTAAAACAAAAATCGTGCATCAAATGATTTCAAAAATTGTTGGCCAAACTTCATGCTGCAGACAACGGCGCGTATGCTTAATTTTATTAAGTATACGCCAAGTTTAGTTTTGGCTGAATTTAAATAGATTGAGACAATCAAACTTATTTCGTGGTATTTGTTTTCGCTACTCAACGATCTAAAGCTACACTGCGAACATGCTCATAGTTTTCACAAATTTTTTGGCCAATGCGGCGACCTTTGGCTACCGAGTTCTACGCGTTTATATTATTTAGACAAACGTCATTGCTGCACCTGCCTTGATAAGATACGACTAAAAAGCATTCCTGCCCTTCTTTTTTTGCTACAGTGTACACAAAACTGTGCCTTAAAATTTATCTTTATACATATTTCATCGAATTTTGTCGCTAAGCTTGTGCACCACAGGCAGTTCCACCTAGAAAGACGGTTTTGCTACCATTCCCTCTATTGGCGACAACGTGCGCCATTTGTCTTAACCTTCAAGAACATTTAGACGTCATTCATCTCTCATAATTTCGTGCGAAACAAAAACGATTTGTTTTTCTTTCGTTTTCGTTTTCTTTTGGCTTTTTGGTATTTTTCCACGCCCGTTTCCCTGGGCCTGTTTCAAAGGTATTGGACATTTTTATTTGGTCTGCTGACTGCTTAAAAGCAAATGCAACAACAAATAAAAAGCTTGAAAAAATTAAATTTAGCTACATTTTTGTGTTTGATTTTGGCGTCGCTTTTAGCGCTCGACTTTTATTTTTGGTTGTTGTTTGGCTCATTGACATTTGCTTTGTCGTACAAGTCATGTGGCCGAAAGGCGTCTGCGGCATGCCACAGGCCCATTGCAGGCATCAGAGCACTTAGTCTTTGCAATACCTTGGCATTACTCAATTTTATTACAATTCGCTTGCAAGAGAAGCCATAGACGGCCCAAGGTCGTTGATTAGATAGTTGTTAGTAATAGCGCCGGCAGCGGAAGTCCATAAGTATGGTTATGCTAAGCAATAGAAAATCGTTAGTTGAATAACTATAAGAAATGGGTTTATTTGCCCAACAAATCGCATGGAATTAAACTTAAGTTGCTGTGCAAAGTTATTGAACTGAAGAAGGTCAAAGCAGGAAACTGATTTTAGTTGCAGCAAGTTAGGAGTAGGTACTTATTTATTTGTTGCAATAAAATAGAAATGTTGTGCTTGTTAGGAGTTATTTCATAAAAATTTGTTTTTTACGTGTTTTAGTTTTGATAAATTGATTTTTTATAAATCTGCTTGAAACTGGTTAAAAACCTGTTTAGGAACATTTAAAAAGCTAAAACTACGAACTGCTATACCGGAATCTTTTTTTAGCTGTACAATATAATTTTTTACAAGCTGAGCAGCTGACATCAACATACAAACATTGATCATTTCCAAATTATTATTATTTCCACTCGAATTTCTTGAATTTATTTTCATACAATGTCAGTTCTTCCAAGAGCGCTAGTTGTTGGAAGCAGCGTTTCCAAAGTTAGATTTAACTAATCCCCGACCACTAATCACCCAAATATATGTCACTGTGCCTCAAAGAATGTGTCATTAAAATTAAGTCGAGAAAAATACAAAAACTTGAAAATTTTGAAATTTATGAGCACTACGTAAATATTTCACATCGTTTTCGAATGTTTTTTCTGCTGCTATATGTGGCTACAACATAAAAACAAGAGTTCTTTTTTTTATTCTTTATAATATAGGAATTTTCTTTATGAAAAAAGAAGCAAAAGTAAAATAGTAAGTTTAAATTTACTGCGCTGGATAGAGCAATAAAATACGTTAGCCTTTTATTTACTTTTATTATTGTTGATTAGAGGTGTTTGTGTGTGTGTATGTGGGGAGGGGGGTTTGAATGTGTAGCTATAGTTGATATACGTATATATCTACGTACAACCATTATTACGATTCTGAACATTATAAAATATTAGACACTGCCATATGATTGCTTGGCATGAGGCCAATAAAATTGAAAATGAAAACGAAATATCTATGTATGTTTTCTCTATGGTTTATATGGATAGTTGGACTGACTGACTGAAATTTAAATTACAGCTCGTCTGAGAGAAGGTGCAAACCAGCAACAACAATAATAGCTACAACCGTATAAATAAGAATAATATCTCTAAATTGATTAAAATTAAACAATTTAGTTGTGGACTTATGCACTTAATAAATTAAACTAAAATTTTACACTTTTTTTTTATTTATGACAATTTTTTTATGGCATTTTCAACACTTTTGCTCTGCATTTTGTTTGATTTGTTAATACACATCCATCATGGTGAGGTTGAGTATATGCGGTTTGTCATGCATTGTGTGCCTGAGGAAATTATGAAGAAATGCACAGCAAAGTGTTTTGGCTGATATGAGTTTCATTTAGGTTTTTTTTTTTAGAATTTCGCTTGACCTGTATATGAGCATATATGACTATTTAAAGCATACTTTTCCCTTAGGTACACTTGTTGCATTTTTCTTTTGTGGAATTAGGAAGTATTATTTTTTTCGAATTAAGTCACAGATGCCAGTTTTTGTTTGACATAAATTGCAAACCAGCAAAGTTTTACAATACTTCGTTTTATGAGCTTTTGATGTAAGGGGTCGCCGCATCAGTTAGTTTCAAAAAAAATGTTTAAATCTTATTTAAGAATATTCTGACAAAGTTTAAGAAAGTTTAACACAAACCAGTTTAGGATTTACATGTGTCGTATGGGGGAAGCGCCTCTTTCAGGAAAACCGAATTTTATTAAATTTCGTATATAATTTTTAGTTCGCTGCTATGTATTATACAAATTTTAAAAAATATATTTTTCTTGTTCTTTACAGGTAAGCTGAAGTGATTTTTTACGTATACCTAGAAAAGTAACGCTTAATTGAACAACTTAGAGCGAATTTTTAAGTTGTTGGTGAGTATAGAGCTATCTATGGCTTGAACGATGACAAGAATGCCCTTTAATATAAGAAACTTTTGAAATACTTAAGTTTGAAAATGATTGAATGTGAAATAAATTTATCTATTTGCTGCACGCCAAGTTTAAGTGTCATAAAAGGTATGTCAGGTTCTTAAAATGATACATCTCACCCAGGGCGATAAAATAAACTGAAGATGGGCGGTTTGTAAAATTTAGAAAAATATGTTAAGCTTACTATTTTCTTTTTGATTCGTTTTAGCCTATGATATCATTACTCTTAGCTTGTGTTTTAAGGTTATTTTTGATTTTGAGCATTTCCACAAATTAATTTTGTTGTTGCACTTAGAGTGTATCTAAAATTCAGCACACTTCACACTTACGCTCTATACATATAAATTTTTCTCTTTGATACCCTTGATTATTGTTTTATTGATTCATTGAAACATGTGTTGTATTTATGACCATTTTATTTACAACTAACACCATTGATAGACATCAATTTATCTATGCTCTATATAGCACTCTAGTAGCACTACAGACAGATTCATTTTCCACAAATGTTGGTTAAGTTTTTTTTTTCACGTTTTTCAGTTAGTTTACACTGCCCTCGTTGTTGTTGTTGTTGTTATTGTTGTTGCTGTTGTTTTCGGTGCACGCCTCACGTTGTGTAATTTATTGGGGTCATTTGTACTTAAAATGTAATTCACATACTGTTGTTAGTTTTATGCTCGTAAATAACTACAACAATAACTGCAAGGGTCAAGAGGTTTGTATAAACTGCCATTTTGTCATATATCATATCCATAGCATTTATCTAGTATACATTTTGATAGATAAGCAGCCAGATACATGTGAGTATGTGTTTCCCACACATTTTGATGAGTAATTAAGCAAAAAGTGATAAATTAGTGTATATATTTTACAGCAAATTTTCGGAAATTCAAAAATTTTCCAATTTAACATTCTCACAGCTATAAAAAGTTGTACGAAATTGTTAAGAGAAATAAATAGCTAAATTAACCGCAGCGAAATTTGCATTGTTTCAGACAGAGCATGAAAATTTATGTGGCTTTGAAAATTACTTAAATTTTCAATACGAGAATGCAAAACGCTGAACGTCAACGATTCATGCGTAAACTAATCAAATTAATACGTGTTTTGTGTGCGTAAAGCAAACGTATATCAATATCATTTTGTCGCAGTTACCGCCAGTTTTGACAAGTTTAGTCTTATTTTTGTCGCAGCTGCTTCACTTTCATGTGACTTTCAACTCAATTGAGTCAGAGTTCAGCTTGTTCAGCCCTGTCAGATGTAGCTAACGCCAGTTTAACTATTTACTTTTTCTAGCTGCAAGATACATAGATTAAAGTGTCACGCGCGAGAGCAGCGACTTGCTAGTATTTCACAACCTTAGTCAATTTGCGTTTATTAGATGCACACGGCAAACAAGCAATACGCTGAGCAACTTTGCTACACTTACAGATTATGTGGACGAACCCTCCCCGCCACAACGAAATCCATAAGGTACAAAGATACTAATACGCAAAGGTGTTGGAAATGTTGCAGCATTTCTCATAAGTTGAGGTCGTCGCAGCGTAGATATTGTGACTTAGGTGTATGTGTGTGTGTGTGTGTGTGTGTGTGTGTGTGTGTGTGTGTGTGTGTGTGTGTGTGTGCAGCGCACAGCTGGCAGCTACAACAGCATCATGTACACCTGCAACAACAACAAAACCAACCACAAAACAAGTAGCTCTTCAAAGCCAAAGCGTGCTCAACTATTTTCAACGTACTACAATGTGTCTAGTGTATATTGCTTTCTTTTTCCTTTCACGCAGCTTCTCTCCTTTTCTCTTAGGTGTTACACACACACACACGCTCGCACACACACTCACGCACACACATGGCTTTTATTCAATTAACAGCCAGCAGCCAAATGTTGCTGGCACTCGCTACCAAGGAGAATGAGACATGCATTAATTTATGCCAACAACAACAACAGCAACAACTACAACAATTGAAGCAGCTGCCAAAATTGACTTAATTTGTTGCACAAACAAAAAAAAAAGAAAGATATATATGCAAGAAAAAAAAAACACAAGAACAACAAAAACCCTCAATTACAACAAACATAGCGAGGGAAGCGTGTATAGAAATAATTGAAAAATTCTAATACACTTTTTACCCTAAAAGATGCTATAAATTTGCGAGAAAGTTTGTGACATTTGTTTAAAAATTGGCATAGGTGTGACCAGATGAAAGAATAAATTTTAAATAGTATTAGAAAGTGAGGCATTTTTTTTTATATAAATTTAAGCAAGGCAGTAGAAAATTCATATATTTATGAAATTTAAAGTTTAAATAAGTAGTAGCATGTGTCATCATCATCATTAGTGGCCCGAAGATCCTTAGCCTCACCTTGAAATCTCCTGCATTCTTTCCAAGACCCTCCGCAGTTTGCCTATTGTCTATACAACCAACAAAGCTAACACTTTCTACTATTAAAGATACTATAAGCCAGTGAGCAAGTTTACATTTATTCAACAATTGGTTGAATTATTAGTTTAACTCTACAATTTGGACAAATTTGCCAAATGAAGTAAGGTATGGAATCGTTTTGTTGTTATTTAGGATGATATTCCCATTTTTATGCTAATAAAGCAGCACAGAGGATCAAATGTGTACAATAAGTGGATAAGATTGGTGTATCTTTGTTTATCTTTGTGACCAAATGAAATAATAACTTTTAAAAAAGTAGTGGAAATTACCATGTATGCATTGCTTGCTCATAACTCATTGGCAATTTTTTCTTTTTTTATACTTTTATTTGATTGAATATCGAAAATTATGCATAGATTTTCAAACAGTTATGGTCTTATTTTTGCCCAAACGCTTTGACTTCTGCCTGTTGATGCTTTTGCTAAAAACCATCGCATTTTGAACGTTTGTATTGTATTGCTATCTATTAGCCCAACTTTGTTTTGTAGGTACAAAATAGTTGGTGACCGCTTAAACTAGTTAAGAGTTTCAATCTAACAACTAACAAAATATTTCTTTTATCTGGTCACACTGTAAAAAGTCATACGCACCGTGTGCACCAGCTTTGGTCCATTTGCTGAGTTTTCTGAAAAGCCAAATCAAAGGCTCTAAATAAAAATCCCTAATCTTTTGAATATATTTGCAGTATCGCGTCTACACTCAATGGGAGATAGTAGTTAATCACGGTAGCTCCCTTCCTGCAAACGTGTAGTACCAACTTTGCTTTTTACTAGTAAATCAGGGGTTCCTCTTATTTCCTTGTGCAATTGTGTACGTAATGTGAAATTCTTATTCCCTAAACTATTTGATTTTCAGTAAAATCAATTTGGTACAATAAGTGGCATCTAAAATCGTGCAAAAACAGATCTCAAAGGCAGTTTTGGGAGATGAAGAAAAGGTAATTTTTAAAGCAAAATGTGTGCTATATCAAATATTTCAAATATCTTAGCACCAAGACTGTCTGCAGGGTGTACAAACATCATCACAAAATAAACTTAACCCGTTCTCTCGCACTTTCATGTACAAGACATAGGGAAGACTTGATGCTACGACAGATTGTAAGAGATTCTCATTAAATATAAAACAAACCAACAATTGTCATGTTTTATATGCTAATTAGTAAAGCAAATTGCTCAAAGCCATAAAGCTTTTTTCACTTTTACTTTTAGCCACAATAAAATTGGGCTGCATTTAACCCAAAACAAACCCAACCAATACCAACCGCCACAAACTGTAACCTTTGGCCACATTTTTGTCGCAACTGCAACTGTTGGCCACAGGAGTAAGCAGAGTCCAACCACTTTGTGACTTTTTTGGGGGGATTTTGAGGACATACGAAACGCATTTTGCCAGAGACTATAAAAAAGAACAAAAAGTGCATTGAAAAAAATTACAAAAAAGAAAATATAAATTTATATAAAAAACTGTATAATGAGTGCAAAGTAAAAAATGAAAAATGAAAAGAAATTGCGGTTGTTGCATTTGATGAAAAGGCGGCAGTCGATTCATGGGTAGAATGTGGAAAGCAAAGAAAACAGCCAGAGATGGGACAGCGGGAATGACACGCATTTCATTGAAATAAAAAAATACTTAGGCCAGGGAGACGACAATGTGCGAGTAGAAAAATCTGTATCTGAAAGATACTACAGAGAGAAATGTAAAATAAAGAAAAAATCAACAAATAAAATTGTCGCTACTATATTAAAAATTTGTTAGTAAAGTGAAATTAAAATGCAATATAATTGTTTAAAGTAACAGAAATTGACATGAGAGTTACAGAGTAAAGTTGAAGAAAAATTTTGAATGGATTTTCAAATTAGAAGTTACAAAAGCAAGCGTTAAGTATTTTCTTATCGCATTTTTTAGCTATAAAGAAGGTAAAGGTTTCTTTAAAAAGGTTTCTATACACTTAATTTTTTTAACTTTCAATTCAATTCTTTATTATAAACAATTTCGTTATTGAGTTGGGCATACACAATATTATAGAGATGAGCTCATAAGTGTGTAATTATTAAAGTTTGTAATGTTAATTATCTAATTTTTATCAAACGATATTAGTTTAACTCTACAATTTGGACAAATTTGCCAAATGAAAGAAGTTTTGAAATCGTTTTGTTGTTGTTTTAGATGATATTCCCATTTTTATGCTAATAAAGCAGCACAGAGGTTCAAATGTGTACAATTACTGGATAGCTTGGTGTATCTATGTTCTTAGAAGGACAAACTTTAGAGTTATTTCTGGTTGACATTTTTTATATTTATTAATTTAGGGATATAACTGAGACCACTTGACCTTATAACTAAACAATATTAACTAAAAGAAAGGAACTAATTAATATGCTTAGTCAACTGGGTGCATAATATGTATATATTTCTGGGGCCGGCTAGAAAGTTGGATTTTCAATGTAAAAGATGATAACTAACAGTAGGACTTTATAGTTCGTAATTGGTTAGAGATATTTCGACTTGGTGCATCAAAATGAGTAGGTAGAGAAGGTAGAGAAAGAGATGAATGGAATAGACCGTTCGTAAGATGGGAAATCATAAAAGTTTTTATAGTGTACGCATAAGACGCGGAATGGATCGTAAAATGCATAATTGGATCTACAAAATGTTAGTGCTAGAGGCCGACTAGCAATTTACTTTAGTGAACTATCTTTTGATGATGATTTCTAGACTTAAGATAAAAATAAATACCTACAGGAGGGATTTTTTTCGATTTCTATAATAGAGGCAAAGAGCTTCGTTTCAAGCTTTACTCTTTATTCAAATTTTTCTAATTTATTTTTTTTAAATAAAGAAATTATTGCGATACGACATGAGTTCTTGTAAATTCTTCTGATGCAGCACTCTTCTGGGGCTCTGTTTTCTACTTGATATCTTGCTGCTTGATTAGTTTAAAGTCTTTGAAAGTTGGTTTTTTCGATACAATTAATTAAATGCAATAATGAAATGCAGCAAAAAATTGGCAATTCTCAAAACTATTTTGTTTTGATTGTAAATGTAAGCTATTATTTCCTTAAATTTACACAACTAAAGTAAATATTTTATTTTGAAATCAACCAAATTTAATGTAGCGCAAAGCTTATTGTAAAAATACGCTAATAAGCGCTTAAGTTTTCGTATGCTTAATATATGCTTCTCCTTTAATTTCTTAGTTTTCGCAAGTGCACATTAGAAACACTTGTTAATTTATTAATCCGACAACATTAAAGCGTGACATCTGTTGTAGAGGAAAAGCTCATTAGCAGTTAATGTTTTCGAGCATATTTTTGTGTTATCTTTATGTGCTAACTTAAATTGGATTTTTCATACATGTCTCGCCTTTAAAAACTGTTTTCAAACCTGATGGCCACAGCTGCTAACATAAATACCATAATAAAACAAAACACACACACACACATACATATTCACCAGCAACATATACTATAATTACCAAGTATTGTAGATACACCTGACCGAGTGCAAACAAGTACAAAAGTAAATACATTAGTATACATATGGTATATATCGTTTTTATTTTTCTACAGATACAACGGGCTAGGGCTTTCTGCCATATTGTGCGCACATTTTTGAAATGTATTTTCTGCCAATTTTAGCTTTGATCTGGAAATACTATACAAAAACATGTCCAATGCAATTCCACATACCAACTATAACTGATTCTACTTAAAATATTGAGATGCATGTCGTTCAACAGAGCGTATGCGTAATATTAAGTATACACGCTGTGGGCCCCTTTAAACGTTACCAAACCAAATTGTTTGCACATCGAATGAAACAATCATACTTTTGTTTTTTTTTATTTTGTGTGCTTTAAAATTCTGTGCTATACATAAATATAATATAATATAAATACAATTTTTAAATATTAGTCTAGTTTTGACCCATAGCTTGTGTGTGAAATATTATTTGTATTAATTTTTTTATTTTTTTACATTTAACAGCTTAAATATTTGCGACAATTTCGTTAATTACTTGACAAAACACAAATAAACAGCAACAAAATGTATCTGTGCAGAAAATTAAAAGCAAAAAAAAAAACATATAGAAAGAAAAATTGTGAGAAAGTGTCAAGAATTGCTACGAATTTTTAATTTCTATTTATTTTTACTGAAAGTAGCAGCAGGGTAATTTAAATTTTGTGCAAAAGCTTGTTAAGTATTCTTAAGTCGTTTCCTCAACGAGTTCTGAACTTTATGACTTTTATAAAATAATAACATTTAATTTACAATAGAAAGCAGCTTCCAACTCACCTATACTCATAGTAGGCGATTTTAGCTGAACTTTGCTCTCAACGCACAATTTTATTTTATAGTTTTTAATGTTTATTAGCAAAATTCGTTTAAAAAATCAGTAGCTAACTTTTGTTTTAGATGATTTACCATAATTATAAAAAATTCACACATCAGGCCAGCGGTACGAAGTAGTTTTATATTAAATGTTGCTCGTTCTATATGATTATTTATTAATTTTAATATTGTTTATCTATAAGCTCAACTGAACTTAGTTGTACGCTTAAATAAGTTATAAATAATTTAATAAATATACCGATGCCACAGAAGCTGCCAGCAGCTCATCAGCTTTACCCAAACCTCTAACACCCTAGTTTGTAGAGTATGCAAATCCATACGCCCGATTGACAGCATTTTGCTTTGTACTATTTTTTTTTTTTTGCTTTAAATTTTGAAATAGAAAATGTTGCAAATAGTTGAAATTTGGCAAATGCACAGAATTTTTAAATAATTGCTCCCTATGCAAGCGACAGCATCTCTCTCTCGCTTTTTGTCAATGGTTCAGTTTGTCATTCATTCAAGTAAGCTGCTGCTGGCTGCAGCGTCCATAGATTGCTGCCGATACACTATGTTGCACATTCATTATGGGCCGTTGGATTTGGCAGGCGCTTCAAGGGAGTGCTGTTGACTTTGCAGTTTTCTTCCGAGTGCAATACTATAGCGCCAGCTCTACAATTTCTAGCGAAATTATTATATTAAACAGAAAGGACAAGTATGAGTTTTGTTGTTGTTTGGGATTTGTAAGCTTCCAAATGGACAGATACATGTATCTGCAAGTTTTGTAGCTACCTTGAGTTTATGTGTGTGTGTGTGTTTGTGTTTGTGAGCATGTTTTGTGCTTATTAAATTTGTATTTTTAATTACCCAAATTGTACGCAGTGTTGCACATACATCCCATAAAGCCAACAACATATGTTGGCATTTATTTGCACAGCATTTTCATCTATATAATTGCAAAATGTCTGTCCCTCTCTCTCTCTCTCTCTCGCTGTACTTTGTACATTCTTGTGCTATTCTCCTGATATATCTTCAAATTATAATAAACTAAATTATGTTTGTTTTTTGTTTCTTTACAGGTAAGCTGAAATTTTAAATGACATGCAACATGCCATATCTTAAATTAAGTTTTCTTGAGATGAGACCAACTTAAAGCACGTACAACTTGGGTAAGAAATGGTGGGGAGGGAACTTGAAGCAAAAGTTGCTTAATTTTTCCAAGAAGCGCTTAGAATGAAAGAAACTTTTGAAATGTTGAAAGGGGGAAAAAGCTGTAGAAGCTTTAAATATGTTGAAACATATATTGTGTAATATTTATTTATTATTAATTTAAGGATTGCGTTGTAGACAATATTCATTTTAAGAAATATCAAATGAGAACTAGGAAAATATAATATGAAACGAATTCGTATAATAAATTTGATGGGTGAAAATTTTATAGATATGCATTGAGTCACAACTGGTGTGCTGGCTAGCAACTGGTATGTGCAATATAAATGATAAAAACAGAAATTAACAAAAAAGTTTAAACATTTCTTATCAAAGCAGCCAAAAGTTCGACGTTAAAGAAGTTAGTGCTTCACAGTTCGTAATAAATCAAAGAAGCTCGATTTGAGGAATCAAGATGAGTTAAGATGGAGAATATGATGAATTAAATGGACCGTTCGTAAGATAGAAAATCGTTAATTTTATTGTAGTTTGCGCATAACACGCGAAAAGAGTCCTGATTGTATCTACAAAATGGTAGTACTAGAGCTTGAACATTTCAAGTCACTTGGGATGGAATGACCAAAGTAACTTTGTTAGGAAGGACATTAGAATGCCATACCAGCTACGTTTATATGGAGCAGGTAATTTAAGATGGCAAGTCTACCAGAATAGGATGGCTATCGAATGTTAAGATTCCAATTTAAAGGTCGAAGATTAAAAATTTTGGCAGAAATTGGCATCTTGAACAGAATGCAAGAAAAGTTAATTATACTAATTGATTAAAACATAGGCAACAAATGTTCGTAAGGATATAGTATTTCTTAAATAGAAACAATTGGTCATATACGCTTTCAATCAAAGACAAGTACATTTTTGAAACTAAAATGCTGCCAAATTTTGCACAGGCAGGATCTGCTTAAGCATGCGTATATATATTTGTCCATCGATCGATCTGATCATATATACTATAGCGTTGTGTTTGCCCAGTCACTTTGAAACCTGATAATCGTTGATTCGATTTCCCCGTAAAACCACTGATTTATTTGTCTAGCAGCGCTACAACCAACAATTTAATGCCAATAGCTTGATGTTTAGGTCTAGCAATTGCAAGTGATATAGTTCTGAAGTTTTTAATTTTCAATATTTCCAAGAATATGAGTTGTACAATCTTACACAAGAATTTATTTGTTTTTTAAATAATAAATTATAGATAATACATTTTTTTGGCGTTATTTGATTTCATTGTGGTCTTTCGAGTTAAAACAGCTGTTATTACTGCAAGCGACATCTGGCGTTAAATGCAAAAGTTATTATAATGAAAAAGTTACTATAATGCACTTTGGATATAACAAATTTATGTTTTTAAACATAAAAAGTAAACTGATTTCAACGCAACCAACTTGCTGCCTCTGTGGGTCTCTCTAGCGCACTCGCCTGTAAACTGGCAGTTTGTTGGTTCAATTCCACTCTGCAGCACTAGTGCGTTTGTCCAGCACTCACATAACTAGCAAATAAGTAGACGCTGTTTAGTTTGGAAAATCTCTATGTGTTGAAAACTAAAAAAGCTAAAAACTGTAGATCCTGCGAACAACTTTAATAGAGCTATCTTTATGCGGCCTCTTTTGGAACGATGACCATAGTCAAGCGGTATACATTTATTTATTTTTGAGAGCTGTTTATTCTTTTAAATTTAACAAGTAGATTGCTACTTTTTTGCGTTTAAAGTAGAAAAGGTATTATTCGAAATATTGCATCAAATGTTTTCAACAAATTTTTCATTTGCATCTTAAAATGAAAATGGAATAAATTGGAATCTAAGATATTTCTTTATTTTAAGATATATTTCAAAATTGGATTTTTAATACTTTATACTTCAAGTCTCTTAGAACATGATTGAGACCCTTTGTTATTGCTTGAATATGCCAACAACAATTTGGTAACAAATTTTAATTGAGACATTTTTGATAAAACTCTTTATTTTTTTTTTGGACAAAAATGGCTACCAGAGACAAAAACATTTTCCATGCGTTCAAAGCCTTATACTTTTTATTGTTTCCTAGTTAGTTATGATGCAAAAAATTGCAAATGAAAGAGTTCGTTGGTAGTTAGGATGTAAAAAATTGCGAATAAAAGATTTCTATCAAGTAACGAAAAAAAAGTACCACATCAATGTTTTCTGAGTGTGACAGTTTTCAGTGGTTAGAGGTAGTAAAAAATGACGAGTTTGCCATTAAAAGTTAGACAGTTCGTTGGGGGACAAATAAATAAATATTTCAGTTTTTCTTAAGAATAACATATTTGCTATGTACAACAAAGAATATTAGTTTCGAAAGCATTTGTTTAAATCATTTTAAAACATTTGCTTTGTCAATGCTACGGTTTGTGTAATAACTTCGAAAGTTTTTGCCGTTTTGTAATCATTTTAGTTGTAGCCGCCCAAGTAGATTGGCATGTTTATTGCATAATTTAGCAACTTTTAAATGCTTTGAACTTGCCCTAGACTGCTAACAGTTTAGAGGCAAAAGTTGTGATTTATTTAACGAGAGGTTCTACACAATTTTTAGTGCATCTGTATCTCTACGCTAGTTTACTTAATTAACATTCACACACTCTGGATATATATATATATATATATATATATATATATATATATATATATATATATATATTTAAAAAGAGAAAAAAAGTAAATACACAATTGTTGATATGTACACATTGACAATAAACAGCTCAATTAACGCCAGTCACAATAACACACATCTGTGATGATGACGATGGGTTTGGGAATGGTGGAGATGATGATGGTGATGATGCCGATAATAATTATAATGATGACGCTGGCAATCGAAAGAGCAAAGAGCTTGTATGTGCAACCATAAACCATTCAAAATTACTAGTTTGAAGTAGTTCTCATTGTATGAGTGTGACAATTAGAAAATACAATTACATCATTTGCTACGTGGGTTAATTTTCAGTAAAACTCAAAAGCGGAAACCTTCAAATGTTCTCCACTACATGCAGTAGCTTGAATACATGAAAAGTATCTACTAAAAGTTTTTATTTTTTGAAATTTAATATAAGTCGGCAAGCCTTTGTATTATTTAATATTTTTACTTAATGTTTAAACATTTCAAACTGTCAAAGATAATTTGTCAGAAAAGTATTTAAAAATGTGTATTATTTATGTCCAAAAAAAAAAATGAAACAGCACGAAACATGCATAAAACTCATAAGAGATAGCTAGTTTTTGGGCTTATAAATAAATACAGTTGCGTTGCTGTTAACTGCAAAGTAAAAAATATTTAATATTTTTAGTATTGCTGCCTTGACACGTGTATATCAAGTATACGCAGCGTGCGCGCGAATCTATAATTTTGTTTTGCGCTCAGTTAGTGCAAAGTTTAACCCCAATTGAGCACATTATGTCAGTTTAGACACGCATAATGCTCATAATACCAGTTTGATGAAGATCTAACCAAATTGAACAGACAAAATAAGTACAGTTTCCATACAATTGTCAAGCGTATTGTAGTTTGACGCCCGCTGGCATTCTCTGGCGGCTTAAAGCGCGCATTGGGGGTAAAAAAACAAAAAAAAAAAAATGGAATTGTTACCGCTAAGTAGGTCATGAGCGAAGTGCATATGCTCTTAGATTTGTTAAGTGGCTACTATATGTTATGCCTGGTACAGTGTAGTGCTCCAAAAGTTTGAGTCTTTGGAAGTGTATCTCTCAATAACTGACGGCAGCAATATTTTAGATAGAATTCCTTGAAACTTGATCAAGTTAAAGTAGTGACGGATGCGCCAGCTGAATGAATAGAACATCGAATGAATATAACAGTTGAATAGCTTGGAGAATTCTCAACTGATCGGCTTCACCATCACGGTCAAGTTTGATCGAGTACAATTTAAATCATGTATCGCTCTACAGCTCAGGAACTTGTCGAAATAGTTTGGCTTTACATTTAAAATAATTGGTCAGTTCTACTAACCCGAAAATATGGTGGCCCCACTGTACTCAAAAGCGAGACGACCATCGTTTAGTCTAAAATTTTTTTGAACACAGATCTGTAGCAGCTCCCAAACAATCTCAAAATTCAGTTTTGAGGTTGACTGTTTGGGCTAGTGTTCTTCTATGGAACTGGTGAGACTATCAACGGTAATCTGTATAGATGCATGTTGGAGCACTTTGCGTTATCCGAAATGCGTGGTGGTTCCAACAATCGACTATGTGCTTCGGAAACGTGTTGACTACAAAAACGGTGAGATTGAATGACCATCATAATCCCCAGATTTGATACCGCCAGTTTTTTTTTGTGGCTATTTTATGAAAAGAAAAGCTTATGCCAACTAAATGAAAATCATAGAAGAGCTAAAAGACAACATTTGAACTGAAATGGCAGCTATATCGCCCGAAATGCGTGTGAATATAATAAAAAACGCCAAAGAAGTGTCCGCTTTTACATTTGTAATAAAGGGGTCGCTGTTGATTTGGGGAAATAGCTCAAACATATTGTAAAAGTTGAGCTTAATAATAAAAAAAAAGTTTTTGAATATATTGAAAATGATTAAAGTGATACGCATTTTCTATTGCCCCGATTCAGATGGCGCATCTGTTACATATTGGTAAGCCTCTTATAAAGTAATTCGATTTAGAATATATCAAGCAACTAATCTGGCTCGAATTCATTTGTTTTATGCAAATTTATTTTTAAATCTACCATTCGATTTATGAAGCTGCAGATTGTTTTTCAAAACTTTCTTGGCATGTTTGTAACGCTTATTAAGTAAAAAAAAATCAGTCCAAATTTCATGTTAGTTGATTGTTTTTAAAAGTCTTCCTACTAAGTTAAGAATTCTCGGGCCATATTTGATGTTAGCTCGTTCTTCTTCTTATATATCTTTTGAATATTTAGTTATTTTCAAGTTCCTAACTCTTTCAAAATCTTAAAAAATACTGTTTATATCAAACTAAGGAGAATAGTTCGGAAGGTCGGTAGTTGCATTCACCTTAAACAGACGCTATGTAGTTAGAAAAATTTTTATTAATTATAGACTCCGCCGTTCCGATGCCTGTTCCCTTCGTAAAGCTATTAATAGAGATATTTTCATACTCGCTTTTGAGGCGACGTCCATATTCAAAGGGTATAAATTTATTTTTTAAGTGTATAGTTTTAATAGAACAGTATAAATTACCTTCTTACTCTCACAAAAAAATAACTTCTGCAATAAAAGTTATTCCTGAACATTTTTCTGAATTAAACGTTAAAATGGCGTGAATAAAATTTAAAACATTTTCAACTTGGCCGCTCGTGCTGTGAAAATGTTTATAGCCTTTGGCATATAAAACTTTAATTATATTAAACCAAATAAAAGCATAAATTTTGTGCATTTTAGAGATAAGCAGAAATTGGCTCGCGGTGAAATACGTTGCTAGGTGTTCTATGTGCTATACACCTTGGCGTGTTTAGTATAAAATAAACTGAGTTGAACAATTGCCTTTCGGCAGCTCTGCACATTAATCAATCAAATTGACAAATTCGTTTAATTAAAATAAATTTCCAAAGTCGATAACGACACGGCAGCAGGCATCATTTGGCTACTACCTAAAGCTGCTACCTTTTTTTTGTAGCTAACAAGGCAACACTGCATAAAGCTCAGCACAACAGCGCGCTCTATGAGCTGTTGTGCGTAACTACGCTGGAAAGCTTTGTGTGTGAGCTTTTGAAAACTTTTAAGCAAATTGCAGCAATTTTCTACAGAATTCTTTTATAAATTTAACATAGCTGCATTTATGTTAAACTTTTGCGCTGTTAATGTTGAAAAGCGGAAAATTAAAAAACTTTAACTTAAATTTTGTAAATGCAATTTGGCATGTGGAATTTGTTATGCGAATGAAGAAATATAAATGCACATAAGCATATTATTATTAATTTTCGAAAATGTAAACAATATTAATGCAAATTGATAAACTGCACGGTCTTCAATTTCAGCATAATAAGTGTCAATTTAAACATTATTACTTATTTAAAATTAATTAATAACGAATAAGCTCGTTGGTTCAATAACAGTAAAAAAGCCATAAATGAAATAAATTCAAGGACAGGGGAGTTTACCTAGGTTAATTTTTAGACGATTGTAACCTATTTAAATTGAAAATACAGGAGAGATAACTAATTCTAGTTTAAAGTTAAATGAACATCGAAAGTGGCTTGCCTACAAACGGGGAGACAAATAGATCCAAAGCGAGAGATTAACAAAGACATGGAAGAGTGAGTTTTGATAAACGATAACAACTTCTCTTATGACTTATGCTCTTATTATCTCTGCGAAGTGATATGTAAGTTTTTCTCGGGCATGGGCGTCGTCACTGCTTGCTGCGCTGGAGTTCGTAGTAACTGAAGAACTTTATTTCGATCATTAATTTCTATCTATCGATGTCTCTCTCTCTGTATCTATCTATCGATGTCTTTCTCTCTCTCTGTCTCTGTCGCTTTTTATCTCTACCTATCGATGTCGCTCTATGCCTCTATCTATCGATGTCGCTCTCTCTATCTATCGATGTCTCTCTCTCTCTTTCTCTGTGTCTCTCTCTCTCTCTATCTCTAACTATCGATGTCACTCTATCCCTCTATCTATCGATGTCTCTCTATCTATAGATGTTTCTCTATCTATCGATGTCTCTCTCTCTCTCTCTCTCTATTGCCATGCATCGATGTCTCTTTCTCTCTCTCTCTCTCTCGTACATTTGTGTGCACGTTTTATCCTTTTTAGCAAGAAATTTCTCCAGAGCAGCTTTAATAGCAAAAAGTTGTTCACATTTTTCCCATTTTTACTTTCTCTTCGTCTGCTTCTCCCACTCCTTTTGTGCGTTGCTGTGCTGCGTTCTTTGCTCAGCCTTGCACACATTTCCTGCACTGTTGCTGACGTCTAACGGCGGCTGCTTGCAACACGTGCTCGCCGCTTAGCACGCACACACACTCACCCACTCACCCACTCACACACCGTCCCTTGCAGCGACACACCCCCCTGCCTCTCGCACTTTTGCGCTCTCTCACGTTAGTTACCGTTACAGCAAAAGCTTTGTTTCTCCTTCGGCATTGCTCATACGCCGCATTGTGCAGTGCGCATAAAATTAATTTGTTGCTGCCCCTACAACAATTTTAAATGAAATTTATTTTTGTTTTGGTTTCCCTCCTTCCACCTCAACGTCTCCCGCACCCAAATGCTCGGTTTGTGTTTGGTCACATGTTTGCGCAGTGTGTCGATGGCTCAGCTGCTGCCTGCCCGCAGCCCCAGCCCCGCTTACGGTTTCTTTTACTGTAGTTTGTTTTCCTTTTTGCAATGTTCTTCTTTTTGCTTTGAACAACAGCAACAACAATACAACTTGGCGCAAGTTTCAAATTACAAATTATGGTACCGCGAAGTTTTTGTTTTTGAAAATACATTTTTTTGGGTGCGGGGATTTTGCTGCTGACTTGGCCAATTGGCGTTAATTACATTAATTAGTTACTTAAATTTGCGGGTATTCAATTAGCTGCAGCTTTACGTTTCAATTTGCATTATTGAGAGATTATAAGTTATTGAGTGTTCTAGAGACTATTTCTTTGTATTTAATTGAACTTAAGGAAATTAACATTATAAAGTGATTTTTGCTTAGGCAATCAAAAATATACCATAAATCGACTGTAATTGGCATAAGCAAAACGAAATTGGATAGGTTATATTGGCGAAAAACTGAGTAAAACATAAAGTTGTTGGAAAAAAATAAATATCTTCAAGTGTAATATGACTGAAAGCAGGAACAAGAACACAATGTATTTTCTGCAATAATTAAAAAAATTATAATTCGGCAGTTTTCTCAAACGAAAAAGCTTGGTATAATAACACAAAAGAAGACAGAGTAAGGATAGATTATTGCATTGATTTTATAAGAGTGTTCCTTCATGAAAAAATGTTATTTTCATTTTTCTACAATTTCGTTGACATTATTTGCACAAATTGAAAATTACAAAAAAAATTGATAACAAAATTTTCAGTAAAAAATTGTCTAGACAGATTTTAAGCAAAAACTTTTTGGAAGTTATTTATATTTTGACCAAATCAGTTTTATTAGACTCTGAAATATAATGTATATGTTTCTTTTATAAAGTGCTCGAAATGTAGTTTCTCTTTGAACTTAATTTCTATGAAATTTCAACAGAAAAGTTGTACTGAAACATCTAAATACTTTTCTCACAATTTCGATCTAGGTCAGTTAGTAAGTAACAATTACAATTTATTACAACGTTAGAATTATTTGTTGTAATGCCTATATAATTATTTAATGAATGGTTATTTATGACTGCAACAATTTGTGTGCAACTCTGCCTTTGTTTGATTTTGAAATTGTGATTCTAATACGGATGCTATTGAGCCCTAGAACTTGATGTCATTTGAATTGAAGAAAATCTTGCATTCACAATATTTAATTGCAGTTCTGGCTACTGTAAGCAATTCAGGAATGAATGCAATTGTAATATGCTTCTGCATGTGTCAAGCCAACAAATTTATTGTGTCTCTCAATTAAACTAAGAAGAAGATGTAAATCTATTTTGTGCTACACGCGTACAGTGGTGCATGAGTTATGAAATGCTGAATGAAAATGAAAATATTCGATTGCTTTTTGGAAGTAAATTTTTTATCTTTAACAAACGACTTAGACCGTTGCAATTTCGTATATCTCGTTTTTTTTTTAATAATAAAATTTTTTTTAAATACTTTAAGACATTACTGATAAAATAATAAACCCAAAAGTTCGAAACAGAGTGTATTATATAGATGAATCTAGCTTATATTTGGCTGAAATATGATTTTTTTGACATTTGTTGAAGCTGCAGCTGAACAGCTACAAAAGCTATCTTAATTTGGCATAGATTTTTAGTTCTAATCCTGATTTTCATTTTATTTGTTAACTATTTTCGCCACATCAACTAAGCTGCGAACCAATGTGCATGTAAATTTTTAAAAACAAAAGTCCTGCATAGGCAATTGTATAATTATTTTGTTTACTTGTCATAAAGTCTGATTTGGTGCGCGGCTAGTACGGGTTAGTAGAGGGGACTGCACTGAAAACTTTTCGAAACTTTCCGTTTCAATTTGCGTGCTTCCGATATTTATAAAGATTTTCTTTGATGCCGTGAGAGAGCGCAGTTTGTATGAAGCGCAGTCTATGTGTGTGTGTGTGTGTATGTGTGTTTGTGTGTATGTGCGAGTGTATTTTCAAAGCTTCAATTTACTATTTATAAACATTGCACACAACAGCCCAGCCGCCTGCTAGTACAACGCTTTACAATGAAATAACAACAGCAACAGCAACAACAGCGAGTTTGTTTTGTTCTTCCTCAAAGAGAGCAAAGATACGACGAGACGAAGACAACGACGACGAAGACGACGACGACGAAGACGAAGACGAACTCGTTGCTTAGCTCACACTCACGCACACACTCACGCTTAGCTCGCTCATTCATACAAGTGCTTGTATGCGTTACACACACATACACTCAAACAGCCGCACTCACACTCATGCAGCAGGCAACACGCGCACGTGGTAGCAAAACGTGATGACAAAAGTACAACAACTGACAACAAAACAAACACAAAAAAAACGTTGTTGTTGACGGCGAGGAAGTTTGACGTTGACAAGACGCGTCGTTGTTTGCTGACTGCGCGGCAAGCGTTGACTGCGACGCTGGCGTTAAATAGCGCCTGTTGCTCTGATTGGTGCATTCGCAGTTGTATATGCAACGCACCAATGGCGCGTGTCAGCAGTTGGTCCTGCCAGCTGTCGCCTCCAATTGGTCCTGTGAGCCGACTTGTTGCTGCTCACCGACAGCGATCAGCCATGGCGTATACGCTATATTGGTTACTCGTGTTTTTAAATATAGCTGCCGCACAGGGCGTATACTTGATGCTTTATAGCTTAGCTATGACAAAAGTGTTACAGCGAATGAGCTTTGATGTGTTGTATTTTTAAAGTTTACAACGTTATAAATAATTTCGTAAATTGACAATGTCTAATTTTTTATGCGTTTTGTTTGTTTTTTTTTTTTAACTTATAGAAATTACTTTTCTTAATGACTGTAATTTAATTTTGAATGACATTTATGAAGCATAATTTTGGTTTCAGGCATATAGCTGTTACATTAGTCAAATACATTTATATTAAGTATACGTCAGGTGTGTTAATATTGAAATATTATATATATTGAAATATTAATTAATATTGAAATATTAACACTGTAAAAATAAAACTAAAAATAATATAAAATAAGGGAGTTACGTGTAAATAAAATCATAAAATCAGTTGACTATCAACAGCAAAAAATAGGAAAACTGCACGAAATAGCATTTTTCGCGAGTTTTTGCAGTTATCAGAATGAGTGCGATATATAAAAGCCTTCGACTGCACTGAGTTCACAAAAGATCAGTTCTACGGTTGATACTATATAATTATATTGAACAATCGCCAAAAAAAAAGTCAAATATAACTAGGCCCACCAAAAAGACTGTTATAGATAGACAGGTTGTTATTTTTACTTAGGTTTAGAAGTCTAACTAATAAAATTTCGCGAAGCTAAATAAGTTTATTATACAAATTCAAATTTTTTAATGACTGGATATTTTTTATAAAATATGTTATTGATGATAACAAAATTCATAGTTTCAGAATAGATGCTTTCATATTTGAAATATAATTGTCCAAACTCGGCATTAACTTGTCAAAAAGTCATATTTTATTGTCAATTTGCGCGTATAAAATTCTCGGATCTGTCGTTTAGCAATAATAAAAACATTTAATAGACAATAAAAAATCTACGTAGCTGATTGAACATGCAACACAGCTCGATTTCCAATTTAAAAATGCAATTAATGTGTTATTTTTTGTTTCATAAATAATGCATTTAATTAATTGAGTATACGCTCAGTATGACGCATACTATGGATATGCAGTACCTACCTGTTAAGCGTTTTATGTATTAATAAAATGTATTTTTTTAAGTTGCCTCAATGACGCAGCAGTTCTTGCAACACATGTATGCCACAGCACGATACATGTGCTGTGCACTAAAGTAAGCATACGTCACGTGTTGCGCACGCATCAAAGTCTGACGCTCGCTGCTTAGCTACGCAGTTGAAGCTATTGGATAGATTCCTAATCACTTGCCAAAAAAAAAGGAAGAAGAGGGCGAGCGCAGTGAGCAGAGTCTAACGCTTAATTAGATTTCCAATTAAAATGCCGAGCCCTTTGGCCGTGCATAATGCAAGCGTAACTGAAGGAATGTGCACAGCGAATAAAATAGCAAATTAATAGAAAATAAACAACAATAATAACAACAACACCAACAGCGGCAACTACCCATTGAATATGTAGCTTGTAGCTGAGCCATTTGTTTGTTTGACGGCGTTGGCTATCTCTGCGCATAGCAGTATCAAAAACGTATAAGTATCTGTAACTGAGTATCTATATCTGCGTATCTGTGTGTATCTGTAAGTATGCCAAACGCTGAGCGCGCAACGTGCGCCTGTATGTGTTTTTGCAGCATTTGCCGGTTGGTGTGTGTTTCCAACACGTGCTTAGAACGTTGCTAGTCGTCGCTGCTTGTGGGTCATACTGGAATCCGCGTGACTTTGGCTTTGTCGTCGCTGTCGTTTGGATGATTTTCATTAGCTACAAGCGTCACTGCAGCAGCGCAGCCAACGTCGTTGTCAGAGCCCAACGTTAACGTGATGGCAAGTGACAACTGCAACGTCATTTGCTTAGAATTTGTTTTTATTTTGGGCAAAATTCTAGTCTTGTACCATTTGATGATTCACAAAATTGGAACTAATTTTGAAATTTATAATTATTGCATAAATAAAGCGTATATTAACTTTCAAGTTGTTTAATATCAGCCAAATAGTTAATTGATTAGTTCAGCACGAGTCTAAAGTTGTAATATTATGAACTACGGTCATTGTAGAGTGAAATTTTCAAACTGAATGAAATTTAAGTAACTTGAAAATATTCTATTATAATTACAAATATTTCATTTAACCCTACAATGAGAATTTTATATCTTTCGCTATATTGACCAGAGGTAGAACAAGACTTTTTATAGATTCAAATATAATGCCAAAAAGTATAACAAATGTAATATTTTTCGAGTAAGTTTTCATTAACTCGTTGTATTTCTACAATGCCTCAAAACCCGCAATTCCAAACCGTTTCTATTCATATGTCACGTAGTGTACTGCGTCTGTTTCTAAGCCCTTGCATCTACAGCTATGTGTACGTGTAGAGGTGTGCACCCTTTTTTAGCCCGTTAGCCCACCTCTGCTGATATGCAACTACCTTAGCGTTGACGTTGACGCCAGCAGCGCTACAACTGCGCTGCAACTGCGTCGGCGCTAAAGCCACTGGCGACATTTAGCTGTTTGCAATGTCGAGCTGAGCCTCGGCCGGCATTCGGTCGTATCGCGTTCTCATGTCTAAATCGTTGGAATTGTCTGATGACAACTGCGCGTTCGGTTTAGAGTGAAAATTGTGTGAAAAACCAAGGGCTCTGTGCTGAAAATTGTTTTTAGAAAATATATAAAAATATAAAAATACATAGAACTTGGAAATCAAAGCATTCAAGTGTTGGCAAATAATACAAAGTTTGCAGAAAAGTGCATAATTATACTATAAAAGCGAGTGCAGCTATAATATATTACTTATACGCAGCGTATGCCTATATGTAGCTAAAGTGTTTCCAGACAAAAGCAACAATTGTGAAAATAATTTATTGTGTCTACATTTGTGTGTGTGCGTGTGTGTTTGTGTATTTAGAGCTTTTTGCCAAGCTAAATTAATGGAAAAAAACTAACAAATTTTTGAAAAAGAATTAAATACCAAAACGCGTTCTTAATTATTAATTACACAAAAAAAATAAGCCAACAAAGTTATGAATTAAATTTCAAGCAGTTTAATTTCATTTTAACGTTTTCTTACAAAATACACAAAATGATCATTTTTAAGCAATAAACCAGAAAACAAAGCAAAACTCATTAAAATTAACCTAAAAAATATATCAAATAAAACAACGACAACAAAAAAAACAAAATCATCTCAAATAAGAAAAGGTATTGAAAAGGCGAAAATTAAAAATGAATTTTAATTTTAGTTGATAAAAAAGTTATGTTAAGTTTGACACAAAATATTTTCAATTGATATGAAATAGATTTCCAAAAAATAAATGCTCAATTAAATTACAAGCTTTGAGTATATTTTTTAAAATATCTACAAGTTTTATAGTTTTCAAAATGTAATTCTTTTAAAAAATTTGCTTCAAACTTTGGCCTAAGGCTCGTTAAGACATTACAATGTAATTATTTAAAATTTTTCATTTAAATAATTATTTATCTTATTACAGTTAATTGAATTTAGTGCAAATATTAACAATGCCTTTTCTTATTCCTACAAAAAACCACTTCTTCCATGCACATAACAATACAAACTTCATGTAAATTTATGTTAATTTTTTTAAAAGTTTTTTTTTGAATTCTTTTCACTACATTAAATGCATTAACAATCATAAAATAATTTAAAACTTAAATACTAGTTTACATATTTTTGTTGACTTAAAACACAATATCTTCCAAAAACTTTGATAAACTCAAAATTGGTTTCTTTTTTAAAAAAAAGACTAAAAACTGCCAGTCAATACATTACTATCCAGCTAATGTTTTATAATTTTTGGAAAAATTATAAAAGATTATGAAACTTTTGCATAAGCCATGATCATTTTACTTTTCGACATAGCAACATATAAAAGGATGTTGAGCTCCCAAAAACGTGACATTTACATACAAAAATTCACTTTTTATTAGTTCTTCATGCCATCAACTCATATTTTCATGTTTTACCGTACATAATCTTCATCTTCAAATTGGCTTTGAATAATCTCTTATGAATTCGGCTTTTCAAAACAAAAGCACAATATTTTCAGATATATGATAAACTTAAAGTCGCTTAAAAATCAAATTTAAAAAAACAACTCAAAAAGTGTGTATATAACCAAAAAAAAAACCAAATTGTGTACAGTGTATTTGAAAATGCTCAAAACTCAATTAAAACTCAAATTGCGTTATAGCAACTATAATCTTATACACAATTTCAAGTATTTGGTAACCTAAATACATAAGAAACTCCAAAAAAAAATACGTAAAATAAAGAACGTTTAAATAAAATGGCGTCGGAGGCAAACGCTTGCGCCAATTTCTTTGCGCAAGAACATGCAAATGCAACACTGTCCCAGTATTTCCAGCAGTTGAACTCACAAGTGGCTGCTGCCGCTGCTGCCAATGGTGGCAGCAACACAAGCAGCAATAGTGGCGGCAACAGCAGCGCCAATAGCGATAGTGGCAATGATGTCAGCATGACAGGATCCTCGGGTTCATCGCTGGAGAATCACAGAAGCAGCGTCAGCAGCAATGACTCTGGCAAGTCCAGCAATGGCGGAGGTGCAGCAGCTGCTGGTGCCACACTAGCTACAGCGGGCGCTACTAGTAATGCCAGTGCTTGGGCTTTACAGCAGCAGCAGCAGCAGCAGCAACAGCAACAACAACAAGCGGCGCTACATCATCAGCAGCAACAACAACAGCAGCAACAACACCTACAACAGCAGCACGCGCAGCAGCAACATGCCGCAGCCGTAGCCGCTGCACAACAACAAATGCAGCATACACATCACGCTCAGCAGCAGCAGCAACAGCACGTGCAACAGCAACAACAACAGCAGCAGCAGCAGCACGCACATCATCCACATCATGCGCATCCGCTGCATCAGCAGCAGCAGCAGCAACACCAACAGCAGCAACAGCAACAACAGCAACTGGCGCATACACTATCCTCCGCTGCCGCGGTGGCCGCTGCTGCCTCCAATACCAATACACATTCCATTTTCGGCACCGGCAACTTCCACTACAAGACCAACAACTCCTGGACATTGCCCACGCTCAACTATCAACGCCTCTACAATGAAAATCCGCAATATCAACGCAGCTTTATGCACGCACAGGAGGGTGCAGGCGGCAATGTTGTTGCAGCTAATCCTGGCAGCGGTTGCAATGCGGCACCTGGCAATGGCGGCAACGCCAATAATGTTGCAGTCAATAATAATGGTGGCAACACTAACAATGCCAACGGTAGCAACAACAACAACAATAATAACAACAGCAACATTAGTAACAACAACAACAACAACAGCAGTAATAGCAACAACAACAATGGCAACAATGTGCCAAGCGTGCAACATGTGGCGAATGCCGTTGCCGCCGCAGTTATAGCCAACGAGCATCAGCAGCATTTGAACAGCCTAAAAGCGCGTTTCCAGCCATCCAGTTCAGGTGGGTGTGGGGCAACTCTGCAACAAAGCTTGCAATAATTGTAGCATTTTGGTGGTTGACAACTCTGTTAAGATCAATTTCAGCGGGCAGATGGCCAGCCTGTTTTTTTTTTGCAAAGCTCAAATGACTTGATGGTTTGTTTAACTTAGTTAATTTGAAAAATTCGTTGAGAGAATTCTTCCAAAAACCATTTATTTTTTTTTATATTCTACAAAAAAAGAAAATAGAACCGAACCGCCGGATTATGCAAAAATACCCTTATAAACGCAAAAAGCCTACGATTCACTTTAAGATCTCTAGTTCTCATCATTTTTATACCTTTTTTTTCAATTCTTTTATATAATCTTAACACAAATTGTTTAGTCTGCTCTTTTGAGGTGTTTATAATATAACTAATTATCTTCTAGACACGACGCAATCGACTTATTATGCGTGTCTCCAAACGCTTAGGGTTTTTGCCCAACACTTTTGCTCTTTTTACATTGCAAAATACGATACGAAACTGTTATATGATCTCGTATGCAACACAATCAAATATCTTTTCAATGTAAACAAGATAATGCACTCAATTTATCTTTGACTTAAATTTTCACTCAATTACAACACGGGCTAACTCAAAGACAGGCTCAAAGAGAGAGAATATATTTTGTGCTTATTTGACTTTGGAGAGTAAAAGAAGTGAAACTATTGAAAAATTACATCAGAATTAATAGATTTGCAGCCTTTTTTATGAGTAGGAAAGATATAGGATTCAATACAGATGGAGGAAAAATAAGAGTAAGATGCTTAAAAGAAAAGATGAAGGTGTACAGGGGACTGGGAATGGCATCAGGGCCAGGAGAAAAGAATGATTTTATGTATAATAAACATTGCAAAATGTCCGTCGCAAGGATTGGGGGTTTCGCAACAAAGTTTCAATGAGGTAGATTAAAGAGATAATTAAGGTCAATATTAGTTGGGTTAAAAATTTGCAAGTTAACTATTTCTCTACTGTGAGTGGAAGGTATATTATTATTATTTATTAGTGAAGAAAAAAGAAATAATTACGTTTAGAAATAACGAAAGAATAAAATTGCATGTATGTAACTTTTTTACAGCGTATAATCGAATACTTATGGAAGAAACAGCTTTTTTAAACTTTTTAAAAGAGGAGGAGTTAAGACTTTCAAAGAGAACAGGATAGATGGTTTTGCAGTTAGTTTTGAAGTAGAATAAGGGACAAAGGGATCGAGTAAAATGTTGACATAGTTGGACAATGGCTGGCTACAATTTAAACCATTCTTATCAGCTATACCGCACGGTTTAGCATGCTTATTAAATTATTTCGTAGGTACTTGACAATTTAATCATAAATATTTTACTTGCCGCAAAAGAAACTCAAACTCAATGAACTTAAATAAAAAAGTAAAAATTACATAAGTTACATGATGATAAGGTGCACAGGTACCGACTATTTTGTAAATAAATAAAAAATTTATCATACATCATTTAGTTGTAGAACTTTAACCATATTTCATACAAATCAAAATGCTAAAGTTGTTAAAATTTAATTGCAAAATACACACACACACATATATGTAAATTATTTTTGTAAATTTCGTTCAGAGTAAAGCTGTTTTATTTTTACACGTAAGGGCTTTCTTACAACGAACATTTGTAGTTACTGATATCAGCAGCAATTTGCCTTTGAAAAAAAAAAGCTTATTGAAAGTTCGTCTCGCCCACGTGAAAGATTATGGGTTCAGTTGTATCTGCTGTATCTGTTATATTAATAATAATAATATTATTACTATGTTGCCTCTGGGTGTGTTAGCAGTCTATATATTTAAATATTAGTTTTTATTTAATTTTTAAAACTGTATATAATTTGTTTGTCATATCATTTGACAACTGACAAGCATTTAACGACCTACATCAAATTGCGTCGCATTTTTTATAGCTTTGTAATCATGGGAGTGTAAATAGTATTATTCACATGGTTATCAATGACATTTTGAACTGTCTAACTAAAGCAAAAACAAAAAAAAAGTAAATAAATAAAACAGTTCACAAAACCAAAGTAGCGCCGTAAATGCCGACTATGCATGCAAATTACAATTTTCTATAACTAAACTTCCAAGTCAAGTTTGTTAAATTATAATTAAGGCTAGAAATTTGTATTTAACAAACGTATTTATTTTATAAGTATTTAATAATAGTTAGGTTTTAGGTTTTTATTAGCTTGTTGGCAAGCTTTTAAAAGCTCAAAGAAAGTCAGAATTATCTAAAATTGAATTCTAAGCCTTTTGACAGAAAGCATTTTAAGTTTTCATCTTTTAGACAAATTTTCATTATTTCTGCAAGCTGAACCAACCACTTTAAGACAAATTTGGCAACATACTGGTTACTACATACAGATTTGAAGATTAATATTTTAATACCCAAAACAAAAATAAGTCTAACTCTTGAACTTTTTCGTCTTTAATATGTCTTCAGTGCAAATAAAGCAAAAAAGCGAAATTTAATTTATTGGGTCGTGCGGCATATTTGCCATTTGAATTTGGGCTTCTGGCATTTTTGCCATATTTCCCCCCCCCCTCCCTTTTTTAGGCTCTAAAAAGCTGCGCATATTGTGTCACTTTGTGTGTTAACCCTTTGGTCAAGTCAATGCATTTGCCTTGATTAGATTTTGGCCAATGCCATTTATGTGCCACTGCTGCAGTTGGCCATTGCTGTAAAAAAAATACAAAATAAAACCAAAGAGCTTGTATTTAGGCTGATGAAAGCAGAAGCAAACAAAATGAAAACAGTAGGTACAAAAATTTCCATAAATAAAATGCATATTGAAAATTAAATGAATGCTAAAATGACATCAAATTTATTCGCTGCCATATCAATGACATCGCTCATCATCATACAGATTGATTTGCATTTTCATTTTGCAGTTGACAACGCCTACAAAGTAATAAAAAAAATGTATATATAAAACACAAAAGAGAAAAACCGAAAAAATAAAGTCTAAAATCGTTCAATATCGCTGGTGAAATTTTTGTTTTCAAGTTTATTGCAAACAACAGTTAATACATGCAAAAGTTTTGCATATTCTTATACCAATGTAAGGGTAGCAACCAGCACATTGGTAAAGTGATTATTTAAAATTGTAGAGAATGAAAACGAAAGTTTTACGATTTCAGGACAAATGTTGTATACTCGACTTATGTATTCTAAAAAAACTTTAAAACGCTTGTTTAATTTCTCTCAGTGCTGGTTGTATCAAAAGTTAGTGCAAAACTATTCATTTTTCAGCAAAAATTGCATAGTTATGACCTTTTACAAACACTTTTCATAATGGGCGCATCAAAACTGCAGGTATATCAATATAAGCGTTTTTTTTTTGTATATATTTTTAAGGGGAAAGCAGCTATCTAGCCATGGGAGGTTATTTTGGTCATGACTATGACAGCTGCGGCCAGCTTAGCGCAGTGGGTGGGCCAATCCCCAGACCAGTGCTCATGTGGGTGTGCGAAATTACCTTAATAGACTTGCATACCCTTTTATACGCTTTTAACAATGTCACTTTTAATTTATATCAATAATAATTTTATTTTTTTTCTCATCTGCTCTTTACAGGTAAGCTAAGCGCTCAACCGTTGTTGGTCTTGTTTAGTATTTGTGTATTTATTTTGTGCCCGGTGCGCGTTCAATATGACAAGCGACTGCATCATCTGTAAAACATTTTGTTATGTCCTGCACATTGTAAACAGTATTGGTAAGCCAAAGCAGTAAAAACATAATTAAAATGTTTTGTATCTAAAAAATATTAAAAAATATTTTACACAAGCTTCGTAAGCTCTTTGGCGCATGCTGAAATCATAAAGACTGCTGCTATTTTGCCTAAAAAATTTATTCTTATAACAAAATCATTTTGTATTTGCAAATTAGTCTATGTTCTGCAAAACGTCAACTAATGGTGAGACTTACATTTAGTTAAAATTCGCTTGGTCTACTCATCCATCACTTGCTTTCACTCAATGCAATGCGCGCTCAAAAAGCTTGCGCTCAAATGTCACTCAAACTCAGCGTTGCCATGCGAAAAACTAACCAAACTGTGGAAAATCTAACCAACGCTTCCGCATACAATTGTCTCTCACGAAGCGTAGCGGCAGCTTTTAGTCAAACAAACACAAGCAAACACACAAACGCACACACATACACACACACACACACACACTCACACACAACGAACTTTGGCAGGCTGTGCACGAAAGAAAGTAAACAGCAAAATACGCAAAAAAAGAGTAAAACAAAAACAAAACGCAGCGTTGAAATGTGAAAGAGCAGGCAAAAGACAAAAACCGCTGCGGTTATTGTTGTTGTTGCTGGATTCAAGTTGGGCTTTGACGCCGACTGCGCAGTCGCACTCAGTTTTGGACGCTTTGTGGCTTTTGGGCTGCGTTGCACGAGACGCGCGCGTTCACTCAACGTTCGCAGTCCGGCGGCAGCGGTTCGGTTCACGGCTCTACTCACTCAAAGCTGCTTACGAATTGTGCAACGTCGTGCGAACTTGTGAACTTTCGTTTTCGACGCTTGTGGAAGTGATATCGATTTTGTTAAGACTGTTGTAGCTGGTCTAAGAGCAGTGCGCGACAAAAGATCTCAGCAAAAGAAAAAAAAATCATTTTTTAAAAAAGTAAAATAATTTTAAAAATCAACAAAAAGGCGTAAAGTCTCAAAAAGCAGTGTGAATTTAGCAAAGCAAATAGTCCAAAACAAATTTGAATATATAAAGCTGAGCAAAGGCAAAGCTAAAGTAGAGTATATTATAGAAGTAGCAGCAAAGAGCAAATTTCAGCTTTTTAATAGTTTGCAAAAAGCGAACCCTACACCGCAAAATATTATAAAGATCTAAAACAAAATTACAGCTTTAAAACCTTTATTGTTTTTTTATGCTTTCCAAATGGAAATACCCAAAAATTTTTGAATTGATAAAAACTTAAAAACTGCTAAGCGCTGCTAAGTAATCAATGAAAATTCGCTATAGCGTCAATTATAGAATAGCTCAATCAAAGCATTGTCATCAATAAAGAGAGTGCACACAACAAAGTTGACAACAACAAATAGCAAAAAATATAAAGCAAAAAAAAAAAACATTTGCTTTTTGCTGCTATTTAATTCAAGGTCAAACTTTTCTCATTCAAACGATTCCAAGCGCTTTAGGCAACAACAATAACGAGAACCCCTTTAAGCGGCAGACCGGCCCGAGCCGCAGCCCAAACAAGTACGCGAAATAGTTGAAAACGACACACACAAAAATAAATAAATAATAATAGCACAAAATAAAATAAAAAAAAATAACAACAAAAAGCAAACAAAACAACGCGCAAAAAACGTCGCGAAAATTAGCAAATAATAAAAAAATAAAGAGCGCCAGAGAACGTGAGCAAGAATTTTTTTGCAAGCTCATGTTCCGTGCTCTTTGGCAAATCACGCGCAAGCGCGCTCTGCAAAGCGCTGCTTAAAGCTTCAAACAGCTATTGTTTTTGTAGTTGCAGCTGTCAAACAATTAGAACAGAACAGCAATAACAATAACAATAACTGTGATGCTCGTGCATTAAGTCATGTGCGCATATTTGTACGTGTGTGTGAACGTGTGTGTGCGAGAGAGTGAGAAAACGCGCGTGTGATAAAAGCTCTTTAGGCGAGCAGAAGCTGCACGCTTAAAGTTCAAGAATTTCATTTTTTCAATTAATTTCAAGCATCAACAACAACAACAGAGTGCAAAATGTTTTTAGTGCAAAAAATGATAAAAATAAAATTATAACCGCAACTAAAAGCTTTTAATAATTGACATTAAGTGTGACCCACGCAGCCCAGCCAAAGTCAAACATTGTGTGGCAGTCATGCGCATGGACTATCAATTGCCACCGCCAGCTTTGGCTTTGCAACAGCAGCAGCAGCAGCCCCATAATAGCCTGCAACATCAACAGAATCAGCTACAATTGCTGCAAAATGTGCAACAGCAGCAGCAGCAGCAACACCAGCAACACCAGCAACAACAACAAATGCTGGGCAACATGTCACAAACAGCCGCATTGCCACCGTTAAGCAGCTTGCCACTGCAGGTGGTGCACAATTTGCCGCATTTATTGGCAGGCAACAGCAATGGCAACAACAATACTAATCTCAATGGCAATAATGTTGCTTGCAACAACAACAATAATGCTGGTGGCAATGCAAATAATCAGTTGCTGCGCAACACTATGCAACATGTGGTCAACGCGCAACAGCAGCAGCAGCAGCATCAACAGCAACAACTGCTCAATAGCCTCACCAATAGCAATGCCAACAATGGTGGCAACAATGCTGGCCTGCAACTAAACGCCAATACGGCACTTTCAGCACCTACGCAATTGTTGCAACATCATTTGCAACATTTGGCGCATGTCAATGTGAATGCTGCGGCGGCCGTTGTTGCTGTAGCTGCCAATAATCTCAGCAACAATTTGCAACATGGCAGCAATGGCAACAACAACAATAATACCACTAATAACAACAACAACAACAACAATACCTTAATCAATCACAATAATCTCAATATAATCATTAATAATCATGCCGCCGCCGCCAACAACAACAATAGCACTAATAATAACAACAACAACAATCCAGCCACACCAAATGCAAATCTCACAGCAGCAGCAACGCTTGCAGCAGCCGCAGCCGCAGCGGCAGCAAATCCCAATGCAAATACGGCTGCCACAGTGGCACAACAACAACAGGCGCATGAGAATAGTTTGGTCAATAGTTTGGTGGGCGTCATTAATAACAACAACAACAACAACAGCAATAATGCAACAAACAACAATACAACAAACAACAACAACGGCAGCAACAACAACAACAACGATGACAACAATCGTTGGACACAATTCCAAGTGCAGCAGCTGTGGAAGCAACATGCAAACTACTTGAACGGTATGCAAAGCTTTTTAACTCACTCACTCTTACGTTCGAGGCGTTAGGCTGGTGGAAAATTGAGAAAATGTTTTCCTCAATGAAAAGGAAGCGAATAAAAGAATGCTTATAAAAGGGGAAAACTTGACATTTTCTTTTGACATTAAACAAATTGATTGTACACTTGACTAATTATCGCGACTCTGAATGGCAAACGGCTTACATCGATTGAGTTGCGGTTTTTCATCTGTTGGATTATTTCTTGGTTTTTGGCGGCGGGTGTGACTTGTATGTAGGTGTTGTGCATGCAAGTGATATATGGTTTCGTTTGTGGCACTTCCGCATAAAATGCCTTACAAGTTTTGTTGGGTATCAATTTTGCTGAAATTGATTGTAAAGACGAAGGGTATTCACGCTCGCTTTTTTGTGTGGCAAGATTGTCAAAAATTGCAATGGGTTCAACCCATACGTCTTATTATATATTATTTAAATGTTGCTGTAGAAATTGTTACTCTTCATTTCAAACTGAAGAATATTTCCGTAAAACGAAATATACCAGATAGTGTGCGGCATTCCGTCTTAAACTTTTGTGCGTTATTTTTTACTGCATTTCTATTTGCTTGTATTCTTAAAAAAATATATAAGTTGCCCTTATTTATTTATGACAATTTCATTATGCAAAGGTAGATTATTATTTTAAAAAGCGTTTTTGTTTAAATTTATTGAGAAACTATAAAATAAAACTTCAAGATGTCTGTTTTCTTAAGCTAAAGTTACGTATACGTAATAACGAAGCATTGTATACCAACTATACGTTGCGTATACGTCACACAATCGAATTTTGCATATTTTTGCGGTAAGTCAAAGGCTTGCTTTAATATGCAAAAGATTTGCTTACTTAGTTTTTGTGGTTATATGAAGAACACCAACATAACGTATACACAATAAAAGTTTGTATGAAGTTATACGTTACGTATACGTAATATAGAATAATAAGGGAATTTTAATGAAACTTTGTAGGAACTTAAAGTTCGCAAAGGATGAAGTACACTTATTTCTTTCCATTACTTGCTTAACATTTCATGTGCTGTCTGACTCAAGCATTAAAACCATTTTTGGGCAAACTAGTAACTAGCCAGCAGCAAACTTTGGTTCAACCTTTTGGCATTCAATCTTGCGGCTAACTTTTGGCGAACTCTCGACTCTCTCGACAATCATTTCACAATCACTTTTGCTTTCAACTTAAAGGCGCGCTGCAAGGGCCAGTTGTGCTGGCGACAATTTTTCGTACAACTTTCGTTTCGGCGGGGTGCTTGCGCATATTGTGGTAAAGTTGCCCGAAACTCTTGTTATGGCTGACCAAAACACCAGAGCAGAGCAGAGTAGAGCAGTTCAAGACCCAGAGCAAGCAGTTGAGCCCACAGGCTGCATTTTTTTTTGAACATTGTTTCTTTTCTCTTGTATTTTGTTTTGTCTTGGTCAGTTTTTGGTTATCAAAAAATTTTATCTGACAATTGTCGGCGTATTTCGCTTTTATTGTGCAGATAAAGACGGGTTTTTGTGCGGCCATAACGTTCGGCATCCTACAATGTGTATCTGCTTAATCGCATGCTCTGGCTCGCACCTATACAAAAGGGCAACATTTTGTTTTTGTTGTTTGTTGTAGCTGCTTGTGTCGCGCACATGTGACATTGCGGCATAATTTATATGTGTCCAAAGCAACAGCAGCAGCAGCAGCGACAACAACAATAACAGCAACTGACAACAAACAACTACAACAAGAAACTACAACAATATCCAAAATTCATATAAGTTTACTTTGCCGAAAATGCGTTTTTACTTTCATTGAGCGTCACTGTTGACGTCGACCGCGACGCGCTGCCGGCTTAGCAACATCACAAAAATTAACTTTCACTTTTTCGGCAGTTTTTAAATTCATTTCTTTTTTTTTATACATAAATTGTTTTTTTTTCGCTGTGGCATTTTTTTTTTTTTTTGCTGTTGTTGTAGCTGATTTTGGCTGCTGCTTCTTTTTTTTTTAAATGTGCCCCAACTCACAGACTGGGAAATATTATCAACAACAAAAGAAAACAAGAAATAAATATATAAAATGTCCATTTATTCGAAAGTTTAGTCCAATAATTTGTTAATGCGCATAATTTTGTGCATTTTCCCTTTAAAATAATATTTATTATTTTGTCTGTTTTCGAAACTTTTTAAGTTTTTTGCGTTTAAATGAAAAAATTTGCATTTCAAATGGCTAGAAGCCCTTTTATGGCTGCGTCTTTGATGGCGCAAATTAATATATAAATAAGTTTAAGGCGAATTGGATTAATTATTTTATAGCGAAAGTGTTAGGGCTGCTTAAGGTATGGCTATTTTGCTTATGGTATCCACAGCAATTAACTAAAAATTCCCATGAAATCGCTAGAAGAGTGCAAGTCAGATGTCACTGTTTTTCAGACAAATTTTATTTGCGTAGATTTGAAGCTCATTTTATAAGTTTTCGATGCTCTATCGTATAATGCCATAGGTGGCGCCACTAAAAAAGTGCACTATTTAATTTCATACTCTATATTCTTCTACTTAAAGAAACAAACTTTTCATGCAAGCTTCTACTGCACTCTTATCAGTGCAAGTTTTTATCAATTTATTGCTACTGCTTACTTGTACTCAAGAGCTTTTAGCATTTAAGTGCGCGCTAATAATGCGTCTAATCACAGTAAATGGTAAACAAAACTGCATTGCACTTCCTTTCGTGCTTTTCGACGCAAAACTCTTATCTAGACGTTATTACTGAAGTGTTCGTGAGACCATTGGTGTCTGTGTGGGCGTGTATGACTATGTGCGTGTTAGCCACTCACTTGAAATGCATTTCAGGCATGCACGAAAAACATGTCAAAAGACAAATTGGCAAGTGAAACAAAGGCGGCAGCAACATTGACGCTGCCACAGTCCAGCGTCCATTGTCTCTGCCACGACTGCGCCGCCGTCACACACTTACCCAGATATGCGGCCTGCCAAAATGCAACGTATTACAGTTACTTCAATCAAGACTTAAGTATTGGCTTGAAGCTGACGCTGACGCTGCCTATGCCGCAGCCGTCTTACGCGCGGATTGCGGTTAAATAGTGAAGTCCGCTTACAGTGGTCCAAATTGTAGTTTAGAGTGGACAAATTTCTATGAGATGTAAAAGCTTTTAGGGCATATTTTTTTTTTAAAGAAGACTAATTTTTTGATTTTTTTTGCTGCATGATAGTTTTGTATGTTTCAGCTGGCTTTCAGAAGCGCAGCATTCTTAGCTAATTTTTTTCAGAATAAATATTGTAACTGAGTTTTAATGCCAATTGAAAAAAAATTATGGGCTACTTTAGAGCATATTTAGATACATAGACTGCCATTTTTAAAATGATGTTGCACTTTCATGGTAGCATTTTTTTTTAGCAAAGTGCCACATTTCTTAAAAAGAATATATGTTTATACTGACCTTATCCTTGCTGTTTACTACATGTATTTTATATATATAAAGATTTTTTAAATTTTCTGAAAAAATAAGAAAATATTTTACGTTTGATCTTGACATTTTAGTAGATCTAGTAAATTTCTAAACTTCTACTAGTTCAACATAAAAATTGAGAACTAATTGTTAAATAAAAATAAGTTAGAAATCGACCTTAAAGTCGCTGAAAAAAGTTAAGCTAAGTCTAAACGATTAAAGATTGTTAATATTATTGCATCACAACTAATTACCGCGGCAATCGGTTCTACATACCGGAATCGGCGCAGGGCTAGGATTGCCAACCCCCATCTGTCTCGAATGCCCAAACTATACCTGGTTCAGCGAGACAGCTACAACAACAATAACAAAAACAAAATAAAACTGTAGATAATCAACTTTTTGAGCCATGATTTGAACCACTGTGCATTTGCGCCATTAAATGAGGGGGTTTTGGTCAAGAAAGAGTGCAAGTGTATGCGTGTGCGCCTTTCTGTGTATGTGTGTGTGTGTGTGTGTGTGTGTGTGTGTGTACGTGCAGCAAGAAAATGTTGCGCAATCGCAGTACAACGGTAAAAGAAACGTGCGAAAAGCCACAGACACGAAGAGCAGCTTGCAGTTGACGTCAGCGACAGCAGCGCTGTCGACGTCATTTAGTGGTTAGGTGAGAAATTGCCATTGTTGTTGTTGTAGTTGTTGTTGCAGTTACTACATGGCTAAAATCAGTGAAAGTGTCGACTGGCTCATGCGGCGTATGAGCAATCTTTTAATTGTTTCACACATTGCCCGTAAGCTAAAGAAAAATCAAAAAGAGACAAACGAAATATATAAAGAAAGATCGAAAGAAAGACCAGAAGCAGTTTCATGTTGATTGAATTTTTTATATTTTGATTACGTTTTAATTTACAGCTAAGCGTACCGCCTTAGCCAACGCCCCCCCCTTCAGCCACATGCCATTGCGGCCCAGAGACGGCCTTTTGATTTATTTGGGTTTCGGTGTCTATGTATCTGGTATACTCTATACATGTGTATTAAGTTTATTATGTATGGCAGGCAGCGGTGGTATATAATTTTATATACTAGTAGCTCACGATATGTGTATTATTATCATTTGCTTCCTTATTTTGTTTTACTTGCTATTATTATTGCTGTTGTTGGTTGCTAATTAACTTGCAACTAGTATGCGAGTATGCGGCTTTCTTTCTGGCTGTGCTGCTGCTGCTGCCGCTACTTTTGGCCTGCTCAACAAAATTGGGCTAATGGGTTGGCAATTTTGTTGCTGTGTGTGTTGGTTGGTGTTTTTTTTCAATTGGCAGGCAGCCTTTTCAAATATGTTACAAACGTTTTTTAATTGTGTCGCAACCGTTGCGGGGCGTGGCATTTTCACTTTTTTTGTACTTTTTTGCAACAAATAGCTAACGCTTTTCAGTTTTTCAACTTTTCCAACACTTTCGCTATTGCAAAATTAAGCATTTTGCGGTTGTTTTGGCATACATAATTTTATAAATGATTTTTTCCAAGATTTCGTAATCGCATGAAAGTGATTGAGGGGGAAATTTCTTTTACTAAAAGTTGTATATGTGACAGTTAGTTGGAGAATTGAAAAGGGAAATGCCGAAACCGTTGGGTTTGCAAGTAATTTTCATAATTTAGAGTTTATGATAAATGTATTAAAGTTTTTGGAAAGCGCAGAATATTGAATGATTGCATAAAGTTTGCTGCAGACCGGCATTTGTTACGCTTAGCAAATCTGCGCAATGAGACATAGCAATATTTGAAAATAACTATGGATATACCAAAAGTATGCCAAAGATTAATAAGAAGGTATTGCTTTTACGGAATATATGTGTAAAATCTGTATATTGCCAATTATTGTAACATAAAGTATTGCAAGCTTTTAAGAAATTTAAAAAAGGAAAGTTAGCGATTATATTTTTATAACGTTTATGTCTGACTTGAGATGCGCGGAATTCTGTATTTTGACGATATATAGTTCGAAATCAAGATTTCTCATCAGTTTATTTGATTTTATTAGAATATATTATGGTGTTGGTTTCAAATGTAAAAATGTAGCTATTTTGAGGAAAATACCCTAAGGATTTTTACTCCTTCGACACCATGATAACCTGCTTCCCCTTAAACGATTTGATGTGCTTGCTTGAAATTATAATAATTCATTAATTCATTAATGCAAATTACCCGATGTTCAGTCAGTTTTTTTTAGCTTAATTAAAGCTTACTATTTAAAAACTTCATTTAGTTTGGCGACCGACACGTTCTATAAATGTCAAAGCTTAAAATTGCAATTTAATTTCGCTGTTACCTTGAGTTGCTTACAGCCCTGAACCCGGAAATAAAATGCTCAATAAAGTTTCCCACACATAATTAATTTTAGAAATACACAAAAAAAAAACACAAATTCAACAAAAATTAGACATAAAAAAAGACAGACAGTCAAAAGTACAACAAAAAGTGCTCAATGTAAATGAGCGCAAATGCGGAATGAATGCAATAAGCTGTAACAGGCAACAACACAACAACAGAAACAAAAGCAACAACAATGCAAAGTTAAACATAAAAAAAAACAATCGAAAGTGTTACACTTTCTGCACTTCACACACACACACATAGACACACGTAATGTACATAAAAACCATAAAAAGAGTACAACGATGTAATACAAGCAAGTAACAACAACAACAACAACAACTCGACTCACAAATGTTGCGCCATCGTCGTGCTCCAACCGAAAAATGAAACGCCAGACAACAGGTGAAAGGGGCGGGCAAACCAATGTGAGTGTGAGTGCGCCAAAAGAGAGTGCGCAGCATAAAGCGAGTGCGCCAGCGGCAACTCGAGACTCGTACGTGCCTCACTCAAATGCAAAATGGCTCAATTGAGTTGCGATTGCGCCGTGCCATGTTTAAGTATTGCATAATTTTTATTATCCAGCGCGTCGTTTATTTGTATTTCAAGCGTTTGACAGCGCACGCGTTCTCATAGATACTTTTCTATCTTTGCGTACGTGAAGGAGCTCAAATATGCATATTGAACTTTTTTGTTTCTTCATTCTCCCGCTCGCTGACTGACGGCTGGCTATTGACAATGTCAATGTCGTGGTCGCCTTTTGGTGTTCTACTTAAATTCTTAGAATGTGTGCGATTATCAAACAAGTTGAGAGCGTTTTTTATTTCATCCATAACTGTAAGAGCTTTTATTTGTTTTTGTTTTTTTTTGCTTAAACTGGTTTGACTTTTGGGCTTAAATTTCTTTCTTTCGATTGGTTCGTGTGGCCTTTGCTGTTTAAGCTTGCTTGAGATTATATTTTTCGTTTTTTTTTCCTGCTTTATGAGCAGCGTCTGATTTTAGTTTTTTTGTATGAGTTTTAACAGAGAGAGTCACTCTCACTTTTATTTCAATGCAAGTTTTGGGAGGATTAAAGTTAAGAGTTAAATGATATAAATAAAAACCAAAAACTTTTGCTTACAAGTTAGGCAATAAAATTTAATGTCAAAGCAGTAACTTGCAAAGTAGATGCTGGTGCATAAATTCTCATTGCAAATTTTATTAATTATAAAAACTTCAAGCTTTTTGAGTTATTGTTAAGTATATTCAACGTATGTGGCGCAAATTTGCATAAAAAAATATGGTATTTAGGGCAGGCACACCGAAGAGCACTACAACTAACAATATGAAATCGCTTAAAGAAAAACGTCAAATTATGTATACTTAGTCCCCAGTTGTCTGATATTGTTTTATAAGAGTTAATCTTTCTTCTGCACAATTTTACTTATATTTCAAACAAAAAAAAAAACGATTTCAGATACATGCTTTGTACAGCGACTTAATTTACTTTTTAAACGCCTGCTTAGAGTTAGAAGCTTGGCTGTAGCCAGCTGCTCATGCCTTGCGTTCGATAAACTAAACAATTGAGATAAAATCTATAAAAAATGTGCAAGTTATTAGTCAAAATGCTGTGACAAATGACAAAACGAGATTACAGGTACTTTAAATACTGACCACAGGCTACTAATAATAGCCATAATAATAATATAAGAAGCGAGAAAAAAAAAACCCACATAAATTATTGTACATGCCAAGTTATTATACTAAAAGAAAAAAGTGAAAGTTTAATTCCGCATTAAGACCTACGCCATGGTCCACTAAAAATGCTCAAAATACAACAAAAGAGCAAAGATACAGCCAACAGTCAGCAAAAAAAAAATAATAATCAAAATATATATAAATAATAATAATAATCATAATACCATGTGTAGTTATAATCGTCGCCGCAGACGTCATAGCTGGCATGCTTAGAAAATTGAGCGAGTTGGTATATTTCAAGTTTGGAAGTTGTAATACCTTCAGCTGAGTACCAATAAATGTGTTGTCGTAGGCCCAAAGCGAACGCAGCAGATATTGTATCTGCGTGCGTGATCGTTTCTAATGAAAGTGAAAAAAAAAACAAAAACTAAACAGCGAAGCGGAACAAAAAAAGAGTCACGAAAATTATGCAAATTATTTTAATTACGAATGAGAAATTTTGTGGCATATAAAAGAAATAAAGACAAGGCAATAAAAAACTAAGAAGTGCGTTAATGATCGCCAAGTTGGCCCAAAAACCAAAAAATAAAAAAGAAGACAAGTTGACCCAGAAACCGTAAAAATGGCAAGAGAAAACGAATGTTGTCAAGAGCCTGTCTCAAGTTATTGCTGGAACTGATTTTTGTTTTTGTGTCTTTTGGGTTTTTGGTGGCATCTAAAAATAAACCTGAGCTGCTCCACATACGCCAGATTCCTGGTCGTTATCAGGCAGTGAAAGTGAACAGAAAGAAATAAAAGTAAAAGTAAATTTATCTCTGCCTTTGTTTATGCACTTAAATATTTTCGGCTTGTTTAAACAAATATATAAATAAATACGCATAATTTTTTTTTTGTTATTGTGTTTTGCAGCTTGCTCTGCTTTTTTGTTGCTGCTGCTGCTGCTTTGGCTGCTGATCCTCATTTATGTCATTTGGCATTTTGTTTTGTGCTTTTTGTTGCTTTTATCTTTTTGTTTTTTATTTCTATCTGCATCTGTTGCTTGAAAATACTGCTCATATTTCGTATGTTTGTTACTGTTTCCGTTTTGTTCAAAATTATAATAAAAACAATAAATTTGTGTGCCTTTAAAAAGCACAAACAAAATATTATTTCTTTTCTACTATCTTTCTTTTCTTGTTTCTGTTTTTACAGGCAGGAAATCTCCATTTTTGGGTTTCATTTGCAAAGCAAACGGTAAATTTTATAGTTTTTTGTGTTAATTTTTTGCTGTCGTTTTTATTTTTATTTTTTCTTTTAATTTTAAGTATTTTTATGTTGTTTTTATGTTGATTTTTTATTTTACTTCTGTGGAACTTTTTAATTGCGTTGCGAAAGTTTTAATGCAACAATTTAAGTAAATATTGTTATAATACGCGTATGTTTGTTTATTTTTTTTATAGAAATATTTTGCATAGGCCTAAGGCGGTGACTCTATAACTATAGTGCCAAAATAATAGGAAGAGAAAAAACGTTTTAGTTAATTTAAAAAAAAAAAATATTATTTACAGCACTTAAGCCAAGTTTATACGAAAACTACTTCATTAAAATTGTTAGATACAATTTGAAGTGCTTACTTTGATGTCTTTAAATTAAATTTAACACATTTTCGTTTACTTTAATTTAATAATGGCTGCCTTTTATTTAAAACTATCCAACTTGGGACTTAAGAACTAAAATCAAGAGTAAATTTTTCATAATTTTGAAATAGGTATAAAAGATTGCTATCTTTCATATTCTGGTTCTTTATTTACAACAAGAAATACAATGTCAAATATTTCTCCAACTATCAAAATAGTTTAGTTAGAGCAAGTAAAGGGTGTTTTTTTCGAGGTATAGAACTTATGTTGGCCTTACTGTTCAAGATGGCGACCGATTTAGCAGCTGTTAAGTGATTTATTCGCAGTTTCGTTTGGCAATTCATCATGAATAGACTCAGGCCTGAACAACGCTTGCAATTAGTTATTCCAATTTTAAGTTCCATACCTCTTATTGAGCTATTGACTGACTGCTGAAATTCCTGATGTTAAGCAAAGTAACCGATAAAAAGAGCTACCAATCGATCTTTTGTGAACTACCTAAAAGGCCTAAAGTTTGCAGAGTCCCAAAGCCTAGCCAAAATACAATTTTCTACCTTAATTGTTATTCACAATTAGTTGCCAATTTCGGCAGCGTTATAAGCACTAAAAGCCTACATATAAAAGCTAAGAAAACGCACAATGGCCAAAATTAAATTGTTTTACAGCAATTAAAAAGATAAAAAAAAAAACCTATTGCAAATATCGTAAATAAATGTTACTCATACGCCCCATAAGACATTGCATGCATGCAGATACCAAGTCCTAATTTTCACTATTACTTCATTTCGCACAGCCGAAGCCACATACACTCAAACACACACACACACATACACACACACACACACACACACACACACACACACATGCATAAACGCCAGCGCGCTCTCTCTCACACCACAGACACACTCACATTGCTAACCAGCTCATTTCACTTACGCTTCGCTGCAAACGGCAAAATAAGCTAAAAAGAAAAGATATTACTTCATTGCAGACCAGAAATGTGTTTGATGCATGTAACTGTATAAGCATGTATGTATTTATGTTTGTATTGTGTTGAGCAACACCGACTACATTATACACTACAATTTGTTCGTAGTAGTTTATTATTAAGTTGGTTTCATGATGCTTGCCATGTGTAACCGCTTCGATTTTTTTTGTTCTTTAGAAAACATATCTAGAAAAGACCTATTAAGTCATATATGCGCTTGATGTTTTCGTAATTTATGTTTACATTCTTACTAAATGACAAGATGCCAACTACTTCCACTGTTTCACAAAAAGTGCAATACGGAGCGCTTAGTAATTTTGCGTCCTAAAAATATGAGAATATGGGAATATTTTGAGCGCTTTGTGTTTAAGTCAATCGTAAGATATTTAGCCTTTGATCTATGTGAGGCAACTATACAGAAATCACTTTGCATATCCATACCCTGCATATACTCTCACGATACTACAAATTTCATTAAAACTAATGTACTCTTTGTAGTCTATGTATAACAGATAAAAAAAACCACAACATGGCATAAAATTTCGCAATAGTTGGTAATTCGCCTAAAAAGCAAGACGCCGACTGTAAAGTAATAGCAACAACAGCAACAATAACAAAAACAAAACATAGAAAAAATTCAAAAAGTTGTTAAAAGAAAAAAGTTTGCAAATGAAAGTGAGAGTGAATAAGAAAGCGGAAACTAACGCAAGCAAAGCCAAAAAGCTTCAGGCACACACACACACCGACTCAAAATACAGATACGCACACACACACACACATAGACAAACTGGTTTGGCGCTGCGGCAAACTTGTTTGATTTTTGTGTGAAATGCAAGAAATCAAAGAGCGCAGAGCAAAGAGAGTGTAAGGCCGCACCACAGCTATAAAGCACGACAATGAAAGCCACGCTCAGCTGCGCCTGCGCAGTGCGCACTTGAAGCTTTGTGTGCGCTGCTTGTTGCTGCTGCTGCTGCGCTCTTTTCTCTTCGTTTGAGTGAGTTTTGCGCTTCGATTGTGGCGCGCATTGATACAAATCAGTCGAAAGCAGAAGTTTCACTTTCGCTTTTTGTTGCAGCCGTCAACGTCGACTGCGGCATTGCTTCCTCTTTAGACTTTTTGTATTTGTTTTTGTTTTTTGTGGGTTTTTTTTTATCAGTTGGTAAAAATGTTTTTTTTTTTTTTTTTGCATTTTGTTGGCCTCTTGTTAGACACTTTGGCTTTGGCCTGTCTAACTGCACTGTTTGCTTTGGGGCTAAAGTTTGCTTTTGTCCATTTAAGTGTTGTTTTGCCTGTCGTATATTTTTTTAACTTGTTTTTGTTTATCTGTTTGTCTGTAACTAGTTTCCTGTACACGGAAATTAGCTGAGCACCTCTCCATCAAAAAAAAAATAAACCCAACAAAATAAAGTGCGCACTTTTTTTAATATTAGATTTGTAATATTTTGAAAAAATTATTTCTTTTTAATATAAGTTGACCTACTTTATGCCAACAACGTTTTCAATACGAGTGAGTGAGTGCAAAGAAATGATAGGATTTTGAGAATTGCTTATGTTATCTTTAAGCGCCAATCTCCAAAAATACAATAGAGTGTTCAAGAAATTGAATACGTAATAAAGTTCATGTATTATAAATGTTTTTAGTTTGCGTGCAGGAAGTTAATTATGAAAATTTAATACAAGACCATGACCATGACACATTATTCCAAAATCTATACTATAAGAGGGCGCTCTGTATGATGAGTTCGAGTACCGTGTGAAAGAAGTCACGTTCGTTATAACTAAAAGCACTTTCCAAAATGGAAGTGACAATTTTTAAAAAATTATTAAACACATTTGGACTCTACGCTCGTTTTATTGTCAAATTATTAGATTAATTCCATTGTTTACATTACATTATTTGGCACTGGCTGGTTTTCAATCATATTTTTCCTAAAAAAATGTCAGAATTCTGCCGAAACAATAGATCTTACATTACATGTGCTGACTGTACAGCAACGCTTACTCACTTTATTTGTAGTTGACTCAGTTCTTATCATAATTGTAAGAAACTCACTTCGCATTAAATTTATTGCACTTTTAGACTAACAAATAATAAATTGTCATAAAAAGTGCCCAACTTATCAGCCCGTTGAATATATTTCAAAAACTACTTGGCGCCTAGACGCAGTGACTTGTCATCAACTACTTGTTTTATTTTTTTATATCTTATGTTATATATAAGAAATGCTTGTTTTTTCTCTAACTAATATTATATTTTATTTTTATTTATTTTACAGGCAAATCCACATCGAATAGCAAAGAAATCATTTGTCCAGATGACAAATACAAGGAAGAAGGTGACATTTGGAATGTTGAGGCGCAAACAGCGTTTTTGGGTCCCAATTTGTGGGACAAAACATTACCCTACGATGCAGACCTCAAGGTAACACAAGTTAGTATCATTTCATCGCTGCGTAGTGGCTGCGTCTCTTTCAATGTTTATCTCTGAAATTTGCATTAACTCTTTTGGCATACAAAATACAAAAATAAACACAAAAACGAACTCGAATACGTAAACGAATGTGAATGCTTATACGAATACACTTGAAGAAAGTACAGTCTATATTTTTAAATTTATTTCGACTTCGTGGCTAAAATACAATTATATTTAATATGGTTATCAAAACTTTCGAGCTCGAAAAAATTTTTAGAGCATTGAAAAAAAAAGATAAGGCTTTTTGCCATTCTAAATATTCTTAAAAATCTTTCTGCGCTATAACAAAGCGTTACTGTACGCATCAAGAAGTATTCGTATAAACTAATTTACTTCGATTTTTAAAGGTTTCGAAGTTTCGCCTTTTCGGATACACTTCTATAAAACAAAAAATACAAACAAAACAAAATTCATTAAGTATTTTAACTTCAACTGCTTTATAGTGCGAGAATTGTATTCTCATCATCATGTACATATAAAAGTTTTATAGCTTAAAGCTTTATTTGTAAATAAGTGTGTACACATGTATATGACTAACACGTATAGCAAGTTTTCACAGACATTTGCAACAAATATCCTTAAGAAACGTTTTGAACTAGCATGGTTCTTGGGTTACGTATTCCTCATTATACACAAGAAATGCAGAGCGGATTATTTTCTACTTTTATAAAAAATTGTAAAAAAAAACTCAAAGAATATTGCTCAAATTACAAGAGTTGTAAAATGATTAAAAAAAATATTTACACACTATTTAGAATCTAAGAAAAATATATAATTTCTGATGAATTCAGTTTTGTGTAACGCATAAGGTTCCGAAGCTAAAATTATCACTCAAATATCAGCCGGTTACTTAAAAACTATTTGTCAACGCTTACACTTACCGAGAATATATGATATTGTTACGTTTTTTCAAACAACTGCGCATATTTCTGATTATTTATGCATTTAATACGTTAATTGCAGTTTTGAAACGTTACTTAACGCCTAAGAGCGAAAACTTAATATTTTGATATTAATTTACTTGCTTCAACCATACAATATATTTTGACACAATAGGGTCACACTGATTGAGCATGTGCAGCAACTGTACCGTTTCGAATATGAAATTTGGCGACAATTAGTTTTTTTTTTTGTAGGTTTTGTTCTTGTAGAAATAAACTAAAAATCTGCATTTAACGACATTTCTACTCTAAGGTTTCAAAGCTAGAACTGAAAATCAATAACTGTGAAAGATTTGCAACATTTTCAAAAGAGGTTTTAGCTTAGTGATTCGTGTATTTGCGTATCGTTTTAGAAAATGCACCTAAATAGCTAAATAGAAACAGCTCTGCTACAGTGCGAACCACTCTGTTGTATGAACTACAATAATATTACCATTACTTTAATTATTTGTTGCAATTAGTCTATGGTTAATTTGCTTAATCAAAAAAAAAAAAAAAAACACAGAATCCATATGAATACCCTTAAGTTTTTGTTGCCATTGAGCCTTGCAATTTTCTTCAACTTTTGCTCAACTCGAACTACAACTTACCAATTCTATTCGCTTAAATCCAACAGTATGCCGACCTAGATGAATTTTTGTCGGAGAACAATATACCCGATGGTCTGCCCGGTACCCATTTGGGACACTCAGGTGGTCTGGGTCATCGTTCGGATTCACTGGGACACGCAGCCGGTCTGTCGCTTGGTCTCGGACATATAACAACAAAACGGGAGCGCTCGCCCTCGCCATCCGATTGCATCAGCCCAGATACGCTTAATCCGCCATCGCCGGCTGAGTCAAGTGAGTTATGATGCCATCAAAGAGTTTAACCAAAATTTAACCGATTCCTAAAAATCCTGTAAAAATTTTCCACTTAACTATTTTTTTTTCTAATTTTGTATTAAACACAAATGGAATGGACATTGCTAAATTTTTTTTTAACTATAATTTTATATAATATTTTTTTTTTTTTTTAAACTTAAAAGTCCCATAAATTAAACATATGGTTTCCCTATTTAGTGCGTCAAAATGTTATTGCTCGTGACTTATCAAATGCTAAATGTTAATGGTTAAAGCCTTCAATGATTACATTCCAATTTGTGTGTGCTGTTTTTCAATTTTTTTTTTTTTAAGAAAAAACGTAAACAAAAAAGCAAATAATTTTCGAAAAAAAAAACAATTAAAAAAGAAAATTCTTGATTTCATTTTGATTTTTTGCGCCCAACTTTATTATTTAATTTAGCACGAACAGTTTGTGAAACATTGTTAACATTTAGTATTTGATATTACAGCATTTTCATTCGCATCCTCGGGGCGTGATTTTGATCCACGCACCAGAGCATTCTCCGATGAGGAGCTTAAGCCGCAGCCGATGATTAAAAAGTCACGCAAACAATTTGTTCCAGATGAGCTCAAGGATGACAAGTACTGGGCACGCCGACGAAAGAACAACATTGCAGCCAAACGTTCACGGGATGCGCGCCGCCAAAAGGAAAATCAAATTGCGATGCGTGCACGCTATCTGGAAAAGGAAGTGAGTGCAAATGCCCAAAAAGCATAAACAAAATACTAAACTGTTTTTTGTTTTTCCTATAGAACGCAACATTACATCAGGAGGTGGAGCAACTAAAACAGGAGAACATGGACTTGCGTGCACGTCTATCCAAATTCCAGGATGTGTAATGAAAATTGTGACGTAGGCAAACTTTGCGCTTTGGCAGACACCACAACAATTAAAATAATAACTAATTATAATAATAATAATAATAATTTTTAGTAAACAGACATAAAGTTACACTAGAAACACAATTTATACATAAAAAATAAAAACAATATCTAAAAATAAGCAGAACACATACACATACACACATACACACACGCAGACACACAGACACAGATAAATCCAAAACATTGTAAGTGCTGGCAACTCCAACTTACAGCATATAACAAAACAAAAGTTAAATAACAATATATATTTTAAACCTAACCTTAAACTAAATGCAAACTTAGCTAAACCCTAAGCTTAACAAAGGATTTTTAGTGTAGCTAAAAATTAAAAAAATAAAACTAACTTGTAACTAACGCTAAACTACACTAAAAAAAACGAAGCTAAAACTCTATGAATGGAGCAGCAGCGAAAACTATAATTTTTCACTAAAACTTTCGCGTTAATATTAAAGAAATATAACTAAAGCAAAGCTAGTTGTTTAGTTTTTTTATAGCCTGTTTTCGTTGTTATTTTTTATAAGCTAAGTTAAAATACAAAAAAAAAAAAATACCATATACATTTTTAAAGCCTTTTTTGTTTTTAAACATTAATTGATTTTGATTTAGTTCTTTTTTTGTTAAGTTTTGTTAGTGAATTTTATGCGATAATTTGCTTTTATATTTTACACACACACACACTCGCAAACATGCATAGACACATAAACACATTGAACGCTGGTCACACTAACGCGCACTTAACTTGGCGCAGTGTGACCAGCGCTTATATACATGTAAATAATTTTGTTGCCTTTTTTAAATTGACTCAAATGACAAAACAAAATAAAATAAATGAAAATGAAAAAAATTGCAAAACAAAATTAAAAATTAAAAAAAAAATAATTACCACAAAAATAGTAAAAAAAAAACAAAGCAAACCATTTAGAAATGAGCAAAGAACTTCCCTCCTCAGTTGCCTGTAGTTAGCAGGCAATTGTTAGTTTAAGTGAGCTATGATTTTTTATATATTAAAAAATTCAAAAAAAAAAAAAAAAAACGCAAAAACGGAATACAATAATTTCAATTCGCTGTAGCTACCCTTAAACTATGTTTATATAAATTAGTTACTATTTACTTGTTATTTGTTTTACTGGTTTAACAAAACGAAAACATTTAAGAAGCATTACACATTAGTCAGTCAGCATTATATGCTTCAGATTTTAAAAAAACAACAAAACTAACTAAAAAACTAAACTAACTTAGAAAAGTCAAAACTTTTTCTGTTCTCTAGCCCTAAACAAACTACATATTTTTTCACTACACTTTCTACTACTTAAAACTATTTTAATTGTTTTTGTTTAAAACTTATTACCTTTTATTTTTTGGTGTGATTTGCAAGATCTTAAACATAAATAAAAAAAAAACATATACAATATATAATATTAATATATATACATAAATTTGGCATTAAGTTTTTAAACCTAAACGTTAATTGAACACAACAAAAATTGAGTTACATTTACCTGCGTACCTAGCAACTTAAGCAAAACAAAATAAAGTTAAAAACAAAATATATATATATCAATTTTTATACAAAATGAAAATTCAATTATACATATATACGCATATATATGTTACTGCAAGCAATTTTTCAATGAAGCAAATAAAAAAAAAAAATTAACAATTAATTTAGTTAAAAACAGTGTAGTTAACTTTAAGCACTTCTTACAAATTTCATTAAGTTTTATTTATTATTTTATGAAAATTGTGCAAACAAAATAAAAAAAAACCATATAAAAAAACCAACTGATTTAAACGAGCAAGCAAACATTGTGTAATAATAAAAATCTAAGCGTTGCTTTTAAATATTGAAAATGTTTACACTTTGTTTTTATTTCCTTTTTTTTATTTTCTTTATGTTTTAGGCCCTCATACATAAAACTGTACACTAAACTATAAACAAAGGATCTCATTGAAAAACAACAAAATAAATAGTAAAAAATAAAAACCGAAACTAACCCTAACGATAAAAAAAAGGCATTGAAGCAATTAATAAACTTAGCACAACTTTCAAAAAAATTTCTGCGAAAAGTTTCCCCACTATGCAAAGCAAAAAAAAAAATCCAAAAATACTAACCTATGCCTTTTGCACTGCTATGAGACCACCTAGAAAACATGAAAGATGCTATATAACAGAAATACTAGACATATAACTAGAACTAACTCCAAGGAATTTTAGTCCATACTTGAGCTTCGGTTGTTGTTTCTTTATTTTTTTGTATATCATAAAAGTTATTTGAATATAACAACAATAACAAAATACTAAATAGCGGCAAAAATACTAGCAAATACTAAGCGAATATATAGTTAAACATAAAAAAAACTAACACAACAAAGCAATGGTACGCATCTATACATATGTGTAAAAAATACCAAAAACAAACAAGTAATACATTATTGGTTATAACCAAAAATAGAAGCCGTGTTATATATATTTATATAAAAATATTTTTTATGTAAACAAAATATGCATAGAGGTGAAATATTTGCGTTAGATGCAAGTGCAAATGGCTTTTTGTGCTTTTGAGAAAAAAAAACTATTTCTAACAAAAGTCTTGCAAAAGTATGCAAAGCTAGTAATTTTTTAGTACGTCTTTTTGTCAGTGCATCTTTTAGTTTGTTACGTTCATTTTTGTTTTAAAATTTGTTGTTTAAATTGTTTGGAATAAAAGTAAGAAAAACTTAAGTTTTTAGTAAATTTAATTTAAAAATTATTTTATTGTTTTGAGTTTATGTATCTCAATATGCAATAAAAAGTATTTTTAACAAAATTGGTATTTACGTAAAATCAATATCGATGCAGCATGTACTAGCATGCAACAACAACTACAAATCTTTAGTTTATTTATGAAATATCAATATCTTAGCTTTTTTAATTGGTAAAGCTTTGCTTATAATGTTTATTCGAATCAATGCTCTTTGATTGATTTTTTTCCCAATGCTTGTAAAACATTTTAATATAAAATAAATGCTCTTCATTTTATAAAAATGCTTTTCAATAATTTTTGAAATCAAATATCCATCAATTTTTTTTTCAAATACTGCAATTTTTTTGTTCTGTATGAATGATTTTTCCTAAAGTTACGCTTAACTGTTCAAAATTGATTTTCTTAAAAGCTACACAGGGTTTTCAATATGTTTTCATTAATTTCTATTTAATAAAAATCCTAATAGTCTTCTGGATTTGAGTGTTTTTTTTTTAATGAAATCAATCGGCCAGTGCCAGTGCCAATAAATTCGACGATTATTGGTATAATACATCGATATTTTTTCATTAGAAAAATCCAAAATGATAATGTTAAAACTACATATTGGTTTCATTTTGTACGTACTTTTCAATTTATTATTTGGTTTTTTATATGATTTATTAAAATATAAAAGACATGCTTAAGTTTGTTATTCGTTTCAACAAATTTTTGCTCATTTCATTTCAATTATTGCTAAACGTTGGAAAAGGTTCTTTGCCCAAAAAAATACACGCCATAATATGCAAATTATAATTCTCAAAATTGTTTGAACTTTAATTAATTATTTAAATATATATTTTATTCTCTTAAAGTAACCCGCATTGTTATTTCGTACAAATTTCTTAAATATTATTTTCGTAGCATACTTTTAGGCTTCACTTGTTTACAGCCGAAAAGCCAGCCAAAAAAACATTTCTGATTCAAAATAATTAAGCAAGTTTTATGCAACGAGTTTGTTGTAGATTATATGTACATTTATTACAAATAAACAAACAATTTTAAATAGTTTTAAAAATGCAAATGATATGTATTATGAATAATATTATTTCGTATAAGAATGTTCCGTAACAGAATGCAAAACGTAGACTTAGCAACAACAGAAGACGATAAACTGAAAGTAAACCTTTTGTTAGCATTAAAAAAAAAAACAAAAACAAACATATATAAACCGATATATAGCAACTAAAACTAACGAAATTATGTTTAATATACAAAATATATATACACATTAAAAATTCATATATATTTATTATATATACAAAAATGCATGTTGGAAAATAGTAAATAAATATGAAAACCAAAAATAGTAAAATTTAAACTTAGTTGTGCATGAGTAAAACTTTTGTAGATAAATTCAATATTGTAGTTGATGATTTTTATATACATACGACTAAAGTGCATATATATATATATATATATATATATATATATATATATATATATACATACTGATACTATGCATAGAGACAAAGAGCAATGAAGCTATATATAGTAACTGAAGACACAAATTGTTGCAGTGCAAAGCAAATTAGAGTGGCAAGGCGTAAGGCTAATAAATACAGCTAAAAATTAAGCAAAAATTAGTTTAAAAAAAAACAAAAAAATATTAAATTAGCAAGTACAGTTAAGTGAGCAACAAAATGGCGGTAATGCAAAACATATTAAACGCTAATATATATTATTATATACATATACATAATTACATAAATCTATATACAAACATATATATATTAAAATATATATATATATATAAACTTATTATTAAAGAAACAAACGTTGTTGAATTTTAAATCAATGAAATAAAAATAAATGTAGTAAACAAAACAAAACAAACTAAATAAGCAAATAAAAACGAAAACTAAAAAAAATTGTTAGTTGTTGCAAAACATAAATTACCAGCTAAAAATATAAAAACATAAATTAACAAAAAAAAAAACAAAACTACAGCGTTTTAGAGCCTTTACTTATATTTTGAGAATTTTGCGATTGAAACGAATGCAAATAATTTTATATAAATAAAAAAATAAATAGCATTAAATCAAGTGCATCAATTTAACAAAAAAAGTAAAAAACAAATACATAAACAAATAAAAAATGGCAAGCTAAAGCGATACAAATAGCATTAATCCTTAATTTAGTACTAACAATTTGTAAAACGTTTGTATTAGTCAAAATAAAAATTTAAAATTAAATACCAAATACAAAATTAAGCTTGCAAACTGCTAAAGCAATGCAAAAAAAAAAACCTAAAAAATATAAATGAAAATATTAATAAAAACTGCGCCTATTGTTGTTGGCTGCAATTATGTTTAATAAACTTTGGGAAGTAAATTCAAGCAAAGCCTAAGCAAGGACACTAACATGTACCTAGATATATATACAAAAACCAAACAAACAAACAAAAAAAAAAAGAAATCGTATTTAACGAGAGAACCTAAGAAATGGAAATATGAATGAAACTAAAGTGCTCGATAAATGGCGCAAATGCTGCAGATATTAATTAGTGTTGTACGTACTACTTAATTTTAAATACTTAATTTGTTTAACAAACTTTGTTTTTATTATTATAATTGAGATATACATATATATATTTTATAAAACGTTAAGTTATGAAAACGTAGGCGCTTATTAGAAACATTTTTCATTCATTTCAGTTTCGGCTTTGCGAATTCTGTTAAGTGCAAGTAAAAAAATTTCAATAAGAAAACTCATTCTAAGAATTATAAAGCCATGAGAGTGGTGGCAATACGTTTTATTGAAACTGCAAAAACAATAAAGGTTTAGATACAAATTTTGAAACGATAAATGCAAAAAACAAAAAAAAAATTAAATTAAATGTGTTTCATTTTTATATAAATGGTTTCATTTGAACAGCGCCGGACTTGCTGTGTGGCAGACCCAAGCGCTATGGCAAATCTCAAAACCACAACTTATATTTGCTAATTGAGTTTTATTGTGTATGACGATTTTTTGTCGGATATCGTACTATTACCCAATGCTCGCTAGTAAGATCACTACGAGAGCATTTTTTACATTTTTCCTTAATAATATCAAAGAGAATTTAACATTACAACCCTGCCCAAGTTGTCCCATGAACTCTAAAGGGGGACAACTAAAAGTGAAGGTTTTGTAAAAAACCAACCACCCCAACCCACCCCCAAAAAAATAAAAAAATATTTCAACTTTTTTTTCCTATTAGCAGGGTGGAAGCGAAACAATACGATCAGTTTTTTTGAGTCATTCATGATAATATCCAACTCCGTTTTTTGAGTAGCCCTGAATCATTCATACCTATCAGTAAGGCAGTAACTATGAGGCGCACTAGAGTTGTAAGATCGACTGGAAGCTTACAGTAGATTGTCGAGTTACAAAATACTTCGTGAAAGAACCCTCACACAACGCTGCAGACTTCCTTCTCCAACAAGAAAGAAGGGATCTGGAAGATTTGGTGGGGCCCACCACGACAGACAATCCTTGTGGCCTACATATGGTTAACCTGGGATTAAGAACTGACCCAACAAGGCTGCGTACCCTGGGCAGCAAATTACAACTGCAGTCATTTCTCAGCTTTTTCTGAAGGACATGAAGGTTTGTGTAGTGGGTTTCTCTCCCTCTTTCACTTTTTACCTTTCTCTCCTACCCAACCACTATCTAAACCCTTCCCTTTTCGGTTTGGCACAATGATGGCAATGACATCTACCCCAGTGTAGCATGGCTATTTGTGGCAACATCTTAGCAACAATATACAGCTGATGCTACAAAGTTGCAGCAACAATGTATCGGCAACATTAAGCAGAAACTTCTAGACAAATTACGCTTCGTATGCTCGCACAAGCTACCGCAACAAAGTGGCCACACACTCAATAAAAACTTCTGGAGATTTTGCTAGGATGTCTGCCGCAGAAGCTTGTCAAATAAATACGTAACAAACACGCATATCATCATCGTCGAAGGTCGCATTTTGTTATATATTACGTATACATAATATATATTTACATATGTCAAGATTACACATAACATCAACAGCATATTATGCAAAAGTCTTTCAAGTTTGCGCTTACGCAAAATTGTCAAGTGGTTTTTTTTATTGACAATGCAAAAGCCAAATGCAGCTCTTAACTGGTTTATGTATTCAACTAATTTCCTAGTACATTTGAAGAGACACATTTATAGCAACTAAAAACCAATTTCCGTTGACAAACTACAAAAAACGCGCTGCATTTTGGCATTTTGTACGCTTACTTCCTAGCGAGAAAAAAAAAATGTTGTAACAAATGTGAGCAATGTTAACACATGCGGCCCAATAAAAAACAAGACATTCCCCAAAAGCAACAAATTACTAAATTGCGTATCAAAGCAACAACAAACAAGAGCGCTCCAAAAGTGGCAGTTATAATGTTAATAACAAATTAAATATGGTTGGCTCAGCGCGACTTTAAAATACTCTTAACGTAAGCTGCACAAATTTTTAAAGAAGTTGCTCTGTTGCTGTGCTTGCTCTCAGCAATTCGACTGATCCCACTTACAGATTTTTTTTTAATAAATGTCTCATAATTTTCATGTAGACGCTCATATAGTTGGTATATTCTGGTCTTCTTACTGTTACAAAAACATCAAGCATTTCAATGCACTCTTTCAGTTGCCGACTCTTACCAGTTAAAAACGTAATAAAATGGAAAAAACACAAAAATAAAACACTGTTGGCCATGCGTAAACTGGTAATATGCAGTGGCCAACGAGTTGAACTTGAGCTTGAAATATGTTTGTGTGTGGCAGCGGGGCTGCGCGGCGGAAGTTTGCGTTTTATGCTTGGCCAAGCGCAGGCGCTGCTTGCAGTTTAGCGCTCTTTTTGGACATTTGATCAGACGAATAAGGTCAACGCGTTGCATACGTAATTTATACGTTTGTGCCATATGAAACAACTTAAGCAAACAATAGCAGCGTAGCTGCGCAACAACAAATCATTTTTCTTCTGTATGCTTCTTTCTGGCCATTTTCTTGGCCAAGTGGCGCCGGAAACGCGCTGCGAGTATTATACATTAAGTAGCCGCCCATATGGCGTGGGCGTTGAAAATACATTGGCAAAACTAGCGGCGCACGTCTTGGTTTTATTGTTTGACAGTTGACGTTTTGCCGGCAAAAAAGCAACGACAACAACAACAGCCGCGGCAACAAAAATTGTTTTTTTTTCTTGTTTTTGTTATATTGAAAAAATAAGAGCGCACACGCCGTACGTCAATGTCTACTGATGACGTAACAAGCGAAGAGCACACGCAAGTGACATAATAAGCCATTGTAAGAGTGTGTTGCGTATGCTCCGCTGTTAATAAACGTACACTCAGAGCGCAACACTGTTAAGTTTTATGTTAACAGTGCTGTTATTGTGGCGCTCCAAGCTGCTATGGTGCAAAACTTTGCGTCAAACAAATGTCAACTGCGGCCGTGGCAAGTACTATACAGTCAGCCAGTCGCAGAGCTATACTTGAGAATACACGTTGTCGTTGTCAGCGTCGCTGCCGACGTTATTGTCGCGTAACGTAAGCTTATTACAAAACACGCCATCGACTTTGTTGTCGTAATCAGTTTGTGTTTTTGTGTATGTGTGTGTGTGTGTGTCAAAAATCTGCGCCAAATTAAATAAAAATGCATTAAAACAGTGCACAGTATATATATATTTATATATTTTATAAAATATATATAAAAAGTTATTAAAAAAAAAAAAGTTCTAATTGCAAAACAAACGCGCCAAGCGCCATCGTCAATCGTCAGTTACGTAAAGCAGGCGTTGTGTTCTTACAAAATTGAAACTGTGCAAGTTACGCGTAATAACGAACAAACAGCTAAGGCTGGCGCTTTGTTTTAAATTTGTCTTAAATAAAAAAATTTGCTTAAATTGCCAATATAATAAAAGAAGCGCGTGTGGCAATAAATTGTAGCAAAGAATTTTTGGTGGTTTTATTTTTTTTGCCAGGAGGCGCGGCCGTGCAAGCAGCAACAGCGACAGGTAATACTTAAAGAGAGAGTGAGCATCTATGTGGCGCTCTTAAGCGCGTGTTTGCTTGTGTCTAAGAGTGTTTGTGTATGTGTGTGTTTTTGTTTGTTACGACATCATTGTATGTGTGAGCGTGCTGTGTATGGCAGCACATATTGCTTTGCTTAGGGCTGCTCTCTTCTTGTGCGCTCTTTAGCTTGGAAAATAGTTTTTCTTTATTTTCCTACTTACGTAGCGTTTCTGCGAATTTGTTGTGAAAACAAACTGCGTTGCAGCGGGCGGTAGCTTACGTGTTGCCATATTTTTAAAGGCATTACTAAGCGGTTTTTTCGTGTTCTATTTATTATTTTTTTTTTGCTATTTTGGCTTTGTACAACAATTGTCACGGTATTTGTTTGCGCTGCTGTTGTTGTTGTTGTTGTTGACGTACGTAATGGCACTTAATAATTATTTATATTTAATTGTGATAAAAGAGCTTAGCTGTATTTTAGGCAGCATTGAATCAGCGTGTTCTTTTACTTACTTTGCTTTCTATAGAAATAGTAAATAAATCAAATTTATAGTTAACTTTAAGCCAAAGCTTCCAAAAAGATGATGTAATATAAATGACATTTATGCGTTAATTAAATAAAAATCATGTTTGGTCAACTTTTATTTGGCTATGAATCATTTTTGTTATCAAAGAATACTATTTTCAACCACAACTACTTCGCCGCGTTTTTCTATTTACTAAATTGCGATTTCATTTTTATTGCTCATGTTACACAATTGCAAATAATCGCAATCAGAATGCCAAGCGTTATGATGTTACATTATCACAAGTTTTTTTTTTAGATGATGTAAGGCTATAATTATTAAACAACTTTTAAATTATCATACATATAACAGCGCTATAAATGCATAATAAAATGTTCTTATATATTAGGTAATTATTACATGAAATTCTGGCATCATTCAATGCTTACAGCTTCATATAAAATTAGTTTATAGTAGAAATATAAAGTGCCACAATCTATTAATTAATACAATTAAACGCTTAAGTAACAGTAATTTAAAATAAAGTTTTAAGGCGTTCTATAAAATATTTATTTATTTAATATGAAGAGTCTACCATGAAATTAACGCTTTAAAATTGTTTACTGCTTTTGTAAAAGCTTTACCGCAACAAATAAATAATAACTAGTTCGCAGTTTGTTATCACATTGCGTATACGTACCGTTGGCCAATGTTTTACATGAACATCATTATTATTAAAGTAGCCCGTCTTATAATGATCATTAAAAGCAACTTACGTATATTTTTACAAGTCAAAGGCAAAGCTTAAGAGTTGGGAGTATTCATAAGATCCTGCGATTTATGTGCATTACGACACGCAATGCAGCAAAAAGGCAAATTGTTTTTTCATATTTGCAAGCTGTAATTCAGTTAAAAATTTGTATGAATATTTTTTGAGATTTTTGTTATTCACGGACTCTGTTACGAGTAATGGCAATTCGCGATTATATAAAACTTGTTTGCATGTTTTGTCTTTTTACATAACTGCCAATTAAACAGAACGGATTGGGTTTTTGCGTTATATCACACTTGACAGCTTAAAAAAAATATATATTTTCTAATCAAATGTTGTTTTAATTGATTTTGGTTGTAATTACGTATTAAGCATGCTAAAGCCTTTTAAGTCATGAGAACATAATCAATGATAGGTTTAATTGTAGTCAGTTAGTTTTATTGTAATTTGCTTTTAGCAACTACTTTTATTTAAATCATTATAATTTCTGTTAAAGTGTTATTAATTTTCACTTTTTGTAAAGACTGCGCTACATTCCATACTACGCCTACCTGTGGAACTCAAAAAAACATTATTAAAGCTAACTCACAACATGCCCACTCTGTTTGATTTTTATTTTACAATTGTTTAAAAATATATCGAAAAGAGAAGAAATTCAAAAGTAATCACATTGTTTTATATATAGCGACCCCGTTTACTATTTCTTTTATAGTTCAAGACAATAAAAAGCTTAAATTTAATTGCACAACAATTTGCTTACAAATTATGTACAAATCTTTTTAGTTGAATATTATTTGTTGCTGTTGTTGTTTTATACTGTTGTTATGCGCACAGTTCAAAAGTATTTATGTAATTTCATTATTGAGAAACACAAGGCAAGCATTTTTCATTAACTTGTTCAAGCGCACACACATAGATACACACGCACACACACACACACACACACACACACACACACACACACAGTGCCAATAGGCGCAGTGTTCTCTGTAAGCAGTTGTAAAAACCTTCGTGCCTTGTCAACGTCATCGTATTAAACGGTTACGTATTGTATTTATTTTTTTTATTTACTCTTTAAATACTCTTTGAATGTTCAGTGATGTTCTGCACTGTTCGTTATCTTAAAAATTAAAGTAATTTTAGAACTTTAGCTTGTTTTCATAATTCAATTTAACAATATGTTATAAATGACAATCTTATCACTGTTTGTATTTATCTATTATGTTCCAGCGGCATTTATTCAGCTGTTTTGATTTTTTTCCAGATTTTGTTTAGCTTAGAATAAATTCCGATAAGATCATGTAAAAGCTGGTGAAGTTAAGCTTCGACCGGTTTATTATCAAAGCATTTAAAAATAAAGCACGTAATACGTTAGGAATCAGCCGGAAATGGCTGAAACTCTGCTTATAAAAATATTGATTCAAATTATGCGATAAATTTTTTGTATACACAACAATGTATCTGCTTCAGCAATATGCAGGGTTAATTATTTTTTGGTACTGGATAATTACTTATTTAAAAAAACACACATTCTTAGTAGGATTTCATGAACTTTTTGATATAATAAGTTGCTGCGCCCTTGCCATTTGAGGTATGATTATGATAGCTTCAGTTTCAAACAAGCATGGGTCCGTCATTGGTGAAGAGCCACGACATATATTACATAAAACTTAACTCTACCACCAATAACTATATCAGTCTGGAGAAGAATCACATTTGCCAATAGATATCACCATCGTCTTAGTAAGCGAATGTGTAGCAGTGACCTCTCTCGAACGATAAATCTAACGCTGTACAAGACGCTCATTCCGCCTACATTCTCATATAGATTGTGTCGCGAACGTATTATTTGCAAAATATGTAATCCCTTCCGCATTGGGCACGACTATCGCATCCGGTCGGACTATTAGCTCTATGAGCTCTACAACGACATAGATATAGTTCAGCAAATTGTGGCTGCGTGGACGCAGACGCTCCAGCGAAGAAAGTTTTCGATGCGAAAGTCGACGAATGAAGATAAAGGGGTCGACTAAAGCTCAGATGGAAAGTTTAAGTGGAGAAGGACCTATCTTGAAGAAAGTGTGAGCAAAGCAGGCGCGCCTGGCGAGAGCTAGTTATGTCGGCTATAAACTCATAACTAGTTTGTAATGGGCTACTAAAGTAAAGTAAGTTTCTTTAACTGTTGCTCAAATCGAGACCACAAAATGACTAACTTAATCTTCAGTCGAAGAGAGTATAAAAACTTCGTTGTCTTAGCTTGCTGTAAGCTATTTAGTGCATTTTCTTTGCACTTTGAAAACAATTGACTTGAGTAATAATAATAAAAAAAAAAAAAATACCATGTACACTTTATAATATGCATGTTTATATGTATTTATTATATCTGTATGTCGGTTCTAGAGAAGATAACTTGTGTGTTTAGGTGGGAGTGTGTGTGTATGTTTATATGCAAGTACTTGTTGGAGCTTGTAATTGGTTTTTGCCTCAGAATGTTGTCGCCAACGTTGCCAAGTCGTCTGATGCAAACGACAGCAACAACATCAGTTATAGCGATAAATGCAATCGTGAAATATGATTGACATTACATAATATGAACCAACTTTTGCAAACACACACACACACGCACACACACATCCAAACTCATTTACAAATGAACTGCAACTTACGCAAATAAAAAAATAAAACGGCTACATAACACAATCGACAACAACAACGGCAATTTTAAAGAGCGCGACATATTTGCAGTTCATTTAGCAAGTTTCTTGTCGTTGCTTTGTACTTTACTTATTGTTTTTATCAACTCTGGCATTATGCAATTACAAACACAAGCATACACACATGCACTTGCATAAAAATTTCAACAAGATTGCATTTATACCGATAGATGCACCTGCATCCAAGTTGAGCTTATACATCAGTTCTTGAAAAAATTGTGTACAAAGTGAGTGACATTTTGTGATCTTTTTAGATGAAAATGTTTGTTTGTGAAAACAAAACTAGATTATAATATGATGTATGCCAGTGAGCTTGGCTTTTTCCAAGATAGATAAGTTCTAATTACAGGCCTTAGGCGAAAATCTTTCAATTAGCCTCAAATCGAAAATCTAGCAAGCATTTTTTTTTAAACAATATATATTCCGAAACCTTTTCTATATTTTGTTAAAAGGCAAAACAAAATATATACGAGTAACTTTGACCATAAGCGTTGTTGCTTCAACGAATTTTGCATTATTAAACTAAGAATCCGAATGCAAATGAGCTTCGTGTGAAACGATAGTTTTGCCCACAGGCTGTAGTTGCAGGTTAATTACATTTAATCGTCTTTACTACTCACTTCTCTTGTTCCGCCTGTTTTTCAATTAACAAAAAAAAAAATATAATGCATATATAAGGGGGGAAATCTTAACAGCAATTACGAAATTACGTTTTGATAACTATTTAAGAGCGCTATCGAAATCACACAATATTGTTTCTTGTAACTAAGAGGCATGATGCAAGATTTTGTTAAAGCAAAGTTAATGTTTAAAAGACTTACAAGCTGTCAAATATATAGTGCATGCTAAAGTCGTTATAGATGAGTTTAAATTTTTAATTTGTTATTGCTTACGCGACAAAATTCACAATGATAATGGCAAAACCAATAAAAATTTCTACAAATGCATATGCGATGGTGTGGGTGTGCAAGTATCCGTGTGTCTGTGTTTATGTGTGATCTTTTATACAATAACTTTTGCTTACATGCGTCATTTGTTGACTTACAGGTGTGTTTTTATATAGTATTTGTTTTTGTTCTGTTTTGCGAGTCAGAGAGTTATGAATGCTTGAGTTATGACAGTACTAAAAATACAAATAGTTAAACGGTACACACATATATATAGAGCAATTGAAATGGTATGAATTAAATGTTATTTAACTTTTGACATGAACAACTTGAACTTGTATACGCCTATATGAATTTAGTTTAAATAAGAAATGGAGCCTGGGTTCCTAATTTCTTTGAATAGCTAAAAATCGCCTTTGCAACGTAGACAGCATTACTTGCTAATTGTATCTTCTGTCTCATTGCTTTAATACAAAACTCAATGGAGACATATTTTCAGAGCTTCGAATATAAAATTCATATTATGTTCGTTATTTCCCGATTTTAGCTTATGCCACTTTAAGGTTTCGTCAAATCTAAAGTAATTTCACATAATTTGCGAGATTTTCAATTAAATTTCAACAATAAAACCATTTATTTAACGCTCCAATCAGAGTATTACTTCATAGGATGATTCCATCATTATGCAACTTCGCTTGCAATCATTGTTAGTATGAAATCAAATAATCAAAATATTGCATCTTTAAACAACGAGCATCTAAAACAATTTCTTTGCTTCTCTATAGATTTTTCTAACCAACAAATTCATTAATCTGCATATTATCTAATCCATTAAAAATGCACAATTCTATTAAATTTCATGTACAAACATGAAATATACTATAATCTAATGCAATACAATATTATACCAACGTTTTAAATTAAGATCAGGCCATGACGAATACCAAAACAACAGCAACAACAACAGCATTATATTTCATGTACACGCAATTTTCTTTGACACACTTTTTGAGGGAATATTTCATGTTGATTATTTATTTTTCGCGTTGAATTCTTTTATACGTTGTTGTAGTATCTTGCCTGTGCGAAATGTAAACAAATTATAAACGAAAAAAAGCACCAACTACACAAACTATCTCGAAAACATAACGACAAGAAAGAATATGAAAAAAAAAAGAAAAAAGAAGCGAAATCCTCATGCCGGGTATAAATTGTTTACATAACAAACTCAGCCAGCGCAACGCAAGAGCACAAAAACAACAATGTGTGCGTCGTCGTCGTCGTGGTTACACGCTCTTTGCCTGCTCTGCTGTGTAGTGTGTGTGTGTGTGAAGTGTTGTGCCGGCATTGTTTATCTTTAAGATACAATAACGAGCTAGCTAGATACTACTAGAAGTATGGAGGCAACGGCGACGACGCAGTCTAAGGGAAAAACGTGCGCATAAGCAACCAGGCAGAAGTAAGCACAATAACATATAAGAAAGCAAAAGAGCGCGAGAGCGTAACATAAAGAGCGCGCATTAAGAGCAGCTGAGAACATTATTGCTTTTGGGGTGCCTGCTTTTGCTTATGTGTATGTATGTGTGTGTGTTATGTTTTTGTATTTGTCGACGTATTTGATTTTGATTTTGTTACTTTGTGCGCTACGTGATTCAGTGTTAATTTTCATAATATTATGTAATAGCATGTGTCTGATTCTGACAGCTGCCGGACGCAGTTAGTTCGTTCGTCCATGCATCCAGCCAAACCGCCATTTATGCAAAGGTTTTAGCTAAATGTATGCAGTTTTGTGCGTAAACTTTAAGCTTAACTGCAGAAATAAATAAATGGCATTTGTTTGGGAGAGTTCAATGAACCTACACGCTCTCGCTGTTTGCATGTGTTCATGTGTGTGTGTGTGTGTGTGTTCTGTCTGCGTTTATTATATAATAGCATGCCTGCAGCTGCTTTGAGAATTTTTCCAAAAAAACGCGTCAATTGTCACGTTACATTGCATAGGTTAAGTAATAGATACTTACGTAGCACTACATTGTTGCTGGGCTTGACTTATAAAAGAGAGCAGCAATAAAACGTAAAGAATAGCAAAAGCAATAACAAAATGTTTATAAAAAAGAGTAGCTAGGGCGTTTTAAGAGCACCAGCTTGTGCTCTTTGGCTGTGCGCGCGTGTGAGTGTGTGTGTGAATTATAAAACAGAATCAAAAGCAGCAGCAACAACAAATATATAACGTAACGTGTACGGCATTTTGTGCGTTACGTAAATCATACAGTTGATTTCATTGCGTCTTCATTTCGTTTGCCTCTTTCACTTCTGTTCTTTTTGGTTTCGTTTTGTTTCTCATCGTCTCTACACCTCTCTGTCTCTCCCTTAGATGTGTGTGATTGTATGTCTGGCCGCTTCCGCCGCTGCTCAAACAAACTACAACAAATACAGCCGCAGTCAAACTTCAGTCTTCAGTCATCAACAAAACATTGCCGCAAACAGAACATCAAAACTAGACGGCTAATCTAAGAGCGCAGCAACAAAAAACAAACTAATAATAACTAATTTTTTAACAAAAATCAATCATGTCTAACAAAATTAGTGCAAAAGTTCTCAAGTGCGTTGACATCAAGGCGGCAAAAGTGAAATTTATTTAAATAAAAAGCAACAAAAAAATAAAATGTAAAAAATTGCTTTCCTATGTTTATATATATATATAGTACATATATATTGTGTGATTTTTTAAAAGTGCCGCCGTTATATCAATTTAAGCAACTGCAACGCCCACAGCAGCAGCAGCAGCAGCAACAACAACTACCACAACCAATTTAACAATCAAATAAATAATAAATATACAAAAGATTTCGTAGCATAGACGCGTTGTGACGATTTTTGTACGTCGGGGCGCATACGTGACCGCGGGCACCTAGCCAAAGTGCCCGGCATAAGAGCAACAACAACTTGTACTATAGCTAGAACAAAAGCTACTATAACAACAACAACAACAACAAGAAGAACAAGACTGTCACCATGCCGCTCTCGCAGGGCTACTATATGAAGCCCGCGCTGGCCACTAAACGTGGCCTAAAGCCCCTTAAACTTAACGAGGCCAAACGCAAGCCGAGCTATGCTTACGAGCACAGCACCGCCTCGGCACCTAGCTCACCGCTTCATCTGCATGCACTGCTGCAACACAGTAACAACAACAACAACAACAACAACCACAATTGCAACCACTCCAGAAGCTCGCTTCAGATGTTCTATCTGCTGGCCGACTACTATGCACGCTTAGGCAGTTTACCAGAAGCCTTTGATGTCTATGAATTGATTGCCAGTTGCCAACAGGATGGTTATGTTCCGCTGGATAAGCTCGGCATGCTGGCCTCTGCACTTGTGGCGCACATACGTCAACTGGGTGGCATTGCGGCCACTTCTACACATAACCAGACGCAGTCACTGGAAAGCACACTGAAAGCGCGCTATCAGAACGCGCGTCAACACGTACGCAGCTGGAGTTCGCATAGCCTGGAACCCGGTTTGGCACTAAGCACAACACCCGAAGAGCTGCAAATGCATGCACCCACACGAGAACTAGGCCTCTCTACAGCAGCTGAAGACTTTGATCCACTTTTGTGTCCATTATGTCGGGACTTTTTACGCTGTCCGGTAACTACCAATTGCGGGCATACCTTTTGTCAGAAATGTTGCGAGTCCATAACTATGTGCAACATCTGTCATGTGAAATTTCCGCGCACTATTGCCGCCGAGCCACAAAAAAGTCTGCGTTTTAACACCACCGCTACTACCACTACGAGCAGCAGCCACAGCATCAGCTCAGCTGCACGTTTCTTTACAGGGTTCGGCAGCAGCAGCAGCAGCAGCAGCAACATTAGCGCGCCGCCAAGCAACCTGGCCAACAACAACTATGCAGGCCTACGCCTGCCGCTGCCAGCACTTACGACAGTTACCACCACCACAGTAGCGAGTACCACAGCAACAGCTACCACTACAATGGCATCCACCTCGGCGGCTGCAGTAGCTATGGGTGTAGGTTATGTAGCAGCTCCAGCTACCATGTTTATGCCCGACGTGCTGGTGCAGGGTCTGGTTGAAAAATGGTATGGCAAGGAGCTACAGGCCAAGGAGATCTCTGAGAAGGCCAGCAGCTGTATGCATGCAAACCGGCTTGATGATGCGCTTAAGTTCTGCAATGCCAGCCTGGACAAGGGTAAGTTAAACCCTGGCGTTGTTTTTCTTATATATAGATTGTAAAATCGAATTGACTGAAAAATCAATAGAGGGTGTTGGTGTTGGGTCACAACACGATAAACGTGTGACGTCAGTCAGCCATAGGCCGCGCTGCGCAACAAGTTTTTGCACACACTCAGGATGATATAGGGTAGAATGTTACACCCCACCCCCACACACACACACACACATACATGACCTTATTTGTTGGTAGTTACTTGGTTTTCGTAATATTTGCCATTTGTCCTTTGATTTGGTGTGGCGCATGGGTCGTATGAGTAATTTATGCTAGAACCAACGCAATTGTAAGCTGACGAAGTTTTAACACGCTTTACGTAATTGTGTATCGGGTCGTACGAGTATTACTCATGAGTGCATTACGCAAGAGTTTTTTGTCATCAGAAAGTTGATGATGAGATTTTCTAAGAAATGTCGCACTGTTTAGTTGCGACAGGTACTATTACTCTTCTTTGGCTCAAAATTTTACATTACAAATGTATTCGGAAATCTTTAATGCTGCATGCCTGCTACACAAAGTGTACAAACCTCAAAGGACATTGTCTGTAGACGCATAATTTACAAGGGACACATTTGTCAACTTGTTGTACCCGTGCAGTGTTACTTCTCGCTGTTGTTGCTACGGCTATGAGCCCGGGGTGCCTTGGGTTTGTTTGCTTGGCTCTAATTGTATTTTGTTTGTTGTCTTATACACATAAATGCATAGCCGCAGACGTAGTGTTTATTTAGTGCTTGTGTTGCACGTTTAAAATGTAGCTCCTTGTAACCGAGCGAGTATACACGGCTATGCGCCCAAGGACTTACTTATTAAATATTTATTGTGCAAAATCGCAGTAAATAAACTGTGACAGAAGTCACTGCTTTTACCTCAAGCATAAAATACAAACAAACAATATGAGTTGACAATTTTGTATCTTTTGCCATCTAAATTGTTTCCGTGTGAAATAAATTACAAAATGGCGTCACAGCAGTAATGCAAAGCACTCAACTCTTTGTTATATATTCAGTTTTTTTTTTTTTTTGTTTTTTATGAATTATTGCGATGAGTCAGACGCGTGTGGACTTAGGCATTTCCCCAAGTCCCATGTCCCATATCGTGCTAATGAAAAGTATATCGCGTAATTAATCATAAAGACAATATATTTTCTTCTTCACATTGTGGCAAAACTTTTAATGCTACAAAAACACTAAAAATACAAGAAACTGTTTTCTTTTTTGAAAAAAAAAAAAATCACAGCGCTTTACGCACTTAGAAATCCATCAAACACTAAAGTAAAAAAAATATGCCAGCAGAGTAAAACACAAAATAAATCCCAGATGGCCCAGCACACAAACAATAATAATATCTGCGGCGGGTGGCAATTGCCGTATTTCATATTGATGTTCTAAATATAGTTTTGGTTCAATTTGTGGAAAATGTGTGGTCTGATTTATATTATTTCTCGAATGCGTGGGCCGAAGTGTATTCTATGTCTATTTTCAGCAGCCACTTTGATGCAAAGCACTGCACTTCTGCGTGGTGAGCAGCTTAGCACTTTTTGTTATTAAAAGTGTTTGAAAATTAATATATTTTGCTTGTGTTGAGGGGAAAATTGCTTGGAAAACACATTTATAGCATTTTATGCTCATAAAACTAAGACGTGTTGAACTTAAAAACAAGGCAATGCGTTTGTTCAAAGAGCTTGCATGAGGCAGTTGCGGATGGTGAAGCATGGATCACTCTTTGAAATGGAATGTAAAAAACTTCGCATAATTATATTTACTTAAAATTTTTTTTTTTTTTTATAAAATTTCATTAGAAGAGCATAACGATATTATAATACATTTGCATGCCCTCTACTCAGCTCTCAAATAAACTTCCCTCGCTTGTAATTTTTGTGGGTAAATTTATGCTTCATAAATTAAATTTTTAATTAAAAAGTTTTCGCTGTAAATTTTTTGTAGCTAAATGTTTTCCTCTTTTGGTAGGAACTTAATTTTCCGGTTAAAACTATTCTGCAAAATATATTTCGCTCTTGGAAAAAAAATGTGCCAATAATATTTGTAAGCAAATGAGCAAAAATCGTATGGAAAACTGAACCAATTTTTTTTCGCTTAAAGAAATTGTGAACGGAAACAGAGCTCGTGTTGCACAAGAACTTATATGCAATAAAATTTAGTTTATTAATTAGCTTAATGTACTTGCTTGACCTATTAGTTGTATTGAAAATATTGGGGAACTCCCCCATGATTTCAGCTAACTTATGCAATATTATTGTGTGATTTTTTGCTGCACTTGTCTCCTTGCCATAATAGAACTTATCGATAACTGCTGTTCGATTCGAGCCAATTAGTTGGCTTAATTAATAGTTTGGCTGTCTGCTCACTGAGAAACTTCATTGTGTGCGCTGACATTAGCAACAAAATCAAATTAGCACAATTTTTCATAGGAATTTGCTGAAAGCTGTTTAGGAAAATCATTTATTATTAAGGGATGTGACATAAAGCATGCAGCAAAGTCAAATTTGTGGCATACAACGCCTTCAATCGGCACTTGCCACTTGCGCCTAGCCAAGTTTTAGCCATTAATATATACTGTGCTCTTTTTTTTGGTTGCTTTTTGTTTTTTATTTTTCTTTTTCTTTTTTGTTTGCTGACTACAATCAGTTATTGACTTTTGTTTTACTTGCTGATAAAGACAGCCATAATAAACTAAAATGAACAAAAAAAAAGAAGAATTATAGAGAAATGAACACAAAAGCCAAGTTGAATAACAAAAAGCTTAAGTAAACAGTATATTATTATTAGTTTTTTTTTCGTTAATTTTTAAAAGCTGATAAACAAAGTGCAAAGTAATGGCAACTAGTGAACTAGATTTTTAAAAATAGTTGCAAAATAAACTAAAACAAGTATTTGCAGAATCAGGCCAAAAGTGAACAAGGCGGAGAGCAGCATAAGCTTGAGATTGAGAAGTAGATGCTAAGATACACTCAAACTGATTCTTAGAATCCTATACTAAATGAAAAATATACATACGAACTTTGACGTTAAGTAAAGAAAGAGCTCGGCTATCTGTAGAAGGGTAACCGGCAGCGAATGCCGCTGAAAAAGAGCCTATTGTATTTTAATTTAGTTGGTCTTTAAGTTGCATTGCGTAGAAGAAGTTCATAGTCCGAAAAAACATTACAATTTTTCACACTTAATTAGTCATTTGCCGAACTTCTACACGATAGATTTTACAGCCTGAGAAAAATGTATCATAGTTCTCGGAAATAAAATAAACTTTTCTTACAATGAGTTGGCCTATAAAGTAAGCAGGTTTTTGTGACCAACTTTGACTTGCCATATAATTAAGCACAATATTATTGTGTCATAAAAACATGTCCCAAAATGGCTTTAATTTCCCACAAATGTGCTGTTTCAAAGCTCTGTTAATTTCCTGGCTAGATTAATATACTTTCTTAGTTAATAAGCTGTTTCAATAACAAACCCCAAAAATTTCCAAAGCACATTTATTAAGCAATTTCCCATGTTCAGTGTTTAATTTATAAAGCATTCTGCCACGCGTCCATACAAAGTATATAAAAAATATATTATATATATATGAGAAAAAATTGCATGCTAAATTTTCTGAAAATGTACTGGGGTGTTCTTTTTTTTGTGCTTGCGCTGAAACAAATTAACCAAAGTTTTATGCATATAATATAAACTTTGCTATAAAATGCGCGATATACGATAAATTTTTATAATATCCATGAGGACTAAACAGGATGGGAAAACAATGGCTACCACGCATTGCATGACAGCCGGACATTTTTTTTTAATGCAATCAGCTAGCAAAAACAACAAAGTACATGAAAAAGGAATTGCTTATATTATATACTATATACTTGAATGTATTCAGACCCAGTTCTGAATGCCGGCCATTTCGTTCGCAACTCTTCCAGTTGGCCAAGTTATGTGTGTGTGTACTTTAGCCAAAGCTTTAATTGCAAATTCGCTCACAACAGCAATAAGAAGAACAAGAGCTGCAACAATAGCAATAACAAAAACCACAAGCAATTGGCATTCTTTTGAGCAGCTTAGTCGACTAAGTTGTACACTACACTTTAAGGAACTTGGCTAGACACGTCTGCATGCGCAGAGTATATCATCTGCGTAGCATCATTCTTTCAATTGGTTGTACTTTGATTTTATCATTTTTTTTTCGATATCAAAGAACGGATATATTTGCTATCAAGCGGAAATGGTGCCATTTCCTGATAACATACACTTAGAGCAACTTAATATACCCTTGCTTTGCCCATGAGCAGGGGTTAAAACAAGTTCATGTGAAAGTTTTTGCGACTGGCATTTTATTAAAGCCTCGAGGTCGACGACTACATTAGCAGCACTTACACACGCGGGAACGTGTGTTTGTTTTTTCTTTTGTGTATGTGTGTGTGTGTGTGTGGGAGTGTAGGTGTATACCCTACGTTTGTTTGTAAAAGTGCTCTGTAATTTTGATGTCTGGCGCGTGTTGTAGCTCATTTAGTGCCGCAGTTAAGTGGCTCTTTATATTATAAAAAAAAAGAAAAATGGCGCAAAAGAAGTGGCACATACATTATTATATGCCACCCCGCCGCCCACTCACACACACACATTAGCAACTTAACAGCTGTAAAAGCTAGACCCTGGAGAAACCCCTCCCCTGACATTAGGCCTTATTGTCATGCTGCTGGATTTAGGTCAAGCGCAGCCAACTTGCTGTCTGGACGCATTTTGAGTTAACCAAGAAAGCTGCAAGCGGGTTTCATGACTTTTACTGCTACTAAAATGTAATGAGCTTTAGCAGCCCTGGAGCCAAGTTTTAGCCATCATTGCTGGCAACATTGTTGGGGTTTTAGTTGTGGCTGTGCTGCTGAAAAACTTCCAGACAAAGCAAGTGCTTGGCAGTCAAGTCAAGGATTTTTGGTATATCTGAGCATGAAAATTGCCAACGTTGCGTATGAAAATGCAAGCACAGCACAGCACACCACAACACATATCTACACACACGCACACCCGCACACACATGTACTATGCATAACAAATTTATGCATGTGTCTGTGTGTGTATGCTGACTGCCTTTTGTTTGGTCTAGCCAAACCAAATATGTTGGCAAATGGCTTAATTTGTGAGCTTTTGAAATATGACTGTAGGGGCCAACAGTGCGTATGTGTTATGTGCCAAACAAATGCTGTGCTCTGTGCTTGGTTAGTTTGTTCTGAATTAAATTTCTTTTGTTTTCCCATAGTTGCTAAACTTTATTAAAATTCTAGTATTTTTAAATATTAATGACTATACTGTTAGCTTTAGAAGTTAACTTTTATTATACCCAACACATTTGGCATCTAATATATTTATATAATAAATCCCACAAGTAAAGCTACTTTCTATACTTTTTTCTTCTTTTTTTTTAATAAATTATCGCTCACAGCTAGATTGCATATTTGCACTGCTAATTGAAAAAAAAAAACTAAGAAATAAAACACTCATACAAAAAATAATTCAAGGGCGTACCTTGAACTTTGCTGCGTTTTGTTATCTAATAACCCAATTGACTGAAAATGCTTATATATTTTTTTAGTACATAGCAAGTCTATATAGCAAGTCTATATGCATTTATATTTTATAGGTTGGTATATATATATCCATGTGACTAAGACGTGACGCTTATCGCCGACTTTTTGTATATATACTTAGCCCACAATAACAAAACTGATAAATATTGCTATCAAGTTGGTTTGATTTGGCATACATAGCCTACAGCTATAATTATAACCAAAAGCGGCTCGTGTTTGTGCTCTCTGCTCATACTCGCTCTTAAGCTGGCGTTGTTTAACCAACAAATTTAGCCAAAGAGCAAATTAAAATTTGTTTACCTTTGTTTTTGCTTGGAACTCGTTTGGCAGCGAAGAGCACAGCTTCAGTTCTTGGTTCACTGCAAAAATTTTTCATTTATTCAAAGTGAGTGGCACTCAATAAGATACTTTTTGTTATGTACATAAATTTGTTGTGTTGCTTTTTTTTTTTTTTTTGATTAGTTCAACACAGTCGTTGACTTATTTATATAAACTGACAACTTTAATTTGGTCTTTATTATTATTTATATTTTTTGTTGCTTCTTGCTAAAATATTTCTTTAGACATCTGCAGGCACGGTTAATGCGCATTTGGGGGCTATGTACTTTAGACAAAGGCAACTGCGTTTCGGGCAGCTTCTATGGAGATACTATATGCACAAGTTTATTGACCACCCAAACTGTGTTGGCCTTGAAGTCAGGACAGTTGTTGCTTGTCAAATAGCTTGCATGATATATAAACCTTATAATCTATATGTTTGAGAAATATATGTACACTGCATTGCCTGACTTACTTATTTAGTTATTTTTATTGAAATAAGCAGACGCCACTTTTTGTAATTCACTTTTTGCATAGCTTGCATAGTTAACATGACATTCCGTGTATCTTTTAGATACTTTTGGCAGCTACACGCAATACACGGACGCGTGAAATGCGTCTCATTGCTATTTCGTTATTTGATTTTTCCGACTGTGTGAAAATGTTGTTTTTGCAACTCAATGCTCTCAAGTCTGGCGCACATTTTTAAAATACCAAAGCGCATTTTTTTGGTCCCTTGTGGTATTCATTTCTTTTATTTTTCTGCTTCTATGCAAATGAGTAAAGAATGAAAAAAAAAAAAATAAATAAAATGTGCTTTGATATGGGTATTGGTATCTGTAAAATGCTTCCAGCAAATATTAAATTTTATGTAACTTTTGCTGGGTATATTTGCAGAGTGAAGTAAAGTCAGTCAATTGTGTTGCTTTGTTTTATGATTTCTCTTAGATGAATATCAAATAAAATGGCGGCCACTTTTCGGAACAAAATTGCGATAAGTACTTAAACTTTTGGCCACGAAAATGTATTGAAGAAATAATGTATTCTATTAGAGTTCTTAATATACTTCAAACGATTCTAAAGTAAACTTTTCCGCTTAAACGGTAAAGGCAGGGGGAAAATACGTTTTTAGAAGAACATATTTTCCAACCTTACTTCAAAACACAACTTGCCTTAAACCATGCATCTTAGCCTTCTAGTTTAATTCTAGTTCATTTAAAATTTGTCAAACCAAGCATAATAATGCAATAAAAACTCACTAATTGCGCTTCATAATTCGCAAGAAAATTCCAAGAAAACAAACAGCACATACATTGAATAAAAGCAGAGCATCTGTTGGCATCTTAATTAAAACAAAATACTAGCACAAAACAAAATTTACTGCACATTTCCACCCTCCAGCCGCATAATCTAAGCGCAATCTTGGACTCTTAGTAGTGCGGGCGGTTGGAGGCAGCACTTGGTTTTTGCTAGCCGCTGCTGCTGTTGAGTCGAGTGCAGCGCAGTCTGTAAAAATATTTTGCAAAATTCATTTTGTAATTGCATAATGAGCCGACGGGCCCAAAACGAACTGCCAAGCAATAAAAAAAAAGAAAAAAACAAAACATAAGAAACACCAAAACCCAGAAAATGCAACTCGGACGGGGCAACAGTTGCTGAAGTTGCACGTTATTGTTGTTGTTGTTGTTGCTGCGCTTACAGTTGCCGTTGCAACAAGCAATTGTCCTCATTTTGGTTGCAACTGAAACTCAAAACAAAATGTGTTGTAATTTGCGGCAAGTCTTGTTGTGACTCAGCAGCTGCCATAATTTTTATGTGCTGTTTGTATTTTATTTTTTTGGATGATAATATACGATACTATATGTTGTTCACATACTCTAGCAGCAGGGTAGAGTATCTTTAGTTTCGCTTAGAGGGGAAAATGAAATTTTTCAATTTTTCCTTTTGGTATAAGAGTGTTGTGTTTTTTTAGTAAGGAAAGAATATATTATAGTATCTGTACTATCTCTGTAGAAATTAGGGTATATATTAGCCTATGTATTCACTTGAGCAGTTCTAGCCAGATATTAAAGACCTTGCATGCATTCCATACACTATTTCTCAATCGACTGCTGCTCACAATCTAAGCTTTTTTAACGCAATGCGCTCTCTTCCTCTGTTATTGGACAAAAAAGTGAATTTCAATTACTCTATACCAAGCTGAAATTTGAGAATTTCGTATTTTGTTTTAAAGGATTTTAAGTTGTTTTGCATTTAAGTATTATAATAGAGTATGATAAATAATAAAAAAACATAAATTTATTCCCCTTGACTATGTTATATTGATAAGCTGTTCAAAGAAAACATGGATCTACAGCGGTCTTTACTTTAAAGAGACTTACTTGGGCAAATAGCGTTAATTTGCTAGCTGTGACAGTGCTAGGCAAATGCAATGCTGCAGATTATATAATCAAACACCCGATCTGCGGGCGGATATGCTACCAATAGAGTACGCCCATAGAGTATGCGTCATTTTAATTCGCCAATTTTCGATTTCTTTGAAGTTTTTTTTCCAACATTTGTAAGATTTAAAGCGATTAAGTAATATTCTATTGTGAATGCGTCAACTTTTAATTGAAAATTCACTTTCAACATTTGTAAATCGCAATAAAAAAATAAAAAAAAAGCAAACCGAACAATAACAACATTGAGAAATTACTCAATGGAGTTGCCCGCTCACTTGCATGCTCTGAGTTGCCGTCGGTTCGCTCTTAAGTCTCGCTTAAAAAGTTGTGGCAGCGTTCACCGTTCGACGGCTTACGAATTACAGTTATGTCATAGAACGTAGCTGTAAATTGTAAGCAAGACAGGCGGCGACTTGACTGTAGGTGTTGTTGTTGTTATATCTTTGTATCTATGTGAGTGCATGTGCGAGTGTGTGAGCATTTGGTATCTGTAACCGTTTTGACGGCAATCAGACGGCAAATTGCAGCAACAATCCGCTTAGTTTTAGTTATTGAGTAATGCCCACAAGCGCTTAAGCGACGGCAGGCGGCATGCCAACTTATTTCAATGTAGGCGGGTAACTCTGATAGGGCGCCAGCAACAGCTATGACAACAACAGTGGAAATAGGAGTTACTGCACAGTGGTTCAGATAGAGTCGGTAAGTGCTGCTTTGCATATTTCAATATTTCTCTTCTCTCTATTCCATTAAAGTTTCAATATTCCAAGTTCCCAATTGCTTTGAGCAGCTCTCACAGTTAATTAAGAAACACTTGATAGCTCGAATGTATTGATTTTTTAATCATTAGCAAGAAAGTTGCAACTTTCAATTAATAACTAAGCATTTTGACAATAGATATGGTACGAATTTCAACTTCTTTCTTGATTCAAAGTAACTTATTCAATCATGGTCCAATACATCATTTAGCCCACTGTGCAGCACTGCGTTGATCTGAGACATTACATCACCGAGACAACAATTGCACGAACAAGCTCATCAATCTCTGACATTTAGTTAAGTTCATTATTATGGTTGTTGTTATTGTTGTTATTGTTGTTTATATCTAAAGCAAACAAGCTGACAAAGCAATGCATTTAACCAAATACATGGCTTAAAAGTCAGTTACGAACACCCCCAAAGAATCGCGATGGCAAACTTCAATTATACCAAAAAGTCACTCATGTAATTTCAAAGTTCAAAATGTGCCATAAAATACGAAAACGAAAACAAAAACAAAAATTGCAAGATTGTTGTGTTTTTTTTTTCGCTGGGTGTGTTATGGCATCGACAAGCACAACCAACAACAACAACAAAAGCGCCAAGTAGCAGTAAAGCAAATCGAAGCATTTTCAGGCTTTTCGCGCAAATAAGCATTATCAAAATGAGAAATCTGTTTTAAAAGCCGCCTTCAACAAATTGCCAGACAAATCAAATGTAGGAAGAACTCGAGGACAGGCTGAAGCAACAATAGTCGTGCCCCTTATGCAACAGTTGCCTAGAAGCGAACGACAGTCTGTGTGCCACGAACATACATTCCACACAACGTTTACACAACGAAGGAATCCTGCATGATTTTCATTTTTCTCTGGCTCTGTGCTCTCATTGGCATTCATGGGCTTAGGGCAAAGCCTGCCAATTAGTTGAGTTATGTGTGGCAAATTCTATTAAAATGTAATCAAGCTTTGATGTGGTGGTTTTGATGCTTAAGTGTTGCCCCTCCCTTGTGCTGGGCTCAGGAGGATTTGGCTAAGTGCTTGAGCTCAATAGATTAGCCATGTGCATGGACACGATGTATGTGGAGCAGTTGGTAAATGAGTTTTTAATGCAATTTGGCTTAAAAGTAGACAATTTTAATTTGGTCTAGTTTTAGGGAAACTGTTTGGAATCAATTCATCTATCATTTCAATGAGCTGAACTTTAAAGGGAATAAGAGTTGAACTTATTTAAAAGTTTACTCATACTGCTGTTTGCAAAGAGATGTGTCATTTGCAAAGCATGTGCTGTTTCTATTTCTATGTCTGAAAATTAGAGAAATCTCATTTGAGTTTTTTTGCTTAATTAAATTAAATTGAAAAAAACCGTCAAATTTTTAAGTTCCGCAAAGATTTTTTCACTTACGGCTCAGTTATAACTTAAACTAAAAGTAATTTGCCATGTTCATTAAAATTGCGAGCCTGTGACTATATCTTTATCTGTTTCTATATCTTTCTAAACGCTTTCGTTCAAAAAATAATCTCTATATATATATATCCTTAATTGTCCTAAGCGTATGATCTATATTTCATTGTTCATGCCGTTGGTTGCACAACTAAAATTAAAATGTAAATAAATATTGTAAAAAAATGTAAAAAATTTATGAGTAAACATTTTATGATAAAAAAATGTTGAAATTCATTTCACATTTTAGCATGCTTCGAATTAGTTCTAGTTCTGGCTAGTTATAGTTTGTACAACATGTTACGTATACGTAATAACGTATACACAAAACACTCTATAGTTACTATGCGGAAAGTATGAAATGTGTATACATACTACCAATTAAAAGTATATAGACAACAAAAACATAAAAGTTTACTCTTAGATAGCAAGTTTTTATGCATATTACGTATACGTACTACGTAAATTTCGAAACTATGCGATATATGACTAAGTGAAGGGTTAAGCAACTTAAATAGTAACTAAATGTTTGTCAAGTTAATTAATAATTAATGTAATTCAGAACAATTGGTATAGTACTAAATTCGTTTCATACTGCAACCAACTTGCTTACCGAACACTCAAGTGTCTATAAACTTTTGTGCGACAGTGTGCTTGACAGTATATTTCCTTATTATTATACGCTTTTATGTAATAAATTTATAATTCATTAAGGCTGCTTAGCTTTTGTTGCGTTGCTTGAGAATATGTAATAATTTTTGTATTTTTTTTTGTAAATAGTTGCATAACAAGTCCAGCTTAGACTGGCGTCATTGCAAGCCAGTTTTTAATTGGTTCTACCAAAGCTTTTATCTTAACACTGTTGTCATAGCTTAGCTAACAACAACAACGAGCGCTTTTGTTGTTAGCCCGTTATTGCCTTATGCGGTGATTAAATAATCACACAAAACAGCCAGCAAAAATTATTACAAAATTTGGTTTATGTATGTACAAATCACGATTCAGCTGCAGTTGGCCTAAAAGTTAAAGCGTTGAAATTGGCAACAAACAAATGAGCAGAAATCGGGCCAACACATACACACAAACAGACACACACGGGGGCAGAGTGACAAAAAGGCTTAGGCCGCCAAACATTGTCAGAGCGACGATTGAGACGCTGGCGTTAAGCTATTTTTTTTTTTGTTGGTAACGCTCAACGTAACCGCAATGACGGCCAACAACAGTTGTCTGCTGCTGCTGCTGCTGCTGACTTACATAATGCGTGGTGACGACTGCAGCAGCAGCAGCAGCAGCAGCGGCAACGGCAGCTCCACTTACCACACAAACATAACAAATAGTGACGTAGGCAATACAACAGCATGCCACAAAATGTTTAGTAACGCGACGCTCGCTGCGACAGCAAGATTTGACTTTGACATACTTTTGCTTTTTGCTACAAGCGCGAACGGGCAGCCACAACAACCATCAAATTTGACAGCAAGCATTGCGCTCGCTCTTATTTGGCTCTCTTAAAACAAGTGGCACTCTTGTTTTCTTTGGCATCTCATAGTTTTGCTCTTTTGTTGTGCTGCTTTTGAGGCAACAAAAGATACAACAAATAACAAAAAAAAAAAAAAAAAACTGTTGCGTTATTAAGCCGCTCTCTTGCGCAGTGTGGTGCTCTTTTTGAGTGCTTGCACAAGCGCGTGCTCACGCAATGACCATACAACATACGTCTGTGTTTGTTGCCACCCCTCCCTTTTGGTTAACTAACTATCTTATATATGTATATATATATTTTTTTTTGCTTTTAATTTTGTCAGCTTTGCATAAAAAGCCGGTTTGCAGCCTCAGCTCCGCCGCTCTTTGGCTTTAGGGGCTGTTCATAGGCCAGTGTACATAGTTAGTTACATAAGCTTCAGCCTCGCAATCGCCTTCACCAATTGCCCAAAAATAGTCCAGCAAATAGGGCATAAAAATAGCGTTGCAGCTTTGAAAATTTGTTGTTTGACGAAAGACAAAACCGGCCAGTTTTTTTTTTCAGTTTTTTTTTTTCAGTTGTTGTTGTCATGATTTTAAGTGGATTATTGGCCCCTGCCCATCTGTGTGTTAGCCTATGCGCCCCTTCCAAACTATGGGCGTGTGTGTTGTAGGTGTATGTCTGAGAAATCAATTAACTGCGCGTCAAAAAACGCGTACGACCGGAAGTGTGGCAACATTTATCAAATGTCAACGACAGCATATGGCAAACAGTTGACAACATATGGTCAAACATACTATATATATACACATTGCGCACTGTGTGGAAAATACACACTTTAACCCGCTGGGGTGTTTGTATTAAAGTGCGAGCGCACGAACATAAAGGAACAAGATGACCTGTTATCAACATTAATTGGGGATTTGTTGGGAACTTTGTGTTGGTCTTATGTTTTTCATAAAGTTTGAAAATCAATATATAGTGTAGAGTAGGCTGGCGCATCATTCAAGCATTTTTATTACTATAGCAGACTTGCGGTATATACCCAGGCGTATACTCTTTAAAAAATTACATAAATTATTTAGTACTTCATTTATTAGCTAACGATTTGCGGGTTTTTAACAATAATATGAGAAAACAAGATAAGACTTTTTTTTTAATAAATCAACTTATTTTTTTTATTGTTTTAAGCTCAACATATTCTATCAACCAATTAATTTTTTTTATAATAAAAGTACAAGGTATTAGGTTTGTATTTTCCAGCCTATTTAGGGGCTACTCTGCATAAAAGTTGCTGTCTATAGAGCCATGTATTCAAGTCTAGAGACAGCCTGTTTTATATGGACACATCATTTAACTTTAATTTCTTAATCTTGAGGCTAAAAGTTTCTTATAGTCGCGACATACCGCATTTTTCGTAAAAAAGTTGAATTATATAGGCCAGATAGCTAGAGAAAACGCTTTTTGCACAGAAACTGTATAGTTGGCTTGCTGAAGAAATCAAAAGGACAACTGTCAACCGAGTGCGGTTTATTCATTCATTCCATCTGACTTCACTGACTCCCAAAACATCGATATTTAGTCTGGCGCATTCTGCTGCTTCCTACCTTACCTCTTACCTTTTTAAGAGCATTTAAATGTCTAGCTACAGGGTATTTTTTTTAACTATTTTTTTAGGTCATTATTTACTTTTGCTAGACAGAGCTTACACGCATTTTATATAAAATTGTTTCCGAAAGCTGCACTAAAGCCTTAACACCTATTGCGTTTTTTTAGGCCCTTAAATGGACGCTTTGAAGTTGAACATGGGCAGTGCCGACAAGTCCCGCGTCGGCGTCAATGTCGAAGTTGGCGTCGGCGTCGGCATCGGCATGGGCATCGGCGTCTACGTGAACGTTAACACCAACGCTTTGTCATTGCATAAGTTGTGTGTGTGGCTTAATAACAATCAACTTTGTATAACAACAACGATAACAATGCCAATAAAACATTATTTGTGTGCGCGTCTTAAACATGAGCAACACATATTGTCATGCTCTTGCATATTGAACAGTGCTGGGTCCAAGTATTTTGACATAAAGCATCAACATATCGTATTTACGTCCATCCTTTATTATTTTATTTTATTTACTTAAAGCTTAACTTAAGAAAATTAATTACTTTTTCAGATCTTTACAATTTTGTATTTGCTAAAAGTATAAATTTTCTTGCTTTGAATTTTCTTAGTTTCTATGCATTTCTATTTCCACATAAACTTTGAACTTTAACAGCACTTTGAAATTGTTTCAAGGTCTGTCTTCCTGCGCTCTTGTGTAACCTACTTTCGTGTGCTTCAAAATTAACTTGACCCAATTGAATTGAACAACTTAAAAATTGACTTTAAAAATATTTCTTAAAGCAATTGCAAAAGTTAACAAAGCGCGTTTGTGCAATGATTGATTATGCGTCAAGTGTGCTTTTGTTGTGTGAACATGAAAATGTTGTTTGTCAATAGACTTTTGTGTTGCACTGTAGTTATTTATATGCATATGTATGTGTATATACACACATGTGAGCATATTCACTTGGCTCGCAGCAACTTCCTAGCTTTTTTGGTTGACTCTCTGACAGACCTAACTTGGCTGGTTGACCTTGAGCCAAGCCAACATTGTCACAGCCGCACTTTACGCTCTGTTGTTGTTGTTGTTTTGTTGTTGTCGTTGTTTTTTTTATTGTTGTTGCGTTTGTTCATTGAAGCGCATGGAATATATCTGCACATATGTGTATCTGCGTTGTTGTTGTTGTTTATGTCTTTATATAAATATATATATATTTTTCTGGGCATTCAATTTAAATGGCTCGCTTCATAAATTTGTTGGTTTATTTCGGTTTTTTTTTGTTACTTGCATTTAGCTTGATACATATATTTTTTATTGTTCATTCTCACGCCTCACAAAATTCGAATTGAGTTTTGATTTGCGTGTTTGCAATTTGTAAATTCAATAAAAATGGCTTCGTGGTTTTTTTTCAGTTTTCATTTTGCATTTTCATGGTCATTGATTATATAATCAAAGTCTGGAAGCTGCTTTACCTTGACATCTTTCGAGCTTACAGCATGCGGCAGATGTATATATATGTACATCTGTATCTTTGTTGTATAACCCAAAGCTCAACAACATAAAGAAAAAAAAAATTATAAGCAACTTAATGTCAGGCCATAATATATTCTACATACTAATTGAAAGATAAGCAATGCTCATATGACGCATACGCCCCGTTGACACCCCACGCGAAGCAATCGTACATAAGTATATACGTGTGTGTGTGTGTGCGAAAAAGAAGCTAAATGTATTAACTGCGACGCAATTAAACCGTTTGCCAGCTGCTAACAAATACAAATACAAAAAATCATTTAGTCAGTGCGTCTCTGAGTCTGTCAGTTGTCCGTTGGGTCAATCACCCGATTCTGGGCGTCAATTTAGCAAAAGGAAGATATTGGCATAAGCTAGAAGCTACACTTGGATACGCTTTTCGTATATACAGCGTTGGTGTTGGTAGGGCAGTGACTTCAGATTAGAATCAAGAGACGATATCAAAGCATTTTAATGTAACTATGTGGGAGGCTTGTAGGAGTTAGATGATGCTAGAACTTAGTTGCTTAACTATGAAGCAGCATTTTGAGCGTTGTATGCAGTCAAGCTAGAAGGAATTCCACCCTAGAAAAATGCTTTGAAAAAGAAAGGAATTAATGAAAACTGTTATAGATAAAAAAATTCGTTTGAAATTGAAAATCAAGCAGATATCAAAGCACAAACTTTAAGATAGCAAATCATTAAGTTTGCAAGTAGCAAGCATGTAGCAGTACTTTAACTATAAGCTACAGAGTATAGGAAAGTGTATAGATTGCATGCAGATTGCTAGAGAAAGACTATTATTTACTGCGCACGTAGACACTTTGTGCGTGTCAATGAGACGGTTCCAAATGAGATGCACAGAGATGGCATATATTTAAGGGAAACTGTTATCCCAACTTTGTCTGGATAACACTTACGGGTTACAGTTATGCGACCAGAGCTACATAAACTAAAAGGACAGCCGTCCGTCCCATCTGCATTCTGATTTTGCCGTCAACAGATAAAACTATATATAGATCTCTATACCCATACAATTTGAAAGATTATGGCTTTGGTGTGGGCTCTAAAATAAAGTACAAAAGTAACGACTACATATTTTGACTACTTGTTGACCCAGCCCTGACAATATGACACTTTGGTATTTGTTGTGCCTACAGTAGCAAATTTATTTTGTCAGTGGCTCAGAAAAATACACACACACACACACACTCCGATACAATGCACAACAAATTCCCAGCTGCCTCTGCCACAACTTCACTGGTTGGGGAGAAACAACAAGCAAATTTGTTTACACTCTGTTGATTTTTGCTACCACCAAACAAAAAAAACAAAAATAAAAAGTACGCAAAATTTGTTGTCACCAGTGTTGTTTGCCTTAACGTGACATGCAGCTAGCCACGCCCATCCAACCACACACACACACACAGCGCCCACATCTCGCAGAGCAACTAGTACACAGGCATGACGCAATTTGAAACGGGCCACGCGTCGGGAGACCCACAACACAAACTTTTTATGACAGCCAAAAAAAAAAAGAGAAAAGAAAAATAAATAAATAATGTAAACTGCTCTATAAATTTGCTTTTTATTTCATATACAGCCATGAAAACTTAAATTGCTAAAACGGACTGAAGTTTTGGTGTTGATATAATTGTTGGCCCATGAAAAAATGTGCATGCAAAAGTGTGCAAGGTTAAATATATTAATTTCTAACTTTAAACATGTTATGTTGGGGTAAAAATCTGCATTTGATATAAGTTTTTCGCAGAATTTCATCTACTCCCATTTGATATCTTTTTGCTGGCCAAAGAAAATTGCAAAGTTTTTGTTAACTGCCAAAAGCAGCTGCTGAAATTCCATTTCGAAAAAGTTTGCTTAAATGCATTTGTTTTGTATATATCAGGTACAGATTAAAAGTAATTTAAAGTAAACTTTTTCGCTTTTGCTGACAAAGTTTGTTTTGTTCTAAGAAAAAACATATTAAGTATACCAAGGCCTTGTACACAATTATTTTGCTGTTTTCTTTGGCCTACAAAATGCCGCATAATGTTTTGAGTAAATATTTAATGAAATTCGTTCAAAATTATAGTGTTGTAGTGTTATAGACGCAGTCAGTCAAATATTAAGTATACGCTGAGGTTTGGCAGCATACCATTTAGTTATTTTATGCAGTGATTGTGCTTTTCATACTTTACAAAGAAAAAAACGCATAAATTGTCGCCTTTTTGCATAATTAATTAATTCTTCAAATGTCATAACAAATTTAACGTTAAATAAACCAGAGTTAGTCATGCACAAAATAAACTTAGACACTGCATATAGTCAGACGGAAAATACATAATTAAAAGTACCAAAAAAAAATAGAGGTATTGGGTCAGAAAACATTAAATAATTGAAAGAGCTGATTTATAAGTTGAAGACTGTGCAATACAATCTAAATGTTATGGAACTCTTTAAATTAGCGATAATTTGTTGTACTTGAAGACTCAATCCAACATAGTTGCAACGGCACAAATGGCGAAGACTTCCCCTTCCATCAATAATAGCAGAATTGAAAACTTTGAATAAAAACATATTATATATTTTTATGCAGCCTCCAGACTTCAGTATTTCACAACACACAAAACAGCGAAACAAGCTGCTAGCTTTTAACTTCTAAGGCTTGTGGTCTGTTTTCGCATAGAGTTCCAGCTGTTTCTAAGGCCATATCTTGCGCTCGTTCCCGGTGCTCATTACTAACGGCGTGTTTATGGGCATTCATTTTGTATTTAGGTCAGTTTTGCTTGTTTGCGACATGTTCCATGCTGCCATATGCCCATATACGCGCAGTCACCCCATCTCCCCTACTCACTGTATACTTTGCGGCTTTTACATAATAATTTCTGCTTTATTTTGTGGCTGTCGTTGTTGTTGTTGCTGTTGTTGTAGCCTTTGCCAAGCAATTTGCACAGAACATAATCAAAGCGCACAAGGCGCTTAAGTTTGCTATGCGACCACGCGGCGTATACGCAACATTTATTTTTAGCAAATTGTTTAACGACTTCTGCGTCGCTTGTCTGTTGGCAATATATTTTATTTTTTATTTTTCTCCATATATAAAATATTTGTGCACTGATGCTCTGCTTGAGCTTAAGCGCAATTAAGTTTCAACGAATTTAGTCATTTAAGTGGCAGGGTTCGCTGTCGGCAACCAAATCTGTATCTGTATCTATGTAGCTGTATCTGTATCTGTATCTCTCTAAAGTGCCTTGTGTGGCACACTGTTGATTTATATGACAAAAGTTTATTTTTGAGCATGCGAAACTAGATTACAATTGCATGGCCACCATTGCAATAGCTTGAATCGGTATGCATATATATATATATATATCATTTTATGTCTCTTAAGTTGCTGAAATCACAATGAAATTTATTATTTAATTTGCCACACACATCAAAATAAACAAATGATTCATTGCATTCTGTTGACTTGAAAATGCTTAATGTGTGAAACACCTTGAAATTGTCGGAATGCAAAGTAATATTTGAAACTGCTATGACATTTTATTTCTGTCTACTAAGCGTATACTTGATAGACTTTTTGAAGAGTGTGCAGGACTTAGTGAAGCTACAATGCTGCATGAAAAAGTCTTTAAAATAATACAAAAAATGTATTTTAATTCTAAATTAAAGGCTTTTTAATTAAAAAATAATTACATCCAAACTATAATATTCCATTTCGTACATAATTTCATAATAAGAAATTTTAGTTAATGGAAGTGCTTCACAAACTTCTAAAAACTTATATATATTTTCTCCGCTTTATCATCGCTAAGATAGCTGCCTCACTCTTAAATTAGTCCAATTTCTTGCTTACCTTACCAACAATAAAACTAATTTATAGAGCATCTTATAGTCGTAGTGCAGCCCCATCAGTTATTACCTTCCCAACTTTGCATATTTTAATTTTTTTTTTTTTATAAAAAGAAACGCATGTTTAATTCTTTTTGCCCGGAAGTCATATAGATATATACTGAATATTCGCTCAAATTATGCAATCACTGAGGCCACTTGTGAATTCTATTAAATATCTCAGCCAAAATTGTCAAAATATAAAAACAAAATAAATTAAAAATATATCAAGTATACGTATATAATGCAGCGCTCTATTTATACGTCGAAGGCATGATTTTGCAAGTGAGTAATTTTCGTATAAAATATTCGAGATTTTTAACAACAATGTAAGATAATTTAGTATTTGATTGACAATTTAATAGCCAAATGTTCAGTTCTCTATTGAATATCTTGGAGATAAACTTAAACATAAAAACGTAAAACATTTAATTAGGTATTTTTTAAGAGATTTATTTTTGAATTTATTTCGGTCAACTATTCCAAACCTTATGGTTGAATTTATTTTAGATATGCAACGTCTCATATTTAGGTTAGGAACTTGCATTTACAATCTGGTAAAATACAGATATAAACAGAAAGTAACATAAAAGTTTAAATATTTCTTAACAAAGCAGCCAAAAATCGGCGTTTACCAAGATGGGGTTTCATAGTTCTTGAATAGTCAAAGATGCTCGATTTGGCGAAGCAAGATGAGTTAAGATAGCGAGGGAGCTGCAAGTAAAAGACCGTTCATAACATAGTTCATCGTAAAGGTTATTACGTGCAATTCAGAATCTATAAAATTCAGAATCCATAAAATTTTATAAAAAGAGAAGCTACTACTAACTAGGAAACAATTTGACATCAACCAATTAGTCAGTTAACTCTTTTTCTTTACAAATATTATGTCACTAAAAATATCTACAATTAATTGATCTGTGTTGTTACGGAAACTTGTATGCTTGCTGCATTTGTGTGTGTGTAGTATCTATGAGTCATAGAACGAACATTTTTTAAAAACGATTTTTTAAAACGACAACTAAATTTATTGTAAAATTAAAATATATGACATAATAACTTTAGGACACACTGTAAGCTACTAAAAGCATCTGTGAGCTCTGTATCTAGACTTTTTGGGATTACTTGCCAATGTCACCGTACAGTGCTTTTTCTAACTTCAAGTATTTTTTTCTTTTGAATCAGATTGTAAGAAATATACTAAGAAATAGCACAGTTGTTCAGTCCTACAAAAAACGTCTTCTTCATGACCATTTAATCTATGCACTCATACAGACTTAATTTAACCTTTATGAACCTCAAAGAACTTGTCAACATATTACATATCCCATGTATTATATATATATATATGTTGGTTCATGTGTCTCCATTTCGAAGGCGTTAAATATTGTAACAAGATGTCTAGCAAATGACATGCAAATATTTGCTTGAAATATAGCAACTCTACTCATTGCCAGTCATTTAATCACAGCTAAGCTTCGCGGTTTAGGCATTTACTTTTGACTCACTTGACACCAATTATGTCAAAACATTGACAAACATTTTGGCCAAAAACAAAAGACACCTTTACATAAGTAAACCAACAAAGTTTGCCATCAGTAACAACTTCATCATCAGCATTAACTTGATGATGAGCAACTGAACGTCTCGCATTTAAAATTCAAATTTAAATCTTGGCAATTGCCAACATTTGACGCCTAGTCGAGCTGAGCTCTACTGACTGACTGACTCGCTCGCTCGCAATCGGCGGAATAGAGCAAGTTTTATATGTAATCAATTGTATGATTACGTTTTTTTTTTTGCAACAATTTGTATAACAATTGCAACAACATTAACAACAACAATGACAATCTAGGGCCACAATCTAAAACACATTCATTCATATTGACTTGCTGTTTTTGTTGTTATTGCAGTTGTTGTCGTAGTGTCTACGTTTGCATTAGTTTTATTTTTTTTTTAATGTTGCGTAATGTTAGGCTACATAATCGTAGTTTTTTTTTTAACAGGCTCGCAGCTTATTAAGTGTTTAACAGCCAAAGAGTAAGCAGCCGGTTCCTGCTGTTAAACTTAAGAGCAAGTTGCAGCTAAGAGAGCGCACTTGCTCAACATGCTGTTAAATGCGCTCTTTTATGTTAGCCTGCATGTTGCGCAACTTTGTTGATAGCTTAGTGGATTTTTATGGACTGTTTAGGAGCAACTGTGAAAGGCGATTGGGAAAACTTAAAAATAAAAAATATTATATTGCTAAATTGCAACAAACTTTGCAATTTATGTTTTAAAACGCAAGCCCTAGGATTGTCGTAACAAAATTTTGTAATTAGGTTTGAGGTTCGTTTCTGCAGCAGATTTGATAACAATAAATTTAGATTTATTTATTTGTTAGAGCAAATCATTAAAATAATTTTATGACAAGGTCTTCTGGAAGGAAATTGCAAAATTGGAATTATAAGAAGATATTGGTGCATATCTGAATCAATAACTAAGAAAAATTTATTTTGTATAAAATGTTTTAGTACGTCTTATTTGTTTATTGGAATTAAAGAAATTTCGTACGTAGAAATAATAAAATGCAGTCTAATAAAACTTACTCGTGTCTGTTACTTTACTGAGAACTTGACGAGCTAAACTTATATTGATCTTTCAGCCATGGAGATCGTAGAAATTTCTTAAATTTTAAGCTTTTTTTCTATATAGAGATATTTTTTTTTTCACAAATTTGTGTACATCTATTTTGATGCTTCGGCAATATTTTGTCAATTCTCTTGGCTGTCCATCAATTTGACAAGTGGCTCCCAAAGATACTCTGACGTTGCGCCACACGACAGACACATCAAGCAAGAAAAAGAAAAAAAAAACTGTGACAAATTCAAATAGTTCTAAGTGATCTCTACACTTAAATGGCGCGTGCGGCCTACCAGAGGAAAATACTAATTGTCGAATTTGCAGCCACCCGCATGTGGCTGCACACATACACACATGCACGCCCAATCCATTTATATAGAAAAGTATCTATAGCCACGTGCATAGAGTATATCTATATGTTTGCTTTGGCAAACGCAACAGGACGCCGCTAATTGGCGTCCACAGCACGGAACAACTGTGTGCTCCGACGTACTTGGCTCCGTCAATCTATATTCTAGACGCCAGATCTCTTGGTTCCAAGTTGAAGAGGTGCTGGCTAAATTTTGACGTTTTCATTAGAAACTAGTGACATTAATTGCATGAGCGGCAAAGATTTTTATAATTTTTACGGGTGTGACGTTAATTGTCCCACCTCCCCTACCCCAACAAGTTGCCAAATGTTCAAATGGGGCGGCCTGGTGCTAATTTGTGTCCACATTGATTGCTTTTAAAATGAATCGCATTTAATTACAATTAATTTTTTTTCCATCTAATTTAACTTGCAGCTCCCAGCAACTTTAAGAGTCTTTGTCTGCGAGCCGAGGTGCTGCTCAAGATGACGCACTATCAGAGCTCCCTGGCGGACATTGAAAATGCGCTCAAATCACGCTGCACTTCGCCAAAGGTAAGTTATATATTTTTTAATTAAAATTAATTGAATTAACAAATAAATCATTTTTTTTTTAGGCGCATTATCTTAGAGCATTGGCGCTCAGCGGGCTGGGTCGCCTGGAAGAGGCTTTATATAATTGCTTTTTAGCTATATGCCTGGATAAAACAACAAATCTCAGCAACTCGGAAATCTTTCAACATGATCTCGCCAAGGTAGTTAGACATTTGATACACATGAACATGAATTCATGATTCATAATTCCCTGGCCAAAATCCTTACCAGAAACAACTTTAACTGATACTTTACTACTTTCTTAGATACTACAACGCCTCTTGGCCCAAACTCCAAAAAACCGAATCGAGGCACCAGCGCAGCTGCGCACTTATGTAGCCGCCAAGACGCCGTACTCGCAATTCTATAAGCAGCTACATCGCTCCAAGAGTCTCTTCAATGCAGATGATGAAGATGAATATGGCGTAAGCTGCAAAACGCATTACGATGACTACATCATGACCGATGAGGAGAGTTCACAGCTCCATATAAAAAGCGATTATATGTTAAGCCACGAATTTGATTATATCGATCAGAATCAGGTTTATCAGCTGCATAATGCCAAAGAATTTGATATGGATGCACGGCGGCATGCCACACGCAAGCATTTTCGCAGAAAATGGATGCAAAAACAGGCGGTACAGCTGCTGCCCACTTTGGCGAAGCAGGAGCAGGAAAGCCGGCGCTGTAGTCAACTGCTGGACAGTGTCTTGGAGCGCATACAATTGGAGCTGCAGAGACTGAAAAGTATGTGTTTTATGTGGCCAGTGCAGAAATTTGCATATTAATCGCCCCATTTTCGATTTCCCTATTTTAGAGCTCGATGAGGCGCCGCTGACTAATGTGAGTGCTGAGAAAATTGATGCCAGCGATTTTGATTGCGTGCTGTGCTACCGCACGCTCTGGAAACCGGTGGTAACACCCTGTGGACACACCTACTGTCTGGTATGCTTGGATCGTTGCATGGATTACAAATCCTCGTGTCCATTGTGTGTGTCACCACTTGTGGAACTAAATGTCAATAATAATCTGTATCAGGGCTCATCCTCGCCAGTACCCTTTGCACTGGCCAAGCGGCCAGTAACGAAATTCCTAGAAGCCGCAATGAAACGATTCATTCCAGACCACTACGAGGCACGTTTTCGGCAGGAAATCAATCAGGAGCCATCAGTGCCGGTCTTCATATGCACAGCAGCCTTTCCCGCCGTGCCATGTCCGCTGTTTATCTGTGAGCCACGCTACCGCCTGATGGTGCGGCGTGCCGTTGAGTCAGGCGACAAAACTTTTGGCATTGTGCAATCGCACAATGGCAAATCACGCTACTATGATGTGGGCACCATACTTGATATACGGGACTGTGTGCTACTAGACGATGGCCGCTCCATACTCAGCACTGTAGGCTGCAAGCGCTTTAAGATATTGGCGCGCAGCGAAAAGGATGGCTATGAGACGGCCAAGGTGGAGTACATATGCGATGAGCCCATAGCCGAGGAGCAGCTAAAGACCGTTGCTGCTATGCATAATCTAGTGCTGAGCAAAGCCAGCGACTGGTTTGAAAGTCTAAGCATGGAACAGAAGCATCAGATACTGCAAACCTATGGTGAAATGCCACCGCTGGAGCTAAACTGGGAGCTGATAGCCGATGGACCCGCCTGGGCCTGGTGGATCATAGCGCTGCTGCCGCTGACGCAGCATATAAAGGTGGGTAAAATGGTGAATTTTTGTTAGAACGCAACTAATTTAGCTTTGTGCTTCTTAGGTAAACATTTTGGAGACACCCTCGTTGGAGAAACGTTTACGCGCCATAGACAAAATGCTGGACATGCTGCGCGAGCTGAGCCAGCAGCATCAGCAACAGCAAGCAACTCAAACGCCTCAGCAACGGCAGCAGGCACATGAACTATCGCTGGACTGCGAGGATCAGCATAATGGCGCCAATGGTGTGGACACCGTGGATGCCAATGCAGCAGACGCAGACGAATGCTGCGTGTACGCTGCAGAGCAGCATACGGACGAAGAGCTGATGCTGTAGTGCGCGCATGCGGCAGCTCACATACTTCATAGGCACAATCCTGTCATTATAGTCGTCTCGTTTAGATTAAGTGAGAAGTTGGTGTTGAATCCGCCATTAATTGTAGCCCATAGCCCTGATTAAACTAACTGTAGTCTAACTGTAAACATTAAGTGTATAACTGTAAAATGTGTGCCGTTAAATGTTAAACGTAAACTCTACTTATGTGTGACAAAGAAACAAAAACAAAAAAATCAAACAAAATGATCGTAAATGTTTGACATTTAAGTTAAAGATACTTTTATTCTTGTTTCTGTAACTAGAACCATTCGTATTACTTAACTACATACTTGTTACTGTTATCCTAGGGGCCAAAAATGCGAAAAATATATATAGATATATATATATATATGTATATGTGTATGTACTATGTGTAAAACTTAGCAGAACCAAATTATGAATTGTAGTTAAACAAAACTTTAAATTGTCAAACTATATGTGTGCATGTGTATGTATGTCAAAGTTCAACTTGTCTGTCAGTGTGTATGTCAGTCTGTATAGAACAGAGTATAGTAACCTTAGGTGTATACTGTATTTGTAATGCAATCAAAGTTGTTCACCCCTAATGCTTCAATTAATATAATTTCCTTAAACCTTATCCAGCTCGCTGCTAAAAACTTAAACTTTAGTATATGATTTGTATACCTGTAAAAGTACCACATTCCAAACAATCAAAACAAAAACTTGCTTCAATTTGTCAAACAAATTTCGTGTAACTACTGCTACAGAACAACAACAACAACAACAACAACAAATCTCTCATGGTTTCTATAAACACAAATTTTAAACATTATAATAAACGTTAAAACATAATATACAACAGGCGACACAAGAGCAGCGAAAACTTCAAACTTTTCACTTAATTTCATTTTTCGAAGCGCTGGAACTGTAAGACAATCTGCAAACTTTTTTTAATACTATAACTTATATAACTATAAACAAAGAGAAGAACGAAGTGAAAAAACAACAAAAACTTATATACAAACTTAAAGTAAAAACCCTAGGCCTAGCACTAGTTAAAATATATGTAAAAATTTCTAACTATAAAATCCTGAAAATTTATATTTCTGTATGTATAACTTAATTTAGCAAAATTGTACGCCCAAGTTTTATGCTATATAATCCGCTCACACACACATCCTCTCTCACACACACTCTCTCTCACTCTCTCTATCTATCTCTATATATCTTGCTCTGTATGCCCTACTCTCTTTATACGCTTAATTATACTCTATAATTGTATGAAATAATAAATTGTTAAATTAAGCTTATGCTGCAAGTTATCTGCTCACTTATCTACACTTTATGAAGCTAAGCTTAAGCGTTTATTTTCTACACTTAATTTGTATCTGTATCTGTATAATCTTTGTATTTGTATTTGTATCTACAGTCCGCATTCCTAAACATTTAAAAAAAGTACATTTAAATTCGTTTTAAGCTCATGTCATAGAACTCTCTTTGCAAAGCAAATCAATTTTTTAACATAAAATTTGCTTTCATGATGACTACTCAAGCAGTCAGCACATTTTAAACTGTATATACATTTATAATTTTTTTTCTTAATTATTATTTCATTTTATTTTTAATAACTAGCAAAAACACGAATTTAATTTTGACATGCAGCTTATCAACTTGCATTCAATAGTTTAAGCTTTAGCTTATATACAATTATATAAACATTTAATTTAATGTACTTTGTAATTTTATGCAAATAATAATTAATTTGTAATTTAAGTTTGTAAAAATTTGACAAGCTTGACAGAAATAATTTTGAATAGTTTTTTTTATGTAAAGCAAACAATTTTGTGTCTAATTTATATAAAAGACGAACTAAAAAAAATAAATCGTATAAAAAATCAAATCAAACTAATTTGTATTTTTTTAAAAAAGCGAAATTTTCAGAAATTAATTATGAACTTCTAAATTTCATAAATAATATGCTTAAAACTACATAAAAATGCTTATGGAAATATTAATTTATTTAAGAAGTCATAAAAAAAAAACAATTTATTCGGTAGGTAAACAATCTTTGCTATCATGACAATCTGCAATTAATAAGAATTTTAAGTTTTATAAAAATATTTTTGGTCTTCCTGAATTTTCATTTTAAAGTAAATTTTTTATAATAATAATTGGAAAAAGCTTGTTTATTTAATATTTAACTTAAAATTGGCTCCAATACAAACGAAAAATTATAGAGAAAATCGAAAAGCCAATTTTAGTGCGAATTGTAATGCCATTTCAACAATTCTCTTCTATTGCTTTGTATTTAATCTGCTTCAATATTTACAAAAAATTAATATTACAGAAATATTTTATAAATGATGGTGAGTAATTTCTAAAATTTTGCGTTACAAAATCCTAAAATTCAAGGCATATGAAAGGTAACGATTTGGTTACATCCCTGCGATTTGTAAATCAATTTCTGCTCTTGTCTGCACGTAATACTTCAGTATCGTTCTATTCAAAATGATTACGTTTTACTTGCCTAGTATTCTGAGAAGCCTTCAACTCGGATTGAGTTCAACAGCCTACTACTCACACACACGCCTAGTTGTATACACAGAATCTCAAAACATCTGAAAAGCGAGTTCAAAACTTTACTTTACTCTGATCTATAAATATTTAACAATTTGCGTGTTACAAATCACAAGCCCCAGATATATATATTATTTTTCTTCAGTGGCTATACTTCTGAAGTTCTGACATAGAAGTAGACGAATATATATATATATATATATATATATATATAGAATGCATGCAACCTACGTTAGTGTTATGCATAAAAGTTGTACAACTTAATATACAGATATGCTAAGTAATCGATTACATGAGCATAAAATAAATACTAAATTTATAGTGCATTTGGTAACTTTTGAATTTTTTATGAGGCTGTTGTTTTCAGGCAGTCGAAAATGCTACAGATACTGCTGCACTAGCAAAATCTTTAAAATCAAACTAATACAATCAATTTTACTGTTTTAAGTACATTACAAAAATCGAATACTGAAAAAGTTGGACAATTTACGCGAATCCGTCAAGGGTTTCTTGAAACCAACGTAAACTTATTTTTTCTAATATTACAGAGTTCTTCACCTCTACTTGTTGAATTTTCTTTGGCAGTTCGCAAACGAAATGAGTGACGAGCATATCCATGAATTAAACGTGTGGCTCATTTAAGTATCTTCCGAACCGTGGGAGAATTTTCTGTATAGAAAGTTGAAATAAATACATTTTTTCTTCAGAATCATGATTTTTTTAACATAAGCATAAGTTAAATAAAAGTCCGTATATTGTGTACAGTTTCGTTAGGGTTCTCAGATGAAATAAATAAACCATATTTATTCCTTTTGGCTCTCAAAGCGGGTCATGTAGATATGTCTATTTATAGAACAGCGACTTACAGTGTATAGCCGAATCTCAGTGTCAGTCTTTTCAATTAATAGAGATATTCAAAGGTAATTCACGTATACTTATTTACTAGCTATGCCACTTCTGAACAACCACACCAGTTTTGTGGCGAATTGAGGAGAGGTTCCCCACAATTTATAAATAATGCAGGTGAACTTGCTATGACGGCTTTAAAACATAGTTTAAAAATTTAAAAAAAAATATATGTGTTTTTTGGAGGAAGTACAAAAGCCTTGGGACAAACTTATTTCTGAAAAGAACATGCTTTCTCAACCTGGTTCATTTTATCTTAATGTTTCAATAAAAAATTTATGTTTTTTAGAGGAAGTACCAAAGCCTTGTGTCAAACTTATACGAACATTCTTCAGCACCCTGATGATACACAATCTAATCCATTACCTAAGTACGCATATCATGCCAAACACCAAGCAAGAGTACCTTTCTAGAAACAAATCCTTTGCTATGTGCCCAGATAACCAAGACCTCATCCATTAAGTGCATTCTCAAAGCAGTTGAGCACACTCAAATAAACAGAGAGAATGCATTTATTTGAGAAATTTTGCGCAATATTCTCAACGATCATTGACTCAGTTCCGAGTGCATTCTGAAGCCGCTGTTGAGTGCATTCCGAATTGAAAGTATTAAATAATAGCAGCACACTCGCGATGGTTCACTCAAATGTCAGGTAACGCTGAGAAACCGCATATCGCGTATACGCCCCGGCCGGCAAAACGAAAACGCAACTAAAGCGCAAAATGCAATAGTTGCGCATGTGTGCGTGTGTGTGTGTGAGTGTTGTTGCGAGTCCCAACTACGTCTGGATGAGAACATTTCTTGGCGCTCGAATTTCGTTGCAATATTTTTTTAGTGTTGTTTTCGTTATTTCGCTGTTTATCCACATTTCTGAGCGGTTTCGCTTAAAGCTTAGAAATTGCAATTCTCATACGCTTTTGGGTATTCAGTTTTCAATGACACGCGCACGCGGGCCGACGTTAGCGAGCGTGTAGCCAGAGAGCGATCCCTTCCAGCAGTGGAGCAGCCCAAAGGGGGCACCACTTCAAACGTTGCTTAAGAAGCATATATTTTTTTCTATTGTCTAGTAAGAGCGATTTGCTTCTATATTAATTTATATGTTTTTTCCACAACGTGTTATGCGGGTCAACGTCGGGTTTAATAGTCGGCACTGAGGCTGTAATACGAGCGAAAATTGCTACGTGAATTGGAACGTGTTGTGTTCCCGGTATGGAATTTTGATACGTTTGTGTTTTGTTTGTAATACACTCTTATTTTTTTTTTTATTATTTTTTCGGCTTTGTTTGACATATATATTTATTGTTGTTTGGCGCACGAAAGTCAAGGCAAAAGGTAAAAAATTCGGCGGAATTTTAAGTTTTGCTGAGCTGTGAAAAAATTATTAATCAAAGTCTACCATAAAAGTGTTGAAAACAAATGAATTAAAGTGAAAAGAATTATAAAATGTGTAAAAAACAAAAAAAGCTAAATACGAGTTTTGTAGAACTACAAAAATGATTTAAAAAATATAAAAAAAAGCAAAAATGTAAAGTAAGCAAAAATTTATTATGAAAATATTATGTAAGAAAAGCGTAAAATTTTTGAGTTTTCTAGTCAAATTCAAACAAATCTACGCTTTTTGTCGGAAAATTCATGTTTGAAGTTTTTGTGATAAAACTTATGTAAATTTTTGCATAACAATTTAGCAATATAACTATTTCAATTTTATTACAAAAAAAATATATAATTTATACAATAAAAAATAAATTAAAAAACAGCTGCAAAATTAATATGCAAGTTATAGAAAAATTACAAAAAGTAATTAAAAATATGGTCATTGAGCATAAGTCGTGTATGTCGTCTTAAAAGTGCTAAAGCTAACGAGCCGAGTCGTAACAAAAATCTATATAGTGAAAATATTAGAAAATACCTTCAAGATTAGCGGCATATAGAAATGAAATGAAAACAAGCCAGCGAAAAATAATCAAAAGTGCATTCAACCAAATATTATCTGCGTGTTTGTGTGCGTGTGTAAAGAGAGTGTAAAAATCCAGAGGCAAAAGTAACTAATAAAACGCAAACTAAAAAGTCAAATAGGAAACAAAATGTTATAAAAGCTTTTGAGCTGTTGTTGCGTTTTTTTATTTGTCCATTTTTGTGTAATTTTTACCTATTTTGCTTAGAATTTTATTTTTATCTTTTTGTTGTAGTTGTTGTATTTTTTCACTGTCAAAGTCATTTGTTTGCTGGCAAAGTTTGTTGTTCCAAAGGGGTACTACGGGTTCTATGGATTCTTTGAGCGGTGTCAGTGTCATGCGGGTTTATTTGAAACGTCATTGTCAGCGATTGAGCGCATCGCTAGTGTTAGTATGTGTGCGTGTGTGTGTATCTGTGTATGAGTTGGTGTATCTGTGTGTGCGTTTGTTTTTATCTGCGTGTGAGTGCGCGTGTGCACATTTTTTATTTTCTTCTTTTTGCATTGATGTAAGGTATTCTTCATAGTAATAGTATGCGATCATGCGCCCGCTAATAGCAACAACAATAACATGAACTAACGGACACTACTGAAAAGGTATTCTTCAATTGACGGCTAAATTATAAACAAAACGAGAAAATATGTAATAGTCAGTCTATATAGAAAACTGTAGGCATTTGTTGAATATCAATAAAGATACGCTTCGGTTATCTCAGTTAAGTAAATGTTACTTACATTTTGGATGATCAGGCATAATAATCCTTAAATTATTCGTATTATTAAAAGATATTAGGGTTCTCCCTTTTGTGGCGGAAAATACATCTCCAATTAGAAACTCCTGCCATTATATGATGATTCTTGTGAACTAATTTTTGATTTTGGAAAGAGTAATAATTGTGCCGTTTTTAAATCTAAATGATCTCTTAGCATAAGAACTGTTACTGCCTCATATTCGAGAAAAGCCTTTCTTACAATATCATAATAAAAATGTCACTTTATATTATAGATACATTCTTAGGTCAAAATTTGTAAATTGTATTAGGCATATTTCATTTTAAACTGGTTAAGAAATTTAAATAAAATTTAAAACAATTTAATAGCTCGTTATTTTCTAAAATTATACTTTTTTCTTGTCTGTTGATCCTAACGCCGAGGTCATTATATACACCCCCCGTCCCTCCGAACCAGGGGTCGAACAAAAACGCATTGCAACCCCTGTATCCTTTTTATACTTAATAAAGGCAAAAAAGCGGAAGGGAGATATTTGACAACCTTATATATGCTTTTTTGACCATAATTTGTTAAAATTTGATTAATTTTTTATAGAGTATAAGTTTCTTTTTTTCCAATATTCAATGTATTATGTCTATTGTTCATTTGTTTTTGTATTACAAATAATATTAAAATGCTTAAGTAAATAGACAAATTCCTGAGGCCAGCTTTAGTCTTTTAAAGTAATTTCGAGTTGTGAGTTACTTTCTGCTTTGACTGTCAAGTGGTAATACGTGTTTTAGTGTTCTAATGACAAATGTGCAGCACTTCCAGGAAAACAAACCCCAAAAACAAATCATCACGTTGCTAATTAAAAAATCATTAGGAAATTCCAAACATGAAATATATTTCTGAAAAAAGTTATTTTACAAATGGCAGAAGTCCATTCGTGAATGAGCTATAGGAAGATCATACAAAAAGTAAACCAATTTTCAGTCATGCGTATACTTTCGACTTTTTAGCACAATTTGTTGGGGTAAATGTTTTCTTCTTTAAGGAAATTTATAATAAAAAGTGAAATTCGCTTGAGCTATCAATACTTAGTTTGTGCAGTTTCGCTGTTACATTAATAACGAATCGACTTCAATGCACTATATTAAATGTAGATTGTCCAACTTTAGTAGACAGCCAAGGCAATTAGAGGAAAAGCGCAAATTTTCTATGAAAACAATTGATTTTACATCGCAAACAATTTTTGTAGTTTTTATTTTTTTATTTTATTTTTTATTTGTAGAAACTTCGCCCTCGGCATTTATAAAAATCCCAAATTCTACAACTTAATGTCGCAAAACTGCTTACACAAAATTACAAAATTTACGATTAGAATTTCTGGTAATAAAAAATGGTGAAAAGCTATTAAGGAAAACAAAAACCGGTTTATAGGAAATTTAAAGCTAGAGAAAAAAAAGGTTACAACTACTTTAAATCCATATGGCAAAATATTATTATTAGCCATTGTGGTAATAATTAAATAAATAAACAAATAACGAATTGCTTTATTGAAAGTGCGCCAAATAATAAAAGTTGAAGAAAAACAAAAAGAAAAAACATTTTGCATAAAAGAAATCAATGAACGGCAATTGGCAAAAGAGATAAAAATAAAATAAAATTGCAAAACGTAATTAAGTCAAGTTTAAGCAACGAAAGAGAAACAAATGAGTGAAAACTAGTCAAAGCTAGGTGCGAGTGAGAGCAAAAATATTACAAACGTTGCAGTTGAGCTTTGCAAAAAGGCGGAAGAAGAAAACAAGTAAACTCAAATAATAAAAAGAAACAAATACAAAAGCTGTGCCGCGCGCAACACGGCGTATGAGTGCTGCAGAATGTTATCACATACACAAATACACAGACACAACACACAGACGCAGCACACAGACGCAACACTTGCACACAGCGCTATGCTGTAATCGCAATGCAATTAGTGCTGCTAAAAAGCTCAAGTTCACTAACAAAGAAATCAAACACTCACACACTCAGACTCACAGACTAAGCGATAATTGCGCACAGAGAGAAGCTTTAGAAATGCAATCAAATTACGTTAGTTGCACACTTGAGCTTTGCTCAGCTCACGTCATAGCATTTGCAACCTGAGAGCATCAATCAGCTTTAGAGAGAGAGAGTAATAGAGAGCGAAAGGGAGAGGGTGCCCAGCAAGAGCGCAAAATAGTGGGAACCGACTGCGATCTGTTGTGAGTAGGTCAGTCAATGGTCTTTGGGTTGAGTAAACTCGATTGTGTACTTATCTCAAGCGAAATTCAAGTATCTATCATTTATCGGGCTGTAACCAGCTTTTGTGCTTTGGCCTTTACGCTTCCGCATTGCTAAATCATTTATTTTCAATGCCAAATACAATTAATATGTTACGGGGCTTTCAGAGTAAACTGCATTAAAATTAGATTAATAATTTTTATACGAATCGATTGTATTTTTGCCAATGTTTCGATTTATTGACTGTGTGGTTGAGGAATCTTACTAACAGTTAACAGTTTTTGATGTTAAAGCAGCAATTGTGCAGGGTAAGGTTTGGTAGGCTAGGGGCAATTATATTGTTATCATTATTATTATTTTAACCAGTCTCCTGAAAAGCATGAATAAAAGGTGTCAGAGCTTTTTGTTACTATATAAGCGACAATGATTCTAAAACATAGGTATTTAAGATCTGTGGGAGTATGAATAAAGTAGTTTTCAAGCTGCGGGTTTTCGCTGAAACAGCGAAAGTTTTGACAATCCTTTCAAAAATCCAATCAAAAGTCGAAACTTCGTTTTTGCTTAAAATTTTTTTGCACTGATTATATAGGAAAAAACACATTTTTGACATAGGTTAACTTATTTGATGAAGTCCTTTGCTTGTTGCAATATCACAAAAACTAATGTTGGCTGTCATTCCATTGGTTCCAAGTTCTTACGAAAAAAAACTTTTCATTTTAATATGAGCAAGTTTATTTTATTTTAAATGCATAATATAAACACTTTTCAAGCCTTTTAAGGGTGACTCCCTTTTGAATTTTTCCTCATTTTGGAAAAAAAATTAAAATTTTATTTTTATTAATATTAATTAGTTATTAATTTGTTATTTTCAAATAATTTATTAACTTTATTGACTGTTAAATACAAAAAAAACATAAAAATCGTCTTATATTTATGCCAAAAATTTTCTTTTGCATTTGGAGAAGCAAGAATGTTTTATTAACTTTTATATAAATAAAAAAATAAAAATCTTGCATCTTCTTCTAATTAATATAGTTTATTCAAAAGTTAATTTCTTAAATTAAAAATAACATATTTTTCTCTGATACACATTATTGATCTAATTTTGAGATACTTTAATACTACCAGGGCGACATTAGTTTCGTTAAATGTTACTTATCATATCTATAAATGAGTCTCAAGTTTAAAATTTCTATTGCAAAATCAGTTTAGTTTCTAATATAATAACTTTTTTATATCTTTATCTCACTCGGTTTATATTTATAAGATGCATTTAATACTATAACCCAGTTAAAGCTATTTCTGAAAAGAGAAAAAAAAACGCACCAAAGCTTATTCCAGGTAACATTGTAACCGCACTAATTGCAATACGAGCCATTTAACTGGACATTGGTAATTAAGAGCCAGATACTTTTGCTTGCCAAGTCCAGAGCAACAACTAAGCCAACAACAGATACTTGGGGTTAACCAGAATGCAACACTTGCCAAGTCTGTGGGTTTCATTGTAGAGCGGGAATTCAATCCTCAAACGATTAGCTTTGAAGTAAACGGGCATTTAAAATGCCATGTAAATCGGAACAAGTAACCGTTGAATACATATGGGAAATTATGACTCGTTAAATGCTTCACTTGCTCTGCAATGACAAACGGATTAATTACAAACACACACACAATAACATGTAGACACACACAGATACACATACGCACACACAACAAAACATCAAAAATGATGAGCGGCCATTTTAAGCCGATTTTGACAGCGTTTGTTTTTAACGCAATTTGGGCAAAATTTAAAGCCATTTTCCCGCGACTTAACTGCTTAACTAGTTTTAATTAATATCAAGCAAATAGCTTACACCTTTGATTAAAGCTTTTATAAACTCTTACCTGAGTCTCTCTTACCAGCAAGTGCAAGTTTTTGCTTAACTTTCAAGGGCTTCAGTCGTGTCGCAGGCAAGTTTTTCTTCAAGTATTTGCCACTACTTGCAAATCATTTGACATGTTCACTTTTCTTCTGCCGTCCTCAAAAATGATGACGAAAACGATGCAAAACTTCTTTACAAGAAATTGCTTGTGGAAACCTTGCATTTGGCAATTAAACAAGCAATTGTTATGTATATTGTTTATGTACTACATACAGCATGTAGTTGGTAGTTGTAGGAAAAGTTCTTAAGGCAAACAAAATGTGGCTTTATTTTTTTTTTATTATGACTCAGAAATTGCTAGAACATGCACTCTTATAATAACAACTCTGTGTAGGTAAACGAACGATAGCGATGTTTGAGGAAAAATTAAAATGCATTCAACCGGTTACATATTTCAACAGAACTGGTTTACTTTATGGGAAGCATTTTGTGTACTATTTTGAAAAGTTTAAGTCATTCATAACAGTGTCAAAGCAATAGAGACAATAATAGAGAAATAATAAGAAAAGTGTAGCAAAATAGAACTTTAAGCCGTTTCTGCCGAATTTTCGTTGTCATAAACTTCGAGATGAGCATGTCTGAGGTTATGGCTACTAAAAGATAGCTTTGATAGTAAAGTAAATTTGTGTCTAAGTTATGAAGATTATATGGCAGTGTACATTGGAAACGATATTGCAGGTATTGAATTACTGTGATTCAAACAATAATAAAGGTTATTAGATATAATTAACTATTTTATATGGATTTCATTGAATTAACTGTTTATACCATATATATGCAACTATGCATTTGAATAATTGCCAATTTAGTAAAACATTAGTGGAAGCGTACTCGTCTCTAAATCGGAAAGTCGGTTATTCGAATCCACCCTGGCATAGCTAGCAAATAAATACTTTTTTTTGTGTTTACTTAGAAAAATCTCAATTTATAAAAGACACTGCCTTGCAGATTTGGCTATAAGCTGTAGGTCCTTGTTCTGAACAGCTATTAATAGCTGAAGATATCTCAGCTATGACCATAGTGGATTGAAATAGGGGGAGCAAATTTTTGCTGCTTAAATACAGAAAAAAAAAGAATCATTGCTGTCAATACATACATACATAGCATTTGTTCACTTCATTATGCAAAATACGAAAAACAGAAAGCATTTTTCATTTTTCTTCAAAAAACCCGTCCAAAAAAACGTAATCTCAGAAATCCGCAAACAGTCATTAGTTTGCTTAGAACAATATCCGTCTTGGCATAATTAAAAAACTAAAATAGACTGAAACTAGGAGACTACTACGGCTTAAGCCTATATCAATGCACTCAATCACAGATACACACACACACACACACACACACACATTTGAATGTGTGTATGTAGACTGTCTCTTTGGCAATATTATGCAATACGTAAGTGCTAAAAATATACGCTACAATAGCCAATGCTCACCGGCAATTGGTCAGCAGCTGCTGGACAATCATCGATACACTCACATTTAAGCAGATGTGATATGCAAAAAAGAGTGTGGAAAACGCAACACCCTCGCACACATGCACACACATCCACAACAACAACAGCAAGAACAATAAATAAATCCGCTCAAAAGGTTGTTATGGCATTCAGCGCAGCAGCAGCAACGGCAGTAGTCAAAGTCAGGGCAGTTGCTGCCCGTTGTCGATGATGCCGCAGCAGCAGCAATGGTTGTGGCAGCGGCGGCAGTGCCAGTGGCAGCAGAGTTGCCAACCCACACAAAATAGCATAGCATACTTTTTAGGGGTTGCAAATGCAACAAATGCTGATTACAACTACAGCTCCTGGCTGTGGCAGCGGCTCCTAACTGTTGGCTGGTTGTGTGCACTCATTGGTCTTGAGCAAATTGGCCACTGGGCCGTGAGCGGCACATGCGCAGGCGTAACGCAGCCACGACACACAGTCAGACGGCATTTGCTTATGTTACATAACTGCAATACGCAACAGGATTCACAATAGACAATAGCCTCATGTACACTCCAGTTCAAACGAATAGTAACTTATCAAATGTTATGGCAATGCTTTGGGAAGCTACTTGCTGCTTCGAACTTTACGCAATGAAACTGTTTGAATTTATGTTATTTTTAGTTGTAAGCCTTTAAAATTTATGTGACTGCATATATAGTTATGTTACTTTGATGATATAATGCCGCTTAATTTGGGATTTATGGTAATCTTGATGTTTTGCTTATTGGGAACGTTGTCACTACAATAATTTCAAAAATCGCTGAGGCAAAATTTATTTGCATTATTTGAATGAATCAGTAAATGTCTCTCGAAGAAATGTCTCAGAAAATATTTTCCAAAGGTTTTACTGAAAAATATATAGTATATGTCACACAGAGAATAGTCACAAAATTAACTTGCACCATTTAAGTGTCCCGCACTGTACGTGCGAAGGAGACCGCGTGTTTGTGAGTGAGGCTGTGGCTGTTGAAGTGTGCGTGATGGGTTAACGCAACAGCAAATCAAAGTCAGAGTCTGCTTCCATGTGAGCAAAATTCGCATAAGGAGCAGATACTCAGGTGCACTTGTTGCTGAAGGTTCACGCGCGGTTCGAATCGTCTAATGCCAGGGATCTCAAAAGAGCTTGGTACAGCGAAGGGAAAATAAACACATCCACACAACTGTTAATATTAAAAAAAAATTTGTAAATTATTTATTTATCATTATGAATTATTTTGCAAAACAGTTTGCCAAAAAGAAACAAAAATGTGGCTGGCATTTGAACACATTGAAATCAGCTGCAAAGTAAACGTTACCTAAGTGCATAAAATTAACAAATGAATGCATTTGAAATAAAAAAAATAAATATGTAAAAAGTGCTCTATTTAAAAAAAAAAATTTTTATAAAAAAAAACTTGCCAAAAGTATATTGAAAATATCACTATACGAATTATATGATTTGTGAAGCTGAAAACGTGAAGCACCTTGAAATTGAACTGGATTATCCAACACGAAGAAAAATGGACGACGAAAGCGACGACAAGGATGATACAAAAAGGTGAGCCACATATACAATATACACATATATTTTGCATATACATCGAATGCGTCTGTTACATATCGCTGATATGACACTGACAGGACTGCAACTGACAGTTTGTTTTACGTGAATTTCATTCATGAGACTACAAATCCGCGTATGAGAGTCGTCCATTTCTTTTGGCTAAGCAAATTAATAGGCAACGGAAATTTTTTAGCTTTTCTAAAAAAACGTACATGGGATATATAGCACATGGCATGCAACTGGGTAGCAAGGACTTATCTCTTATGTCACTGCAAAAACATGTATGCATCCTCATCCGATTGTTTGAACTTACGCAAGAAAAGGTCGCGTAACAATATTTAAACGTGAGAAAAGCTCAGATTGACAATATTTTCACGTTTTGTGTTATTTTTTATTGTTTATCGAAGTATGAAATATTTAGTTATACAAATGATTTGATATTTATTATAGCGATGAATTGCTGGAGAGCTTTAAGTGTTTTCTTGGAAAATCTAATTATTCCATCTTAAGGATTCTTTAAATTGAAAGCTCTTATAGTTTTCGGTAACTTATGTTCTAGTATAAATGCTTAATCAACTTTAGTGAAACTTTAAGCCGCTTTTGAAGTTTCCAATTTTTTACCCAATGCTGCCTTTTCCGCACAGTGTTTTACTTTTGTTAAATATTTTTATTGCCTTTATTAACTTTAGTTCATTGTAATAGTTTTCGCATTATCTATTAATTATGCAGCTATAGATTTTCATGAATCGATATAGAAAGGTAAATAAATTCAATGAAGCTGTACCGCAGTTGTTATGTGTTAATGTGATCAACTGAAGATTGCGATTAGAAGATGTTAGTTGTAATAAAATCATTAAGTACCGCATAGTTTTAGACCTATACTCTTTAGTTCTTCGTGTGTCTGTATAAAAACCTTGATCTCGTTTGATGCCAGATTCTTGTCATATAGCTAGGTAGAGTAATTTCATGCATAGTATGTTTTCCATTAAAGTCGGTAGATATTTAGGCAAAATTGCCTCAGCTCAATTACAAATTATTTCCATAAAAATACATTTTTTGAGCTTGCAATATAAAGAGCTGTTTGACTTCATCAAAATCTAAACAAATTTAATGTATCATTTTTCATAAAATGTTGATTAAATTAAAAATCAAAATACGATGAAGTCCATCAAAAACTATGCATACCTTGGATATGGATATAGAAAAGTCAAATATCTTTTCATTCACCATTTATCATATTATTATTATTAACGTACGGTAAGCGGAAGGGTCATGTTATGACAACAAGTCTTTTGGAATATATAATTTGGCGAATAATAATATTTGAAGCTATGACGAAAAAAAATTTTATTTCAAAGCAAATTTTCTCTTTAGAGTACGGCAGTCTGTTTGTGCGCCAGTCGGTAAAACGAATACATGAGCCAAGATTTGAGCTAGAATGTTTTACTTTACAAAAGCTGCTTAATTTTCACATAATAAAAATAAAAAGTAATCTTAAGAATTTAATTATTCATTATTCTATAAATGCTTATCATTTTTGTGAATGAAACTTAGACTTACGGCAGTTTCTAAACTTTCTTAAAGCCCTTAAGTTATTGAGGCACTCGTATTACAGAAAAAAATTGTATTCTCCTTGACTTATGCAGTCATCGCTGCGAAGGAGGTGCATAGAGATATATCTCTTGTTAACTATTCGAATAAAACAAGGACCTACAGTTTATAACGGCGGTGTCTGTAATTAATAGAGATTCATTGCCGGACAAGTGCACCAGTGCTGCAGTGTGAAAGTGTACCAGCGACCTTCCGTTTTAGGAGCGAGTACACTTTACCTAAGCTACTGAGTGCCACATACATTATATTAAATCACGTTAAATCAGTTGAATATTTCTTTTTCAATTTTATTTTGCTCTCTAGTTTCCTTATAAACCTTAAGGATACACGGAAAACTTCAATTAACTGCAATATGTAATGGAATATTGATAATCTTAATTAATTTTGTAATATATAAAAATGATTTGATTACATCATTGATTTCCAACAACGTAATCACATATTTCATGAATTTAAGAAAGCTGCTCTCTGTAATATCATATTACAACGAAAAAATGTATAATAATTGAGTCGACTGGTTAGTCAAGAATTAAACCAAGATTGCTCGAGAAAGCTTTACTTAGCAAGCACATCAATTTAATTGTATTGATTACTTTGTATTATATAATACTTGGATATTAATTACGGTCACTGTCATGATTAGTCAGTAGTTTTAATTAAAGCGCTGTGTAACCTTTTTCACTAAGAGTAAATATTGATTTGTTAAATCTATTTTCTGCGTCATCGAATTCCGCTGCAAGTGTATTGAATATTTGAATTTTTTGTTTTTGAACGATTTGCCGAAATCGCATTTATGGATTTTGTCATATTTTTTCTTCTTTAAAGTTTAGTTAAAAGTTCTTTATTTTCGATTTGTTAAGTTTAACCATTTTAAGTATGCTCTAGATTGTTTTTTAGCGTAGAAGCTATACATGTAAAAATGTACTGACCCTTCAAACTACCCTCGTATTCCGATTTCCACAATTATTCAAACATTTCCGCTGAGTAAACTATCATCCAAAATAATAACAAACATACATGCTAATACAAGCAATTGACTTCATTTAGCAGAGAAAAAAATTCCAACTTATAAAAAAAAACATAAAGGGACTCACATCCTACGTCTGACATGTAAATGTCAAATGCAAAAAAGGATACCAAAAAAGTCTGCTCTAGCGCAACAAATGCGATGCGACAATGGCAGCCAAATCCAGGAGTTTTGCCAGCAGCAGGTAACAAGGAATTACAGTATTCCATAAAGTGTGTGCGTGGGGGTGTGGATAGCATATGGGCATATTTGTCTAATAAACGCCACACAATGAATTAGGCATAGCGCACAGCAGGGCAAAGGTTGCCGGGTAGCGGCATGCCACAGGGGGTTGCAAGTTGCCACCCAACACTGCTGCTCACATATTTACTTATGAATAAAATGTTCAATTCATTTTTTTTTTGCAGAAAATCACGTAATTTAAGTGAGAAAAAACGTAGAGATCAGTTTAATACGCTGGTCAATGATTTGAGCGCCTTGATTACGACCTCCAATCGCAAGATGGACAAATCAACGGTATTAAAATCCACAATAGCATTTTTGAAGAATCACAATGGTATGTGAGTTGAGTTTTTCTGCATTTTTGAAATGCTAAATTTGGCAATTTACTTTACAGAGGCCACGGATCGTTCAAAGGTTTTTGAGATACATCAAGACTGGAAGCCAACGTTTCTGACAAATGATGAATTCACGCATTTGATGTTGGAGTCATTGGATGGTTTCATTATAGTTTTTAGTAGCTCCGGCGCCATATTCTATGCATCGGAAAGTATTACCTCACAACTGGGCTATCAGCCGGTAAGCAGAAGACAAGAGAAATAATTTATAACTTTTTAAGAAAATCTAATCAACTTTTGAAAAATGTTTTCTATCACTTGATAAATCTGTTAAAATCCATTTTTTCACATACTTCTCTTACTCAGTTATTCGGCAATTGTGCCTCTTTGCTTGCCTAATCAGAATTACTTTTTTTTCTTGTTTTGTTCCTTAAAGCACGAACTGTACAATATGACCATCTATGATCTTACTTTTGAAGTGGATCACGATTCGCTGTTTAGCATATTTTTGAATCCCAAGCCAGTTATAGAGCCACGGCAAACGGACATAGATGCCAGCAACCAAATAACATTTTATACGCATTTAAAACGTGGAGGCCTGGACAAGTTAGATAGCAGTGCCTATGAGCTGGTCAAGTTTGTCGGTTATTTTCGTAAGTAGCCCAGAGAAAATCCAAATGGCTACCTGTTACAATATTTTTATATATGTATCTTAGGCAACGATGCTACTAGCAACAACTCCTCCAGTTCGGAGAGCAGTCAAAGTAATCCAATACCACCGCGTATATTCCAGCTTAATCCCAATACTGAGGTTGACAAGAAATTGGTGTTCGTGGGCACAGGTCGCATACAGGCACCACAGTTGGTACGTGAGATGAGTATTATCGATCCCACGTGCAATGAGTTTACCTCCAAGCACAGCATGGAATGGAAGTTTCTATTTTTGGATCATCGAGCGCCACCTATTATAGGCTATATGCCCTTTGAAGTACTGGGTACTTCGGGATATGATTACTATCACTTTGATGATCTGGACAACATTGTGGCCTCCCATGACGAACGTAAGTAAGTGCACATATAATCTGCTGCGATAAACTAACCATAGGTTTCTGCTGCAGTGCTACAAACAGGCGAGGGAAAATCCTGCTATTATCGTTTTTTGACCAAAGGGCAGCAATGGATTTGGCTGCAAACGGATTACTACATTTCCTATCATCAGTTTAATTCGAAGCCAGATTACGTAGTTTGCACACACAAAGTGGTCAGCTATGCGGATATTGTCAAACAGTGCAGTAAGGAACGTTCCAAGAATTCAAAAGCTCTGACGTCTGCGGCAAGTAGCAGCAAATCAGCACCTGCTACCATAGCACTTCAGGATCTGGACTTGACATCGCATAATCTAGAGAGCACACATCTGCGTAACAGTTTATCAAATTGCGTCAATGATAAAACTTCACCAACTTTTGAATCCTCGCCCGTTTGGCCTAACACAGCGACCAACACTCTGAGTGCATATCAAATAAATACGCTTAAGACCTCAAGACCTGCCTCCAGCTATGGCAATATTAGTTCAGCGGGCGTTTCGCCTAAAGCCAAGAGAAAATGTTTCTACAACAATCGAAACACGGAGTCGGATTCCACTTCGATGTCTGCAGATTCGGTGGCAAGTCGTCAGTCGTTGATGACGCATGTTAGCTCGGTGGGTAATCAGGTGCAATTGACGTATATTTTATTTTTATAATCCTTATGAATGAATTCGTATTGTCCGTGCGTCTGTTTCCTGCGAATTTGCATTCACACGCCTTCTTCTGAGGCTGTATGGCATCAATCTTGTATTTGTCTTTACAATTTTTCTCTTTCCCAAATAGAGTCGACAGCACACACATCATCAGCATGGCAGCTATTCACATAATCATCATACGCCACAATCGCGTCAACCCGCCCAACAACAACAACAACAACAACAACAACAACAGCACCCGCACCCGCAGCTACAACAACAACCACAACAACAGCCGCTGGCTCAACAATCTCAAACTTCGCAGTTGCAGCTTCAAAAAGTGCCAGGGCAGTCCAAAGTGATGCCTGTATTGCCACTGACACCCACTCAAATAGTTACTAGTAACGCATGTCAGTTCCCTCAGTCCAGCTATCCCTTATCTAGTCCACAACTGCTGACACCCACGTTTCTAGAGCCGCAACCATATCTGACGGCAATACCAGTGCAACCAGTCATAGCTCCCTTCCCGGTAGCACCCATGCTTTCGCCGCTGCAGGTAAGCTCTTGCCTTTCAATGCAAACACTAGTTACTTCAGAACCCTCTTCAACAGAGCCAGTCGGACTTACTGCCGGGAACCATGGTAATGACACCCACGCAAACTCAGTTGCAGGATCAGTTGCAGCGCAAACATGATGAGTTGCAAAAACTGATTTTGCAGCAACAGGATGAGTTACGTCTTGTTTCAGAGCAGCTCCTGCTGGCGCGCTACACGTACCTGCAGCCCATGGTGCCTATGAGCTTTGCTGCCAACAACGTGGCTAGCCCCAGCAATGCCACAAGCACCCAAAGTAGCAATCAGCAGCAGCGCAACTTTAATTTTGGTGCCAACAATACAGTGGAACCACAGTTCAATCAGTACGGCTTTGCTTTGAACTCGGAGCAGGTGCAGGATCAGCAGATGATGATGCACCAACAGCAGAGCTTACAAACTCAGCAGCAGCATAATTTGCAGCCCTTGCAAAGTCCACAGCAGCAGCAAATGCAGCTGCAACAGCAACAGCAGCTGCTGCAACAGAGCAATTTGTTGTCGCACGAGGAAATGGAGGATATTGATGCATTTCTTAATCTTTCACCCATACAATCTCTTGGCACACAGCCATCGTTGCCACAGCTTAATAACACAACCACAACCACCAATAACAACGGCTGCAACAACAGCAACAACAACAATATCAATAGCTCCAGCAACAATAACCCAAACTACGAGAATAATGTCATCAGCAACTCCCAGTCGCATAGCAACAACAACCACAAGTCCCATGCTCCGCATAATACCAGCGATGACTCGCTGCTCTCCTATATGCAAATTGCCACCGAATCGAATCCTTCTCTGAATTTCCATATAGGCATAAGCGAAGATGGCTCGGAGTCGCAAAGCGATGAAAACAAAATGTTGCCGAGCACCTCCGGCATCCAGATGAAACAAGAACAGCAACAGGTAAAATCTATTTCGGTTTTTTTTTTGCACCGAACCGAACTTTAGGTTCACTTAGACGTTTGTTTCCGGTTTTAACTTAAATTTCATACATAGCAACTAAAAATTTATTCTTTTTTTATATTTTTTTCATGCTGGACAACCAAACATGGTGTGGTGTTCCTTCCTTCTAAATCCTACTTAACAACAAAAGCAGCAAATGTTGCAGCAACATACACAGCAGCAGCAGCAGCAACAACAACAAACATCAAGCAACTATTTTCATAATAATTCATTTCCAGCGCTCAATTCCAATCAGAATGCAAGCAACTTACCTAACGACTTGGAGATATTACCGTATCAACTGTCCCAAGAGTCATCGCAGCATATATTTAGCACACAACATGCCACGGGCAACAGTCAGTAGTCTTACTCGGAGATGTTCCAAACTGTCTGACAGTCTTTAATGATATTCCTTAAAATACATAATTATAGATAATTTACTTAGTTTAAGTTCTTGTATAGAGACAGCTTATTTAGTTCAAAGCACATATATTTTAAAACTTTGACAGCAAGTTTAGCACATGGCTGTCTTTATTGGAACTTTCTTCTTCAAAACGCTAGTTGTAGATCTCAACAGACTGAGTATTCATCTACATATAATGTATAAATAAAATATATATTTGTATATCAAATTAATGATTAGTTTTAAAAAAATATATAAAATATTATGTGTTGTTTAAGAACTCACAAAGGTTATGCCTGTTCTCAAATCTTTAGATTATATTATTTTATGAAAAAGCCCTATACATAAGATATTGCTAGAAAGATGTAATCTAGCTACTGAGCTTATACCGCATTTGTGGTAAAATCATTGGGAATAAGACAGGTTATAGCCATCATATACCAACTATATTAACACATAATTAATTCAAATTTGATCCAGTAATCAAACAAACTTAATACCTTTTCATTTCAATGTTTTTCACCAATTTTGTTGACTTATAATTACTGTGCTTAGCCCATGAAAGCTCCATACATATTTTTTTCAAGACTGCGCTTCTTTTGAAAGCCTTATTACTAACTTTATCTATTTAATTAGTAAATCTAAATGTTTATTATTGTCAAAACTCAGGTTGAGATTGCAACTGAATTTTGCTGTGAACATATTCAAATATTAATGGACTGTATAAATGGTAAGAGGCCCACTTTGACAAATAATTTTTTTACCAATTTTTTCGTTGTAAATTTATAGTCGTTCCATTTTTATTCTAAAAAAAAAAAACTAAGAAATATTATATCTTATTGTAAATCAGTTGGCTATTCCATGAATATGTGTCCCTTAAAGCTCCAAAACATATCCCCAACCAAAGCTTAACTTTGTAACTATCTGAGTAAATACAACAAAGAGCCAAATGCTAACAATCTATTAAGCATACGAATTGTACACGAAACTCGTCTACCTTGTTATATAATTATATATATATTATATAATTTATAATAATTTAAAATATAGAACATTAATATAATAATAAAATAATAAAATATTGTAACTAGCATAATTTTTTAGGAAGTAAGCCTTGTACATACCTATAAAAGTGTAAGAAAAACTCTTGAAATAAGTTATATGTTTATATCAAATATTATATAGAATGTTTTTATGTTATTGTTAAAAAAAAATTAAAAGTCCAAAAAACTTAGAAAAACAATTATATAGTTACGAAAAAAAAAAAATTTTTTTTTAAAGTTATTTTTATTAATGGCTATAAAAATATTAAGTTCTTAAGCTATATATATAAAGTAGGTGCGGTAAAAAAAAGTATTCCATGTTCAAAGATTTCGATTCAAACACGTAATTTGCCAATGGCATTCTGCAAAATCTGAAACTCTGAGTTGATATTGTTCATTAGATTACAAATCTGAGGCTTTGAATCGAGCACCTCAATACTCTGTGTGTAGGCATTATAGCGGACACCAAATGGACGGGGTATGGAATTGGCGAATTTACTGAAAAACATATGTACTGTGAATATATAAAAACATTTTTTTGAAAAATTGTTAATTTACATGGTCTTTTCTTTGGCCTGTTCAAAACTGTCGGCTACATAGTAAAGCGGTTGGAACTGAGTTATGGGATACTTGGTAATGCCCGTAATTTCAGGCTCAAAGTCTTTCAATTCCGGTTTGGAAGTCAAGCAGTATTCCAACTCTCCATAAGAAGAGAGCAAACCAGCACCGTAGGCCTTGAGTTCACCCTCCTGTCGACACAGTCCGTACTCTACCGTGAACCAGAAGATCTGCAAAAATAGATAAAACAAAATTTTTCAAATTAATTTTTCATTTTAACCAATAATAGATAGATAAAACAAACAATAGAACAATAAAAAAAAACAGAGCTTTCATTCTGACAAATTTTCTGCATTATTTACCGTTGAGAGCTTCTCAATATAATCATCGGGTGCGCCTAGGGAGGCCAAACCGATTTCCTGGCTAAACTGCGCAAAAGCCGGATCAGCAAAGAGCGGCACATGACCCAAAAGCTCATGGCATACATCCGGTTCCGGTGTGTACATAGGTTTACTCGGATGTCTAATATATTGCGTGGAGTGGAATACACGGAAAGCTAAACCAGCCAGAAAATCGCGAGAGCTCAGCAAACCAGCCACAGGACGTAAAGTGAAGCCAGTACAATCTACGACAAATTTTTGATTATTATTGAAACAAACGTTTTAAAAGCAATTGATGTAACCTCTCAAAAAATTGGATACATCTTCCAGCTGTGGTATATTGTCCTCGCGAAATCCGCAATTGTCAATCAGCAGCGGAAACACATGATTGTATTCGCGACACGCATGTGTCTTATATAGCTTGACAAGATTGCGGAATATAATGCCCCAAGTTTCGGTTTCCTCTTTGGAGTATTCCACATGCGGCAATGGCTCTCCATGCTTATAGTTATAAGCAATGTCGGCAAAATACTTGCGACGCTTGCGATATTCGGGATCAGTAAAACCAGGATGATCCGAGTCCAACTCAGCGCCATAGCTAAGAATCTGATTGGCAAAACGATCCAAATCACGTATACGACGTGGAAACCAAGGCACTGCCGTAACATTATCCTTGTAATCTCGTGATATGACATTAAAATATGTGCATTGCTCCTGTAGATCCTGTATAGCTTTGCCCAGAGCGCCAGACTTGGCATCACACTCCACAAAGAACTCATAGCCGGGCACACGTAGCGAAGATCGTGATTCTATATGCACCAAATTAACATCATGTTTGTTAAAAATATTCAACGTTTTGGCCAATGCGCCACTTGAGAGCGACGAATCCTTGGGCGAAAAGAGCAGGCAGGTATTACGTGCCTCCTTCACATCCACACCCTCGGCAATATAGGCAGAATCCTCAATGCGCGTGGGCTTGAAAGAAATTTAAATCGTTTAAATATTAATAGAGCCGCTTATCAATGAGACATTTAATTGACCCCTTTGCGAATTATAATCGAACTGAGCATCCCCAAACAACGCTCTGTGTTTCTTATCAGTTAAAACAGTCTGCATAATCCGTGATTAACAAAATACGCGACACCAAATGTATTGATCAAAGTATATATACAAATAAAAAATATTTTTGTTTTTCATATTTTTTCTAAACTATCGAAATCTTTCCATCATTTGCATCAGGTATATTTGCGCTCAGTATTGACTTTGTGGCAGTTTGTTAAACTTGCATCAATATCAAAGGTTCAACGCAGGCCTTGCATCAGGGCAACATTGGCAGCAAAACCGTTTTAAGCGAAGCCCTATCAATTTTATAAGCGTAATCCCAACATTATCTAACAGACATTGAAAGGTTATATGATATTTGAAGGTCTATGTCTAACCGCAATGATGAGCGTAAAGCGGCCAAGTTTGTGGCCTAGAACTTGGCGGAATAACCTAGGCAAATGAAATCAAAAGTATTGCAGTCTGAAATTGCATACCGAGTTCTTACAATTATTATTTTTTTTTATCCTTAGACAGGATCAATTTTGATAAAAATATAAAAATAGTGCTACAATTTCCTATCGATAGAGCTGTTTCGTTTTTGCACATTTTTTTTATAGCTTAAACTTAATATATATTTGGAATACAATTAAATTTAAAATTAAAGTATTTTATCAGCAGTAGTCTATTATTTTTAATTTAGACAACATTATTGTTAGTCCTTATTTTTGGAATATTATTGCAACGGCGACAACAGAAATTTGGATAATATTTTTATTTACTTAAAGAAACAATTCAAAATATATTTCTGTTGCTCTTGCATCAATATTTTTGCTTTCAAGTTGTTTCCAAATGTCAAATATTGCCAATTTCATTATTTCGATTTTCACATTTTCGACATTTTTATATTTTGCTGTTTAAAAAGAATATCTTCACAACTTTCTGCATTTCTTGTGTTCACTGTTTGAGCATGTCCCTGAACTTCTTTAATCCACATAATTTTTATGAGTTGAAGTGCCTTTAATCCATGGTTCACTTAAATTCAATTGAAATGTTTAACGTCACTTTTGTTTCAAGGTTAGTAAAAGTTCAGCACTTAATATTCGTTTATTTTGAAAGCACGCAAATTATAAATTTTATTCTGTTTTTGTTATTATATTTTTACACCAACCTTATCAAAAGAAACTTGACGCTGATACATTATTCTTTCTTAATTTTGCTTAGTAATTTAATTCAATTAATGTACACAATTTTAGTTTTTAAAAACTTTTTTTTTTCTTAAAGTCTGTTTATATTTTATTTTGGTAGAAGCTGCAAGCACACGAGCTAGCACACGACTTGAAACTGAATTAATTTTTTACTTAATCATGCGTTTAAATAGACTTGTTCATGCCACAAACTAGCAGCTAATCTTGCAGATAGTATATGAATATATGAAAATAAAATAATAGCAGCTGAAAAAAAACCCGAAACCAGCTTGCACGATTGAATGTTTTCAGCGTTAAATAGCATCCACACGAAGACTCAGTCAGACACTTGGCCAGATACATAAATCGGGGTTATCAGTTAAGTTGGGGTTTTAAGGCAGAGATACGTTTCCATGTCTTAGACAACAATATGTATGAATGACTGACCGCACTGTTGTACACTCTTGCCTAGTATATCTGTATCTGTCGCAAAGACCAACATAAATAATTATAATATTCTTATCAATTACTGAAAATTGTACAAAAATATTTACTCCGCTTGTGGTCGCAAAAATCTTAACTTGACGTAGTGAGTGACTAGTTTGTTTTTATTTTTGTCTTGTTTTTGTTAAAATTTTTATTGCAAAATTAAAGCACTGAAAACAATTAAAAAAAAAATACAAATTTTAATTGACAGGTTCTAGCCAAACAAGTTCAACGGCATTTCAAGTCAATTATATGCCGCACGGCTTTCTAGTAATAGCGAGATGGGCGTTGTATGCGTTCTACAGTTTTTGATAGTTTAAAGAAGGGGGGCTTGTTGATGCAAAACTCTTATCAAGCTTAAATCAATAAATTATTAAAGTGCCTGCTTATAAATACGTGTATGTTAATTGTTGTTTAAAGGTTTGCCACCAAGGGGGGGGGTTTTTGGTGGATTGTAATTTATAGGAAAATCCATCTGGAACTTTTTATTAAATCAATAATTATAAATAAGTTTAAATTTACTATCCTCTATGTTTAGCTTTTCTAAAGAAAACATAAAACTCACTTCTAAACTTCAAACTTCTTATGAAAAGTTATCGAGATAAAATACACTTAAGGTTCTTATCGCTTATTGATAAATGTATCGATTTCGTTTTTGGAACGATAACATTAATAAAATGTCGAAGAGTCAGTCCATTCTTAAAAATGTAGTATAATTGCAACTGAAAGATGTGATTCTGAAGAATTTTGTTTAAATTTTAATGATCTGTAAATTCAAATACAATATTTCAAAATACAATATATTTTATCGATTTATACATTAATTAGATTTCTAATGAAATAATTTTAATCGTAGTAAAACATCTTTTAATTTAGTTAAAAAATTTTATTGGGCCAAACTTTACAAAGTCATACAAATTTTGCTTCTGCAAAATGTGAATAAATTTCATCATACTCCAAGTACGACTGATTAAGTGACATTTCCAAAATATGATGAAATTGCGCGGAAAAGTTACAAGCAGGTAGTTTGTAATATAGTCTTGAGATAACAATGCAACTAGGCCGTGATGAAACCCAGGAAGTAAATCAATTAACTTCAAAAGCTAAGAATTATTGTCCAAGCTGACCGTCGTAGCATAGTGGCCGTAGCGAAAGAAAAATACTCTATTTACCTTGCAGCAAACTTTTCATTAGGAAATATCCATGGTGCTCGTTTTGAAGTAATAACAGAATAGTCAAAGGAGAATACATTGTTCGAATGAATAGTTAAATTAAAATACTTAATATGAAACTTTACCTTGACAAAAGATCATCCCAAAATAGAAATACGAGCTTTTTGAATCTCGTGTAGACTAAAAAGAAAATCTTAATTATCTTCGGATTCTAAAAAGACTTTCAACAACAGTCGTATGATTTATGTTCTGCTACGAAATCTTGTAGCCATATGAACAATACGAGAAGATTTGGGAAGTAAAAAAAAAAACATTTGTTCCTATAATATAATAAAAACTCATTTAAGTTTACGTTTTATTTAAATTACACAAAAAATGTATAAAATATTCCAATGCAAAATATTAAGTATATGCACATTGCTTTATAAAATTTATACAAAAATTCGTTACATTTACATAGCATAAAGTGTTAAATTATTTAAATTAAATGCACATCAATTATTAAAAGTTACCATATGGACGCCAGAGCGAGGTGAGCAGGCCACGTTTCAGAAAGGCCTGGGGACGAGTGTTTTTGCGTACGTTCTTCAAAGTGCAGCCTACGGGCAGATTGACCTACAAAAAAAATTACAAAAATGCAACGCACAGATGTAGATACAAACAATCAATATAGATACAAATGTATCTACAAGCTTAAAGCTAAATGCAAAGCCTTCGCGCAAAGACTCGCATTACAGTTAGAAGCGTTGGAAGCTATGGAAGCCATGTTGTTGTTGCCGACTATAACTATAGCGCTGCAGCCAGTCGTACCAATAGTAACTTACTGATTGTCGGGAGGTAACTTTGACGGGTTCTTGATTGGGGCAGACTACATAGGATTCGTGTTCATGATGGTGCTGATGGTGGTTGTGGTGATGATTAAGGTGATGGTGCTGCTCTGGGACCTGTGCAAGTTTAAGAGGTGCGGGTGCTGAATTGGGCGCGTTTAAATCAGACCAGCTGGTTGACAGGTGCTCTGCTCCACGTAAGTGATCTACATTTTGAGTTTCTATACCAGAACCGAAAATAGGCACACTGTTTTCCCCAAGTGCTCCTGGTGCAGCAGCTAAAAGTGCAGGGCTACAGTGAGTATAAGTGACTTAACTAACATATGAATTGTGGCTTACGCTTCACATGTATCTGGAAGGTGCAACGCTGAGTTACACCATCAGTAGTTGTGGCCTCATAGCGTATTGTATGATCGCCAACACCGAAAAGAGCACCAGGGAACTAAGATTAAAAATAACAAATTATATTTCAGTTAATTACAGAAAAATTTGCAAGCCGACTTACATGAGATTTGTATACCTTGAGCAGGTGACCCTCGAAATGTGGCTCTTCCCAAGCAATCGAGCGTAAATTCTGATTTTCCTTTAATCTTACCTCAAATGAAGGTGTACAAAAGGTGCCTGCTGCAGTAGTCGCAGCTGTTGCATCAACCAGCTTTGCGTTAGGTAAGAAATCTGGCCGATTGTTCGTTGCGTGTTTGATTGTTATGACAGTCTTGCAAGCAACATTTTGTCCGGACACTGGATCACGACCTTGATAGCTGATCTCGTGCACGCCTGCATGCAGATGCGCCTGTAGCTGACTTGCCCAAGCTGGATGCGCTATAACATGACGATAGTCCAAATTGGTAAGTGGCCGTTGTAGCACTACAAACGCCTTGCTTTGGCCCGGATTTAGCAGAATTACAGTGTTTTGTGGACACTTGATAAACGCAGCAGGTCGTATGGCTTGTGCAGCAACGGGCTGTCTTAAGTTTGAACTAATAGCTGGCATTCCTGGTAACCAGTTCGATTGTAACTGCCCAGGCAATTGATTTGTAAACATTGCTGGACCAAACGGACGACATTCTAGTACACCGCCAAAGGACCAACCCTGAGGAATCATACAGGACGTCAATATTGGTGTAGCAGGTGCGAAACCGGGATGACAACGCAGATGGCAACCAACGCCAAAGTTTGAAGGACCCTGGGTGCAGCTAGCCGGAAAGATGACACCATTTCGGGGTGGCTGCAAAGCTGGACAAGTTGCAGTACGTCTGGTTGGTATAACTCCAACGGCCAATGGATTCATATTGCGGCGTTGGCTTACAGCTAAGAAATAAAGAATATAAGAGTATTAAAACAAGTCAATGGGGGGATTATATCAAAATGCTTCTACTTACGCACACACTTGTTTTCCTGTCCTTCCCAGTTACCCGTAGATCCACAGCTTCTGATCTCAGAGCCCTGCAGCAGGAAGCCCTTGTTGCACCAGACACGGCAGCGTGTATTATAAAACCTCTTCTGCTTGTGTCTATATTTGTTGCAACGGGCTTGTCCATTGGCTGGAGCTTGAAAAGGCATGCAGGTATCACGCACATCCAGCTCCATTTTCCGTACGGCCAAGCAAGTGTAACCATCAGAAGACAGGGATTGGCCTGCAGCACATTGGCACTTAAAGCTGCCTGGCTGATTGATGCAACTGCCGCCCTTACAACCACCATTGCCCACAGAGCACTCATCAATATCGATGCAGTCACGTCCATTTGCAGCCAAGCGGTAACCGGCTGGACATAGGCATTTGTAGGATCCCGGAGTATTCTCACACTTGTGCTGGCAAGTGCTGGACAGTGCGCACTCGTCGACATCCTCGCATTGACCGTTTTTAAGCAAGCTATGTCGAAAGCCTGGACCACACTCTTGCTCACATTGTTTCCCGTCAACGAGTGTCATGCCAGCGGGGCAGCCACATTCGAATCCTGAGGGTCTATTAATGCACTGATGCGAGCAGCCTCCATTACCAAGTTGACACTCATCTATGTCCACGCAGCTGCCATCAGCGCCTAGCAATAGGCCGTCAGCGCACTCCATTGGAGCACAACCCTCGGCAGTTTGACGACTACCGGGTGGACAGCCAACCAATGCTGGTCTGCAGCTACGCAGATCCTCGTGTAAAATATAGCCTAACGGACAGGTGCATTCGTAACTTCCAGGTTTGTTGATACACTCATTGCTGCAACCAGCAGCAGCAGCGTCGGCGCATTCATCTATGTCCTCACAACTATGGCCATTCTCGGCCAACTCATAGCCAGCCTCACAGGCACAGGCATGTGTACCTAAAAGATTTATACAAACATCGCTGCAATTACCAAAATCGATAGCACACTCATCAATGTCCAAACACGCAAAGCCATCCGCAGCCAAGGTATAGCCATCGGCGCAGGCGCAAGCAAAGCCACCCGGTGTATTAAAACATAGCTGCGCGCATTGACCATTCTCGTGCAAACATTCATTATCGTCCTCGCAGGTGCGCGCGTCTAAGCCTAAAGTGTAGCCTAATGGGCAGGAGCAGTATGACAAGCCGGCAGCCAAATTGCACACATGCGAGCAGCCACCATTACCAAGCATGCAAGGATTATCCGGCAGACAAGTACTGTTATCCTCTGAGCTTAGCGTATGAGCGGGCGGACACGCGCACTGGAAACTGCCCGGAAAATTTAAGCAGAAATGAGAGCAGTTGCCATTAGCCAAAGAGCACTCATCAATGTCCAGGCAAGCATGAGATGAAATGATTTCGGTTGAATGTGCGGGTGTATTTAATGGTGAACTGGTGGTTTCAATACCCAAAGCATAGCCCGGTTCGCATAAGCAAGTGTAAGAGCCATTTAGATTCTCACAGCGCATATTCGAAGCACACTCATGTGTGCCTGTCGTGCACTCATCAATGTCAAAACAATAGCCACTGGGTGCACCTTCCAGCAGCTCAAATCCCTGTTCACACTGGCATTCATACGCACCTGGCAGATTACGGCACAGCTGTTGGCAGCCGCCATTATCCACCTTGCATTCATCGATATCAATGCAGCTCTTGCCCTCCTCGCTAAGCCTATAACCGGAGCGACAGGCACACGCACCACCCTCATTGGCCAAGCATAGTTGCTCACAGCCATTATTGTTAACTGCACACACATCCTGTGTCACACAACTATGCTCATTCTCCGCCAGCAACATGCCCACTGGGCATAAACATTGATAGCCTCCCTCAGTATTAAGACAGTTGTGGCTACATTTATGTGTGTTTGTGGTACACTCATCGACATCCTTACAGCCAAAGACATCATCTGTATAACCGGGTGGACACAGACAACTGAAGCTGCTGTTATCCTCACTACTTTGGCAGGTGCCAGGACGACAGCGCTCATGGCCATTCTCGCGTGTGCAAGCGCTTTCCGATACCTCACAGTTATGCAGATCTGCCGCCAATTTATAACCCTTGGGACAGATGCACTCATAGCGTCCGTTTGGCAAATTGACACAGTGATGTGCACAACGTGTTCGATTTAGTTGTGGATTGTCTAGATCTTGACAGTTATCCGGCGCACAACTACGTTGATCTTCCAGCAAATGAAAACCTGGCTGACAGTCACAGTGATAACTGCCAAGAGTATTTTCACAACGCTGCTGGCATACGCGATGGGGCACATGCTCGTCATCCGCATCATCAGCTACAACAATATCACATTCGTTTATATCCTGGCAGTGCTTGCCATCGGTGGATATATCGTAACCAGCGGGACAGACACACTCAAAGCCTCCCTCAATGTTCAGACAGTGTTCACAGCCGTTGTGTAAGTTTTCAGCGCACTCATCAATGTCCACACATTGTTTGCCATCCGGCGATAAGCGATAACCTGCAGAGCATTCAAGGTGTTCCTCTACGCGTGTTATATGTGGCTCCACATCGATTTCATTGTTTTCTTCTTGCTCGGATTCGTCTTCACCCTCCTCTTCTTCGGCTGCTGCCTCTTTTGAATTCAAGGGCAATATGCAACGGTAGGAGCCAGGTAAGTTTTCACAGCCATGAGCACATTGTTCGGAGATCTCTGGCTGTGCGCATTCATCTATGTCTGCAAGAGATTTTAGATATATAAAATTATAATTATTACAAAGTTCCCTCTCTGTCTCAGTTTATGGTATAAAGAAAAAAAAATAACCCAGCAGCATTTTACCAAAAAAGATTAGAAGATTAATGGAAACTACCACCCAGATGCAGTTAGGAAGTACTACAAGAAGAAGCTAACAAACCTGTACAATTTTTGTCATCCCCAGACATAACAAAACCACTGGGACACAAACAGAAGATTCGCCCCATAGTAGAAACACAACCATGCGAGCAGCCGCCGTTTTGCTTAGCACACTCGCCAGCATCCAAGCAGGTGTGATTATCCGGGGCCAAACGTGTGCCCGGTAAGCCCTCGCAGCTACAACTATAACCAGGCGTTAAGTTGTGACAAGTAACCTGACAAGGACCATGGCCATTGCGTAGCAGACACTCGTTGATGTCTGGACGGCGGCAAAAGTTGAGCAACCCGTCATTTAAGCGTTTCTCTCTACTTACCCACACAGGTGCTCCGAGTCACAGTATCAATTTGATAACCCTTTTCGCAGGCGCATTCGAAGGATCCGGGCAGATTGTTGCAAATTTGCGAACAACCACCATTGGACTCCTGGCACTCGTCAATATCTAAATTGTGGGTCAGTTAAACTTTTGTTTTTGGAATTCATTAGTTCACATATCTCACCATGGCAGTTGGCGTAGTCATGTGGATCCAAAGTGTAACCCTCGTAGCAGGAACACTTTAGTCTTGGCTCATTTTCACCCGGAAAGAGCAGACGTTCACATTTATGAGCACAGCCGCCACGATCCTCACCGCAATTCTCATCCAGCAGTCGTGGTGTATATGGATCCTGAGTGGGTTCCACTACAATATTAATATCTGTAGCTGTAGCAGGGGTTATGGGTTGCGTTTCCTCCACGGGTCTTGTCTCCGGTTCGGACTCCGGTTTCTGTTCGTCTACTTCCACTGGCACAACAACTTCTGGCTCCGCTTCTGGTTGCAAGATTTCGGGCTCAACTGGTTGTGGCATAGACTCTGACGTAGGAACTGGCTCGGAAACTGGCGGAACTTCCTGTTCTACTACGGGTGGGGGAGGTGGTGGTGGTGCTGCTGGTTCCTGTTCCTTTTCTTCCTCCTCTGCCTCATCTTCTCCACTTTCTTCAACATCATTTTCACGCACTGTTTCATACTCATCGTATTCCTCTCCCTCGCCACCCTCATCTTCTTCTTCAGCACCTACATCCTCCTCTGTGTACTCGCCTTGAGGTATGCAAGTGGGTACCTCACCCACCCATTGCTTAGCCCGACAATACAAAGCGTTCACCTGTTCATCCTCGAATTCATAGTTATCGTTGCAGCCATAGTAGGCAACAAGAAAGACCTTTTCGCCCTTGCGACGTCGTTCGTATTTGGCAACCAAACCATGGCGTATTTCCGGTGCCTGTACTTTAGCTTGTATGCAGCTCATATCCAGAATTTCAGCCATGGCATCGGATACATTGGGCTCCTCAAGTATGGCCAGCAATTTCTTTTTACGATCCGTTCCTACGGCATCTGGAAAAATATATACAATCCCACTAAATGCATCTCCATATATGTATATGTAGTTATAAGCTATCTGGGGCGTTACTCACCTGACACACATGTGGGTGGCTCACCCTGCCACACATCTGCATCCAAATCACAAACGAGATTGGGTGCACCTTTTAGGTCATAGCCGGCCTCACAGCTATAGATCGCTTTGTAGATATCATCAGTTTCATCGATCTTGTAGCTGGCATGATCCACTTGCGGCGGATTCTCGCAATCCTCATAAGCGGCTTGCGTTACTGCGAAATAGTGCGAAATTCAGGCTAATTAGTGCGACAGCTGTCGCATTTTTATGTGGCAAAGTCATCAGCCAAAATATTGACTAATCTTCAAAACTCAAAGTCAACAGCCCCAACCACTCGCCCACTGTCAAATCTTTGCCAAAAAAAACATTAGACTTTTCATTGCCGCGATATTTTTCTCAACTTTTCTTGCTTTTCTTTCAAATTTATGTTTCGTTTTTATTATATTTTAAATTTTAAATGCCGGCCGGTAGTTAAATAGCTCATTTGTAAGGCAACAAACAATAAAAAAAACACTCTCTGATTCAGCGTTGAAGATGTGAAAATCGAAGAAAATTCAAGGAAAAGTTGTAAAATATTGTGCATATACGCTAATAAAACAGCTAAGATGTCATAAAAATATGAATTATGATATTTTTAAAGAACTTAATAGATTATTTTGTATTAAATAAAATACGCATAAAACTAAGTCCAAGTCGTAATTTTTATTTAAATGAAAAATCGGAAAAGCGACTACGGGAACTGCTCAACTATATTATATTATCAAGTACATATTATTTTTCTGAGCAATCCCAATTTTAAAATTCTATTTTTTAATTATTTTAGTATTAAAAAACTGCTAAAGTTTTCAAACCAAAGCATTGATACAAAAATTTAAGCTAGACCTTGCAGCTTTAACTTTTTCCTTTAAAAATTTTGCATAATAATTTGATAGTCATATAATAAGAATCCGACGAAGCAACTCTACTATTTTCTGAAAAATGCTTCAAGTTCGTTCCTTGAAATATATTTTTCATGTAATTGTAAGTTTAGAAATAATGAATCTTTTAAGTTAAATAACCTAACAGATACACGAAGAACTTTTAAAAATTAAATCGTTCACTGGCAATTTTAATAAAAACCATGCCTTATGCCATAATAAATAATTGACACAAGATGCTGCATTACCTAAAGGTCCTTAAAAAGTTTTAAAGGAAATAATTATCTTATTGTTGAAACCAATAAACTTCACAAATTAAAATCCTTAATTAAGAACAATTTTGAATTTTTTTAAAGCTTCATAACTCTCCTTTAACCGAAAATAATGGACAACTAACAATATTTATATTAATATTTTTTTAGTTTCTGAAAATTAATAATATGACTTGAATAAATAAAAGTAAAATAATTATGAAAACATGTTCGAAAAATTTGACAATTTCAAAGATTTTTTATTCTCATCTTTTGATAATAAAAAATTCGTTTGAACTCAATGAAATCACCTGCCGCTTTTGAACAACAATTTTATGGTCTTTATGGCCTCATTCCAATGACTTCTTCCAATAATAATGCTTAAGCTTAAAATTTTTGATTTATTGGCTATATGAATACTTCTCCACTTTTGTCATTTCCCCACCTAAAAACCCACACCTCCATAAAAAACTGATTCATTGTCATCTTAAGCAATTGGGAAACACTCACCAACAGCAAATGCAGCGCAGATGACTGCGGCCAATATGAAATGTGTTGGCCACATTTGCTTGACTCTTTATCCTTTTTGGCGGGCAAGTCAACTACCAAATCTCTTCAAACTATTGTCGCAACACCTTTAAACTCTGGGTGTATTTTTGTATTTCTACTTGTGTATTTGCTTTATGAATAACAAATCATTAATAAATTTCACTTTTTAGAACATTTTCATTTTTGAAAGGCGACCGTCAGCAAGCTGAAAATATATATACATTACGTGTTTAGTCGGTATAAAAATCCATTTAGATTAAGGATTTATAAATAGCACACGAACTCGCACACACACACAGTCACACAAAAACACTTCCCAAAACTACTACATACACTAAAATATAGGTATATGTGTATATATATATTTATATATATATAGTTATATATGTTTATGGGTTAAAACTATTTTCATTCGACACTTTTTAACGCTTAAAAAAACTTATTGAAAACACTCAAATGAGCCTAATGCATTTGCAATCAATCAGAATTTGTTTTGGGTTAAAATGTGTATATAGATCAATTGCACTTGAAACACAAACACACACGAAAAATGTTGCAGGACTCTAAATGTTGTTGTCCTTACTCGACAGGATAGAAGAAAACGCACCGCTCCGGACGAGTGCCAAGGCAAGACTGAGTAGCACAAGAAAAGCCAAACGACCGCAAAGGGAAAACACACTATTTGTCTCCAAAAAGATATATGCTGATATTTTCACGTTCATCATAAGGAAAGACTAAGAGAAGAAAAAAGTCTTGTATGATGTGCAGCGCATTGTGTATACACTGAAGTCAGATATATTGTCAAATAATCTTAATGACAGTGTACAATTCTTCTGAATTTTAAGCTAAAATTACTTTTTGAAGTTATTTTGGCCTTTTGGAACAATTTTATTTATGGCTTTAAAATCTAAAAGTGATCCACCAGCATAACTTTGGGAGTGTGTTAGGGACTGGGTAATTCTGGTTAATTTACGATAAAATGTGACCGATAGCACAACATCCGGAAACTGAGAGATAAAAAACAAAAACTTAATTAAAATTCGATATTTTCAATATCCTATTTTTAGACATATTAGACTGAATTATTTCACAATCGTAAGGTTAGACAAAAATAATTAGTCTGCTTGGTATATTTCTCGAATCTTATTGTTTTAATAATTTATTTTCAATAAATATTTTCTATCAAATGCTGTATAAACAACTTAAAGCACTTACTATGTAGACGAAAAATATGTTTTTATCCATATAGGAATTCATTGATTAATATTTAAAAACGTTTTTAAAACCATATTTTTCAAATATTTTTAGTCTGAAACTGTCGAGCATTTTCGAAATCCTACAAATGGATATACAGCCGTCTAGTATAAAAATCTTTTAGACCCAATATTTTAATCATATTAAAAAATATTCGTAACGAACTTATGACTAGTAGTTATTTTTAGTTATTATTGAAATAGCTTAAAACCACACATTTTTCTACAAAAGCAAAACAAAACCAACCAATTTTGAATAAACAACACAGAAATCGGAATTATGCTGCTATAGCAAAATACTTGTTTTTTTATTTGATAATATATTTTAGTTTTTGTTGAAAAATCGCATCGTCATGATATGACATTTGATCAACCTTGTTTTACTCTTTCAAGTATGTTTTAAGAGACAGACCTTTCAGTTACCTTTCAACTGTTAGATCATATTGTTCTTTCTTGATCACAGAACCGCACACACTCTCGCTAAGAGTATAATTAGCGCGAGAGCGCACAAGTGCCGGCTGTCACACTTTTCTTAGGGTGGCACTGTTTGCGACAACATCAGCCAGTATCTTCTCTTTGACTGCGTACAGGGCTGTCGTTGTCATCGCTGCGTTTCTTTGTTGGCGCCGGCTATTGCAGTCGCTCCCCCAACAACAACAACAACAACAACGAACTATTTATAAAACGCATGCTGATGATGATCACAATCATCATTATTATTACTATAATTAGCATTGATCATTAGCATCATTGGGACATTGGGAAAGTCACGTTGCGTGAGAATTATTTAAAAGCATTTCTTTTGGGGCCATTGGGGGCATTAGAAGAAATGGCACAGTTGCACTTAATGCACATTGAACTTGGCTGACATTGTCAACGCCGCTTTGAGAGCTTAATTTTCTAAATTTTCACTAATGCGCATAAAGCTGCCGCCTGTGCTCCTTATAAAGTTTTAATATATGTGCTAGACGCCCCCAATCATAAACAAATGGCTGTCAAAATTACTTATTATTCAATTGTAAATGTCTATAATAATATTAATAATGTTTGTTATGCCAGTTTTATATAGAATTATTTAAAAAGTAGCAATCAAATGCGCCGCTAACTAAGTAAATACAATAAATTGGAGCTGCTATTACAATATACATATATATAGACATACTTACACACACCAACAAAGCTTCGATACATAAACAGCTAAATTGTTTTTAATTAAAATTAAATACATTGTGAAAAAAAATAAATAAAAATAAAATAAAACTCGCGTAGGTGTGGTACACTCGCGATTCTTGAACTTATTTGGTGTGCAACAAACATGTTGTATCTAGCCATATAATAGATGCGACCCATATAGGTAAAAAACTTAACTATATAAAAAATAAATTATATTGACTGGCTTTGAGCTTGACTTGACTTGCGCTAAAACACGCAAAAAATGCGCTTAAGTATCGACAGGGAATGCTGTACGTACATAGCTTTCAATTTGATTGACAAATTGATTGCTATACATAACACATAGTGGCTCGTTTTAAGGTTAAACATAAATGAATCCATTCGGTAGTCTATTATTTCGCTGGAGTTTCCGAATCGTTCAGCTGTAACAAGTTCTAAGTGTGCGCGCGTTTTTAAACGCGCATAAAACGCCAGTAAACAGCGTGTGACTTTTTGTTTAGTTTTTCCATTATGTTGTATTTGCTTTAATTAAATACATTTATTTATAGTGCCTATATATCACCTACCATGTCCAGCTATCTATGTATACCTGTGTTTATTTTTTATTTTTAAAATTACCTTTAATATATATAAAGTAGTGTAGGACTTTGTTGAGAAAAGTGTTACAAAGTGGTTAGTTGTTGTGACTGCTTCGCATATAAGCCATAGTTGGCATTTGCGGAAATTGCTCAAAAGGCGTTCTGCTTTCAGTTTCAGTTCCAGTTTAACTGTTACAGTTGACTTATTCTTGTTGAAGTCTCATTATGTTTAGTCCAATTACTGTTGATATTACCACAGTCAACGATATAAGTTAATACCTTTAACTTATTTTAGAAAAAGCAATTTGCTTACAGTAAATAAACAATCTGTATGTTTCTTTTTTTTAAGATCGTATGACTTGAAGTCTTTGATGAAATATAAAAAAAAAATAATATTTATTTTCCGCAGCGTTATTTTATAGGAATCTATCAACAGATATTAATTGCAATTAAAGAAATTATTCGTTTTTCTTTTATTTAACTAACTTAAGCAATTATTAATTGTAGTTCAATAGCAGCTCAGAGCAGTTAATTAAACAATTAAAGAGTTCTTAAAAAAGCGCATCAAAAACAATTGAAACGATTAGATATAATTTTCTATACGACAATTAAATTTGCCAATTGTTTTTACAAATAATATTATTATCTACATTACTATCCAATAAACCATAGTACAAAATTTTATATTTTGCAATAGAAACTGAAAAAATTATTTGAAATATTTTATATTGCTATACTTTTTTAATTATAAATTGAAGTATTATTTCATTACTGGCTTAGTTTTTTATATGATTTTAAGTAACATGAATAATATTGAAGCATTTTACATTATTTATTAATCCTGTTTATATTTGTAATTTTTAAAAGTATTCCTTATTCTTTTTAAATTCAAATACTTTTTATATAATATATCCGAAAATATTTCAGCAATAATAAGCTGCAATTCCTCGCAGAAAAAAATATTTCCATTTTTGGATTATTAAAATTATTATTAAGAAAAAAAACGCTTTAAACAGCTATAGTTTAAAATGTTTTTTTTAAGGTTTTTGTGTCAAGAATATACAAATTTTTTTCCACAAAGTATCTCAATCTCTGGTATCTTGTCATAAATGTATTTTTTAATTGAAAGACTACCTGTTGCTAATGATTGTTTATACTTTACCAAAGGGGGGTTGACTTGCAAACTTACTCCAAACTCGCTGCCCATAACTTAAACACCTTTTCGTATAATTTTCAATAAATTAACATTTTTGTTTTTATTGAACTTAAAAAATGTTCTGTGTTAATAACAAAAAAAGTCCAATTTAATTTGTAACTATTTTTTTTAAATATGAAAATATTTTCTTTCGTCTGTTATGCATTTTTTAACAATATAATCGTTTCTTTTTTTTTGTGCTATTTGATTTGAAGCTTTTTGCGGTTAGCTTCAACGCAGTGCAACCAACACAAAACTAAAAACAAAACACACAATAGGGGTTCTTATCCCATTCCAATTGCTAATTCTTAATGGCAAGATAGGAAGGACCCACTTGACGCACATAGACGCTGCGTTCATTGCTCAAATAAGGCGGACAACGCACGGTTAGAATACCATCGGAGGAGAGCTCAGAGCGCACATCATTGGGATAGTAGCCGCGAGGCAGTACAAATCGTTTGACAATGTGACGACCCACGAAAGTATCACCATCGCGACGTTTTTCATGTTTGGCTTCAACAACGACTGTGTCTCCGGTGGTCTTGACGGTAATTTCATAGGGTTTGAATAGATGCACATCCACATTGGCCTCGAAGCCATCCTTGCCCACAACTACGCGACTGAGATCGGGCGCCGAACCTACACGTGACGCTAGACGTTTCCAGTAGGGCAAATCATAGTCCACCAAATCCCAGTCACGCCATAAACGACGTCGGTAATCCCATAAATCCCAATCCGTACTGCTTGTGGCTGGCACCAAAGCCATGTTGTGTGTGTTTGAATTTAAGTTTGGTTTTTGGCAGGATGCAGCAACGCGTGGCGAATTTCACGGTTAAACGCGCTCGAATTTTCTAGATTAATTTTTGCAGTTAAACTTTTCCGTTCGATTCGTTGTCGTTTTCTGGCATCCGCACGCGATTTTAGCACTTGGCAAATTAAGCTCGACACAGCACAGCGTTGCCGCTTTTATAGCCACCACCACCGAGTATCTATGAGATACAATGCGCCGTGCTAAGACTGAGCTTGAATTCCAGTGGGCAACCATCAATGACAGCTGTGACGTTTTTTGCGCTGTTTATCTTAAAAATGTTTTTAATTCGCTGTAGCTGCTGTTATTGTTGCTGTAGTTTTTGTTATGGTGGGGTTGATCGTAGGTTGACCAAGTTGCTGTAAACAACTTGAAGCTATTTCCTTGAGGTGGCTCAGATTGGTGGGTTGCTTGTCGATCAATGGGTGGCTGGGGGAAATAAATTTGAAAAAAAATGCAATAAAATATTAATATCTTTATATAATGGCTTTTTGGAAAATTTTTAATAAATATATAAAATATACAATTGTTTTTTAAGACAATGATGAAGCAACGGCAACTGCGAGCATTATCGAGCAATGATAACTGATTTCGTGATACCTATTGCTCGTGAGAATGATTTTGAATGGCTTTGGGTTCCAACAAGATGGCGTGAAATGTCTACTACGCTACGAGCAATGAATTTATTGCAATCATGGTTTCCTAAACGAGGCATGAGGAGATCGTCACCAGAGTTTCTGTTTGAAATTCAAGGTATAGGCTGATAAGCCAAGAACTAACGCTCAACTTAAAATAACATACGACACATATACATATCGACAGATAGGTTGGCAAAGCTATGGAAAAAGTATCTAAAACATATCTCCTTGAACCGAAATAAATGATTATTAAAATATATATAATATATACAAAAATATCAGTTGTACCGATTTAAAATTAAACACCAGATTTTGTATTAAGCTGCAGATATTGCATATGTACCTTTTCGACATTTCAAACAGATATTACAGAATTATAACATTTTTAGTGTTTCAAAATTTTGCTTTAAAATTTTGAAGCATTTTTTTTTAATACTTTTCAAATTTTAAACAAAAATTACTTTTCTAACTTTCTTTTGAAGTATATTTTAAACAGTTAGCTAACTCAAAACGTTTTTATCCATAATTGGATTAAATTTTGAGCAACGCCCGATTAATTACAAAGCGTTTCCGTTCACAGCATTTAACTTGCTTTATATAGCAACCATATAAATCTATAAAACCAAACTCAACTTTACCTAATTAAATTTCTTTAGCGGAAATCCGAATAAAAATCGCGGAGACCAGACCAAACAACAAACAAAATGCGCATAATTCTTTTCACTATTTTGCCAAATTTGGTAATGTTTTGTTTTTGATTTCGTTTTATACAAGCATTTTCATTTTCAATTTGCTTTACAAAATGACGCAGATATAAATCTAAAGCATATTCGCGTACAGACAAAGATTATAGACACACAGATACACACACATATAGACAAACAAATGAGTGTGTATGAGTGGGGACACATATTTAGTCAAACCAAAAGGCAATTAGTAAGCGTGCTGCCAAACGGCTTCGGCTGCGCGATTTTCGCCAAAGATTAGTGACAACAACAACAGTAACAATAACAACGGTGGCAACATATAACAAAGATACAGACACACACACTCTCAGATATTTGATATCGAACAGATACGCGCGACATCAACAACAACAACAACAAAAACGACAACATAACAATTATGGGCCTGACCAGCCCACGGCAGCCATGACGACACGCTGATGCTTTGCATATGGCTGCGTGTGTGTCACTCAACATTGCGCTTGTATATCTACGTGCGTGTATCTATGTGTGTGTGAACATGCTCGAGTCCTTCATTTGTGTAGACGTACTGTATAATTGTTGTTGTTGTTTACGATTTGACAATAATAACAACAACAACTACGCAATTTTACATGCCATAAGATACAATCCAACAGATACATGTAACTGCAAATGCAAAAGATACACTTTCTATGTATTTGTATCTACATTTTTAACGCATGCAAAATGAGTTGAATCAGTTTTGCCGCTGTTTGATTTAATTAGCAATGCGTTTAACAATGCTGAACAGATATTTAGAAACACTTTTTCAAAAATCATAGGTCATCATTTGTACGGTATTGCGCAGCCAAATTTTGTGTATTTCAGATGACATTTTAATGCTTAATCCAAATTTACATACCATAAAAGATGGGATACAATCTAAAAGATACATGTTACTGCAAAAGATAAAATTTCTGTGTATACGCATCTATACTTTTAACGCATGCCAAATGAGTTGAATGTTTAGACACATTTTATACAAATTACAGTTCACCATTTATAGGGTAGATAGATATTTTAATGTCTAACTGAAATGTGTACCTGAAACTTTGCATGCAATATATGTATATCTATTGCTCATAACTTCTAATTTTCTTTTCTTTTTTCAACTGAATATGTTTTATGAAGTGCATCCATTTACAAGGAAAGTTGAGTTTTTTTCTCAATTTGCAGCAATGGTTTTACATTTTTTTCAAAAACGAAACTTTACTTGCGCTTATTTTATTTTATTAAAACGCTAGAAAAACATGAAAATGAAACACTGCGAACTCAAATTATCTTTTCGAAATTTATTAATAAGCAAAACCATAAATGTTCAGCTACATAAAACCATTTTTTCTGAAGTTGTTTTGAAATTTATAGCGCCTTGTATAAATTAGTCATATGTTTGTGGGCTTAAGACGATTTAGAAAAATACAAAAATACTCTTGAGAAAATGATCAGAATTGTTATTTATGCGGCCCTTTAAATAAAACAGGCGAGGGTCGCAACAAACCAATAAAATAAAAAATGAATTTTGACATAGGTGTAAATTGACAAAATGCTTCAAGTATGACGCATATATGTTTAGAGCAAATATTATGTTGCGCAGTGTAAAGCTCAGTAGCTTATTTAGAAATCAATGAAAGCCGACAGAAAAGGCCACTCCAAGTGACTTTAACTGCCAACAATGTAAGCTAGTGACAATAATGCCAAGCAATTACATTTCGAGGGGGATAAATTTTTTAAAACAATTTAGTTAAAAGGCAAAAGCAACCTTTTGACATAACAAAAGATACAAAGCAGTCTACTAATTTGTTTGACTTTATGGCAAAATCAAATCAAATGCGTTCAAGCGATCAGAGGCGATCAACCTCAAAAGGTGTGGATCGGCATGGTTCGTACTTTCCATAAGTCACAAGCCCTCCCAGAACGCTGCTTAAGCTGAATGTGCGCTTTCTACTGATCCAACTATAAGGTAATTCTAATTTGCATCCACCCACCAAATGGTTGCATCTTGAAGCAATTAGAGGCACGCGCGCGTCTCAACTGCAGTAGCTTTGCTGCAGCTGTTTTTTGTTGTGAAAAATGTATCTCGTACTCAATTGGAACATTTTAAGTATGATGCCGTAAGTTGACTATGTCATTTGTTTGTTTACGATCTGAAATTGTGCTGCGGCTTGTTGCTGCTTGTTTTACTCGCCACAAATTTGTCAAATATATTCCCACTCTGGCGGGCAATGTGCCAGATACTCAGTCTCACCTTAGGCAAACGCAGTGGTGTGGACACAGAGGGTATTGCGGCAGTCCAGGGACCTCTGTTAGCTAAATTTTAATTAAAAATAATTGAATTTGTTTAAAGTCAAAATTAAATTATATTAAAGTTGTTAAAAGGCACTTTGATCATATAGTAGATACTTAAACTATTTAGTTTTAGATAGATTCTTATATCTATATTTTAAATATGTCACCCCATATCCTCTCTCACATCAATCCCTCTTCAAAAACAAAACTCACTACGTCCCTGCTCGTAGTGAGAGGTACTATGACATTTGATTAGCGCAAGATTTTCTTTTTGTGTTCAGTGTTAGTTTTATTGGACACCTCCTCCGCATAAAGTTCGAAAATCACAAAACCAAAAGAATCACAATATCCGACGCGGCCGCATCGTACGTCGTACACCTAGTTTATTACACTTGTCAACGTGTTGTTGTTGTTGTAATTCTTCGACACTCTGTGTCGGAATTAGAATCAAAATGCTTAAATCATTTTTTATATCTTCGTGTGAGTGCGTGAGTTTTCAAACAAAATACGAGCAGCCAAAAACAAATATATGCTTGCGTTGGTTTCCCGATTCTTATTAAATGCTTATGAAATGTTAAGCCCTTCGAATTCAGCAACGACCCATTGGTATTTCATATGTAGGCCTAATGGGCTAAATGACATTTTGGGTTGCTCCAAACATGACACGGCGCAGTGGTAAAAATAGCATGCCAACTAAAGGTGTTACATGAAGCACAAGAAATTTACACTGCTGCCTAAAAGTATGCCACAGCATATATGGGTAACCCAAATGTTTGTGCTAATTATTGCTGCCGGTAAATCAATAAAGCAAAAGATAGCTTTGGCTTGACTTTAATTTTTTTTTTTGTATGTGAGACATGTTTATGTATTTCAAAGTCAGTCAGCTTAAGTTGCCACATTTTGTGGCCAGAAGAAAATGAAGTTGATAGCATTGCGAGTGTATAAATAAATTGTGGCCAAGCAAAAGCAACACAGTTACCAACACGTGCAACTAAAGGCCAACAACTCGGCAGGTGCAATTGCTGCATTGCGGCTGCAACAAAGTCGAAGACAACCAACTTGCCACAACAAAAACAACAAATACAACATACTGAAAACTTAAACTGTAATTGGCCATGCAAGTGAACACCAAAAAGGAAACTCACTAAAAGGAAGACCATACGTAAAGACAGCCAAATGAAAAGTTTCTAGGCAAGAATGTTGTAGAAATGTGTTTCATACTCTCACAACAGAAGAGAGTAGCACTTAATTTCGAGTTTAAAATTTGAAGTGCCTAAAAATTAAATGTAAAAAAGCGAATTTTGCATAATACATATGAAAAAATATGCACAGATGAGTTATATGTTTAGTTACCATTCATTGTGCTTCTCTATCTTTCACATTTTTTTTAGATTTTCTTTTATTCTTGTAAAAATTCTATACAGACAGAACGCAGTTTTAAGATTGCTCAATTTTTTACATTTTTGTAAAGTTTTCTAACTTAATTTTAAACAATCAACAGTTTCAGACAGAGATAAAAATTTTCTTATAGTCCAGAGGTGTATCATCTCTATCCAAATTGGTGTATCCCTAAACAACTGCATAATAATATGCAGTTGACTATTTCTTAAATTAGAAGTCAAACTGCTTGCAATTCCTGCGGCAAAACTCTTCGGCTGCTGAAACTTTCGCATAATCGATATGGTATTCCATGCAGCAAAGTCTGTCACCATTTCAAAACCTATACAAAGAAATTGATAAGTATTGATTCAGCACGAAAATAACTAAAGAAATTCTTACTGCAATACTCACCTGAATGAAACATGTGTCATCCTTTAAGGACATACCAAATTCGGCTTCAATTTTGCTTTTCTTCCATAATGCTTAAACTTGTTTGGTAAACTTTTTCTTACTCGTTTTTTGTTGTGAGAAGCACAAAAAACATTTGCCTATCATTGCTGCACGCCCACTAGAAACGCCCAATTGTGCACTTGTTTGCATACGAAAGATTTATTTATAGCCAGAAGCAGTATTGTATCTGTTGGGTCTGCGGTCCAAGCTCAGTCCGCCGGCCTATTTGTCTGTTTTTGTTTTGTGCTATTGAACCCAATAGACAGTGAAAGTGAGCGTTATGTCTGTAAAGGGAGCATAGCGGGTGCTGACTGTTTGTAGTCCTACGCGATGCGCCACTGTTACTGCAGCTCATTTGAAATTCCAAGTATAACAACGTGGTATCCTTGGCGTATCCATGCCAGGATTATATAGACACAGCCACCCAGAACAAGTGCTCTCTGCGCTTGGCTCATATGCATGTGAAAGGACATGCCGCAATTGCTTCACTGTCAATGTAGCGTCCTTTAAGTCAAAAGGTCAAAAATTTCCAACACTATTTTAGATACTTCTTTTTTTTTTACTTTTATTACAACTTGCTTTAGATTTTCGATTTTTTTTGTGTTGGTATTTTTTTACTTTATTGACGTTGGGCATTTGGAATGCACTCTGAATGTGCTGAATGTCCTCGTGTTGTTCGTAGTGCCAAGTAAATTAATGCAAGTGACAAGCTTGAAATTCTTTTTGTGTCGATAGAAATATTTTTGCCATTAATTTGTGAAGGACACGCAGCAACCTTGTTGTCTCGTTTGAAGGTTAAATAAATTACAAGTTTTGCGTACTTGAGTTGAAATTTAGTCTTAAATTTGTGCAAACACTGAAAGTCTGTATCGTTTTTTTTTTTTCATATATATTTATTTGTTGAAATTGAAATTTTTATATATGTTTTTATGCATGTATTTGATACGATTTAGCAGAAAATTTGTGATATGCGTTTATTTTATAATAAAGCATGATCTTAGGTTTTTTTTGTTTTTAATGGAGTAACTATTATTTAATGCTCCATTTATAAAGTAAGTAATTGTCTTTTTAGGTCTGAGTATTTTCTGAACAAGTTTTGAATATATGTTTGTGATTTTTAAAGTGTATTTAAAAAGTTGCTTTGAATACACTGTGACCAAGTATATAATGAAGACTTTTCATACTTTTGCACTCTAACAAAGAGCTACTAGAATTTAACTGGACTACTTACAGATTTATTGAAATCTTTATCAAATAAGTATAAAATTTATATATTTAAAATAAAATACATGTCGCTGGCTGGTTCAGCCATTTCTTAAAAACTAAGCAATAAAAACATATTTAATCATTAACTTAGCTTAACATTACTGGAAGTAAGAAATCGTTTGTTAATTTTAAATACGCTTAGGTTCAAACTCTAGTAGCTATCTTTCGTTTTTTTCTCCTTTTTATGCCAGAAACTTTGCGCTTTTCTTATGTTTAGAGAGTAGATTTTGCTCTTTTTCTTTCTTTCGAAACTTTGCATAATGTAAAATGTATATAAAGTCTGGTATATGTTTTATATATTTGAAATTTTTGGCTGGCAGATATGTTTGTATGTACTTTGTTCTGTATGAATAGAAAATGCTATGTAACTTTAAAGCTATGCATTATTTTTTTTGTAATTTTTTTATGTAAAATTCTTACACATGTTATAACTTTTTATGTTTCTATAATATGCTTTAGTGTAATTATTTTAAACTCTGAAAGTGCAAACAATGTAGTTATATTTTTGGTTTTCTTTTCTCTACTTTAAATTGTTAAAACGTCTTGAATTCTTATATTGCATTGCTCATGTAATTTTCTTTCATTTTCAATATATAGTATATGATTAGTATATTCTTTTGGCTTTAGCACGACATTTAGAATATTTTTAAAAATACAAAAAAAATGCATATATATGTAATTGATTAAATTGGCTAATCGTATTGATTGGTGCTGCCAGTAGACTAGAATTTTGATTGTGCATAATATAATGCTTATGGGTAGTTCTTTGTTAAACTGATGTAGATGGGAAGTATTTTTACAAAGTTTTTTGGTAAAAGAATTTTATTTAATAAATTGATAGTTTCTGAGAGTTTTAGACAATCGAAAAAATTTTAATAAACACAACATTTGCAGTTTTTGATATTCAAAGAAAATGTTTTTTTCGAGTAAAAATAATATCGAAACAGTTAAGCCATAACATTTTGTAGTTGCTAAGGTACAAACTGAAACAATAATACAAATAATGCAACAAAATTTTAAACTCAACTAGTACGTGTTGGTTTCTACAAGATTTACCCATTGCCGAACTGTGCGCCATTTTTAATTTCAATCAAACACAAAATTTCAGTTTAATGGCGGCTCAAACAATTGTTAAATGGCACAAGGTTGAGCCTTTACCTTTTGCCTGTATGTCCTTAGCTTGATATGCAGTTGGTGCTTGTGCTTGTTCTTGTTGCTGCTGCTGTATTGACTTGCTTACAGTGGCCCAAAAATACAAAAATTGGAAAACATGTTTCACTTTCAAGAGTAGCGCATGCAACAGCAACAACAGCAACCAACAAGCAACACTTGCCGACATTGTCAAAGTTTCAAAGCTGCAGTTTTGCTTTTTTTTCCAACTGTTAGTATTTTCTTTTTTGTGCTAGAAAAAGTTTGCGCTGCATACTAAGTCTGTGTGTGCGTGTGTGTGTCTGTGTGTGCGTGTGTGTATCTGTGTGCGCTTGTTTAGAAATGAAATATTACCTATGTGTGTGTGCGCCTATTGAATTTGTTATCTGGCTGTGCGTGTGTTTGTTGTAGTGGTTTTAATTGTTAGTATTTTTTATGTGCCTTCTGTTTTGCTGTTATAAAATATATATATACGCCATATTCATTTGTTGTAAAAACTTTTACATACAGCTGTTTACTTTTGGTATCAAAAAATGTATAAAAAATGTTTTTAGGTTTAACAAATTTCATTTGGTTTCCCCCACTTTATATTTTTTGTTTTGCTTTTTGTGTATAAATCTGGCTTAAAAATGTTACTACAAACTTCGGTGTCGATTTTTATTATTATTTTCTTTTTAGTTTATAAAATTGTGTTCCATTTTATTTATTTTTGTTAGCGCTTTGCATTCAGACATATTTACTTTCAAGCTTTTCGATTTTTGCTATATTTCTGTTTACATAAATATTTAAACCCTGCAATCGTCAAATAGTTAAAAAGGGTATTTTTGAGTTAAAAAACATGCAAAATACTCTTCACATTATAAGCCTCAATATGCGAGTTTATGCTGGAATTGTTGTAAGTTGTTTCTATTTTATTGTAGCATAATTAATTTATTATTTCATTTATAAAAATAAAATAAATATATTTCGTAACCTTTTTTATTTTAATTCAGAAATGTTTGACAGTGATTTTCAATTATCTGAATTTATGCCATGTACGATGTATTTCTTATGTTTATTTATATAAATCCATTAATTTCGAATCAATTTGTTTGTATTATAAAGTTTTACTCAATATCTTTACTGGAATATTCTGTGGAAATTCGCTCTTTCAATGCCAAGCCAATAAAAAAGTATTGAAAAATATAAAATGTCAACCAAAAATGGTTAGTTTTGTTAATTACAACTAAATTTATATTAATTTTAGTAGTATTGTAACCTAAAAGCTTTTAACATTTAAAGCAATCTTCAAGCGATTTGGTAGACAGATTTTCGCGCAACGCCTAACTTCCAAAGCTTTGTACCTTTTTGTCCTTTCGAACCACATGAAGAGTATTTACCATTCGGTACACCGAATTTAATTTGTTATTGTAATATCATATTATATTCTTAGCTGCTTTTGGCCTTTGTGTGCTACAATTAACTAAATGGCAGCGTCCAATTCTGACGTACAATTTCAACGCCCGGCCGTGGCATGCAAGCCAAGCCATTTATAAATATTATAAATGAGGCACAAAACTGCATGACGTCTATATATAATATATACTATATATTTTATTATATAGTACATTTGTTTATTATTTCACTGCACTGTACTGCCTTCAATTGGGACTACTACAACTAGGTCTAGGGTCTAAAGGGGGTAAAAAATGTGAACGGTAAACAACTTTAACGCTAATTAAGTTTTGCAACCTAAAAATTATTCAGCGCGCCAGGACGTCGCGAGTCGTATGTGTTGCCACCTTAAACCCACCATGTGTCGCCTGTCGATACGACGACGGTTTAGTAAGCAATGCGGCCCAGACGTGAGGCATGCAACGAGGGTGGTTCAGAGCTGGGCAGCTCGCCGCAACGTTGCAACCAGTGCCAGGCATTGCTGCACAACACACCGACTCGGGCCAACATTCAGAAGCAGTTGCTGCGACGTTTCGACGTCACCAGCGCAGCCGCGTTCTATGTCTTGTTAAGCTGCGGCTTAGCTGTGCGGCTGCACTTGGATGCACGCGACTTCTTGACCAGAAAACAGGTGAGAAACTCTATGGGCGAGGGCACCTTTTGCAAGCTCTCCTCGGAGCTGGAGCTAAGCTGGCTATCCGCATGGGAGCTGCTACACTTGATGCGTCCACTAGCATTGGGTCCGGTTTCCAATGCATGACGATAGTAATTCTTGCAACACTTCTTGGACAAATTGTACATGCGTACAGTGCGGTCTATGTTCTCATCATCCTCATCGCCACCTGCCTTGAGATTCAGACCCAAGCCGCCTACGCCTACATCATGTGAGTTGGATTTTACCATGCTGGCAGTGCGGTGTGCGGTGGCAGCAGCGGCAATAGCTGTGGCTGCCTGTGTCGAGGTGCTGGCATACGCTTTAGGTGATAGATTGTCGGCCAGGTGAGTGCAGCTATGCTGCAGTTGCTGCGCTCTATCATCAACATCGTCATCATCATCGACGGCCACTTCTTCTAGATTGTTTTGCGTATCATCGTAGAACTTGTAGCTGCGATAGCGTGCATGACGATCCTGCATCCAGTCCGTGCTGGCAGGCAGCGATAGCTGTATAGTGGGCGTACGATAGTATTGACGATGCGGATGAAAGCCAAGCCCAAAGTCATCCATATACGACTGCGAGTTAATATTATCCAGTTCATCAGCGACGCTGAGCAAAAATGGCAGCGTCGACATGGTTTCCTTACAGATTGCGCGATGTATTTCGAAGAATTTTAATGCTTTTGGTTTTCTCTGTTTTAGTTGTTGTTTTTTTTTTTTTGCTTTAGTGCATTTAAAGTTTTCAACCAAAAAATTTAGGTATCTGTATTTATGCTATAGCGCAGCACAAATACAAACACACTTACATCGACAGCAACTCGCACTCACACTCGCGCACAGACTGACACGCTCACACTCGCACAGTAACTTGTTTACTTTTTTTCCTTTTATTTCCGTTTCGGTTTTTCTCTGTTTTGGTTTTTCCCGTAGTTCCAATTTTTGTTCCGCTCTGGGCCAACTGCACTGACTCGTTGTTTGGTTCGAACTGAAATGCATTTCGTTTTAAAAAAGAGGCAAAACCCACGACTTGTAATTATGTTGTCCGCTGAGTACGAAGCTGATAATGATGATGAAACTCCTTCGTTTGCGCTCTCTCGCATGCTCTCTGTTATGGTCACGCGCGCTCAGCGTAGGAAAACCCGAAGCTAAAACACGAAGTGCCATCAAATGCTTCCCTATATACCACACACAAACACACACACACACACTCACACAGACACACAAACTGTAGTATAGTTTTGGGAGCTACGCTAGGTTTATGTTTTGATTTTGCACGTACCACGCGGCGTATGCGTATCATTATGTTATGCATGTGTATATGTTGCTCTCTATTTTCTCTTCTAGTTGTAGTGTGTGTGTGTGTGGGGGTGTGTGTAAGGCTTTAAGGTTTTTCATTGTTCGTTTTTCGCGCTTTATGGTCATTACAATAATTTTTTCTTCTTCTTATAACTGCTGCTGCTGCTTTTTTGGCGCGTGATTTGGCCTCCAGCGCAGCTGTCTCAATGGCCACCAAAGGCTGCAGCAGCAGCTGCGACTGCCTGGGGGCATGCAACCAATGAAGGACAAACCTGCAACCTGCAACCATAAAGCTGTGCGTATCTGTGTGTTTTTGTAACACTGTGGTGGGAGTAAGCTGGTGTGCGCGGGTGTTGGGGCAAGCGCGTATGCGAAATTCTAGTGCGCAATAATTCATTTGATGGCATTTTATGAAGGTTTCTGGTTTCGTATTTCAACTCTTACAGAAGAGATTCATTTCGTTAGATGGGACACATAACTGGATGTACTTTTTGTATGCAGGGGACAAACTCTAGGGAAACTACGAAAAACTAGAACTATGACATTAAAGGAATTAATTGGGTTTCCTAATGTTTTTTTTTTTTTTTTGACAAAAAAACTATAGCACAACCTAGCGCAGCATATTTGAAATTTTTGGTTTAGTTATATTGACTTTATTAAGTACTTATATTAAATTCAAATTACGAAAAATAATATACATACACGAATAAGATTTCTGTACTTTCAAATTAAAATTTTGATAATGCCCTGTGATTAGATCTGCCTCTTGTATTATTCACACTATACACTTTCAAAAAATATTTATCTGCAACTTTCCTATATACATCACCGCAGTGGTTTATAGTTCTAATATAAAATAAAAGTTCAATTCTAATTTTAAGCTTAAGTGTTCAATTATATTTTATCTAAATTCACTTCTTTTTTTATTCACATTAATAGAGAAGCACTCAAAAGCCTCAACAATTCTTACTTATGCCAAAAGTGTTTGTATAATTTGTTTCGTTATAAATATTCATCAACTTCAGGTAGTCCATCTCAATTGCATCCGAATGACCTCGAAAACTGTCAAGTTCATTACATAATCAAAGGCTTCCATGTACAATGCATTTGCCCGGTACTTATAAATAATTGAAATCTTAAATCAGCTGCATATATCTTAAAATCCAATTAAACTGGCTAATCCCTAGAAAATTTACATACTCAATTCCATCAAGTCATGGGGTCAACTATCTTACATACTCTGCAATTAGACAAAATGTTGGCACACTTATATACATAAGTGTATCATGTAGATATATATACATAGATACATAGGATACTGACAACATGTTTGTATGAACATCTTAATGTGAAATATAAGCCAAATGTAAAATCCAGTACATAACGAATTATGAATACACTTCGTTTAATTTTAAATGGACTTCACAGCTGCCTAATCGTTAGTGTACGCATTGATTTTCAAAATTACGAGTTTTTAAGATAAACAATTATTAATTAGTATTGGAAAATTAAAAAATAAAAACCAATTCTTCAACATTACATGGCTGCCATTTTATGAATAAAAATTATATGCAATTGTACCTAATATAGTTCCCATACTAAAGTATTTTTTAGTCAAAATCTTGGCACCCTTTTGAAAGAGTATCTGCAAAGTTCCATTAAAACACTGACTCATACTTACACAGAAAGTGACATACGCACACATATGCGCTCACATAGTACTTATATGAGACAGACAAACACTTTAAGTCCTTTGGTAAGCGACTGTCGTTGCTGGCAGTTGGTACTCTTTGTTTTCATCTAGATGATTCTTTTGTTTTTCTCAATTGTTGTTGTTTTTGTGGCAATCGTTGTTATTGTTGTTGTTGCCTTTGGTCGTTACCGTTGTGCAAGTTATTGAGAGCAATAGACTGAGTGGCAACTGCAACTGGAACTGACGGAGTGCTCACTGAGCTGTGTGGCATAAATCTTTTAGCACTTTATTTGACACAGTTTTCCAATACTCCTAAATCGAGCCATTTCAGTCCTGTTGCCCTGTGTCTCAGTTCGTCATTTAGTCAGTCAGTCAGTGGTTGGTCTCTACGTTCTGCTAGTCATTCACATGCTCATCAATCGGGCACTCACATTGCCACCAAGTGCTGATGTCCATGCACCTTTAAGAGCCTTCAGACGATGCCAACAACTACAACGACAACAACAATCACAACAACAATGACGACAACGATAAGCGCCTCCTAACTGTTGTTGCCCGACTTAACTGGGCTTAGACTTTCGTAGTCTGCTTTTGTGCTGCTTGAGTGCATTTGTGTGCCCTTCTCATACTCTCTTTCTCTCTGCATGAGTATCAGAGAGTATGTGAGCATTATGGGGCACATGTGCATATACGTTTGGGATTGCCTTACAGTGAATGTTGGGTTTTTTTGTACCCTTTCACAACGACTAAAAAACGTGATTAATAATAATGTATGTAGGAAAATGACTCTTTGAAACAAATATTTTTGTTTTAAAACAGTCCGTCTCTGTGTTTCTCCATATTGTCCATAACTTTAATATTAATTTTACTTCATATTTGATATATCGAACCCTGAAGCATAAAGTAGATAGATTTTGCTGCAAGGCCGAGTGTCTAAGTCCTATTCTAAAATTTATAAGCTGAAGTGCTCTTTTTTCAAGTCGAAGTTTGTTATCATATCATTATTTAAAAGTGTCTTAACAAAGGATACTTTGCCTACCTATCCAAGGATTCCTTTTTTTTTTAATTAAGTTTAAGAATGTTCCAGATTTTGATTCAAGCGAAACTGGCGGGATCGCAAAGGCTTCCAAATAAATATTGCTACAGCTCTTAAACTGGGTTTCTACAATTAACTGGCGCACATCTCAATTACACTTTGCCCGCTTTTTTGGTGTCCCGCTTTTGCAAATCCTTGCATGTTTGCTTGTTTGTCATTTAATCCAGTTAATTGTATTTTAAGCCTTTTGTTTTTGTGCATCCTACTTTCTTCTTCTTTGTGTGTCACTTTGTGCATATATGTGTTTGCCCCTGTGTTTGTGTAATACTCTTTTATTTGTGCTTGGGTTTTTTTTTGTGTTTGTGCATGTCTATATAAACACAAACAAAGTGTTTGCCCTGAAGCATATATAGAACGTGGGAGCATTTACTTACTGAGTGCCAAATAACGCATACGCCCCATTGGCCATTATTTATATATGTAGCAGAAGTTGGCGTGCAGCAATTGTAGTTATTTGTTGCCTGCATAATAAAAATTCGCATCGAATGCTTGCCACATAAATAAAATTAGACCGGCCGGCATAGTGAGGGTCCGGTGTAAATGCAGCCATCATTCACTGAATCAAGCTCGTGCACCTGTACTGAGAGCTGTCCTTGTGCCACTTGTAAGCTTGGCGATTGAACTGACTAACTGACGGCATGGCTCTGGGGCTGACTGTTTGGCTAGCTGTCGTTTGCTGCGACTGACGTTTCGTATCAAATTATCTATAAATTGTAGGCACGCCATATCGAAAACTACTTGCTAAACAAGGAGTCAAAGGATATTTTAAGCCGCATGTGCGCGTTAAGTTGCATTTGATTGTTCTGCTCGGTCGCATAAAGAAGGTGTCAGGCGGCAACGATAGGGGCACAATCTTATGGCGTGTGAAATTTTATATATCATTTTGACAGGTCATAAAATGAAGGCGCCTGCATGCAAGCAACTTTCAGCCAAAATTTCACAGCTATTTTATTTTGCTTATTGTTTGTTGTTTTTTCTAAGCTTACATATAACTGTGTGTGTGTCTATCTGTGTGTGTGTGTCTATCTGTGTGTGTGTGTGTATCTGTTTGTTGGCGTAGGTCGTCTTTGGACGACACGGCCTGCTGCCTGCAAGTTTTTCTTTGCCTTATTTTATATTTGCCTTTTCCTACCATTTCCCACTAAAGTATTTGCTTGAGATTTGAATTTAATTTTCAGGTCAAGCACCAACGTTGCATGTGCGAATATGAGTGTGTGTGTGTGTGTGTGAATGTAGTATTTTTGCTGTCTATGAATGAGTGCCTTGGTGTGCGTGTAAGTGTTTTTGTATATAGGTCGTCGTCAGTCAAGCCGCACTTGTAACTCGATAAAAAAACGTGCAAAACAAGAAATTTTCAACATTAATACATATTAAAATATTAAAATTGCAATATCGACGTGTTGGGAGAGCATGAGCTTCATACAAAATGTATAAACATATTTCAATTAGGTGAAAATGTTGCGCTGCAAACTTATACATTTTGCAGCGCAATTTAATTTTCAATTATTTTTATGCGGTTTATTTTACATAAACGCTTAAATACCAAAAAAATGTTTGAATTTATTCATTAAATTGCTAAACTTAATTTCGACACAAATTTGCACACTGCATTTAAAATCTATTTTTTTTTTGTGACTATCTAGACCAAAGTCAAGGCAATCAACTTGCTAAGTAGCTGCATACAAAATCACCCAGCCATATAAAGAAATAAAAATAACAAATAGAGTTTCTGGCTTAAAGTGGCAAAATAAGCTAGGGTCATGTCGTTGATTTCCATATAGTTTTAGTTTTTAGTTGAACATTTTTTTGTTGTAATATCTCTCAAAATATTAATTAGAATATGATGTACAGGCATTAATAATTACAGATTAACGTCGTCTCTATGTTATCATTAACTTTTTACCCGCTTTTCAATCAATGCATTGAAACTGCCTTTAACATTTGCTGATATATTACTCATACGCAACCTTTCAAATAGCGGCTTGTTGATTTTGCCTTTGGCTAAAATGAAAAGTCGCGTCTAACTGATTTACCTAACGTTCGACGCTGCGCTTTAAGCCGGCTTTGCTTTTGGCATTTGTTTAATATTTAAAGCTTTACATTTTTGCACAACAACTAATTCAACAACAACAATAATTACAACAAAAATAATACAGCAGGCGGAGCGCTGGCAGCGAAAAGCAATTTATATTAACAACAGCAGCAAACCAAAAACGTGTCAAGTTCAAAAATACAAAAAACCAAAAACAAAAAAAAACTTCACCCGCTGCTCTTTGGATTGCCTGCCGAAGTTGTTGTTGTTGTTGTTTTACAACTTTTACATACATATGGGTCATTTTATATGAAACGGGTCATCTTTTAATTACATCTCTAGAGTTGGGTAATTTCTTAAACATGTTTAACATAGTTTTGCAAAGTCATGAATGTCTCTTAAAGCCACAGAAGAAATAAAGTTAATGCCCAAGTTTGTGAACTTTATGATTAAGTTCAAAAATGCATTGATTTTTAATCTTAAAGATGTTACACTCTCAGTATCGTCACAAAATTAAAAATATATCAAACATTGCAATTTTTGCTATAAAGATTTTTATGGAACCCATATAAACGTATAATTGATTCGCTTCATATATTTCGATCCACATAAAAGAGACGCACGGAGCGCAAGCAAACCTGTTAATGTGTTTGGAGTTTTTTTGCCATTTTTTTATTTGTTTAAAAAACCAGCACCCACGCGTCTTCAAAGAGCGTCATACTAAGAGCGTACGAAATTAAGAGCATTTCAAACACATATAATATAATCAATTTCTTTACCGCCAACAAAAAGCATAGTGAAAAACAGATAAATATTAAGCTTAATAATAAAATAATTTTGCGGCTAATTAAATGACATTAGGCGGTCTTGCTTTATGCTAATGTCTGTATGTCTTGCCCCCTTCATTAATTAACGCAATTCAAAAAATGAAATCAAAAAAACAACTTGCACTAATTTGCTAATAGCTTGTACACATTTTTTTTATATGTAAATTACACAAAAAACTGACAGCGAACTCAAAATAAAAATAAAAAATAAACATTGCTCATCATTACCACAGCAACTATCGCAAAGTAAGTAAAACAACAACAAATTTAATAGCTAGCGCGACGGGGGCGCAGCATCATTAAAGGTGCCAAATGTTAACAAAGCTGCGGCCCGTAAAGCGTAGCTGCCAAACTTAAAGGAGTTATGGTTTGATTTCCGTTGTAGTCGAAGTTGAAATGCTCTTTAGCGGAACTTAAGTAAATTGGTATAAATCGGATTTGCTCACGCTTCAACCCAATCAAAGGCTTCATGGTTTAACGATTTTTGGAACTTAAATCGACTAAAAAAAATTACAAATTGGAAAGATAATGAAGTTATACATGGTATTAAAATCAAAAACATATATTGCGTATACGTAATTTTTTTTATAAAACTTCGCTCTTGGTGCGACACTTAAAAAGTTCAATAATAAATGTATGCGTGCTGATTGAAAATATTATTAGACACTTACGCATGAGGCATCTCGTCTTAGGGACTGCATTGCGTATACGTAATTTTTTTTTTAAATCTCACCCTAGGTTCAACACTTAACTAGCTCAATAATAAATGTAATAGTGCTGGTTGGAAATATTATTAGAGACTTACGCATGAGGCATCTCGTCTTAAGGAATGCATTGCGTATACGATTTTTTTTTTAAGTTTCATCCTAGGTTCCACACTTAAAAAGTTCAAGCTGGAAATATTATTAGAGATTTACTCATGAGGCATCTTGTCTTGGGGAATGCATCACGTATACTTAACTTTACATAAAATTTCATTCTTGGCAATAGTTTTGGAGACATACTCATGGGGCATATCGCCTTCCCTTACTTATTTGCTAAAGGACTTATATACCATTTTATATTTATAATTAGCTTAGCAATTTTGAAGTGTAATCAATTTGATTCAATAATCCACCTCAACCACCCATAGCATTTTGTCTTAAGTTTTCCGTTTAATCTTGACAATCTTCGTAAGAAGGATATTTTAAAATATATATAAAAAATAATTTAAAAAATGAAATGCTTTGTAGAATTCGGATTAACATTTTCCTTCTTAAAGAAGACAAGAGATTCCCATTCGTCTATTATTAACCACCGACAGTAAGAGTATAACAACTAAATCAAGACATTTATTTAAACTCTCTTTCTTTGGTCGTCTTTACTCTCTGCATCAGCTGTCAACATTTCGCTCAATTTTTTAGTTTCATTTATTTGTTGTTGTTGTCATTGTGGCTCTGGTCGTGATGTTTGTTGTTGTCTTTGCCTTACATGGCTTGGCGCATGCTTGGTTGACTTTGCAGATAGTTTGAGTACTTTGCTTGTTCGCTCTCTTTTAGGGCCTGTAAACTACTCAATCGCATCGCAGCTTTAACTCTGAGACTTGAAGCTGCCGCTGTTGCTGAGTACGTGGACTGTGTGTGAGTGTGTCAGCATGTGTGCACTTGGTTTGAACTTTGGCAGTCGGTTTTGGGTATTCATAGCGGCACATTGCACCAAACGCACAACGCGCAACTAAGCCGAGCTTGTAAAAAAAAAAAACAAATAATTAAGATAGATTGGGTATTCCATAACAGAGCGCCCAAGTGAGTCTGGCTATTATTAAACGTTTGAAACAACTCAATTTCAAAGTGAAAATTATTTTACCAGCGCTTTAGAGCTTCCATTTTCCGTTTGATTTTTCCCTTTCGCGTGCGGCGCAAAGTGTAATAAATGTGCGCGATTTTATCGAATTGCGCGCGGCACGCCAATTCCTTGTGGCACACAAACACACAGATACACTAACAAGCACACACACACACCCGTGGTTTTGATAACATCAGTTACATATAACGCTTACGTTAAATACACCAAGCCAAAGCAATAAAAAAGTGCCACAAGTATCCTGTCGTGTCACTACCAAAATACAGCGCGAACAACTACACGTTGCAGCTCCACAAAAGAAAAATAAAAATCAAAACTGTTTTTGGGATACATCGTTTTCATTTCATTGACATTGCGACCTAATTAAGTTAACATTGTGGAATTGAATTTTAATCAAAACATTTTTTTTTTTTAATAAAACAGCTGTGCTGCAGCAACAACTACAACAACAAGCTTTCACTGCTACACTTTGCCTCTACGCGTCGCGCCCCAAAACACGCTTTGCCCTCAACAAAAAAAAAATAATATAACTACCATATTAACACCCTAGTTGGCCAAAAACTTGTTTTTTGCGCTTGTACTATGGCAAAATAAAAAAGAAAAGAGCAACAGCAAAAAGCATAATATAATAATATATATTATATACATATATGTGCTATATATATATATGTATATGAAGACAATAAGCACAGCAACAAACTGAACGACATACAGCAACGCATCCAACTTGTTTATTTCAAAATATAACAAAGCAAGCCAAACCAGAAAACGAGTATCTTATAAATAGTGCGCTTTGTTCATCACAAACACACTCACTCACTCATACAAATACACATAAAAAGATATAACAACAAAAATAGCGTATCAAATCTTCATCAGCTGCTCGCCTCTTCAAAACTTAACCTAGGTCAGCATCATCATCATCAATAGCAGCAGACCACATACAAATCCCCCCCTCAAAAACACAACAAAATCAAAGAAACCAACCCATCAATCTATAAATAACCAAACTATGAGCCTTATTTGAAGTCTTTCTCAAGTCCAAAAACCAAGTGTAACCCAACAATTGCAGCTAACGGCATAGGAAACGTGACCCAATGAACAAAGCCGCTCTTTTGTTTTCTTACCGGCTTCGTTTGTTTTAACTCGAAAATGTTCAAAATGTTTAAATTTTTACACTGGTCGCTAATAGTTAGCGCCTTGGGCGCCATTGTGGCCGTGCTGGGCGCCTACTGTGGCTGGATTTTATTCCCAACGATGGTGCACAAGAAAGTCGAACAGGTGAGTACAATATGCAAAGAGCACTTTCTAGAAAAAGCTATATATATTTATATAAAAATAAATAGTTGCTAAATATACAAACTGTATGTACTAGACTAATTTATTTTGGAAATATTGCTAATTGATTTTGACAGCAAGCACAAGAAAATTCAAACTGTACTCTCTGCCATCATCAGATTTATAAGAAAGTATTTGTTTTCTTACACACTCGCGAAACTTGTCACCTCATGAACATTTATTTTGCTCTTAAGAAAGTATCTAACACGCCTTTATGTACTTATTCAATTCCAAAGTGTCAAGCCATAGTTCAATAGTTCTCGTCAAGCTTACGCATGAGGTAAATCACAAGCTGCCTGCCATTGACGTCACACTTCAAACTGAAATTCGAAGCTGCTTATTATATTCAAAGATATGACAGCTCTAATGTTCTTAACTATGACATAAATAGTATTTTGGTCATAAAATAGCTGTTCCATCAACCAATGAATCATTAAAAGAGGCTTGATTCCATCCAAAACCCCAGCCGCTGCTACTTCGTTGTGAAATCTGATAGCGCAGGACACGCAAGTTATATTAGTTAAACGAAAACTTCGCTGCGTGCAAGATTTTCTATCGATTATTGTTAATTACACAATTGTGTATATGAGTACGCACAAATGGCTTTTTACTAACGAGTTAGAATATTGTTTGGAACTGAGTTTCTATAAAACCACCATATCGTACCTACTTTCATTCAGTAAATCTTGTTATGTATCTTTGTCCAGCTGGGATTTGGTTAGGTTCTTGGTAAGTGCTTGTAGAGTTTTTTAGTACTGCCAATATCCATGCTACAAGTTGCATCCAGTATCGACAGGTGAGAGAAGAAAGCTAAGAATTTAGTAGAAAAATCTTCATACTTCAAAATAAGTTAAATTCCAAAATTTATTATTTTTTTGCTTAAAAGCATATTTAAATTGTAAAAAATAATTACATTTGGTCATTTAAATATGAGCAAACTAAAGATTCTTAATTAAAGCTTGTGTTAGGTTAGGCAAATACACTTTTCTCGATTAAAACTTTTTTTAAAAATTGTCACATGCTGGAATATTTAATTCTTTTCGCACTCTTCTGCTATGTCGTGAATCATTTTTTGAGCGTACTCACTGCTTTACAAGTGCTCGACTGTTTCCTCTTCTTTTTCATCTTTGAAACTTGTGAAATCTAATCTTTTTATTATTAATTTAGGAATACAACTAAGGCCAGTTGACTTTATAGTTAAACAATTTTAAAAATAAAAAATATTAAATGATAACGAAAAAAATATAGTATAAAACCATTCCACATGCCTAGCCTGATGGGTAAATTTTTTATAGACATGCATCGTCTCATATCTGGAAAGCAAAGCATGCTGGAAACTAAAATTGAAAGTTTAAGCATTTCTTAACAAAGAAGGCAAAAGTTCAACGTTCACCAAGTTGGATTTTCATGGTTCTAGATTGTGTAAAAATGCTCGATTTGGCAAATCAAGATGATTTAATTTAGTCAAAAACGTCATATTAACTCTTTTTGAAAGCTATGTGCTCATGAGTTAACTGCTTGGACATTCCAGATAAACTAAGCATAAACGGATATGAAGATAAAACTGGTGGCGAAATTTAATTTTTCATCAACGATTTTTATATAATGAGAAATATCCAGTTGACATCTTTTCATTATCTCTCAAAACTTGTTATTTCTCTGCATATGAGTTCCTATGCCTTATGAGTTCCATCATAATGTGTGATCGTATATCCGCACATATAAATATTTTGTAGGCAAAAACCATTTGACAAACTTAGTTCCTTCTTAGATAAAATTTTGCCCACAAATTAGTTCCTACTTAGATAATATGATGACTTTAGGAAAATAGTTAAACAGGAATTAAGTACGCATTTAGCACAAAGTGACATTGACATTAAAAATTTAAATAATAAACATAAAGTTTTCACGCAAAACAATAATACAATATCTGAAATCTCTGTTATAGTTACCGCAAAAACATGAACTTTGTTTTAAAATAATTATAGTATTTATAGTCTATATATGATAAAGCGAGAATTTTCCAACCCACACATGCAACTCGAGTTAAAATGTAGTCAAAACAACGCAAGCGATAGTATCTTTCAGATGCATGACTATTTGCCATAACAATGCTGATTTATGACATATATATAGCATTTATTATCTATATGTAAGAAATATATTTTATATAGTATTTCTAGAACTCAACCAATGGCTGCATTAACAATAAAAAATTTTAGCTAAGGCTATAAACAATTTGATTTGCCAAACAGTTTTAGGACAATTTGAATTCAAAGAATGCCATCAAATTAAAATGCAACGTAAAACAATAAACATAAATTTTCTTATAAAGCAGCTCGACTTTTCAAACACTTAAAATGCAGCGCCATTAGCGTAGAATGCACAAAAAATATACAAACTTAAAGACCTCCACCCAAAAAATTCTTGGCATCAAATAACCATATTCAGGGACGTATCAAAATGAGTACCCCAAACAGCGGGCAGAATGTGGATACAAAACCTGCATCGCCACTTAATAGATTCTACCTGCTAAACTTCAAAACTTATATTTCCACTTTTTAATGGCCTCAAAGTCCGTCCCTGTATACAGTATTAATAGCTGTACAATTTTGATATATTGTATGATTCAGAATATATTAAGCAGTAAATCAAGTTAGTCATAGTGGGCGTAGCTACTATCAAAAGTCAAGTCTATATAATGAGTTTTTGAAGCTTCTGTATGCCTTCTGTCACTTGAAGATACTTAGTTACTGTTGCGGTTTCATCTATTAGTCAGTGTTGACAGTTTTATTTTTAGTTATTTTTTCCATTAGAATGCAAACCGTAAGTTATGCGACTTTTAATGGTCCGACTGACCTGTCCAGCCTGCACTTAATTGTCACTTAACAGCCATAAACGAAAAAAATAAATATTATTTTTTTTAGTTTTTAAAACATTGTTAAGCACTTTTGAGACCTTGCCCATGGCTTGTAGCTATAAACTTTGACTTTGCATGCCGGGAAAACCGCTCAAAATTTCCAACTTTACATACCATTCAAATAGTTTCCAACTTAGTCATAAAGTAGCTTCCGTATGTTTACTGATATGATCTAGAATAGGCTTTACGAACGACATAAAACTTAATCACTTGGCGTTAAGAAGGTTGCAGCAGGCGGCAACGAATGTCACACAAGTAGCAAATCGCCTTCGAAACGCCTTCAAAACGCATTGAAAACGCGCCAAGTCGCAAAGAGTAGTCAACTTGAAGGTGTTCATTGCACATAAAAATTGAAATAAAAACCCAAACAATTTACACGCATTTCTATTAAAAATTCAAATGCAATCGTATATATAAAAAAAAAAAAACAAATAAACAAATTTATCAACATCAATAAAAGCCAACACAGAAGGCTAGTTTCGAAGGTAACGAAGTGTGCATACTCTTAAGGTAACAAATAAATTGCGTTTAATAGTTTAAATTTTGATTGGAAAGTATACTGCTGCCTTTGATCTCTTTTAATAAAGTTATGTCTTGTAAATAAAAAAGGTTTTCGAAAGTCTTTTAATAAAATATCAATGCAATACAGCAAAACTTATGACATATGAAGTAACAGATAACTAAAAAGCTGAAATTAACATTTTTTTTACTTCGCTTAGAACTGTTACATTCTTATAGAACGTATTAAAATAGCTTTTTGTTGCAGTTTCTGTATAATGAGGAAATTCATTCATAAATTGATTTACTTTTTGTTCAATACTAAGAGAGATATGGACTTTGTGCAAAATTGTTCTACCAAGAATGATAATTATCGATACTTGAATACTTGAGAAAAAAGGATTTGTAAAAAAATGTTTACCGAAAGGTTTTTTTTTCCAAAACGGAATTATGCTTGGAAACAACTTTTTGGTAGTCAATATATCGACTTATTTATATGAGATGAATTTGCAGTAAACAAACATCTTGACATAAGCGAAATTCCCTACACTGCAAATAAATAATTGAAGTCTCAATGCAATCCAAGTTGTTTGACAAATGAAGACAGGCTTCATATACTCATATTCATTAAATATTTGCATTTCATTTGTGAATTGAAAAAAAAACACACACGTCAGTGAAATTATGTTGTCTGCCAGAAAGTAAAATTCACTTGTGCAAATATTGCACATACGCCACATTAGCCTCATTCTTAGAGATGCCGCTTAATTTTGCTTTAATTTATTTTTAAATTAAAATTCTTTAAATTTTAATCACGTTTCTCGCACGACATTTCAATTCACTTTGACTTTGATTTCTGTCATTTTTGTTGTTGTAGATTGTTTTAAACATTTTTGCGGCAAAAGACAATAACAAAAGCTTACGGGCCCAACAACAATAGCAACAAATTTTATAAATTGGTCAATTTCGCAATAATTATTTTTATTTTCAAGTTTTATTTTTTTTGTGAATGAATTTTGGGCCAGTGTCAATAGTTGTTGTTGCTGTTGTTGCTGTAATTGGTGTAGGCTCTCTTTGCGTTGGCCCTCTTAAGGTTAATCAAACGTTTTGTATGCTCTTTACCAGGCCAACAACGACGGCCGCTTTATGTGCACTGACCTTGAAAACGTTGACGAAGATTTGAAAACAGTTTTTTTTTCTTCAATTGTATCGAGTGTACACGTTTTTTTCGGCTTGTTTTATGTTGTATTTCTGGTCACATCTATAAAGCCTAGTCATTACTTTAATATTTTTTTTTTGGCGTTGGTTTTTGACGTTGCAATTTTGTTTTTTTTTTTTTTGATAAATTTTGAAGGAATTGTAAATATTTTGAGTGGTATTGATGTGGGCGCCACTGTTTTCGGCGTTTGGCTGTCAAGCAATTAAGCAAAACTTCAACTTAAGTACAAACAAGGTCAAGAGTTTGAAGTGCGGTAAATAAATTAAACAAGAAATATTTGAAAGCGCAAAGTTTACTTTTAAAAATTCTTCAAAATTGTAGAGAAGCTTAAAGCTGTTTAGGTTCTGTAATCAAAGGAAAGAATTTTGTTTTCTGTACATTGTTGTCGCTGCAATTTGATGTGAACAAAATCATTTTTGATTTTTCATGCTTCGATGTTCCCTCTTTTATTTTAGCATCTGTGCTATCATTTTCTATTTAAACTCTTATTTCTATTTTTGGCCGCAAATAAAACAATTAGAATTCGAATTCTAAAAGCAACCAATATCGTAGTCGGGTAATATCTCTTATTTTATTAAAAGTATAAATTTCATCATTCAGCGTGAGTTTTTAGAGAATTAAGAATATAAGCTATAAAGAGTTCTCGTGCATAAATCTTTTTAAAGCTTAAAAACTTTTCTTTAAATATCTCAAATTCTAACTAAAAAGATATGCTCTTCTTTTTCGGAGGAAGCAGTAGATATTTTGCAAATTTGGTATTTTAAACTTTTATCTTCCATATATAAGCATAAATATTTTAAAAACTTTTCTTTCATTCCCTAAAAATCCAACTCAACAGATCGTAATTTAACTCCTGCCTTCTTTTTCGCGTAACCGGTACATAATATAAAAATTCCAACAAAGTAGCAGTCATGCTGCTCTCCTGTAAATTATAAATAATGCTTAAAAACTTGTTCATAAAAAATAAATACGTCATTTAAAATATGTCAAGAAACACCAATTTACAATTTAATTTAATTAATATCTCAGTTCACGCAAAGCCTCAAATATTCTCGTGTAATTAAAAAATTTTCAATAACATATTTCTTTTAATGAATGCGTATCGCTTGACTTTATTTTGTTAAATTCCATTGTCAATTTTCAAATACTATAATTATTTTATGTGTATTTTGAACGTTTTGGTCATTGCCCCTTTATGGCTGAACAATTCCACAAATTCAAATGACAAAACGTCATAAGTAAATGGCCAAAAGTTAAGAGCATCAAATAACAAATTCAAATGCGTCTCGAACATAAAACAAATTAAATATTATAAACTGCAATCCGCTGAGAAAATGTTGGAAACTGGTTCCTAGACAAAAAAAAAAGTGCTGACAAGTGTATCTTAACTTTATGACTAATATTTGAACGACCGTAAAGTCATAAATTAAAACATTAGAATAAGCAGTAAAATAAACGTAAATGTTTATATTAACTGTATTCGAAGAATGCGAAAAGTTTACAAGCATTAAATAACAATTTCTTTTTATGATACTTTGTTTTGAAAGAATTGTATACACAAATACTACTAAACCATTAGTTTCTTTAATTTTGTTTGATATTAACGGAACGAATACAATACGAAGAATATTACACGAAACTAACTACATAAACTAGTAGTGAATTATAAGCATTTATAAACGAAATATTAATATGAAGCGAAAGCTCAATTATGGCATAGTGCTGCTTTTTAAACTATACCAATTTCAGACTAAGCTTGCAAATTTTTAAACAAAGTTATACCAAACATTCTTATATGTCTTCTAGGCAGTAAAACGCTCACCACAACATTTTTCGGTTGATAGTAAAGCCTTCAGTTCTAACAAAAAAATTTTGTAATATTTTAATTTAAAGTTTTGCCATAATTTGTTGCAGCTAAGCATATTACAAATATTATATGAAAATATTGTAAATATTATCAACGTTTTTTCAAAAATTCATTTTGTAATTTTAGAGCGTTATCATAGCGGATGGCTCTGAGCAATATAAACGCTTTGTAAATCTACCGCAGCCCTTAATCTTTAAAGTATACATATTCAATGTCACAAATCCGGATCGGATACAACAAGGTGCCATACCCATAGTCAAGGAAATCGGTCCATATATATACAAGTAAGTATTAGCTACAAATGCGTGCATTTTAATTAACAATTTTTTTTAATTTCCCAAACCCGCAGACAATATCGCAACAAAAAGGTTAAGCATTTTTCACGTGATGGTTCCAAAATAAGCTACGTACAGAATGTACACTTTGAATTCGATGAGGATGCCTCAGCGCCCTATACACAAAGCGATCGCATTGTGGCACTCAATATGCATATGAATGTAAGTTAAACGAAAATATATGATATATGCTTTGATATATTATTGAATATAGTATTATAATATTGAAATATTAAACTTTTCAACACATCTTGCAGGCATTTTTACAAGTATTCGAAAGAGAAATCACAGATATCTTTCAGGGTTTTGCAAACAGATTAAACTCGCGACTGAATCGCACGCCCGGTGTACGCATTTTAAAGCGTCTGATGGAACGCATACGAGGGAAACGTAAAGTAATTTTATTTACTACTAATTCTATAGAGCGACCAAATATATACTGTGTATCTATCTATTATATCTGCTTTACTAGCAATTTTAATGAACTTATTTACTTAAAAACAAAAGCAAAAAGCATGTATGGATATGGGTCTTTAAAAATGTAGCTACTGCTGCGGTTTTGGGTTTAATTTTTAAAATGTTTTTAACGAGTGACCAGCTCACCATGGATTATGGTATAACGCTGCGTATACTTAATGCATTTCGCTTGTATGCCATTTTACTCCCGAGAATTGTCGGCAATTTTATTTTTCAATTCTTTGTATTATCGCTGACAGCCATTAAGTTAATTGTGATTTCACTTTAGACTTTCGATAGCTTTATATTACTCTAGTGGCTGAAAGACAAAGTAATCAAGCTTTACTTTAGCTGATTGATTTTTGCAGTCAGCTTGTGGCTAGCTTAAAATAATGCTGCTGAGCATAAATATTAATAATTAACTAAATTTATGAGAGTTAGTCGCAACTCTAGGTAATTTAACTAACACGCCAAAAAAAAAATTAACATTTAACTCTCAAATGATAATGTGAAATAAATTTAAAAAGCAAATGCTTAACTTGTGTGGAAAATTTGGAAAAACTTCGAGAAATATCGAGTAAAAAGCAGCAAACTAATTAGACTACAAACAGCAACATTTGAGTTTAAAATGTTATTACTTGAAACACTAATAGATAATAATATAAATTAATATGCTATAATTATAGCGCCCTTTAGCTGGGTTTACGGCATCTTTTCCAACCTTGTTCAAGATGTCAAAGTAAGTTAAATATCAAAAAAAAAAAACAAACGTCAGTCAAAAAGTGTTACTACTGTTTATTTCAGATAATTACATTACATTAATTATTTTGCTCATTAAGTCCAAGTTCATATATTGTACAGATACTATTCAGATATCACCTATGATTGGCATTAACCTTCGCATTGGCTACCATATGTAAATATTTTGATAAATTGTCTAAATGAAATTCAAAATTGACTCAAATGACATGAATAGACGACATTGGAGATGTGCGTAAAGATTGATTAGAATTAGCTGTCAATCAGAATAGCTGTCAAACCGACACTCGCAAACACACATACACACACAGCTTATTAATTAAAAAACTATTAATTATTTATTAACTTGTAAATATTGTAAGTCTCTGCTGTGTACATGCTACTAAACGGTTTATATCTAAAAAAAAAACACTTCTAACTGCTACTGTTATATAACTTCTGCTGCTAACGCGCTTCCTCCCTCTCTTTGGCTTTAATCCCACGCACCTCTAGTCAATATTAGTTTTTTAATCCACAATTTTCATGCGTTACTTACTCTTTACAGTCTGTGTTGCAAATTTCGGAAAATGATCCTGGTCTGGCTTTACTTTTGGTGCATCTAAATGCCAATCTCAAGGCAGTCTTCAATGATCCACACTCCATGTTCGTGCATACCACGGTGCGTGAATATCTCTTCGATGGCGTGCGCTTTTGCATCAATCCCCAAGGCATTGCCAAGGCCATTTGTAACCAGATCAAAGAGAGTGGTTCCAAGACCATACGTGAACTCAGCGATGGCAGCTTGGCATTCTCTTTCTTCAATCATGTAAGCGTTCATTTAAATATTCGAAAGCTTTGTTCGTGCTAATGGTTCATTGAACTTTTCACCCAACATAGAAAAATGGTTCTGGTCATGAGGTCTATGAGGTTCACACGGGCAAGGGTGACGCCATGAAAGTGCTGGAGATACAAAAACTTGATGATTCGCATAATTTGCAAGTTTGGCTGAATACGAGCGGTGAGGGCGAAACATCGGTCTGCAATCAGATCAATGGCACAGATGCCTCCTCCTATCCGCCTTTCAGAAAACGTGGCGACTCCATGTATATCTTTAGTGCGGATATATGTCGCTCGGTGCAGCTATTCTACCAATCGGATATACAATATCAGGGCATACCAGGTTTTCGCTACTCCATTGGAGAGAATTTTATCAATGATATTGGACCCGAGCATGATAACGAATGTTTCTGTGTGGATAAATTAACGAATGTGATCAAGCGCAAGAATGGTTGTCTCTATGCCGGTGCTTTGGATCTTACTACCTGCTTGGGTGAGTATAGTGTATATCTCTGGATTTGGAATAGTCGTAGCAGCATAAGTAATAATCATTTTCAACAAATGTGAAAAGTGTTTTGTAGAAATATGTATAAAATAATATATTTTTGCTGTCTCTTCAAAAGAATTTATGTAAAAGCCGCCTGTTTAAAGAAGCACGTTATTGTCAAATCTTATGTAGTAGTGTTTCGCCTCACTAAGGGAGCATTTTATTGAATACATAAAATTATGCTGTCCTTCCATTGCTTTGTCAAGCTATATTGAAAGTAAAAATGTTTATAGCTATTATAAGCTAGAGACGGAGATTTTTCTATATCTGAACACGGAAACGTTTGATAGTAAATAGTAGTTTGATAGATTAAAAATAAGAAAAAACGCAGCATTTTACACACGTTAACAATCCTGATTCAATTTATTTTTTAATTGTAATCAAAAGATACGATCTATGGATAAAAAATATATTTGGAAATATAGCCAAAATAGTAAACAAAGTTGCACGTTATTATCAGAAGGCAGAAACAGAGTGTTTTGTTGTTAATATTTTTAGCATATAATCAGAAAAAAAATAAAGTTAAAATAAATAAAGGCCTAAGCGTAGCTTGATAAATACAATCAAAATATTTGACGAAAATGATTTACTGAATTTTATAGCAAGATAATAGCAAAAAATCTCAAGAATTTCAAGCGATTTACGCTTTAAATTCTTAAACATAATATAATACGATTTTGTACGCTAAATCTCTGTACATCTTTTAGAAAATTCCACTGATTATGCTCATGTAGAATATGAGTTTTTTTTCGTTTTTATACATTATGAGCTTGATTTAGTGCCTTCAAGCGAGTTTAGCTAAAAATACTAACATACAAGTTCGTAGATTTTTAAGTATTTCGTATAATTAAAGTAAAGTTTGAAGTAGTTAAACAGCTTATAGGCTAAAATTTAAATTTCAGATGTAGTTTTAGTTTGTGTTTTGTTATCTTTAGTATTTTGCTATTGTATAAATTGATTTAGAGCTTGCCTTTGTTATTTATATTAGTTTGATTAAAGTTAATTGGTAATTTATTTATTGATTAGTTTTTGGTAGTTGACAGGTTTTTTTTATATTTATGTCTAGTTGGATATTTTAGGCTAGTTGGTCAGTTAAACAAGTTAATAGTCTAAATTAATTGAGAGCAAATGCTTTTTTTATTAATTAAGTGGTAGTAATTTATTAATTTAGCGTGAAACTTATAATTCACAACTTAAAAATTAACGAAAACGAAGTCCACGATCTAGTCGAATACTTTCTCTAAGTAAAGTTCTTTGTGGCGGCTAACAAAAGTAGTTTGATCAGCCCGATCTATGGCTACCTGTTCACTTTCGATTGTTTGCAAAAACTGTAGAAAAAAAAACCGCTACGACATCAGAACAAACATCTAAATAAAAAATTTGCAAAATTTTTTTTTGAAACCGAAACCGGAAATCTTTACCAAGTGTTTGACATTTTTGTGTAGAACACACCGCCCAGCACGCTCAATTCCCATTAAAATTTTGATTTCCATTATGATTCATATGCAAATGGGCTAGGCTAAGTCAGGTTCACATGGATTTTATTTATAACGCGATTAGCTCGAAAATAATGCCAACAAACTATCGCTATAACGATGTTTCTTCGTAATTTGGACATGTGCTTAATTATGAGTCCCGTGTAAAATAAAATAAATATCTATTAGCAGCAGCTGCCAAGAAATTATAAATCAATGCAGAAATTAACAGACTATTATTTAAATTTTGGGAAGTGGCAGTGACTTTCGTGGTGTTTTTTATGTTTCCAGTTTTTTGTATGTTAAATAGACTTTTATGGTATTATCTGGTAAAGTGGCTATTCTTTCACCCACAGGTGGTTTGTCCGGCTTCGACTTGGCCTGTTTCTTCTTTTCTCCTGTTTTTTTTTTTTTGTTAAATCTAAGAACAACTACTAGCTATCCTTGAGCAGAGTGTGATAGCACTTTAACATAAATAATTAGATAGTCAGAACTGCTCAATAATTGCTGACGTCTTTGTGTCCAGACGACGTATGTAACAAGTATTTAATGAGTAATTTGTACATCTTCTTTGATGTTATTAGATCTTTTGTTTTGTTTTTTTTTTCTACTTGTTTTCGACTGTTTATTGACCCATTGCCCACTTCTGGCTGTTAATAATTTTGTAATTAACACTTAAGCAAAATTGCTGACGCAGTGGCGAGCAGATTTCGCATTGCGCATTTGAAATCAAAAGTGTTTGACGATTCCTTCAACAACTTCTAGTGCTTCTTTATATGGCATTTTGAGTGGTTATTAGATCTTCATCATGAGGTTCGTTTAGGTAACGCTGCGTACGCTCTACAACATGAAGTATTAAATTTTATAGTCTTGTAGTGTTTTCTTTTTATTATTATTTTTTATTCAGATTTGATTATTATTGTTTTATTTATTTTGTTTGGGTGTTTGCCGCGCGCACGTTTCAACTTAAGATGTTCGGTTGTACGGCTTAATTGGCGAAACGTGATTTAACAGTTTTCTTTAATGAGCATTTGAAATATTTGTCTTAAATGTTTGCTGTTTATCAGGAAATCTTTACAAATTGGTCCAATGATGATCCCTAGTCTAATCAAAACTAAAAGCTTGTACAAATATTTTATTTGTTTTTAATGTTGAGTTGGAAAACGTGCACGGAATATTAAACTTCCGCTTGTTTATAAAATTCAGTTGATTTTTATTTAATAAAGTTGTCACTTAACATTGAAGCACAAGTATGTCGTACAACTGGAACATAGTACATATTAGTTATAAAATGCAAATGCGTATCCCACCATGTCCTATCAAAGCCTACGCTGCCATATTCAATTATATTATTATAATGATTGATTTTTATACCCAATAACGTATGGTACAAAGGCTATATTAAGTTTGTGCAAGTCACAACCGCACAGAAAACAAAAATCGATTGATTTGAGTAGTTAGTATAGACATGTCCATCAGTCCGACGATCCGTCTGCATGAGCAGGTATATCTTGAAGATGGGAATATAAGTTTGTTCTTCCAGATATTTTAACTCAGTTTTAGTTACTCTACTTTAGTTGGCCATCAAAACCCATTATAGGGTTACAGACGACCTCAGTATCTTCCGGCAGGCCCTGCTTTTCGCACGCCTTATAAGAGCGTGGGTTGGATGTGCCTCTTGTAGAGCGTTAATTCTCTCGGTCGAGCAGGCTCTCAGCTACATATTTGGTTACTAAGAGCATAGTAACAACTATTGGCAAGTGACATTCTACGCATAATCTCCAGTACGTTAATTCCTTGACAACTTCAAAATTATAGCCGTTCGCTGGACCATGGGAACCGAACCCAATTTGAGTCCAAACGAAAAGTGTCTCCAAATCGTTGATTATATCATATAGCTGTATGTATTATAGGGTATCCTGTCTATAGTATCACAGATGATTAGCCTCAAGATACGATTCTCCTTTATACGCTTATTACCCAATCGATAATTCTCAACGCTTGCTCTAGTCACTGACCCATTGCTTTATTTTTTTTTTTTGCTCTTTGCGAAAATCCAGTTTTAATTTAGACAAAATAACTGAAATATTTCTCAATAATGCCATTACAGTCGTAAAAAAAATGAATCGTATACAAATTAAATACATTGTATTTTTTTAATTGCAATTAAATGCAAATATAATGCTTAGTAATAATTTAATACATTTTATATGTCTCAGATGCGCCGGTCATACTGACGCTGCCTCATATGCTAGGCGCCTCCAATGAGTATACGAAAATGATACGGGGCCTTGAACCAGATGCCAAAAAGCATCAGACTTTTGTCGACGTGCAGACGGTAAGCCAGTCACTACAGGGCCAAAAATTTAATTTTTATTATCTTTATTATTAAAATCAATTATAATTAAACATACAATTAAAAAACCCTGAACAGCTGACGGGCACGCCCCTGAGAGGCGGCAAGCGGGTGCAGTTTAATATGTTTCTCAAGAGCATCAATCGCATAGGAATAACCGAGAATCTGACCACAGTGCTGATGCCAGCTATTTGGGTGGAGGAGGTTAGCCAGGAGTACTGTTTAAGCTCACAAGGCTTGTTATTTATTGTTAATTGTTTTTGAACAGGGCATACAACTTAACGGTGAAATGGTGGCGTTTTTCAAGAAGAAACTTATCAACTCACTGAAGACGCTGGATATAGTGCAATGGGCGGCCATCTTTGGCGGAGCAGGCGTGGCAGCTATATGTCTCATCTACTTTATGATACAATGTGGCAGACCCAAGGAAGCGCCAGTTAAATAGTTAGCAAATAAGTTATGTGCCGGAAATCTTTTAAACGTTAAAAACTTTGAGAATTGAGAGATTCTTCTGGCATGCAGCTTGTTAAATATTTGTTAATGTATTTTATTTTAACTATAACTCTGCTCAGTGTACGAATTTGTGTATAATTTATTGTTTAAATGTGATTTTATTACTATATATTGTGATTTAGCGTTTACTAAAATAAAAAAAAATAATCTAAACTAAAATTGTTTAATAAAATTTATACAAAAAAAAAAAAATGCCGCAATTTTTAATAGAATTTTGTTTTAATTATGCACGAATTCAGCAGCCCGCAATAATAATAATGCCTTGATCTGGCAACAAGTTCAAGTTTAACTCTTAAAGTTAAAAAAATAAAAAACTTTGAAAAATGTGCGTAAGAAAGAGACATCAAAAGATATTTAGCAGCTGCCCAGAGCAGGCATTAAATTAATCAATCAAGCAATAAAACATAAATAAATAAAAGTATAGAAAGAAGAAAAATATAAATAAATAAAACCGGCTATTAACGTTTGGCAAAAGCTTAATTTGCGCGGAAATGCAAATTGAAACATAGTTTAAATAGAGATGCAGACATGCTTGAAAAAAAATTAATTGTATAAAATATAAAAATAATAAATGATATAGTAGGGTGGGCCCAGCAGCCGAGAAATAAAAGCCGATTGTTTAATTCACAAGAAAAAAAAATAACAAATCGCTAACAAAGCGCCAAGGTGTTTGATTGAGACATAGTTCAGTGTCGGGGTCTGTGTCTGTAACTTTGATGGACTTTATGATGATTTTATAGTGCCCATTGATTGAAGTGTAACTGTTGATGAGCAAAGATGACTTGAGATGAATTGAGCTGACGAACTATTCATGAGCAATAATACCCAGCGGTAGGTAATAGGCATCTATGAGGTATATCAACAAACGAATATTTTTTATGGCATTTTTTTGTCATTTTTGAAGATGTCTAAACGCGAAGACAGTTATAAGGCGAGCAACGCAACGATTTGCAAATTTTCATTGCTATTGCAAACTTTATCTATGCCAAACAAAGCATACGGTTTTCCTTAGCAATTTGTTGTATTTTTGCTCAACGCAGATGCTTGACTATAGGAAGTTTGGACATACATGCCCAATAATTAAAGTGACCATATTTTTATATTGTTATCGATTTTTTTCTTATCAAACTCATATTAAATTATTTATCTTAATTAAGGCAGCAAAAGCAGCAGCTAAAACACTGGCATACAAGTGAAGTAAGCTTATATGGCGCGGAAATTTTTAATTAATTAATGTATTAATAATAACTGCGCAACTGATTAACAATCAAAAACAAAAAATTCATTGAGTTGAAAACAAAAAGAGAAATTAAGCAGAAAAAAATCCAATCGATAGATAATCGAAGTTGGCGCTGCTTCCACTAAAAAAAAAAAACAAGTATTTTATAGTGTTTTTATTAAAAGCTAGTTGTGTGTACGTAATATAGATTTAATGGTGACAAAATCCGCAACGAAAATGCTTGAATATGAATATAAAATTAAATCAAGCTTATCTTGTATTTTAAAAACAAAAGACAAACACTTCTGAAAAACACATAAAATTGCAAGATTTATTGCTAGATTCGGCGGAACTGCAACAGATTTAGAATTGATAATTTTTTGTAGTCAAAAATACACATTTTTTGTATGTAAAATTGAAAGCTTCCCCTGCTTAATAGTTTCGATTTGTTAATATTTCTAAAAGTTCTTAAAATTAAACATTTCATAGCTTTTTAATTGATTGAGAAAAACAGAGCGCAATCAAAGCACCTAAACATAAGAGCAAAATTTGCACAATCAAAGCGCATTTTGTTGATTGAGCACTCAAGCGTGAATTTGTTTCAAATTAAATAATTGATTTTAAGCACTGTCAATAGCTATAAGCCGAGCAAATCGGCTTATTCAAAAACCAACGACTTAAACTATTGTCGCTTTACTACTGTGCAACGATTGACAGTAATTATGCCACTAATTAACTAAAATAATCGAATGTTAACTAATTTTAAATGGTTTTTTTGGTTTTTTTTTTAATATCAGCTAACTTGCTAAAGGCGTCAGAAGTCACAGCAAAAACGCTTTAACCCAAAACTGGTCACTGCTGCTTAATTCATTAATAGTTGTCCGTCCAATTGCGACGCGTTTCAACAATCAAATGTTGATCACTTTAAATGTCCAAGATTCGACAATTATCGATTTGTAGCGATAAAAAACGCATTTAAAATGCGCGCGCGCGATCTCATAAACAACTAATTTCATCAAATTTATTGCTAAATCTTTGAAAATGTTTCTAACAAATTTCAAAAATTAATATCATTAGAAGCAAAAATGGTGAAATTAATTTCATGCTCGTTTTGGCTAATGGATATGGTAACAGTAAAGGCAACAACATGATAGTCTATCGAAGACCGGCTTACTGACTGTAAGATACTCTAACAATGATTTTGTTCTTATAAAATTTTGCATATATGGTATAAGTGCTTCCCAAAAAATTCCGAACTTGTTTTCTTAACAAACTAAGCGCTAGGATTTACCGTAGCTGAGCATTTGGAAATGTATCTGATTTCTTCTTTTTATATCACTTTCAATAGGATAAGGTATTTTTTAACTAGTGTTTGGGCTGAGCAAATTTTCAGACTATATCGAGACAAAATATTTCTCTATTAAATGAAAGGCTCTTAATATTCTAAGCTAAATAAAGAAGCTTCAATACCACTGCCTGCCGGCGGTCTAACCCGATCCTGCAGCCATCTTTAAAAAATATTGCCTCATTTGATTTCGCCGCAACCCAAGAACTCAATTCTTTAGCACTTCTCACATTATAGGGTATGAAACACTATTAACAAGCTTTTATCTTGATCACTTGGCGGCTGGCTAAAGAGCTCTGAGGCGCGTGGACATTTCGACTTAGACTTTGTGTCTCTATGGCAAGTTGAGAACTTTTTTTCTATTTTAGATTTTTTTGCGTTTTTTTTTTCTTTTTTTGGGTATTCGAGTTCATGCAAAGACATGGATGGATTTAATTATGCAATACACAAAAAGCGAGCTGACAAAGCGCGTCAACAAATACAACTACAACCAGTTTGTCCACGTTGTTGTTGTTGTTGTCGTCATATTCAAATCAAACTCGCAGTTAAGTTTGAGTTGGGCTGAAGATGAGCAGAGCGCGCGGACTCAGTCCGAGTTGAAACGCGCAAAGGCACGCATCCGACAGAAAAAAAAAACACCAAACGGCAGCAAAAACAACAAATACAACAGCAACAACAACAATTAGCCACAAGTGTAACAACCAAAAACAAATCAAATACAAATACAATCGAAAAATCTCAAAAAAAAAAAACAACAACAACAACAAAGTGTGTGTAAATATTCAAATTCGAAATACGCGCGCACGTTTTAAGAAGCTTCTATAAAAACCGTAGAACTCACACGGTTCAATGTCAGTTGACTGCTGGTTGCCAATGAAGATGAACATGTCGCGTGCCAAGTTTCCACTCCCACTGATGCTGCTGCTTAGCATGCTGGGCATGCTGCTACAGCCGCAGTCGAGCAACGCCAAGGTGTTCGAACGCTGCGAGCTGGCGCAGCTGATGCAGCGTCAGTTCGGCATGCCACGGGAGCAGGCTGCAGTTTTGGTGTGCATAGCGCAACATGCGAGTGATCTGAATACGGCTCATTTTGGTGGCGGCAGCGGACCCGCCGGTGGCTCTCATGGACTTTTTCAAATAAGTGATGTGTATTGGTGTTCACCGCCTGGTCAGGGTGCGGGTTGTGGTGTGAGTTGTGCGCGTTTGCGGGATGATGATATAGCGGATGATGTGTTGTGTGTGCGTAAGATTTATGCGGAGCATCAGCGCATTGCCGGTGATGGCTTTACCGCCTGGCAGGCCTATGAGCAATTTTGTCGTCATGATGCAGCCAGCTATATAGCTGGCTGTGGTACAAGCGGCAACGGCCTGGGACATGCTTTGGCAGCTGTAGCGCCCACATACGCCAAGCCGCACAGCCAAGTAAGTTATGCACAACACAACTCAGTTTATCATAGTGCGGCGCCTCAGCGTCAGGGCAAGATTTATAATCGCTGCGAGTTGGCACAGGAGCTTTACTATCATCACAAGATGCCCATGCAGCAGATACCCACCTGGGTGTGCATAGCGCAGCATGAGTCCTCGTTTAATACGGCCGCAGTGGGTCGCCTTAATGCCGATGGCAGCGCCGATCATGGTTTATTCCAGATCAGTGATCTATTTTGGTGCACACATGATCAGCGCGGTGGCAAGGGTTGTCATGCATCCTGTGAGAAATTTTTGGATTCAAACATAGCCGATGACGTGCAATGCATTAAGCGCATACATCAAGAGCATACTGGCATTTCGGGTGATGGTTTTACAGCCTGGACAGTCTATAATCGGGACTGCCGCAACCAGCGCTATGAGCAAGTAGCGGCCTGCTTTAACAAGCCACCTGTAGCGCCTGCAGCGCATCATCCCAATGCCATATCAGGCGGTTCTGCGGGCAAAATTAGCTACGCTTATCCAATTGCGCAGCCGCAGAAGACCTACTACACGCCGGCCACAAATAACTACTACAAGGTACCTAGCAGTACCAGCGTCAGTCATCAAAACTATCAGGGCAATCCATTCCTGCGTCAGCCACAGACACATACGCAACACCACCCCAATGCCATAGCGCAGCCCCAAAAAGTACACTATAGCACACCAGCTCAAGCCAATCCCTTCTACAAATACAAACAACAAACACAACAACAACACTATTACCAACAACAACCACACTACCAAGCACACACACCTACGCGTTCGGGTAAAGTTTACACACGCTGCGAATTAGCACAAGAACTCTTTTATTCACACAAATTTCCTATGCAGGATATAGCCACCTGGGTGTGCATCGCGGAGCATGAGTCACGTTACGATACAGCAGCTGTGGGGCGTCTGAATACGGATGGCAGCGCGGATCATGGGCTTTTCCAGATCAGCGATCTGTATTGGTGTACACACAGTGAGAGCGGCGGTAAGGGCTGTCAGCTGCCCTGCGCGAAGTTGTTAGATGACGACATCACGGATGACGTACAGTGCATACGCACTATACATGAGGAGCATACTAGAATTTCAGGTGATGGCTTTACGGCCTGGACCGTGTACAACGGCCATTGTAGAGGTAAAACAGAATCGCAGATTGCCAGCTGCTTTGATGGCAATGAGCTGACTAGCGTTGTTAGTGAGGTCAAGCCTTTGGCAAGCAAGGAGATTGCACATGTTAGCTCAGCGCCAAAACCAAAGCAGCCAGCCAAAATCTACAGTCGCTGTGAGCTGGCGCAGGAATTATATCATAAGCATAGGCTGCCTATGCAGCAGATACCCACCTGGGTGTGTATAGCACAACATGAATCCTCCTTAAATACAGCTGCTGAGGGTCATCTCAACAGCGACGGTAGCGTGGATCATGGATTGTTTCAGATTAGCGATCTTTACTGGTGCTCACATGAGCTGGGTGGTGGTAAGGCGTGCCATATATCATGTGATAAATTGTTGGATCAGGATATTTCAGATGATGTTCAGTGCATACGCACCATCTACGATGAGCATACGCGTATCTCTGGTGATGGATTTACCGCCTGGACGGTTTACAACGGACATTGTCGTCAGCAGAGTTTGGCGCAGCTAAGCGACTGTTTTAAAGGTAACGAAATTGAGCAGGCCTCTACAAGTGCTCACGATAAGAAGCCACAGTTAGCGTTGGGCAGTTTTTATGGTGCGCAGTCGCAGGTGGCTCTGTCAAAAACACATGCACCACAAATTGTTAAAATTCCAGCGAATCATCCATATGGGGCAAATCCTTTCCTTCAGCATTTAAGTGCATTACCTAGCCTTAGTAAAACAACAGCAACTCCGACTACCAGTGCTAAAATAAGGACCACAGCTGCGCCACACGCAGTACAGCCCAATCACCCATTTGCTGGTAATCCATTTTTGCAGCATCTTAAGCCCAATGCCCAAACTGAAATTATTAAGCTTGAGCGCCCCGTTACCAGTGTAGCAATAAAACCACAAACTGCGGCACAACCTAGCTATACAAACAATCCTTTCCTGAATGGAAATTACAAAAAAGTCTCAAGCAGTGCATTGACCAATTCTGCAACTTCCATTAGTAACAGCTTTAGGGAATCGCGACCCTATGCCCAAAATCCATTCTTAAGCAATGTAAGTAAAAGTAATAATAATAAGGACGGGAACAAGGCTACCCAACCACCGCAATACACAAGTGCCACCAAATCTAAGACAACGCAACAGCCACCAAAAAAATACGTAAACAGCAATAGTTTTCGTGAAGATAACGTAAATGTGCCCACAACCACAAGGCGACCGGCGACCACCACAACTAGGGCACCAACAACGCGAGCAACAACTATAGTAAGACCATATACAGCCTCAGGGTCCACAACACAACAAACTTTGCCTACAACAATTTATACTTATACCACTACCAAGCTGCCCACAACTCGCTTGCCTACCTTAGTCAGAACACCAACAACCACTCGTTTTACAACAACCAAAACAACCAAAACAACCACAACAACTCGTCCAACTACGAGTCATACGACTCGCTCAACGACTACAACGAGACTGTCAAATCGCTTTACAGCAACTGTGCCAACAACGCGTTCCACCAACAAACCTACAACGAGACAAACCACAACAAGACCAACTACAAGTTCTAAAGCCACATCAACACGCAACATACCTACAACGACACCAACAACCCGCTCAACAACATTAGTGACAACGCGGCAGGCAACTCGTGCCCCAACTTATCGACCCTACAATGCACCTTGGACCTCAACAACGCCACGCGTAACTACTCGTTACATAAGCAACACCAGCACCACCAAAGCCACAACACCAACCACTCGTCGAACAATCACTACCCAACGTAGTCCTCAAACCACTAGTTCTAATGCCACCACAACAACAACCCGACCCACAACATCCACCCGTAAACCTATCACCACAAACCTTAATACGCAAACCACTCGGAATTATTACAAACCTGCACCTTTTGCATCAACAACTGTGCGTCAGGCAACATACACTCATCAATTCAGCAACACTATCCAACGGAACACAACAACTCGCAGTTACGCCATAAATATCCCACCTTTTACATCAACAACCACACGCCCAGCAAAAACAACCACTCGTCGAAGCACCACCAGCACAAGCGCCACGCAACGAAGCATACCTACAACGCGAAATTACGCCAACAATTACCCACTTTTTACATCAACAACTACTCGCCCAACAACAACCACCCGTCCAAAAACAACGACTCGTCCAATAACAACCACTCGTCGCAGCACCGCCAACACAAGCACCACTCAACGGAGCACAACCACAACTCGAAATTACGCCAACAATTATCCATTTTATACATCAACAACTACTCGCCCAATAACAACCACTCGTCGCACCACCATCAACACCACGCATAGAAAGACGCCAACAACTCGCAATTATGCCAGCAATTTCCCACCTTTTTTATCGACAAGCACTCGCCCTACAAAAACCACCCAACGCCCCACACCAACATCACGCACATACATTTCAACCACACCCAAGCCATATCATTCAAGCGTAAGCACCACTACCACACGTCGTCCATCAACAACAAATCCAACTGCGAAATACAGCACCACAAAAGATCCGTTTGATCACCCATTCTTTGCCAAATTCAAAGCCAAATTTGAGCAAAGCCGGAGCACAACCACCGCAAAACCTGCCAATACCGGAAACCCAACACATTCTGCACAAAAGCCCACGCTCAGCCCATATTATCAAATATTCCAGCAGAACAATGCCAAAGTTGCAGCCAAAACTATTTTTGCCTACGATTTTGGACTTAATCGCACCACAACAAAGCAGCCCGCTGTTAAAACTGTGTCGACATCAACTACAACAAAAGACACAACCAAAACACGCAACGCCTTGGACTTGTATTTAAACTGGAACAAAGAAAATTAAGTGAGCTTTTAGCGGGGAGTTAATGTAAATATATACATATATATATATATCACCGATCTATTGTAAAAAAAAAACTTCGATATAAGGTCTCTCTAGCTTAATGTTAACGTTAATAATAGCTAAAAATTATGAATGATAAGTCGCATAAATAGGATTGCGAAGAATAAAACGAAAAGTAAACAAGATGCGAAAAACGCAAATTTATTTAAGATATTGACATTCAACGCGACGAAGTGCCGCAGAGCGAGTCTGATAAAGACAACGCGACAAGTCGACAACTTGCCAGCGATACGTTGATTTGTGATTAATTTCATTAACTTGTTTCTGGTCAGCGCTTTGTGTGTGTTAGCCTTGTTAACATAAATGCCAACCACCAACAACAGCTTGGAACAAACAGCAGTTAAGTAAGGTGTCAAAATGCAAACATACGAATCAAGTTGATGATAGCTTTTCTTAATTGTTGTTTGAAAAATGTATGGTTCAAATCAAATTGCAATAAGTTGAAAATAATTTTTTAAAAATAACGCAATCTGTCAATATACAACACGCGCCAAAATTTAAAGTGCTGCTAAATTTTACATTGTTAGCACTTTACAGCACTACGAATGCGAATAGCGTTGCCAGATAGCAGCAGTAGAATAGCTGGAGAAAAAATGTAAATAAAAGCAAATTTAAATATATATTATCCGCAACTCAAAATGTAATACCAGAGTTTTCTTTTTTATGGATCCGAAGCAAAATGCTTGAGAATCGTTAGACGCAATTTTAGGGCAATAACAAATGCAAAGATTTGTGGTGAATCACCAGTGCACATGAGTGGTGCGACAGTATTATCAGATAGCAAAAACAAAGCAACTTGGGTTGCATTTCAAAGAATACCACGGGACGTACATTAATAGTAATTTTGGATTTTAAGAATTACATCAAATAGTTATTTAAAAAAATTCGTACAACATTACCCCATGTGCGCTTAACAATTGAATAAAATAGTGCTGCCAAACACATATAAACGCGAGTTATACAACATTCATTTGAAACGATGTTTTACATCGATATATTGCACAGCACATGTACGCCTATCGATAACAACGTTATATCGCTGCCTTTTGACATCGCTAGAAAATGTCGAAAATTTCGTCGTCGTCGTCTCGGCGGTTGTAAACAGAATTTATTAGATTTTCACCCAAATCGCCAGCAACACAACACAAAAATACGCTAAAAATGCGCTATAGTGCACAAAGTTCAAATGCTATATGAATTGAAGTGAGTGCCATTCCTATAAAAGCGAAAATATGTAAAAAATTACTGCAGCCTGTACAAAACTGCATACACATGCATATATATACACCATAAGTCCAACTGCGCCAGCGGAGCCCCGTACGACCCAAAAGCGCTAAAATAAAAAGCAAAATACATAAAACCCTAGTCAGACAACAAATAAATTAATGTTTGAAACAAATGCAAATAGCTTAAGTAAATGATAAATATTTCGCATTGAGTCCATAACAATTTCCCTGTATGATTTTTTTTAAAACGCAAGTTAAGCTGAGCACCCCGTGCGTCGCGCTGTACGTCGTGTCGCTCGGTTGTTCGATTTACGTACGTGTGTGTTGCTTTTTTTCTGCTTTCGTATTACACGACAACTCATACGTGCGCGGCTGCATTCGCCGTCGCCGCGCTGCTGCTTCCGAATGCCCGAAACGCGGTCGCGTCAGTGTTGTTTAATGTACGGCTAGTGCTGTAAACTATCAAAACAGCGTTACCACCTGACCAATAATATCACTTTTGTTTTTTATTTTTGTATAATAAATATAAGAGTTTGGAACTTAATTAAATAATTGTTGCTTATCAAATTAAGTAATTCAAACGTGTTTAGTTTTTTAATGCATTTGAAGAAGTAGTTGCGCGATTTTTCACTTAAAATTTGATAAGTGCCATCATAAGTTTGCAATTGTCTGGTAACGCTGCTCACTCATACGAGCTCTTGGCACTTACGTTTTGTGTGCGCATTCGTGAAAATGGCGGCGTTGTCGCTGTGTCGCTGCCAAATTTTTTGTACATCAAAGTAATCAAAATAAAGCGAAATTCTTTTAGTGCTCAAGTATCTGTCTTTGCCAGCGCCTGAGCCACTCGCTTTTCCCACAAAGAAAAGGCGCTGCGACGTCGCCGCTGCCGCTTGAGTTGTTGCTTAAATTGCAATTTGTACCGTGTGCGTGTGTGCAGATAATAAAAGAAATGAAATAAAAAATTGCTTTAAATATTGTTGCCTTTTGTTCAACAGAAAAAGAAAAAAAAATGAAAATTACAGCAAGCAGCTGCATGTGTGTTTGTGTGCATATAAGATAATTTAACAAACAAATAAAAGCCACAGCGGCAGACGCCCAGCAGTTTGGGAGAAGAAAGAACTTTTAACAAATAAATCCACACGCGACAAGGAATCTTTGTCGCCAGCGCAGCAGCAGACTGAAAACAAAACGGCAACAGCGACAGTCGCAGTCGCGCGCTTTTTGTTGCCTGACATCGTAGTCGACGCTGCCGCCATTTGCTTACCCATTGCCAGCGGAGCACCCCCAGGGTCGTTTTGAAGGCTTTGGCCAAGGTGATTATTATGTATATGCTCCAACAAGCTCCCCCAACCAACCCGTTGTTTCTTTATCGTTGTTGTTGTTGCTGCTGCTGCTGCTAGTGGGGCGTAAGGTTGCCAGACTTTGAGACACCGGTTGCTGCTGCAGCACGGCTTAGTGAGTGTGCTTGTGTGTGTTGCATGTTATTGTGTGTGTGTGTGTGTGGGTGTGTAAGTGTACGCGCGGCTTTCACCAGGTGTCGTTTATAATTTGGTTAACGTCACAATTATTGCAACAGGCAAAATTTGGAAAAACCAGACATTTAATAGCGCCAGATTGTACTCTAGTTGCCCTACCTGCCTGTACCACCCATCACACCTGCCCTGCCGCAGGTAGCAGCTAGTAACAGCTGCAGCAGCAACAGCAACAACCGCTGCCTACTTAGCCTATAAATACTAAAGTATATTTTCGCTTGACTTACAGTACACGCGCATTATAACAACGCAACGGTCACGCAGCATGAAACAGGAGCTTGCAACTTTTATATTGTGTCCAGTGATAAATATCAACAGCATGCTAAACACACTCAGTTGATCGCAGTTTTAAAGGCGTACAACGAACACGCACTGTAAAGGTGTACATCCACGCACACACACTCATTGACCAACGCGCCAAAGGCTAGGACACAGCACACAAGCCTCTAAAGAATGAATACCAGCCAAACTGCGCCGGCCACCGCGGCCGGCAATCGCATAACATTCACCAGCCAACAGCTGCCCAATGGCACTATTAATATTGGCGGCAATGCCGCTGGAGGCGGCGGTGGTGCCACCATTATCTCAACAGCACAGCTGCCAAATACTACAACCATTAAGACGATTACGGCCAATATGGGCGGACATCCGGGCATGCCACAGTTACATCACCAGATTCAGCAACAACAGCAACAGCAGCAACAAACGCAATCAGTAGGTGCCACCCAAACACAAACCTTAGTTATTAAATCCAATCACCATGCTGTCACCCTACCGGCGGGTCTAGTCTCAAGTGCACCAGGAATCGTAACAATGACCAAGACCATCAATCAGGTATCCACATCAAGCCAACAAACTCAAACACCAGTGTGCGCACGCACGCCTTAGGCGTTACTGGCGTTCCATATAGCCTGATATGGTTAATTCCTACTCCCATCTATATCCCACCATTCAAAACCAATTCAACTGCTTTTCCTGGCACACGATTAGCGTGCAGCCAAATAGCTTCTAATTCTCGTAATGCTTCAAATAGTTAAAACCGCTTTATTTTGCTTGCTTTTTTTTTAGTATAAACAACAAACCGACCTTTATTTTAAATAATTGGCTTTATTACCGAAATTAAAATTTGTCTTCGGACATACCCTTGAACTCCTATGTGCGCTTTTTATTTTAAATTGTATTTATAACTCGAAATGTCTTGATTTCAATGTAACTTCCGTCCTTTGACTGAATTTATTATCTTCCATAAAGACTTTCTCTATTTTGTTAACAAAAAAATAGAGGAAATCTTTCTGCTTTAACATGGAAACTGCTTTATAAAAGAACCATGCCTAAATACTTAATCCATAATATCCATAAATTCCCATAAATGTATTAGACGCTTTTTGTAGACACATTTTAGTTCACGCTTAAAGCTTTAAAAAAAAAAAAAAAACACGTAGTGCAACTTGCAATCATTTGTACATCCAAAATAAAAGAAATTACTCCTATAATTTGTAAACATTTGTGCACACTCTCAACGTGAACTGGTTGGTACTCTATAAAAACAACAAGAAAATTCTTGGAACGCGATCTGCTGCATGTTGTAGTAAGGCAAAACTATCAATTCTATCTAGTTTATGCCTTTCCAAACTAGCTTAACCCAATCCGCCAAATATCATAAACCATTATAATACTCATATATAGCTTATGTATTCACAGGGCGGACAACAGTTTAACTCCATGCTGCCTGCCGGGGTAGTTGTGGGCATGCGTCCGCAAGGACCAACGCAACAGCAACAAAAGAATATGGGCGGCAATCCGCTGGGTCGTGTGGTTATTAGCAATTCCCATATGTCAGGCGTTAGACCTCAAAGTCCATCGGTAAGTGGTTTGGATAGTAAGCGATCAATTGCGTTATGTTGTTGTAGTGGGTACTTCTCTACTAATCCACCAAGCACCTAACCAACTCATGCATACTCCCTCACCAAAGAAAAATAAATTAAACACACCAACACCAATCAACATAACTAGCATTGCATACAAAATATTGCTGACAAGATCACTTACCATCCAACATACAATCAATCACATACAATGCAGAGAGACTTAACCATCGGGCGCCTTGTACTATTCTATGCTCTTCTCTCTCTTTATCTCTCTTTTAGATAACATTAAGCACACTTAATCCAGGACAAACGCCTGCACTGTTATTGAAAACTGATAATGGATTTCAATTGTTGCGAGTGGGCACGGCCACAACGACTGGGCCGCCAGCAATGACACAAACCATATCCAACACCAGCAACAACAACACTACAACCACAAACCATCCCACAACCACACAGATACGACTACAAACTGTGCCGGCCTCTGCTGTAAGTAGATATCATGGGCAACCGCCACAAGCCTCACAACAGCAACAACAACAACAGCAACAACCACAAGCATCTTCTACCGCACCACAAGCAACAACTGCCACCACTAGCATAGCACTGCGTAAAACGATTGTCAGAACTTCATCCATAATCCCATCCAACAATAATATTAATAATAGTACCACCAATCTCACCGCTACCAACACCACAACCACCACCACTACCAACAACAACAACAATCAAAGCCACAGCAACAACAAACCCGCTACTAACCTGCAGCAACTAAAGCTACAACAACAACAACAACATCAGCAGCAGCAGCAACAACTTAAACAGGCCCAAACTCAGCAGCAAAAGCAACAACAGCAAAACAGTGCAGCAGCTGCCGCAGCGGCTGCAGCAGCTGCAAATGTAGCAGCCACAATTAAGATCAAGCAAAACGTAATTGTTTGTCAGCCCCAAAAACAAAACAAAAAAATAAACATTTATTTTTCGGAACGATTTAAACATTCAATTCGATTTTTGCAACAAAAAAAATCACTTTCTTTCTCTGATTTTTTTAAAGACAAAAAAACATTGAGAATGTTTTAAAGATGGATAGAATTCGATGTACATAAACGCTTGGGATTTGCAACTACCGTCCGAATGTCCACGTTTTTTTGCTTATAAAAAATACGTACAACAGTTTAATACATTTATAATTGTTTTATAAGTTTAAATCCTGTCGATTCTCAATTTAAGCGATTTAAAAGTTGCCTGCACTCAAATTTAAGTGAATTATATATATCGGATTCAAGCATTATTTGTAAAAAAGCAACTTTAGACATCCCATGAAGTTATGTTCATTGCAAGTTCTATCCTTCTATGGCAAACATCCTTCTTTAAATTCAATTTTGGTATCACTTCTACTGTCTATTATACGTTTGATCTAATTTCTGCTACGCTTCAGTTGTTTTTACCCGCAGCTACACGCTGTCAAAGTCAAACTCTTCAATTTAATTAAAATTATTTGGTTTTCTACTTTGTTTTTAATTCAATTATTTTATATATATAAATATTCTAGTATAAAATATTATATGCGCTCCGTTTTTGCATGCTGCGTTGTAACTGTCTGTGTATTCGATAGATTCATATATACTTTTGATTTAGTTTTGCTTTGCGTTGGCGCAGGTGTGCTGCTCATGTTGTGTGCAGCGTGCCACAAACTGGAAGTCTTTGGATGAACGCGTGAAATCATATATTTGTTGTCATAAAAACTGCATTAAGACTTCTTCATTTTTTTTATACAATCTTGACTCTTGTTGTTTATAAGGTGCAACTCTTGCTTTGTAAAGTTCTTGTATGGTTACTGATTCCTCTCAGATGCACACAAGAACTTGAAGCGCAATGTGTTCCCACCTTAATTACTTACGCTTGCACATCTTAATTTGCACTTAACGTTGTCTGCTTGAACTAAACACAAAAAGTCTCACAAACACTAATCTCTTCTAATTTTATTTTACTTTCTAACAGTCTTTGACCAACACCACTGCAACAAACAATATTATTGTTAACTCGGTAGCCTCAGGCAATGCTCATGGCTATACGAACACATCGCAGCCACCGCATCTCACTCAACTACAATCGCAGGCATCACATCTGCCACAGATCACACAGATACAAACCATACCGGCACCGCAGACGCAGGCGAATAGCTTGAACAGCGGCGCCGTGGTTACGGCCACAGCAAGCCCAGGTGCTGGCACGACTACGACGACGACAACCGCCGCTCAGGGCAATACCAAAGAAAAGTGTCGCAAGTTTTTAGCCAATTTAATCGAATTATCGACACGTGAACCCAAACCGGTGGAGAAGAATGTGCGGACACTCATTCAAGAGCTGGTCAATGCGAATGTTGAGCCGGAGGAGTTTTGTGATCGCCTGGAGCGTTTGCTAAATGCAAGTCCACAGCCCTGTCTAATTGGTTTTTTAAAGGTAACTACAGCAAAAAAAAATAGGCTGCTTGAAAATTGTTGTACAAATGCAAAAATCTTTTTGTTTTACAGAAAAGTCTACCATTGCTACGCCAGGCACTTTTTACAAAAGAACTGGTTATTGAGGGCATTAAGCCGCCGCCGCAACACGTGCTGGGTCTAGCCGGACTACCGCAACAGCTGCCTGTAAGTCAGCTATAGCTATAGGAAATCGCATTGCCGAAATCTGCAGCACAATTATTAGTCAAATTTGTAATGCACACAAAAATGCAATTCATGTTCATACAATATGAATAAAAAAAAATCCCATTGACAAAATTAGACAAACTAACCTCCAATTTGTAATGCAACAAAAATAATTTATGTTCATGTTCACACAATTGTACAAATTATTTGCGAGTACTCACATGTTGTTTTGTTTTGCTTTCATTTGGATTTAGCACAAATATAAATATTATTCACAATCACTGATTTTTTGGTAGTTTTCCACTAACGAAAATTGTGCTATTCTAAATTACTTTAGGCATACGCCATTTTGCTTAAACACGTCAGCACAGTTTGACAGATTGAATGTAATTGTGTGTTATTTGACAGTTCGGCTTGTCTCCTGCAGTTGCACAAACACAAACATAATAATAATGGCTTAGAAGTGTAATAAAAAGCATAATTTATTATATTTTTAAAGTAAAAAATAGCAAAATAAGTAAACGTTAACAACTGAATACCTAACAGTGCAGCTGTGCATGCTAATATTTTTTTTTGCGTTTTGTGAACTTGCATTGATACAAAAATTTTTATAAATTGCAAAACTTCCTTTCGGTTTCCTTTTTTTTATGATAATTAAAATATGGCAAGCTTGCTCCTTAGTTACTATATTGCACGTATTTAATTGTTCTTCTTTTCTTTAGAAAATCCAAGCGCAAATCCGTCCTATTGGGCCCAGCCAAACGACGACAATTGGGCAAACACAGGTGCGTATGATTACGCCCAATGCGTTGACGTCGGCCAGGCCTACTATAGGCCATACGACAATATCAAAGCAGCCGCCAGGTATGCGTTTGCCCACAACACCACGTTTGGTTAGTACAAGCAGCATACGCGGTGCATTGCCCACGCTGCCAGTGCCTTCGCAGGCGGTAAGTTCGTCTGTTGCAATATGCCCCATGCCACATGGTTTAATTTTTTTTGTTTTGATTTTCTTGCAGAATATTGTGCAAATACGAACACCACACAACGCAACGCTGCAGCGTTCGGCTGGCGTTCAAATACGCGCAGCACCTCGTCCGAATAACACGCCCACGAACAAACTCACTGCCGTCAAGGTGGGCCAGACGCAGATTAAAGCCATTAACCCCGGCTTGCATCCGCCGTCTTTAGCCGCCATATCGAACAGCGTGCCACCGCCAACACCAACATTATCAGTGCTATCGACAATAAATTCAGCTTCTGCGACTTTGCCGGTGCCATCGTTGCCTACGGTGCTTTTGCCACCGGAGGCATTGCGTGCACGCGAACAAATGCACAATTCGTTGCATCATAATAACAACAATCTGGATAAACACAAATTTGAGCCAAAGCTGGTTGAGATTAAGCCATCGGTGCCGCATATCAATGCTTCCCTTACGCCCATTTCTGCACACAAAACGATATCAAAACCTCCACCTGCGCTCAGCAAGACAGCGAGTAAAAAGAAAAGAGATGCATTGGACAAGGATGGCAAGGATGATAAGGCAAATAATGCCAGTGGCACAGCGGCAGCCAATTCATTTTTCCAACAAAGCTCCATGTCTTCGTCTATGTATGGTGATGATGATATCAACGATGTGGCTGCAATGGGTGGCGTCAATTTAGCTGAGGAATCACAGCGTATACTCGGATGCACTGAAAATATTGGCACGCAGATACGCTCCTGTAAAGACGAAGTTTTTCTGAATTTGCCGGCTTTGCAGGCGCGCATACGTGCGATAACGACAGAGCGTGGCTTGGACGAGCCATCGCAGGATGTTGCCGTGCTTATATCCCATGCGTGTCAGGAGCGGCTGAAGAACATTGTCGAAAAGTTGGCTGTGATAGCGGAGCACCGCATTGATGTCATAAAGGTAGTATATTAAGCCGTACAAGTCGTATGAACATCGATTAACGTTAAGTTCTTGTTTGCAGTTGGATCCACGCTATGAGACCGCAAAAGATGTGCGTGGACAAATTAAATTTTTAGAGGAATTGGATAAAACAGAACAGAAAAGGCACGAGGAGCTAGAACGCGAAATGCTGATACGTGCGGCCAAGTCTAGATCGCGCCTAGAGGACCCAGAGCAGGCCAAAGATGAAGGCGCGGGTAAGCTTTACATAGCTTAATATAATAAAGCAGTCGATTTTATTTTTCGTTTGATTATTTTTGTGTCTAGGCCAAAGAAATGCAACGCGCGGAAATGGAAGAGTTGCGCCAGCGCGATGCCAATCTAACGGCTCTGCAGGCAATTGGACCTCGGAAAAAACTCAAATTAGATGCTGAAGCGGCAGGCTTAGGCACGGTGCGTACAACTTGTATATATACTGGAATTTAAGAAATTTTACCAATTTATGTTGTATATTTTTTTTAATAGGGTTCTAGCAGCAGCAACTTGCAGAGCAATACAGCTACAACAACCTCCACATTAAGACCTCGCATCAAGCGTGTCAATTTACGCGACATGCTCTTCTTTATGGAGCAGGAGCGCGAGTTCAGTCGTAGTCCCATGCTATTCAAAACTTACCTCAAGTGATTGCTGAAGGCGCTGTTGTGTGGTTCATTGCAATGGTATCAAATTGTTCGTATACTTTCCCCAACTATTATTATTTGCAATATATGTTAAAATTATATTTTAATTAGGCATATTAAAAGTGTTTAGCTGCTTAAGGAACAAAAGTGCTTCAACAAATTTTTTTAAAAACTAATAATGCCGAACGATTGATTTGTAGCATTTTTTTATTATTATATTGCTTATACTTTATACTTTACACTTTTTTTAAATTATTTTTTTATAACTAATTGCCTATATTTTGAGAAACAAAAAACACACCCTTGTGGTGCTTCCCAACGTGTATATGTACATAAAAAAACCAAATCGACTAAAGTTTTTTAATTAAAGAGATGTTAGAGAAATAATAAATTTTTATAATAATGTATAGAATAAATAATTAGATTGTATATAAGCAAAAAATGTTTTCAATATTATAGGTTAATATCAAAGTTATTATTGCTCAACAAAAGTCTACAAAAATAAAGTCAGTCTACCTTTTATACAAAAAAATAGAAAAATAAACAGTTTCAAAAGTTTCTTTATTAAATTAAAATTTAGATTATAAAAAAAAAATATTTTAGTTTACTGGGGCAATATTTTTATTATTTAAACAACTTGCAATTTTAGCAGTTAAGTTTAATGTTTTTTTATTTACTTCTTTTTGTATAAAGTTGTGTCGTACTGCTTCGTTAGTTTTGAAAAAAAAGTAGCACTTTTTGTACTTAAGCAGATGCTCTATATTAAATGTTTAAAAACAAAAAATGTACAGCATAAAAAAAATTTGCCTTTTTGCTGTTTAAAAATGCCTAAAAACAAGCCAAACCAAAACGTTTCCAAAAAATAAAAAAAAAAAAAGATGAAACGCAAAGTCAGCAGGCGTTTGAGGTTTTAATTAAAAGTAAATAAAATATATATATACATTTTTTATGTATATTTTGCGTAACTTTGTTGTCTGCTGTACGAGGGCAGCAAGCACTGAAGGCCTTATCTAAATAATATAAACATAATGTTGAATAATTTAATTTAGCTTGTTAAATGAAAACAAAAAAAAATAATTATAAATCGTAATGTGCTTAAGCGAGCGCAATAAAACATAAGCAAATGTTTACAAATTGCCCTTAGCAGCGGATGCTAAAAATGGTTTGTAAAACCATAAGCAAAAAACCGATAAATTCAAAATCAATTAGTTTTAGTTGTTTAATGTAATTTTAATTAGCTATTTAGTATATGAAACATAACTTTGTATGTATACAAAAGATGTGTAAAAAGTCTAAGCTAAGTTTTTCTAAAAATCCTTAAGATAATTAGGTAAACGCAATGTAATTAACAAATTGATAGGAAACCCAGCAAAGAAGTCGTCGTACTAAACAAAAAAAAACACAAGAATATTAACAGAAAACAACAAAGTGTAGCTTTTAAAATTTAAATTATATTTTATAAGTGCCGCGTTAATTTACACATTTTAAGCTAATGTAATTTGTAAATGTTTACAAGTGTTTAAATAATGCAAAAAAAGTAAAACAAAACCATACCAAACTATATGGCATTAGTGTGTAGTGAGTGACAGCGTGCACAGCGTACATTCTAAAACAACAAAAAATAGACAAATTTTTTTATACCTTAAAATCGAACATAAACATTTAAACAAATTAATTGTAAAATACAACAAAAGCTAGCCCATAATAAATAGTAAAAACAAAAACTAAATTTTTGATTAATAACAAAAAGAAAGAAAGCAAGTTAAAAGTGTAAAATACTTCAAATAAAGTTAGCAAGCTAGTTATATATGCAACTAGCTTCCAGCGTGCATATATAAATTAAAAATAAAATAATTCATATTATGTTTTACCTATAAAAAATAAACAGCAACAACAACTAATGAGTGTACAATTTAAGTTTAACAAAAACCGAGAAATAAAAGTAAAAAATTCAAATGCAAAAACAGAAAAATGTTCAAATTTTTGTATGGGAAACACAAAGTACTCATATAGTAGTTAAAGTAGCTGCATTTGTTAATAATTTTTTTTGATTTTGGTATCTCAGTTAATTAGTTAGTTAATTCATGAAATTATATATGTAGTGAAATTTATGTTTATCTATTGATATTTTTATTTGTAAAAGCAATTATTTTTATTATTATTGTAATTATGTATATTAAAATAATTGTATTTTGTGTAGCACTTAGTTTGAAACTAACACAAAAACAATAAAAACCAAATGTAAGTTTGAAAATAACAAAAAGAAAATCACTTTGGGCTCTGTGTGTTGCACGGATACATATATTTTTTTAACACCTTCGAATACTTACCGATTCACTAGACATACAACTTGCGCAAATAACTTTCGTATTTTATTTCTATTGTGCTATAAATTAATTTATTTAAATTGGAAATATTCAACTAGTTAAAACTACTTTTTACAAAGCGAATGCAAATTTCACAAGTTTTAGGCTACAAAAAAACAAAGCTTAGAACTAAGTAAAAATTACTAAGTGACAAGTTAATTACTTGAAACCTATGATAATGCTGCTATGCCAAAATATAAATCACTTTTAATTTGCTTGATGATTTAAGTTTTTTTTTTCCTAATTAATTTTATTAAGCTTATTATTGTGTGTTTATATTTTATTATCAACATTTCTTTTGACGGCTACGATTTTTTGGTTTTAAAATTTGTTTATTTATTAAATATAAATTGCTAAAGTACTTAACAGCAGCTAAGAAGCCTCATCGGCAACCACGTCGTCGCTTCTGGCCAATTGTAGATATTCCTGAATATCATAGTCAAATAGCTCGAAATCATATCTGCAAGTTTGTTTAAACAATAAAATTATATCATTCATATTTCTCATGATTTTCTTAGCTGGAACCTACTTGTAATACTCATAGAGCTCCAACATGGTTTTTCGCGTCAGCTGCGAGTAGAACTGCTGCTGCAGCTCTTGAGTCTTGCGGCTTCCCTTGCCCATGTTGCGCCATACAGGCGCTATAACACGTTTTAGTCCAGTCTTTTCGATTAGATATAATTGATCTTCTGCAAGCGATTCGAACTTAAGAATCATGTCGAAGCGTATCAAACAAGGTGTACAAAACGATGTAGCTGCCACAAAGTGCATATCAATGAAACTACCGCGTTTCACCTGATCGAGCAGCCACTGCACAAATTCGGAGAATGAAGGGTATTTGGTATTCGCAGCAGGCGCACCAGTTGTCTGGTAAAAGATGCAAAACCGATAATTACGCACTTGTCTCATGCCGACCCACAATATGTACTACATACCTTTTTGCGATAATTTCGCACAATGCTGCGACCCAGTTTGTCATGAAAGGAATATGGCAGCGCAAAGACCATTTTATCACGATAGGCACTCAAGAGGCGCTCGAAGGGATTACGAGCAATGATAAAAGTTAGTGAGTCATTTTGTGCTTCACGCAACTATGGGAATTCACGTTTTTTGGTTAAGTTCTCACAAATTAATCGATTGAGTGAGTGCGTGCACTCATCTGAGCTTACCTCTTCGAGAGAGACGCGCGGATACCGCTCCCTAGCCAAATTCAGTAATATTTTCTTTGTTTTGCGCAAATAACTAGGTGAATATCCAGCCAGTACATTAAAGTTAAACATCCAGGACGATGAGGCGGCCTTGAAAACATTGCACCTACACGTTGAAAATTATTTGTTTATATTTTGTTTATATAACCCAATAATTTTTGTACTTACCATATGATATGATATTTTTTGTTCACTAAAAACTCCCAGGTGTTTGGGGTATGCCACGAATCAGGACCTGTAGAAGAATTCAAATGAAGTTTTTTAACCAAAATAATAAAATCATACATCTATATAGATTTAATTTATACCCTTCTTTCTATTTACTAATGAGCGGCTAGTGATGGGTATTGTAATTTGGATCGCTTTTGGAACCCAAACCATATATACATACATATATATATATATATATATATGTATATGTACATATATGTATATGTACATATATGTATATGTTCTATAGAGCAGTAACTAGAATTTCATATATCTTTTATTTTTTCTCGATATATTTTTTCGATTTAGAGGTGCCACAATACAAATCGATGAGAAAGCCTACATATTTAGCCCCCAAAGTTAGGCAACAACAATTTTCACTTACCCACAACATCCAGTCCGAATTCGGTACATTTGTCCCTAAGCCGCTCTCGTCGTCCCTCCATGCGCTGCTCCACCTGTAGCATTTCCGTTGGCGTAAGTGTCTGTACGGCATATTCCGGTATAAGAGGCAGTCGTGTTTGATTGATGTCCTGTTAATGATCAGACCAAGCCAAAGTGTGGAAAAATGTATAGGGTATTTAATGACCAATAGCCAAGAACAAGACAAACATTGCGTAATAATAAAATAAGTAAATTTCAATGTAAACATATTAAGTGAGTGAATAGATGATGAGTGTCGATGGGAGTGGTGGTACAACAATGCCTGAGAGAGTAGATGGCCAAAAATTAAGTAGATAAGTGGAGACACTTGCCCAATTCAATGCTGCCACTGTGTATGTGAGTGTGAGAGTGTATGTTTGTGTGTGTGTTCCCATGTAGGTGTATATGTGTGTGCGATAGTTGCAATTTAGGGGTAGCCACCCGTTTTGCAAAGGATTAGTGTTTATTGTGAATAAATATGCATTAAATTTAACTTTTATTATATACGTTTTATTTGCTTTGGTTTTGTCTTTTATGCGCTATACCCTTACCTCGAAGGGTATATTGACATGTGTCACACAAATGTGACCACGCATGGATTCAGTATTTGGATATAGAGTCAATTATTTATTAGAAATATCAGATGTAGTCAAAATTTTTGTAATGTAAGCAACTTATGGGAAGTTTCGGGTACGAAAGTCTCTTATTTCTAAGCTTTTAATTGTGAAATGAGAAATAATGATGAAAAGTAGTCATGGGACTTGCTCTATGTTTCAGAATCTATGTGTGCCCTTGGGTTGGCTCTTTTTTTTACTACCTATTTTCCTATATCGCTATATTACAGAATTACAAAAAAAAGCTGTAGAAGGACCAGTCAACGTAATAGCTTTGAACTTTATGTAATTTAAGGCAAGAGTTGGTTCGTCCATTTTTTTTATCAGCAAAAATTCTCTATATAAATGACCAAAAATTCAAAACCAGCGTATCGCTAGGAATATGAGGAAAGTACTGAAAAAACCTAGAATATTTTAGCTATATTTTTATATTACTGTTGTTCCTCAATTCTTTTTTGTATCCAAAAATGCTTTCCATACATTACGAAAAAAAAAACTGACAACCAACGAACCGCTAGGAATATGAGGGAAGTACCTAAATGCGTAGGGTATTTTATAGTCGACATGTTCCGACTGCAACTGACCCGTTTTCTTATTATTATTATCTCATTAATTATGTGTATTTTGTGTAAATATTTACTTTATCAACATAGCGCCACTTGTTTTTGGTCTTCCCGGTTGCTACCACTGTTAGATCCTTGTTTTTGTTTTTGTTTAGTAACAAGACTGGATAGCGAAAGGTATGTTGTTGTTGCTGTTGTTGTAGTTGTTGTGGCAGCGACAGTTGGTGTTGTTGTTGCAGCACTTTAAAGGCCTAAAAAAGCAGTTTTGATTGTTTTCTTTTGGTTTTTTCACTTTACAAACAACAAATAATAGTTTCAAAAAGTTTAAAGTATTTAAAAAGACAAACTGTACTAAATACTAGGCATTTACAAGCGGCAATTATGTACAATGTAGTATGCATGTATATGTACATACGAGCATATGTGTTAATGTGTGTGTGTGTGTTTGGCAGGGCAAGTGGCTTACTAGACGTATGCGTAATCTAGCTAAGAAACTAGCTATTAAAATTGTAGCACCCATCAATTGACTCATGTCAATGTCAAGGTTAAGCAATCAGAAAAATTGTCTGTGTCTGTCATCCATGTACTAACTAGACTGTATGTGCTTGTGAGTATTTTTTAAGCGTTATCTCAATTAAAATTGCATTGTCAGTTATTGCCATTTCAATTGGAATGGCTTTTGTTGGTGTTATTGCTATTGTTGTCAGAAGCGTGTCATCTGCACATTTAAAATTGTAACCAACATTTCAAATCTCCATAAAAAATAAAGTGACAGTGGCGCGTGTCGTTGCACAGTGGGGCATAAATTGCATGCCGCCAGCCACTTGCATTTGGGGGGAGGCGGGCTTTTGTTTTCTGCACTTTTTATTGTTATTGTTTTTTTTTTTATTATTATTTGAATTAATTTTGTATAGCCTTGGAGTGTTAAAAAGCAGGCATATGTGTTTTATGCAAGCGTAAAGCATTGTTTCTTTGTTCGTCGATGAGAAAAGATGTTTATGTAAAAGCGTATGAAGATGTACAGGCAGCTAGTTTTAGAAATAAAATTGGTCTTAAAGGTTGTTTTTTTTTTTAATTTAATTTAAGTGTTCTATGTATTCTTGAATTGTATCCTGTTTTAAAAATTTGATGATAGATCAGTTCCACACAAAATTTTTTACGATTGTCAACTTTATAAACAATATTCATACTTTTTTTCAAAGCATTAAGAGTGTTTTTTTTTTAGTTTTATTATTATGATTCGAACACTGTCCATCTATTCTATAATTCTATTCCGTTTTAACAATTTGAAGATAGATAAGTTGTTGACGAAATTTTTTCTTATTGCCAAATTATAAACAATATTTATTCTTTTTTCTCTAAGCTCCAATAGTGTTTTTTTATGTTATTATGATCCCGTACATTTTTTCTAGAATTGTACGCCATTTAAAAAATTTAATGATAGATAAGTTCCTGTTCCGTAATTTTTTTAAATGTTGTAACGAATCGGACCCGGTCGATTTATGCTAAAATTCTATTCCATTTTAAAAAAGTTGTTGATAGATAAGTTTATGACGATTATTTTTATATCAAGCCTTAACCCATATTTATTAATTTCTCTCAGACCCATTCCTTCGGATAGAATTCTATTCGGTCTAATTGTTAAATGTATTGAAAAATGTGTTTCTAACGAAATTTTAGTCATTTTCAAATTATAAACAATATTTATTCTTTTCTCCTAACCAGAAAGACTTTTTTTTTATGATTCGATCCTGGTTGCTCAAAACTCATATTCTTGCTATTAAGAAGTGAAATTGTAACACAATGAAAGTTCCCTGCACTTTACAGGAAGAGTATTTTTTTTAAACGTTGTTAAGTTTTGTCCGAAATCCCAATCCTAAATCATATAGAATTCTTTTATTCCTTACATGCAATAAGAGCAAAGAACTATTGTTTTTTTTAACTTCATTTATGAAAAAATTAAAATATAATTACTTCACGATCGAAATTTTAGCATTATAGCTTTTCAAAGAATTAAATCTAGCTTTCGGCCAAACATACAACAAAGAGTATAACATTTTTGTCACAAGTAAATTGTACTTTTTCATATTTTTTTTTAATAAAAAATTGTTTCTTCACAATTTTTTTAAGGTCAGCAGCGAAAGTGTCAACTCAAGTATCGCTCTAGGCGTGAGTATATATGTATATGCCATATATGCATGTGTGTGTGTCTCAGCTCTTCCTCTCTCTCCCCCCGCCACTCTGTCTCTGTATGTGTGTAATTACCAGGCTGTGCTTAATTAGGCGTGCGTGTGTATGCGCTTTTTCACATGAAACAAAAAAAAATGGCAACCAACATGGCGTATGCGTGTTTTAGGTTGTTTATACGTTGGCTCTCTAATTTGTTGTTTTTCTGCTTTTTTTTTGTATTGTTACCCAAACATTGCGCGCTGGTACGTAATGTGCAATACTTTTAAGCACCAATTTAGTATAATGTGGTACTTTGAATTTTATACTTTCATTTGTTTATTGATTGCTTCTTTGGCAGTTAAGCATCGATTTTTGCTTGCCAAAAGCTTACGTGACTATTATTCGCGCTCTATCTCTCCGTTTTTATTACCAACAACTGTGGGGATGTGTGTGGAGGAGTATCTTTGTGTGTCTGTTCTGAATGGCTTATGCAAATTTTTTTGTTCTTGGCCTTTTTATGACGCAATTAAATTCTATTTAAGCCACAATTTTGTTTTATTATTTCTATATGCTTGGCTTTATGAAAATTAACATATCGTCCAAGGTCGCGCAATTTTCTTTTTGCCTCCTTTTGGGGCGTCTCTGTGTCTCGCACATGTTTGAAACTTTTGCACAAAACGCTGACACAAGCGTCGGCCACTGCGTCAAAGGCAGCGCCGCAGTGCCTAAGCGGCTTAGGTCAGCCAAGCGAATTGCGACAAGTGCGTAGAGCGCAAAGGCTTGGGGGCTCCGAGTGTGGTAGAGGTTGTGGCAAAGGGCACGCAGCTGGCAGATACCAGTCGTTGGCTCAAGTATGCGAGACTTTTTCCTCTACTTTGGTTCGTTTCCATATTTAAATTTAATTGCACGACAAAAAACAAAACAAAAAATATTGAAGAAATTCGCATTTTTAAACATGTTTCCCATAGTTATTGAAATGTATTTTTTAGCCGATGACGGAAGTTGTTCTTGCAAAAAGTCAATATATCGCTTGAATTTTTAAATCGATATTGTTTAAATTTTGATTCATTCTGTTTATTTATTTTGTTTATTAGGATATTTTTTTTTTTTTGCCTAAAGCTGCTCTTACTACTCTTCATAAATGTCTCTATAGCAAAGCTAAAACCAAATACGTATTATCAGATAAGACATAATGGGAAAATTATCTACCCATAAAATGAATTTCCAAACAATGGCTTAGGTATACATTTAGTTGGTATATGAAAGTTGCGTGTAGCCCACAAACTATATGTCAGCAAAAATCAAACCAAAACGAACTTATGATGCGCTTTTTTGTATTTTGAGGTAATTGTTTTAGAAGAAAGTCAACGCAAAATCCATTGTATCGAAGATTTTTTATATAGCGCATAAATTAGCCTGGAACAACACAATATGTCAATCTTAATTAACAAACGGTCTTTCGCTTATTGCGCAGTTTTCACATGCTTATTACATTAACTTGACATTTTAATGTGAATCTACAACGTTACTAGGTTTCGCAAAAATCGTTTTTTACACGAAATTGTCGCCCCTGACTTTGAGTTGGAAAAACCAAACAAAGATATTATGCAGCTGTAGTATATCTTAAAGATGGCTAAAGAGATTCTATCTATGTTGAAATAAATTTTCAGAATATAAAATATTAAAAGAAGAAGAAACACCTTTTCTTTGACAGTTCAGACATATTTTAATCTTGACCATATTGCCAGCTTTAACAGTTCCCACCGCACTCTCTTCCAGCAATGCTGCCTGGGATTTTAAAAACGAACCCAAATGTTTATCGATTTTGTTAAACGAAAATTGATCTCTAATTTTAAAATCACTTCTTATATGCATTGTTTGCAGTTGCTATATATATAAGCAGACTATAAACTTGTGCAAATTTCAAATTAATTTACACCCAATAACGCGATACTTATAAATTTGCTTCATTAACGAGGTATCTGGAAAGCATCACCAATGTGTCCAATTGTGGGATCGACGGTTGGATGGGGTACAAGTAAAACTAAGGGGTAAAATATGTATTGTAACAAGCTGTGAACACGATTATAATGGATATTCACAAGGCGTTAAATACTTTTTTAAATAAACAAAACGTAAATAACTTTAAATATTAAGCTATTGAAAATTGATTTTAATAATATTTGTATATAATAAGAGATAATGTGCATAAGCAAAGTTGTATTGGTTGTATGTGGTATTCATAACAATGTAATTATGAAGGTCTGGAGTATACAAAATGAAATGAAATCATTTGAGAAATCTAAACAACTAGTTCTATGTAGGCAACGTAATTTCTAAACAGTAGTTCCTATAAATCCTAATTGACAGAGGAGGATATTTGAAAATATTGTTGCTTGGGAATGTATATAAAAAATCACCGATAAAATGACGGCTTTGACAAAACTTATAAATGCTATCATGAAATACATTTAATCATAAATAATGCTATCATATCTCAAGTATAAATGCAACTTTGATATTGAGAAGTCCTTTGTTCTTCAAACTCCTAGCCAGCAGTTCTGACAACTACAATATTTGAGCCGAGTTTTTATTATAGCTTTTATTTGCGGTGATTAAGTTTATCTTTGAAAAATGTTGCTTTTATATACTATCAACCTCGCTATGTTACTCTATCTATTACCTTACATACTATACACATGCATCTCATTTTCCGAGAATATAGCAAACATGGCGCTTTTTTACTACAGCGACTCAGCACAGGCCGGAATTCACAATTTGTTCTTATGGGGAAACTTTATACTACGAGCATTTGTACAAATGAGGGAGGGGATTGTACTCCAAGAGCCTCTCCCCTGAACCACACATTTCGTGGGGTACCTGCAACTGTTGCAGAAATATTTCTGATTGACATTTACTCTACCGAGTCGTCCAAGATGCTGCATGTTTGTATGTCAATGCCGCTGCAGAGTTCACTTGAGTCACCGTACCATCGAATGCAGTAATCATTACTAATGTATATAGAGGCCAAGCACTTATGAAGTACTTTTCCCTTAAGCACTCAGAGAGTATCTCGTATCAGACTGGGTCATCATTTTCACATACTCTAACGCCATAAAACAAAATGGGTGAGCTGTGAGGATGTGTCAAACCAGATCGAAAGCAATTGCCAAACTAAGCAAATAATCGCAGTTCTGTCACAGTCTTTATCATGTTTCAAAGTTCTTCAGTCTCAATTCAGTGTCGCTTTTGAAATTTAAGATATTGCAATTCTAGTCTAAACAGCTATGAGTCCCCCGGTGAACAGCTAATTACTCAAAGTCAAATTCAGTCAAAGTAATACCCCGCCAGGGCACTCCTAGCTCACATGGGTGCCACAAAGCTTAAGTGTGCGTATATTTGGTTGACTCACTGTGCGCTAATATATGATGTTGTAGGGTATATATAAGTAACTATAATATATACAATATCTGCACTGTATTGCACTTGAAACGAGTAATTGTAAATCAATAAAATATATTCATTTTTATTGGCAGTTGCCTGTATTACATGGCCAGTTACAGGATATAACTACCAAGTGAGGTAATCTGCGATTAGCCTTAGTTTGTTTACTTAGTATATAATGGATACTACATGAGGTGCACACTACATGAGGCACTACAAGCTATATAATATATAGAGAGTAAGCGACCTTCGATAAAAGCTAAAGGACTTAATTGATTGAATTTTATCTGTTTGGTCTTACCTCAAATCCCTTGATCTTCTGCAGCTGCTCATTCCAAACCAAATAGATTAGCGCCAGCGGCAATAAAGAGATGGCCGTAAAGATGAGCAAATATCGCCTTATGGCGCGACAGTTTGTTGTCTTGCTCAATTTCATTTAAACTCAAAGCAAAATGCATAGGAACTGATTGCTTTCGACTAGTCGCACTCGTTTCGGTTTTGTAGCCTTGCTTAATTTTTTCTCTTTTGGTAGCTTTGATTTATTATCATTGAGGCATGTGATATATACTCTATATACACACATATATATATATATATATTAAACAATTTACTTTTTCACACGATGCTCATCATCATGAGTACAACTGCGACGCGACGTCCACTGCTATGCCGAATTGTTTGCGTGCAGTTGGCGACAATTTTTGTAAAACTTTTTCATATTTTATTTGTTGTTCTTCGTGCGTGTTGCTGTTGTTGTTGTTGTTGTTTTTGTTGCTTAGTCTAAATTTAGTAGCGTGCTAAATTTTTGTTTATTTAAAGGCGAGCACATAACTTTTCAGCATAATTGATGACAATTTTTTACCCAAACGCTGCGCTTTTACAAATCCAAAAAATAAAAGAAATACACACTCACATTAAAAATAAAAAAAAAACATGATATAAGATGGCGTAAGCATGCGTGTAGCTCAACGAATTTGGTATACACTTATAGAATTTTCAGTTTTCTATTAAGAGAAGCATAAGCAATAACTTTAGCTTAACATGTAGTTACTATAATAAAGTTCAAAAAACAAGAGCTCGTTGCGGCTAACTAAGGTTTTGTTTGGAATACCAATGCAATTGCCAACATGCTACTTATTGATATCAATTTTTTGCTCTTACTTCTATTGTTTTGCAACGAAACATTACAAAAAGTAATTATTTCAAATTGTGCAGATAAAGTGTTCTGAGTGGCGTTGCCCTTATTGTACATTGTTTTACTCTCTACATTGTATTGCATAACATCTTTATGCATTATAAACTTCCTCACTTGTATAGTTCACTTTACAGAATAAAAGTGTGCAAAAGTGCTTCGGAAATACTTGGGTAAACATTTCTATAGCTGCCAAGTCTTAAGGTAAGTGAACCCATACACAAAAGGTCTTTGATGTTTGAACTGCGAGCGCACAAATCAATTTTCTAACTCTTCACAGTTGGCTGCACAAATACAAGTACCAACTACCTGAATAATACAACAGATACTATTGTATATGCTTTGTTAAATGTTACTACCATAAAGCATCTCGAAAAACTGTGTCAAACATGGTAACAAACCATAGCTAGTCGCCGTATGGCAAGAGAGAGAAGCACCCCACAAAGCCCACAACCCTTAACAGACAAAAACCCAAACAATTGAGCTTTTTTTTTGTAAGGCCATATTTTTTGGGGGGTGTGCTTTCGGTTCTGGTTGGCGTAATTTAGGAGCGCACCAGCTGCAATGCTGAAGTTATGAACAAACAGTTAAGATGTAAGGGTATTGATTTTTTTCGACGGCTGCCGCCGGCGGCTTTAGGTAGGGGCTTGAGCATTGCTAAAATGCAAGGCCAAAGAGATGAAGCTGTCATGAAGAAGCTTGTGCTGACGCAGTGCAGCACATACATGGAAATACACACTAGACAAGAAAAAAACAAAGTGCCTGACATTTAATTTACGCGAATTTAGAATTTGGAATTTAAATTTATGTTGTTGTTTTTGCTGTTGTTGTCGTCTTCACTTTTAACCTTCGCTGTGAATTGTAGGCACAGCTCCAAGTTTATATAGCGCTACGTATATTTTTATAAAATTAATTCGCAAAACACACACACATACACACACACAGGCAAACAAACAAACAAACACATACATGCACATGCTATGCTTGCCTTACGCGGCGTATACGTAATGTGTTTAATTTTCTTTTTGCCTTTTTTATTTTGTCAATTGCTGTCCAGCAAATAAAAAGTGACAATATATTTTGTTGTTTTTGTTCTGGTATTTGTTGTTTTCTTGTTATTGTTGTTGTTGTTGTTGTTGTTGTTGTTGCTGGTTTTGATTGTTTGTCAATTCGCAGCAGTTTCGAGGCAATTTTTGCATATAAATAAATAAACGCAGTCAGTTAATTTTTATATTAATTTTTTTTTTTTTGCAAATAATTCATACTCCTTCAGCGCCCCTCGCAGCATACAGCAACACACTTACACACTCCCACACACACGCACACAAACACACACGGACGAAACAGTAAGGCGACCACACGGCTCAACGCACAATTCACGAATGAAAATGAAAAATGAAATCAAATGCGAAATGAGCACGAATGGCTGTTGTTGGGGCTTTGAGGTGGTGGGGGGGGAGAGGTACTATAGCAAAATCACTTTGCATGCCGCCACAGTAAAACTTTGCGCAGTCGACGCCAGCGTTTGCGCCAACGTCATGCCCATAGACCGTTAATATTTTGCCATGCGATTCCTTTCGATTGTTTACCGTTGTCGTAGTTGCCGTTACTTTACTGAGTATGAGATTGAGCCAAAGCCTTTGATTTGTTTATCAGCGAGAGCGCGAACAAAATTTATTCGCATGCCAATTGGCTGGAGAACAATTTGTTTATGCCAGAGAACTTGGCGCTGGCCGGCAAGAGAATGCCTCAGCGAGAGAGCGCGATAGAGTGACAGTGGGAGCTGCGCAGTGAGCTGTAACGCAGGGTTGCATGGTCAGAGTGGTGCGTTCGTAAAAGTTGCAAATTATGAAGAGTTCTAGAAAACAGACTTTGAGTCTAGAACCAAACTTACGTTTCCTTAAGCTGTAAGGAATGTAGAGACTTCATATTGAAAAACGTGGTAAATTATGCTTGTATTATATGACGCAGTTCTGGATTTGTTGCAGCAAAATACAAGGTTATGCCTTTTGCGATTCCAAAATAAAATCAAAACAGACGCTTTCAGTTCGAATTTCGAATAAACATGTATTTCAATACATTGTGTGAAAAGCAATGTAAATGTTCTGAAAGAATAAGGTTCATGTGAGGTAACTTTCGTTGTTGACCTTCTTCATTTTCAAAGTCAAAAAAATAAAAATGACTCCACCATACAGTCACTATTTAGAGATATAATGAACTCTCAGCAGTAACTTGAGGACTTGTGATAAATGTATAAATGAATTGAAGAAATTTTGAAACATGATATCTTTGCAAGTTTTCAGCAAAAACTGCAAAGTTTTAAAATTCTTCAAGTCCTATAAAAGGAATAGGGGTAGCATTTTTGTTGTTTAAAGTATTCTTTTGTCTAAAGACAAAAAAAAAAAAATTCACGATGCCATAAAGTATACTACAATTTTATCGGCATCATGCAGACGTTGAAATATTACTGTGCGCATTTGCAGACATATTTTTCACAAAAATGTCTGATTTCGAAACTTTTCAAACGAACCGACTAAAGGTATTGTTTGCAAAAAAAATTCCAGTCCTTTTTAAAGATTTATTTTAAAATTAAATAAGTAATTTTGCACTCAATAAAGCATACCAAACTTATGCGAACCTTGAGTACAGTATTTAAAATCGGCATTGAAAAAACAAAATGCGAAATTATTAAAATAAATGCTTTTATAGTTTATTTTTACGATGACAACCATTCTTGTTTTTTTTTCGGAAATATACAATACGTTTCGACTTACAACTTAAAAATATCAAAGTTGTAAATTAGACATCAAAAGTTTAGGTACATAGTATTGATACTAGTTTCTGTGTTTAGAAATTCGTCGGTAATAAATGCCAACTGTTCAAATGTTTAATATTGTATAAGGGAATGTATATTGCAGTCAAGTTTCTGACGACCTCGCAGGCCAACCAGCTCAATAACAACCAAGCCTTCTAAGACCACACCGCCAACCTTGCGCACTAGTTGACAGGCGGCATCCAAAGAACCACCAGTGGCTAGTAAGTCATCAACAATGATAACCTTTTGTCCGGGCCTAATGGCCGCACGTTGCAACTCAAAGGTGTCCTATGAAATGCATATATTATTGTAAAGCACTTTTATAGCTTCTATGTTGTGCATACTAACACTGCCGTACTCCAGTTTATACTCCACGCCCACTACATCACCAGCCAGCTTGCCCTTTTTGCGTATAGGTGCACAACCAATGCCCAGCTCGGTGGCTATAAGCATATTGAAGAGAAAACCACGCGAATCCAGACCAACAATAAGCTCCACTTCGGGATGTTGTACGCGTATATGTTGCACTAACAAATCGCGTAGATACAGACAGGCCTTGCCATCGGTCAGTGCTCCAAAAATGTCACTGATAAGACACAAAGTAGATGAAACAAGCAAAATTAAGCGATAAGAAGCACTTATGTTTTATGCGCTGATAAAAACTGAGTTATCTTTTAGAATGCCTTACCGGAAAACGATGCCCTTTTTGGGAAAATCTGAATAGGCGCCTATCTTTGACTTGACATAGGCCAGCTGCTCGTCCGCATTGCTCATCTTTTTTGTCGAATTTTATTTATCAACAGCACGCTGCAAACGTTATTCTTAAATTAATTAATTTTTGTATTTTTTTCTAAATATTAAGCAGCTCGGCGAGTACGTGCGATTATGTGCTTTGGTGCTGTTGAGCACTGTTTCGGTCTGTCCACAGCTGATAGCTGCTCAGCTGTTTGTAGCCGTCTCTTTGGTGAGTGGTTGCTAGCGATGGTAGTTCAGCCAAGCGATATTTTTTTCTGCTGCGATGTGGCGATGTGTGGCGCATGTTGAACTTGCAAATGTAAGCAGCGCTCATGGGGTGTAGGCTTAAAAAAAGATTAAAGTCTAAAAACAAATGCTTAATTATAGACAACGATCTTACTGTTTATATTTAGTTTGTGATAAATATTCTCATTCCAAACAATATTAATAACTTTTTTTAATAAACAGATACTCATATTTAATCTTGAATTATACATTGAAATATACATTGATTTTAGAAAATTACTTTAGAAAATATATACATAAAATTTAAAAAAATGATTTTTTTAAGAAAATTACTTAAAGTATATACAACCAACTCGCTTCTCAAAGTTTTTGATTTTAAATGCCTTTTACATTTTTTATTATGCATTGCTGAAAAATAAGTTACATTCGATTCTATTTTTATAACCAATTATAATTTAATGTAATTAAGTGCGATATAAATATATGAACATTACCCTTTCAAATTCCAACATCAACTTTAAACAAGCATAAACAATGCAACTCAAAATAGTTCTGTTATTAACAAATAGTTTTTTTGAACGAATTTTATAAAATAATGAATTAGAGTTATGAATGCATTAAAGTTTAAACATTGTCTCTTAAAATGTAAGTGGGAATAATTTATTGTTAGATAATTATAAATTTAATTATCTAACAAATAGTATTAAAAATAAGCATATTTCTTTTAACGATAATTTCTGTAGCTTGTTAATAGAAAAAGAAATCTCCAAGAATAAACAAACAAATGTCACGTTTTCATTCTTTTTTTTTTGAGTTATGTGAATTTTTGTGAACCCTCGAGCAATGCGGGATATCCTGCCGACACAGGTAGCAACTAGACGCAGTAACTCAAATGTGTGGGAAAATGTTTCATCATGTTTTCAGCAAACACATACAACCCTCTTGGTAACTAAGAGTATCGAAGTATCTAGTTTTTCTGCATTTCTAATACGTAATTGAAGGAAAACTGAAAATAATTGCAAAGAAATGCAAGGTATTTTTGCCTATTTAGCAAAGGCGCGCAGATTGCAAAACTCTCTCTCACTCACAACATTACACAAACACACATACACACTCACACATCGAGTACTGCCAGAGCTGCGCTTAGGTGTATTGGTGAGCGAACACGAAGTGACACCCAATGGAAAGCGCGACTTAAGCCGCAGTTCGAGTTCAAACGTCGTAGCAAGCAGTTCGTAGCGTTTGTGTTGTTTCAACGTGCAACAAGTGAAAGATATTTTTGAGCAACCTTTACAGTGCAAATACAATATTTACAAAAAAGGCAAAAAAAGTGCAACCAAAAATAAATTATTCAATAAAAATTCAACAACAAAAAATGAAATATACCTAAAAATAAAAGCTAAAAAGCTAAATTCACGGTGCACAAAAACAAGTTTATAACCAAAAAAAAAGTAAGGCTTATAGAATGCTAATAATGTTAGCAACTTTTTTAAATTAAGTTGAATTTTAGCGAGTTTATTGAAAATAAAATAAATGTCAACGCTGACGCCAACTGCAAAGCCAGTGGCGGCTGCGCAGTTTTAACATTAGAAGCAAAAACAAAAAAAATACAAACAAACCGCAAACGAGCCTCAAAGTTCATGCAACATTAAAACGTGAAATTCGTTTAATGCAGAACCTACAGCAACAATATGATATTTCATCGTGCAACAACATAACCACAATATTGCAACCAGCAACAACATTCACATTCAGTGAGCCACACACACACACACACACAGTTACACGCACACAGATACTCGCTCACCTACACACATGCAGCACATGGGAAACGTTAATGTTGTTGCTGCTGCTGCATGTTGTTGCCTTTTAGTGCGCATGTTGCTGAAGACGACGTGCGTATTTAAAGTGCAACACTTGCAACGTGCAACAAAAAAAATACATCTAGTAAAAACAACAAATACAGCCACACAAAAACCGCGCAAACAACGCGAAAAACCAGAAAGAGGCAGTTTTTTATTTGTTTTTTTTTTTCAAGCATATGCTACATGTAGCTACTTTATACATACATATATATCTTTTTAAAGGCAAACAAGCTTCTCACTTAACTTCTTCTCAATATGGAACTGCTTAAGGTCCCCCTAAAAGGTCGTTAAAAGCTTAATTTACAAGTTCTTCAGAACGCTGGAATTACGCGTTACTTTGCTTCTTCAAATATCGTATATACTAAATTCGATTGAATTGATTTTTTATGTGGGATAAATTTTATTCTCCCAAATTATTTTTGTAACTTTCAAATCATTTCAAATCAACACAATTATGGTCAAAGCTTAGAAACAAAAGAGTTTAAAGCAAATGCTGACATTTTAAATTCGAGTCTAAATGCAGTAGAATGCAACTCTATAAATACTGCAATACTCTTTAGAAGCTGAAAATAAAAAAGTAGAAATATTTTTTTTGTTATTTGCCTTAATCTCACAAAGTTCTACCAAAAGTTCCACGATCTGTACATATTCCAACAATGTGAGCTGAATAAAGATCGCTATAGGAAGAGTATGGAATTATTAAAATGTTGAACGTTTAGTAATGTACCTGTTTCTACAAATATCTTATATTTAGTAGAAAGATTGCTTTCAATTTGTTGCATAGTTTAATAATAGAGCAACTTAGGGTCAAATTCCTAATGTTGCAGTAAAACAATTTCCAGAGAAGGAGAAAATTCGCTGTACATGCTTAAGAAAATGAATTAATCATTAATAAAATTTAAATTTTAAAATAAAATATTGCAACTAAGAGTGAGTTCCAAAATTTTAAATGAATTAATTTAAACTGTTTCACATCTTTGCTCTAGTATATGTTAAATGTTCCATCAAGAAGTTACAAACCCATCATACTCTTTTACTTGAATCCGCTACTGTCTTTTGGAAGGTAGAAAAAAAATGCTGAAGAATCTCAGTAAGTTACTTATATGCCCATTGTTGTTGTTTGTAGCTTGCTTGTTGTTGTTGTTGTTGTTTATTGTTGTTTTTGTTATTGTTGTTGGTGCTAAAGTTTTTGGTATGCGCGTGAATGTTTGCTATAACGTAAAAATCGTGATCTAATAAAAAACACACACTAAAGCCACCAAATGAGTGTGTGACTGACTGAGTGAGCGGACTTAAAGTATCTAACAAATACAAAGTTGGCGAAAAAGAGAGCGAAGTTTTGCTAGAACCGCCGTTTCAACATAGCAAAAGCTGGATGACGTTGTCGTTGTTGGCTAGCGGATATAGCCAAACGCTCCCACATTTTTTTTATCGCTTTTTGCTGACTGACTGCCTGAATGACGGTTGGAGGAATGCACAAATTGGCCAAGAGCTGCATACAGGCAGAATGCTGCCTTAGACAGCCAAAATTGTTGCTTATCATGTCTATATATTTTGGGTACTTCATGTGGCCAATAACTGACCGCATTTTAGAGCTGGCATCAAAAGCAGATGCGGGAGTATTTATATGCTAAAAAAGAAATCGTCTGCCAAAAGAATATGTTAATATGCGAACGGTGGGTAGAAAGCAATAAAGGCGTTAAATATAAACAGACAAAACGAATGAGAGTAAATTCAGGCGTGACCAAGTTCGATGTAGCCATGGCTTTGGAATACACTTAAAACGCGCAATATTTGAGAGAAAAACATTGGCTTTTGTGGTAAAGTTTTACATCTATAATTGACTCAAAATGTTTTATAGTGCTTGGACTTTAAAATATCTAGGTAGTAACTGTGAAGTTTATGAGTTCAAGATCTAATTATTAAGTGCGATATGCTGCCAAAAATTCTTTTCTTCTAGCTGTTACATACTTAAGCACAAAATCCATATGCCATTGCTGTTTATAAACAAGACAATTAAACGACAAGTTGCCTTTATAAAGTATTAATTGAAGCTTTAAAAAACATAAGAACCAATTTCCTTTGAAGCGAAAAAAACAGCCAAAACCAACAAAATTCTCTTGGCTTCCTTTGCAAACAACTTTTACGTATTTCCGCATAGTTCTTAAAAGTCGCTTTTGTTTGGCGTTGTTGTGGCTTAATGTGCAGCCTTTTGGAACAAGTTTTTGTTGTTGGCCAAAACGCAGACAACATGATATTAACGTGTTAATAAAATAAGAGACAAAAAAAGAGACGAGACACCTAAACGCCGTATACCCTCCGCCTTGACTTACATGTGTCTTAACTTGTTTCGGGGTTCCACTTTGTTGGCTAACAAAATGTGTAACAAGTGGCCAACACAATCAGCAGCTAAACTAAAAATGCGGAAACTACTTTTCTTGACTACAACTAGCCGCTTGCCCAAACTTAATTACATATTAAGCTGAAAAAACGTTTTGAAAAAAAAAAATGCTTTTACTAAATGTGAAAATTAATTGCAGTAAAGGCGGCTTAGAGCCTTTAAGCGGCAGGTGGGGCGTATTAGTAATTGTTGCTGCTACTGCTGTCTCAGCTCCTTAGACGTATCTAATATGAAACCTCTGCTGCCTGTGCCGGACACTTGATCTAAAAGCTGTTCGTAGCTTCCAGCTTGAAGCCATCGCATCAAGTAGAAAGTCATTAAGTGAGGCTGTAAGCAGAGAGGAGAAAAAATACGTCTTGAAAGATTTCAACGACGATGACCAAACGCATTTCACTCTTTTGGTGCTGGCTTACACTGCGCAAAATGCTTTCGAAAGAAAGCCAACTAAGTTGTATTTATTTGTAATATGAGTTTATACATACATACATATATGTACATAGGACTGTTATGGTTGTTTATGTGCTGCAGTTTATTGCAGGCCATGTTACCATACATACTCAGCTAATTGCCAAGTTTGTTACCTTTTTTTTTAATAGAAAGAGATTCAACAGTCGCACAACAGCAAAACAAATTTTGCTTACACGAAATAAAGCTTTATTTTATTCCCTATTTTATGTATCAATTATTGCATTTCATCCTATAAGCAAAACGATACGATACGAATTACAAAACTGACCTTATTTTTCTGGCATATGCAATCGTTGGCTTTTTATTTAACATTTACTTTACTCCGATTTCTTTGGTTTTCTGTATTCTTTAATTTTTTTTTTGCTTAATCAGCATAAAAATTGAACTCAATGCTATGCGTTCGGCTTTTATACGCTTTCAGCGGGCATATTAGCTGGCATGAGGTGTAGAGAAACAAAATTGTAACATTATTGTGTGCAGATTTCTATTCTATATAATAATATAGGTGCTCAATAGACTCATAGGGGTTCGCAGTGCCGAAGTGCCTAGGCCCACCCTCGTTCATACATATAATAATATAAGACCTATAAATGGTCATCAACTTCAAGCCGAATAAAACATGCTGGAACTAAAAGGTTGTTAGCCAAGAAATTTTGCTGCGCTTTAATGGAATTTAGCTATGCTGCTCACTTTTGAAACAGGACTCTTAGTTTAAACATGAAGACCTTCTATCAGTGAAATATAAAATTTAATTTAGTGGGAATTGTGCAGTTTGCTTTGAACAAAACTACTTCACGGTTCTGTTTTAAACGAAAGATACGCAGCTTCAAAAGTTTAACAATCTGCACTTATTTGCTAAATGAATTTCTGAGAACTATTTTTAAATTGCATACTGCATACATAAAATTGTTCTGCTCAAAAGGCCAATTGATTATTTATCGAAAATTGAATATAGAAACCCTACGCACACTACAAAAACTAAGGTTTTCCTAATAAAGATCAAGAAAACTCCTTAATTCATCTGTTCATTGAACATAAATTTATTCTCCTTGACTATGGTCAACGCTGCAAAGGCTGAGCTTGGATTTATCTCTATTGATAGCTGTACGAAAAGAATAGGGCGGTGTCTTTAAATAATATAGATTCGTTAAGGTAAATAGGCTTTTATTTGCTAGCTACGCCAGTCCTAGTGCTAGGGCAAATGCAGCAGTGCTGCAGCATCAAAACGAACCATCGGGCTTCGGGTTTAGTGGCGAGCATGCTACCGAGGCCCATGTAGATCTCTTTAGTAAATATTCTCATTATTTTCGATGTTCAAAAAATTGTTTTACACTTTCTAGGTGTGTTTGATCAAATTGCATTGAAAGTATCAGTACAATAATTTTTTAAACTGCCATGCCTGAACCCGATCGAATTTATCCTCCCTTACCGGTTTTTTTTCTTTATTTTTTTTGTAAATTATTGCCAGTTTGGGCGCTGATAAATGTTGTGCAGCACAAGTGAAAACTTGATGCAGCTTTTAGATGTCTGATGGCACATAGTATGTTAAGTAGATAGATATACAGATATACTGCCATGTTCGTATGTATATAGCTGATGGTATGTTTTGTGGAGAAGATGCTTTTTTTAATGCTGCGTCATAATTCAACTTCAAGATTCAACAGCTTCAATTGCTTGAAGCGAGTAACCAAACAAGCAGCTTGGTCGGTCGGTCGGTCAGTCAATGGCATTTGCCACTTTCTTTCTTCAAAAAACGAAGCTGCAACTTGAGACTGAAAACATGTTTTGGCATCGACAGCAGTAATAACTTATTGCTTGGTGCTGGCCAGACTGGGCCAGAGATGATTGAAACGCAAGAATTGTCCACACCCCAGACGAGACTACCTAGCCAGTCGTTGACTGCATCAACAGTAATGGCAGCAGCAATTGCAGCATACTTGGTATACGAGTATAAATAATTATATGAGCGACTTGGCCAGGAAATTGTTATTGTCTGTGGTTTGTCTGAGTCTGGCTTAAAGTGGACTGCATTGGTTTAGTCTAATATTTATATTCAGTCAGGACTTGTAATCATATTTCATACGTTAAAATAGCAAGCTTGTGTTGTATTTCATGGCACATTTTCAACGTGACTCATGCGGTAATTAGCTTGTTAATGGTAATACACTGCATAAGAGTATACAAGATGGAGTACAACAGGCAAATGGGGTGGGTATTTGTTCAGTTTTGAGCTAGTTCAAACTTTAGATACATAATTATATGCATTTTTACGCATTCCCCAGGAAGTTTCCAAATCAAACTTTACTGCCACACATTTTGTTTAACTTTACAGTTTCATTTCATTCTTTATTTTCCCTTTGGCTGCCTGCAATGTTTTTTCAATATAAGATTTTATAATTAAATGGAAAATTTGTATGTTAATGGGTTAGGCGTGCTTCGCATGTTAGTTTTTGCTTCAGCTCTGCTCTGGCACTCAAAAGTTTATGCTCTTTTTTGCACCTCCAATTATTGCTTTGTTAACTTTTGGTTGTTGTTTCAAGTATTTTTTTGAAGCTTAACCTGAAATTTTTTTGACTTAAGCCAGATTTATGAGCTGCAGCATATATTTTGGCATTCACTTGGTCACACATTTCATTGAGGAAACGGCCAACTTCATTAATTATAGTCATAAAACTAAATTATTATGCATTTTATTTATAAGTTTTTTTTATTCCCACAATTGAACTCGAACTGGCAGTCAGTCAGTCAGTTGACTTTCTCTATTTTAGACCTTTTGTCTGTGTCTGCAGTCAGAAACTTGAAAACTCAAAAGATATATATATTACGCATACGCAACATGCGCTGAGAAACTTACAGACAATCGAACAATGCATTCGATGCTTAACCTGCTCATTATGTCGATAGATGGCGCCAGTACGTTGTACAGCAAAGAAGTGACATTCATATATTTTCCTTTGCATTACTCGAAGATTTATTAGATTTCGACTTAATTCTCAATTTTACAATAATGTAGAATGAATCAATTACCATCATACATACACAACAGTGCGCTTGAAGTGGTTAAGTATTTTTATTATTTTAGTGCAAAAATATTCTTCACGCTAAATTGACAGCAAAGCGGTTGCCAGTATTTCTTCTTCTTAGCTTAGCTTTGAACTCTTTTAGAATCACACCTGATTATTTCCATAAATTGTGTTTCCTTTCATCGTAACATAAAAAACACGCTTTCGAATTCATTTTCAAAAATAAACAAAAAAAAAAAACGTTAAACAAGTTTATTGATTTGTTGAACTGTCTATAAGCCAGTTCTGCGACTTTTGGCCAATGGTCACATTTTTTGGTATGATTCATAGCTAAAATTAGATGAATACCAAATGCCAAATGTCTTTCTGCGTCTATGATTTAGCCATCCAAAACTGCTCTTCGTTTGTTACAACATTTTCCGTAATGTTTGCGCTTTCTTTTTAAAATCTATAAGTCTTTTATTTTTGTCAGATTTACTTTTATTTGTTTACAGTTTCCCTTTGCAGCAGAATAAACGGTGAAAATTAAGCAATAGTTTTTAAAAATCAACTTTATGGTTTACATAAGTTTTAACCTTTGGAATTAATATAATTTTTTTTAGGTTTTTGTTTTTGCCACTGGCCATTGTTTAGGTTAGTTGGCAAACATTATGACTTATGGCTTTGGCATTGTGGCCATGATTGCGGTGAAGGGAAAAACTTAATGAAATTTTTAACGATTTTTGGCATATGAAGTTTTTGGCTTTTTGCTAAAGTGTTATATATGATTATAATTATGGTATATTATGTGCGGGCAATGACAAAATGATCATAGAAGTATGATAATAACTAAGCAATATTCAACCAATAACCTTAATTAAAGATTTAATACTTTGGGTGGAAAACAGTTTATGATAAAACGAATTTAGCAACTTTTTATTCGAAGAAAAGTTGTTAGAAAAAGAAAAACATTTGGTAGACCACTAATTTTACTTGTTTTTTCAGTTTCGAGAATATTATTTTTTGTAGCCAATTAACACAGTGCTGTCAGTCAGTTAAGAAGAAGAATAGTTTATTTATTTATTTGAATGAACTTAAGAACAATTCTAACAGATATTTTATAAAAAAAAACTTAGCAAAATAATAAAATTTGGGCGCCGGTAGCGTACTCGCCTCTAAATCTGAAGGTCGGTGTTCCGATTCCACCCAGCAGCAGTGGTGCATTATATACGCTATTTACCTAGAAAAAACACCCTATGCTCCGCCTAAGAAGCAATCAATGCGATAGTCAAAGGTAATAATTTAATCTTTTACTAATGTAAAGTAATGTATGAACGAGGGTGGGCCTACGCCCTTCGGCACTGCAACTCCCACGGATCTATTGTGCCCCCCTTTCTTCTAGTTCAGTTTGTGGTTTCAGGTCCTTAGGTCCTTCTCGTTGAGACTGTAGTTGCCTAGCAGCTTTGCTCTACTACGTGCCAGCGCTGGGCACTTAGTGATAAGATGCTCCATTGACTCGGCATCCTCCTCACAGAACCTACAAGTCCTGTTGCTGAAAAGGCCCATTTTGTGTAAGTGGGCGTTGCAGTGGCCTGTCAACGCTGCACAAATTGACCTGAGCTTTCTTCTATTGAAGGATGTAGCTTCCTTGGCACTTGCCGCATCCACTCAAAACATCTTTTTGAGTGTCTGAGAACCTTTAGATTGTTTCAGTGCCTTGCTTTCCTGTTTATAAATAAAAAAAATTATTTAAAAAAAATTCTTATATTTTAACCAATTCAACTCTCTTCCAAAATTAGCCAAGGAGACAATATAAATTATACGATAGTAAAAAACTCGAACGGTGCTTCAAATCATATTTTGGGATCTTGAAATAGAATTGGTGCTCTATGGGCATTCATTACTTTCTAATAAAAAGTAACGTAATGATATATGTTTTAAAATTTTTGCAAAAAATTTTCTGACTCGAAACTTTAAAGAAAATCTACATATAAATAATTATATTGAAATATTTTCAAATATTTTAACGAAAGTTTCGCGTATGATAAGATGCTCACTTAATATTAAAAACGCTTGGGATACATTCTTCGAGTAGGTAGCTCAGGTCATGCCTATTCGATTGTTATATTTTGCCATTTAGAAGTACGATAATGCGTGTTTTAGCACTTACCAGCATTTTTATAAATTCCATAAGCTTCCAGCTGAAATTTTTCTGCTAGCCAAATAAACCAGAGTTCTGGGTCAGCGAGCCAACAAAGTAAAACTCTAACTGGCCACTTGGGATTTCTAACTACTTCAAACAAAGTTTTTTTGATGAGCTATTTGGGCTTCATATTTCTGGAGCACCTTGCTCATAATAAAAAGTGACTTTGAGTTTTATTTCTTATTTTTTTGTATTTATTTTTTCTGTTATGCTTAACGACAGTTTGGTATGAATTTCTGAGCTATTAAGCTTCAGTTCATGTCATAAGTCCATTACGGCTGTGAAACTTTAAAAAACATATAACAAATGGTTTACAAAGAAGCAAACCTAACGAGGTCATCAAACTAAAAGCTGGCAATTTAATAAGCTTAAATAAAATACCCGCAGCTACATATAATTGATAGAAAAAACGCCAAAAAAATAAAATAAACTTTGCCAATATGTCGGGCAGACACATACAACATATGCAGTCCAGCACCAAGATCATCATTATTAGCCTCTATCTGTAGTGTATACCAGACACTTAACCATGCTTAACTTCTTTCACAGCAAAGCCAAGTCCAGCACGATAGCAACAGTAACCGCATATCTCAATATCGTAACCACAACAAAAGGCCCTAGATATAATTCCCCGCCATAAGCAGCATCATCGGCAGCTTCGGCAAGGCATTCAGAGTGTACACAAAATGGGCACAAAGATCGAGTACGTCGACACAACACATCTTTATGCCTCCAAGTACATACGCAACTCCAAAGCGATAGGCGTACTCTGGGCTATTTTCACCATTTGCTATGCCATCATTGGGATTGTGGCTTTTGTGACGCCAGGTGAGTTGTCCGAGTCAGTCCAAGACAATGGCTTAGGAACTGCGGAACTGCATTAAGTATTCATTCGGGTCATTTGTTTTGTGTGTGTGTGTGTTTTTTTTTGGCAGAATGGGTTGGCGATCCGGATAGCGACAGTGCCGGCCGTCTTGGCCTCTGGCAGCTGTGCCAGCGCGATGAGATCTTTGACAATTGCAGAAGACGCTGGGAGAGTATTTTCTCAGTGCCAACATTTTCGTTTCAGGTAAGTGAAAAAAAAAACTTTGTTTTCTTTTCTCTGATGCTGTGAATACTCTTTTGTTTGGTTAATATGATTTTGCCAGAAAAAAATATTTATTGTTTTGCTTAGACTGAAATGAAAAATGCTATGAACAAAAAGTTCTTTTGGAAATATTTTTGGGCACAGCGATTATATAGCTACTTGAGTTAGGGAACGCAGAATTAATTAGAAGATTTAGTATATTTTGCTGGGACAAAAGTACATTTACATAAAACAATTGCAAAAATGTTATAATTGTACTTTTTGAAAGAATTGAGATGTGAAAAAAATTAAACTACAAATTTGATGGATTTCTAAAGCTTTAAGCCAGAGCGGACAATTTACTGTATCTTTTATATCTGTGTGCGCATTTTAATAAAATAAAATTTCTTTTAAATATTTTTGGGATAGATTCGGAATTTGTAGGCGCCGGTAGCTTGCGTGGTAGCGCACTCGCCTCTAAATCTCAAGGTCGGTGGTCTGATGCCACCCAGTAGCACTGGTGCATTTGCCTAGCATTTGATAGCAGTGGTATGGCTAGCAAATAGATGCTATCGACGACCTTAGTCATGGAGACTAATTTTTTATTGTTAATTGTGAATACCTACCAACTTCTTGCTTAAATAGCTCGTTCTGCCAAATAAAATGTATTCCTTAAAATGGGCTAGATACATAAGTTATAACGAAAGAGAAACCGAGAAATGTGTAATATTTCGCAAAAGGAATTTCTAAACTCTTGAATTTTAGACGTCCTGACTTTTCTTCGTCTACTGCCTAAGCATCTGGCGAATAGACAATGCATGATTTACCACTTTTGCATCATTTAGAAACAAATAACTTAAAAGCATTCACTCATTTCAAATTAAAGATACTTTGTTCTGAAATAAATTGGTTTTAGAAATTCCCTTGGCGAATCTTTAAGCATTCAAACAGTCTAGAAAATGTTTAAATTGCAAAAACTGTATTTGCTGCAGTTCATATAGAACTAGAGACTGCCAGAGTTGCAATATTGTAATTTGTCGTAATTTTCAGTCTTCGGACAACTTGTAGATCTTTAAAAATCATATAATACAGCAATTGCAGCCATGTGAATCAAGTTTTTTACATGAGCTCAGAATTTCGTAAAAGGAAATAAATCATTTAAGCTTAGAACATTTTTTTCTGTTAGCTTAATTTTTATTTTTGAATGTAGTGTCTCTGCCAATTACCTAAATTAAGTAATTATTTTTATTAAAATATTATAATCTTCTTTTTATTTTCAATTCTTCTAGCTTGCAACATTCTTCATGGTTGCTGCCGTTGCCTTGGCCTTGCTAACAATATTCTTTTTGGTTTGTTTGTTGTTTATGAAATCGACGCGAGTTTTTCATATATGCGGTTGGATGCAAATAATATCAGGTAGGTGGAACGCTTTCTATGCCAGAAATATATGCTGCACTCCCCAGCGCGGGTACGTGCGCCAACAGCCTCGCTGATGCATTTCGCTGTGTTCGTCATGCAGCTCAATAGGCGTGGCGGCGTTGGGGGCGTTTGTCTACAAAAGAAACAGCTTGAAAGTTGATATCTCAACTTGAAATTGGACTTTGAGCACGTTTTGCTGTCAGCAAATGATGCCTAGTGCAAAAAAGCAAAATGAAAATCAAAAATAAATTTCGCAAAGCTTTCATTTTGTTAATCGTAATTGAAGTTCTTTAAATTTTTGTGCTGCAATCAGCATTGGGCACGTTCTTTATTTAAAATTTATTTATCCAATATGCGTTTTTTTTTTTTGTTTGGAATAGCACTTTGTATGATTGTGGCCTGTGGAGCTTTTCCATTTGGCTGGAACTCGGATGATTTTCGTAAAATTTGTGGTCCGGAAGCGAATCGCTTTGAGCTGGGGCTTTGCGGCATACGCTGGGCCTATCCACTGGCTATAATTGGCTGCATTGATGGTGTTGTCTTGGCCACATTGGCATTCATCTTGGCCACGCGACATGTGCGCCTGCAGCCAGATCCAATATATCAAAACTCGCTGTACAAAGGTAAGTTGAAAAGGGGCGCGGGTCGCGCAAGTTTGTAGTAGTAGTAGTAGTATTGATTCAAACTGCTTAATCAGAGCTCTATTTGCTTTACAAAAGATTAAGTGTTTGATTTAGTTGTAAAGATTTAATTATCTTCTGAAGATCCAAAATAAGGCAATGCCACTTGTAGTCATCTTTTATGATAAAAAGATAAAATGCATTTTTCTTTTGTCTTTTAAAAAAATTTTCCTTAATGAGCTGTTGTTGTTTTAATTTTCAATGCAACTTTTTTTGAATTCAATTAAGTTTTAAAGCTTAAGTTTCAGTGAAATTCCATATTTACTTAAAGTTTTATTTTAACATTTTTATGACGCAATATTCCAATAATTTTACATCAAACCGTGATGAAAGCGAAATTTACCCGTCGCAGGCCGACAAATCTTAATCCGGTTTTTTTTTGGTTTGACTTGGCGTCCATCCACAAAGCATTGGAAAATTACTTTTTTCCGCACAGCCAGATACACAAGAAATCTTTGTTGAGCTTGACGAGAATACTTGAGTCTATGCATATTATCTTGGGCATGATTAGTTCGTTTATAAGGCTGCGCAATTGAAAAATGTCAATAATTAAAGTTTAGTAATTTTCAGAACTCTTCAATTCTAAATTCACTAAAAAAAATTCAATAAAAAAGGATGAGAAGTAAGTCAAGTCACGAAGATACTTCTATTGAACTGAAACTAGTAAAAAATCGTATGAAAAACGCTTACATATTTTATTATATATCGAAATCTTTGGAATTCTGTAAATTGTGAAATATACGTGTATAAAATGTACAAAAAATTGCATTAAATTGTGCAAAAAACTATATGGAAGTTTTCCCGCATTTCCCTGCAACACCGCCGAAAGCCTAGCATGCACATTTTTTTTAACTTCAACAAAAAATATAAATTTTCTTAACTTAATCACCAATAAGCGAACTTTCAAAGAAAATTGTTGAAATTTGATTATTTCAAAAACTTGAAAATTACAAAAAATATAATAAATAGCAGGTGCAGCATGGCCATCTTAGCTGTTCAGAGGGTACAGGCGAGCTGCTTTTTATAGGCGAATCCGAACGGCTGTATCTTTTAATATATAGAGTGTTTCTTATATAAATTTGCTAGCCTTGTCGGTGTGGAATCGAACTACCGGCCTTTGGGTTTAGTCCGGTATCACATCTGTGCTGTTGTCGCTTTGATTTTAGAGGCGAATACGCTGCCAACTGTCGCACTAATCAAGCCCCGAAAAAGTAGTGAAAAGCAAGAAAGACCGACTCAACATTTTTAGCCAAATCTATCGCATCTCACAGAGACGAACTAATAATATTTATCCATTTCTCATGCATTTCTTGCAGGTGAAATAAACAATGCATACCTGACGGATGCCATCAGTTTGGCGGGTTCGCGGAAATCCCATTCGCATTTGACCGGCTTGAATTTGCAGCCGATTTTGTTGGTGGCGCCACCTAACGAGGATACCATTTCGCAGTTCTCGCGTTATCATTGAAAGCGCTCAGAGCTCTATCTGAAAGCATTAAATTATTTAAATAATTTAAATGAAATAATTAATTTTTGCCAATTAATGAAATGTTTTGCATAAATTTTTATGCCAACAAAGCGGTCTTAGCACGGACAGCAACCCAAACAAATTTAAGCACGAACACATGTTGCTATCAGAGTTGCCAGATGGGGCAATACTTGTAGCATACTTTTGTGCAGTGTTGGTAAAGCGTTGAAAAAAATGAACAAATGGCTGTTACTTTTTTTGAATTTGTTGACTGCTTTGTGTGCGTATTTTTATGCATGTGTGTGTAGGTGTGTGTGTGGGTGTGTAAGAGTGTGTGTGTGAGGTGTGTGTGTGAGCATGTATATGTGGTTATATGTGTGTGCGTGCGTGCTGCTTTTTGTGCATTTTTTTGGGCACTGAATGAATGTGAAAAATATATTTTTTAAGTCTGAATTAATTTAAAATTTGTGTATAATTTGTGCCTAAATAAAATTAGTTTATAATAAAAAAAGAAAAAACTAAGCTGTATATTATAATTGAAATGTGCGTGCGACTATTGCTACTTTTATAAATATAAAAAAGTAAAAAATCAAATAAATTTGTATAAATGTAAAGTTTTGTGAAATTTTAATGTTTTTTTTTAAAAAATATGTTTACAGCTTTCATCTTTGCAGTAACAGCCTCAGGTATGTCGTATTATTTTGTATGGATTGGAATCGAGAAGTAGTTGCTTCCAATTCATTGAAATTGGCAACAACAAAAACTTGCAAAATCGCTAAAAGTTCTCGAAAATACAAAACAAACAAAAGAAATACAAAACAAAAAGCGCTAACCTTAAAGCTATTACAATTCTAATACGAAGCTCCTAAGCGAATTAGAGAACAAACACAAATATTAAGCATTGAAAATCGCTTTAATTTTTTGCAAAATATTCCCCATAAAGATCTGTACACTTTTGCATGCGTTTGAATCAATTGTCGTAGCACTCCTGCATCGCTGGCTTAGGTATCTCCAAAAAACGTTGATCTCTCTTTTAATTTTTTATCTGCAGGCATAAAAATAAGTCAGCCAGCGGCAAGTCAGAACTCAAAAATGCAGTTGTTTGAGCTGAAAAGTGATTCGACTTCGGCGATTGGTTTTCCTGATTTCTCGAAAGACAACTGGCAAACAAATGATTGTGTACCACTCAGAATTCTAAGTGGTACGGTTACGCAAAAAATAGGCTACCATTTGCTTGGAAGTGCTTCGTGCGCCAACAGCTTTTGTTGGATTTGACTCTGCTTGAAACACCCATACAGTCGATTGCTCTTTACTTTCGAGCTCATACGAGTAACTCCATTATTCTTCACGAGTCACAACGAGTCGTAGCACCGTGATGATTTCTTTCGATCCAATTGACATAAGTCCTTCTTTGAGCGATTGACCACTTGTGTGGGATCCAACAAGAACATAGTCAAATGTTAATGCAACTTTGAATGTTTGCAAGTCCCACTAATGCCTAAGGTTGCCTCAATCTCCCGATTGGCCATATGACGATCTTGCCATATTAGTTTGCGCTCAGCATCAATGGTTTCCGGAGCAATAACTGATTTTGGTCGACCTTCACGAAATTCATTTTGGAGTGAACTACGTCCTCGGTTGCATTCACCATACCATCGATAAACATTGGTTCTTGATGGAGCTTCATAGCCAAAAATTTATTGTAGTTAAGTTCATCCGTGCACTATTGTTGAGGTAATCCACGTCGAGAGTTGTAAAAAATAATCGCACGAAAATGTTTACGATTAAATTCCATTTACTGGCCGAGATTAATCTTTTAAGTTAGTGTTCCGGTTACGTATAACCTCAAAAACGCCAAAACCTTACGTTAGAGCTGTTACTTGCCGGATTGCAACCCTACACTTGCCCAATCCCGAAAGTCAAGCCTCATATAAGCAAGTTACACAAGATAAGCTGAAATCCGTTTTTTTTTCGATTCGATTTTTTTCTCATTTTCTCAGATACTACTTTTGTTGCATTCAGCACAACTTTTCCAAAAACTCTTAATAAAATAAGAAAACTGTCAATCCTTGAATAATATCACAATTTATAATAATAACTTATTGCACATATTTTTATTATTTTCGAAGTGCCAACCGTGACCACAGCTCAGACAATTATGCTATTATCCACAATAACAACAACAACAACATCAGCACCACCATCATCATCATCATCATTATTATCATTATTGTCATTATTATTACGCTTAACGTCAGCAAGTTTTGTACACTTGGACAAACAAAAATCAAATTATGCCCAAAATCGCACATAAAAACCAATAACAGCCAACTTAGCGCCCAATTTGGTCTCGCTCTCCAACTCTCTGTTTCGTTCCATCGCTCATAACCATTTGGCACATACTTTTCCAATAAAGTATTTACAGCAGCAGCATTCTGAGCTCCTCCATGCTCCCAGTCTTCGAAAAACAAAAAAAAAAAAACTTTGCACTTGGCTTTGGAATTGAAATATTCCGAGCATCACGTCAAATAGAAAAATACTTAGGTAAAAAGCTAAGTAGCTCAGGACCTATGGACCCTGAGCTCGGGGCATCTGGGCACAGCTTACTGCCTTGTCTTGCGCTCGCACTCCCTCCCGCTGCACGTTTTAATATTCTTGTATAATTCATAAGCAATTCCATCAACGCTTACAAATGCGGCCTAAGTGGCCAACCAGCTGACGCCAGTCAAAGATTGAGATTGTTGGGTCCAAGAACAAAAAAGAGCATAACCAAAAAAAGTAGCAGCAGCAAAATAAATGTAGCTAGACGACGCTTGTATGCTCTTTAGGGTAAGTATTGACTATATATGGAACAAAAGCGGTTGAGGTTAATAACTTTGTCGTTAAAGATTTTTTTCAAAAAAATTTTTTGGTGCTACAAAAGTATACAATGTTTTCAAAATATATTTTCAGTTTGACTATTAAAGAATAAGAATACAAAATGAATTAAATCCCCACGATCGCTCCAAAAACGCAGCATGAATTAATAGCTGTTCGAAGACAACACGGTCCTACAGTTTATAGCCGCATCCGATTTTCATCGCAAAACTTCCAAGCCAGCCTATGCTGCCCTGAGCTTAGGGTGTAAGAGTATGTATCACAAGCCAACAACCAATTCCCCTTAAGCACTCACCAATGCTTTTTATTTACTTCTGGTGTAGTTTCTTTGAGCCACTCTCACCCTCAATACGAAGGTCTTCTCCAGCCGCCGTACCACCCACCCACACACACAGCCCAAGTCTGCATAGTCTGGTAACATATGGCCAAAGTTTTTCCAATTGCGCGCACGCATTTGCCTCGCTTTGTCTATGTCGCTTATTGTTTTTATTTTATTTTGCTTTCAGTGGGCAACCTTAAACGCCGCCTGGTGCACAGCCCCTGCCCTAGCAACCGCATGATGAAGATCTCTGGGTGCTTATTGCTTTGATTTTGATGTGCCAATTGTTTTTATTCGATTTTATGGCGCGTCATAAACGAATTTTTAACTTTTCTGACGCTTGGATAGATTTGACGGCCATTTTATAAGCATGTCGTTGTGTGCGTGTGTGTGTGCGCGTGTGCGTGCGTATGTGTGCCGGCATGTCCTTACATTTATGGCCATTTTGGCAACATGTGTCAGCCATATTTGCTTTGGCTTATTAGTTTGCCACTTGGGGTATTTTTTATGCATTTCCAAGTGGCCGTGAAAATTCTCCAGCAAAAAGAAAAGTTTTCATGACTCATAACTGTGGCACAGGGAGCCTAATTAGAAAGCCACAAATGTTTTGCAACATTAATGTATGACCTTTTGAGGTCAAGTTGGGTGGAAAATTAGAAAACCCCGAAAAGAAGCAGCTTCGGCGCTGCTAGATCTACACTTGATGCCACATATAGGCTTTAAGCGGCTGCTGTGCTTTTGAGGCTGCTTAGATTTTTAAGCAGTTTTTTGTTTTTTTTTTTTTTTGGCTGCTGCTTGTTACATTGAAGCAGCCGCCGCTGGGTTGCAACGTTGGCTTGAGTTGAGTTTTGAGCCGTGGCGAGGGTTGGGGCGGAAGGTGGAAGGGCATGTGAATGAATTGCGCCTTTAAGGTTTTCGTTTAAGTGAAATGTCAGCAACAGAAATTGAATCGAAAATTGTAAAATTGGTTTTGTATAAGCATTTTGGCCAAATGAAATGAAATGAAAATGCTTTTGTTATAGCCAAGCTGCTGTCGTTTATACTTGTTTATACTTTTCTTCTCACATTTTTTTTTTTTTGTTGTTCATTTTTGTTCATTTTTGGGTATTATTTTTTTGCGCTTTTCACTCGAACAAGTTTACGTTCGAGTTTTGCTCGTACAGTGTGTGCAAACAGTGTGCTCTCACATCATATTTCTTGTGCCTGTTTTTTATTTCTGCTGCACAAAACAAAACGACAGTGCAGCATTTGCTTCACTCTACTGCTGCTATGGCCATCTCACTCTTCAACTGTCTCTTATGCGCACTTGCCATCCCGCTTGCACTTGTGCTGTTTTGTAGTATTTAATTTATTGCTCATACGTTCCATATGCTCTCAATGTGCAGAAAATAAATAAAAAAAAAAGAAAGAAAAACACACACATACAGTTTAGTACCCGGCAGCAATTGTGAAAATGTCAGAAGTGCGTCAATCAAGAAAAACTTCAACAAAACAAGTGCTCGGCCATTTCTTTGGCACAATTCCGAGTTTTCCTTTTTTTTTATTTGTTTGTGCACATTTCACTTTGCGCTTTGTTTGACTTAAAAAAAAATATTTGTGCGCTTTTCCAGAGCACATAAAATGCGGCCTGTTTTGTCGTCTTTAGAGTTAACATAAAGTATTTCTCTTTTGATTTATAGACGCACTTCTTGAGAAAGAACTATCATAAATTAAGCGTTAGGTCTGATACGGATTTACAATGTACAAAACTTTTTTTTCGACCGAAAAACTTGTGCTTCAGATGAGTGAAATATTGTAGAGACTCAAAGTCATTTTTAAATCAGATATTTTAAATCTGTGCTGATATCTCTGAAGAAACAACTATAATTAAGAGTTAGTTCTAGTACGGTTGACAAATTGCTTTGATTTCTTACGAAAGCTAACTCAGACTGAAAAGTTCCGGGCCTGACATATAGAGGGAGTCCCAAATATCGAACTGCTATTTTCTTGACATTTCCAATGAAATATGGATCCATCACTATGGGCCAGAGTTCACCCAACAATGGGTGAAAGTGCAGCGAAGAAGCCAAACACATTCGGCCGAAAAAGTTATGGTGACCGTATATTGAGGTCGCGCGCGGAATTATTCACATCGACTACCTAGATCATGGCAAGATCTATATTATAGTGACCTATTGGAACGATTCGACCAGTTGGTGATGCGTTAACACCTCCATTTGCAGCAGAAAAAAATCCTTTTTCACCAGGACAACGCACCAGTTCACATTGCTGTGAAAAAGATGACCAAATTGTTTGACGATCACCGGCATTTTGCACAGACTTGCCTGCCTGTGATTACTACCTCTTCCCAAACCTGAAAAGCTGGTTAGCTGGTAAGCGCTTCCACCCCAACGAAGAAATCATAGCCGAAACGGATGCCTATTTTAAGAAACTTTCGACCGACTACTACAAGAAGGGTATCGAAATGAGCGAGGAAAGTTATAATCGCTGTATCTAGGCCAAAAGGCGACTATGTGGAAGAATATAATAGCCTACTAGTGACTACTAAAAGTAATTTTCAATTTAAAATTTTGAAAATGCATAATACAAGAAATGCTGAGATGCAAAGCTTAAAAGGATATAACTGCCTCTTAGGCTAAATTTTGATACTGACTACTTGAAGCGCTACGAAAATGAATTTTAAACTTTTTGTATAATCTCGCCAATAATTTCCAAATATTTCATGTCTCATTTCAATAGCTGCATTTATTGCCAATTTTTAGTTTTCTCAAAAAGCATTCAAGATTTTCTGCATTACATGCAATTGCTTGTTAATAATAAGACGCATTGTTGTAATCAAGTTGTGACGATTAGCAAATATATTTTTTTACATTACAAATTCCAAAACGGATTAGGTGACTTAGGCTCAGGCTCAGTCAAAGATTTAAATGCACAATCTCTTCCAAAGCTTCATAATTGGTAACACTTTTCTGAATTGGAGAAACTCTTTTCTGCTGAAAAACAAACCGAAATGAAACAATAATATTTTATACCAATTTACTTTGCGCCGCCCAAAAGTATGCAACAGTTTTCGTTTTAGTTTTTTGTAATTTTTTTTTATACCAAAATAAAAAATTTCATCCATTTTGCATGCATTATAAAAATTTGTGTTTTTTTTTTGTTTTGTCTAATTAATATGTAACAATATTATAATTCGTTTACAAAATAACTAACTAACTTAAACATTTAGTTATAAAATATAAACTAGAAACGAACTTGCATTTTTCACATTGTAAAAATGACTAGCGAATATTAACTTTAATGTAATTAAATTAAAAAATAGGGAGAGTTACAGTTTATTTACAAAATATACAATACCAAATATTCGAGTAGACAGTAGAGGGCATAGGTAAGACTTACTTTTAATATAACGTAGACCGCAAGCCGTATATGATTTGGTTTTTGTTGCAAGAAATGAAATGTTTTAAATAAAATAAACGCTTGATGAGTGAAATACAAAAAAAAATGTTTGCAAGAATATGTCACAATTTTTGACTAACACAAAATAGAGCATAATCCCAGCAACTAGATAACTCTAATATCGGTCATGGTGTTGCCATTGTGTATAATGGGCATAGCATCGTCCTGCTCCGGTTCACCCAGGCAGGCGCTCATGGCATGTGGCATGGTGCGCAGCAGAGCATAACTATCGCGATGATGCAACAACTTGTGCTGCTGATGAGCCATAAAGTTGCTGCCACGTCGCAGCGAACGACGTCCCATTTCGAGAATTTCGAGTGAGGGATCTCTTGCAAAGACAAAGCTTTGATAGGCACGCACGAAGCTAAAGATAATGGCAAAGGCCCCACCTACAATGAGCATATAAGAGCCAATGGGCACGGCATGTGGGGCTATGACAGTTGCCAGATAGATCCAACCTTTGATGGCGGGCGTCAACTCCGAGATGCCCTACAAGTTATGGCATTAATTAGTTTACGTTGGCAAAGTTCATTTGCAAGTTATTACCTCTTCTAACCACATGACCGGGAATATAAAGTCACGAAAATCACGTACCGGATAGACATCCTTGGCACGAGTAACCTTCAGGTTCAGCTGTATGCGTACTTTACCTTCCAAAGGTACTCCAAGTTTCTGTAACATGATTTTGAATAAGAAAAGTTTAAAAAATCAAATTCGTCTCAGAATCATTTTATTTTCCTAATATCTGTTCTCAAGCAAGTATTTATTTTCAACTTACCGGCTGTATCTTGAAGTAAGTTTCATGCTTTTCACGTTGCGGCGTCAATCCCTCCACAGCATCCAAAAGCTCCGGATGTGCTTCATAAAAATGCGGATTGGATATGTAAACCGGTGCACCATATTGACACGGACTTATATTCTGCAAGCCACGAATAGATTCATAGTCTGCAGTATCATAACAACTATTCTCGGGATTGTTTTTAGCATCGCCATATGAATTATTGGGCAGTCGAAACAAATCCGCATCAATGCCATCCTTTTGCACACGTTCCACGTATTTCAAGGGTATTATGCGACACAGATCCTTATCATAGACGTAAACAATATCCGATTTGGTTTGTTCGCGTGGCGGAAAGAAAGAACCCTCCGAACCGGCTATACTTGTGCAGGGCGGCTCATTCCAATGCGGTAGATGATCCAGCCCGTTGAGTGAATCGATATAACCAAACTGTTCCATGCCATTATAACCTGTTTTGATGCTAGAGACCTCAGTTAAAGTACCATTGCGCCCCAGTAACAGGCCCATGCGTTCCATGGGGCGCATATGTTCAGGATAAAATCTATGGGCCAGACTAACCAATGCATCATCATAACCAAATACTAACTGATCTGCGGTAACATTGATAAACGGTTGAAATTTAGCTGCGGTCAGCACCACCGAAATGGTCTTGGAAAGCAAATAGCCCAGCTTTGGGCTGAGACTGGTTAGCGTCTATAAAGACAGAGAGACAGAGAGAGAGATTTGCTCTGTCACTTGCATTTAATTGGTATAAAGTTCTGCAGACTTACCAGCAGCGGTATATTGGGCGTAACTATGGGCGTATTCTTATCTATACTCAGTTCAGGAACAAATTGTAATATCTTCTTATGCTGATATGACACCGTCAAATTGTGCTCATGGAATTTCACATTCACCTTCTCCATGTCTTCTCTGCAAGATACACAAGAAACAAACAAACCCAAATAAAAAAAAAAATATTAAATCGTTTTATCATGGGAATTTAATCGGCACGTGCTCAGCTCATAAACTGGTTTCCAAACGCAACTGAATGTCAAGTTCAAAGTTTTAAACCTTTGTTTTTTTCTTGTAATTTCTGCAGCTTACTCATAAAAGTGAATAACAAGATCTCTAATGGAGATTCATTACCGAAGTTTTTTCATGGCTTTTTGGCGTGTTTCTCGGGCGCCAAATAATTTGTTTTGTCATTTTTACAGCCGCCGCTAGACTACGGTAAAGTGTCTGTACAATTTTTTTGGACTTGAAATATTCAAAATGTTTAGGAAACAGAGCATACTCGAGCAGTTCGGAAGCAAAGAAACTAATTTGTAAGTCTAAAAAAACAAACATCAATATCAACGATTCCTTGTTTGCACTTTAATTTTTTCCATTTCCAAGAATTCTTGAACTAATTTTATGTTCGCTATCTTTTGGATGACCAGGTTTTAAAACTTTATAGTTGTACAACAGCTTGAAAAGATCTTCAGCGATATATGTGTTATTATAAAGATTAATTCCGATAGAGAATATCTCAACTTCGGTTTTAAATATAGACCCATTCTTAGTTCAAACATAAGATGTAACTTATTAACGGCGAACGCGTACAAGCTACTAATTCTTTTTATTGTTTGTTTAACTAAATTGGCAATACGAAGGAAAAAAAAGTCAATTACTAAAAGTCATCTAATTGCTTTTGAATTTATTTAACACTTGACTAAAATCACAATTGAGAAATCAAATCGGAACTGCCAATTAACAACTCGACGAATATGCATAAATCATTATTGATTATATATGTACTCTAAGGTGCGATTTTTGATTGATTGCATTCAGCTTTGCAACTATCCTTCGCCGAACCGGCTGCCACTACGTACACGCCCAACACGCCCTTGCAACAATATTAATTAGTTTGCGATTTAGAGATAAGCTTACAACTTAAGTAAATATTTGTTGTGATAATTACTGGCGATGTGGTAATAATTTATTTAATTTTTCTATTATTTTCTGTTTTTTCTTTGAAGCCTCATTTAACGGAAGCCGCTTATTGTTAACGCTTTGTATTAACCATTTTTTGTAGTTTTTGTTTTTGTTGCAATTGAAAAAAATTGCTTAAGTTGCAAATTGCAATAATGCTGCAATTTTAATAATTAATTGAACGCCTAATTGCATTATTGGTCTTGGAATACTTTAAATGAAGTGTTAAATTTCAAATTACCATGCAAAATTATTGCAAGTTTTTTAATTTTAAGCGTTTGTATATATTGTTGGTCGGCATCTGCGGCTTAATACGTTCAGGCAAAGTTTCAATGCAAATTTCAAAGATTTTGCAATACCAAATAAACCATAAATAGCTTTTGACACAATTTTGAGCGAATTGTAATAAGCTATCTTTGAATAATTTAAATCTAAATTAGGAATTATCTGATGTATATGGATCCAAAAAATTATATTTTGTACATCTGTTTCGTTGTTACTTAAAAAACAGACTGATAACTCAAAACACAACATAAGCATTGCCTGTACTTCCCCTCATTAAAATCCAACTGCGAGTTTATTTTTTAGTCATTATTATTAAAAACCATTATTTAAGAATCCATTTTTAAGTAATTACCCAAAAACAAAGTTCAGCTATTAAGTTTAAGCTAGCATGAAAATACTCTAAAGTATTTAAGTGTTTGTTGCAAAACCAAAAAGGCGTAACAACTTTCACATGTCATTAAGAACTTTGAATCAAATTAAACAAATTTTAATAGCCCAAATAAAGAAATAAACTTAATACTAAGTTATTTGTGTATAATCATAGTTTACCTGTAAACAAAGGGTCCCACCTCTTGCAGTTTAGGCTTTTCGCCACTCAGAAATCCATCTGGATTGGTTACATTGTATATGTAAACCTTGGTTAAGCGTATGACGCCCGGTCTTTGCCAATAATGATAGCTTAATGTATCATTCCACAGCCTTAAATTCTGTTGGGCAAAATAGTATCGTTTTTTTCTATAACTTAAAAATATAAACTTAAGCAGAATACTTACCTTTAGTATAAAATAGTCCAGCCATGGTATGGATGTTAAAACTATGCCTAAAATTAATGTAACTATACCAATAATTATCACAGCTAGTCTATCTGAAAGTAAATAAAATATAATTCACGCAAATTAGTTTTCAATTAAAATGTATTAAAAATTCGAGTCGCTAAAATATTTTAATATTTTGTACAGAAAATTGCCTTAATGACAGCAAGGTTAGATCGAGCTGTACACAAAAAGTTTTATTTCTTTTATACTTAAGTAAAAATAAATTAGAATGCAGAAAATGGGAAGGTTTTCTGGGAGCGAATACAAAGATTTTTTGTGATCCTAACTGTGTCCCCTAAATGCTGTTTGTAAAAATAATAAAGATTTTATATTCTGAGGCCATACAAACACGATCCACACAAAATTCTCTTATCTTTGGTATTGCACTAATTAAGTTGTCGATGATTAGTAATCAAATTTGGATGAGTCTAAGATACAGAAAATAAATCTCCTATTTTAGACAAGACCTACAAGTATTTTGAGACCCAAAAAATACGCTGTTGAGCGAAACTTTTTTGAAGAAATCACAGAAATCAGACATTGGTGTAAATCTGAGAAAGGGTGTAGAATTTATTTATGTTCTGCAGAAAGTCTACGAACTTGGAATCAACTACTCCTAAACATACAAATAAAAGCAATAATAATCAGCAATAGTAAACTTTTCTGGTCTGTTTGGATATGAAGTTTTAAAAAATATAAGATAGTAAGATAAGTTCTATAGAATTAAAAAAAAAACTGAACCTTCTACTTTCACGAACCCTAGCTATAATAATTCAAGTAACGTTGCGGGCAATTTCGGTTCTTACCCGCTTACATCTAGGTTTTACAAAATTGTTTGTTTTTAGCTATTTTCCATTTAAATCATAAGCCTCTTAGGCGTCTTAGGTACACAAATTTAACATTTAAGAAATCTGTATTTCCCGTCAAATCACACCAAATATTTGTCTATCGAACACGCTTTGCTTTTTCCAAGCTTAAAATTGTTTCACAAATAATTTTAACTCAAATAGTCACAACTTTTGCCGGAATAGAACATTGTTTTGGAGCAAATACTGGAATTACACTCCTCAAATACTAGATAAATACGTGTGCGCGTCATAAGTTATTGCAAAACACAGGTACTTATACTTATATACAAAGCTATGACGCCTAAAACACTTGAAAATTTCGTCACTGGGCTTGTGCCGAGTAATTCACACCTCGAAAACTTTACGACTTGGTTGCATTTGTGGGTTTCCGAGTAGGAGATGTCAGCGGGTACGCAAAAAAAAAATAACAAGAGAAACAAAAAAAAAACGCGTAAAAAGTAAATCGCAAATTGACTTGAGCCATAAAATTATTGCAATTGATTTTACAACTCGGTCAGTTGAAGATTTAACGGATATCAGACAGATATTTACAATGCTCAATTACGGTCTAGGTCAATGTACATAAGTATTTCTGACAGACGCCGAAGATGCACTGATAATTTATGAACTTCATTTGCTTATCTCTAGTAATTTGAATTTTTATTTTAATACACTGAAATTATATCGATTTTTTTAAAGTATTTTATGCACTTAGAGCATTCCAGCACCTTGTTTGCATTTCGAGGTAGGCGTGGCCAGTAGTATAATGGTGGCCGTGGGCGTATGGCATGTGATGATGTTGGCCCAGAAGCCATTGGCATACAATGTCAACGAGTTTGCACGTATATTGGGCCAACGCATACTTCAAAAAAATTTGATACTATCAACAACTAACTACAAGCTATAGGCACGATCTGCACTGCAGTCAACGAACTGGATGGAACCACTGAAATATGGTTTTACTCTTGGTTCGCGAAATGCACAGCTCAAAGCAGACAAAATGCATAAGAAAAAAAAAGTGCAAGGTCCAGCATTTAAAAATTAATTAAAAATTTAATAAAACAATGTATGAAAGCGAAACTTGTGAAGACGAAGTTGGAATACACTTATGAGTTATAGTTTGGATAGAAATTTTTTTTTTTTTTCAAAATTCAAACAAAAGATCAGAAAGAAGAGTTTGGAACATAAAATGATGACGGAAATTACGATCCAGCTATGAACTCGATTAATTTGTTACAAGAGAAATTGAATTGAAAACTGCACGAAAAAAGTAAATAGAGAAACCTAGATTTTTGTTCATGAATTAAATAAGATTAGAAGTTGATTTAAATTGGTACACTTTATGATAGCAATTATATTTAGCGAGTTACTCTGTGTACTATTTATGAAAGAATATGTGTGAGAATTTAGATAGAAGCTTCTTCAAAACCAAGCTTAATTTCCCAGTTTTCCCCATTGTCCAAATGTTGCAAATTGCATCGCCTAAGCCATATACTCTCTCAGATGTTGTATAGACACGGACTACTCTTGCAGCCCGTTCTGTGCCAATTACAGGTCACAGCGATCGCTGCACTCTGCTTCATCAGCACTTTTTTTTTATGCCATTTTCTTTTATTTTGTACGTAATATTTTATTTCGGCTATGGCATGTTATCGATAAGGCTGAAACTGGCGGCTTGATATTGTTTCAGGTTTGAGCTGTCATCTCCGAGTTGATCTTCGCCCATAAATCAATGCATATATTTTCATATATTTCATTTTTATTTCAAGTCATATCAATATGGTTGCTGAAATTATTTCGAGAGCTGTCAAAATATTGCGACTAGCGCTAAAAGTTGAAGGCGACCGACAGTCTGACCCAGCTACTATGAGTCTGGTCAGACAATGACCCTGAAACTTAAAGCCTATAAAAGGCAGCCAAAAGAAAGTTACGTAAAAAGTTTTATATAAGCGGGTACCTGCCACCAGGTGACGCCTGTGTGACACACAAAATGTAAACTTCTTTTTTTTAAGCGTTTTTTTTTTTTGGAGCAAATTTTAGTCAAGGTCAAGGGAAGAGTTGAAACTTTTTAAAATGAAAAGTAACCGTTGAACACTGAAACAAAAAAGCTCCATTCATTGAAGTTGCTGCTGCTTCTGTTGTTGTTTTTATTTTTTTATTTTTTCGTATATTTTTTGGCTATACTTTGTTACCAACTAAGCGCCAAAAAGTTGTTATTAGTTTCGTCTAATACCAGTAATTATATTTAAGTTAAAAAAACAAAACAAAGCCACTCTGTTTGTCTGTACTTTGTGTATTTTTGTGTCTCTGCAACTGACTGGTTGCAATTGCAAGTTGCAAGAAACTCTTGGCCAGTGAGGCAAGTCATCAGCAGCTAAGCCAAGTTAGTATGTCTTGCTGCCAGTACGTCAGTCAGTCTGTCAGAGAGTCAGTGAGGCAGTGAGGCAGCGACATGGTCACTTAACATTTGGCACACAATTGATACGTCAGCGCGTGGCAGTTGACAATTATGTTAGTATATTTTTTTTTTGTAGTTGCTTCTATTGTTGTTTTAGTTGATTTTATTGTTGTTATTCTCGATATTGTTGTAAATGTATTGCATTTAAAGCGGCAATATTTTAAGTTACAGCAGCATTGATGGAGCCAGGCAAGGCAAGGGCACAGAGGCGTAGTAAGCAGATAACAGGCCCTCCATGCTTGATATATACCGCCAGTAAAGCTTGAATTACAGGCGGTAACAGAAATCACAAAGTTCTTTTGAAATAGCCCTACCGATCTATCGTATTACATCAAAACAAGAGAAGTGGAAGAAATCGAGAATATAAATATTGATATTTTTAACTAAAATCTACGCTGCTATGGCTAAGATACTTGCACCCGGCTTAAGTTAGTGTAATATCTTTCTTTTTTAAAAAAAGCCTATACATTTACTACAGAGCCTAAACTCAATTATTATTTATCAATTTTTTTCTTTTCCCCCAGACGCTTTACACAGATCCCCTTCTGCTACTACTCTGCTCCATTCACTTATTGGTAATATTACATAAATCGCTTTTATAAATTATAGCTAAACATGCTAGATTCTCATTGTCAGTTTTGAAGTTTCCCGAAAACACTAGAAGATGTACTTAACTTCAAGTTATGACTACTTATAGACCAATTCGATTTATTACTTGATTCAACTCACAGATATCTTTATACACAATGACTAGAAACACATAATTAAAATCTTTACTGGGTGTTAATGTTTATTATCTTTCATTTCAAACAACTGGAATTGTTGCCACAGAAAGTAAACAATGGCTAAAACGGCATAAATAGTTACAAAGCTTTAAGCCGTTAAACAATTAAGCTTAGATTTCAGAACGTGCCGCATTGTTGTTGCACGTGTAAATTATGCAGCGGGCGAGAGAGAGAGAGAAGTCGCGGTTGTACTCGGATGATTTTGCAAAAAAAATAAATAAAATCTGTATTGTTCTTCTTGTATTGTTGTTAATGCATTGTTTCATGCTATGTAAACAATTCGTTTTAAGCAAATTATTGCAATTCTTTGGAACAAAAAACTTAAATGCAAACAAATAAAAAACGTCTGAACAGGCTTATCGCGCCAATACTTCCTAGTCTTTTTTTTTCTCTTAACAGCCTTACCATTGTCTCACGTGATCAGCCTCAGTTCAATTAGTCGAAAAGCAAAGGGCATGCCCAATGCATATGCATATTCATATGGCTTCCAAAACAAGTTCCAGCAGTGCCATTACCAGGCCGTGCCTTCTTGCGTGCTCACAGGTCGCTTTGTGCGCCTTTAATTGAAGTATTTACAAGTGATTTCGGGCGGGATAAGGCCGTCGAAGGTTAATGTGATATATTTGCCTCTACAGTGCCTCGAGTAGGCGTGACAAAGGTTGACCAAAAAACTAAAAACAATACCATGGCGTGGAAAGTTTTAGTAGCCTATAATCAGTGGCCACAAAAGCCACGGAAGTTTACTAAAAGGCAAAAGGAAAAACGATTATGATATTTTTAGAGAATCGTGAACATAAATTACTTTTAACGCAAGTTTTGGTAAATATACAGGAACTAAAGAGTAAATGACAGGAACTGTTAATATTTATTTATGTATTTGATTGGATGATTTTTTTGTTGGGCGTATGTGGTATTATTAAGGCATAAATCAAGGAACTCATGTTTAAGCCGGACTTGGTAATAACTTAAGCTTAAGCATTGCACGATTTTTTTTTTGTCGCACTTTTTATTGGTGAAGGGTCAAGGTGAGAGTTTAAAGTTTCTTAGCTTTAGTTTGTTGACTCACGTCTACTTCACGTTGAGCTCGTGAGCAGTCAAGAGGGTTTTTCCGCAAGTAGACATTTGTGCATATTTTGAGAAATGCTAATTTTGTACAGGAAATGCCCAAAGTTGGCAATTGAAAATTTGTCACATAATACAAGCATATAATTTTTGTAGCTAGTCAAATGGTTATATCTTCAATCTTGGTTTTTGAGCACTTAGATGGAAGTTGAGTAGTCTCGATTATATTGCCGCATGTAAGTTATGTGCACTAGCATTCCCTCCAATAAAAAGTTTCTTCTTTTTGAGAAACTCTAACCATCTCTGGAACTTACGCCTATTCGGGCGAATTAGGGATACATCACTGTATCACTTTTCTGTAAAAAAAAATCGGTCAGAAACTCGCATGAAAGCTATCTGACCTAGCATCTCCCCGTTAAACAAGTTTTTTCTTTTTGTAAAGTTGCTTCCTCTAGCTCTAAACATCCCTGCGATCTAATTGTTCAGACGGAGAGACGTACATTGGTATTACCAACTTCTCTAGTGACCGTGGTGGTCTTGGACTTCTTCTTCTGGAAGCTGCAACATTTTCGATGCATCGGTCATAATCAAAGCCGCAAGATTGCCAAAGTCAAGAACTTTAGGTACATCGGCAACAAGAAAGCAAAGGGTCAGCGTTCATCACGCTTGAAGAATATTCAAACCCGTCAAACCGAGTTTGTTGGCCACGCTCCCATGGAATTGTTCAAGGTATCCAAAGATAAGCGCGCTTTAAATTTTTTAAAGCACATACGTGCCATGAGAAAGTGTAAGGAACTGTCCAAGTTTTCATTCCGAACCGTAAGGCTCAGATCTCACGCCAAGTAAAAACTTAGCATCAGTGACAACAACAACCACGTCAATTTCCAACAACAATTCGAATTTTATTCTTAACCGATTTAATGCAAAAAAAAGATAAATAAATGTATCCACTACACAAATTTGGCAAAATCGAGTTTGGGATTTGTTGGCTTTGTCTATGGTCTACTTCGCATGACAAAAGACTTGTTATTCAGTCCCGATCTTTAGTTATTTTTAAAAAACTTCCAGGTTCTACGATGCATATATTCTGTGCAGTACCATCATGCAAATAAATGTATCTTTTTGTCAAATCAGTATATCACTCTCTTGTACAGTTTAGTACAAAGCCTAGTTCATAGCAAGCCACTAAATTCGTGCACACACATACACACACTTAAATACTAACTAACGCACACACACTTATACGCACACGAACATACAACAACAAGAAAATAAATAGCAAAATAGTAGAAGCAAAACAAAGCAAAAAAAGAAAAATACGAAAAACATAATAAAAAAACATTTGCAATTGAAAAATGTTAGCGTACTTAACCAATACTTGACTAATACATCAACAACAACAGCGACAACAACAATAGTAACTAGTGCCAGTGTTGGTTAAGCTACCACATACAACAACCAACACACATACACTCTGCAAATATATGAACAGTGTTGCAAAACCAATACGCTCGCAAATAAACAAGTAAAATACCAAATGCCGAAATGCGAAAACCGAATACCGAAAACTGAAGCTGCAAAATCGAAATGAATGAATGTGAGTGAGTGAATGAATGAGCAGCGACAAAATGCTGGACATGTTTATAAATGAGCACACAGACGTGACTGACGAATCTTAAGTTGATTAGCCTTTTGGACTGGATTTGAACGACTTGCAAACACCTAAAACATATTAGTTTAAAGATGCACAAGGTGAATGCACTGATAGAGTATATAAGTATTATTAAAAATAATAGTAATCCGTGTGCCTAGTCTGCTGGGCCACAGTGCAGTGCGGGACAGATACTTGGATTTGCAATATATAGAGGTTGAAATCTAAGCCGTTGAAAAATGCCTGATTAGTCAAGTACGCTCGATTTGGTAAGCCAAGATTAAGTTAAGATAGAGGAAGTGATGAATTGCTAGCGAGATTAAACTCAAAATGTTATCAGATGTGAGGTGTTGTGATGTTTGTAGCACTTTCAATATCTGTATTGGAGGTTTTAGCTACTCAGAACAAATTTTGATGTAGCAAGTACAACATTGAGAGCCTGATTTCGATTAATAAGCAAATTTTTTAAGACATTTCTATATCATATATGTTTAAGTTATCTACTTTTTTATACAAATTTTATGCACATTTTATGCACATCGAATTGAAACAGTTTTGATTCATTTTTTGAGAAGATTCGGTGCATACTGCCTATCTAAATGGTTTTAACTTCACCACCGTCCTCTTTTAATACCCACCAATTGCGTTACTACAATTTTTTTTATAAAGTGAATCTTTCTTCACATTGTTACAAACGTTACCACAACTCCAATATACTCTTTAAGTTACTTCAATGAAAAACCAAGACTAACCGCAGTAAGCTGTAGCAGCGTGGTCAAAAGAGTCGCAATAGCCGGAAAAACGTAAGCATAGCGTATCTGGCTAATTCTAAGCCACTGTAAGGCTATGCACAAGAGTTAAGAGGCATAGAGACAATTGTTTACCTTGCCAAGAGCTCAACAACAGGCGCGGTAGCATGCGGCTACTTGGCCAAAAGAGTCTAGCTGCTAGCAACGGCTTTTCCAAGCGACAATTGTAAACAAACCGAAAAATTGCTAAAAAAAAAAACTATAACCAATATACACCGATAGATACATAAGTATTGTATAGATATTTTTTTATTTGCCACTGCGCCCAAAGAAGTTTTGCGTGTGCAAGACTTTGGCAATAACGAGTCTAGTCTGCTAGTGTGTGTGAGAGTATCTGTGAGGATTATATAACTTGTAGTTGCATTAAGGCCGTTTGGGCCGGTCAAAGCGAGTGTGGATTTTTTTTGTGATAATTCTGCATTGGCATATGTAAAAGTAGACATTTGCAAGTGAACAAAAATGGATTAGTTTTAATAATCGAATTGTTTTTGTAAAACGAAAGTATAATTCTTATTTGGAGTTTTCGAAGTATAAAATGAACGTATTATAGTCCAACTGCTTTTAATTTTCAATTATTATTTCTAGTTTTTAACGAATTCTTTTTAAAGTCTTAATAGGTATTTTTACACCATTTATTTTAAACGGAAATCACGGCTAAGTAATTGTATTGTTAAACTAAACAAAATGCATAATACTGTAAAACTTTTATGCATATTTTAGTAACCTAATAGCCGTCTGCTATGAATATTAAATGAGAATAGTTAAACGTTGTTATAATTTTTACTTGCATTCTTGCTTTACTTATTTATCTTTTCATCCGTTAATTAATTTTCTGATTTTTGCAGCTTAGTAGTAAATATAAAAAATTAAATTAAATAAATTAAAATATTTATCAAAAATACACAATTAGCCAGCTAAAAGTCAATATCAACAGCTAAATTGGCCAAAAAAAAAATTGTGTACATTTTTGTTGTACTTTTTGGTTTGGCTAAAACAAAAAACTACACAAAAAAATTAAAACCAAACACGTTGTGAGCTACTTTAAGCTTACAAGAAAAATAAATACAAGTTAGATAAAATCTCAAGCGGTTGCTGCAGTTGGCCAAAAAAATTCGTTAAAACAACTACGAAAAAAAATCGAGATTTTTAAACTGGTCATCCAAGAACTGCAAGTCAATGCAAAACGGAAAAACAAGTATTTGGCCAAAAAATTGTTGCAAGCTTAAAACTAGCTACTAAAGATATACACACACACACACACATCAAGGAAACACACACACACACACACACACACGAACAACGCCGCACACACCCATAAAGCACTTGCCTAGTTAACAGCGCGGCCTATACTGTGCACATTGCGTATACGCCACCGTGGCAAAGCAATTCAGCCAAGTGTGGAAATACAACAAAACCATGGCCAAGAACAGTGCCGCAGCTAAATGTATCTCAAGTTATGTTTGCGTGTCTGTATCGGTGTGTGCGTGCGTGTGTGTGTGTGTGTTTGGCATCTGCTGCTGCTGCAGCTGAACTTGGTTTCAATTTCATTTTGTATCTTTGAGTTTTTTAACCGTTTCGGTTTCACATTGCAACGCCAATTTGATTGCCTTCGTTTCGCACAAGTTCTCGTTATCATCGTAAGAGAATAATTTTTTTTTTATTTTTTTAAGCACTTTGCACTTGACTGACCATCTACTAGGCAGTAACAGCAGCTAAGCAAAAGTGTTTGTACTGGCTTTATAGCCAAGCATATTTGCCAAGTCGTTATGCCATTTTGTCTGTTTATTGGCGGCAGTACGATATGAGTAGCTTATTATGAGCATCGAGCATTTGACTTTAAGTACTCCTGTGTTACGTGTCTTTTGATTATGCTTTGGTTAAATCTGATAAATTTATATGAGAATATGTCAGGGCAGGGCATATTTATTAAGTAGTTTGTTTTGAATGCTGTAGATACAGCTGTACAGCCAGCTGTGTGAGTTATGTCTTTTTAATAAGGCTTAGTTTTTTTTTGAAGCAAAAAATGTATCTGTAGTTTTAAGTCATTTAAATATTTTATTTATGTTAATTTAGAAAAAAAAGCACCGAAAGCAGCTCAAGTGCTAGCAAAGTACTACAATAAAAATATACATTTTTTGACAAAGCAGCATGATTTTGAACTTTAAGTTTTAAATCAAATTACTTTGTATTGACTTTGGCATTAAAATCTTTGTTTTGTAAAGTTCTTCATTATTTTTATGTAATTACAAGTTGTACAAGATTGTGCCTACATTCAAAAAGAAACTGGTTTTTATTTATACACATTAGGAAAATTTCTTGAAAAACAGACTTTAAACTTGCTTGATTTGATTTATTTCCGATTAAGACAAGAAATCAATGACGTTGTTGCATTAATTATTATTTCCTGTAAAAATATTGAAATTATTGACGCGTGTTGAACTTGGTATACTTTGATCCTATAGGGGCCACGATCCCGTTGGAATATATTGGCACCTGTTAATTTTAGATATAAATTGTTTTGCATACAATTCCAAGCTCCAGTCATAACTGCTTGTCATTTAAGCAAAAAAAACAGAGAACGAGTTTTCCGGCAATTTCTCAAAAATATGAGCATAAATTCAAGTTTTTTTTCTTAAAAAAAAGTACTTACTATTGCTTATTTTAGCTCCTTGTGATATCAACATGGACAATGGCATGCCCCGATGGGTCATATGAGGCCGTCGCCTTGTACTACTACTCGTTGTGCCCGTGGCAGTTGCTCCATGTTGCTGTTGTTGTGACTGTTGTGGCTGCGACTGAAGGGGTTGCTGTGGCTGCGGCTGCTGCTGTTTGTTTTTGGCACAACCAAAACTGGCCCAGCCCAGTATATGATCTCTAGCAGTGCGCCCATATCTCAGATAATGTTTTTCTAAGCCCATAATTTAAATCTGCAAAGTCAAAAACAAAAAACTATATCAAATTCAAATAATAACAAAATGTAATGCGTAAAAGTTTTAGTTATAATTTTTATGGCAGCTATTTATAGCAAGCAATTAAAGTTAAATTCATTTAATCTACGTGGCAGTTGAACGCTTCCTGGGGTCATTGTCTAACCATTAGTCGAGGGTCGGTTGGTTTGAGCACGTCATACTTAAAAGGTAATTGAGAAAGATGCTTAATTTAAATAGATTAAATGAGACAAATGCTGCGCGTGTGAGTTTCGTAAGCATGTTTCAAAGTTTCATTTAAACTATAAAAAATAGAGAAAATCGAAATAGCCTGATTATCTTAAACTTTAGATGACATTTTAGAATTGTCCAATCGTTGCCTAGAAAGGTTTTTTATATTTTGTGTACGTCTTTAAGGATATTTTTAACCGAACCCATATTTTCAATCAGAAGACTATCCGCTTTCCGATGCTGTGCTTTAGAGAATTGATCGATTGATTCTTCCCTCAGTAACAGTCTCTGTATTAAATAGACAATTTTCTCGCCAAAGGTAGCTGACAGTATGATGCCCAGAAAGGTTCTTACCTGGCATCTTCCAGTGGACTTAAGTACGCTATACCAAGACATTTTGTCTTGAGAACACAGACCATTTTGCCAGCTGTTTTACTTGTCGCAGACCCGGTAAAGAGAAACAAAATTTTTAATGTATTTGTCTATCATGGATCTGAATGTGGGCAATCAATGCCCCTGTGCTGCTGACCATCAGCGATCACTTCCAACATTGTACGACTTTGTTGATGGAGTTCAATAGTTTAAGTTTGTTAATGCAATCTTTGATCATTCTGGAAGGCAGTTTCAACGATGATAACTTTCTTAGGGGCTCATCGGATACCATTATAGTAAAGGTTCTGTTGTTGTCTTCAAGCACTCCTACTTCTACACCCTATTAAGACCCTTCACCGACATCTATAGGGCCTGTAATCATGCTAACTAAGACTTGATCACCAAACAGACAGTTGTTCCATACTGCGCTATTAGCTAGTCTAAACAGCTCCTGCCTTTCTCTTACATATCCTTGGTGATGACTCGCTTAATTATTTCCTCATTACACAAATCGCGCAAATGTTGGCAAATTAAAAGAAGCCTTAATTATTTTATGCTCATTAAGCGTTCGCCAAGTAAAACTATAAGTATTTGCAGCGATTTTTTCTTTTATGTGTAGCCCGAAATGTGCGCAAATTAAAACATTTTCTGGGCAGACGCATTGCTGTCAATGTTGACATTCATGCGGCAACACACACACAGATACCAATTGAACTTGGCCCAAAGCAAGTTGACAATGTTGTTTACATGGAAGCTGAGCAATTAACAAAAACAAAACAGCAACGTACAAAAAATATGTAAGCTTAAAGCCATTAATTGTGTTTAAATAATTTTTTATAAAAACTTTTTGCACAATTTAAACTTTACGCTCTGTCTAAAAATCGCTCAATTGTAACAGACAACAGCGAAAAGGTAAACAACTACAACTTTTCATTTAGTACTTTATAGAGTTTAAGTTTATAACTTAAAAGAGAAAAAAAAACACAAAAAGATGCAAAACCAAGAAACGAAAAAAAAAAAATAAGTTATGTCAGGGCATGAGTCAATTAAATATAATTTGCCCTAGAGCCAACACGGGCCAAAATGTGCCCATTGACATTATTAAATGTTTTAAAAAAAATTCGCTAAAAAAGCCGAATATTAAATATATATATATACAAACCATGTAAGTCCATTAGTGATGAAAGCAAAAGTTATAATTATAATATAAAAATACACAAAATTATAAATGAAGCATATATGGCAAGTTCGTTGCTTAAGTCTTTCGTTTTGTTTTGGCTAATGGCACATATTTGTGGAAGCTGCTGAAGCGCTCATCATTTCGCTACAAAATCTTTGCATATATGTTGCTTGACCGTTTTGAAGGGATTATCTAATAGGAAACTTGTGAACTTTAGGTCTATTTAGGCTCTGTAAGGGATTGACAATTATTTCGGTTTAACTGCATATGATTCTAAAGGCTGCTTCTCAATGATTGCTGCTGCTAGTCTCTGCAGCAAAGGAATGTTCGATTTTCATATTGAGACTACCCAAAAGATAGTCGTATATGGTCGACAAAGCAAAAAAAATCTATTTCTAAATTGTATGGGCAAAATGTATTGTTTTAATAAATAAAGAATTGGGACAAGCTTTATGCTGACAAACGAAACCGTGAAGCAAAATTGTCATGGCGTTTTCAACTTCAATTCCCTATTGAGGCGGATGTAAATGCTTACACGCATTAGTTGTAGTCGACAATGTTCGCCTTTACAATCCGCCAGGTCTTTGCACCCTATAGCCTATGGAAAGTCATTACAATATAAATCAAAACTCCATTGAACACAATTTCCGACATTTTCCAAGAGGCAAAAAACCAATGCGGTATCGATTAATGTCAATAAATGTGAAACTTTTCCAATGAACTAGCTAATTCGCTATCATTATCAGCCATCCCATTTCAAAAAAATGTATCTTAACTTTTTCAAAACTAAAACATGCCACATACTCTCATTGTTCTTCTTGGCATTTTTGACATTCAAAACATTCCAATAGTGAATACAGTTTTCTTAATATGTAAAAAATCACGTGTTGAAACATGTGCTTCTGGCCACTGCCACTTGGCCATAAACCAAGATATAAACCATTTAAACTAAATTGTATTTCTATTGCCGGTTATTCATATGTAATACAATATGGCTAAAAGGTTGTGTTTTTTTAACTTTCTGCGTGTTTTTATTTAACATTTGTAAACAAATAAAATTGTGCCAGCGAAATGCATAAGTGCCGGCATATGAGAAATTTGCATATTCAGCAAGAGTCGTAAAAAAGACAGAGCGTGATAACACGTAGTTGGTGATAAATGGTTTTTTTTTTCTTATAATTATTATTATTATAGACATGAGCATGTTTTTTGCTAGTCATGGCGTCATTGAGCATTGCCACTAACTAGAATATGTTTAAAACAAATGTCCCTTTTACAGTCCGTAGCTAGTAAAAATATAAACTATTATGGAAATTATTTAATATCGAATCACGAATGTTTGCGGTTGGGTGTGTTGAAGAGATGGGGGGCTGTTAGCTAGCCTAACTAGATTTATGTATTTAATTAATACTGAACTTGAGAAAATATTCATTAAGAAAGTATTAGGCGGTTTCTGAAGCATTTATTTAATTAATTTATTGAGTATTAAGTATAAGCTTGTAAAATTAAAAATAAGTGCACGCGTGTAAAATAAAAAGAAAAATCTTCCAGTTATTTATAACGATATTAATAGAATTATGTTAGCAACTATTCCAACTATTCTAGTTTTTAATAAACTTGCAAGAATGATGTATAAAATTATTTGAAACTAACAATTTGAAACTCTTGGCTGCTTATCGTCAAGTTACTAAAATCGATTATAATCCGAGAATTGCTGTTCGTGATCAACAATAAAGAATCAATCGGATCAACAAAATTAAAAATGTGTTCTAATCTGCTTATGATTCAATTGAGCTATGCAATTTTATTTAAATAAAATTATTTCTGTTTTAACTTTTATTTATAATCTGAAAGAAGTTCTTAACATAGTTTTGTTAAATGCCGAAGTGCGAATATGAAAAATTGTTTTCGAAGAGACTCAATTAATTCCTGATAGTGCTGGCATTGAGGGCTTCAAATGCAAGAGCAATCAATATGTCAATATGTTTCAACTTCACTTATTTTTCTTTTCTTCTTTCAAGGGGATCCATGAGACGCAGGTAATAGGAGTGTAGGCCTCGGTAACGTACTTGCCTCTAAGTCGGAAGCACGGAGGTTTGAATCCTCCTTTGGAGCGATGAGCATAGTCAAGGAGAATAACTTAATTAATTTAATAATGTGACGCAGTTGTCAAGAACGTTACCCAAAACATCATTGATAAGAAAATTATTTTGTAGATATAAGGTTATTTCATTTCTACATTCAGGGAGCTTTTGAAGAAACGTGATTACTAACCAAACGAATGATTTGTATATGTTTTGACCTCACAGCAGCTTTAACTTAAACGCGCAAGGTCTTGCGTATTTTTCGTATTCAAACCAAAAGAATCTGACAAACTGAAGTATCTCAAAGAAATAAAATTATCTACCACATGCATCTGCAGCACATAATAAAGTTAGCATCGTTATTCAATTTGCATTTGTTAGAAGTATGCAGATGTTGCACATTGTTTTATGTTGCATGCAATTTGGCTTAAATGAAAAAATATACATATAAACATGTATCTGTGTATAAAAGAAAACACGTTTTAACAATTTTTTGCCATTTGGCGGCATTTTTCACTTTTGCTTCTTTTGCTTTGTCCACTTTATTCGTATGAATTTCGGTTGTTGTTGTTGCTTCTCGTCTCGTTTCGTTTGGTTTTGCTTCTTTGGCATATTATGTAATATTAAAAATGCAAGTGAGTATCTTAAGAGACACTCTACAAAAAAAAGTAAGCTGGGTATCTCCCTCTTGTTCTCTCCCTCACTCTCTCAGATTTTTGCTCCCAATCTTACTGTTGAAGCTGGTCATTGACCATTTAACAACAACAACAACAACAAAAATGGCACGAGCATTTGCGTAAAATAGAAATTAAACATTTCAAAACTTAAAAAAAAAAAATTTTTTTTTTTTTTTAATCTATTTGACCCAAATACACTTTTATAACCAGTCAGCAGCACTGCTGGCATATATACTGCATGCCACCAAATGTGGCAGCGCCACTACGCGACGTTGCATGTTGCAATCACAGCCAGACTGCAACTGGCCTGCCTGGCTTTCTTTCACCAAGCCAAACAGCTGATGTGACTGCAACAGCGATTGTAACTGAGACGCTGATTCAGAGCGAGACTGGGAGACTGTCTGCATGGGAATGGCCAAATGGCCAAATGACCAATTGAATTATATTATTGGTAACACTTTCAGTTGCTGCAGCAGCCAGTTAGTAAGTCAGTTGGCCAATTGAGTCAAGAAGTAGGCTAAAACCATACTGGGTTTGGTCGCGCTAGTCTCTTTAGCTTGGCGCATGTTGGCATTTGCCAAAATGTGTTGCACCTGTTGCATTGCTTTGTTGCAACAAAGTGCATTTGCAACACATGTCTGTCAAGCCTGTTGCCTGAGCTTCTTTGTTTGTTAATTGTTGTTATTGTTATTGTGGCTGTTGTTGCTCTTTTTTGGCACAGTAGCTGCAGCACTGTTTGTTGTTGTTAAGCTTTTGTTGTAACTGCTGCATATGTGTTGGCTAAAACAGTTTTCAGGCTGGTCATAAGTATGGCATACATTATAGCCATAAACTTAAACAATTTCACACGACGCCGAATTAGTGCGAAGGTCACGTGCCGCTTTTCTCTTTTTGTTTTATTAATACTCTTTTCATTTTGCCTCATATTTGCGGCAGTTATTATGTGCTTCATGATGCAGTTATATACTCTCACAGGGCTATATTACATCTTGAGTTGTTGGCAGATTGCGAGCCCTGGGAGATACGAAGTTGATTTAGTTTCTTAATATCTTGATTCTTCTCTCATCAAAGTTGCTTAAATTTGATTCATATATTCATCAGGTATAATCTCTGGAATTCTTTGGGTTGCATAAAAGGAGTTACCTTCGAGTGTTTCACAAATGATTGACCATTTAGAGAGTATGCCCAGTTTCATGTCTCCACAAAAGTTTCCCCTTCTTTAGTTTTTTTTTTTTGAAGCACTCAACTTAGCCAGCTGCTGCATATCCAGTTTAATTTTCGGCTACGAACTCCTTTAAAATTGGGCACTTTATTTTTTATTTATTTATTTTTTTTGCAACATCATTTTGCATTTTTTGACTTAATGCTTTTTTAATAAATTTAAGCTGCCATTTTATATTCACTTTTGCAACATGCACAATGCATTTAATTTAAATATATCTTCTTATATTATATATTTGTACATTGTAGATGATATATAAAATATCAATATTGTTGGCACTTGTACTGATTATAGGCTGCTGCCGAAATGGCTTTATAAGCAACACTTTGGGCATTTTCAATGTCGTGACTACGAAAAAAAAAAAGTGACTAAAACGAAGAAGCGCTCCCCGAAAAATTGCATTCCATAATTGGCAATTTATGTTGGAACGCGTTGATTGGAAAATTGTATGCAATTTGGCAAAATATAGACTTGCAACTGACAAAAAGCATTCAATAATTTTGTTAAATTCGCAAAAAGTAGCCAAAACAGTTGGACAAGTTTTAAGGAAGTTCGTTCCTCTTTCGATTGTGTTGACATTGAAAGCACTTGCAACACGCCCAGTGCGGAAGTGTTACGTGCAGTCCCCCCTTCGCATTTAACTCTAATTGCAGCTTACATATTTTAACTACAAATTACATTATGTGCTCGTCTGGATACGCACAAGACGAGCCTTAACCTAGCATAACGGACTTTATGCCACCACGATGACTGTTACCAATTTCTTAACGCTTGTTGGCCCGCACGCAAACTCTCGCGGTTGGGTATGTGAAAAGGTATCTGAGCAATGTAAAGCGTTTTGTTTAGGCCCAATTAAGACTGAGCTTAGGCCAAGCGCAACAAATGTTTGTATAATATTACAAACAGTGAATATTTACTTAGTCTATAATTTAAAAATTTAAATTGCCTTAAGTAATTTAACATTAGCCCCTTTTTTTGGAAAAACCAAATAAATGTTTTTTCTGTTGAACATGAAAATTAGAGACCCCTAGTAAGGACAACAAAACAAAAGACATAAACAACGAACTTGATTTATGTAATATTGCGAGTTTAAAAGCTAATATTGTGGTTAATTTAAAAAAACTAGAACTAGCAAGTTGGAGAAACTAGTTATGCGAATAACACGCCTTCATGATAACTCTTTTAAAAATTGCCTCAGATACTTAGGAATAAAGGAGCCATTTCTTGCCAAAAAGTTTTATTCAATGTTATTTTAAAAAATGCATTTTTTAGGTATTCACGCATTGAATTTCAGTTATCAATATAAAAACTGAGCAAGTTTGCAGCGGCAACACATCGAAGCATAAACAAAAAATTTGTTAGCCCATTAAATTTATTCAAAAACCCTAAAATTTTCTTATAATTTTCGCTTTACGAAAATAGATCTGAAAAGTAGGCGTTGATTTTTACAAAATGGGTTGTCAAATATATGAACTTTCAACAAATTCAGTTTATTGTAGAGTTTTGCAACATTAAGGCAAGAAAACTTAACTATATACAATTCGAGAATCTGATTTGGCATTATTTGCCGTATTCGCTTGAGAATGTAAGTATACCTCTTGTTGCGGTCACTGCTCAGAATTGTAGATTTCAATATAAACAAATGGAGGCATTTTTGCGAAAACGCTTTACAGAATCGCTGTCTTTCAAATGGGATTTAATTGCATCACCTTCACTTAGTTTTTTTAAGGTATTCACGCACTGCATTTTAGTTATCGAAAGCATAAAAGCGTAACCAACATGTTAGCCCGTTGAATTTATTAAAAACATTAAATTTTCTAATAATTTTTCGCTTTACGAAAATAAATCTGAAAAGTAGGCGTTGATTTTTACAAAATGGGTTGTCAAATATATGAACTTTCAACAAATTCAGTTTAGTGTAGATTTTGCAACATTAAGGCAAGAAAATATAATTATATACAATTCGAGAATCCGATTTGGAATTATTTGACGTATTCGCTTGAGAATGTAAGTATACCTCTTGTTGCGGTCACTGCTCAGAATTGTAGATTTCAATATAAACAAATGGAAGCATTTTTGCGAAAACGCTTTACAGAATCGCTGTCTTTCAAGTGGGATTTAATTGCACCATCTTCACTTAGTTTTTTAAGGTATTCACGTACTGCATTTTAGTTATCGAAAGCATAAAAGCGTGACCAACATGTTAGCCCGTTGAATTTATTAAAAACCTTAAATTTTCTAATAATTTTTCGCTTTACGAAAATAAATCGGAGAAGTAGGCGTTGATTTTTACATAAGCAGTTGTCAAGTGTATGAACTTTAAACAAATTCAGTTTACTTTTGAATTTGCTATATTAAAGCAAGAACAAAATAATTTGTATACAATTCGTGAATTTTATTTAGAAAAGAGAGAATGTAAGTATATTTCTTGTTGTTAAAGGATGAAATTATTGGTTGGATGTCTTGCAGACTTATTCCAATTAAACGGCTAGCATTTCACACTACTACAACACCTACATTCAAGTAGTACCCCCTGCTGGGTCCTGCAAGGCTTACCACTTTTCACCAATGTTTTTTCTGAGGTGTAGGTATGCGTTCTTAATGTCTTTCGGCAAGCACTTTGTTCCTGGATCATGTCATCACAGAGACCTATTTAATATTGATAAATTATCATCTGGCCTGTTCATGTTACAGCCGCTTATTGGAACTTCGAAGTATATAGCCTTTTTGGCGGAGTTCTTTTCCTAAACCCTAAATTATACATTTTGCACATTATCCAACATTCGTGCGCAATTTTTCTCGCTAAAGAGTATCCTAAATTCAAAATTTTTTAAAAAATAAAAACCTTACGATAGTAAGTAGGCTTTGATATTGTCGAATTTAGTAAACCAAATTCAACATTTGTTCAGAAAAAAAAAGCTACCGACAATAAATCATATAGTACGCTCCAATTCAATTGTAAAATAATTTGAATTGGAAAAAATTATTTTCGAGCTAATATTCTAAGAAATATTTATTTTTATTTTAGCAACCAAACGAAGTTGAAGTATACATCGGGCGTCTATTATTGCTGTCATTCTTACAGCTTTTTGCACGCGTTTCGGACCTTTCGTTTAATAATGTAAGTATGAAAATTTAATTAAATTTGTTGCAAACGGGATAAGGAGGACAAATCTCTAGCATAATTAGCAGCTACTGTTGAGCTGCAATAATCGCCACCTCATAGAGTTAGTCGGTGTAGCCTCGCCCATTTAACTTGTTTTATATTACAACTAATTCGACAAAACGAAATATGTTACATGGCTTTAAGCTACGGTTTGTGTACGCGACGCGCTCATCGGTGATTCTTGGCCAAGTTAAGTATTAGCTGAGGTAGCTTCACGCTCTTTTAGCCAATTGCCCCAGCGTTTGCCGTGGCCAATCGTTGAAGCGTTGAAGCTAGCGGAGCTGCGTTAAAATATTGCCAATTTCCTATAGATACGATGAAAACCACATCGCTGCTTTTGGCTAATTTTGTAATCTATGAACTAAACTTGCACGTAACGTTGTTTTTCTTTGTGGCCATTAGGCTTTGAGTACGATATGCGATTTCGATGGAGCATATTTCGATAAATATTCTGGTTAGGTTGGGAATTGGTGAAAATTTAAAATCCAACCGCGATTGTTTGATGGTTCCAAGTGAGTGCTTATATAAGAAGTTCGAAACATTTCCGAATTTCTGAAACCACGTAGGTTCAGTCTATTTGTATTTCTTCCAAAAAGTTTGTTTACACTTTCTCATATACACTGCTGTTAGATGCGGCACACCCCATGGTGCCGACTGATAATCTATTTTCTAGTCGATACATTGCCAAATTTAACCCTGTCATCTTTGCATCGAATATTTCAACAAGTGAACTTAAGCAAAAAAAAAAGGTTGCTTTATAACCAAATTAAGGTTAAAAATAGTCGTGCTTGTTTCCAGATCCATGTCAAAATCAGTTAAAATGCCATTTTGCGACATAAATCCTTCTTAAAGTCAATCAAAAGCTGTATATATCAGCTGACAAAGCTCGAAATTTTTATACAACAATTTTAAAGCCATCAAATCCTGACCTAAGTCACGAAATGCCTCATGCATATGTTCATAATAAAAGTTTCATTAATATAAAAATAAATTAACCAATTTGTTTATTAATGAAAGGCGCCATTTGATGCTGTCAACCGTTTGATGGATATTTTTTTATTTTTTATTTTTGTTCGTTATTTTTTTCGCACATTAAACGTAGCCCCCCTTCAAAAAAACAAAAATTTTTTTTTTCTGGTAATTCGCGCTTATCAATAAGCAAATCGATTTGTTATTAAAAAGCATGCCGCATTATGTAAACGACTTAAACACGCGGCTCTGTCAAGATATATGCACCGGGGGTCGACTATAATATAATATATTGTTATATTGTATGTTCAGGTTATTAGCAAAAACGCGCTATGGGGCAGGGCACAACCACCACAACAACAACCATAGCAACATCATGCAAAACGTCACTCAAAAGTATTTATGTGAGTTTGTGAATCATAGGCAAGTCAATATTTCAATTTAACTGTAAAGAAAACACAAAAAGTTACAACAAAAAAATGTCTGATTTTTTTTGGAGTTAGTTCGAGGCTTGACGTTTAGTGCACTTAAAAAATTGGTTGTAGTTTGCGGTTAATTAAGATGACTTCTGTGTACTCCGGCTATAACCAATTGAGCTGATGGGAGTAGGTGGACGTTAAATAGATGGCCAAGATAAGTGACTTGCCTGAAGCTTTTAAGCTGCCTGCGCTTAAAATTGGCCAATTTGAAAGTGAAACTATTTATGGGGAATTTTTTGAGGGAGTTGATAATGGCAATGGTGAAAAGCTAATTGGTGGAGCATAAGGACAGCAATGGGATTAAAATTAGTTGATGGTATTGTGCGGGATAAGCCATAGTTGGACAGGGGTAGCAGCGGCGGCTGAGTTGGAAATCTGAGCAGGAACAGTGCCTATATAGTTAATATCTTGTATCTGCTTAGGAACTTTTATTTTTGTATCTATGTATAACTCCTTATAAAAAGAAATTCTAAATACTAAGAGCAAAAGTGAAAAGGTAGAAAATTTAAGTAGGCATTGAATAATTTGTTTAAAACAAGAAAAATAGGAAAAAATTTATTTCTAATCTGAATTTCTACTTGCGAACATCTCTTTTATTTATTTAATCAATCAAGAGCGGCATAATCAACAATAATTTAAAAGCATTCTTCAGATCTGGTAAGTGCATTCGATAGCAGTATGATTATTTTTTATAATAAAAAAAATTCATTATTTACGCCTCGATGGCGTAGTGGCGCACTCGCCCCTAAACCCGTAGATCGGTGGTTCGATGACACCCTACAGCACTGGTGCATTTGTCTAGCACTGACATAGCAATTAAATACACAATTCGTCGAGGCAAACAATAAAATCGCCATCTGGTACCATATGTGGGCATCGTACAATAGGCTTCAATGGAGCACCTACCACAGTCAAGGGGAATGCATTTGTTTTTCGCAATTTTTATTAAAACTGTAGCTGCAAATGTCCCTTGCTCTTAAGCACAAATGGAACGGCAGTAAGGATTACATAATAAATTTTTTAGAACAACGACCTATCAAGGTTCCTTCTGCTCACCAAAAACATATAAACTTCATAGTGAGATTTTCATACCTCAAAATGTGTCAAATATTGAGCATGCTAGAAATGCAAAGTTTGTTCTGGCGATAAAATTTTAAGCCAAAAAAACACACCCAATTGGTAACATGGTTAAGGTCAGGCCTGCGTTAGCTTGTCATTTTGGCACAAGTCTTCAACCGATTTCGTGCGTTGATCTGTAAACAAAGCGTTGCACTTAACTTGACATTTCAATTGAGCCTTCAACTTGGTCGTTTCTTATTTTAAACACACCCAAAAAGAGTTGGAACTTCTTGGGTTTACCGCTGTATGTATATATATTTTGTAATTTCACACATTTTTTTTTTAACTTTTACGCATTTTTTTAATGTGTTATTTATTTTTAACATTTTATTTTCCACTTGACATTGGCTTACATATTTTACGGGCTTTCTTGTTTATTTTTGCTGCATATTAAAATGCTTGAGCCGATGTTTTTTTCGATGTTTCCCGCTTAGTTGCAGCTTAGTTTGATTAACTAAACTTGGTGTTTTTTTTTTGTATTTTTTTGTAAAAATTTGCATAATATATTAGTAAGATAATTGTCTGATAGTCAGATGCTATCAAAGGCTAATTTTTTGTGGCACCTACAATTGCGGAGTAGATCCTTAACTTGTAACCACCTCATAACATTTAGATAGTTACTATATATTGATTTCTCATTCTTTAAAATTTATTTCGTATACCAATATGAAGGATAACATTTAGTTGTGCTCACTGAAAGAAGGGTTAATGAAAGGATATAAATTTTCGCGAAAAATATGCTCATCATTAGTAGATATTAATTTTTTAAACTACCAAACTTTTTACTGTAATACTTAATACCAATTTCTTTCAGTTTGATCAAAATGTCTAGCCTTATGATGATGGTCAAGTGCTGGCTGCTGCCAAATAACGAAGATTGCTTGCATGAGCTTCTCAACGATGGATGTTTCAAGCGTCATCCATATACCTTTACTTCCTGGCCCAAACTCTTGTGGAAGCGTATTTCTGGCAACTCTGAAATCGATTTGCATGATATGCTAGTTGATAAAACCGATAAGCATTGCTTGAAGATGCTGAAGGATGTTACAAAATCGATTTCATTGCAGCTATTTGATGATGCAATTTTTATACATTTAGTTGGTTTCTTTGGCATCGTCGTTACTTGCGGCATAATAAGTTACGTGATAAAGCGCAGAAATCGAATGCGCGCTTTGTCTGCATAAAAATTTTATATTTCATTTATAATTATATTTATTTTAACACTAAATTGCTCGAGATTGTTGTACTATTTTAATGTTGCTTTAATAAAATTGAATAATAATAAAAATAATTTGAATGCTGCAAAAATCATCATCACCTTAACATTGACCTGACCTTTGTCAAAGCGCACATAAGATGTAGGTCAAACCACATCAAGGGGGAAATTTGTTACGTGCTTAAACTAAAATAACAAAAAAAAACCCCAGACACAAATATGCAAAAATATTTAAACAAAAAATGCCACACTAAAAGTGACAATAATAATAATAATAAGAAATTACCAAATAAGACGAAACTAGCTTTTTATTTTAAATATTTTGTGACAGCCGCCAATTATTGGCATTTAATTTGAAATTGTTTCAAGAGACTCTTTAATTTAATCACAGACTCTTTGATAAAAAAAATTGAAAGCCAAATTGGAAAAATTGCGGGCCTTGATTGAGTTTAAAAACAATAGTCTACAGCTGGATAGTTGCAATTGCATAATATTTAAAAAATCTAATCTTGGGCTTTTATGGCGGTTAAACTTATTGAACTGTTTATAAATAATAGGGACCTTTTATCTTACAGATTTCATTTCCTTACTTTACAAATTTTTCTAAATTTAATATTGTACATTTTATGTTAAGAATTCAAAAACAAGAGCTATTGAGCTTTAATTTTTAAATGCATTTTAGTTTGTATAACTTAAAAAAGATAGTTTTTTCGAAATGCTTTGTAAGACTTTTTGAAGTAACAATGTATGAAACTTGATTTTCTTTAGTTTTCATACTTTACCAAGCTGACTCCGACGCTGACGCTGACACAATATTCCATTTCAATTAACTTTTTAAATTGAAAACATTTCTTTAGTTATGTTTTAGCGGTTAAAGACATTTTACAATAATTTATAGTTACCGACAAATGCAAAGTTATGTATGGTATAATTGGGAAAAGAAATTAATTTTACATACCAGCTTGGTAAAATTATATTTATAGTAAGTTATTAAATTAATTTCGGTTTGGTTGATTTTTACAGTGAAAAATATTTTTAATTAGAAATTGATTTGCTTAAAAAAATATTCCAATCAATTTTATGAACCCTTCGGAAATGGAAATTGTATTTCCATGTAAAACATGTTCTTAATATTATATGCGATTGAAAAACTATTCGATAAAAATTTGAACAAAATATCAATCATATTAAGAAATAAAACCTTTATTGCAGAAATATATATTAATATGTGATTCCTGGGAGAAAAAACTTGAAGAATGGCAAGAAATCAGGCAACAAGCTTTTTTTAACAGAAGTTATTTTATTTAATTATTATTAGGTTTACTAGGGGCTTGGCCTGCCCGCTTCGCTCCTTTCCGACTCCCACCCCTCCTACGCATACTGCGCGATCTCATTTTATTTTCGAAAGTAAGAGCGTTAAGACACTTTTTCGTCATATCCCTTATATCCTAATAATCTTAGTCATTTTTTTCCTGCTTCATACAAACCTAATTACATCTTCTGCTTTTTGGTTTTAATCTTATTGTACGAGTTCAACGCAGTCTTGCTCTGTTTTTCAATTTGTTCTTCCTTCAAAAGTTAACTTTTATATAAATTTTCCAGTCGAGACTTTTATTTTACTTTTTCCTTTTTGCTCAATTGACATTTCCTCTCGGTTTTTAATTTTTCGTATTGTTTCGTTCTTTAGAAATATGCAACTTTCTTGTAATCCTTATATTTTTCGTATTGTATCTTATATCTAAAATGTGAACTTTATTATAAAATTTAGGTTAGACCCAGAAAAAATGTAACAAAAATGTTTTGAAAGCAGCGAAAAATATTATTTATAATCGAAATGTGTCTTAATATATTTTTTGTACACAAAAAAAGTTAAAAAAAAGGCTGCAAAACTTGTGAATTAAAGACAAATTAATTGATAACAACCCAATGCTCGGTGAGTGATAATTCGATAAATATTAATAATTTACTAATAGAAAATGTACATAACTGATAAGCAAATTAAATTTTAATACAGCCTAAGCTGAATAACTTTTTTTAATCTTTTGTTCATGCTTTTTGATACCATTCCTTGCCGTTTCTACATTTATTTTTTAACGAAAATTCGGAGAATATTTTCAAATTTTCCTAACGAACTGAAATTTTTTTTTTAAATTTAAAGCTCAAATGTAAGATCTCACTGTACATTATATAAATTAAATTTGCAATTCTTTTAGTTTGTAGATTCAATATAGCAATTTAAAAAAAATGACTTTTTTTAAAGTTCAAGTCAAATACTTTCAGCTTTAATTCAAATTATGCACATTGCGCATACGCAGCGGAAGCACTATTACTTACATGAAGTACAGTTCTTGGTACCAACTGCACTGCTCCAAAAATAATCCAATTATTGGGGAGGGGGATTTATTAACGTGGGGGAGCTAAGATTAAGATTATAAAGTAAAATAATCTCAACAATTTAACCGCATATTCATTAAGTTATAAGTTTTTGACAAAAAACAAAAAATTGTTTAGGTTTTTTAAATCCCTTTTTTTTTGCTAAATGTAACACAAATCACGCATATCCTGGCCTATGTAAGAGGCACATTTTTGTTTTTTATAATATTTATTTTTGCACAAATAACCAAAATATTTTTTAAAAATAATATTTTATTTTGAAATCGCAAGCTCGAAGTTATAGCAGCCGAGTTAACAATTTCGGTTTGAAATAAAACGCGCGCGCACGCTGACGAGCGTTATCTGTGTCGCTGTTGAAGTTGACGCGTCGAAATGAAAAGCTCGCATGAATGGACCGTCGCAGTCGCAAGACGTTTTTGTTCGAAACGCAAGACTTCAGTCGGCGACGACTGCGCAGCACCAGCAGCCGGTCAACTAGTCGCGAGCTGCGCCGCCGACTAAGTATAAAGCAACACGGCGCTTAACGACTGCCGACGCCGACGACGACGACGACTGCGTCGTGCTTTCTCGTCTTTAAGCTTTATTGTGTGCGTGCGTTCGTGTGTGTGTAAGTTAACGCTTGCTGCAATCCTAGCTGCGAGCAGCGCTGCCAGTAGTTGCACTTTTGGCTTCACTTTTAATTGTTTTTTTTCTTTAATTTTATTTTGCGCTTTTGCGCCTGTTACTGTGTTTTAAAATTTGGCAATTTTTTTTTGTACGCATGCGCAGCAGCGCAGTCAGCGCCAACTGCCTGTAAAGTTCTCGCCGCAGTGTGGTGAGTTTTGACTGAACGAGTTGAGTATTTTTCCTTGTAGCTTTCCATCAATGAGGGGATTTTTTCTTGTCTTATGTTCGTGCACCGCTTGTTGTTTTTGATTTTTTTTAACTGATTCATTCTGGACAGTGGCGTAGTGCAATTTTTTTTGCAAAGGGTGCGAAATGATTTTTCTATTTAAGCAGTGGATCCGTGCAATTATTTAATCTTTTCAAAAAATTATATAATATATAAGCAGACAATTTAAGCTTCAAATGAATGCGAATAAATATTCTAAATAACAGGGATTCTTGGAATCTAGTGCTGTCACAGGCGATTTTTCTATTTGACACCAATGAAAAACTTCGGAAGCGTGGTGGTAGCTTACTCCCCTTTAAGTCCCAGGTCAGTGGTTCGATTTTAAGCAATGACATAGCTATCAAAATAGTAAACTTGTAGTGATTAACAACTCCGTTATTTGGATTCGGCCATAAACTGTAAGTATCAGTACTCTATCCATCTATATAACTCCATACTCCACCTTAGTAGAGTTAAGGGGAATGTGGTACATTGACTGAAAATAATTTTAATAAAAAATAAGTATTACTAAATAATTTTACGATGATGCTCGAGTATTGACAGCAATTATTATTATATTTATGAGTTCTCAACTATAACTTTGGCAATAGGTTCGACTAAATGCTCATACATTGTTAAAAGACTTCAATTATAACAAATTTATCAATAATTTTCTACAGAAATTCGTTTTCATTTTCAATATCTATATTTTTGTTTTCTATGTCAAAGTTCCATTCGAAAATATTTTTTAAAACTCATGGTGGTGACTGAATCCCCTAAACCCCCTCATGCTTGGCCAAGCCACTGGCGCTGGCATTATAATTATTTGCTTTTTCTAGACGTTAAGTACTTTTAGTGGCTGCTTTTAAGTAAACAACAATAACAGAGCAACAAAAACAACAAGACTACAATAATAACAACTACATTTCTACTTAAAGCGCTCAACGTTGGAATACTTCCGTTATTGCCATGCAACAGTAATGAGCTTGTCTTCATGACGATTTGGGTTTTTTTCTGAAGGATATCTGCATTTGTTGCTGATTCAGCTGCCTGGAAATTTGCATCCTTTTACTTTTTTTTTTCTTCTTTATGACAGCCATTAAGTTATCAGCAAGGTTAAGATATTAGTTTCACAGTTGAGCGATATAAACGTTTACAATTATTTACATTAAAAATATATAAACTTCAATAAATTTCGCAACATCCTTAGCTTTTATAATTATATATGTTTTGGTTCACCAAGTTTACAATTAAAACCGCGAAGGGCAGGTAAGTTGTTAATAGATTTGCAGTGGCCAAGTAAATTTTCCATGCAATTGAGAAATATGTGCAAACAGTGAGCGTTAAAAGTATTTTGACAGCAAGCACTGTTTAAGCTGTACGATGACTTCACCAGTTGGGAATATCTTTTTAGTTTGGCTCTTTAAAAACATAAAAATGACTTTTAATGCTGCACAAATTTATATTCAAATTATGTTCAAATTTTTAATATGTAGAATTTACTAATTAAGCTTAATAAAAAAAGTGTTACTTAGTTGATCTATTAGACAAAGATCGCCAAAGATTTTAACGATTTTTCAATTTATATTTAGAACCCGATCTATTGATAACCTTAATATCATGAAGCACGTAAACGTATATAATTACTAAATTATTTATTTGTTATTAATTAAGGGTTACAACTAAGACCATTTGACCTTATATTCAGACATTAATAAAATTTTGAAATATATGAATTAGAACGAGCAAAATTTAAAAAACAACTTATCCGTATTCCGAGCCGGATGGGTGAATTTTAATGAAAACAGGAAGCAACACAAAAGTTTAAACATTTGTTAAAAGAGTAGCGAAAAGGTTAGCGTTGACCAAGTTGGGGTTTCATAGTGCCTGATTGATCAAAGATGCACGATTTGGCGAATCAAGATGAGTTAAGATGGAGAAAGAAATGAACTGAATAGACCATACATAAGGTAAGGAATCGTAAAGGTTGTTATAATAAGGCTTACGCAATGTATAAAGGTCGAATATAACGAGTTACTCTGGATGGAATGACAAAAGAATCATTGTTCAGGAGTGAAATTCAATTACAGTTCATAATATGGGGAATCGTAAATGCATAATTGCATTTACGAAATAATAACATAGAAATTAGTCCCTATTTTTATAGAATCATCAGCATGTGACGCTCTCGCACACACATTTAAGTCTTTTTTTTAAACTATGAGCATTTATTGATTACCAGTTATAGATAAAATAAGCTGCAACTAAAAACTCCGTCTTTTTTACTGTCAGCATACATTTTGCTAGCAGTGTAATTTTATAAAATATCTAAACACTCTTAACAGAACAGTTTATTAACTAATAGACCCTCGTCTGGGGTTCAACTGGAATTGGTTCCTTCTTCTTAGACATTGTAATTACAACTGTCTATATTGTTTTATAGAGTCAGTTTTAATAATATAAACATAAAACAAGAACAAAAACAAATTAAAAATCCCTTGACGTCATTTGAACCGAGCAGTGGAAAATATTCTCATTTATATACAAAGTTTTGCACTGTTAAAAATTAAGCGACTTTATGCAAGTAACGTTTGTTCCTAGTCGCAATTGTCACTTGTCAAATAATTCAAATAGAGTTTATTAGAAATATGTTGGCCGGATATATGTAAATATTCACAGCTTATGAATCATTAACGTTTTATCAGACGGTTTATTTGTATTGAGTCAGTGCACGCAGGCATCTCAGTAGCAAGTTTAAAATCAAATTTTTATATTGACTGAACTTTAACTTCGTCAACTCTAGCAGTGAGGACAACTGCACCTATATGAGTGTTCCTAGTTTAGTAGTTATATTTTTAACCTAAACCAAGTTATTCCATTTTAGTATATAATTGCCACCTGACCGATTTGAACCGGTTAAAAACTCAATGAACTACGTCAACTCAGCACATATCCCAATGTGCAACGTCTAAAATTAAATATAAAGCTTTTTTTAACGCCAAAAATGTTATAAAAACTAAACAAAATAATTAATAAAAGTACATATTTTCGTTCTTAATAATTAAAGGGCAAAATTTGTTAAGTAAAATGTTTTTCTTTTTTCGGCTATCTTCCATCGAAGCAAAGCTAATATTTTGTTTTTAACTTAGAACTTATACTCTTTGAGAGATATTCTTTTCCCACCTACCGGGTTTTAGTTTTACTTATACTGCTTTTGTGTATTTTTGATGACTGCCTGACTAGATCTCTTTCACGCCAAAAATAGATTATTATTACAAGATTCTTTGCCGGATATCACATGAGAAAATTAAGAATCAAATTTTATTTCATTGTCCCATTTTCAACTTTCTTTCCATATAGTATATATTTCTATGCTGAGCTTTATCTCGTTTTAGTTGACTTAAAAAGTTCTGCAACTACATTGATAAATTTATTAATTTTTTTTAAATTAATACTATTTTGCAAATTCCTATTTTATATTTTAAATTTAGATAGTAAGTTTATAAAATACTCATTTTTCATGCCATAAATGTTCTTTTTTGGATTATTCTTGAAATTTAAAGGAAAGTTGGGAGCTCGAGTAAAGAAAAAGATACATTTTATGAAAAAAGACAAAACATGAGCTTACATATGTGGCATCGTTTAGGTAACTTTGAAGGGTCTAAGAAAATTTTCATTATTTAATTATGTACAATTTTTTTAATTAATTAAAAATGACAGTTCAATATGATTTAGTTTCTTGAAAGCCGTGAGTTTTCTTCTGGATAATTTAGTGTATAGAATTCGAATTCGCAGTTGGAACTTTAAAATATGATCTACTAAAATTGTGTTTTTCCTTTTTTCTTAAGTTTGCATTTTTTAAACTAATATATTTATGTTAAAATTTTGTTATTATAGATTCCGCTGATTAAAGAAAAATTATAGAAATCGAAATAGACAACATTGCCGGATATTCAGCACGACCTCGTTAAAGGCAATGATTTTCATAGAATGTGGCCTAGTAACTGACATTTTTCTAGATAAAATTTGCACTTCGGCTTGCTTTTTAATTCTACTTTATCGATTTGTGAACAAATAGTACACAAATCAAATACGTAGTAAACATTTTTGCAATAAAAAAAAGCAACTTAGTAAGTTATTTGCTGAAAAACAACTGGTTAGGAATATTTTCCATCAGAAGTTTGCTTGTTTTGCATAAATCGCGGACTTTGTGGAAGTTCCTCTGATATGCTAGAATTAATTTATGAGCATTTAACAAAAAGAACATGAATTATTTAATCGTAAGACATGCGGAAATGTTCTCAACTGAGGCGTACGTCTGAAGTGAAAAACTGGGACCAGCCGCAAAGTCAATAAACAATAATTACACATTAAAATAAAAATTAAAATCAACAATTTTCGAATGAACTTTATTTAGCCTATCTTTATTGTAAAAATTAACAGTCTAAAGCACCCTTAACATTAATATTAAGTATTTGTCAATATTAAAATATAAAATCAAACATTCATTATTCGAAAAGTGACTAATAGAGTATTAACAAAGTTCATTGCAGTCAATGGATAGTTTAAAACCAACTCTTACACGTGTCTCAAATGACCAAGTTTATTAGCATTACAATGCTGACCGTACTTGTACCAAAAAAAAAAAAAACAAAGAAAAAATCTACAAGGATTTTTTTGCACTTATGCAAAAGACCTTAATCTAATAACTTTGAAGGTTATTGACAGCTCTTTGGTAATGGGGCCGGGCCGGGCCGTGTCGGGCTGGGCTGGGCCGTGCCGTATAAGAACAGGTTAATTGCAATCGTTTAACAAGCTTTACATTTGACGCTCTGACTACAGTGAATACTACCGACTACAGTAAAGTCAAGTAACTTGTTATGGAAACATGCATAAAAATTTAATTTATATTGCTTATAATTATAATTGTCAGCGTTTTTGCGGAAAAGGCCACAGTGCACATTAAAAAAAATAAAAACTATGTACATAAAATAAATACTGACCAACTGTTTTTGTTCAAATTATTGTCTTTGCAATGACAACAAAAACAACAACTTAAATTTAAAGCGTTAAATCTTAAGCGTTTCAAGTTGGTAGCTCAGTCGTATTAGCTGTGCACTAATTTAAAAATTATAAAAAAGTTCAAGTTCAAAGTGTTGCAAAGTGTTTGAAGTAAACGGGAAAATTTTTTACAGCATTTAAAATGATTTTATTGCACGAAAACTTGGCTTCTTTATCTTCTACAGTTTTATACGTCTTTTTCGTATTAAAATATTCCAATAAATTTTTAAAGTTTGGACAAAATCTATCTCAAAATAAAAGCTATCAGAAAGTTACAAGTTATGATATCTCCATAAACAAAATATTTCGATTTTAACTAAACTTCTATCTTTTTCGGTAAGCTCCAAATTTGGAAGCTGTATTATATAGGGAACATCTGAATAAATCTTAAAAAAATTGCCAGACTTAATAGCACCACTTCTAAGTTCTAAACGTATATTGAATTCTCTATTCATCTAATTAATGCTTCTTAGAACTTTGGCGCAGTCCAATATTTTCATGTAAGTATTGCATAAATTTAGCTGGACACATCAAACAATTTGCTGACATAATAATGACAGTTCTAAGATCTAAACAAAGATTGAATTCTCTAGTCACTCAACTTATGCTTTTTGGCGCTGTCCGACATCTGAATTTTGTGTAAATTTAGCTATAAAGAGAGCTATATATATAGCCTATTCTTAGTAAAAAAAAATGCGTTTTTTCTCGCACTTTAGGTGAAAGCTTGATATTTAAAATTCTTTTCTCTATTTTGATATAAAGAATTTCAATTTCAAGTAAACAATTAAAATAAATGTTTAGAAGTTCATTTTTGACTACTAAGTATTACACAACAACTACAGAGTATATAATATTCGCCATGTGCTAACACCAATCGGACAGGCCCTCTTTTTCTTATGAACCACTCAGTTAGATTTCTGATTCAGAATATTAAATATCCATTCAGTAATCATATAATACGTAATATACTAAATGCTTGAAATCGTACATATATCAATCCATACAATACATCAAATATATTATTCTCACACTTACCAATATTCTAGAATATCACTTCTAAACCTACGACATTTAATTCATTATTATTTGCTTAGTTAACCCTTTGAGTGCTGTAGCTAGTACATCCGTTGTAATGCTAATAAAGACTGCATAATATTTAATCATAAATTGTTATTGTACAAAGCAAAAAAAAAATAAACTTTAACAATCAATTGACGCATAAGATAAAACTATCAATGAATAACTACGCAACTTTGAGATGTGACGACTTTAACGTTATAAGGGTGTGGCGGCACATCAGGCAGAATCAACAACATCAAATCACAAAGTCCTTCACATTGAAAGTCAGTCACTTTAGGCCATGTTTGGGTTCATAGCCTATCGAAATCGAAAGATCAAATGTTGTCTCATTGCCAGGCATTTCGGAACAACCGACAAGAGATACACCACCTCGAACGACACATGACCTAGCAAAAATAAAAAATAAAAAATCATAAAAATGTTTCTAGAAAAAATTACTCGCATAATAAAATTGTTGCCAAAAAAGTGTGCATGAAATGAAATAATTTTTACATATTTCAATAACTCATAAACGATGCCATCATAAACGGGTTTACACAAGCACCCAACATATGCACCATAAGTCACAGACGGCTGACTTAGAAGCAGTAAAGTAGTTAACTTTTATTTTCAATTACCACTTGAAGGACAGCTTTTAGCCGATTTTTTTTTTGCTCTCTCTCTCTCTTTCTGTCTCTTGGCCTCTGCAGATTTACAAAAGTTGAAAATTAAAGCGCACACGAATATTATACTAAAAGCGTCGAAATGGAAATAATTAACCGCAGATATCTTACAACTTAATTTGAATACTTTCGAAATTTAGCCCAAAGCATAAAAACTCAGCTCTTTGTTTAATTCTGTATAAATCTGTATAAATATTTTAATTGTTAACGAAACTTTTTTTGTTTCTCAATAGAATTTGTGCAGAAAGTTTACAGAACAATTTGCATTGTGTATGTTAATAACAGAGCTGTTAACATAATCATTTAACATTATGTTGCTGCAAAGCATACTTTTAGGGAGATAATTTAAAATATGAAATTATGTATTGATGGAGTAGCCAAGCGCTCCCACATTTAAGTACTAATCTCAGCAGAAGCTGCATAATTTCGTCGAACAGTGATCTCTCAATTAATTAACACTCTACAATTCGCTCATTCTGCCCTTGATTTTAAACTGCACAGAAGCATGGGTTGTGTCGGGGACAATTTCGGAGAATTTCTTATCAAAATCTTCGGTCCCTTTTGAATTAGGGACTTCTATAAAATTAATATAATATAAATAAATAATACAATATTTATCAAAGTATAGATTGACAATACGTTATGGCAAGACAAGATATCTTTTGAATTTATCAACTAAGAAAACTTTGAGTCTATTAATTTATATGTAAGTAAGCTAAGAGTTAATAGCAACGTAGAAAAGATATAAGTATATCAATAAAAATTAACCTAAGATCCCCTATTTAACTGTTACAAACAACAAAACAATTATCCAAATAAATCAATCACAAATATAATAATTGCATTTGACAATTGCTGTCAATTAACTTGTGAAAATACGCAAAATCCACTTATCCGAGTCAAATTTAAGTGATTAATAAGTTGCGTTTTATAAAATCGTTTATACATGCTCGAAAAATCTCATAACATCGATTACGTATAACTTATTATTATATTTTATCCTATAGAAACAAAAAAAAATGATTTCCCTTTAGTTTGTCATTGCTCCAAAAGCGTAGCATGGAGATATCTCTATTAATAGATAAAGGAAGAGAATATTTAACCTATAACCGAATCCAAACCGCCGTGTCTTTAAATAACAGAGATTTACTTATGCAAAAAAGCGTGTATATAGAAAAATGATTTCTTAAATAGAATAAAGGCTCTAAGAACCCCTCAAAACTACAAAACCAAAACCAGACAACCCACTTGATCCATTTTTTTTAATCTCATAGTTAACTATTTATATAAAAATCTAAATTAACGTATTTTTGAACTTTTTAAAATATTTGTGCGATTTCAAATTGTTTTTTGTGAAACAAATATTTTAAAATAAATATGTTATAATATAATATATTAAAAATTGGAAACCCTTTTCAGTCAACTAAATACGTATATTCAAATGTCGCTATTTAACTGGAAAACAATATGACGTTTGTGTCAAAGTCTACACAGTAGATTATAGACAAAAGACAACCATGATTGGAATCCCCTATGCACAGTATTGTATGGCACTTAGTTGAAAATTTTATTTGATCATAAAAATCAAACTAGTATTAATTCCGTTTCAGTTATAATAATAAATGCTATTTGTGTCAGTTCGCCTTGTTACAATATTTATGGAAGCTAATATATAATTTTTCCATTTAAAACTTGTTTTTGATAAACAAGGCAATCCGAAAAAAAAAATTCCAAGAAATTATCTGTAGTCGCTGGACAACTAGACAATTCAATTGTATGCATCTAGATATTTAAAATAATACCTAAAGTTTTTCAAGTGATTAAAATATTATTTGCAACTAACTGAGTAAACAGCTTTATTTCATGTTTCGTTGACTCTTAAGTGTGGCCACTCAGTCAGACATTTTTATGACTAATTGAATAATATTTTTATACATTATAAAGTAAAAAAAAAAATATATGTAAAAACATCTTTACAACATTCGCTGCCACAAGGGCCGCATATTGCTGTCTGACCTCAGCGGTCAAAATTTCAACGTAAGTGGGTCAGACTTGTGTTATTTTTTTCGTTTTTATTCATTTTTTGTTTTTTTTTTTCTTGATGCAATTGTTTTAAACTATAGACACAGTCAATCAATATTTATCCGCTGAAACACTGAATACTACTCACCCATTGCAAATAGTTTTGACTTAAATTATGAACTCGCCGCACGACACGCATTTAATTAAAATGAAAATGATTTTTTAATTAATAAAGTTACTACCAGTGTTAACTTTTTGTTATTTTTTTTAACTGTATTACTGGTTTATTGATTTAATTTTTGAATGATGAATAACTTCATTATTGTTGTGAATAATTTCAATTGGCTAATTATAAATTGAGCAAATTAATCATATTATATTTAAGCATCTTATCACAATGTTAAGTTAATATTTATGTTCTTAATTAGTTGTTTTATATTTTATCATTCATCATTCATTCATGTTTTAATTTATCATTTTAGTTTAAAATGTTGTATTTTTTTGTAGGTGTCGCAATTGCTTAGTGGGCGTTTAGCTTTATAAAATTGTTTTGAAATTTGACTTATGGGAATCTTATAACTTGTAATTTATTTATTCATATTTCTGTCCATTTATTTTATTTTTAAAATAAAATTCACACTGCCGTAATGAAGGTTTACGCACTGTAGAACTTAGTTTACTCAATTTGTGATTTCTATTTTGTAAGAATTGGATGCCAGACTAGCTTAAGTGGCTGTCCCAGGAGCGCAATGAGGGTTATCTGCAATGCGAGAGTTTGCAACCGCGGCTAATTTAATATCAGTTCCACATAATAGCGCGTAACTCTTCAGAATAAATCTTGCTGCTTTTGCCAGCAATGTTTAGCTTTTTGAGAAATTCAATTAGTATCAGCGTAGACTTCGGAAATAAATTAATTTTCACTTCTTGTATAATTCAATGACGTACTGCCTATAAATGTAATCTTCTGACTGAACTTAGTTATTTTTTTAATTGTTTGCTACTTTTCTAAGGAAAATATTTGAACACAAAAAGGTGGACAATCTCTTCTTACATCTTTAACTTCAAACAATTCATTTTTCACAATGCCAACCTGAGGCGTAAACCTAAAACGGTCTCGGCACAAAATTCACGTACTGTCAACTCTGAAAACTTTTGAATATTCAAAATATGCTCGCCGATTGTTGGACTCACACTCGGCTACGACCAAACCAAAAACCCGCGATACGCTCCTGACTTATAACACGCTCAATAAAGCTTCAATTGAACTAGGCTTCTGACCTCTTCACGTTGATGCCCATGTCGAAGTTAACATCGTGAGCTGCTCGCTGGGTTGTGCGTAAAATATTTTAGTAGCTCTTAAAAATTTCGACTCAAGTTAAAAATATTTGAAAAGTCTTGAGCTGACTCAGCTTGGAATTACTATAAACGCTGAGTAGTTGATATATTTAGGATTGGAATAAACTTAAATTAAGTTAAGCTGCTGTTTCCGTTTCTCTTTATCATATCGCATCATTTGACAGTTTATGCCATTATAATGCCAAAACAAACACGAGTGCTGTGAGTACAAATAGAAATCTAATTTAATTGTGTTATTTCCCTCGATTTACTAATTATACAAACACACAGCCAGTTTGGACAACCCTTTTCAGTGAGAAATGTCAATCACATCAAAATAAACATGTCAAGATTGCATTTTGCATAAATGTGAATAATATTTTTAACTTGTTATGAAAATATAAGTCATATTTTGCTATGCAAATAGAAAATTTTCCATTTACCAAAGCTAATTTTCCAGCACATCAAATGCCACAAACGCTTGAAGGGTTGTGGCAAGCAGCAACATTGCCGCATTGCCACAGCCCCAGTGCCATGCCAGTGCTTGTTCCATCCATGCTGTTCAAAACCAGATGCCAAATGTCCATCACAAATGCAGCCAATGGACTGCAAAATAAAAACCGTAACCCCAAAAACCGTAGCTATCATACGTTAATTAAAAATTGCACGCCTTGGGCTAAAAACTTTCAGTCAAAAGTCGTATCGGACAGTTAATTGAATGGCAGATATGTCGAGTTTTTTTTGTTGTGCTCGATTTTCAGTTTAAATGCTTTTTCTAATTTAGCAATTAATAAATAATAAATAATTTTATAATATGCATTTCCGTTGTAGGCCGGTTTGTTGTATAAGCTCATTTGGACAGCGCCCGTAACACGTGACCAAAACTAATTTTATTTTTATTTCTATTACGTTCCCCGACCATACAAATCTAGTCCCTATATGGTAACGCATCTCATCTCTGCTCTATTTAACTCTGCATCTATGCATATATCTGTGTGTGGCACAGTTATCGTTTGCCACCCTTTCGCTAATATTTCGGCGTATCTAAATGTTATTGTTCCAGTTCCGGGGCATATTATTATTATGCGTTAAGTTTGAGTTGGGGTGCTGCATTTGCGACCTTTGCATACATTTCGGCGCAATATGTTGCATTTTGCCCTAACTAGGCGTTACATTTAGCAAAAACAGTCAAGTTTTGGTTGGGGGTTAGCAGAGTAAATGAGACCAAATGGATTTTGACAGCCTGTTAAGAGCTTAATTCATTGAATTCATGTGGCACTGCGATTAGACGAGCTCAATCAATCAACTTGATTATTAAAGTTACTCAATTGAAATTTTGGATGCAGTTAATTTGTCATAGATATGAGGAGAGTGCGAAATTAATTATAAATAATATAGAAATGTCTAAAAAGCTTTAACTGATGTAGCAAAATTATTATTAATATTGGAAGGGAAAATCTTAACTTCATGTTGTTCTGAAAGAATTTTTCGGCTTATTGCTGTGCTGTTGAAGGTTAAGTAATATATCGCTTAAAACTACTAAAAGATACAAATTCAAGCGATAGAATTAAAAGTATCTTTTGTGAAAATTTATCAGATCACTAAGCACACTTGTAAATTTCAAGGCACTTTTTCATAATTATTATGGCAAAGGAGTAAACACTGCTTAAAGTACCCTTAGGCAGCACTTGTTAGAGATCCTTAATGTTAGCCGCAGAACGCAGAGATCGTATACCCACACCTTTGGCTCACTTAGGGTTATATTTGAAATTTCTCAACAACTCTTATCTAAACTTTTCCCACTGCATTGTAAATAAATTCAAATAGATTTTTGACTAATTACTTACCAACGTTTGTGACATTTTCAAATAAAACTCAACATAAATTTTCAACTTACTTACACCTCAGCAACTACAACAGCCGGTTTGTACTACAACAATGCGAAAAAAAATATATATATACCCTAACTACATTGCCCAAGATCCTGTCAAGGCGCAACAAACCCATAATGAAAAAACATAAAAATTAATTAAAGCCTCAAAGTGCCTCAAGTCAAGTAGTGCACAATGTCTTGCTCAAAATTATTCGCGTTCACACGTTGCGCCCTTTTCATATGCCACCCAAGTGACGTGCAACATCTTGTGAGCATGTTCGACTCCTTGAAGACAGTTGCAACAGTTGCGTGTCTGACAATAAAGCCGAGAGGCAAGACGCTACTGACAAATGAGGCATATAACGCGCCCCTTTGCGGCGTCAAGTGATGCGCCTTTTTATTTGACACCCAAAAATTTGCCCTTCATTTTGGGTAGTGTGGCAACCCTTAATGCTGCATGTTGTAAGCACATTGTTGCTGTTGTTGTTGCGCTGCTTGTTGTTGTGAGCTGTCAAATTTTGCTGCATGCATGTGCTGTGGCTGCTGCTCACTTGGGCTTTGTTGTTGCTGTTATTTTTTTTTCTTCCTGTAATTGTATTAATCACAACAAAACATTCATCTAGTATACCCTTTCCGCACCCTTTACTTACCTGTCTTTGTAGCTTCTGCTCTTTAACTGCCCCTGGTGCTCCTTTTGCTGTCATTTAGTTTTGACTAATTATGCAATTTGTATGCAATAAAAAATATTGTAAAAATTTTTTTTTATTATTAATTTCATCAGTTAATGTGCCCACAACATTTGTTTATACCCTGCACCCTAAGGATACGAGGCAACGCATTCAGTGACAGTAATTTTTTATATATATGCAAAGTCGGACCTCTGTGGCTGGCTAGGAACCTTGGATTTACAATGTACAACAGGAAGTAACATCAAAGTTTCAACATTTTTTAACAAAGCAGCCAATGTGATCAGCGTTACCAAGTTAGGGTTTTATAGTTCCTGATTTATCGAAGATGCTCGATTTGGCGAATCGAAATGAGTTAAGATAGTGAAAGAGCTGAACTGACAAGACCCTTTGTAAGTTAGGAAATCGTGAAGGTTATTATAGATTGCGCATAAGACGCGAAATGGATTATGCAATGTATAATTGGATCTACAAAATGGGAGTTCTAGAGATCGAAAATAACGAGTTTTTCTGGATGGAATGACAAAATAAGTTTTATTAGAGTCAATGAACCCAAACGTTTATGCCAAAATAACACTTCATAGCCTGTACTACGATCATTTAGAGAAAGTAATTTTATAAGGCGAAGTCTACAAGAATAGAACAGCAATTGAATATTAGGATCCCAACGTAAGCCTCGAAGAGCTAATAATAAACATTGTTTTTGAACAAACTCAATCAATTACTAAAAGTGTCGGTTGCAACAGCAATATTCCTGAATTGGACGGATGAGTGAAACCTACAGCGGCTTGGTAGTATAAGGCTCATTAAATTCTTTGGACCATGAGTTATAAAATAGTTATCTACTTTAAGCTGATAGCCTTACTATAATCAATTGGAAATTTTTACATGATGATTCTCCAAAGTTACTGCTGAAGATCTTTTCTAGATACAAGTATTGAAATTTCCTCAAAGAATTGTATTCAAACAAATTTTTACGACGAATTAATATCATTTTACTAAATACAATAACTATTGATTACAGATTTGACTTCTTCGCAAGAAGATTTTTTATTGACATAAATACGACAAACACTACTTGCCACAACATTTTAAGCCACCAACAATATGCAAGTTTCGTAGAACTTCTGCAAGAACTACTAAAATCTTTTATTTTAATACTAAGTCAAGAACAAAGTTCAACATTTTATGAAAATTTATTTGCCAATAGTTTTCTCAACTACATAGCTGACACCCTACCGCATACAAACAATTTTTCACCGACCTCCTTTAACTTCTTTAAGTTCTTATAGTGCATCCAACCTTCGACCTTCAAACCAAACGAATTATAGCTCTTTTTTTTTAATTATGCAACATAAATTTTTTTATTTTAAAAAATTTTCTGTGTTTTTATTAAAGTCATTCGCTTTGGCATTGTTTGTTTATTTATTGCTGCTGTTATTTTTTCTGAAGCAGCGCTCAAAAAAAATGCAAATTTTCCGGCTGGTTTACCTTGTTTTATCATGCGTTCAACAATGCAAAAATCAAAGCAGGTCTGTTCAAAATTCAGAATAATATTGACCAAGGGGCGTTTCGCTGCAATTAAAAATAAAAAAAATAATATTTTTTTCGAGGTATGTACTTTGCGTACATGATAAAAACATATTTAAATGCTTTAATATTATATGTTTAGTTTAACAAACCGGGTTTATTTATAATTTTTTTTTAAAATGTATTTTAAGCAATATACTTTAAAAAAATATGTATTACAATGAGAGTAAATAAATAAATATTTAAAAAAAAAACATGCATCATTTAACTTTAATATTTCAACCTGATTAGTCCCACAAAAAAGTATTTGTTATATAGTCTATATATATTATATAGTCCATCTATATATATATAGTTATATAGTCGTCCTTAAAATAACGAAAATATTCAGATTCAAGGTATGATCTACTCTACCATATCAATTTCCTCAAGTAAAAATACAAATTAATGATACCCTCAGCTGTAACTTAAATTATAAAAATAAATTGATTCCCTTTGACTTCCTTGATCGTTACTAGGGCGAAGCATGGAGTTGTCTCTATTAAAAGCTGTTCAAAGCGTACTGGTACCTACCCACAGTTTATAGCCGAATCCTAATGGCGATATCTTTAGTTAATAAAGATTTTCTTAGGTAAATATATTTGAGAATGGTGCTGCAAGGTGGAATCAAACCAACGACCTCCACTACGCCACCACATCCTGGCCGTAACTTAGAGAATCACAAATTAAAGTTAAAAATCGATTGGGATCATCTAGATCTTTAGAAGAACATCCCTATCATGAATAGTATTGTATTATATATTTATAATTTGGATACAATCGACTTTGGCAAAAACTCATGCATATTATGCGGTTTAGGCGTCCGCCCAAAGATGTAGCCTAGTCGAGAAATCACAGTATTACGAACTGCAATATTAATTATATTCCATCTACCAATCCTTTTCCTTACGCCGCTTACCAACTTTCGCATAAAACTACAACATACCATACCATAACCTTTAAAAGCCCGCCTGCAATCGCTGAAAACAACAACTCCAATCGCAATAAAACTGAAAAGCACACACTCCACAGGACACCAAGCAACAGCAACAACAAACAAGCCATTAATATAATTGTATAAATTTCATAAATTAACCAATAAAACCAACAATTATTTTAATACACGTGGTTGTTTGTTTTAATTGACATATTTTACATACACATCGTGGCTCCACGTTCACATCCAGCTGCACTGCCAAGTCAGGATCGAATGGACCACTTACTGTTTACCATGGAATGTGCGAAAAATTGAAAAATTCAATAATAAAATATATAACATTTTCATGAACTACTATATTGTGCAGCAACGCAGCGTGAAAAGTGCTGATGAACTTGCTTGAAGGAAAACTTTTAAAAGAAAACTTTGGTCATAATGTGGGAAAAAAAACCGTGAAGAAAAGAAAGTACGCAAAGTAAAGCGCACTTGCAAGCGGCAACTAAAAATCGCTTCATTCTAATTACTTCCTTAAGAGGAGGCTGTGATAGCGTCGAGGCGCGGCTGCAACACTGTCAACGCCTTTGCGCCACGAGCCGCAGGACTACTTCCGTTGCAGCCTCGACACATTTCAGTTGGAACAGTGTTGGTAGTGGCCAGAAACAACGCCATGGCCGGCTCGGCACATAAAACAATCGTTTCGTAATAAAGATGAAAATTTTATTAAAAGATGTCGGAAACAGATGTCGCCGCCCCGTGACTGGGACTAGAACTGTGACTCGACTCGGTGTGTGCGGGTGTGTGTGTGTGTGTGTGTGCAACCAACCAACACACACTTTATAATCTTTTATCGCATTTTTTCTACTTGGTTGACACAAAAAAAGCGTATTTATGCGACTGTTAACGTTATGAAAAGCCCATAATTTGCCAAACACCCCCGGCACTAGCGGCTAGAGTCAGCACAAGAATCATCCACATGCCCATACCTCTACCCACAGCAGCTCCAGTTTCAGTTCAGTCACACAGCCGGCGTATAATAAAAATAATAAACGTTCTGTGAAAATCGATAGCAAACAGAGTTTTGGATTCTCTTATTTTTTTGGTTTTTTTTTTCGTCTTTCATGCTTGGGTCGGGGTACCATTGGAACATATAGTCCCATATACATATATGAGTATATATATATATATATATATCGCACAGCTGATATCGACAGTTGGCTTGGCTCGATTTGCAGCTCATTGAGTTTTTCTACATGGCCTCATATCGTTGTCGTTCTCATTCCGCCCGCGTTGTCGTCATCCTGATTGTCGAGTGCCGTGTATAAATGTTTGCGCTTTATTATATTGCTAGCCCACGCCCGTATAACCATTACCATGTACATACTTGCTCATACTCATAGCTATACTCATGCCTAGATCTCAATTTTCCCTACTCCTCCTCCGGAAATCTTGTGACATTTTACCTTCCTTTTTCCACTTTTTTTTTGTGTAGCTCTTCTCAATGGCATTGGCTTTTGATATTCTTGCTGATTTTTTCTCCACGTTGTTGTTGTTGTAGTTGTAGATGACTGTGCATGGCGTTCCAATACACACGATACACGATAATGATATCATACTTATAATGATGTGGCTGTCAATTACATTGCGGCCAGCTTCTGTGGAAATCTTGGCAGCATGTAACTTGAGGTAAGTCAAGAGTTGACAAACTCTTTGCAACATGAGTCGGTAAGCTGTCATTGCAAATGGTTATACATATGTAGAAGAGTTGGAGAGGGTTTTCAAAAACTTTTGTCAACTAAAAGTAGCATTGGAACTAATCGAAGGGAAGGGGTACATATGAATAGGTTAACAACACTATGGTGCAAGTGTTTTTCGCTTTTCAGATTTGCTTATGCTTCTTTTGAAGTGAAAAAATTTGAGTTTGGCAATTGTTTGTGAGTATGTTTCTTTAGAGACTTTCCTTGTAACCCCCTGCGTCGGTCTCCGCGTAACTTTTGAAAGGACTTTACGCTGTTAAGTATGCTTAAGGTCGCCTACATCTAAATAGTTAATTTTTAGAGGCCTCTTACTTCAATAAGAGATTTACATAGTGCTAGATTCTTTGCCGGTTACACAGGCAACTAATAATTTTATTTAAACTTATTCACTTATAATCAATATTGATGCTGTAATGGCATAAAACTCAAGGTTGTCTTAATTGTAACATCTACTAAGTTATAACTCTGCACCGTTAATGGATTATTACTAGACTGTTTTTTCATCAAGATTTCTAATTAATTCATGATGATTACTTTTCGCATCTGGCCAATCACCAGTTCGATCGAAAAACTCAACAGATTACAGAAACCTACACAAGAGAATACATAAAAACGGCTCCCCAAGTTCGATGACGTCCAAAGGCATTTTCAAAAAACGAACAGGAAAAAGGACAATGGACCGTTAGAACCCTAAAGGATCCATCAAGATTAGCACAGTTCGAGGAGGAAATGGAGAAAACTGCAGATAGCTGACATCCATCCATAAGGCAATAGACGGATCGGCAGACCCAAGGCGACCTGGAGAAGATCCATCCTCCAACAACTGACCCAGGCGAACACAACATGGGACAGAGCTAAACAGACGGCGCAAAATTAGGGTTCGATGGATGGCTCTTGTAGAGGCCCTAAGTTCCGAAGCGGAATAATAAGGAAAAAAAAAAAAAAAAACTTGCTCAAGAACTCCATATTCTTTCACCACTGAATATTGATTGAAAATTTCTGTTCATTTAAGATATTTTGATTTGAAGACAATCTCGAATTTACCTATAAAATTTGACAAGATTAACAAAAGTAGAAGTTTTTGATTGACATTCTTCTGCAAGTAAAAATTGTGAAATTGAACAATATGATAGTTTTTCGATAGTAAATATCGGCCTCTTTCTCTTTCGCAAGACTATATTCTCAAAGGTTTCACTGAATAAACTACAAAATTTAAACAAAAATGTAATTTTCGTTTGAAAAATTATAAAATCGACACATTTTATATTCATCAATATATATATCCATTTTATATGCTACATTTTGTTTATAAAAATGAATAGCACTGAATCTTGAGTAGTACTTTAATTTTATAAGTGCAGCCGGTAATGATTACCCAAAAATAAAAGCTTACAAAAATAAAATCCGCTGTATGGCATGCAAACATCGCCTGCCGAAGATCATGCACTCAACTTGTATTCTTTATTTGCCTTATTCCAAGCAATCAAACCAAATATAGCTGCTTAATTCGCTTTATGATGATGATACCATACAATTTTCATAATAACCCATAACAAAACAATCTAACCAACAATAAAGACCTCAATTTAATTCGGGTAGAATACTAAGGCAAAGCTGGCATTTACATATTTCCAATTCAGCAAACACTTTTGGTTTGGAAAACACTGCCAAATAATTTGTGCTAAAAAACAATTAAAACTTTGTCCTTAACACTTGCGCTGACAATGTGGAAAGCACCATCTATACCCTTACTACACCCAGCCACCCACAACAACAATAATAATAAAAGCCTGCGACCTTTTTCATTTGTCAAAGTGCGCGCTTCGTTATGACAGATAATGCCGGGTTTTTTTTTGGTATGGATATGTATATGAAGTTGCCATTGCACATTCAACCCACTTATCAAATAATTGTCCTCATATTATGACAACTACAAAGAATCGCACACACACACAAGCGTAAGGACAAAATCTGAAATTGCTGGAACTGCGCACAAACAGCGCCCAAAATCTAGAGCCAAAACCCCAAAAGCAAGTCATGCTTATAAAGTCAGCCAGCCATTGTTGGTGCCAAATAAAAATGTAAAGATCCCAAATGTACACACATACCAACACACACATACACACACACACACACACACATACAATGCCATACAAACATAGACCAGACACAGACAGTGCTGAATCGTTGAATCCTTTGCATAAATGATGATGGCACAAGGCATGATGAGAACTTTTAATCATTATTATCACATATTTATACGCTTATATGAGCATGTTTTATGTACTACTTGCTTCGATTTGAGGCCAACAGAGCGCAGGCAGCGTCAGGATACGGCATTATCCTTTGAGCACTGCCGCACACTGAGCCGTGCTACATATGAAAGCAAAAAGCCACAAATGGCAGCGCAAAAAGCAAGCAAAACAAAGCCCAGCACAAATACAAGCAAACAAACAAACACACACACACATTAAGCTAGAGAGACGCAAATAAACACACACAGTTACACTCACTATACACATACGAACCACACCACTGTGCTCTTTGTTATCCTTATTCTTATTGTTACCATGAGAGTCCTCGTTTATGAGTGAGACCACGCCCCAATGACAATAGCAAGAACAACCACTTGCACTTTTCGTTGCTCACTAAAGCCGCAACAGGGGTTGCTTTTCTCCGCAAACCGAGACTCTATGTATCTCTATGTGCGTGTGCGTGTGTGTGTGTGTATGTGTGCACACAATAAAAGTCAGCAGGACACACTAGCTCTGCCACACGCGTATTGCTTACAGAGAGCACTTCTAAGCCTTATATACTTTTGCTTAACCAAAAGACGCCACTTGCTCTATATATATATAATACTTAACTCAATCTGCTTTGGAGAGAAGATATTTTGAGGTACTACGGGGCGTATGCGTATACTGAGTGCCGGCATATACAAGTAAATAAGTCATCATTGTCGATTGTCGTCATCAACGCGCCGTGGACAACTAATTTGCGGTCATAATAAAAGTTAATCTACTGACTCTTGGCATTACTTGCTTGTTTAGTTGTTGTTTCAGCTTAGAACTCAGCCAGGGCTGCAACAAATTGCCAAGAGTAAGCGACCCTGGTAAGAGATATTTGATTTTATAAAAATGACAAGAATTTGGATACCTTGGTAGTAAGAGGAGTATAGTTAGTTAGTGCAAGTTGTTTCTGTTAAAAAATACAACACTTTTATAAAGAGATGTTAATTATTTTTGAGAAAAATTGATATGGAACATCTAAAAATTTTAAAAATATTTTTATGAATTCTTGTAAAATACTATAATTTACAATAAACAAATTATTACTATCTATTATTATCCATTTCTAGTGTATCCTATGAAGTGCATAAAATATTATTATTAAAATAACAAAAGACAAAAACGTCCATTTTATTTATGTTCTTTACTTCAGCAGAAATTATTAAAAAAAATTACTTAATTCCATAACAGAAATTTGGAAACTGAAATGAAAATAACTAATGTGCTAAAACGCAGAAATTAACAGATTTACGATACTTAGCCACTTATCCAATACAGAATTTTTTAAATTCTTTTGGAATCATTTATTTCATAAGTAAGATTCATTTATTTATCGTACAAGATTAAGCGATCAAACGAATGCATTTCCCAAATAAATTACTATGTCTGAATTCCCGAATCTGGTTCCCGAATGCAGTTATTTGAGGTTATGTTTCTGGCGAATTTTGTAAAATTCTATATAGCGCTGATGAGTATCATTTCAAAATTATTATTATTAATATTTATCGTACAAGATTAAGCGCTCAAACAATGTCATTTACAAAGAAATTTGTTCAATACAATCGAAATCCAGTTCGAGAATGCAGTTTTTTTTTTGTTATGATGATATTTTGCAGTGTGCCATATCTGTAACTGCGATTAACTTAATGATAACTTTAACTTATTTGTTTTAAATGATAAGAAGAAGATTAACAAACATAGATCACAACAAATTGTTGTACCACTAAAAGCTCAATTTTTAGGTACATAACGTCAAATAACTTCAACTTCAAGCAACATCTCTAACAACTATAGCCAACAAAGAAACGAAAAACCTATTTTTTTAACTACGATAAGTATTATCTGATCCTTCATCATTGAAAGTATATAAGCTATGCTTAAATAAATTAAATTTAAATCCCATAAAAGACTCATTTATAATATGGTAAAAAATCTTAAACCAAAATGCGCATTAATACAATTACATTATTCTTTTATGACTTTCTGAAGGGTCGATTTTACACACTTATTAAGTCTTTTTGAGTAATCTCAAAAATGGCTTCCCAAAAAAAGGGTTCAAAAAAATTCAGACCCACTGTGCCGAAAAAAAAACTCAAACGCACACACAAAAATCCAATAAGAATTAAAAGCAAAAAAACACAAAATGGAGGCAAAACAAGCACACGCTCGTACTCAGAGTCGACGTTGCCATAGAAAACAAGAAAATTAAATTTTTATTGTTTTCACACAAATAAAATCAAATAAAAAGCGTACAACAATAACAGTGCCAGCTAGGAAGGTACAAAGGACTCTCGACTCGAACAACGCACGGTTGCAATTTTAGTGAGACAGTTGGCAGTACATAAGGCTGACGTCACGTGCCACATAAAGCCCGAACAACGACTGGGCAGGAGAAACAGACCAACCACCGCCGAGCAACCCCTAACTGGCGCAGCCCCTGCGTTATCATTGTAGCAGCAGCAGCAGCAGCACCAACAAAGGACTTGCGAACTCAGCACTCGCATGGTCCTGGCACGGCCAGAGCCGCCGCGGCTGCTGTTCGTTCAGTTTGATTTTAACACTCGACGCGTACGCGACGCGCAGCACGCGAAAGACTCAGTAACGGAGACGACACCGATACAAATTAAATAATAACGAGTGCAGCAGCGAGAACTAAGTGCCACAAAATACCGTCAGAAAGCCGCGGCTAATTCTCAGCTGTGGCCATGTCAACGGCTTTTCTTGTGGACAGTCTTTTGCATGCACAACGCCAAAGTTACAGTGACCAGCAGCTAAAGACAAGCTTAAGCCAAATGTTGCTAAGTCGCAGTAGTACCGAGGAGGCGGCCGGTAATTTTACCGCCGCCGGCGTGGAGCGTGATGTGGCGGAGCGCCTGGACTTGTGCTGCACCAGCTGCAGTGCCAGTGGGGTTGGCTATAAGCGCAAATGTGATAAGTGTCGTGAAAATAGTGCCGAAAGTGCAGACAGTATTGAGGAAATGGACGAGGATGATGAAGACGATGAGGAGGATGAAATTGTTGCGGATGTTGCTAGCGTGGAGCACGATGAAGATTTGGACGAAGACTTGGCTGAGGATGTGGAACTGATCAATGTTGAACTTGAGGAGCGACGACGTGTTGCTGCAACAGCAATTAAAATGCCAAAAACGGAAGCCAAGGATACAAGCATGGCGTCGGCTACCACAATACTCAAGGATAACAATACCAAACCAATTTTAAAGTTCAGCGTTTCGGCTATACTCGGGGACACGCGTGAAGGTGTGCGCGTTAGAAATGGTAAGCATGAAATTTTTATATTACAGTTGGGGAATAATTTAGAAAGACATCCGTTGTGTGTAGCATCCCGTTTCTGGCAGACTTTTAATCAAACATGTTCATAATTTAATCAATACAAACTTAAATATCTGAGCAACGCTCCAAATCAATATTAGCCATAAAGGATCGATATTGATCTATCGGTGGCATTTCCAAATGGTTATCTTATAAAACTTCTAAAGTACCAAAACAATTTTAAAGCCGTCGGTCAAATTTTTTTCAAAATATATTTCCGGAATAACAATGTACAACAAAACAGAATAGACTTCAGACAACAGAATAAAGCTTCATATTGGCATTACAGGATATTATTTTATTAGATTTTTTTAAATTTGGCCTTTCAGTCGGTGATCATGCAAGCTCAAAAAATGATTGAATCGAGGCAATCACTAAAAATTTCCAAAGATTTCCAACCGTAAATTGTTAAATAAAAATTAATAAGCTTTATTATTATTATCGAAGTATTGGCCTCAAGTCGCAAATTTAAACTATTCATTAGTTTAAGTTTTGCATCCTTTTTCAAACTCAATTCTAAGAATCAGTCAAAATTAATAACAATTCCATTGCGGAGTTATTTTTCTGCTTTTGTAGAAATTTTTTCATTGGAATTGATATATTTCTTTAAATATCGTCATTATTATCATATAATACTTTCTTACCCGCTATGTTACTATGCCCAATCGACATATTCTGCTTTAGGTTAGGTTAGAGCGGTTGCCAAAGGGAGTATCCCCTTGGCACATTAGGCCGAGCACGTTGCTTTAACTCTGAACCTTTTCAAAGACAAAGCTAAAAAATATAAGATCTTCTACATATAAAGTATAATTTTATTTCATTGTCAATTTCAACTCTACAAAAACTTCTGAAAAATCTGCCAATTGTTATAAATTCAGATTTAGATTCAAATTAAGTACGCAATAAACGCGGCTTGGCAATTAATTTGCCGTGCCTAATTCCCAACACAAACAATCAACTGTTTCCAATTTCAAAGGAAAAGCTGAAAGAAAAACAATTTTTACAATCGAAATGAGAAAAAGTTTCGAACAATAGAGTAGGACACAAAGTAACTTCAATTTTGTTTTGCCTACCGGCTTTATGCTCTCTTTTTTTTATGAATCCATGTTTTATTGCCCCCCACCCTTATGGCTAACCTTAGGGACGCACATCCTTTAAGCCCCTCAAGGCAGTCTCAGCCAGCTTGCAGGCTGTAAAAACACAACCAGACCTAATCATGTTTAAATTATTGAGCGAGCATGATGATGAGTCCAATAGATCCGGTACCACCAAATCCTACCCATTACAAATGCTGCGCACAACCAGTTCTAGTTTTAGCTGCGTACCGTTTCCATTGCGTTTGCGCGTGCTACTTTGTGGCATGCTACAAGGAGGGTTGCCACAAAACTGCAGCAAAACGAATAGAAACAAAAAAGTAGGCGGAACAAATCGGCTATCAGTCAATGTAACTGCTTTGGATGCTGCATCTTTGTCGCTGTTTTTTAACGTTTCGTGGCTTAGATTTGATCCTTTTTTAGCATGTGAATACCAATTGGCAATTCCATTGTCGTTTTATCCCTTTGTTGTGGGGATTGTGGGATTTTAATTGTCATGCGATTAGTTTATGTGTTTCTCATATTATTTGCTTTTATTAATGAGTGGGCTGGTTCAAATGTTTTTTATGATTTTTTTTATGGATTTCTATTTTTTGTGCAATGATTTCACAGTTTGGGCTATGGATTTTATGGCCGACACGTGTCGTTGGTGGTCTGTCGTAGCTGAATGAACGTTTTGAGGTTAAGCTCGTAGTAAGTGTTTGACAAAAGGGACAATAAGTGTCATTTACAACTATGAACAACTATTTTACGGATTTCTTCTAAAACGACGTTTAGCATCAAGCTCACAGCACTTTCGTATAAAGTTTTTTTTTATCTATGCCATTACTTAATCTCTTCGAATATTGTAATGATTGAGTTTGGTTTCATCTAAAATCTCGAAACATACTTTTGAGTTGTAGCTTATTTTTGATCGGGTCGAATGCATAAATCAGAAAACCTAAATCTTACAAAATTGGAATATGAAATGTTTTTTATTGCAAAGCGGTTTTAAAATGTTTCCTTTTGCTTGCTTAAATTATATCGCATTATTTTTTCAAAATTGACTTACAAAACCATGTTTTTCCATAAAGCTTTCAACTAAGTATCTATAAGAAATTAGCAGCTAGTATAATCTATGCATTGTCTTATGACAATATTTGAAAAATATTGTTAGAAAAAAATGAAATACGTTTTTCCTGGCTAATAAAATTAAATTTTTCCAATTAAATGCTTTTTATATTAAGAGATGATATTGTAAATTGTTATAAACTTTTTCGAATTGTCCACAGTTGAACATTTTGAAGTAAAATCTTGGGATAATGCAGCATAAAATAGTTATAGTTATTATAGTTTTATTTAATTCTGAAAAACATTTTATTATAAAGTACTAAAAGTCTTATTTTTTCAGTTTTAAACATTCTTTGCGAAATCAATCATAAATACGACGCATAGGACCAATAATTGACCTTATTCTTTATTTTATTTTGCCTTACTTAGTGCTTTTTACCGAGCTGCATTCAGAATAAATATATTGCCATGGAATCAAGAGAAATTAGGCTACAGAGCGTGTCAATTGTCGTTTCTAATTAAATACTTAAGTGGAGTACATTGAACAAACAAATAACAAAATGTTACTTGCGATCTTTTGCTTCTGTTCGTCTCTTTCTTGACTCACTAGCAACAGATCTCAATCCCCAAGAGAAACAACAACAAAATAAATGAGTAGTCATTTTAAAATGATAAAAAAATTAAAATTAAAAGAAATTTCTTGTATTAGACAACCTTAATAAGTAATATACAAATCAACCAATTCGTTTCATAACTTTATTTGAAACTCCAAGTTATAATAAGTCAGCCGGAAAATATGTTTCCCAAGTTTATTAATTAGTAGACAAATGCAACATTTTACATGTTTAATTTCTTTAAGACATTAACAAACCTTCCAACTAATTACAAACTATTTCGTATTTATTTAATGACAGTCATAAGGCGTTAAACAGTTTGTTGCTTATACGAAGACAACCACAAATTAACTTTTTGCCGCATAAGAATAATAATTGTCATGCGAAGGGACGAAGGGGAAGTAGGTTATATAAAAACAATTCGGCAAAATGGTGCCGTTTGGTCATATGCAAAAGTCACAAAAGTCGCAAAACCGCCAAAAACAAAACGAACAATTATAACTTAATTTGTACGCTCATTAGGCACATATGTGCCACAGACACACACAGAGACATATAGACCCACACATTCACATACACACACAGACAGACAGACAAAATGAATACAAAACGGAGAGCACTAGTCACACACAGAGAAACACACACACACATGCATATGTGCTTATTATGAAAATGGCTGCTCCAAAAACTTTTGCCAAAAAGATGAAACGTGGCAACAAATTGAATGCATAAATTAAAACAATCAAACGCATACACATACATATGCATATACATATGTGGATACTCTGTCTGCAACTGTGTGCGTGAGCGCAAAACTAAAGAGGCGTTAATACGTTAATTGCTTCAGTCTAATCGAATTAAAATCATATCCTGCAGCGCATCTCCGTGAGAATGTGTGAGTATGTATTTCTGTGTGTGTGTGTGTTTGAGTGTTTAATTAGAAAATTAAATTTCCACTGTGTTGCCTGGGCTGTTTCCCCTCCCGGGCTCAACGCTTGAAACAAAGTCAAAGGAGCAAAACTTTTGTTTGTTTTCCACATGAAGTGAAAACGTCGGCGCCAAGCAACAATGGCGGCAAGGCGTCTGCTTTCAAGGTGTGTGTAACTATGTGTATGCGTTTGTATCTGTGTGTGTGTGTGTGTGAATATGTGTAAAGCTTTTCATGTGTTGGTGGCAGCCTGGCAGCTGTTTAATTATGCCAACTTGACACTTCAAAGCAGCGTTTGGGGGGCGCAGATGAAGTTTGGAATAAAGCTTGAAGGCAACTTTGATGCGTCAGCAGGTTAAGAATATTTGAAAAATTTTAAATTGTTGATAAAGAAGTTTAAAATAAGGCCTACCAGTAGAAATTAAGGTATAAGATGAACTTTGTTTGCTCGCAAATAAAATAACTGGAGTATTCCAAAAGCAGCTGACTTCACTGTCGGACAAATTATAGGCGACGAATCTTAAGATCAATAATTGGTTCACCACTTCATTGTGGATTTTAAAAGAGTTACAACAGTTCCGATATCTTACAGTCAAGACAATTAGTGTGTTTACATTAAAGGATACTTCAAGTGATCTTCCCAAACAAACTTAATATTCGGATATTTTTCTAAATTCTATCAAAAATCAACGTAAAAATATTCTTCTGACTTATATAATATTATAATTAAAATATTTCCAACACCAATTGTGCATATCATTTAAAAACCATTTTTATTTCTTATGTCCAAACTCTATTTTATGTTATATTTATAATATAACTAAGACACAAAAGTTATGAAATAATTTTAAATAATTTTAAGATTATTCAGGTCTGTCGCTTTTTTGTTAATTTAAAAAAAAAAATATTTATGTAGAAATATGCCACTTTTTGAATAATTTCGCAGAAGTTTTTAAAGAAAGCATTATAAGCTCAGAAACCATAAGATTTTTCAAAATTGGGTCCTTGCATGCTACTCTAGGAATAAAGGAAAGCTAAAAAGAAAGGCAAGAACGTCTACTTTTTACTCAGTTGTTGCTTTTGCAAGTTATAATTTCTGCTCTAAAAACTCGATCATTTGCTGCTGATTGAGAATGCCTAGACCAAGGCAGAGGCCGCGGGGTTGTTACTCTAAAATCGCGCACCAGAAACATTCCTTTATTTTAAAACTTCTCCATTTATTTTTTCTTGCTTGCAGAATTTATGCAACCGCAGCATATTTGGCCTTATCTACAACAAAACTTCATACAACAACACGCACATCAATATCAGCATCCTCCACACCTTAGTCCTGCACACCATCATCAACCGCATCATCAGCAACACCATCAGTCCGTGGCTGGTGGAGCTTTGGGGCCTGTATCGCAACATCATCACCATCATCCTCATGGACACTTTCCACATCCCGCATTTCTAACGCATCAGCAGCAACACCAACAGCAGCAGCACGGCAATAGTTGTCAACCGCAAACCACAGCGACGTCGGCCGCATCGTCGTCACCTGGCAGCACAATTAGTGATAGCGACAACAATCACACTTGCAACAGTGGCAGCAACAACAATAGCAGTAGCAGCAACAACCACAACGTAGGCACTGCCAATGGCCATGATAGTAGACCGCATGAAATCGGCACTGACAACATCGAGGACAACAACAATCGAAGATTAACGCAAGAAAAGCTGCATCAACAGCAGCAGCAGCAGCAACAGCAACAACTGTTGCCTGGTCAAGCAACAGTAGGACCACCAACAGTGCCACATAACCATGCGCATGCTACACCCCCACCGTTGCCACTGCCACCAGGAGCACATCCAGGCATAGCCAAACCCATGCCCAGTCGTCCGACACCCTTTCTGCCACATACGCTCAATCATCCGCATTTGCATTCACTGCTAGCGCACTGCCGGAATCCCTATATGAGTGGTAAGTACTATACGCACATCTAATGCGTTGTAATTACTGTGCAACCACAACAACAACAATAACATTTTGAAAGCCCCCATTGTGCATTCCCAAATGGGAGCAGCTGGGGCAAGTCATTAACAAGTGTTCTGGGCACGCATGACAGAACATATCTAAATGCATATTCTCACACTGCTTTCAGTTGGCGCTCAAGTGTTTCCCCTGCCGCCGGGTCAAGGATTTCCCTGGGCGCATTCAACACGTGGCAAGCCACGTCGTGGCATGATGCGACGTGCAGTCTTCTCAGGTTGGTGTTGGGGGCTACAGAGTTTGGCGAGGACCAATTCTAATTGATTGTAATTGTTCTCTTGATGGATATTACAGATTCACAGCGAAAGGGTCTGGAGAAACGTTTTCAGCAACAAAAGTATATCAGTAAACCGGATCGTAAGAAACTCGCTGAACGCTTGGGCTTAAAAGATTCTCAGGTGAGTTGTTGCGGCATCAGTTCAGTTTTCAGAAAATATCCTTTTGGCAATGAGCCAAAAAGCATTTGTATATTGTTTAAGTTAAGAGTTACGAAACGATGCAGCGAAGAAACATTTTTTCTGTACTCTAGTAAATATTGAAAAGTTTCTCTATTTTGATTCCTATGCCTTGTAGACTATTTGCTCTATATTGTAGGCCATTATGAAGGTGATTCTGTAGGGAGCTCTCGAATTTAAATATTAATAGAGATATTCCCATGCTCTGCCTTTGCAGCGATGGCCATAGTCAAGGGGTATATGTTTTTCTCGAATTCAGAGGCTATTCGAAAATATCGCAAAGAATCGGTTCATAAAAAGAATTGTTAAATTTATGACCCGAATAGAAAATGCCTGTACATTCAAATTCTAATATCTATAACCTAAAAACCGTATTCAGGGGGTTTATCTCAAAACTTTGAAGCACCAAGCTGCGTCTTTTTTTAAAGCCTTAACTAAAAGTTTTTGCTGGGTTAATTCTTGATCACAGTCCCTAATCCCTTAATGTTAAGTTACAAGTGAATTCTGTAACATGTTCTCTATATTGTTGTTGATTCATTAAGTTAGTTAGAACTTATCCAAATACTTAGATTTTTTTGCTGTCTACTTTTATTGCAGTTCAAATTTATTTTTTAGTTTTGACTGATGTTTGATATTTGTAACAAACTTCTTAGAGCACTGCTGATGCGTGAACCATCCTACATATTAACCAGAAACAAGAATATTAAACGTTTGACGCTTTTGTTTTAATATTTTAAAATCTTATAAGAACTTGTTTCGCGAACATTTGTACTTTCCACATTACCTATTCTCTAGACCCGACATTATAAGATCATTATCAAAAATGATCGATTGACTTAAAAAAAAAAGGAGACAACAAAGCAAAAAAGAGGCGTAGCATTTGCAATGAGTTGATGAATTCATGTATCCCCGACGCGCTGACAAATGCAACTGGACACGCTTATTGCGTAATTATGAAATTTTTATGAATTATATGCAGTAGCCGAGTTTCCTAAAAGGACCTAAGAACAGCAACAAAAAAAAAGAAGGCACGAAAAATGTAAAACTGCACTAATTTGGTGTGACATTGCCAGCGTCATTGCCGACGGCTGCGCCTTGAATGATGTATCTCTGACAAAGAGTCTGTACGAGGCTGCAGTGCAACTGCAACTCTTGGTGGTGGCACTGATTGAGTTGTGATCGATTACATTTTGACAACATCAAATTAGCCACGCAAATTTGCAGGCCTGTGAAAATTCGCTGCCATTTTTTACTGAACATTTAACTTGCGTTTTATTTTTTTTTTAACTTTGTTAAACAACTGATAAAAAAAAAGCATTAATTTAATTATGTTCTGCAACAAACAAGCACTGAGCGCAGTTACGTCCGACGAGTTGCTGCCACTGGGGGGAACCCTTAAGTAGCTCGTTTGTGGAAATGAATTTCTTATAGCTCGTTATAATTTCATTATATGTATTGGATGTACACACACACACACGCGGACACACACATTCACAAGGCACATATACAATTACAACAATAGTATATAAGCCAAGACAAGCGACTGCGCATTTAAAGGAAGCACGCCCTGGTTGTGTACTACTTGCCTGCCCCCCTCGCACCACACCTTTGGTGTGCCTGCCGCTAGCACACACTTGCTGCTACCATTTTCTGCGCAGCCATTGCTACACGCTTACCCCCGCCGTAGCGCTCCCTCTGCATTTATGCAGCATGCCACCGTTTTGGCTTTTTAAGGGCGGAGTTTTATTTTCACTGTCGTTTTTCGGCTTTTGGATTTATATATATATATTTTTGTTTTTTATTTCTGTTTTTTTCTGGTCTTTTTTATGCATCACTTATTAAAGCTGATTTGAAAAGTTTTAGAATTATGTATGAGCTAACGGCGGCGTTGGCTTTGAGCATCTATATATTTATAGCTTAATTTATTTTATTACAATATAAAGAAGTGGCTGTCATTTATTTTTATGTTTATTTTAAGTTATTCGTCTGCTGGACTTATCGATTTTTATTTTTGCTGGTCGACGTAAAGTTAATCGAATTAAAGATTTAAAGAGTAAATTATTGAAATGTTGTTATGATGCCTACAACTGAGTTAGACTACACAATGCAGTCGCGCATAAGTCTATTCCAAATTAAACAAAATATTAAAATCTTATTTGTCAGTAACGACTTTGATTCCTGCAGTACGGTTGAGTGTTAATATTTGATACTATTGTTTCGGGCTTGCAAATGCCGTTAGGCTAAAAAAGTAATACACTTAAAATTATATGTAGACAATCCATCAATTCCTGGGAATGACCCGCATCTAAGTACTTTAGTTTCAGATAAATGAGATATAATCGCAAGGCGTATGCACTTGGCATAGGTATCTGGTAGCTTTTGAGCGGTGATGTAATATTTTCAATTTTGAGTTGGCTCTTTTTAAAATGTATTTATTATTCTCAAGGTTAAAGAATGTTACACAGACTTAAGTTGTATATTATAACAAATGTTGTGGAGATTAATTTTTTAATTATAATTTCCATAAAAATGCGAAAATTTCGTGTTAGTCATCAGGGACTCTCGTCGCTTAGAATATAGCTGTGATATTTTCTTTTATACTTATAGTTTCGAGGCTAAGCAAGAATTTTTTTTTCTAAACTATGAGCGTCTAATTATGAACTCTTTTCTTAGCAACAAGAAGAAATATTTATTTTCTGGGGATAGCTTGTCTGGACGCTTCAATTGCTAAGTACCCGATTTGAAGTCTTCTTTCTTTTGTCAGTTCATCATCATCACAGTGACTCGTAATTTTTTATATGTAGCACTACCACTTTGCAGATCCAAATATGCATTACACGATCCTTAGCGCGACTTATGTTCTAACTATAATAACCTTTGCGATTTTCTATCTTATGAACGATCTTTTCCATTTAACTCTTGCCGTATTTGAACTCATCTTGGTTCGCCAAATCAAGTACCTTTAATAAATCACGAACTTTGCAAGTCCAACTTGGCCAATGCTGATTTTTTGCGTCTTTGTTAAGAAATCTTTAAAATTTTATGTTTCTTGCTGTTTCCAACTTTTGCATTGTAAATGCAAGTTCCTAGCCAGCCCCTGAAGCCAGGTACACATCTATTAAAATTTCAGCCATCAGGCTAGTGACTCGCATTAATTTTATATTTTATTTTCCGGGTGCCAATTTAATATATCTTTTTTTTATTGTTTCACTATAGGGTAAGCTGGCATTGGTTGTATGCCTAAATTAATAATAAATGACTCAATAAATAATTAAAGACTTCTTGAAAAAAAGCGAATCCCAAGTTTTTTTGTATTATCTTATGAACCCTTATATACCTTAAAACACGAAGAAAATGAGAAATCAAATAAAAAAAAATTAAAAAACGCACATAATTATGTGCTCACTGTTTTTTGTTAGTTGGCACTCTTTACAAACAGTGGCTCTTAGGTACTCCGATTTCTAGTCAATTAGTCAGTTCATTTGATAACCATAAAAAACAAAAACCCCAAAGTACTTTCTTCTATGCGTGACTTGAATGCAAAAAGCCGAATTCGAAAAAAAAGAAACAAAAATCAGCAAACCGGTCATAAATTCGTAGAGTGCAATAAACGTGCGCGGTTTTGGATGTTTCGAGTGCGTTTGTAAAAATCGCAATAAACGTTGCAATGAACAACACTTGAAATGATGAATCACCTGAGTGGGTTACAAGCATCAATGCAATGTTTGTCACTTTTGCGGCTTGACCGCAAAGGACCAACAAACCAGTTGCCCAGGCCCCACGCTCAAAGTCCAAAAACAAATCTGCTGCAGTATTCTAGGCGCATTGCTGCAGCATTGCTCCTTGCTGTATGGTATGGTGGAAATTTATGGGCGTGTGTTGGTTGCACTAAATGAACAATGATGCCACAATAATAAAAGCCACAAAAAAGTGCAATGCAACCGAAGCTCTTAAATCATGTTGCATACAGCTAGGCGCACGCTGCAATGCAATCAACTCATACCTCATACGAATTGAACTCGTGTGTGTGTGTGAGTGAGTGTCCCTTGAGTGTGAATATTCTCACTCGTTCAAATTGTCACACTCACGCACATACACACTCTCACACACAAGCACCCACACAGCCAGCTGTTAATGGAGCTCGTGTCGTCGTAGCCGCCGGCCATGAGCCAACACTTTGTTATTGTCCTTTCCTTTGTTGTTGTGTCCAGACGCAGGCAGCAACCCGGCGCTTTTTACCGGTCTCCCGTTGCGTTTTGATTGCGAATTTTTCTGACATTTTTGCACATTCTGCTTTTACTATGTTCCCCATTTTTTTTCTTTTGGTCAATCTTTTCGGCTTTGTTTTTGCCAAAGGACATTTTTATTTTCCCATTTGACAAAGTGCATTTGATATATGTTTTGAATTTGAACGAACTCACAACTGGGCAGTTGCTTCCAACTTCGTCTTGTTTTTGTTGTTATGTGGACGACCCCCAATCTATCAGTCACTTCAATTTGTTTGCTTGATAATAATCATAAAATAATAGTAGGGACTAGATTGAGTACTTTTGAGGGAATATTCTTTGTAGTTGGATTGATTTTTAAGCGAGGAGTTACAAAAAATGTATATTCTGGCACTTTAAGTCAGCTTTAGATGGGGAGTGAGGGAAAATTGCATTTTGACCATAAATTTCCAGAATTAATACGGCGACTGGAGACAATGTGCGCCTTAAGAGTTGCTATCGGTAGGTAGCAAAGGCACATTAAAATAATGGTAAATCTTTAAAGGCGTCGCAAACTAAAGCCAGTTGTAAAATCACAATCTTGTTAAAAGCCAACTATATGAAGTAGTTATTTTATTACTTTGGACTTTTTGGCATATCCCTCTAACGGAAGCAAGGTAACATACGTGAGGTATTTTAAAAAAGAAACATTTGATTTGGCAGAACTCATGTAAAACTAAGAGTATCTGATGGAGAAAAATGAATCTTATTTAGTGTAAAGAGTTGATAATATAGTAAAATGAAACTAAAACAACTAGATCTTTAGGTGATGTTGTACAAATATTTTTCTCCTACTAATATCAGGTATTCTTAGTTTTAAATAAGAATTCTGTCAAACCCGCTATTATCTTAGACGATGTAGCCCTTTAGATAAATCTTAACTATCTTTAATAATTGTATAAAAACTTAGTTGTCGATTGTAGAAGCTAGTCCTAAGACTTAGCAGCGGACTCATTGAGCGTAAAATAAGAATTCTATTAGCTCAAAATACTTTATCTTTTCTATATTTCATATAGATCTCTAGTTGGTCAATTTTTGAGTCTCCGACTGAATTGCCACTAACTAATTTTAAAACAAAGAATAATAATATATAACAACACACGCGAGCAGCCGAGTTTACAAGTCTCTCACAAATCTTTTCACCTCGTATTTATTTCTCCCATGCTCACTGCTGCTCTCTCACGCAACTGCAAGTGACAGTTACCAGGCTCATAATCCGCCAGCTATAAATTTAATTGCCATTAATGACACTTCAAATACCAGACAGTTCCATTTGATTTGATTTTTTTCTTCCTCCTCATTTTTATGCCAGGCTGCCGCCTGCCAAATACATGAAACCCGCAGCGGAAATGAAAATATCTTAAGGGAAAATTGCTTACCGATTTGCATATTTAAATCAATACACAAAGCAAAGTTCAAGGCGCACACAGATACTCACGCATACTTATAATAAAAGTAAATCGCTCAAAGCGAGACAAGCAACGCGTGCTGCTAATTCGAACGCCGACGCACTAAACGAGTTGATTCTGGATGCGGTATATACCGTAAGCTACCCTGTTTCGTGTTTTTGCCTATAAGGCAGGAACTTTTTAAGTGTCATGTCCAAAACAAATTCGTCTGTTTTTGATTTGTCGAAAATGGGGGAGCGTGCACAGAACGCATACTACTACGTAAACAGGACGAGCAACAACAACGTAAACACAAAAAAATGTATACAAAGGTTAGACGGAAACGACTTTGGAATACGCTTTATAGAACAGCGCTGCCTATATCTAAGATTTATACGTTTAATGTGTAATCATAATATATAGTATAGTTTAAATGATATACACTTGCCATCATTAAACGTCTATTTAGCTTGCATCTGCCCAAGAGATCATTCTCCGTGTTATCGCGGGGTAGTAATCTGCAATAGTTTCGCGCTGATAACTTGCACCACGATTATGAGATCGCATCGAACTCCATAAATTCATGCTGAACCCACAGGCTTTAGACTCTGTGATGTCTACCATATTTAGAAAATTCCTGAGCCTAAGTGTCCCATAAGCAGTCCACTCAGTATTCTTCATAAATTCTTCCCAAACTGGGCAATTTTCTTAAATGTATTTAAGGTCATAGGTTCCAAGAAGTTAATTAGTCGAATGCGCTGCTCGATCGGTTCTTTGATCGTATTTTAGTTCATTTTTTTCTGTCAATACGAAAAGAGGGTTTAAGCTACCGGTTAAGAGCAACGTGACTGATTAAGTCATTCCCAGGGATGTCGTTGGAAATATAGATGAAACATAATTCCACAGTCCTAGATTATTTATAAAGTAAAACCCAAACTATTTAAATCCACGATGCGGGGTAACAGTTCCTATAATGTTGCACACTATGAGGCTGTAAAAGCCGTTCCTTTCTTCCCATCGCATACACTTCCAACTAACTAATGTACCCCACAAGTTACAACTACTAAAATAATATCAGACGACGTTTGGCAATCAACGCGTTTGGTTTTGCCTTTAGCTTTGGTCCTTTTGGCATTTTCACGTTATAAATATTTTTATTTTCATTTTATTTGTCTGCCTTTTCTTTTGTTGAAAATGGCGTGCACGTGTGTGGGCCGTAGCAGGCGGGGGGCAGCAGCAGAAATCGGCTGCAGAGACAGCAGCTTGTTGAAAGAGATTACGCCAGACTTTGCGGCATTTGGTTTTTATTCTGTTTGTCATTTCGATTTTCATGGTTTTATTTTTTTTTTTTTTTTGTACGTATTTGTCCTGCTGTCCAGCGTTGAACGCTTTAAATCAAATTCGATGATAAATAATCCTTACATATAAGTGTGCGTATATGTATTTGTTTTTTGGTTTATATGGCGTTGTTCTTTTGTCGTATTTCATTTTTACTTTGTTTTTTATGAGACTTGTTATCCCTTTAATGGTTGGTATTGCAGGCATTTGTATATGCGAAACCGCGCAGAGCTTGAATAGCTGCAAATGATTTGTGATTGAGTGTTGAGTGCGGATTTGTTGTGTTTGGGGTAATCCATGTGTGAAAGTGACATAGACGACGAGTTACTAGCACTGAATAACTAGGAAAAATTTCAAAGCGTTTTGAAGAAGTTTTTCTCACATTTTACTCAAACTAAGCTTCTTATTCTTTCTGTACTCAAACATTAATTATGATAATTGTAGATGTACCCCATCAAAACTCGTATTGATTTAATATTTTCTATTTGGCACCAATCATTTTACATCCATCTGCTGCTCACTGACATCAAAAATCACATCAATACATAATTTGCTACCAACTTAAATTCCATTTAAATACATTTCAATTTGATACAAAACCCAGCTACCCCAAACCGACAACAACTTCAATTTCAAGATGTACAAACGATTGGCAAACATTGAGAAGCCATCATTTGCAGCTTTGGTTACAAAATAAATTTATGACAAATTGCTAAATAAATGCAACTCAGCTAAGTATTTTGCAAACATTCCGAGTTGGAGTATTCGCTATCTAAATACTATAGCACAACTAAGACAATAACCAAAGTGGCGACTGGTAACCCAAGAAGCACGGACTACCACTAGCTGCAAAAGTTACTTGAAATGAGTTTGGCAAATAGTAGCAGACTATTTAATACGCTATTACACAGCATATCGAATGACTGCCGCCAGCACATTTAGAGCACAAAAATGGGTTGACATTGATAGAAACCAACCCCGGAATTATTGTCGAGTAACTGCCTCATTAGTTAACATATGTTGCCAACAGAAAGTGCTGCTGCCATCCGCCCATTCCCACACATAGCACAACAGCTTGTACGCTCATTGCCAAAGTCAATTCTGTGCATAAGGGGCTGGCTGGATGCTACTCGCCGAGATTGCCACACTTGGCCGGAGCAATTTGTAGTCCGTCCACACGAATTTCGCCTGTTTGGCTTGGGTGGTTTATAAAAACTTCAAACAAATACGCGCCTCACGACCGGGTTCGGGCTACATGTCAGAAAAATGTGTTACTCACCATTTGGTTGGTTGGGTATTCCCTGAAGGGTGTCTTTAAGCGAATGAAGTGCTACAAGATTTGGGAATAACTGTTTTATGGTAATTTGAAGTCAGGAAGAACGCTGCTGGAATTTTGTATAAGCTTTTAATATGTTATGGTTATTTTAAAATTAGGATTAGATCAATTAAAAATGTTAAAACTAATAAAGTTGAGTTTTTAAAATGCAATAAAAAATATATAACTTTCAGAAAATCTTCGGCTTAGTAATGTCTTTTGTACCTTTTTAAGGAACAGCCAATGTATGCACTTTTCGATTTGATTTTAGCTTGTATTTTTAGACTTCATTTCGTATAATTTTTTTTATAGCCTAAGAAGGCCTAAATTGACCTAGTATAATGGGGCCGCTGCTGCGTGCTCGCCTTTAAACCGAAAGGTCGTTGGTTCGCTTGCAGCCTGCAGCACTGGTGCATTTGTCTAGCGCTGACATAGCTAACATAGAAAATAAATATACGCTATTAACCTAGAAAAAACTGCATTAATCAGAGACACCGCCTTGGGGTTTCGGCTATAAACTGTAGGTGCCAGTTCTCTTCGAACATATCGCTATCTCCGCCTTAGCAGCGATAACCAAAGTCAAGAGGAAAAGATTTATTTTTTCTATAATAATATTAATTTTCCTTGGTTATAGAAGCTTTATTTCTGCTCACCTTACAAATTTCTAAGTTTTTAATTTTTTCACTCTGTTTCTCGTATATTCTCAGCTGGCAAAATCGCATACACAAGGTTTTATGTGAAATAACCTTGCATTATTCTAGAATAAAAATATGCGATAATGGATTATGGAATTCTCCATTGATCTGTAATAACTATTTATTCCGACTCATTCCGACACCTATTATTACATATTATTAATATCTGTCGATGAAAAATAGTCCACTTGGTATTAGTGGTAGATAAAGTTTCTAAAGAAGCAAATTTATACTAAACCACGAATTTTCACATTCAACATATTTTTTCTCAAATTTATCACGAAAAAATACAAAGCATAGAAATTGTCTAAGCTCGATTTTCGACTACAATATTTTCAAAGAATTGTTTGCAGTCTGTAAAGCCAATTAAATTTCCATAATTCACAAACATTCTATTATCTCATTTACCATTTAGCTTTACTACATATTTGGCAAAACCAAACCGAAACCGCATACTTTAGTCGTTTAATTTATGTGCATGGAAAATTTACATAAATTAAAATATAATATTTTTAGGTGGACACTTAAGCGGCTATTAGAAATATCATGTTAAACATTTATATTGGCGATAAAAACATGGCTAATATTTGTAAACAAGCGCTGCCATATTATTCAATTAAATTCAATTGTCGATTTTAATTCACTTTATCGTGGAATCATTATCAAGGGCGGTCTACACGTTTTTCTATTAATTCAAAACTAATTATAGCGCTTTCCGGTATTGGTAGCAAAGTCTTTGGGCATGAATGAATCGCACAACTACAAACATTGATTGAATTAAGCTAGTTAGTGGTCAATGCTCAGATCGTAAGTAAATCTATAATTGTTAAGCGACTTGAACTTTATTTAAATCAGGTTTTCTATGCAGTAATACTAAAAAGTTATGATGTCACGGAATGCAAGCCAACGTTCGACGAACGTTTTAAATGCTGTAATAAAACTGCAGCCAAATAGGGTTAAATGTCAAACGAACAAAAAGGTAAAACAATTCAAAGCCTGTGCAAACATCATAATTTCAAGCTCATTAAACCGAGATGGACGCTAAGCGACAGAAGTTGAAGAAAATGAAAGGAAGCTATGATTCCGTGCAGGTCTTGCTGCTGTCGCTTAATAAGCACACTTGGCTATATAGATATATATATATATACAACGGGTCCGTACTAAATTGCACGCTTTATAATTAATTTCCATCAAAAACAGACGACGTTGCTGTTCCATTCCAGAACAACATGGGTCTAGCTGCAGAACGCCTGTTGGCAGCAAAATCCAAAAAGGCGCCAGTTCCATTGTAATAGTATTTGCGCTGTATGCTGTGTGTGTGGAGGGTCATAATCATTAATCTTATCGCCGCCTGAGCTTATTATTTCAATTGGACTGGCATTGGGTGGGTGGTCCGCACGAGTGTGTGTGTGTGTGTGTTTGGGTCGGCAAACGTTGAAAAACTCAATGACCGGAAGTAAGTAAAACAGCAAACTCTTAATTCTGGAGAATACAAAAAAAAAAGGTGGCACGTGGCGGCGGCGCGGCTTAAGAAACTGCGGTTAATCGCTTGTTTAACATGTCAGCACTTTACGCTTTATAATATCCTTGTTGCTTATTTATTTATGAGCCAAATATCCCGACATCTGTTTGTTTTAAAATTTTTATTTTCTATTAAGTTATATCTAATTACTGAGAATGTTGGACACACTGGTTTGGGGGACTGCATAAGCAGCAATTGTTGCAAATTGCTTTGTTGCTACAAAGTGCGAATGTCCTGCTGTGTCATGAACACGCACACACACACACTCACACAGATACAAACAACAACAGTAACGGTAAACACCCACTGCATAATAACTCAAAAACAGTTACCGAGCCTTTCACCCAAAGAGCAAAACACTGCCAGGGTTGCCATTGCAATTTGCTTTAAGTGCTTGCTGTTACCGATTACGATGACGATGACGATGCTATGGCTATTCCTATTTCCGTTACCGCCTTCGCCTTGCTAGCCTGTCATCTGCAGCAAGTCGGACAGCACACATACGCACACACACACACACACACTCATATACTCAAACGCACTCACACTCCGCACACACACACACACAACGTGCAGCTCTTTTGCTGAAACAAACTTTTTGCTAGCTAGCCGCACAGTATGTCCAAAGCTGTGAATAATAAATAAAATTAATTTTTTATTTATATGTTTTTTTTTGTTACTTTCCGAGTTGATTTGCAAAGTAAAAATGTTACCTAGTTTTTAAAAACAAATCTTTCGACTTGGTGGACCGCACTCGCTCCTAATTCGGAAGGTCGACTGCACCCAGCAGCACTGGTGCATTTGTCTAGCACTGACATAGCTAGCAATTAAATAAAACGCTAATTATCTAAAGAAATCTATATTATTTAAAAGAAAGCGCCGTTCGGATTCAACTATAAACTGTAGATCTGTTTCTCATCTCTTCGAACAGCTATTCAAAGATATTTCTCCATACTCCGCCTTTGAAGCACGTGCTATAGGCAAGAGGATAAAATTTTTTATTTATTTTAAAACCTCGACAAAGCCAGACAAAAATTACCTACAATGTGTGCAAAGATGCTAATTTAGTGTTTAAAATGATCTTATTTATAGTTTTAAATAATTTTCATTTAACGATCGATACTTTTTTTAATTCATTTTAGTATAGTCTTGTCCACTAAGGATCACACTGATTTATGTGAGGTCCCCCTCTTCTCTAGGGGCCTGCCGGCTTAACCTGACCTAGTATAGTCCTGTAATTCCCTTTCGATTTTAAATATTCATTATTGTTTGTCATTATTTAAATTGAGAACATCCATCAAACTCATCAATATTTCATTTTCCGAAGATAACATCCATATTAGTTTGAAATAAATTTTTCCACTTGGTGGTTACAAGTCTTGTCCCACTGTGCGCGCAATTGTCGTTTCTGGCTGGCCCTAATCAATTTGTAACCGTTTAGAAATGTCTCTAATTTGCATTTATTATGGATATGCCAACGTCTGTCGTTGTCAGTGTAGTTCAAACTTTTGTAATGCCGGCCACGCCCATACTCCCTCACACAACAAGCCTACCATCCACCGACACACACACACACAGACACACACACATGGTTAGTTATAAATTGAGTTTACTTTTGCCGCATTTTAAGGATTGGGGGCACCCACAAAACTTTCAACGCCAACCTAAAAGTTGTTGACCAAAGTTGTTTTGGCTATGAATTTACGAGTATCTACGCTCACTGGAAAGCCTGTGGCCATGAAAAGTTTTTGCCCAGTTGGCCAATGAAAGCAGCTGTGATGCGGCCACGTCTGTGGCTGCACCAGACAGCTATCCATCTAGCTAAGCCAACTTACTTGAATTGGACATTTTCAATTTAATCATGCTGTACATACCCATTTCATTTGCAGGTAAAAATATGGTTTCAAAATCGACGCATGAAGTGGCGCAACTCCAAGGAGCGTGAGCTTTTAGCCAGCGGCGGTTCACGTGACCAAACGCTGCCCAACAAAAATAATCCCAATCCGGATCTATCCGATGCCAAATGCGATCGTCCTATGACGCCGCTGTCACCGGCACCACTCTCACCCAATGGCAGCGCAACCCCACCAGCAGCAGGAGCTGCTTCTGCAATTACTAAAGATGAGACAGCGGCTGTCACACCCAAATCACCGCAGTCTGTTAGCAGCAGCTCGCCTGTCGCCGGTTTACTTGCCTCAACACCCAACAACAGTAGCTTTAGCTTAAGCCAAATCAGCTCTCCGCCACCACTGCTGACCAACATCAAGCTAAATGATCAATCAGCCACACCTACACCTACGCCTACAGTTTCCTCGGCAGCCTCATCGCCGCCCAGCGGCGGCTTGCTGCTCAATAGCGCCGCTGATTTTCAGGCTAAGGTAAATGCAGAAATGCAAAAGCAGCTGGTAGCTGCCGATCTCAAGTTTAAGCTGGAGAGCAGCATACAGGAGGCAAAGCAACGTCGCTTTGAGCAACTGCAGCTGCATGCACCACATTTTATGGGTGGTGCTGCAGCTATGCGTGAAGTAGAGTTAGCTGCTGCGGCTGCTGCAGCGCAGCTGCATCATCATCATCATCAGCAGCAGCAACAGCAGCAGCAACAGCAGCAGCAGCAACAAGGCGTTCAAGGAACACACTTTCAAAATGCCGAATTTATGAAGCTCTACTACGATGACTACGATGATTCCAACTCAGACAGCGATGAGGAGATTAGCGTAACGTGATTGCCCAGACATTCATCTGGCCGATATTGTATTGTACATATATGTTTAGCTTATTTGAGCAGTTTTAATTGTACATTTAATTAATAATTATTTAATAAATATTAAATTTATTGTATTTACTGTATATGTATGCACTTGCATGTGCAACATTTTCGAATTTCGAATTTAAATTCCAAAAATAAACGTCTTTTAAAAATTCATTGCATACTTTTTGGTGCCTGCGCAAAATGGTTGTGGTCTTAGCTAAAATTCCTAAATGAGTTCTGAAGGGAATTTATTTAAAATGTTTATTTGAGATACATTTGTATCTGCGAGTCCCTCATTGGACTATGAAGTGTTGCTCAACATCTGCAGCAGATTTACTACAAGAATGAACGATCTTCAGACTAAGTTTGAATATCTTCTATGCTGAACGCATTGCAACGAGTGCAACCATAGCTTTTGAAGTCTTTAATTCTGTAAACCTTTACCCAACAAATCTCTAACTCTTCAGTAATTTTTTTAATGCTAAAAATTTGCTTTGGAAAATATGCGAAGCCATACTTCATTTTTCCAAATTTTCTTCTTATTTTTCTAAAGTTAAAACTTTTTATTTACACTATTTGACATATATGTACACAGAAATGTCATTATAACTATGACTAAGTTTAAATTCATACACCGATTGCTGCCCACATCTGGCTGTTTCCTAAAATTAGTAAATATTTTTCTTTTAAATACTGTCAGCGTTGGTCAAGCAGCGTTTGAGCCAACTTTTCAATCTTAAAGACTATATGCAATTATCACTCCTTCAACTATATCATTAAGTTAAGTATGCGACTCGTGAATTGTTTTTTAGACTATAAACTACAAATATCTTTGTACATGGAGGTTACAATTATCGTGTATATAGTTAGGAAATGGTTAACTTATAATAGTTGAGGAATAAAGCTACTCGTCGTCAATGCGTATGGCAAGATTTACATGACCAGCCAATTCGGCGGCTTTGGTCTCTTTGGTTTCCGTTGCGGTTGGAATTGTGGCTGACAAAGTTGTGTCAGTTTTGAAAACCTCTACGGAAACAGCAGGATTATCAATACCCTTAGCGCTTATTTTCAAAACATTGCGGCGTTGTATGGCATCAAGAATCAGCGAAATTAGCCAACCCAGAAATACTGTCAGCAAGCATCCAATCATGCTGTACCACATATAGCTCAACCGAAAGATGCCCCAGGAACTGTAAAAAGGATATATAATTTTGTAAAAAAAAATAACTCTCGATTTATTGGCATTTAGTTTACTTACGTAAATCCACTTGATTCCGCAAGCTCAACACTCAGATTTTCGGTCAATAAATCCGTCACCAGTGCTGTTACATTAAACTTGCAATCGCATTTCTCAAAAGACACGGGTAGAGTAGGCGTTTCAACATTAGCTATTTGTGCCACCACGCCCACAAAGATGACCACAGCCAGCGAAAGCAAACCACCATAGAAGGCACCTTTGGTATTGGCCTGTTTGCAGGCAATGCCAAGCACAAACAGACCCAAGGTAACACCACCAATTAGGCCATTTAGTGTGAGTGTAGCCTGCAGAACACCGCCCAAGTGTTCCACAATAAAAACCAAGCCAAAGGAGGCTATTCCAAAGCCCAACGACATCCACTTGGCATAGGTGGCACCTTTATCCGGCGAGATTTTTATGTTCATGCCATTAACCAGCAGATCTTCACAGGTAACAGCCGATAAGGAGTTCAGCGCTGAGGCAACAGTGCTGCAAAAAGCAAGAAACACTTATTAGTAAGTAAATGCTCTAAAGGATCAGGCTGAAAAACCTACCCCAAACTGGCTGCAAAAATACCAGCTACAAATATGCCTGCTACGCTATAAATATGCTCATAGGTATTGATGACATAGTAGGGCAACAGCTGATCAGTGGCTGAAATGCGATCCACTGTCAAAGGATCACAATCTGCATAGTGATTGAATACCATGAGGCCAGTATAAAAGTTAAGCAGAAAAACAACAATCAATCCAATAATGGCAAAGCCCAGCGCAATTTTGGCAAGACGCAGAGATTTCAGTGACATGCATTTCTGCACAGATGCCTGATTGGTGCAGAAGAGTGAGGTCCAGTAAAAGAAACCACCAATGACCACAGACCAGACTGTATGACGTGTTGTCGGATTGGGATCAAAGCTGTTTAAAAACAAAAAATGGACCAATTAAGCACTGAAAGGGTGAAAGCAATGTTAAAAACTTACTTAAAGAACTCCAAGCGTTCACGTTCTGCTGCGGTTTGAAAAACCTGTACGGGATTACCGCTATAGAAGCAGCCCAGACCCACTATTAGAACCAAGGAAACGGCTAAAACAGCAGCCTAAAAAGTAAAAAAACTTGTAGAGTTACGCAGGAAGACATACGATTATTTGCATTGCGTCTACCTGAAAGGAATCCGCAATAACAACCGCCTTCATGCCACCCTGTGAGGAGTAGAAGACGCAAACTACATAAATCAGCACCACGGCAATCTTGGTATCCAATCCTGTAGCCTTGGATAAAGCAATTGCTGGTGCCAGCACAGCCACAGCAGTATAGAAGCACATCTGTTTATAAAGTATACAAATTGCATAAGAATTGACTTGCTACTTGGACAAGAGCAGAGCCTACAAACCTGTATAACGTAGAGTACTGCACCCAATATGCGAATTTCCTTGCCAAAACGTATGCCCAGATACTCATAGCAGCTGGTCAGCTCCATTTTAAAGTAAATAGGATAAAATATTTTCACAGCCACAGGTATAACTAATACCATTGGTATAACAATTAAAACAAATTGTGTGCCCTGAAAGTACATCTCTGAGGGATTGCCCAAGAGCTCAATGGCGGTTATAAAACTGGTGGTTAAGCTCAACGTAACGGGAAAGATGCTCATTTGAGAGCCCAGCAAAAATTCATCAGAGGAAGTACCACCTTTTTGAAAGAATCCATAAAAGATGCCAATGCCCAAAGAGATGACCAACATGGACAGCAATACAAAATAATCATAGCCCGAGAAGGTAGCTTTGTGCTTGGGTTCGCTGCACATTTCCATTTCATTATTGGCTGCCAAATGTTGTGATTTGTAAGCCTGTAGCAGCATAGTGGCTGCATCATTAAAGTCCATATGTTCCTTCGAGGAAGCAGCTGCTGCTGGCGCTTCACCACGCACTATCAGATATTTGGGAGCGGCAAAGCTTGGCACGGTTGCGGGTACTTGCTCCTGCAGCGCAAAGGCATTTATAGAATGCGCCAGAGCACAAAGTGTTAACAATTTCGAAATAGTGGCAAACATTTTGTTGACGTTCAAGTGTTCGAATCTTTGGTATGTAGTTTTGTTTGATTTTGTAGCGTTTGATTATCTTCTGCCTTGTTTACATCGCACAGTGGCTGTATAACCTACAATAAAGATATATATTGATATAGCTATAGGTGGATATATATTCAAGTTCAAGGTTCAGACGATTGAGAGGATTGCGCTTGGGCGGCAATAAAGTGTAATTATAAAGAAAAATAATGTAGGCGTCTTATAACACCCAAGCACAATTTCATTTCGGCGGTACTGTCATTAATCAATTAAAGTGTACAATATGTTTCTGCAAAGATACACAACTGTTCCTATAGAGATGATGACAACGGCCACCGCTTTCTGCTCAAGCATAAATTTATGAACAACTTATTTCCTTAAACAAACAATTTCATTTAAGAGTAATTTAATTGTTTTATTGTTTTATTATTAAAATTATATTAGTTTAATTCTTGGTTCAATGTCACAAAGAATGCAGATATATGAGAGATAGATGGAAGTTTTATCAGAAAAACTGGCAATAGTATATTACTATTTTGCAAAAATATTTTTTTTTAATTTTGTACGTAGTTTTTAATAACTTTAAGGCTTTGAAACAATTTCGTAATACATTACTAGATACAAAAGAGATATACAAAACATTTTAACTAGGGGCCCACAGCTACGTTTTAAAATGTGAAAAGTATATTTACATTATAGATAAACTTTTCCAAGAAGCTACGATAGCAGAACAAATTCAGCAATTCAGGGAAATATTGGTTTTTAACCATAAATCAATATACGTCTCTATAATATCTAACTTATTATTATTTATTACATTCTTTATAATTCTAAAAACTATATAGTAATATGGATTCAAAATTTTCATAGCAACAGGTTAAGGCAATATATGACTCCAAAAGCAATACACAAAATACTCTTATAATAAGAATTTTTTATTATACTATATAATTAAGTCTCTTGACTTCTTGCAGTCCGTCATTTTTAAAGAATTAGAAGTGGCAATCTATATAGTGATTTTTTTCTGGCTGTAATAGTTCGGAGTTTTGTTGTTTCGTAGAGGGAACAATTTTGAAAAAATATACAATAGATTCTAGGTTCGGGAGAAAACCAGAATTTCCCTAGTTGCAATGGATTCTAGGTTAACATCATGAGATATAAGTGCCTGGAAAACTTCAAAATAGTATTTGGCTACTGTTTGGTTCATTTGGTATATATACACATATGGTTGCAGATAAAACTCTACGACTCAACAGCTACCTTTTATCGCTTTATCAATATTTTAGTCAAAGAGTATTCAAAACTAATTATTTTACATTGATTTTTCAAAAAAAAATTCTCTATATTTTCTGAATGAGAGCAAGGAGTGACTTACTTAACACAAGACAACCAGTAATTGCCTATCGATAACCACTGATAACCACCAAACCGGTATAATAGTTTACAAAACAATCCGCTTACATCGTCTCAATTGCTATATAACGCATTTCGTAATACCCATACGCTAGGAAAGGGCAGTATCATTAAAAATGCATCAGTAACGTAATAGGTACAGTCCAAGTTTTTGCATTATTATGCAAAGTGTGAAACCCTCCTATTCAAGACTCCTGCAACACACAACGACGCACACCAAGAAGCTGGTGCAAAGCTTGAACTGCGCGCCTAATTGAGTTTTAAGCGAATTTAACTGGTTTCAATCGGACAAAGCCGAGACATACCGGATGGTTCCGGTTTGAACAGGCAATCAAGCCACTTTGCTAAGAGTAACGAAAGTTAAGCTAAGAGAGCGCTTTTACCAACGACTATCTGAAGGCAGCTCTAGGGCCAGTTCATGCCTAAACATAACTTGGCCGATAAGTTACAGATATTACATTTATGCGCATGTGTGCATCATAGTATCTGGCGTGTGAGTGTGAATGTATCTGTGCGTCACGCGCTTAATTGTTGTAAATGTAAGTGTTGTGATTGTAATTGTCTGAGTCCCCTCCTAATTGTTGATATATCTTTGCGCCAATTGATCAGCGCATATATCGCAATTTTTTGTTGTATTGTTTTGCTTTTGCTGTTTATTGCCCCTTTTGACTTTTTATTATTAATAATAAAGAAAATAAGACAAAACAATCAAAACCTAAACTAAATGCAATAAGTATAACATTCGAAAATATTTATAGAAATTTTCCGCAAATAGTTAAGGAATTATTTTAATTTATTTATTAACTGTTCAATTAATTTTCAGAATAAATAAAGACTATAAAAATGTAATTGTTATTTTGTAAATAGCATAAAATGAGAGTATTGTGGACTCAAATGGAAAGAAAGCTTTGGCAAAGTAACACTGAGTTTAAATTACTTAAATTTTTAATTTTTATAAAGCTTTGTGTAAGCAAAAAATTATTTAATAGTTTTTTGCTTTGTTGATTTTTACAATTAGTTAAAATTTTTTAGTACCAGTGTATGTTTATCTTTTTGCATAAAAACATTTATTTAGTTTACTTAACAATACATGACGCTTAAATATCTTATCAATCTCTTAAATAGAATTAAGCTGAAATAGTTAATAGTTTTAAATTTATTATTTATTTTGCTTTCAAGTTGCATTTATTTAAGATTTTTCAACAGATATCACATTTTTAATAATTTTGTTGACGGTTCTGTTTGTTTACAAAGTTAATTACTTCATATCAAACCATTTTATTTGTTGCACTTGGGTGATTTACTTTATACTTTGACAAAAATTCTATTTTATTGTCATATTTTTAGAACACTTAATTATTTTTGAGTTAGCTTTAAAAATAGTTGACATATTTTGCGAATACATTCAAAAGTGCCAACTAATTATTTATAGTTGATGCAGCTGATGATTTGCTTTGACACTGTAAACTGTTTCGTATCATATTTATGTGTAACATTTTAGTAAAAAGAAAAAGGAAAAAAGTTATTTCAAATATACCTAAAAATTATTTGTTTATCCTTTAGTACAGGGTTTTTTGTTGTTCCTTTAGATTTTCTTTATCGTTTGTTATAAGTTTACACTAAACTTTTCGTAAAAATGTTCTAAATTGTATTTGCAGTATTAGACCGCGATTAGTTCTGTATTTCATTAACGTGATTTCACTTAAAAATTGTTAAAATATTTAAACAACCAATAAAATATTTGCCAGTTATGAGCACAATAACAACAGGAAACACTTATATTATTTTGTCTTTATATTTGCTTTGAGTAAGTGTCCTTATTTCACAAAAAAAATATTAATTGCACTTAAAAATTTGTGAACTAAAGTCGTTCGTTTGATTTGAACACTTGCAGCAATTCGAGCCTGGTCGTGTTGACAATTTTCAAATGAATGAATTTTGCAAGCGGCCGTTACACTTGTTTATATAGTCGCCCCAAGACCGATCAAACGAAATCACAGAGCGTCGAAAGTCGCCTCCATTCGCATTCGATACCAAGTTTTAGCCTAACTTAAGCTGCTTCTTCTTCAACTTTCATGGCAGAAGAGCGAACGATAAGAAAGAGCACACAGCACCGGATATGCCATCAATTCGTATCGAAACAGAGTAACCGATTTGCACATAGACACTGTATGTGTGTGTGTTTGTGTGTGCGTGCGTGTGTAGGTGAGCGTAAGAGCGTGAGCGCATTCGAGCAATCACGAAGAATGCACGATCAAATGACACGACGGCTAGGCAAGTTCGTGTTTCGTCTTTTGTTTAACAGCAGAATATTTTTGTTATCATTGTGCAATTCGTTTGGCTCTGTTTTGTTTTATTTATTTATTTTGTTTATTTATTTTTTTTTAATAAAAATATATTGTTTGCCTTTAATTTAAGTGAATGCTGAGTTTTCGGCGCTAAATCTTAGATACTCTCGTAGAAACACATTTGGGTGATGATAATAATGTTGTACCTCTTAGTCCTTTCAAAAACCCTATTAGATTTAGAGTAAATCCTCTTCAAATTAAACAAAATTTTCATTTGTATGTGCATTACAGACCAATGGTATATTCATTGATATTGTTCACCTTTCCCTTCTAGTTTTTTATTTTCAATACTCTTAGATAGTCTTTTATACAATCAATTGCTGGCAGATCTCCCAAATCCTAAAACAAAATATTTCTTATTGTATAGTATCTGAACAAATAATAATATTTGTGTTATTTTATGTTAGGCGTTTCTTAACTCTGAATATTGATACACCACAAAGTCAGTCTCTTGCGATCTGTGGCGATTTATCCTTGTAAGGTGCTTCTTGAGAGACCTCAATACTTCTGATATTAGTTAGTTTGTACCTTAAATTTTCTTTCTTTGCTTACTTGCTTAGGGAAAGGAGGAAGTAAAATCTCTGTTATTCTCTTTACATTTGCCTCAATAGTTAATAAAATATTTATTGTTATTCGCCAATATTAAACAAATTTGACATTTTATTAATTATATTTACGATGTGAGACGGTGCATATCCGCAAAAAATATACCTATCAGGCTAGATATGCGGATTAGTTATATATTATAGTTTCCTCCTTCTAATTTAATATTTATTATTTTTAATATTATTATTATTATTATTATTATTATTATAATATTATATTATATTATTATATGTAAACTTATAAGGTCAACTAGACAGAGTTTTACCCCTAAATTGATAATAAATATTAATAATGTTAATCGCCTGACCGGAATGCAGATAAAGTTATTGTACGACATTTTATGCCTTTACTTTAAAATTAACTTATTTACAAAACTTAAACTTAAATAAAAACGCTTTCCCGCAAATATATATGTTCATATAAATATGTATACCTTAAAAAAGAGACTAACAAATTAATATTTTCAAATATTTTCAATCGATAAATCAACGAAAGATGAAACCAATTATTTTTGTTTGTATTATTACTGTTAAATAACTGTAAAGTCTTAAAAATATGAAATCGTTTTCTTTTCTAATTTAGTGTCTAAAAGGGCGTTGAAAGGCTAAGTCACACCTCATTAAAATCTTAAATACTTAACACCTTAAAGCAGTTAAAACCAAGCCATAAACTATAGAATAAAGCATTACATTTAAGTTGCATAATAAGTTAATATTTTTTACTTAAATAGGTGAGTAGTTTACGTTAAGCTTGTATATTGAATTTTGTGGGAGAAAATAAATTTGGCGCTAAGACATTCATAGCTTTCGTAAGGCCAGAGATAACAATAGTGTATACGTTAGTTTCATAAAATCTATATTCCCGTTTGATGAGTAACTGAGTAACTGTTTGTATATACAGCTCTCGAGACTTACGAATCTTGTTTGTTTATCAAACAAAACTGAGAATTTGTTTGATGACATTGCATCAGTTGTTAGACTATAAACAAAAATAAACTGCAATAAAATTTTTTTAAATAAAACAATATTTGCATCTATTTATTTGTACGGTCAAGTTCCTGCATATGAACAATTGATCGGAGACGCGTCTACAGTCAATATGAATTCTTCAAATTAATAAATAATCAACCGATAGATACAAATAGTATGACATGTCAAGGCAATTAAGCTTAAACAAAAGGAATTCTGCAATGATTCACGAAATACGGAAAATACCGGAGACAACTTCTTTGAGCCAATTTTTGCAGCACGCTGTTCAATTAAGCACGCAATGGATCACCCACACAGCCACACTACACGCAGACACACCATGCTGGGGACATTAAAGGGCACTCCAGCCTTTATACCCTATACCAGTAGGGTCAAGAGTATTACTGATGTAGCATACAAAAGGCGTAACACAAATTGAGCTCAAAACTTGTCGTCGTGGGCGAGATGTCTGTATATTTATTTATCTTTTAGCTAAAATGACTAATGAATGAGAATGAAACTTTAAAAATGTTTCTGGACTTTGTTTAGTCTAGAAATCGTGCAAAATTTGTCTCGAATATGTTGTTAGCACGTGCGTCAAACCGGCTCTGTAGCCACATTCTGCCAAACAATATACAACTTTTTTGTTGTTAAAATTTTGCATATTTGTTTAAACAAAAATTGTCAAGCATAAAATAATGGGTAAGCTCAATCAAATTAAACATTATAGTGAAATGTAAAAAAGCGCAAAAAATGATAACGTCATTAATCAAGGTTAAGTGTTTTTAAAATCAGGTTTCTGTAAAATTTTGAAAGTCGCACTTTTTTCAGCATGTTTCGTTTAACTTTATTTAAATTATGTGAGCATAGTAGACTTAATAGACCATGGAATGCTGTATAAATATTTATCAAACAATTTTATGCAAAAGTGTAGAGTCGAAAAAATGAATATTAATTAAAAAAAAACATTTTGTATAACTTCTTAAATTTCTATTATATACAAATCTGATACAAATAAAAATTGCTACTGAATTATATTTTATGCGTAAAAAATTTCTAAAGTTACTTTACAAATTTGCTATATACGCCTTCCAAACATTATGTTATTCATAATTCAAATACCATAATATTTAGTAACTATTCTCGTATTAAATTGAATTATTTTTATTTTTCCTCTCTTGCGTAGTGTATCCTACTATTAAACAAACACCCGCAAGCTTAAAATTATTATTTTGTAGAAACTTTCCATGTCTTAATAAAATGCGTTGTTTGAAATGTTAAAAGATTATAACATTAGCCATGCGTGAGTTTTTAAGTAGTTATGGTTTTATTTTATTTTATTTATTTGTTTGCGGTCTATCTTAATTACTACTTGAAAAACTGAAAAAAAAAAAAGTGCGCCAATTAATATTTGAGCTGTTATTTACGAGTTCATCTTTTTTTTGCCGCATCAATTGTGAAAAGGCTTTTAGCTGTTATGTTTGTACTTGTGCTTACTACTTGGATAACGATAACAAGTTCGATCTGGTATGATTTTGATCGGGCATGACTTTCACAGACACCCTCACACTTCCAATCATGCACAAAAGTCGTAACAATATCAGTTGATAGAAAATTATTTGTTTACATTTTTGTGCTGTACATTTAATTCTTGTAGAGATACGAGTGTTTAATTGATATGTGTGTATTGGAAATGACAATTGAATACATTTGACAAAGATGCCGCACAGTTCAAAAAATTTTGTCTTATGCTTCTTTTTAATCGCATAATGTATGCCGCAGTAACAATAAATTCAAATTATAATAAAACAAATATATAACAAAGCTTTGGGTATGTACGTATTTTAACACGTGCACATGGCGTATGTGTAATATTTCTTGAAAGATAAAAATCTCTAAAAAATGTAAAGCATTTCTTTATTTATTTTAAATTGGTAGTCATCAGAAATACAACATTTTTGCGTAACTCTAACAACAATAATAAGAATGCATTGGTATAAAAATTATTTTTTTTCACACATTTCTAACATTTTATTTAGTTCAGTATTGCTTAACTTTATAAATTCAAATGGTACTTCCCCGCTTAAAAATTTGTCGGAAAATTGTTAAGACCTTAGGAGCATGCAACACTATTAAATATACAAAATATATCTAGAAATATTTTATAGTAATACAAATCAGGTTTGGTTTGAAGCATATGCATTAATGAGTATAAGCCATTTAAATCAGCGCTGCATAAACAAACAACAACTTGCTTAATAAACCAACAAAATGCAGTTTTAAGCAGTTCTAGCAATGCGTTACAGCAGTTAGGCCTAAGACAAAAACAACAAACTGGTCGTGTGTATGGCCGGTCATGATCATGTACAATGCATCTAAGCCAAGATATGCCCAAGATATTGAACTTCCGACGCGGCACAAAACTCGTTTGACAAACGTACGTTGTGTCATTTTGCATTTTTAAGAAAGTTTAGAAGCAATTAGTTGTCAATTAATTTCAATTTAATTAGTGTGGGCGTCGAAATGTCTAAGAACAGCCGCCCCGCTGAGTATAGCAGAAATTAAATGTCTTAATAGCTTAATTAATGTGCAATATTTACTGGACATGACTTATATGCACTTCCGTCATCTCGTCAGACAAGTAGTAAATTTAAATTGCGCGCGTCAAACCAGCGAATGGCGAGTAATTTACAAGTTGGCAGTACCATATGACCGCTTTGCAACAAGATGGCAGCTCGCTGCCAACAAACAGCTGTGCACAAATTAAAAAAATAAGAAGAAGCTAGCTGCTGTAAATTTGTTTCGATTTTATATAAATTGGAAATTTAGTTATTGGATAAAATGAGCACGCCAGCTGTTATAGCGGGCATACAAAGCACTGCGGGTGCAGTGCCCGTGCGCAATGAAAAAGGTAATTGCCAAATTTGCACAAACCTCATCATTTGCATTATTGATTGTTTTGGTACAAACCTCTCCAACAGGCGAGATTTCTATGCAAAAAGTCAAGGTGCAGCGCTATATACAAGGTAAACGTCCGGACTATGCACGCGCCGACTCCAGCCCAGATAACAGCGAAGAGGATGACTTTATTGATAATCGAAAGCGCTTGGAGCGCCATAAGGCAGAGCGTCATAAAGTAGAGTTTACGCGACGTAGTAGTGCCGATGAAAAACCAGAGGGTGTGGAAGAGGAGGAAGCAGAAGTGGATGATCCCCGTCTTAGACGATTGCGTGCTCGACCCATTGATCAAGAGGACTTGGAACGCGAGCGTCGTGAGCGGCACAGACATATACACGAGCCTGAGTTAGTGGACAGTGACAGCGAGGAGGATGAGGAAGCACAGCAGCAATCCATGGAAAATGAGCAGCAGCGGCGTTTAGAGCGCGGTACCAATAAAATAACACTTGCCTCAGAATCTGATACGGATTCTGAGTTAAGTGACACAGAATTGGAAAAACGCCGCTTAAAACTACGCTCACGCATGTTGCAGCAGCAGCGGGAAGAAGAGGTCTTACAAAAGGAAGAAGAAAAACAATCAGAGTCCTCTGAAACCGAAAGTTCTGAGTATGAAGAGGAAACTGACAGCGAAGCAGAGAACGAGCCGCGTTTAAAGCCGCTGTTTGTACGAAAACGTGATCGTGCCACCATACAGGAAAAAGAACGTGAAGCGCAAAAACAAAAGCAGCTCGAGGCAGAGGCCAAAAGAGCAGCGAAGGAAAGAAGACGTGCCACGTTACGCTTGGTTGAAGAAAGTGTTAAAAAAGATCTTGAAAAAACTAAACCAGAGACGAACGAAGCATGCTTAGAGGATGTATGTACTGACGATGAAAATGATGAGGTGGAGTATGAAGCCTGGAAGCTTCGCGAGCTAAAACGCATGAAACGAGATCGGGAGGAGCGTGACAAGTGAGTACCATAAAATGCAATTAAACGAGCAAATTTTTCTTTTTATAACGTATATAACTTTTATTCCTGCACATTAGCAATGAACGCGAAAAGCTGGAAATTGAGCGCATGCGTAATATGACCGAAGAGGAACGACGTCAAGAACTACGCTCCAATCCCAAACAAATAACCAATAAAGCCACCAAAGGCAAATATAAGTTCTTGCAGAAATACTACCATCGTGGTGCTTTCTATCTAGATGAGGAAAACGATGTGCTTAAGCGAGACTTTGCGCAGGCCACACTTGAAGATCACTTTGACAAGACAATATTACCCAAGGTTATGCAAGTAAAGAATTTCGGTCGCTGCGGTCGCACCAAGTACACTCACTTAGTAGATCAAGATACTACAAAATTCGACTCTCCTTGGTATGCTGAAAACTCGAACAATATGAAATTTCACAATGAACATGCAGGCGGCATGCGACAACAGTTTGAGAAGCCTACGGCATCCAAGCGCAAGAAATTAGACTAGCATTGACTCGGCTCATAAGTAATAATATATTTCATATAGCAAGTACAGTTTTAACAAAAAGTAAAATTAAGGAAATAAGTACATACATTTAACAAAGAAAAATTAAGTGAATAAATAAATTTAAACAGATTTTTAACTAGAACTATGAAAGGATTTTTGTAGCAAGTCAACATTATGCTGAACGATTGTTTGCATTATGCCTTCGGTTTTAATTACACGTATATTCTTATGGCTAGAAAAGTCATAGGGAACTTTTTTTGTGGCAACCACATATAGCTGATGCTGGCCGGATATACCCAAGAGGTTGGTATGCACTGTACCACCGGCATTTGTTATAATGCCTGCAAAAGTTAAATCGTTAATGCGTTATGTGTATAAAGCACAAACTTTTACTCACTTCTCATTTCATTTATATTGGGCTGTATGCCTTCACATAAAAAGAAATTGCATCCTTTCAATATTCGTCGTTTTTTGAACACATTAAGTGGATTAAACATATATGACGCTATAAACTTTTGATCACAAAACATATGCACTGGCTTAACATTGATTTTACGTGTGAGCATTATATCGTATAGCCATTTGGAGCAAAGTACTGGACGACATGATGCCACTGCTATTAAAAGTTTATATGTGCGTTCGCCTCTATCCATTATGAGTACATCGGCTTTTAACGGATCTTCAGTAATTTCAAGCATGTCTAATAAATGTATGATTTAAGTAAATGAACATTAAACTGCAGTGCTACTTACCTGCAATTGATTTAAGAATTACTTTCAGCGCTGCGCGATCGCACATAGAAAGCATAATTCTTATCTTGCGTCCTGATCTTTTGACCTCTTCCATGTAGTGGTTAATAGCTATGCGTCATATAAAAGTTAATTGTCAGTATACAATAATTTGTTCTTATTTCTCTGTTGAAAGTGTAGTTACTTTATTTCAATTGGTTACACATTTTTTGGTAAAACATACTGGCATTTTCAAATTTCATGAAGAAAAGTGTCGATCAGTCGACAGTTAAATGTTTTGAATATATCATATATATTTCTTAAAGCCTCTATTAATGTTGATTGTTGCTTATATAAATTATTTAAATCGATGATCTCTTTGGTGTCTTGAACATTCTATATTTTCAAGTTTTAGCTCTTAGTAGCAATTTGAACTTCAGTTCATGACACAATCATTGGCTCGTTTTGAATTGTTTACTCTACTGATACGTTCTGTTTGATCTTAAAACGCGTCGTGAAACAGGTGCTAATTCAACAAACATTATTATATCTTTTTTTTATTTGGTACAAAAATATTTACCTTGTAATTCAGAGCTTTCTTCAGACTCTGGTTTCTTTTTACGAATTTCTGAACCAGTGGATGAGGTTGTTTTTGATTTTGAGACCGCTTTACTAGGATTCGCCTTAACTTCTAAGTTCGCATCAGCATTGTGTCCTTTAAAGGCAAAAGTAAGTAGTTGCATAAGAATAAGGCGCTGTGTTACTTACGTCCAGAACCGCGGCTTTTCTGAATTTCTGTTGTACCTTTGGGGTTTTCTTCGTTCAAGGTTGTTTTGCTGGCCGAACTCATATCTACAGGTTCTGGTAGGATTATTGGTAAATTTATTAAATTATGTCGATTATGTACACAACTAACTTACTGCTAAGATTATGCCTTTCTGAGGTATTGGACACTGTTGTTTCAACATATTTTTCTTGTCTAGTCGAATGTATGTCCGGTTTGGTTTCGATTTTATTACCTATAAGGAACATAAACTACAATTTCAGTAATAAAGAATAATCTGATAATAATAATAACCTTGCAGTTGCTTTTGTTCCTCTTTTGCAGTAATTTTCTTTGCAGTTTCCGACTTTCGAGTTGCTCCTTTCAAGACAGACAATAAATTTCCGCATAATGAAATGATTAAATATTCAGTAACTTACTTTCTGGTCCACGACGTTCATTTTTTGTTTTGCTTGAACCTTCAGACGTTTCTGAACAAGAAGATTTTTTTATGTCCGTATGGATCTCCGCAGATCCTGAAAAATAAGTGAAAAATTAATAATGAATTGAAAATGTATCGCAATCATTTTACTAGTATGTTTCCGATGTCCTGCTTTAGTGACAACCTCAGCCTCGGAATTCATTGTTAAATCATTGTCTCCACCAATTTTTGATTTTTGGCCTATAAAATTGGAACGTGTAATGCATGTTTTTTATAAATGATGGAACAAAGTTGTATTGTTAACCTTTAGTTGAAGTGCTTTTAGAATTTTTCACAGTAGATGCTTCTTTCCTGCGCGACTGCATAACTGTAGAAACTGATTCTGAGTTGTCCACATTTTTTTCAATTTTGAGCGCTAAATAAAAAGAGATAATATGAAAACACTCAAATAAACTTCGGGGAGTTTGGTCTTACATTGAGTTTTAGAAACTTCGTTGCTAGAGGACTCAGTTTTTAACATTCCAGCGCCTGATACCGACTTTTCCGCGTGCGTGGTTTTATTTGATGGCTCGTCGTCCTTATTTTTGGAAGCTGATCTTTTTGATCCTGTCAAAAACATTAGTTGACTAAAGAATCTCATTTAAGTAGTCACACTTACGAGTTGTTTTGCTACCCTTTCGACTGTTAGATGAATCACCCAATTTATCCGTCTTTGGTAAATTTGAACGAGTTTTTCGAAGTGCTAGAATTAAATATGTATAATACAACCATTATAAATCCAAAATCCGAGTTTTTACCGGATAGCTTACGTTCATCTGCATCGTTCTCTGTCGTAAGTTTGCGTTTTCCACGGGATCTGGTAGATTTTTCAGGTTCTGCTATTTTTGCTTGTATGTTACTTGTGCTTAATTCCGCATTTTCGTTTTCTGAAACATTAAATTAAATAATTATTATGATAACAATATTTTCAAATCAAAGGCCTACTTTCATTTGCCTCATTCTTGTCCAAGTGTGTACGCTGCAAGCGCACTTTGAGGGACTTCGAGACTACAGGTGTTGATGACTCAGGTTTTGGTTTACCTGCACTTAACTGATAGTTTGCCTTGTTCATATCATGCTCTTCAGGAACTGCTCGTTTTGTGGAACGTCTTCCGCGTATCTTCTTTTCGTTTTGAGGCGAAAGTTGTATATCTTGGTAAGTGCAGGTGGTTGGGTTATTATTATTGCTAGTTTCTTTAGAAGAATCATTCTATGAGATTACATAATAGTTAGATATACATTTTAAACAATATTCCATCGAATATGTACTTACTTCAACGAAAGGCTTTTCGACCAGCATTGAACTTGAAAGCTTTCCAGTAATTCCTACAATCGTCATATCTAGCAAAATTTCATCTATGTAATCTCCAAAAAACAAAGGACTCTCTTTATATTCCTTAACTATCTTGGCAATAAGACGATCTTCTTGTGTGCTAAAAGTCAGTGCTTTTTTGCTTTCATTTTCCTTTTGAATCGAAATATTTGACGTTCGCTGTAATTTTTCGTTGACCTGACTCTTGGCTAACTGAATTACCTTCTGCAAACCTGGAAACGGCTGCGTTTCAATAAAATCTTCTGAAATTGACACATTTTTTACATTTCTTTCATTTCCAAATGGGGATATTAACTGTTCCTGGACTGCGGTTGATCTGTTGCTCAAATGTGGCTTACTCTTAGATAATTCTTGGTCGCGATCTTTTAAGGCAGGAAATAGCTGAGTCTCAATAAAATCTTCGGAAAAACTGTTGGCGTCATTCAAACCTGACACTTGTTTCTCATTTTCACTTGTAAAAGACAATTGATGGTCGAGATTTTTTACGACTGGAAACACCTGAGTTTCAACAAAATCTTGTGAATAGTTTTGGCCGCCATTTGAAACTGACACTTGTTCTTCGTTGGTGTTTACAAATTTACTATTATTTGACCTTGTGAGTGATAATGAAAGACCGCGTTTTTTGGAGGTAGGAAACGCTTGGGTTTCAATTAAATCTTGAGAGTGCGAAACACTCGGTTGAGGCTGCTTATCTAAAGGTAATACTGTTTGTTTGTCTGCATTTAAAATGTGGCTGGGATTTGCGTTTGGTTGCTTAACTGCACATAAAGGTTGTTCTAATAAGGTAGATGATGCTTGCTGCATAGCTCCTGGATAAAATTGAGTTTCAATTAAATCTTGCGAATTTGAAACAATTGATTGATGAGATTGCTGATTTAAGGCAATGTCGGTTTCTTTCGCAGCTGTTGCAATGGTTTCCATCGTATCCAAACGTTTTTGAGGCAACGCAGGCATATCAAATAAATCCGGGGTACAGCATCTCAATTGCTCATCATCTACAGTTGCGATAATATCAAATAAATCTGGCGTACAAGCTGTGCTTCTAATATCTTCCATTTGGGTTAAATTCTTTGTTTCATCACAACCATTATTGTGTGATACTTCATCAGCTTTTGTGCTGTTAATCGTGCTCCAATCTGAACGATTAATTTCAGATGTATTTGTTTTATCTATAATCGAAAATTGTTGTGGTTTTAATTTTGATAAGATATGTTTTTATATATGTAGAATTATTAAACAGAAAGCTGTACATTTTACATACCTTTTTCTTGAATGTTACACTTCGGTGATATTAGCATTATATCTTCCATTATTAAAGATGAGGCTATGTGATCGTCCGACGCATCATCGTTAAAGTCCTGGGTGAGAATACGTATTTGAGAGCCAATCTCGGATACATGCTGACTTATCTCAAATTGATTAGGCTGTATTGCAGAGATGTTTCCAAGAACATCTTGTGTTTCTGGAACAAAAAAATCATCTTCGCTATCACCAGTTTTTGAAAGGTCATTAAGACTTGGACGCAATTGTAAAGGCAACGCTTGAGTTTCGGGTATGGTAAAACTGTCATCTGTTACATTAACTGTTGAATTAAGCTTAGCGAACGTTGCCTTCTTCTTACAATGACTATCTGCAGCCGTGTTTCTTGTCACTCTTAATTGTGAACCGTCTTCATAGCCACTGCTATCTAAAGCCTGTGCATAAAATCATATAAAAAATACCATAATAATATGCATTTAAGGATATATTTACATCATCATCGGGAAACTTGTTTAGCAATCGTAGCTCAGCACAAACATTACCAAAGTGTAGCCGCACTAAGCCGTCAACAGCATCAGATGCGTATAAATTTTTCTGATTAAATATTAAATTGCCATTTACTAAAACTTCGCCACAGGCAGGCGATATGATAACGAACTCGGGCAATCGCACCAACCAAGCGTGTACAAGCTCCACACTCTGCAAATTTAAATGTTTAGAACGTAAACAATCTTATACTTTTGGACTTACCTCATCTTCGAGTAAAATAGTGGATTCACTCTTCTCACGACCAACTATGTAGGTGCGATATAGTTTTAGTTCTATGGCTGTGTTGCCATTTATGCTCAAACTTGCCATTACGGCTAATTCATCTAACAAAACAAAGTTAAAGCGCTACGCGCCAAAAGATGTTCCAAATTGGTCGGCTTGTATATTATAAATCCCGCAATTTGGCATCAACAATTTCTGCTGCTTCTTTGCAAAATTGCCATTCGCCTAATTTGAAGTGCTGGAAAATGCTGAAAGCTAAGCGATTTTATTACAAATTTTTTTTAAATTTAATTTTTAGTTTGTTAACAAATATAAATTAATAATTTTGCAACTAAAAATGTGGTACATATTACGCGGCTAAATAAAATTAATCAAATAAATGTAAAAACTTGTAAAGAAAAATAAAAATTATAAAATTTTGTGTTTAAATGCTTATATTCTATATCCTAGTGAATCTACGGGTAAAGCTTGGCATAAGCCAACAGGCATTCCTAAAGCTTGTCAAAAACAAGAAAAAAAATCTATTAGTATTCTTATGTTACATGAGCAATTTGCGTAAATTACATTTCCAAAACCCATACAACGGCTAACAAGCCGTAAAGTTGTATTAAATCCTGTCGATATAAACTTAAACACAAAATTGTTTATTGCATTGCATTATTTATTTTTTTTTCTAATAAGCAATTAATAAAAATGTTCTTTTAAATAAATGCAAAAAATGTTGCAAAATGATATAAATTATGCAGCCTAGTGTTGTATAACAACCAAATAATTTTTGACAACGATTTAATCAAACGTTACGACTTAAAAATCATAAAAAGAATAAAAAGAAATGAAAAATTAAAACCACCGCATAAGTCTGAACATTATTAGTTAAATAATTCAACCCACTACAAAGTTGGAATGCATGTTGCGGCAAATAAAACTAGCAGTTTGACATTTTTGGCATCATTATACATTTACTTTTGAACAGAGTGAGAACAAGAACGTAAAGCAACTTTTGATTTTGTTAATATTCTTGAAAACGTGAAAGCAAAAAATTTGCATAAATTTGTGCTAAAAAGTACAAAACTCTTTATTCAGTTTTAAGTTTTGCATTTGCACAGTTAATTCGTATTCGCTGCAGTTAATCAATCCAATTGCGCGTGATTATCTAATCAAAAATACTAAAAAGGAAATCAACAAAGTGTGCCAGTCAGCTGTTTTCGAGTTGCTCTCACTGTCACATTCTACATTGGTTTTGTGTTTTCGGCCACAATTTTAGTTCTCTCTGTCAAAGTGGCGGGTGACAAAAGCAGTTTCAGTTATTTAGACATGTTAAAATTTTTGGTAAGCATTTTATAATTATTAAATAAATAAGAATGTGTTTAAATTGTAAATTTTTTGTTTTAAAACATTGTATGCACAAAAAAGACAGCAAGGTATAATTTATTTTTGTTTTGATGATTTAATGGCTTTGTGTTGTATTGTTGGTGCTGCGTGACGAGTATACAATACCAACAACATTTTGATGAAAATTAATGCGGTATGGTGAAAGTGCCTTTGTTCTGTGGAATGCGAAATTATTATGTTCATGTAGATAACAATATTATATAACTTAGCAGGATTCCAGTGTCTGATTTTTATGTTGCTTAATCTGTCTGGTTGCAAAGATGTAAAAAAAATATTAATAAAGTATCAACCGGTTTAATGATTTTAAAAGCCAATAATGGTATTTGAGCTTACGTTCAGGTGCCGTATTCTGTATTGGAGTGAAAGCCATTTTAGTTTAATAGCAACATTTAAATTCGTCTGCTTTGATTTTTATAATTAATAGTTGGCCTTGCTACATACATCTGAACAATATTATGTTACATTATAAATTTAAGCACTTCGATCAATAGACAAAATTGCTAGAATAAAATGAAGCTTCTTGGACTTGGTATGCAAGTATTAAAAAGACGAGCTAGTTGCTGCCAAGCGGAGGAGTGTTGCAGCCCTTGTCCTAGAAAACCATTTTGGTCTGGCAAAATGGCACTTTTCTTCTCTTTGGTTGGCGTTCGGAGCATTCATATTATTATGCTTAATACACAAGTTTGTTTTTCTTACAGCTTACCTTTGGGGCCGGTGTTTACGCAGGCATGTACGTTTCTCAGAACTATGAGGTAAGTCTTAATTGCGTGTTAAAAATTTCATTTTAATAACTTTTCTTTTGTCTTAGGTGCCTCGTGTGGATGATCCTTCAAAAGTGATTGAACGGCTAAATCAAAAAATACGTGAAATCGCGGATGACTCGAAGAAAAAGTAATAAAGTCTCAATAGCTATAATTTCGCTATAATCCATACCACTCAAAATCATTATAAAAACTTTAGGTAAAAGAAACACTATATCCAAGTAATGAACTCACTGATGAGCTTTTAAAACGATTGCAAACTATGTAAAATGCCAGCAAGCATTAGGGATACATTAAATCATAATGTGTCATCATGGCAGTTTTTCATCCAACATTCACGCCACATTAGCGAAATGCGAATTATAACCCGGCGACTAAAGGGCTTGGCAGCAAAACAAAGATAGGAAATTCAAAATCATGTTGTTACAAAAATCTGACTCCTACAATAAATTATGAAAATAGTAATTAAAAACAAAATACTTTATTTTTCTACAGAAATGCCGCTGAGCAGATCGTGCATGACATCAAAAAAGAAGCCAAAAAGATCTTAGACGACTAGGAGAGCTACATATATAGTTCTATTGAAAGATGTGAAGAAAGCCGTGTTTACATCCATTGATTTTTTTTTGTTGGTTTAAACAAATTTATCTAATGTGTCCAATAAAGCAAAATTAAATGTTACATTAAATTATTTAAAGTAACTTGAAAAAATCCAAATATTGTTCTATTAAATAAAGGACACGCCGCCTCCATAATATTCTAAGCGCGTTTGCGGCTGCACAAATGCCAACCAATCCGAGGCGTGTGTCGGTAGTAAGCCCATACTATGACATTTGTATAAGGCTAGGCCCACATTTGCCAAATTTCCCAGGATGTAGACAATTCTTTGACCAGTGCCTTGAGCTCCATCTGCCATTTTGGAGGTGACTTGAGTGGTAAACATAGCCTTGATTGGGCGTATAAGCATCATACCAACCATCATAATGGGAAAAATGGATATGGAATTACCAGACATGTACATAATGAAGAGGTTCATCGGTATCTAGTGCAAAAATATTCATGAAGAAAAAATGTTCATAGATCAAGGTACACGTATGGATAAATGCTTCTCACCTGTTTTAATGGGCCTAATGCCAAATCCCACGACTTTTTTATAACAAGACGCTGATCGCGAACTACTTCAGTTTGATTAACCAAGACGGTAGGACAATAACCAGGTGGAGAAGGTATATCTGCATTTTTGCTGAATAAATGAACATTAATATAAGAACGGCACAAAATCGTTAATAAGTACTTTACGAAGTGCTTACCTGCCATTAAAGTCTAGGGCCCATTTCGATTTTTTTGAATTTTGCTTAGCCGACATTTTTACTGATTTCCTTTATTTAATACTTTTTAATTAGTAATTTTACAATTTGACAGTAGCAATGAACAAATTTGTCTAGTGTTGCATAACGCCTAAAATGCGGCATGTTTAGTGTAGAGCAGTGCTGGGTAAACTGTTTCAAAAGTTTATCGATATTCCAATGGAGAACTGTAACTATCAACAATCGTTGCGTTTTTATTTGAATTGCTTCGCGTATTCATTCTTTTATTAATAATACTTTTGGTAGCTTTGTTTTCGTCTTTATTTTTTTACAGCTTATACAAACGCGATGCTTAATACTTAAACTTGAATTATTATACGAGTTCATGCTATTTATAATTGTTGCTTATTTACGATGCAGTTATATATATAACTATAAGGGAATAGAAATCGGAACAAAAAAAAATACTACGCATTTCAAGAATAAAATTTTAAATTAACTAAAGCACACCGGCACATCATTACGGCCGCTTTTTTTTGATAAAAAGTTCTGTACTTGATATACATGGGCCTGTTCCAGCCAAGATTAAATCTGCTTTAGATTAATATTCTTTATATTCATATTCTTAGTGTGTGTAACTGCCGGGTATGTTGTATAAAGTACGTAAGTATATCAAAAATGACAGCGAGTTTTTTATTTAAATTTTATTTAGAATTATTTCATTTTTATATAGTACGTTCATTTTATTTTTACGCTTTATATAGTTCTTTTTATGTATATGGTGTGATTTTTTTATATGGTTGTTCTGCTCTGCAAGCGTTAACTAAAAAGGTTAAAAGTAAAAATAGAGTTCTTATTCTCTTCTTGGTTTCAGAGCCTTTTCAATTACAGTATTCTCAATATTATGATAAATTTCATCTTAAGAAATTTTTTAACGAATTGTAATTAGATGAAAAGTGGAGCAAAAATAACTTAAGACAATTTATACGGTATACGTGTTATTATTGTTGGATTTCTCTTAACATCGAATATTTATGTAAAATTAAATTAAATTATAGCAGCTCGAATTTTTTTTGAGCTGTTATAAAGTGCTACGAATTTAAAACAAATTTCAAGTATTATACGCTTATTAAGCTTCGAATGTATTCTTCTGTGTTTTTTGTAGTTTCATCATGTTGTTGTTGATTTACTTATGCTGCTCTGTTTTTTGCTTTAAATCAAAGTTAGTTTATAATTATTTTGTTGTGTTTGTTGTTGCTTATTTAGCGATTAGCATTCTTTAGCTGGTTGGACAACCAATCAAGTCCTTCATAAAGTCCATCGCCGCTAGTTGCACACGTCGCCTGTATGTACCAATTGCGGTTTCTGAGTGAGTGCAAGCCAAGCTTATCGGTGATTTCAGCCGCATTCATTGCATTTGGCAGATCCTGATAGTAAAAAATGAAACACCATTAGTTGACATTTTATATATAAACTAAAAATACTGACTGCAATGATCCTTCTACACATTATAGTGAACCTCTCATCATTGCAGACATTATATAACATTTTTTTAAACTGAGGTCTACTTTAAAGTCTATAGAACAGCCTTACCTGTTTGTTGGCGAATATTAGTAAGACTGCATCTCTAAGTTCATCCTCAGCCAACATGCGCATCAATTCCTCTCTCGCCTCACCGATACGCTCTCTGTCATTGCTGTCAACGACAAAGATAAGACCCTGCAAAAAAAATTAAAGAGAAAAATTAGAGATTATAAAAAACATGCCTTTCACCTAAGGCAATATACAAATATATCAGTCCCGTCTTGAAACATAATAAACTTTGAATAATCACAAGTGTTTTAATCATAACAAGTTATTAACATCATCTAGAAATTTATATCATAGCCGAGATTATTGTAGTTGAAACTTACTTGTGTATTCTGGAAGTAATGCCTCCACAATGGACGAATTTTGTCTTGACCGCCCACATCCCACACTGTAAAGCTAATATTCTTGTATTCTACAGTCTCGACGTTGAAACCTATTTAATTAAATATAACAACTTTAATTCCAGCTCGATTTTTAAGAAACCACCAAAAACTTACCAATGGTAGGTATCGTTGTAACAATTTCGCCTAATTTGAGTTTGTACAGAATTGTGGTTTTACCAGCGGCATCCAAACCGACCATCAATATTCTCATTTCCTTTTTACCAAAAAGGCCTTTAAATAAATTTGCAAATACGTTTCCCATGTTGCTTGTTGTTTTTTCACAGAGTTGACGTCAAAAATTTGCTTGAGGGTTTTTTTTAAGTTGCAATTGTTGCCTTTGTAAGTTGGAATTATAACAAGTTCAAATCCGAGTTGCAATGCTGTTATAATGCAAACTCTATGGATTTGTGTGATTTGAATCGAGAATCTGCAAGAGTAAAAGAACAAAAACATTTGCTCATTAGTAAATATTATGATACATACACACCAAAAATTAAGACTCTAGTAGCAAAGTTAATTGATTTTAATGCGAGCTAGCATATGGCGGTTATTTTTCCAAAACGAAAAACCTCCCCTTTAGGCTATGTAGCTTTAAACACAATATACAAACAAATAATGATGTGTTGACAAATTTTTCAAGTTGATGTAAACAATTTTTAATATGTGAAATTGAGTTGTTTGCCCTAGCCTGCTGATCTCCGCACTGATTGTTATAACTTTTAGGTTACTGGTCAACGGCTTGGATTGATCTGTTAAGCTAAAATGTTTTGGTAGTGGTTCGAGATGAGTCAGAAACCGGAAGACGAATTACTAATATATGTTTAACAATTACAAAATGACTTTAATGTTACTACAAATTTAATAAATTAACAAAAAGAAAATCAAACCTATCTGCATGCAAACAAAAAGAAAACATTGTCGTCGTACACGTAGCGCTTAAACGAGTCAAAAAAAAACAAAGACATACATCTCGCGAACATTATGTGCAAAACATTTTAAATAGAAAACATCGACTTTGTTATACGCTTCTGCAATCAACAAGTAATTTACTGGCGCTTTTAGTTTTAGCGTTATTCAAATTTTACTATTTACTACGCCTCTTTTATAAGTGCTAACAAATCGTGATCGTCAAATACTATGATATTTCTAACGCCAAAGTTGCACTGATAAGATATTGATTTTTTTTTTTAGAGTACGCGGCGATTGATGCATAAGTGGAAAGTCCATTCAAAAATCGTGTAAACTACAAGGTACCAAAAACTAAAAAGAAAGGGAATTTTCGGCTACTATCTGTGCAAATACGAAATGGTAACATAAAAGAAACAAAAAAAGCAAGCACGAGCCGCGTTTAAATCAAAAAACCACAAATCAGTGGGTGAGTCAGCGCGATAGGAGTTCATGGCAGCAACAATGTTTAGCACTTGTATGTAGGCTCTATGTGTTTGTGTCAGTATGCAACTCTTGTTAAAATTCTAACACAAAATTGCTGCAAAGAGTCTACAATATGCAGTTGAATTAATAATTTAATTGATTAAAGTAAAATAAAAAAAAAGAGACGACGAAAACTGCCAATTAACAGAGTGCTGCCTGTTGTAGAGTTTGATGGCGTTACCAATAAAACATAAAGCGCAGCAAGACAGAAAACACACGCAATTTTTGATACACTAATTGCTTATAAAACGAATATAAAATTTTCACCAATTTCTGGCAATTTTTAATTAACTAAGCAAACTATAAAATAAAAAGAAAACTACACGTAGCAGCTTTTATTTGCCAAGCGGCAGTCGCAGCAACACCCTACATACACACACGCAAGTACATTTTTACATTCGTGGAGGGTTAGGGTTGCCTAAGAGCGCAAGCATAAAAATTGTGACAGCATTTTTGCGTTTAAATAGTTAAAAAAGAAATCTATATGCATGAAAAAAATTAAATTTCATTAGTTAAATTTATATGTTTTTAAAATCTTTTCATTGTTGCTTATTATTCCTTTTAATAATTGCTTGCCTAAACCACGTTTATATTTGACAGCCCTAGGCAGCTTCTACGTGTGTTTCACTGTATGCGTGTAAGTAAACGTGTATGTGTGACGAGAAATGATGACGGCGACGTATGCTTTTTTTTTCTTTTTTTTTTGCTGTTGGTGAAATGCGTTCCGAAATATGCGGCAACTTCTTTCTGTTGCATTACTTTTAAAATTGTTCATTGATTTACACCATATATAGAACTTTAGCTATAGTTATTCAATAATTGCACTTTGCACTTGTCATTTACCGTTTTAAGCAGCAAAAACTAACTTTTCCTTTGAATAAATTTTTCCACTGCAAACACACCACACGATTGCGAAGAATGTACAAGTTAGTGGTGAGAGTTGCTTTTACGATTGTTTTCAGCGATTACTACAAAAATTATCGATTGCTTCATGCAACTACAAGTTTATCACGCGAAAACCCCTGTTTATGCTAATCATTATTAAAAATTTACTAACTATTGTACGCGTATAGTGTATATACTATATTCAAAGCATTTAAACACAAATATTTTGCGGCGTACAGCATGGCTTACGACAAACGATTACTTTATAACTGCCAACTCCCCACAAAATGTACAAAAGAGAAAAACATACTGCCATACGAAATGTGTGTGTGTGTGTGTGTGTGCCAAATTTATGCACCAATACTATGACCACATCACCCACATTAAAGCAGCTATATTTTCTATACACAAGCTACTGCCGTAGAACTAAACTAAAAGCTTCTCAAAAATATTGTTATATTTGCAAAAGTAATACCTTTTGCTTCATAGGTAACACATACGCACCAACCAATTGAATCAAATGCACACAAATTTGAGCAGAAATTTTTTAAACTTCTGCTTGGAAATGTCAAAAATCACAGAGCGAAGAAAAACTTGACCGAGAATACACTTGCCGTTGAAAAAACTGCAAACTCACCAATGTTTCCATCCGACAAACATGATATAGACTTCACAGTGTTCTAGAGCAGTGCAGCCAGTCTGATGTGGTGAATAAAACTAAGCAATGCTGAAATGTTGCCACGTCTTGTCCATTAGAGAATGCGATGCACATACAATTTAGAAAGAGTGCGCTATATTAATCAAGGCGGCACAAAAGACCGGTGTGTTGAACTACGACGCACGTTTATTTAAATTTCTGCGTAATGTTTTATCCGAAAACGCCTTTTTATGGCAAGCAAATATTGGAAAATGAAATATTAAAGGTTAATGTAAGTTAAAAACTGACAAATATGCATCTAGACTGCCACTATTCGTGTTGTTTTAACACCTTACTCAATTCATTTACAATCTCATCTGATTTAATGACAATCAGTCAGCTGTCAATTTAAAGAATGCAATAAATAAAGCAACACTGAAATCGATATACAATAGGACAACACTGTTTTATTGCAATTTTAAATGAAGCAAACACGTTTTTATTTATTTTACAGCATGAATTGTTGTCGCAACTATTGCAATGGCTTTGCGAGTCACCGCGCGTCACAACATATCGTGTTAATACCTTACGCACAACTGTAAAAGAGTATAAAAAAAAACTAGAAACGAAACTTACAGGTCAATATGGCGTCCTGGCACCAAAAGTTTATGGCATCGATGGATTACCAGAACTACTGTGTATAGATCCGCTATATGAAAAATCACAGCCTGGCCCTATACTTAAAGAGGTGATGGTGGACACCAGCTGTGGCGCCGCTTTGGTAAGAGGTGCACATATTTATGCACCCGGTGTTCTGGCTATGGAAAGTGCCACACAAATTCATGAACAAGTTAATGTTTATGCGGATTTAAGTGGAAAATGTAAGCGTGGCACAGCAACACGCTTTGAATGTGAACAAAAAGTATTTCTTGGAATAGGTGAAGTTTTGATGCAGCGCTATCAGCTCTACAATAATAATGAACAACCATTAAATGGTATTGCTGTACAAATGCTAACTAATATAACTGGTGTTCCGGCTATTGGCGATCTTAGCAACGCAGAAGCTTTATTGCAGAATCTACCTTCTGTTGTCTGCGTTAGAGTTTTAGCACCGCAGGCAGGTGAACTTATTTTAGATATGTGTGCTGCACCAGGCAATAAAACTAGCCACATTGCTGAATTAATGGGTGATACGGGACGTATCATTGCATTGGATAACTCTTCCACTCGAGTTTGTGCAATGCAATCGAAACTTAGGCAGTACAGCAGCATAGTATCTCATACTTTCAATTCCACCCTGGCGCATAGTCCACAATTAGAATATAGTGATGCATTACCAGCACAACCACCATACGCTTCAGAGACCTTTGATCGCATACTTTTGGATGCTCCTTGCAGTGGCTTGGGAAATCGACCACAATTTGTGTGTCGCATCAAGGATGTAAAGTCACTTCAGTCCTATCCACATATCCAGCGCCGTCTTTTTACTCAAGCAGTGCAATTACTTAAAACTGGCGGTGTTCTGGTATATAGCACCTGCTCTGTCACCGAAGCAGAATGCGAACAAATTGTCAGCTGGGCATTGGTCAAGTTTCCAAATCTATGCTTGGCAGATGCAACACCCAAATTCGGTGGACCAGGACTGCCTAATTTAGGCCTAACATCAAAACAGTGCGAGTTGGTGCAAAGGTTCGGAATGTCAAGCACAAATCGTGTACAAAATCTGGATACCATGGGTTTTTTTATTGCAAAGTTTATAAAGCAGTGAAATAGATGACGGATATGACCTAGTACTTTGAGCAACAAAGTGGCTTACCGAATAATGATTTTGACTTTAAATCGGCGTAGTCATATTAAACAAAATTGTTTCTATATTACATTTGGTTCAATTAAGTTGAATTTGGAAATGGCGAAAGGTGAGTCTGTAGCTATCTGATTCTACACAGTAAAAACAATGTAAAATATAGACATTTGCTTAGAAATTGTGGAAGCCGGGCATTATTGGACATATTTTAAACAGATCAATGTTCTTATTGATGTCCTGCATTTTGTTGCAAAGCAAAAGATCACACTAGGTAAAAAAATTGATTATTTTAAAACTGCATTTTTTACTTATATACTTTAACATACAAATTTTGAGAGGAATAATTGTTTATTTTTTGATACACACTTACTCTAAACATAATTCCACATTTTTTTTAAATTATATTAAAAATAACAAACTGAAAATGATAATTATTATTTTACAGTTTTAAAAGTCGCGATAGCTTTTATTTTCTTAGAAAAAAACTTCCACTCATTTTCTACAAAATTTATTTTTAGCTTAATGTACAAATAATTCAAAACAATAATATAGATTACTTAAAGAGTTAAGCTTTTAACTTATCGAATACTTAATTAAATTTTTATATCATTTTTTACCATAAAGATGCAATGTTTAGTTTAATCTTAAAACTTTTTTTTTAGTTTTAACATATTTAAGCATTTTAGTTCTTGATTTCTATGTGCTTAAATTCTGACGTTTATTGTTTTACTTTAAATACTTCTTAAAATGCAACAGCTACATTTTGTTGCCTAAAATAGAATGAAATATTTAAAGTTAGATATAATTAAATTTTTTATGCTGTTTTTTAGTTTAATGTTATAGCTAATTTAGTGTTTACATTGACCATTGTTGTTTTTGCAGTTAGCCGGTCGAAAGCTACTCAAAAAGAACTTGTAAAGTCAAAATATTAAAACTAAATTGCAACAATATTTAATATTTTAAAGACTGATGTTTTTGTATAACAACTGATATCAAATAGTTAAAATATATACATATATATGTATATATATGTGAGAGTATACAGTAATTTTATATATCAGAGATTGAATTTTTGTTTTGTGCTTTGTGATGTACAAATTATTTTATCTAGTCCTGTTTTAACCTTCAGTTGATTATTGTTTTATAAGTAATTTGGTCGGTTTAAGCAGTCATAATAAAAAAAAAACAAGCTCGTATAGCTTGTGTTCCTTCCAAATTAGAATCCTAAACATAAATAAAAAAATTACATGATACAGACTATCCGAGCTAACCACAGTAACTCAACAATGGTCACATACATAACCACCTAAAACCTATTTACGTCGGCAAATTAAGTGTCTTGAACTGGTCGTCATGCATTTCAGTCATCATAAATGTGCCATCCTGCAGCAGCAAAACGACTCTACGTGTTCCACCTGTAAAATGTAAGAAAAACACATAACATCAGCTTAATTAGTGAATAAAAGTTAAGTTGGTGGCTTACCTGGTGAGGGCAGTTCGGCTTGCACCACTTCAGCAGGTATGTTTGCCTCTTGGCCATCACTATCAGAGGTTGTAATATGAATTTGTGTTGTGGGTGCATTGACAGTGCCATCCTGTTGTAAGACAGCCGCCTGATGCTGTGCCAGCTCTTCTTCCGTCATGGTGACCAGTATTGGCTCACTGCCATCTGCTGCCGTATTGGCTGCGGCGGCCAGCGCTTCATTTTGTTGATCTAGAGGCAACTGTGCCACTGCTTCGGCTACGGCATTGTCTAGCGTTAGCATATCTGTCTCCTCTCCTTCGGCCGTGGCCACATATGCAAACTGCTGCTCACCATCCGGCCCCTGGGTTACCAATATGGTCTGACCTTCTGCGTTTTTGCCGGCAACCTGATATACGGTACCATCCTCTCCCCGCACCAGCAATGCTGTGCCATCTTCATTGGTTAGCACCTGCTGATCACTGGCAAGCAGTGCTTGAGTAGCTGCTTCAAGTTGCTCACGTTGTTGCTCTTGCTCCTGTTCCTGTTCTATTTTCAGCTGTGTGTCCTCCAAGCCTATCAGCTTACCCGTTATGGGACATAATTGCGCTTGATGAACCTCATCTTCAGGCTCCATTGCCGCAACCACTGGCACTGGCGCTGTCGCTTTCACCATTGTACGCATTCTAGGAGATGTTGTTTGTTGCACTTTTTGTTGTACCTGTGCATGCTGCGCTACTGATTGTCGCTGTTGACGTTGCTGCACGGCACGTTGTTGTTGCAGCAGCTCCTCTCGAGTCATCACCTTTCGCGTTACTTTGAGATCGCCAGATTTTGAAAGTTGTAGGATCTTTTGCTCCGGTGTGATCACCTTGCCTCCAGCAACGGTTTGCCCTTGCTGTCTTTGATGCGGCGTGCTAGTACGAGCCATAATCATGCGGCCTCCACGCATGGATGCCTGGTTACGCATTTGGGGCGTGCCCACGGTTCGTCTTTGTTGTACAAGCTGACCAGGCGTCCGCAAATTATGAGCTCGTTGTGTTATGGGTATTGGAGAGCTGGTAGCTAGAGTGCGCGGCAGTGGCAGACGTTTGGTTGTTGTAGTGTTTACGCTCTGCTTTATGGTTGGCGATAGCGCTGAAACTGGACTGTTTTCCACACGCACAATGCCTGTACTGGAGAGCAAGGATTCGGCCTTGGATAAAAGCCGCACAACTCCCCCAGTTTTATCTTTTTTCTATAAGAAACGTATTGTTTACAAATTTGTTAAAAGTTGTTTAGGCTTGACAAAGTATTTACCGTATGTAACGTGTTGGGTACGTCGGGCTTCCGTAATAACCCCGAAGACGCAGCATCTTCCGTGAAAATAAGCTCGGCCATTTTGTGGGACTTAGCGCTTAAAGATGTGGCATTGCCGTTCACCTTGATTCCCCTTTCATTGAGTACACCGTGGGGTTTGGGTTTGTTTTGCTCCACAGATATGCTGTTGCCATTTTTTAAGCGCTTAACCGTATGTGAAGGTATTAAATCGTCTTCCAAATCTTCCAAGCCCAAGGAATCGTTTGACACATTAATTGCAGACTCTAAGCTGTTATCAGCACTATTTAGCTTGCGTTTAAGCGATGTCGTCGTAGGCCATTCGTGCTCATTTGGTGATTCATCCTCGTTGGCTGATGAGGGCGATGTTGATCCAGTGCCTTGTCCACTTTCGCTTACCCATTGCTTAACCTGATCCATAGCACGTGTTTTAGAGGTGCGTGATGGTCTGGTCGAGCCGGGCGAACCAGTGGGATTCGACTGTTCGGGAGAGTCTATTTTCGGCGTGCGCTTTAATGGATCAATGGGAGCATTGGCCTTATCTTTCATATGTTTTTGACGTGCCAGTTGCTTTTCAAATATCTGCAGAAAATGTGGCACACGCTCCAAGTGTTCGTTGGACTCCCACGTATTTTGAGTGTGCGTGCGCTCTACCCATTTAACAAGGTATTCGTGTGTTTTTCGGCGTGGATTAAAGCGCTTAGCTACAATCTTTTCCACCAGCTCCTCAGTACACTTTCCAGTTTGCGCATCTGTGCGTATGGCTAAACGATTGCCAGTAATCTTTGTAGCGTTTCCGATTGGTGTGGGAGTGCCTGGTTTGGATTTGGGACGCTCATTCTCAGTGTCTTTTAGCTGTGAAACTGTTGGCAGCTTGGCAGGAGCGGGATTATCTACAAAAACATATAAAAGTTATAGTATTAAATTTTACTGTCTCTTGCTGCCTTTACGTACTGCGTGTAGAGGGTACACTAGGTAAAGTGTTGTTGGTGTTTGCTGTGTTGTTATTGTTGGTGGCATTGACCACTGTCTTGGTTATGCGCACTGGCATATCATGTAGCTCACCATGTCCAATTTTGCCAAAGGACTGTATTGTTTTGCCCGCCACAATCCACGGTTCTCGCAGGCTGTCCTCCAACTTAACCCAGTGTTGATAAAGCGCCCAAGAATTTGAAGTGCTGATTTCGCTGCGAGTTTGAAGCTGTGTAGCTTTCCACAAGGTAAACGCCCAAATCTTCGGCTTCGTATCTATAGACTCTTTAAGATTGACATTTTCCTTTTCACAGGCATTTTCTTTGTGAGCTTGGAACTCTTCAACAAAATGAAAAGCCTGCAGGCAACGCCCACAAACAAGTACGTCCATATTAGCCAAATCTTCCTGGGCAGCTACATGGTCAAACACAAAATTTTTTAATAATGGCAGTTAGCGTTTCGATTATATACATTTACATACCTTTAATTATACTAGCGTGCTTGCCAATTTCGGTTGGTGGAATCTCCTGTGCCAACATTATACACGACACACACGTTTAAGCTGATAGCATGAGAGATTTATTTTAAATTAATGCAACTCATTTTACAATTTTAAAACAAATAAGAAACTTTAAATATGCAGTCAAAAAAAAAGTACAGTACATAAAACGAGCGTGAAACCACGCGATGTGGCAGCACTGTGCGTATGTGTGGTAAGTGTGGTGTGTTTCATAAAAAAAAAGATACTGATAAAACATATGAAAGAAGGGAAATGGCTGCAATGCAGCGCTGAGGCAGAAAGTGTGGCACAAAGCGGAATCGCATAAACAGAGCTAGCCGGGCGCGAAAATATGTAACACAAAAACTCCATTTAATAGAATACTGTTTTTTGCTGGACCTTTAAGTGTACTATCTAAATTTAATTAAAACAAGTTATGCTACTTTGGATGGCGTTTATTTTTTATTTAGCCTTAGCAACAAATTCAAATTTGACACACTTTTTTCTTATGCACAATTTTCGCATATCCCACAAATATTTTTAAGCTTTTGGCACTGTATGCAATTTATTTTAACTTACGCACCTACATAAATAAATTTAAAAATTAATGTGTTTAACTAATTGGGCTTTATTTTAAATTAATACCAAAATATTTAATTCTAATCACTTTTAAATAAAAAGCGAATTTTATCGCTGTTCACAATTGCACGCCAATGATGGTGCTTTGAATGCCAAAAACCGAATAATCAAACGATATACACGACTTCGACAGTGCGAACAACTGATGAGATTTTTGTCGGCTGTGGTAACTTTTGTATACGCTGCACTGAACGTGTGTATGAAAATATTGCATAAAAATCAAAAACCATTAAGCCACAAATAAATCAAAAATTTTAATAGTCTTTTTCAAATAATTCTTTAATCAGTATACTTTTTGTGTATGAAATATTAAATAAATTTATATATTCGAATGTCTGCTATGCCACGCACAACTGTATAGCACCATATTTTGTTCGTCCGTCAAATGTAGCAGTTTGTTAGCCAATCACAAGACGTGTTGTGTTCGAAAAAACTATGTGGCAACGTCTTTTAGTGACATTGTTAATTAAAACTGCTGTAAAAGCAAAAATAAGTACAATTTGACGAGTGATTAAATTTAAAAGTGTTTCTTAATATAATCAGCAGGCTTGTTATATATATTTATGTGATGAAAGTTATTTTATTTAAAATGTGCACGCTAAGTTGGCAGCACTGTGTAAAACAGCTGTTATTTTTTACACATTTTAATAATATGCACACATTTCGCGCCGCCTGCAGCTTGGGAAGCTGCTTAATAGTAATTTTTCAAAGAAAAAGAATTAAATAACAAATAAATCTCAATGGCTGATGATGACAAAGACGATCAAAAAGAATACCGCTGGGAAACTGGCTATGAAAAAACTTGGTAATTACATTAAACTGAATAAATAAAGGCATTAGCTCATAATTCATTGTGCAATATTTTCATATAGGGAAGCCATTAAGGAGGACGAGGATGGTCTCTTGGATGGTGCCATAGCTGAACTCATACAAAAGGCCAAGCGAAAGCGTCAGGCACAAAAGAGTAAACAAAACCGGCTGGGTATGATGCGGCATCTCTTCATAGTACTGGACTGTTCCGAAGCCATGAGTGTGCCTGACCTAAAGCCCACCAGATTGCTGTGCACATTAAAACTGTTGGAGTTATTTATCGAGGAGTTTTTTGATCAAAATCCCATAAGCCAACTTGGTATTATTGCTTTAAAGGCAAAGCGTGCCGAAAAAATTACCGAATTAACGGGCACTGCACGTGTGCACCTAAAGGCACTGGAAGGGTACGTATAGGCCCAAAAGTACGCTTCCCAATTATAAAACATCATTTAAATTTTTTCTTAGTCTGGCCAATGTTAGTCTCACAAGCGAACCCTCGCTCCAAAACGGCTTAGATTTGGCCTATAAAACACTGAAAGTTGTGCCCTCTCATGCCTCGCGCGAAATTGTTATTATCATGGGTTCGCTTACCACTTGTGATCCTGTGGACATAAATGTCACTGTTGATGAGCTAAAAAAAGACGGTGTACGTTGCTCTGTTATCTCGCTTTCTGCTGAAATTCATGTCTGTCGGTATCTTACACAACAAACGCAAGGCACCTTTGGCGCTGTGCTTGATGATGCACATTTTCGCGATCATCTGCTTTCACATGTAGATCCACCGCCTGCAGCGAAAACACAGGACTACTCATTAATACGCATGGGTTTTCCGCACAGCAAAACCGATATAGAAGCTAAGGAAGCTCCATTGTCAATGTGCATGTGTCATATAGAGAATCTAGATGAGCCCAGCGTGCTGTGCACAAAGGGACATCATTGTCCGCAATGTAATAGCAAATACTGTGAGCTACCAGTCGAATGTCAATCTTGCGGTCTTACTTTGGTCTCTGCACCGCACTTGGCGCGTTCCTATCACCATTTGTTTCCCATTCCCAATTACGAAGAGCTCACGTTTGACTCGGCGCCAGCAGGTCCACCTGAGTTTGGCAGCATACGCACCTGCTACGCATGCAAAAAGGTTCTGAACGCCGTTGCAGATAAGCATGTCTATAAGTGTGGCTATTGTAATCAATTCTATTGTCTAGACTGCGACATTTTCGTACATGAGACCATGCATAGCTGTCCGGGTTGCACTACCATACCAGGCGTAGCCGGCTTAATTTATCATCAAAAACAACAGGCAACAGACGGTAACTTAATGACCCAACAAAGTCAGTTGGAAGAAATGGTGGCAGGTGGCTCCAAGCATCAGCGACATTTTCAGCTGTAGGCAACCAAGTAGCATTAGGGTTATTCTGTAAAGAATTTGTATTTAGAACATGCTCGTCGTACTTTTCAAATACCTTGCCGTGAAGCTGCTAAAAGTATAACAAGAAGTCGATCATAATTAAGCTTTGTGCTTAACTGTAGAATTATATTAATATTAAGTTAAAAGTTTCACTATCGATAGCTGTAGTCTCTGTAAGAAAGAAAAAATTCACATTTTATGTACACAATATTTCCAATAGTTCTCGTTGTTATTCAATAAGGTTCTTGAGCGACAGCTCATTGCAGTTGCGACTAGTTCCGAATGCTGACAACAATTTGTTAATTATAATTTGTTTTTGTACAAACACGCTGACATTGTTTTTCTACACTTTTCTACTCTTTTGTTGCTGCTGCTGCTGCTGGTTTGCCATTCACAGTCAATTCTCGTTTTTTGTTTATTCTCCGTGCCAAGTTCAAACCCGGCGCTCGTCCAGTTCATTTGTATGTCGCTCGTTCCGGTTTGAAATTTTACGTGTGCTAAAAAGTTGCTAGAAAGGTGTACACGATTCTACATACAATATACGCATATATCCATTTAATATTATAAATAAATAATAAACAAAAAAAAAATAATCATAATAGACGCATTGAAGTGTACAATTTTAAGTGCTTTTGAGTAATTTTTTTTTTTTTTTATAACTATTCTATTTGTTTTCAAGTTATAATTGTACAAAAAAAAAAATAACATCGTAAATGTCATGAATGAGGTTTGAACTAACTTGCGCTCAAAGACTTTGGCTTAAACCAGCTGTGAACTGGTTAAAACCTGGCCAAACCGATTTAACTGTCTTACAATATTAGCATTAAGTCTAAGAGACAAATGCAGAGTGTGCTTGAGATTTTTAAAAAGTTATTACTACAATTCAACAAAGTCAATGCGGAGGCAATGGTAGTTGTTGTGCCGCTAACTAGACAAAATCCAGTGTCTGAGAATTACTGCTTATAATCTTAGAAATTATTGCGTTCATATTTTTATTGCATTTTATTGATATAATTATTTATAAAATATGACTTGAAACGGGTCAAACATTAAGTACGTATAGCCGACCTCGTTCTTGTTAAGCTTATCCCGATTGTACATATTACCATTGCCCTTATCTCCTTAAGAAGCATTGTGGCTCGGTATAGCATCGAAATCGTCTACGGTTTTAGTGTAACTGCTTCACTTCATTCTAAAATATCTTCAGAATCGTACATTTCTTTCTGCAGTACCCATGCTTTTCGGCTATACCCTTCTTCTGTCCATTGAATGCGCCAGTCGAGGACTTTGCAATGAATTTTAAGTGATCGTAGTTTTATGGTTGCGTTTTGGTGTTATCGATAAAATTGTAAAAGATCCATGGACAATCTCAGTTCTTCCCGCACAGAGCGGTCTGGTATCAACCGCTATTATAAATAAAAGAAGTGACAACTTTGTCTATACTCCCAAAACTGAAATTTTTTATTTTCAAAGTCGTTATAAATTATAATCTTGCTATATACTTCGGTATTATATAATAACAATTCGTCTGCTTGATTTGTAATTAGAAGTAAAGCATTTAAAATAACTAATGCATTTGGTAGTCTCTGTCAATAATCTGTAGTCAGCTAAAATAGGATTTATCCTTAGAGCCGTTCAGCATATTCCCGTGTTATCGGGTCAAATCGAGCCATTCGGCATCACCTTGTTTTTCATCAAATTAAATCAAAAAATTAAATATTTACACAATTATATGGTTGTATATGGTTGCCAATTTGAATAATTTTCATTTTTGGTGCGCGCAATTTAAAAAGGGGTCGAGGGTTAATCGCACCGAATTACTGCTGATTTTTGATACTTAAAACGCGATGTATTTTATTTTATAAATAAATAACTTGCTTATATTTAAAACTTAACATTTAAAGCGAAAAAAATCATATGCACATGGACTTTTCCAGTATGAAAGCATAGGATTTTTTTTTTTTTTATGAGTTACTTTTGCGCCATCTTTCCCATTTTTTCCATTTTTTTTCAACTACAAATTGAAATAAAATTAATATGATAATTTGATGCTCGATGTGCCGCTTAAGAAAATAAAAATAACAACAATGTGTTTATCTGAATTTTACTCAATTGAATGCATTACTATAAGCGAATTGGATTATGGCTGCCGCCAGATTAATGAGCCTATTCCAACGTCTACCTACATAGATTTCAATACGACAGTTAAAAAAAATAGATTCTTATGTCAGACATGGGTACATGCTCTTATCAAAACAACGATTCCCTAAAATTTTAAATTTTATTTAATTTTTTCAACTGAAACTTATTGTTTTATTTTTGCAGTCTTTATGTAGAATTCCTAAAATCATATCCGTACCTTGAAGTTGGGTCATTTGAATGGTCTATGTATCTTAGTACTTCTCAATCAATCTTATTTTTACTCGACTCAATTTGAGAAATCCCACAAAATTGTGCAAAACGAAACTATGAGCTGTTTCTTTTTAATTTATTAATTCTACTTCTTTGCTATGGAACCCGACTCAACTGCAAACTTGTATTAGTTCTAGTTATTCATTGAAAATGTAAATTAATGTCTTTTTTTAAATGAGACCCATTCTAAATTCCCAATGTATAAATGAGTCTTTATTTACAGAGAACTAGATACGAATCACAGGCAGTTTAGATCACTTGTCTGCCTGTTTGTCGAGTTAATTATGTACGTTGTCGCAATAGAGTAGTGGAAACGATTTCCGCATATATCGTAACAACAATTAGATTTAATAGTTTTCTATTCAGAGACATTTAAATACTCTCTCTCACTTAATTAATTATATCGTAGACACCGATTCACAGACGATACGATAGATTGCAGAATTCAAGTATGCTTCGTTATAGAACTTTAATAATCTTTAGCATTTAATTCAAATTCTATTCATTATTCGCGATTTGAAAGCGTAAATAGAAATAAATTTTATAGTATTTTTGCAGTGTATAAAAACGGCATAGGATTTGGGCTAAACATTTTGCTGTCACTGCATTTATTTAAAACAAAAAGTATGAGCATATGTTAGAATCAGTATGAATTTAGAAAGTAATACTTAAATGATAATAAATCTTGGCTAACTTTCACTTAAAACTGGTCAAATTCTCTGAGTTTTGCTTAGACAGGCTTCTAAAGTATAGTAAAATATTTTTCCGAATGTTAAGATAATTTTATAATAATTATTTTTCGAGTGTGAAAGCTTTGACTAGAATGAAAGCCAAAAACTTATGCTTTCAATTCAACGGCCAATTTTTTAAACAAATAATTTTTAAGAATGTGTGATTTTACAAAAAATATTTTATAAACGGAAGTATTTTTGTCTACAGAAATCTTGCTACCAGATTGCAGCTTTTGCGCCTTCCATAAAAACGCGTTTTAGTCTTATAACTTCAAATCAACCATATACAAACATTATAATATTATATATACTGCATTTAGTTAACTTTATGACACGTCAAAACCGTAACCAGTAATTAACATTTAGCTAATTAAAGGTAAAAACCAGATCGACTGCTGGACGAGCCCCACGCTTCAGAAAACTTGCAAATTGTTAGCGTTCCAGTTAATTTATAAATTTTTAAAATAAACGCAGACATTTTTCATTAAGAAAATTGCATAGTCAAATACGTTAAAATAATAAATGACTTTGAATTAAAGCTGTAGAATTTTCATTAGGAACCAAAATGTACCCAAGGGCAAATTTTGGCCAAAACTACAAATTTTCCATTGGTTGCTGGCGCATAATAATTTATGCTAAAATACGCCTAAAAGTGTGCTGTAATTTGCAGGCTTTTCTGGTTTTACATTTTGAAAGCAGTCGGCAAGGACGACGAGGACGAAGACGACGGCGACGACGACGACGACGACAGCTTTGAAGCTGTTGAAAAGTTTTGCGGCTCTAATCACTTGTTAAGTTATTTGTAGAACTTGAGCGTAGTTACCAATTACCACTTGCCTACAAGTGGGCAGGGTTTGTGGGGTAAACGCATACACGTATTTTATTTCATCTTGAATATTCGCCACAAATTGTTAGGCGCCATAAAACAACGCATTTATTATTTAAAATAATTGTGGAGAACTTTTGTTTGTTGATGAAACATAAATAATGTAACAAACAATAGGCATTCAAATTAATTGACAATTAGTTTAGGTTACGGAGGAAATCTCACATAGATCAGAGTGATCCTAAGTGGAACCAGAGCTTGTTGGCTGTGAGTTGCGGCCATGCATGAGTTGGTCGTCCACTATGTGATGTTGCCCTTGAGCTGCCTCTGCGAGCGGCTCAAGCATTGGTCTCCCTAACAAGTTAGTACTCAAAGTGCAGAGCGTTATTAACAATTATAAGCCTAAATTTGAAAAATTTAGTAAGTTTTGACAAAAATTAAATATGTTGTAGATAATACGGTCAGTTTTTTCTGTGTAACTTTAGTTTTTCTTGCATATTTTGTTTAAAGAAAATTCAAATACTTTTAAGAAAATACTTTTTTCAAACCAAAATCTCTTCACTAACCAATTCTGCAACCTTAGCTCAGGACTTAAAGTGCTAATTGTTTAATTTAATAATCGTTTTAGTTGAAGTCTTTCGAAAACTGCTGTTTTGTTTCGCCTTATACCAGCTCAAAGTCCAATCTTAACTGGTTTACAACTGGACAGGAGTTTTATCCCTTCAACTCTTGTGTTTTTAACTTATTTTTGTTTACAAAAAAAAAATTCGTGTTAATTGCTTGCACGTGCTGTTTAAAAGCGAAAATTTTATTAATTTTTTAGGGAAATAAGCGTATTATCGAGTTTATATAAAACTCATTAGCGTGGCCATTAATTTTTTGAGGTTGAGCCTTCAAAAAAAAGTCTTCACTAATTGTAAAATACAAGCCTCCGATTGCATGTAATATAAATTTATTAAATAAACTAAATTAGTTACTAAAAAAAGAGGCCGCAGCTGTTACGTCGTTTCACTTTATTAATATAATTATCATGTTGTGAGCTCAACAAGCCGAAATTAAGACAGATTTTTAAATTTAAAACTAACTTTGGCTTAAATGTATCGGCTATGTTAGAAAACAGACGTCAAATTGTGATTTTATTATAATAAAAGCGCATTCTCTGCATAAATACAGTAAACAATAATTTTTGTCATAACTATAAAAAGTGAATTTGTTTAGAGATGGCAATTTTTAAAATTAATTGTAATTGTTTCTTATTTACAAATTGTAATTTTTTTTTAATATAAAATTAATTTGTGTTCTGAAAGATCAGTTGATCTCATAGGTTTTTTTTTTATAAAATAGGTTCGTTTCATTTAATTTAAAATCATTAAATTTAAAATATAATTATTTATTCTTTTATATTATTAAATACATTTATTTAGATAATAACTTAAATAAAAGAAATTGTACTTGAACTTATAAATTTAGTGCACAAACCAAAATTTTTTGTATTTTGTAAGAATCCATAAAACTGCCCATAATAAAAATAGTATATTTAGTTGACTAAAACCCTTAAGCTTATTTCCAGCTTCGAATTCTATGCGCTAGATTGTTTTAAAAAATTATTATTTTACCTTTTAATTTTTATTATTGTATTTAGCTCGTGTACCGTCCATATTGGATAACCTAACATTTGACGGTTACACATATGAGTCTTTAACTGTTTCTTTTTAAAATATTGCTTACTAAAGTTAAATAAAATGTATATTATTTAAATACAAAATAGTACAATTTATGTAATGTTTTACGCTTTAAAAGCATAAGAGCCTTGAATCAACAAAAATTGAAGTACTGCCAAGTGCTTCTTTTTCTGATTTCGTTTTTATAGAGTATGTATTTTCAATTAAAATTTTTTTTTTTACAATTCATAGCAATAATCATTATATACAGCAAATAAAATGCAATTAAAAATAAATTTTTCGTAAAATATTTATAACAATTAGCTAACCGAAAATACTCCAATTAGTTAATTAATCCCATAATAATAAACAATTTACATTATAGGATTGGAAAAGCCATTATGCACCTAATGTATGCATTCAAAATTAATTAAGGCAAATTGTAATTTTTTTTTGTTTTTTGCTATTTATTATTATTTAATAAATATTGTGTAACTTCCGTGTTTAGCCAGCCGCAAAACGTAATAAATAAACTAAACGCGTCTAAGCTGCAAATACAATATATCTGTTTCATCATCTTAAAAACGTTTAAATCACTTAAAGGGCTTTAGAAATATAAATATAAGACAGCTTACATTTTGTTAATTTTAAAACAAAAATAAAACTTTTTCTAGTATGAATAATTTGTAGGCAATTTAATTAATTGTTCACAAATTATATTGTGAAATGTTTAGTTGTAATTAAGCACGTGACGACCTTAACCCGTTTACCTTGAAGCATGCCGCTGAGGTAGTATATATGTATATAATATAAAATATATGTATAACTTAGCCCCCCCTAAGCCCATCCCGCTAACATTCAAATACAGGTAAATTGTATGAATAGCTGTTTGGATGCGACCACAGACACTGGGACTACAAGACTTTAATATTAAGTCTGAGCTCAATTGCATTGAATAATTTTCAAGACCTCGAGCAACGGTTTTACCTAATTACTATATGGAAATTACATTTCCATGTAAATACTAGTAGACCCAAGCTGTTTAGCATGCAGAAATAATTTCGAATTTCGAAGCGTGGGCTTTTTATTTTACAATGCTTTTTGTATTTATTTATTTCAAGTTTAAGTTTCAATATTTAAACTTTGAAAATAGGCTTATATTTTCAACCGATTTTTGCCATATATTATCTCCGAATCCGATTGACTCACGTATAAAATAAATAAAGGTGAAAAACAATAGGCTTGGAAATATCAATGAAATTGCATTTTGCGCTATTTTATTCTAAAGGGCGTTTTTTTTCGAGATACAGAACTTTAAGTTGGTATTACTGTTTAAGATGGCGATCGATTTAACAGCTGTCAAGTGATTTATTATCAGTTTTTTTTGGCAATTCAAGAATTAAAGCCAAACGATCATCAAGCCCAAAACGAGACTGCTATTATTCCCGATTTTCATAAGCGAATTTTGTTGAGCGATGAAGTGCACTTCAGGTTGACTGAACAAAACTGGCGCATTTGAAGTGAAGCTAATCCTCAAGTGTATGTCGAAACACTGTTACATCCAGAAAAATGAAATGTTTCTTGCACTTTATGGGCTGGTGGCATCTTTGGTCCGTACTTCTTCAAAACGTTGATGGGCAGAACGTACAGTCAATGCTGATTGGTATTGAGCCATGATGTTACACAGCTCGTGCCACCACAAATGATTTATTGAAAGACACGTTTGGTGACCGCCTAATTTCACGTTTTTGACTTGTAAATTGACCTCCAAGATCTTGTGATTTAACACCGCTAGACCACTTTCTCTGGGGCTATGGTCTATGCATTGGTCTATGTGGATAAGCCACAAACGCTTAACCATTTGGAAGACAACATTCGCCGTGTTATTGCCGATATCGGCCACAAATGTTGGACGTCCAGATTGGAAATCATATTTAAAATGTACTGCCACAAGATTACCTTTTGATTAAATCAAACTCATGCCAATCGAAATTAAAGTGCTATACCGCTAAAAAAAAACACCCTTTATAATTGTTTTATACTGCAAAACTTATTATCGAATTGAGATCAATTAAAGTGAAAAAATATTCTAAATAATATTCTGTAAAATTGTTTATCATCAATTTAAGTTCCTGACAAAAGTTATAAATATATTCAAAAGATTCCGGATTTAAGATGCATTTTTGGTTTCTAAATGTCATCTCAAAAGTTTCACAAAATATCGAGCCGTTTTCAGTCTTTCAAAAACGGTCGGAGTTTTGCGCAAATTTTGGTCTGTTTTTTTTTCTTCTGTGACTACTACACAACGATATAAAATTATTAAAAAATTGTATTTTCTTACATAAATTAACTGAAACTGACATGTGTGCACGTTTTGTTAATAATAACACGTACTCCACTGCTACTACTTTTATATATTATGAATCTATAAGTTGCATAAAAAGCTTTTAAGAGAATTCTTCAGTTTTTTCGCAGAAGATAACTTTCTTTACAAAATGATATCAAACAATATTAAGACAAGGAAATTACGTACAACCTCTCATTCTTTCGTGAATACGTATAAATATTACATTATAATTATTATTATACATTTATTTGAAATAATTTAAAAAATTATTCTCATGACTAAACAGTATTTTTTTTGAGTTTATTATTTTAGATAAAAAAGAGAACTTAACATTCTTCTGTTAAATTTGCCACAAATAAACAAATAAAAATTTAATTACAGGGACTTTTTCTAAAATTCACCCATTGGGACCATATAAATTATTTTGCATTGCCAAATTTGTTGACGCATCTAAAGCAACTTTCAAAAACATTTATTTCCCATTTAATTGTCGCTTCATGTTTTATTTATAAAGAGTATATTCATTTTGCTATTGAGTTTATTTTAAACAATAACGTGTAAAGTAAGCTGTATTATTTTGCTATAATTTTTTAAAACTAATTGGAGCTAATCAGCTCAATTCCATTTAAGTTGGTAATTTTTTAAAAATATTTTTTAAAATAGTCTACATTTTTGAGAACTGCAAATATTTATTTTTGCTAAACTTTTTTAAAATAATTTTACACAAATGTAAATAAAATGAATTTTATTAAAAAATTAAGAAAAATGTATTTGCAGCTTAATAGTTTTTGAAAAAGTTAACAGGAAAGACAGAAAAGATTCTTGTAGACTTCGCCGTATAAAATTACATTCTCTAAATGATCATATAACATGCCTGTGTGTGTTATTTTTGTGTAAGTAAATTTTCAACCTCTAGCAGTACAACTTTGTCGATCCATTTCGAGTCTTATGCGCTAACTACAATAACCTTTACGATTGCCTATCTTAAAAACGGTTTACTCAATCATTCTCGTACTATATCTAAACTCATCTTGAGTTGACAAATCAAGCATTTTGGTTTTAGAAATGCTTAAAATTTTACGTTATTTCCCTTTTTCATCTTTAACATTATCAAACCAAGTTTCTAGTCGTAGATTTGAGACGCTGCACATCTATAATATTTTCCAAAATTTAATATTTCTTAGTGCTCAAATTGTTTAATTATCAACTCAATTGGACTAAGTTGTGCCTCTATATTAATAATAAATTAATAAATAAAATGTTTCAAGTTATTTTCTTAGCTGATTTTATGGAACCTTTGATAATTTGATATTCGATAGAACTTATAATAATACAAATGAGTTCTATTAAGTGTAGAAATATTGGCACATGTTGCAGTTACTTTTCCCAATAACTTTCTTGTTCTTTTCTTAGTCTCTTGCTATCAAACATGTTTTTGTGTGTTATCAGCTGTTCCCTTTCTAACTACCTTTCTTGGGGTCTTGACAATCTCATACGATTGACGCTATTGTTAATTTGATGTCTTTGCTTCGTTCTATTTATTCCGTTTCTTTTTGTTTGTTAATTTGTTTTTTTGCTTGAATATTTATAACAAGCCAAAGCGCAGCACATAACGTAGAAGCAGAGAAATAAGCAGAAGAAGCGAAAATGTGCAAAAACGTGAAACGTGTTAAAATTTAATATTGTTTTGCAAGTCGCGCGATCTCCGTCTGTATTAAGTTTAAAAATTTAAACTTGTTTTTTGTAAAACTCTTAAAAATATTTCAGACAGCGAATTGATTTTATTATAATTATAAATTTTATTATGTTGTGATTTTTGTTAAATTGTCTTAAGAAAAAAAGTGGAATTTTTTACGATTTGCGGAGTTGTACTTCAAACGATAAAGCTACAGGTATGTGGGTGTGTGGAAAGTACATAGCAATTATATACTTCATATTACTTATATGTGGGCGCTTATATGTTGAGTGCTACCTACTTATAATTACATATTTAAAAATCTTTCAAAATCCTCTTCTACATTTTTTGCATTAATTTGCTTTTTTTTGCAAATGTTCTTGTCTTTTTGTGTTAGATTTATTTTCAATTCTGATTTCTACTTTGTACTACTTTTTCTACGTTCTTTTTGTTTCAATTGCTACTATCGAAACTTGTTAACGAAATAATTTGGCGTTTAAAATAATGTTCTGTTGCCGGAAATCAATTTATTTATGTTTAGATATAATTTGCAATCGTTTTCATTAGTCTAATGAGTTTTTGCTGTAGACATTGACGTGTTTGCATGCAAGACTCGAAAATATGAGTAATCGTTTAATATTTATTTTATGACCATATTTTTTGAGAGCTAAAGCAATTAATTATTAATTTTTAGCGGGAATAAGGGTACTACAATGGTACATTATTTAAATCGATTGGTTTTCGTTTTTTTTTGAATTATGTATCTATTCAAAACATACTATAAAAGTTGAAAATATTAAAAGACTAAGTTCTTACTCGAATATTGTATAATCTGCTTGCAAACTTTTGTTAACTTCGCTACTCATTCTTCTGCAGGCATTCCTAACTTGGACTATGCCCTTATTGGGAATGATTTTATATAGGCACTTTTCCATTATACTTCAATAGAATATTTTTATCGAATAAACTCATAAGTAAATAGAACTTATTGTAATTATATTATTAAGTTTGTAAGAACTCTTTCCAAATGATTAATTTAGTTATTGAAGAAAGAAAAAAGCAGTCTCTCGATTTTAAAATATTTAATTTATTGGTGTACAGCAATTTGCACTTGTTATATTGTAAATGTGAACTTATTCTCAAAGGACTCTTGACTCTAGACATTATAATTTTAAGTTTGTAAGAACTCTTTTCAAATGATTCATTTAGTTATTGAAGAAAGTAAAAAGCAGTCTCTCGATTTTAAAATATTTAATTTATTGGTGTACAGCAATTTGCACTTGTTATATTGTAAATGTGAACTTATTCTCAAAGGACTCTTGACTCTAGACATGCTGAACCCCATCAGGAGGGTAAAACAAACCTTATAAGCATATATAATTTCCTATTAAAAACTTCTAACTCTTTTAATCGGGTACTACCTGTCTGCATAAAAAGAAATTTTTCTGAATAGGGGATGAGATTATCGAATGATACGTTATGGGGGTTTTTTTTTGCTTTAAAATATAGTAATATAATAATAGATATACTTACTATTGCTGTGAAATGTTTCTTCTAAGTTTTTAGTCGGCATCGCAAAACACGAGTCCTGATGAATTAAAAAAATTGTTTACTATAATATTTCCACTCGACATTTTTATTGCATTTGTTTTGTTTAATTTGTGGGATTTCGTTTCGAAAAAACAAATGCTTCAATTATGGTAAACTGTCCACTTATCTGACGAAAAAACGAGTTATTTATGATATGAAATATGCCGGCATTTTGCATATGTTCGAGACTTGCGGTCTATGAAATTCCCAATTATATGACAGATATAAATATAACTTGTAATCAGTTTTATGTGCAATTTATATAAATTTATCTAGTTTTTTTTCGATTCCTAAAGTGTGGACCTACAACTAGACATATTTCACATAGTTTGAGCATTTTTATTACCTACCAAAAAGCTACAAGTCTTGTAGTGGATATTACAAAACTCGGAACTTCTCATAAGCTGTTTAAACCACATTAAACTTGTTTTGATATCGCTTAATTGTAATTTCCAATTGAACCTAATCAATTTAGTTTATATTATTTATAAGCAAAAGCCAGTTTCTTAATTCTGAGTAAAATTACTGGCCTTTCACTTGAATTAACCTCTCATCACTATTGTTTGCATTATTTCATGTACAAAACAAGTACTTGAATCCAATTGGTTATCGGTTCAAGGCACACGTCCACTTGTGAAATACTTTGGGAAAAACACTTAAGCAATTGACCTAGCAACAACTGCAATAAAAGACCCAAAAATCTCACCCAGCTTACATACTGATAAAGGTAATCTAGTAAATTATCTTATTACCACTTATTGAATGGCTACCTGGATTGTTGGGCTTTAAAGTGTTGACCAATTTGTGGTCAGTCAATTTGAACAAAGATTTCAATCAATTTGCAAGAATATCAAAATGAATAATAATAAAATCACAAATATTTATAACTTGCAACAATATTCCTGGAACTTGGCGTATGCAAGCCATAAAAGCAGGCACGCTCATGTACAGATAACACGCCGTTTTGGCAAATGATGGCCAGGCAAATAGGTGTACCAATTGAGTTGTAATATTTTTAGATGGAATTTTTTGTAAAATTTATTTTTGCACGTCGTTACTTGACTTATAATGCGGCTTGATTATTTTTAAATGGAAATAATAATAACTGTAAAGTTTGATTAAAGAGTTTAGGAACTAAATCTTAGATTGTATTATGTGTACGTTCAAGTTGTACGGGTCAATCGAAATGAATTAATCGATAATTAACTGCAGCACTAGATAAACGATAAACATTTTGACGATTTATTGGTGATTCTGAAATCTTAACAGCTCTCATAGTTTAGTTTACTCTTAACGATTCAAAGTCAGTTTCAATTTTTAGACAAGTGAGTGATTGCATCAGAGGTATTTCCTCTCCAAATCCCTTAACTCTGGGTCATGAACTGCATCAGTGCAATATGCCGATTCGCACTCAACTCAAACACATAACGAAATTAACTCGCTTGAGTGCCTTGACTTTTAAATTTGCCTTTGACTTGCCTTACAAATATCAAATAAAGTTCTACCCCCCTTATGTACAGCATTCGAGCATATAAATATTATATATAATGTACAATATATGAAGCAACAAAAATAAAAAAAAAAAAATAAACAAAAATGAGGTAAATAGCTTGGTTGTGCCGCTTCAAAGTCGTAAACAATTTGCAAGCCACGTTAAGCACTCAACAAGCCGCATTAATACAAAACCCATTGTAATAGTGTAGTTCCCCGACTCGATACCCTAAACCCAAACTCCGCAAACCGCCAAGTGCACAGGTTCGCATTACAATTACATTTTCTGCTTTTTAATGAAGGAATATTAATAATGTAAATTGCTAAATTTATAAGAGAAGTTTGCAAAATAATTTTTACCCGGCTACTTGAAACTTTTTTGAAACAATACAAATAAGTCTGTGCAAGTGAGTATATTATGCAAAAACTCATATACTTGTACTCGTTTATAATATATATTTCTGAGCGTGCTGCAAGAGATGGTGTTTTTTTGCAAATTTTTAATTTGTTAAGTGAGTTCAGTGACATTTGTTACTTTTTTTTTACATTTCGCAGAGTTACTGGTCGTAAGGATTTGTGTATGAATGCGCCTTTTAAACAAATGAATTTTAAACGTTTTCTGCATTTAATAAATTATTTCCACCCATACGTAATAATACATAAAATGTCAATAAAATAAACGTACAATTTTTTTAATTTGTCTTACCGTTTCACATTTATCAATAGAAACTCATTTTTTCCAAAATTGACAGTAATATAAGGGGGATTCAAAGACATATTGTGTAGTATCGCAGTTTGTTAGTGGTAAAACCAAAGATATGTAATTATTTTTTTTGTCTAGTTTATTGATTTAACATTAGAGTTAAGAAGTTCGCTTAGAGGCAATTGAGACTGCATCCACAAAATCTAAAGTTTATTTTCAGCGTTAGCTGGAAAAGTTAAGCCTTTCTGCACTTCAGAATGTAGCATATGGCGTATTAGGACTTGCGCATATCCTCACCAATATACTATTTTTTTCTGGTTCTACTTTATGAACTACACAATCATGTTCCACCTATCTTGTACTTGAGGATAACCTCCAAAATTCTTAGGTTTTTAGAATAAGTATATTATTATTTTACTTGATTTTGAATTTATCAGCTACATAAACATATACCATATGTTTCTTTTCTTATTGTTTGATAAATATGTAGAAACATCTGTTTTTCATCGCCGATTTCCTAGCAAAGAATTTTAAAGGGTTTCATCACCAATCACAGCAGGTGCATTTTAAATTTCTTGCGTGAAAGAATCTCAACTGTATTAGAATCTCTGCCTGGCATAATAGACCTTAAATGAGATTAACATTGTAAAGGCATTCCAAAGGTCATAATGTCAATATGACCGCCGCCATTGTAAATCTGCGACAATAGTCAAACGGAAATTTTTTTGACCTGTGGTAGATACTAAAGTAAAAAGTCCAATCATCATTTAATATTATTTTTATAAGATCTATAAGCGGCACATGTGTTGGATATCGATAGCGTACTCCTCTCTAAACCCGAAGATCGGTGGTTCGATTTGATCCTGTAACACTGGTGCATTTGTCTAGCACTGACATGGCTAGCAAATAGAAGCTAGTTGCCTCAGTAAATCTCTATTAATGAAACACACCGTCCATGTATTAATAGATGTATTAATAGATGTATACTCCGTCTTGGGAGCGTTGACAGCATTGTCAAGGGGAATAATTATACTTTTTAAGAAATATATATAGTTCCCATTACAGAGTCAACAATGCTATTTTAATTAATGGTCTATACAACATTATTCCAAATGCAGACTTTGACAATTTGGAACCAACATATAAGTATAATTACTCTAATTATAGCGTTCAGCACAAAACAAAATTTGTTTAATTATTAGCCAACTGTGTGAAAACAAATAAAGCTGGTGTTATTCTATATAATACCAAAATATTTGTTTATTATTAAGGTTATCAAGCTATTACATCATTTATCTATATATTATTTATAAAGACGACAATGTATATTTTGACTTATCTAACAGCACGTTTGGCATTCATGAACAATGCATATAATATTTTTAGAATTTTATGACAAGTGTGTCGCACTTCTAATTCCACAAACATTTACATAAGACTTAAAAAAAGAACTACAAATTATCTTATCTCAAAACAGATGCAAGCGTGGGACAGTGTCATTTAGAAAATTCATCAAAATATTTTACTTCTCAAAGTAATCAGCTAATTAGCTGTGACAGTCAAAGCTTAAAGGTTTAAAACATTTGCATATTTAGAGCAGTTTTTATCTTAATTCTTCTAAAACAAACATTTCTAAACTTTTAACGTTGTTCCAGACATAGTGCAAATAATGCCTCGTGAGAAGTAAAGATAATGACGACTTTCTCAGGTGATTTACTTGATATCTCAACTTGAGGCAGTTTGTCAAATCTCCAGAGTACCAGTGAACTTAAGTATTTAATATGCAATTACTATTTCTTATCTGAACCATTTTGTGAAACTTAATGCGTCAATTATGCCAACTTTACGGCTTATATTGGCGGTATGACAAATAATATAACAAAACAATCGTTTTTGTTTATATGAAACACGTGTCGGGTAAACTAATCAGACTTTGGCCGGAAATCCTTGCAGATTATCGTCACAACATTGAACATTGACTGTCTGGCTCTATATTATAAATAGTACAGGATAAATCCAATAAATTTTTAGACTTTTATAGTACGGCTGTGTCTCGTTTTTTAAGTGTTTTATAATATAGCTAAGCTTTTTAATACTTTGTATTTCTTCTTAAAGTTATGAAGTGTTTTTGGTTTATGGTGTGCTTCAACTTGTACTCTAACTTACAGATATTGCATATCTTGCTATATTAAGTAAAGCTAATTATTATAAATTTGAAGTCTATATAAATAGTCAAAATTTTTATGGACTACAACTCAACGGGTTTAATTTTAAATTTATATTACAATTTATGAAATTTTGTACGTTTGTTTTATGTACTGTTGATCAAAAATTGTTTGTTATAAAGTTTGTTATAAATTCTATAAAATTCTGCTAATAAGTATAAGGGTAAGATACAACAGGTGGCGCCATCGAAAAAAATTCAAAGCACGTAAATTCGCAGCCAACTGAAGGTACTCGGTTTGTATTTGTCGATTTTCTCAATATTAAAAAGTTATTTTAAATAAAAACGTTTTAATTTTAAAAGTTAAGAACTATTTTTTTTAAAATAGAACTGCAAGTTTACCTAATTTGGTCATCACAACCCGTTATCCGACCTAATAAGCTCTCGCCAGGCGTTTTCACTCCAAGTGAAGATAGAGCCTCCCCACTTGGTCTTTCAATCTGAGCATTAGTCATCCCATTCGTCTTTCTTCGCAAGCTTCAATTACGATATCTTCTTTGACTTCTAGTTATAACATATTTTATTATCTATGTCGAATTAAATCAACTTAGAGGGAAATGCAAAAGTTCAGTAAGAATGCTAACTGCTTAAAAACAAAACTTCTTTACAATTCTTTGTAAAAGTCTATAAATTTGTAATTATTTCTTATAAAAAAACCTCGTTTTCAGGCTTATCGCCGCTGTTTCGCAATAGCTCTTTTTTACTCAACTTTATTTATAGTTCATAGATATTTTAGCCATTCCCAGTAATATTCCGCTATCACAATCCGAACGACACCCGTATCCAACAAACAAATTTGAATAATTGCAAGTTGTGTTGAGCAAAGTAGCTGGCCGAGATGTCTCCATGGTTTTAGAAAAATTCCAAAGTTCAACCTCGAGCAAGATCAATGACTTGGCGTACATTTTGCGATAAACTTCTCGAATACGAAATGCAAACTTAAAATAGACTTGGCTCGATATGTACATATAAAGAGCTTAGCTAAGGCCTAGACCAAATACAAGCCAAACTTGAAAAAACAAATCACGAGTTAAACAGATGCCGATGCCGCAGCGACCGACTTGTTGTTTGTTAATAAAGCTTCAAGCCTAGTTTTTCATATTTAACAGCCAAGACTAAGCCAAGTTAACGATATGTAATTAAAAACCGGCATTACACTTCAACGATTGGGTAGGTGGCCAAATTTGGAGTGCAATCCGTGTTGTTGTCGTCACTCTTCGATTAAGTCCAATTCACACGCAACTGTCATAAATTTTATCGCTACAATAAATCCATTCCGAGACAGACGCTTAGACAAATAGACCCGACGTCAGCAGCGAGTGTTTTCCTTGCTCATTAAATCATGCATTAGTGACGTCACAGCAAGGGTGTTAATAATATAAGCTGGCATGCAGCATTCATTGATAAAGTACATATTGGTACCAGGTTCGGTTTACAAAAAAAAAAAAAAAACTTTTGGAAATCGTACAAATATTTGGTCATATCATTTACGCTTTGAGCCATAATTGATGCGTGCTTGGCTAAATACATATTTTCACATTGCAGCATTGTTGGTTGTCACTTTGGCAATTGTTGCTCGGTGCTTGTTGTGGTTGTCACTAGATATTGTTGCGGCGGATACAATAGATAAAAGCGCGGATATACCTATAGATACATGTGTTATTCGTATAGGTAGAAATGTGGTACAACAATACAATTGATATCATGTGTTTCCATCGAGTGCCCGCCCATTGAATTTTGGTTTGGCTGCAGTTTGATTTACAATTGTTAAAACTGTGAATGGGGCTTAACGATTTCTATCAAAATAAAATCGTTTATTGGCACAAAAAGAATTGCAGTTGAATTTACTCGACCACTCGTCAGATGAGTAGTGTTTTTGAAATTAAAATTGAAGTGGTACTTGAAAAGGCATTTAATACTTGGGGAAATTATTATGCGAATGTGTGTCAGAGCCAAATGCACTGGTCTCTAGCTTGGGTGTTTGGGGTGTATCTAACGTAATCATTATGAAGTTGTAAGAAGATTTTATAAATATAATAAGACAAAGTGTATCTTTAAACATGCTTAAATTTGGGTGGTCGTTATCATTTGTTATCGGTATACAGCTGTTACGGCTTCTCCAGTTGGTTAGGCCTAGTTATAGGATTTGTTGTCTTACCGGGCGGATCTCACTCTGCGCCCAACTGTTTGGCATCCGCATGACTCACTGTACATTAGCTCACCCTAGCGTATGCCTAGCTAGCTAATCAGATGGCTGACAACTTGCAATCATGTGTGATACAAATTGCCTTGTCGCCAGTTTGGCAGCCTTCAGAAGCTCTTAAAAATGTGCCATAAATTGTATTATACCTCAAATCAGTAGTTTCGGTAACGGTGCAATTAGAGTTCATAATTATTATGTAAGATATGACAATCTTATGTAGAGGATGCTAGGAAGCTTAGACTTTATTTTAGTGACGTTTGCTAGGCTTAATCTGATAGTCAATGTTTGAACTTAGTGAATCAGCAAAGTTGAGACAATTTTGCAAAAAGTAGGAATTGATCTCTTTTATAATATACAAGTTTTTATTGTTTCGTTACTCTGTGCTTCCTAGAGTGTTGTTACTTGTGTTTTAGGTTGTGTTTTTTATGTGATGGTCCAGCGAAGACTCACTAAGCTGACAGAAGATCAAGCTATTAAGCTTTACTCTCTCTTGTGGTTCTCGTTTTCAGATAAACATTATTTAGTCAAGCTAAAAAGTTGGAATAGCTTTTTTTTGTAAACGGATAGGTCGATAGATACTTTTGATATCTTTAAGGCCTAACAATATATTATATGTGCTGAAACATCATAAAGTACTACCAGGTCAAAAGAAAGCTAATTTTTTTCCGAAATTTTTAACATTATATCTTAACTGGCGTTAAAGATTTTAAATACGTTGTAAAAAAAATATGGCCAACAGTTCTCTCGGCGTGACGCTGCAATGACTAAACGTAGGCACTCGCTTCGAAATGAAAAATCTTTCTTATGACCTAATTCTGAATCGCCGTTGGTTTGCACACCGACAACGACACTCTTCATTTTGTGTTTCAAGAAAAATAAAGTTTGTTTATAAATATATAAAGTTTTTCACAACTTTCTTAAATAAATCCCAATCGTGGCATAACCAATCATGCACAATTAATCTATTACTAAATATCACTGGCTACTTCTGGTAAATACTCGTGTTTCATAGAGCACGCGAATACAATTATAACTATATACCATATACATACATATGGTTGTAAGCATGTAAGCCAAGGTCAATTTAATATGTTATATTTCGTGATCATTGCCAAATCGGTACAATGGCCTACACCAAGTCTAGAAGTTTTATAAATAAAAAAAAATCCCATTGGCTAACATCTGTGTATGGTTAGTTGGCGCGCATTTTTCGAGTTCTTCGAACGTGTCTTATTGTCTGGGGCCTTATCACAACACTCGTTTACAAGTACACACACATATATATATATATATATATATGCATTTGTACTGCAATAAAAGTGTACAACAAGTTGGCTTATTTGATTTGTGGCCTAAAAGCCCAAAGCCCCGCGAACAATCAATGGCACGAGCAACAGCCGTCAATAATAAAGCAAAAGCAAAAGCTACAAAAAAAAAGTTAACTTAATCGTTGTGACGTCAGAGAGACTCGCTTTCAAAATAATAACATTGTGTATATGTACTAGTTGCAGGTAAAAATAAAAGTAAGCAACTAATTGGCCTTATCAAGTTGGCCGGCTCATGAGCGTAAGTAGGTGTCTAAAGGTCCAATTGCCGTTGGCTTCTTGGGCTTAAAGCAATGATCGCTGCCAAAAATCATTGCCCTGCGCGGCGTTGTCGTTTTTGTTAAGAAAAAAGTTCAGTTAACACTTTGAGGCAGCGCTGCCGGCGTTCTAGTCCGCGCCTCTTGGCCACTTGGCAAAGCTTTAAGCGTTAACGCCGACGCAGCACGATCAGAACGACTTTGGAGCGCGTCGCGCGCGGACGATGTATTTGGTTTAAGCGCTTTAAGTATTTTTTTCGAAAAAAAAAAAACAAAGCGTTACTAATTCAACAAGTTAACTTGTTCGGCGAAGTGTAGTAAATTATATATTGAAGTGAAAAAGTGTTGTTGGCCTGCAAAAGTAAAGAAAAAGTATGCTTTGATCTAAAGAAAATGTATATAAATATATTTTTTTAAACAAAAGCTCCTTGGTCCTTTTGTAATTTATTAATCAAAGTACCTATGAACGAAGCTGTAATAGCACAATTGAGAGTATTATGCCAAAGTTAAATAAAGTGTTCTTGCAGTTAGTTTAAAAAACATTAAAAAGTTATGTGGCGCTTGTTACTTTTCAACGGAATTTGAACTCATCATAGCAAGAGTTTTTAAACGAAAATAAGCACAAAAAAAAAAAGAATTTAATCGATTTAAAAGATAATCTTTTAATAGCTGTTCGAAGAGAACAGGGACTTACAATTTATAGCCGAATTCAAACGTCGGTTTCTTTAATTGAAAGAGATTTGCTTGCTAGGTAAATTGCGAATACTTATTTGCTAGCTATGTCAGCGCTAGATAAAAGCAACAATGCTACAGGGTGGAAGTGATTAGAGGCGAGTGTGCTACTGAGGTCCAAAAATAGATCAAATAATTATAATATATATGCCGACATATATATATCAAAATTTAAAAGAAATTAATGCAATTCAAAACCAAAATGCAAATTATTTTGCTATAGAAACTACTGTCAGCTAACTGTGGTTTAAAAAAGAAAATTAATAATTTACCACTTAATCAAAAAATTAGGTAATAATCTTCGCATATACGAAATGATACAATATCTTTCTTACAATATTTACTTATATATGTAGCAATAAAGTTTAAGGTACTAAAAAAAATTGGTGAAATTTTATCGTGACATTCATTTTAATCAAGTACAAGGCACATAAAACAATAAAAAATATAATATAGTGAAAAGCAAATACAAAAATGCAGTTGCTTTAAAATCGTCAGTTGACTCATTTCGAAAAAAAACGCATGTACTTTTGCCAACAAAAAAGGGTTAACAATTTGTTTATAGAAACCCAGAATACTAAACATTTTATTTAGGGAGCCATTTGGCAAGGATTGTACCTAAATTTATGAAAAATAAATAGTAAATAAAAATAATAATTGTTAATTTAACAAAAAATTACTAGGTAATAACTTCATCTTATAGACGCGTAGACTGGAATGTTGGTAGTACTAGTAGACTTTTTAAAATAAAAAATAAGTTTTAAAATATACAAAGTAAGTGAGCAGTATCTAGTGTTCTCTCAGTTTGCCAAGCATGATTGTTGTAACTTGGAATACCCTATACTTTTTTAGGAATTAGAAAAGTTGATCGAAGAAGTAGTGTGAATACTTTATGATGCTTCAAATTAGTGATATTTCCTGTTTAAAAAACGCTAAACATTATGCAAGTTAAAAAAATAAATAAATATAATCTTCAGTTCAACGATTTCATACAAGAGAAATCCGCAAATAAATAATATAATTGACACAGTTATTATTTTTAAATTAAATTAAGCAGCTAAAAGTATTACCTTCGTTTCCAATTTATAAACTAAATCCCTAATAAAATTTCCTACTGAATGTTAAATCCAGCCTGCAAGATAACTTATCAAACTGCTTGCAAATGCCTTAAGCAATAAAACAATTATACTTCCATTCCAGTCTTATCAATGCAATAGATATATAGATTAGTTTTGATTAAGAAACTCAAAGTATGTAAGGTGTTTCAGATAAAGTTCGTGTGAGTTTAACGGGCATATAAGACCTTCTAACTAAGCTATAAATACCTCTAATGGGTTAGTATGTTAGTCAACAACTCGAGTCTATATGTACTTGGCAGTTTTTATATAAAGACCGATATATAGAATATACATTTATATGCAGCAAAAATGTTTGCTTGTCTAAATTGGGCTTTACCTTTTAGAGGCACGCTTCCAGCATAACGTATAATCAATCAAACATGATTCAAAAATATCCCAAAGCTTTAAAAGTAATAAAGCAAGTCATTCATAAAGCCTAAAAAAATACTCATTTATTTAGTGAGGTTTTTGAGACTTGAAAAATCTTAAAAATATTGACCTTCGTTTAGACTTGTTTTGTGTTGAATCGACTGACATGCAAATGGTTATAATAGTTTTTGCATTTCCAAACAAATCAAAATACTTGTTATACTTATAACATGACATATATAGATAGATGGATATATATATTTGTTAACCTTCGCAGCTTTGATAAGGAAACAAGTTTTGTATCTAAACAAACACATGAACTAATAAATTTTTATTTTTATGTCTAATCGAACCGGTTGTATAAATAGTAATAATAAAACAAAAAACATATTAAAACAAAAAGCTAGACAATTTATGCTAATGACGTGCAAATTTTTGTTGGTTTGATTTATAGCTGACCTATACAAAATATTCATAGCATCTTACAAATTTTCTTCCTCACTATAAAGCTCTGCCGTTTCTAAAACTTTATAGTAAAATTTTGTAAAATTGTCTACATTGTAATTACCAAGTAATTCGCGTTTTAGCTGTTAATCTAAAGCAATTGTTATCAAGTAGATAAGCAAACGTCACATGTGCCTATAACTTTGCGCTTATCAGCCCCTTGAGTGCTATCAAAATGTCAAACATCTGACAATGTGTGGCGCTAATACAACTTGGCAGCAGCAAATGAGAAATTATACGTACATCCAAGACCTTGATGAAATCATCATTATAAATTCTTTTTTTTTTCTGTTTGGTACATAATAAATAATTGAAATTTTTATTGGAAGTTATATGGACCTGGCATCAACTCACTCACGTCCAGCTTGTAAAAACTTAGTCATTTCTTTGAATTTGAAATTCGGTATTTATGGTAGCCATTTTTTTTACCCCATTTATAATGCTCATTATTGACCATTTCAATTTTTATTTTTCTTTTAGATTGTCGTAAATTTTGTGTAATTGACTATGTATCGTTTGTGAAAGTGATTAAAGTATTGTTATAGAAGATGAAGTGATAGAGTGGAACTACATGTCTCATAAACCTTTTCTAATTATTGCAAATTTACTTTAAACATACGTTCGTTCGATGCAACTGTATTTTAAAGAAGCTGTGTAAGATAGAATACTTTTAGAAATCTACGGAAGTTCTATAAATTTTCAACTTTTTGAAAAAGACAACTTAAGGTTTTTTAAAGAGCACCGACTAGCTGTTAACCAAGTTGGTTTCTTTGATAGTTTTGGAGTAGCATAAGGGACAAAGAAATCAAATTGAAAGAAAATTGAAGTCGTCCGTTTAAAGACATCTGTTGACAACAAGGAGCACCACTTAACTTTGGTCAAAAATGCATTATTTGGTTTTCGGAAGCGATACTATTTGGCTGAGTATGGATATTACAACAAAATGATAGAATTATTTGTAATGTAGTGTGGTACGATTCCTGCGAGCAAAGAGAACGAGCAGACTCGCCAAGAAAGAGTTGGAAGCTTAAAGACATTTAAGACAACAATTTGGACTCGAGTACCCACAAGGTCAGCCGCTATACGAATTGCATTGAGATGCTTCATGTATACAGCATAGGTCGGAAAAGGTTAATTAAATTATGGAGTTGTTAAAATTAATTTTAACAGCGATAAACTCAATATTTGTAGCACCACCACGACGCCTGTTAGAGCGGTCGAGTAAGATTTCGGAATTATAAACTAATAGAGATTAATGCGATATCTCCATGCTTTGCCTTTGGATCGATGATAATAGTCAAGGGAAATAAATTTATGATTATGTAAGCCTTAGATCTTACGTTTTGAAAAGACAAAATTCTTAGAGGAACATTTAATTGAGCTTTTATAGTAAATCTTTATTTAAATTGCTTAAGTGCAGACATTTTGGTAAACGATTTGAATGACTTTCGATTAGAAAATTGGCAGGTTTAATCAAATATGCTATAAATATAGTGTTATCTATGCACTTGATGAATACATTGATTTAAATGGTTTAAACTTAAACAACAAATAATAATTTATAATAGTTAACTATAATTGACGTTTCTGATGATTGATGACAGAAATAAATGTGTTCAATTAAATGTTATTGCACTCTTCATATGAATTTTAGTTCCGCACCGAAACAATCAAGAAAGACTTCTTTGGGAGTGCTTATGGTTAAAAATGGTTAGGGCCTTACAAGAATTGTAACCTTTTTTTTGACTTACTTCATTTAAAGTAAGAAAACTTTCAGTGTGTTTTTTTTTTCAAGTCAAACACTTTTATACTTAGCAACAAAAAACAATTTTCATTTTTATAAATTTTTTACATATTTTATCTTATTGCCCAATGTTTTACCCAAAGACATAGGATTTAGGTAGGAAGGGCCTTATGTAGATTGGGGTTTTGGATATAAAACTTATGTGGGCTTAAGTGTTTTGATACACTCGAATAGATCTACTTTAGAGCAGATTTTATCGTTAAGACTTTGTGGCGTTGTGCCTGATGATATGATATGATTTGCTTGGGTCTACATGACCTACCCAAATCTTGAAGAGCATTTGTACTAATTTTCTGTTTCCACTCATATAATTGCAGTTTGCATAACATATCTCAAGATGTCTAAATGTTGGAAAGCCTTAACACGCCGTAAAACGGATGATGTTACTGAGGATGTATCAAAATTAGCGCGCGTGCTGAATCTGTTTGATCTGACGGCCTTGGGTGTAGGCAGCACGCTGGGTCTGGGTGTCTATGTGCTGGCTGGCTCAGTAGCCTATGATATTGCTGGACCTGCTGTAACATTATCCTTTCTAATTGCCGCATTGGCCTCGGCCTTTGCGGGCATTTGTTATGCTGAATTTGCGGCACGCGTTCCCAAAGCGGGCAGTGCCTATGTCTACAGTTATGTCACCATTGGCGAGTTTGTAGCCTTTACCATAGGCTGGAATCTGATTTTGGAATATGTCATTGGCACTGCCTCGGTGGCGCGTGGTTTGAGCGGTTATTTTGATACACTTATTAATCATACAATGTCGCAATCGTTGAATGAAACATTTCCTATGAGTGTCAGTTTTTTGGGAGATTATCCGGATTTTCTAAGCTTTGGCATGATCCTGCTGTTGGCCGCCTTGCTGGCCTTTGGTGTCAAGGAGTCTAGTTTTCTGAACAACATTTTCACTATTGTCAATATGGTGACCATTTGTATTGTGCTCGTAGCTGGCGCCATGAATGGTAAGTGATTGAATGATTGAAAGCATTGGTAAAAGCTGCTCACGAACTGTTTGCTTACAGCCGACCCCTATAACTGGCGCATACCAGAGGATGCGGTGCCTGAGGGCTTTGGCACCGGCGGTTTTATGCCCTATGGCATTGCGGGCGTCATGGCTGGTGCTGCCAAGTGTTTCTTTGGGTTTGTAGGCTTTGATTGTATAGCCACCACGGGCGAGGAGGCCATTAATCCTAAACGCAACATACCGCTGGCTATTGTTATCTCGCTGATTGTTATCTTTTTGGCCTACTTCGGCGTGTCCACGGTCTTGACCATGATGTTGCCATATTACGAACAGGATATTAATGCACCATTTCCGGCTGCCTTTGAGAAAGTCGATTGGCATGTCATCAAGTGGGTGGTCACAATTGGCGCTGTTTTTGCATTGTGCACTAGTCTTTTGGGTGCCATGTTTCCACTACCACGTATACTCTATGCCATGGGCAAAGATGGTATACTCTTTAAGAAATTGTCCAAAGTAAATAATTACACACAAACGCCGCTGATAGCCACAATTGTTTCCGGCATTTTTGCAGGTAAATTAAAGAAGTTCCAAGTGATCTTATATGATATAACTAACTTTTACGATAACCACTTTTTTTTGCAGCTATTATGGCGTTGATATTTAATCTGGATCAGCTGATTGACATGATGTCCATAGGCACACTGCTGGCCTATACGATTGTGGCCATTTGTGTGTTGGTGCTACGCTATCAAGATGAGATTATGACCAAAGTAGTTACGGTGCGTGCACCCAACGTAATACGTCAACTATACAATGGAAACTCCTACAAAGAACCAAATACAATGACCTCCTCCATTACCAAAATTGGCATAATGGTCTTTGCCTTGATTTGCATAATATGGTGCATATTCGCCAATGTTTTTGGTGTAACTAGCACGGATGGCATTATTTCGCTCAGCGTAGTTGGTGCTTGTCTGATTGTGATATGCATTGTCATTGGGCTACAGCCTGTGTCGACCATAGAGTTAACCTTTAAGGTGCCCTTGGTACCATTTGTACCCTGCCTGAGCGTGTTTGTAAATCTGTACCTGATGTTCCAACTGGATTTGTTTACCTGGATACGTTTTCTAATATGGGTAGCCATTGGCTATGTCATCTATTTTGCCTATGGTCTGCGTAACTCTACGCAGATCTCGCGTAATCGTAATCATGCCGAGGTGGCAGCCAATGCGCTGCAGCAGCAGCATCATCACGACAATAAGGCCTTCGAGCCGGACTGGAAGGTGGAGAATGGCATTAAGCCTGCCAGCAAGTCACAGGAGCCGGATTCCATTACGGAAAAGCTCTAACAAACAGTCTAGCCGCAAAATTCAAGTATTATACTAAGTCCCATTAATTTTTCTTTTACACATCTTTTAGTTCTTTCGAGGGTTAGCAAAGACTCTTAGCTAGTTTGTGAGAGAGATGAATAGATTGCGCATAGAAATTAAATGGATCCATTACAGACGATTAATGTTGTTGAAAGTACAAATGCCTAAAGAGCTAACATGTACAATATTTTTTTTTGCTAAAACCAAACTCCTTCGTTTTTGATTGTTTAAAGTGAAAGTATTTTCTATGGATCTGTTATTTTTATGCGCCTGAAATTTAGACACACCATGCATCTAATTAACAACAATTCAATTTTCAAGCATTTCCAATATTAACTTATTCCCAACTGTTGGTATTTTACAACACTGTTACAGCCTAAAATATTCGTATTATTGTGATATTTGTAAAAACAAAATATGTATTTTTATGTATACCATAAAAAACGCACATAATTTAATAATAATAATAATTGTCACAATTTTTTTGTTAAGCATTTTATGTACATATAGTTTATGTGGAATTACTTTGCCATTGTTTTTTTTATGCAACTGTACAATACTATTTTATATTATTATAAGTTATATTTAACATTAAGTTTATGTTTTAAGTAACTTGTGTTTTAACTATTTAGCTGAAACTTTAAACGAATTTCTAAATGCTTGTTACAAAAAAAAGAAGATAAATAATAATGATACTTTAAATGTTTCTACAGAGTAACAAATAAAAGTGTTAAGTTTACAAAACTTTGTGCAAAAATATGTCGAGATTTTCTTTCATTTTTATACTTAATTTATTAATACTTTAAATTATTTGTCAATCCGGCTCTGGTATGTTGTAAAAGTTTAAGTTGAGCAGGATCATCCAAGTACTTCCGATTCCTATATCCCTACAAATTCCGAAATACACACAGCATTACAACGACTTTGTAGCGAGCAGTTGCTGGCCCATATCCTATTGCTACTTTTTCAAAATATCTTGAGAAAACTGCTTGAACTGCTTGCTGTGTCAGTGGAGACATTTCATATAATATTTAAGTTCTTTCCATTTCTAAATATTATTAAAGTAAATTCTCATGAATGTAAGCCTTTCATGGGGTTTCTAAAATTTTCAAGTAATTAAAAGCGTTCGTTATTGTTCTATTTTGTATTTGCTATTTGCATGTAAGAAAGAAATTGATTTAGTTATGACTCAAAAGACAAATAGAAAATTTTAGACTGTAAAGCATTGCAAGTAAAAAAAAAATAATTCAACCCTTAAAAATATGCAAACAATTTGGAAAAATCTCTTGCAATGGCAATGGTAGCGTGTGAAAAATTGCAATTTTCCACATATGTGCACACAAAGACACAAAAGTCAAATTGCGCTCGACAGACAAACGAAAACTCATACCACAAAAATCAGCGGCGTCGTTAGTTTGGCCGAAAAGGGATTGCCACTTGTAATACGTTGTTTTTTTTTAGATGTTTTTGTTTGAACTTTAGCTACAATAAAAATTACTTATCATAAATCATTTCAAATTTAATATAAACTATTCCAACTTGTATTTATTTATTCTTGAACGCATAATTAATATTTTTGCGGTTTTGCCTAGTTTTTAATTGAATTAAAATAATTTGAGAAATAATATCGCATAAAGAGAAGCAGGTTCATAACTGCTCAGTTCAACACAAATGAACAATCAAATTTAGATAGATTTCAGGTAGGGTTCTGTCATATGCGGCAAGCTGATACGAAATCGAACTCAAGAAAATCAGAATTTATTATTAATTTAGAGCTACAACTAAGTGCAGTGAACCTTATAACCAAACAATATTAAGAAATATTAAAATGGAACGAAGAAAACATAATATAATACTTAGCTGTATCTCTAGCGTTTGGTGAATTTTTTTATGAATATACATCGTCAAACATCTGAGGCGTGCAAGGTACTGGGATTTACAAGTTAAAAAATAAAAACAGAAACATAAAAGTTGAAACATTTCTTAACAATGTAGCCAAAGGATCATGTTGAGCAAGTTGTGGTTTTATGAAAGATGGCGAATCGAAATGAGTTAAGATAGAGAAAGAGATGAATTGAATGAAAACAATCATATAATGCATAAATTGGATCTACAAAATGGGTAGCGCTAGAAATCGAAAGTAACGAACAACTCTGTATGGAATGGGAAAAGACACTGTGTTAAGGAGCGCGTTAGAGTCAATGAACCCAAGTAAGAGTTTATGCAAAAATAACACAGGTAAAAAATAAGCATTTAATTTTACAAGGCGAAATTAAGAAGACTTCAAGTTTCAAGGGGGTTTCAATTGAAACCGCGAAGAGCAAAAAATAAAAGTAACTTTTCAACAGAGTCAGTGTTTTAAATGTTTTTGTGGCGTTCTGCGAAGATGGAAATGAGTTTATAAGCTGTAATAATAATAAGTTGTAAGTTGCTATATAAGCTTTTGCAAACAATCCTCTTAAATAATCAAAAATACCAAAATTTGCCCCAATCATAAATAAGAACAAAACTAACTTGTCCATTTTGTTTAAACTTAAGAAAAACTAGTTGTCAAAGCCTACAAAAATTAAGCAGCTATATTCTCAGTTTGCGTACAGTGTGCCCTTTGGTTGGGACTTTGGGTTCAGCATATTTTAGAATCCCTTTCAGCCAAGCCACTGCTACACATACATAGCATGCATGCATGTATATTTTTGCATGTGTTTCAGGTCCCATTTGTATTTGCTGCTATTTGGCTTTCCGACTTTAGCTAGTTCACCCAAACTCTTGCGTTTCTTTATTCACTCACTCGCTCTTTATCTCTCTACCCCTCTGCCTCTTGTCTAATGCACAAACGCTTAAGCATTTGATATGCTTTTAAAATGCATAAATTAATGCAAAGAGAGTAGCAGAGGCAGCAGTAGATGAAGCAGCAGCTGCAGGAAGGAGGGAAAACCTTAACAAAACAAAAGTATTCTCTGTCATCTCAGTTGGTGCGCTTTTGTTGTGGCTTTGCTGACCATCTTCTCAAAATCCCAAGCACTCATACACACACAGCAAAAAAAAAGAAGCAAAACCCTTTAGATATGCGTGCGTGTGTGTGTGTGAGTGTGTATCTATGAGTGTTTGTTTATACGCAGCAAACTCTCTTCTTGGTTCAGATATTCTTTCGTTTTAGCTTTTTGGCAACTGTTTTACGGCTATTTGCTTTTGAGTACTTTCATTCGCTTCCTTTTATGGCAATTTACTATTTAACTAAGCTTCCTAGCTGAGTTAAAACCAGACCAAGTTACAATCGGGCTAATGCATAAGAGCTTGCTTAAGGAATTTGTTAGTAAAATGCTAAGGCATGGTTGGTTGCATGTCCTTTAGCTGAACTGTTGGCAATTTTTCAATGAAACTAATAAACTTGCAGAATCGGCATGAACATTTTATTCTTAAGACTTGCATATATGGAGAGACAGAGCAATACAAAATTATGGTAGATAATACAACTTATTGATGGCAGTTATTAGTATTTTTTATTTTTATTTTCTAAATATTAAACTTGCTTGAAACGGGATGCACTGCTTCAGCCTTAACTTCTTCTTGCCGCTACAATTCATTTGCTATAATAGCTCCATTCTCGGCGTGAAACTGTCAAGATCTAGGCATTATAAGCTGTCGAACTTGTCTTCTCTAACTTAGCATTATTCATGACCATGATATCCATTTCAACCAAGGGATGCGAAGCGACAAAAAGTTACGAAGCAGCCAAGATATTGACATAAGCATGAGGATGTAAGTTGTGATTAGTGACAACAATTTCTCCTGGCATAGCTCATGCTCCTCCCATCGTCGCTTCGAAGAGTGATACTTGTTTTCTTGTTGTACGGTTCAAAACCGAATCCATATCTTAACCAGCTAAATCTATGGAAACTATTTAATATAGTAAACCGTTTTTAATCAAATTTTGATGTCGTGCTTAGGAATGCTATAACACTTTTTATAACCGAATTTAATAACAAAGTCCAAGAAATGCCAACGAACTTTGTGCAAAAAATTGAATTAAAAACCAAACGAATTCTTATAAAACTTTTGATTTTTTTCGAGTTAAGTCGAAAAACCATTTTTGGTGTGAACAAACTTTCATCTATTCCAAAAATTTTGTTAATCTGGCTCATTTCACCATAACGTGGACGCAGGTTCTCTAGTCTTTCGCTTCTGCTTCGGCAGCACAAACTACTATGTATTGTGAATATTATGTTACTTTATCTTATACCATCAATGAGATCTACAAGTTGATACATACGGTCAAGTGGACATGAGTTTTCTAGTCTTCCGCTTATCCTACGTTGTGCGCTGGCTTGTGTTCCATATGGTACGGTGCATAAAAACCCAATTTTCTGGTTCTTGACTTTTTTATTAGTTTCGCATGTTTAAATTTTTTAAATTCGTGAAGCAATAAGTATATCATCGATTCCCGTTTGTTTTATTTGCCGCAAAGTGAACAACTCTCTAACAAAGCTAGCCAACCATTTTCGATGTAAATTCTGCGCTATAAAATAAATATTTTAAAGCGTTTTTATTATTTTTTTTTACATATTCACTTAGTAAAAAGGGAATGCATGCTAACTGGTATATTATAGGATAAACTGGTTCGCTTTAGAAATATACAAACCAGCCCAAAAGTATGCAATGCAATTTATACGCTTTTGGCAGTGCAAATAAAATGCATGCCTAAAAGTATGCAATGCTAAAACGCTTTGGAAGTGAAACGCCACAAACACCAAACAAACACATGCAAACAAGCGTATATAAACGCATATATATACATATATGATAGCGGTTGTATGTATGTGTGTATGTATTACTTGAAGCCAAACACACATGCAAATATGCACAGTAAAGTCCGTGTGTGCCTAGGTGTGTGCATGTGTGTGCGTGTAAATAAATAAACAATAATTTGTGCGCGTTTGTGTGTGCCAAAGTAATGCCACGGCTGTTTGTCTAAGTGTGTGCGTATGCGCGTGTATGTGTGTGTGTTGACGTATTTACGTGTGCGTGTGTGTGTGTGTATGTGTGTGTGTGCCAAAAAGCGTAACACAAACGGACGTAGAGCATTCCGCGCTTTGCGGTTTCATTTGTGAGTTTTAATTAAATACGTTTAAATATTTGTTATTTCCTGACAGTCAGACAGACAAACCGAACGGAACCACGAGCAGCAGCAGCAGCAGTAGCAGCGGGAACAGCAACAGGAACAGAAACACCAAATCCCAACAAGAACAACAACAACAACAACAACAAGCAGTTGGAACAGCACAACGTCATCTACCTGGTAAATATTAGCAAAAATTAGCAAAGTATTTTAAGCGCAACATGTTCGTCCTGCGGTTTTCAACATTAAATCCTACTGATGATATATTTATACCCTACCCACAATGGGTCAAGCTGTCACTCTACGCATATATACGGCATGTAACAGGCTACAGCAGGTGGCGCATCGTAAATATCTAGCAGCTTGTTGCAGTCATACAGTTCGAATACTTTCAATACTCTTTTTGAGAATTGTAAACTTTTTCTTTTAAAATTATTCTCTCATTTTTCTACTTTTAGCAAGTGCATGCGACAGTGTATGCCAGAGCCGTTCAGCTACAACAGCACGCAGCACATAATTTTTTTTCTCGCAGCACTCTAGAGACTGCTGTTTCCCATCAATTTGTGTGTGTGCATTTTATTTGATTTATAAATAATGCATAATAAAATTTAAAATGCGCCCGCGAAAGTGTTGTAAAGTGCTTAATCCTGTAAAATGCACTAGAATGCGCCTGTCCATATGAATACTCAATGGGCAACGCCTACCCACTGTGGGTAAGTTTATTTTACAAACAATGGTGGACAGCTTATTTAATGCAGCATAGGCTGTGTACAATATGAATAATCCATAGAATGAGTACAAAGGGCGTTGGAGTTGGGACACCCTGTCTGATTACAAGAGTTTCGAATTTTGTTGTGTATAATATTACTGCTCAAAATGTACATATATTTTTTTATTAAATGTATGAGCTAATTTTGCGAAATAGCTATATTAATTTTTAAAAGTGTTTTGATTTTTTTTAAGCATGACATTGGAATCGTACGTTCAATTCTGGAATTTCGCTCATGTGTTTCCAGCCCTCAATTGAGTCTGTTCAAGAACAAAGCCCTCTTCGAGGCTTAAATTGGTATTCTAACAATCAATTGTCTTTCTCTTCTTATAAAATGATTATTATTATTATTGGCATGCTATCTTATAATAAATTATTAAGAACTTAGCCTATTTACAAATAGATTCCAGCTTTCACTGTTGTTAGCTGAAACCCCTAACTCGTTAAACGATTTGGACGTTTCGTTGAACACTGCCCGCCTCCAAGTAGTCTTTGGACGCTCACGAGCTATATTTCTGTTGTGTCCCTTAAGGGTGTTTCCGAGGGTGATGCCCCGTTGCTTGGCAATCTCTTGGATATAGTTCTAGGCCAGGACACTCCAACAATGCGCCTTAGGATATCGGTTGACGAAACTCTGGAGTTTTCTTCAGGTGTTATTTAAAGATTTTTTGTTTTGCTGGCGTGTTACTTTTGTATCAGCTCTTACACGGCTTCATTGACTTTTACGCATTCCCTAACAAAGATTGTTTTGTAATTTCACCCAAAGTAATTCGCTTTTTTACACCTCTCGCATTTTTGTAGATCCAAATTTGTATATCTGTATATCTTAACTCATCTTAATTCGCCAAATAGAGCAATTTTGAGCAATCACGAACTATGAAAACCCAACTTCGATGAACGCTGATATTTTGACTCCTTTTATTTTACTTCCTGTTTCCTCTAGCCTCTGATGTGAGATGCTGCATATCTATAAAAAAATCATCCATCAGTACAGGTATACGCATTATTCTTATATTATTATTTCCTGCAATCTTAGAATTTCGAAGAATATTTCTGAAGTCATTATTATTATGATTTAACACATTATTATACGAGCGATTTGATGAGTCATTCGCCATATAGATCGCTCATTATCCTGAGAGATCAGCGATTTGCAATACCTGAAAAAGCGGTTGATGCGTTCAGAATGCATATTTTGGAGATGCCTCAATCAAGGTGGTAAAAGTGCTTCGACAATTGGTTCAAACGCATGCAAAAGAGTACTGATCTTAATGCGGAATATTTTGTAAAATAATAAAGCGATTGTCAATGATTAATAATTATTTTTGTTTTCTAATCTTGAAACAAAATAGACAAACCACGTAATAGCTCTTAGCCCCAGTAGCATTCTTCTTACGTTTGGAACTGACAGATATTTTGGTCATATATGTTTGCTTGTGGACAAAAGCGTTACGTTAATTCACTTTTATTTTTTTGATAAACTTTTATAGATTTTTTTCAATGTATTCAATAAAATGTAAGATTGGCATGGTTAAGTTTCGTTTTTGTAAATCTTTCTGCATCTCTCATACTATTCTTTCCATAACTGCTTCTGCTGTCAACTCATTTTTTATCACATTTAAGATTGGCTTTGTTCTTGTTGATGTGCTTGTATGCATGGTGGTCTTTGTGCTTTTATGGACTTTCCTTTTACATCGTTGGTCTGCAGATGCAATCCCATGCACTGATCTTTCGAAGTTCTTTAAGTTGTTACAGTCGTGCCTTAAGCTCAATCTAATGGTAAGAATGAAAGCATATGACTTAAATTATATTCCGATTATAGAGAATAACTTTTGGGACGGATTACCAAGTTGTTGTGGCTTTATTCCTTGTTTTTGAATATTGTCTACATCTCCTGTTCTCTGCTGTGCATACTCTCTACCGTAAGTCGCACAACAACACATTTCGCTTCATTAAGAGAACAACTTTTTTTTGGATAGCTGTCAGCCCTAATACTGCATTTAGCGTTTGCAATTAAATTCAGTTTGAAACTAAACAGTTTCACATAAAAATGTTAGTTTTTGCACTCGAAAATAAATTCGCCACAATTTGAAGCTCTCCAAATCAATTAGTACAATTCCCCCAATGCCAATTTCAAAATACACCAGCAACACTGGCGACAATAAATATAATAATAAAAGTAAATATATAAAATTTTGCATAGAACACAAATTGCTAATGATTGCGTGTATTCCAAAAACGTAGCTCGGGCTGGAACCGCAAATTTGTCAAAGTCAAAAAGTTCAAAATTTCACATGCGGTCACAAAATCAAATTAACTTTTAGTGCGAATAAATTTTAACCGCATTGGGCTAAGTTTATTTTTATGTGCATATATATATATGTTTTTTTTTAAATAAATCTATTTTGTTTATGCTCGAACCAGTTAAAAAATTAAATTTTAAAATTACGCGTACGGGAGTGGGGTGTGACTCCGCACAGTTCGTATAATAGTCAGCTCAACATCAATTAAGAAAATAATCCGCACATTATGAAAATAGTATATAAATAATATTTGACAGCAGATCCGAACACCCTATGCCACAGCTGCTGCACGTGTTTTTAACCATAGCTGGCTGGCTATTGGGCGTTTGGCAGCCGCATCATGATGGCTCCGGATTAAGTCCCATTACGACGCAAATATTTTACATATGCCAAACGGGCGGCTGAAAAAATGCTGCCTCCTATATAGCCGTAATGATTCGATTTCAATGAGTTGCTGAGGTTGGGGTGGGCCATGTTGTCGCTAGGTTTTGGGCGGAGTGTGCATAAGCGTGGAAGTGGCACCTGTTCAGTTGACGACATGTGGTTGACGGGAACATGATTTGGCAAACAAGCAACCACATATGATGGATACAAACATGACGTGTATGAACTTGGTAAATAAATGAAGATGTACGCAATTATGTAAAAACTTCGAGAACCTTGAAATTTTGTTTGGAATAGTAACTGCTTTGAAATTGGGTTCAAGAAAAGGTTGTACGCATAAAATGTCCAGAGTAGGACAAGTGGGTCTTGCGGTTAACGAGACAAAACAGATTATGTGCTGCCTACAAACAGGGATGCAGGAAGCCAAGGGATTCACGTACCTTGGCACTAACGTGATTAGCGACAATAATCTTAGCCTGTAGAGATTAGCTGAAGAATCACACGAACGAGACGACCGTAGCTCAGATAAGAGATCAAGTACTTGAAGTGACCAACTGAAGAAGGTGCGCGCAAAGCAGGGGTGCCTGGTGGCAGTTAGTTCGGTCAGCATATATATGATAATCCCATAAAGGGTTGTCATGAACAAATAAAGTTAAGTAAGGTTCATGAATAAGTTTGGAAGCATGGAAGAGTACATTTATGATGACAAACTAGATGCTGACAAATACCAAAATCACTTTCATTACCTTTGAATTTCGTGAGATATATTAAATAATTTATTTATTAATTTTTGTTTTAAGCACAAATTGTTGCATCAGATACTGTTCTTTTGACGGACGTGTTTACAATAAGACGGAAACAATCAATCAGTAGATGCAGCTTTCAATGTTCCAAAGTTTATTTTGCAAAGATTATTTAGGTTGGAATCGTGGACTTGTTTTCCTTAATTGCTATTCACTAGACTCACTATAATAAATTAAACAACTCTGTTTTCTTTCTTTTCTGTGGGAAGCACATGCTTTAAAATAGTCATGTTTCGTATACCAAGTTAACTTTTAAAGTTGGCAAATATTAAATGCGGTTTCGGTTCACTAATCTTGCGTATGTTAGGAATATAATGTAGCATTATGACATCCAATATATAAAAAAAATACATATACGTGTGGAAGCTGACTTAAACTATAATGCCAAAATGAATCCAACGGCCGTTTACGGAGGATGGCCAGCACTTATTTCTTTGGGAAATCCCATGGTGTGCGCCTTGGACGGCATTGGCGCTGACCAATGGACCACCATTGCCAACTACGGCTTTCTTAAATCCGTATTTTCCGACAAACAGAAACACTTTGTCTCCTGCGCTATTGATGTTACAGCTGGTTTCTACTTAGACCAAAAGGGTCTTCGTCAAGCGTGATAAGTGTCTGGCCAAGCGTGATGTTGTTCTGAGACCTTTTGAGGAGCTTCAACCGAATATTTTCCCAGTGCATAAACACAAGAAGTACACTGAAGTCTTGGAAGCATGCGCAGCTATTCATTCTAGACAGCTCTGGAAATCAGCAAGGGACTTGTAGATTCGACAGAAGCTGCTATATGCTATATGCATTTAATAATAAAGAAAATACAATTTTGTATAAAAAAAATTAATTAAATGTAAATTACGCGCATTACAACAAATGCACTAAATATATTTTAAAACTTAAATGCTTACAAACAATAAAACACAATCCCTTTGATTAAAGAAGCAACAAAATAAAACAAAAAAAACGCTGCTCATGGATTTGCTGCTATTTTAGCGTCAAGCTAAATATTTTTTCTAAACTACTAAAAGCTTATAGCGCTCTAAATTAAATAAATTAAAAATAAAATAAAAATTCCTTTGTAAATTGTCAATGTAAAATTATTTTTATTTTCAATGAACCCATGAATACTAATTGCTTTTTATTCATAAGCAACCAAAAAAACATAGAACACAATTTATAAAATGTAATATTGTATTTATTTACGTAGATGACAAACTAAAGTACAAAGTGTAAAAATAATAATAAAATTAAATAGAATTACGTAAAATGTATGCAGTTTGTTAACCCGTGTTTAGTTCCAAGCGGGGCGTATGCAGGCATATAACCAAATTCATCATACGCACTGTTGCACTTTACCAGCCAAATGCAAACGGTTATATGCGCTGCAAGAGGCAGGTTGTTGCTGTTGTTGCTTTGGTATATAAAACAATTTACAATATTTTTAACACGATTTTAAAAGAAAAATTAATATAAAGCCTAAAATAGAAAATGATACGTATAACTCTATGGAGCAGTGCAGTTGTCCTAGTATTGAAATCGGGACAAAATTTAAATTGATGATTTGAAGCAAATAAGAAATGACAAAGACTAAGATGCTGCTCTATGTTTTCATTTATATTGTTGAAACTTACTAAAGCAGTAACTATCCTGATATAATTGTGCCAGATTTTATATTTATTAATGGAGATTTTAGGGCTTTGCCAAAATTTATTTTTTAAAATATTGGCAAAAGCATATCTAACAGTCGGTAAAATGCGGTACATAACTTCCATGCATTTTAGTTGTTATAATTTTTGTAATTTTATTTGTTGTAGATTTTTGCCGGAAAAACAACCAAATGTAACAGCTGACGCACATTTTGTAAAAGAGAATTTTATGTTATTTCATTTTATTTATTTTTTTTTTTCAAAACATATCAAAAGCATTTAATTGATATGTGTATATCTTATTTATATTTTCATGAATACAATGAAAATATCAAAATGCCATAAAATTACTCAAAAAACACAATGTGCGTAAAAGCAATAAAAACATTTGATAAATACAATAAAATGAACTTGTATGTAAAGTGAATTGAAAAGTTTGTGTAAAATAACAGCAAAAACATTCAGTAGTTCTAGAGTAGAGTATGAAAAGTTAATGAAATACTAAGCTAAAAGCAACTAGATTTTAAAAATGTTATTCCTATTTAAAAAATAAATTAAGTAGAGCAAAATGTGGCAGATGGTTTGGGTATACTTATTTATTTTATTGTAAAAGTTAGGACTCCGAAATTGCTAGCAAAAATGACTTTTGATTAAATACTTAAAAAGTAGCAGAACTTGATATCGAACTTGATAAGAGACCTACAGTTTATAGGCGAATCCGAACGTCGGTATCATTAATTAATAGAGATTTTTCTAAGTAAATAGAATTTATATATTTGCTAGCCACCAGTAGACAAATGCACCAGTGCTGCGGGGTGCAATCAAAGAAAAAGTCAAATACTAGGAAAGAAAATAGGAAAGATATTTATTTTGTATTATTTATTTATTATGTATTGCCTTAAAATTAGTCTTTCCTATACCATTCCTATTTATATAGACGCAACGCAACAGCTTTTTAAGCTCTTATAGTTATTCCAAACACTTGTGCACACCCTACAGTCCGGTTATTTTAGTTATTAAATCGAATGCGCAATTAGCTGATGTATAGAGCCGCTCTAAATGGCAAACATGAAAAATCAATTAGAATGTTGCCGACGCTAATAACGTTAAAACATCATAGAGATGCCTGCCTTCCTTCAATTTAGCCTAACTATATTCACGCCAATTAACAAATTAATTGCCTACTTTGCGGATGCACTTGTAGGGACACATAGATACTCACACACACACACACACACACACATACTTGCACAAAATCCGGCTAAAGCAAATTCCCATTGGCGTCTTGGTTTTATGGCCAAACACAACACAGCCACAAAAGCTAAACGCTAATGAAATTTCCAGCCTAGCAGGTCGCTACTCAGGGAGTTGAAGTTGGTCGACAACGACAAGAAGACAAGCAGCAGCTAGCAGTTTGGTGCAGCCATAAGCCACAGGACGGCAGAATCTGAAAGTTAAGCTGGGCAAGTCGACCAAACTAGTGTGCTACATAAAGTATAAAGCAGCTTGGTTTGGTTGTTGTATTTGCGAAGCTTTTAATATAATGACATATTATCAGGCACACAGTTAAAAGCAGTCAGGGAACACAAGCACAAAGATACACACACACAGATACAGTGTATCTGCGTGCATACACTTGCATGCAGAAAAGGAAAATTGAGCGTTATGTATAACAAGCAGATAAGCCTTCTGATATGTGGGCTCGACGGTGTGCTGACAATGCATTTTGTTTATAAGATAATTTTAAATATATTACTACAATCAATAATTTATTTTTTCTGGCTTTAAACAATTATTTCGGATCTGGCGTATACCAACAATATTTCTTGCCTCTCATAAACAGCAGATCAAATTCTCTTCTTCATTGTATAAAAAAAAGTAAAATAAATCAAAGACAAAAATCTTTATATTTTTGTATCGTAGACTTATAGTTAGAGATGGATACTTGGAAAAAGAACATTTTTTAATGATTTACGAGAACGAAAAAGTGCAAGCGGTTGTTGAAATCTGAAAAAATATATAATTGCCTAGTTGGATATACCTTTTTTCCGTTGTTTGAAGAGATATTTGTTTAGGAAAATATTCCGAAATAAGATTTTGCTGCCTCTTTTTATTAGTCATATATTTGTAGACTTCTTGTTTGAAGAGATCATTAAGATCTCTTTGAAATTAAGCAAAGTTCAAATAAATTCATGTAAATACAATATATTATATATATTTCTTTAATATTAAAAATAGCTTGAATTCCAATCTGCGCAAACCAAGCTATAGTGTGAATATTTGAACCCAAAAAAAGTATAAATAAAAATTATTTTATATGATTAATAAAGTTGAACTAGTTTTTTTTAAATTTAATTTAAAATTAAATTATAAATAAAAAGACAGATTGAAATATGTCTTTGTATATTTATAATATATTTTTTTTTATTTTTCGGTACATTTTTTTGTGTGTTTTTATTTACTTTCGGGACTTAAAATTTTGAATATATTTTTAAAATGCCAAAACTTTTTGCTCTCTGTTTTGCTGCAATAAATTGCAAGTGCATGTGTATGCATGTGTGCATGTTTATGTATGGCTCTGTATTCTATGTGTGTGTGATTTTGGAGGACAAATCCAAAAAGAGAGAGCTCGCTCTTTACCTTTTGCATATATTTAAACATTTTCCCTCGCTTTATGTCAATTTATTATAGCAATGTTGCTGTTGTTGTTGTTGCTGTTGCACTTTGTCTTCTTTTTCCAACCGACCGACCATCAGCCTATTGGCGTTTTGCTTGTATAAGTGTCAAAGTGTGTGTAAACGTATGCATGTGTGTGTGTGTGTGTATGGGTGTGTGCATTTAAATTGTCAAAAAATGCAAACAAAATGCCATGTCGACTGAGCACTACCAACTTGCTCTCTCTCTCTCTCTCTCTACCGTTTCCCTCGGCACTCACACCCTCTCGTGTATTATAAAATATGCAACAGCAGCAATGTCGTTACAACAATGACAATATCAAAACCAACAGAAACAAGAATGACAAACCATTAAGATGAGAGTTACTGACTATGGGATGCTCTATTTTTATAAGTTTCTTAAGCTTTCGAGTTCAGAATTCACCAACCCAATAGACCCTTTTTTTTCAGGAAAAAAGTATTGGTGACGGTATTAAATTTGGTAGGGGAATAAGTCTGGTTCTCTACAATGTAAGTAAAGAGACCGACCAAAGGTATTTTTTGTATTCTATGCATAACAATAAATGCAGAAACAAGTAGGAACTTTAAGGCTAAATAGGAAAGAAGAAACAGAAATTACAATAGGATATACTCTCTTCCTGTAAGGTAAGAGAAATGAAGAATCAGAGGATTTAAGAGTATAATTTTCATGAAACTTACCCTAACCGATGTACGTAATGCAAGAAGGCGTAACAAAATACATAATATCGTTGTTGTGCTGTCCGTACGAATAACTAGTTATCTGAGACCATGAGACTTAGCGTCAGATCTACGAAAGTTGAAGTTTTTTGAATTATGCCAATATTTTGCGGGCGACGTTACGGCACGGCTTACAGCTAAACCGCCCAAAGTTTGACCTGAGGCGACGCCTATTTGTATCAAATAGAAAGAAAATCAGCCAAATACAATAGAAGTTTCGGAGGTGACACCTCGATTGTATAACATTTTTTGTTTGATAATTTTGTATCGTAAAGTTTATAATATTTTCTGATTCTCTGTCAAGGTGCGTTTTGAAGATTCTTGGCCGCTCAAACTTTTAACATTTATAGAATCAGCCCCAACGTTCATTTTTTATGTTGCATAAATTTGGTTTTAAAAAAACTTACATTTATAAATAACTTAAAAACATATATATCTGATCATAATTAATATACTCCTTAATGCTATAGAACAAGAGTATCAGCAACAACAACAACAATAACTAAAGCAATTGCCTGCCCGCGCATTCATTTAATTTCATTTTAATGTACGCCATATCCGTTTTCAATACGCAAGGTGTTCTGGCCAATGTAGCTGGCTGTTGTCCTGCATGTCCTTTGGCTTGCATCCTTTTGCTGTGCAAACAATTTGCTTTATCAAACAAGCAATCGAGTAACCAATCGAGCATCCAAACGCACCCACCAACACATTCGAAACGATTGAAACGAATGCAATCGCCAACGGCATTCGAATGTTGGCCAATTAAAGGCTTTTGTTTAATGCATAATTTTTTGGAGTTGCATTTTATTGTTGTCATTTGAGTTGTTTTTGTTGCTGTCCTGTGCTGGATACTTCGGTTATATCTGTTATTTGCCTGTTGTCTGTGTTTGTCAAGTGTTGATCGCTCATAATGATTGCTTGAAAATGAATTGGCAACGTTGCACGGGTGGCAGGAGTTGGCTGCTGCAGAGTAATTTGCATAAATAACTGCATAATTTAAAATGCGTCAAAGATGGTTGGTAACTGAATAATACGTAGAGCATATCATGGGATGTATATTTTTTGTTTAAAAGCTGCAAATCTGGTTAAAATCCAGCTGACAACAGACACACATTCGTATTTACTTTGCTTACTATTTGTAGACTGTTGTATGAAATGAAGAGTTTTAAGCGATTTACTCTGCGGTTTTACGTCGGTTAGTTGTATCTTTCACTTAAATTAAGTGAAAATGAGTTTAAAGTAAGTTTTTAAAATACCTATGAAATTATGGAAATTTACTAGAAAGAAGTAGCTGCACATACTCTATTTATTTTTGAGGAGTATGAATTTGTAAAAGATTAAAAAAAACATACTACAATATATAGCTTTTTTTTTCTAAACAAAATTTTGTTTCTGCCGCTCGGTCATTTTTAGCCAATGCACTTGTGAAACTCCTTATATAGTCTGTATAACACTTATTAATATTTTTTTCTTAATTACAACTTTAGCTTTTCACAAATACACTTTAAACCAAATATGAACTCTTTTAATTGTTTTAAAAATAAGTCTCAAGCTTGCCAAAAATAAACAATGCTTGAGATGATCTCATTATAATTTGCAATTTTTCAAGAGCTTCTGAGTGGTTGTGAGTTGTATCAAACTGAAGCAGACTTTAGCCAAGGTAAAACTAGACATGACTTGATAAAGGTTTCTCAACAACTTTTACCCAACAAACACAAATAGTAAATTAAAAAATACGAGAAAAAAAATGCTTGTAATTGTAATGAGCTCACTAGAGATGCCAAAAGCATTGAGTCATTGACAATTATTTACATAGCTAACGTAAATTAAACAACAAAGATAAACAGGAAATAATTTTTGCTGAGCATCCATAAAAAATAATAAACAAAAATTTAATTCGAACAGAAATGTAGCAATATTCAAGGTTACAAAATTCCAGCAAAGAAGTGTTCTACGCGGTACTCCAAAACAACGCCAAACAATTGTGTGCCATAAGTGGCTGGGGCCTCTTCAGAAAATGCTGATTTTCAATTTTGGCCAGAACAAATTTTTTTTTTTGTCAAAATATAAAGTTTACATGCTTGTTTCAAGCTCAGTTTTTTATTTAGCAAACAAATTGACGACAAACGGTAGCCATTTGTTTCATATAAAAATTACAACAACAAAAATAATAGTGCGTTAAGCACTAAATTTGTAAGTTAAATAATTATTATAATAGAAGCGAAAAAAAGAGCACTTGAGCGCCAAAAACCTGCTCTAAAAATAATTTTGCTCAAGTGGATCAAACAAAAACCCAATCGATAGATACGTTGATGGAGGCGGATGGCAATAAAGAAATAAAGCGTGCAAGACAAATTTGGTTACCATCATCCAACAACAAGCACACACACACACACGCACATCATCATCAACAACGTCATTATCATTATCATTATCACCCCAGTCATCGTCGTCATTGTGTCTCTTCAAGATCTATACGCATAAGTGGTTAATAGAGATCAGACGAGCAGAGAGCCAACGAATCGAGCCGGCCAGTTGATGTTGGCTTTGATGCGCACTTCAAAGTTTTTGTTAAGTTTTAAAAAATTGAGTTTGCAGGTTTTTTTTTGGACATCTACCAACGGCGTTAGTAACACGAAACCAGATTTAGTCTTCAACAAGCAGTAATAAATGTTTCAATTGGCTTTACAATAATGAATCAATTTTTCACTATAAATACGCAAAGCGAATTGGAGCAAGGCATCATTGGGTTCAATACCTTCAATATAGTAACATCAGCAAGTCACTTCGGAAACTCGTTAGAACAACAGCTAGAGAATGGTGAGTGATAGTGATCCTTTGCCTAGTGAAAGCCCTAAAAAAAGTGCAAAAAATGTTGGACAATATTTGCAAAATATTTTTAAAGCATCTGCTTCTAGTAGGTACAAAGTGATTAAAATTATATATTCTACAAAATCTAAGTTGACTTGATTTAGAATTTTTAAAGTGATCACACAACTGTTACTCAAAGCCACTTTGAAGACTTGTTCTTTATATTCTTGTTGTTCTTGTTCTTTATATTCACTTCAGAAACTCTTTGTCTGCGCGCTGTCCCTCTGCCTGGTGGCCTTCGCTGCTGCCCAATCTCTCGATGCTGCTGAGCCCTCTGCCGAGTACCTGCCGCCCGTTGGCGATGCTGAGGCTGCACAGCTTGCCGAGGATGGCTATCGTTACAAGACCGTACGCAGACTGAGACTACGCCATCGCCGTGAAGTGCCCAACCAGGAATATTTGCCACCAGTTGACAATGCACCCAGCCAAGAGTATTTGCCTCCAGTTGATGCCGCTGCCGTTGGTGATACACGTGTGGCCGATGATGGTTACCGCTACAAGACCGTGCGCAAGCTTAAGTTCCGTGCACGCCATCGTCGTGATGTATCCGAAATTGTCGAGCCTAGCGGCGAGTATCTGCCACCAGTTGATGTTGAGTTGGCGCCTGAGCTTAAGACCGTTTTGGGTCAGGATGGTTATCGTTACAAGACTGTGCGTCGTCTTAAGTTCCGTCGCCATCGTCGTGAGGCAGAAGCTGCTGATGCTGCTGCTGCTGAGGCTGAGAGCGCACCCAATGGCGAGTACTTGCCACCCGCTGAGGCTGAAGCTGCTGCTGAACCTGCACCCAAGGCCGCTGCTGATGCTACCGAAGTGGGCAAAGATGGTTATCGTTATAAGACCGTGCGCCGCATTCGTTATCGTTATCGCCACTAAGCTACGGCGTTCACAATCCTGATCTGACTTTAGGCATATTGAACCAAATTGATCCTGGTAGTACACAGAGTTTGCACTGAGTTTGGTGAAAAGTTGCACAAAACGCTAGTTTCCCCAGCTCAGCTGCCTCGACAAAACTTTTCTTTTTAGTATATTTTTTTGTAAGTCATGCAAAATTCGGTACCAGCATAAGGAATAAAAAAGTTATTCGCAAAACATAAAAAAAAAACGCTACCAATTTTTTAAATTATTGTGTTAAAAGGTTTTGGAAGCAAGCATTTTGAGCATCATCATTAGCGTTTCCATTTTGTGCCACTCCAAAATCAAATCAAAATGAGATTTTTTTGCCAAATTGCACATTAAAATAAGGCAAAAGCAGCTGCAAAAAGCGCACACAAAAGCGAAAGAAGAAGGCTGCCAGAAGGTCCGAAAGTTGGAGCCAGAGAACAAAATATTGAAATCAATGGCCAAGTAATGGCCAAAGAGCGAAAAAACTTTGGCAAATTGCAAAATTCTATTTAGAAATGAAGTGTGTGCTTTTAGGCGCACCACCGCGCCACACTTAAAAACCAACGACACTGACTGGCCGCAGCTTGCTCTATTTTCAAATACCCTAACATGGAGCAGCTGAAATACTAAAATAAAAAAAATCGATTTAAGCGCAATTGGTCACACTAATCTGTAAGACATTTTTCAACACTTAAGCAACAGTTGGTCCTACTTAATGGGCGGCGTCTATACGTCTAACGTTGCAAAATGTGTACACACTGGTACACACGAGCTTTTTACAACGAAAGTTGAATAATATTTCTTAAATTTTTTAACGGTGACTGAATATTGTCTGTGACGCAAATAAGAAATATTGCACAACATGTGAATTTTGCCAGTATTGCTATCTATCGATATATTGCTATAACTATCGATTATAAATGCAAGAGTATGTACACATTGGTGGGCTTAAGTTAGCATTTTATCACTACTTTTTTTTTTGTCAACTTTTCGTGATATTATTTTGCATTTTATTTGCGCAAAGTTTTTTTCAAATTTTTATTTTCTTGCTTTTGGCTGCTGCTCTGATTTCTTCTTTGTTTTCCTTCGTTGGTAGAAACAGACAAAAAAAAAGGGCTAAAATAAAATGAAATAAAAAATGGCAGCCAAATTACAATATTGTAGCAATCCTTGCTGGCAGCAGCTCCACACTGATGGCATGACTGAAAAGTAAATAAAACATTTTGTCGGCCCAAATATAAAGTTACCTAAATGGAGCGCTTGACTTTTGTTGGGGCACCAAAAAACCGAAAAAAAAGGTTAGTTCAAAAGCTGCAACTAAAAAGCGAAGCATTCAATTGTATAAATATTAATTTCGTTATAGTTGTGTGATTGAAGTTTGATTGGGTCGGAGTTTGTCTGGCCTTTAATTAAGATATCGACTGATTGGGTGATTGGGAACAAAAGATATTAAAACAGGCTATGATGGACATTAAAGTCAAGCGGAGTGGACTTGGGGAATTATAATTTATAAAAATTTTGAACAAGCTTTGAAAATAATAGAATTATAGAAGGGCTTAAAAATTAATAACAAATTTAATTATAAATTAAGCCTTTAAATTTTTGTAGATTTAAGAAAAAAAAAAAATTATTCCGCTTGACCAATGTCATCGCTCCAAAGGCGACGCAAGTAGATATCTCTATCAATAGCTGTTTGAAGAGAACAGCGAAACTGTAGGTCCCTGTTCAGCCCAATTCTAACGACGGTGTCTTTATTTAATAGAGTTTTTCCTGCCTGACTAGTGTCTATTTATTTGCTAGCTATGTCAGTATGGAAGTCTAACTTTACCAGTTAGAGGCGAGAGAGCTATCACCACCGAGGTTCACTATTTTCATTAATTAGGTTTTGATTATTATGTTTGAAATTAAGTGAAAATAAGCTGTAATACGATTAATGGTTAAAATTGGAGATATTAATAAAAATTACTGGACTATCTTGAAGAAATTATAGGCTAAATGAAAGTTATCTTGAATCAAATTCTTTTGATTGGATTGAAGAATTAAATAATCTGTCACTATGAAACATGCGTTTGCGGAAGCGCTATAATAATATGTTGTTGCTGCTATTCTGCTTGGCAATGCTGTTGAAACGATAACTCAAAAAAATTGTATTAAAATCAGATATAACTATTGAAATCCAAAGTATGCGACTTTTGTTATAATTTAACTTTGAGACTGATTTTTTTTGGTACTCTAAGTAAACTCTGCTGTTTGAAGTGTTCTTTTCTGAATTATTAATATAGCAGTGCATTTTTGTCTCAGGAAGCCAGATGAAAAACACAACAAAAAATATTTTCAGGCTTATGTCTCTATCGCAGTGGTTAAAGTGATTGCTATTTAATTTCTAGGTGACGGATTAGTGTGAAGAGGTTTTCATCTCCTATGATCCTAAAAATGTTTGCAGCTGTTAATACACATTTAGAATCTTCTGGAATCATGGTACTGCCTAAATAATTTGCAGCTACAATGGCTTAGTATCGCTTAAAAATAACTGAAAATTGCTGAATATTTTATGCCTCAAAACGAAGACTAAGAAACCATCGATACAAAAAAAATTGTAGTACTAGACGCAAAAAGTTTCAACACATTTTTCAAGTGGAAAACTTATAAATTATTTAAAATTGCTGCGTCCAACACAAAATGGGCACTGTCCACGGGTCAGTGACTTGCCAAGTGCTGGCAAATTATGCCAGTTAGCCTTAGACTACGTACCAACGAGTACTTCTAGGAAATCTCCTGTTGCAATCTCACTGTGTGGCAGGCATTTCAATTATGTGTGCCATTTGCCAGCAAATTGAGGCAAAGTTTTTAAACCAAAGCTGTTTGATTTATAAACCGACAGTTGACAATCCGACTAAGTAACTGACGGCCAGATTGACGTACCGACAGCATCAGAGAGCTGAATTTTTTTTTGTATACTTTTCTTATCTTTTGTCACAGTTTTTGCTTTTTGCTGCTACTGGGTTTTAGTCTTTAGCCGATTTTGTTGTGTCTGTTTCCATTAAAAATCCATTTAAATATTATCGCTCATTCACTGAGTAAGTTTCACATTTTGTTGGAACTGGCATGCTGCTATGGCTAGTGATGGGGAAGGTGCTGAAAATGCAAAGACATACGTATTGACATCCGTTTGACATTTAGCCGAGCGGCAGAGAGACTTTAAAGATATAAGAAGATATTTTGCACCTTTCCATTGTGTATATTAGCGCAATAAAGTAGTTTGCATAACAGCGTCTAGGCAGCTGTGAAAATGAATTATGCGGAGAGCTGTCAAAACACAGACTAAAACTTTGAAATTTAACTTTGATTTTTAAATTAACTAGAATTCTACATGTAGAAAAAATCACTGTAATTGTATAAATTGAATTCCCCAATTTTTTAAGAAAACTTATACCGCCACTTCGCACTTTACTTTTGAAAGATTTAACAATTTCTGTCTGATTTTCTAGTCATATTAACGCTTTAATAGGCTACCTCATAGTTATATAAAATTCATTTATTTCCTAGAATTTTAACGCACAGCTGGTGCCTTTTATAAACTGATTAGCATGCCTTGAAAATTATATTAATTCTCTTAATTAACTTGCTGTAAATTGACAAACGTTTTGCTGAGACATTGATATAACCCAATGCTCGTATATATTATCGTACATTGCGTATACGTAATATTAAGTTGATTTTGTCTTTGTCGTGGCTGCTCGCCTTCTAATGCGATTACCACAAATACAATTACAATTGGCAACAATACAATTAGCAGCAATTATCGAATTGGATGCATAAATCCGTAAAATGTTTATGTTGATTCGGCTATTTGCATTGACAAGCCAACCGTATAAATTGTTCATTTTCATAATAATGCTTTGATGCAATTTACAATCGTTGTCTGCGGCATTTTCGAATTGGCCGTTTAGATACATATATATATATAAACCAACCCATAAAACATTATCTTTGGTTTAAACAAGGGTAACAAGCTTCACAATATTCAATCAGTGTAATTTTTATAATGCTGCATAAAATTGTTACATATTGTTCAATGGATTTATTTGTTGGGGTGTGGGATGAAAGTTAAATTAATATTTAGTGAGCGTAAAATATTCCGCGCACAAGTTAATTAGGTTTGAAAAAAGCCATTGTTTTATTGAACAAAAGCAAAGCATGTTTTTCAACATCTCTCTGATAATTATATCTCTCTACACTTGATGCAACTAACGAGTACTTTTTCGATTTCTAAAAAAGTTGTGAACCGGTGAGCCTATAATAATTAATGCGACCATTTTTGATTTTTAAAAAAGATCAGAACCGGTGGCCTTTTGTATCTGTATAATAAGTGGGCGAAAGTAGAACAGTGTGATTATACGTTGGGGTATATTTCATGTCCCACTCTTTTGATTATTTATCTTTTTTTGGGCCGTTTTTCAAACAATGTAAGACTCAAACGCATTCGTTGTAGTCGATATGTTTGCCCTTACAAGTTTCACCTGTTTTTAGCAGAATTAGTAGATCACAGCACACTGATCCCACCATATACAGAGCATGGAGTCGACTTAGATGATAATGGAATGATTTCGCCAGGCCTAACTTAGTTTATCGTAGTATCGGTGGAGAAATCCTGACTTTCATGTTATTTAAGAAGCAGTTTGGAAGTGCAAAATCGCGTTTCAATATTTCTTGCCTTCACCATGTACGGCACTCCAGGTTTTTTGCATTAAAAAATATCCGAATTGTTTTAACTGAACGGAAATTGTTTGCCTTGTCACTCCAAATGATTTTGTGAGTTAAGTTTACATTTCCAATATCACAATATTGGAAGCACTACCGAAATTTCTACAAGCACTCGGTGGGCTTTAGCTGCATTGTACTTAACGCAATTTCGTCCATTATAGGAAATAACTTTCAATATCGATCACTACTTACAGGTTTAGTCATCTTTCGAAAATAGGCGAAAAAATTTCTTAGCAGCAAACTTCTCTTTCAACTAATTTATTATTCGATTAATTTTTTGTGGACTAAGAGGAATCTTGCATTTACAGTTTAGTTGTTAGTAAGAAAAGCCAGTTTATCCATTAACAAAAACTGTTTATATTCTGCAATTCTTGTAACAATTTTCATTTAGTTGTATAATCATTTTAATAGCTCAATTTCACTTAAAACTAAGTAAACTAATTTAATTTGTTTACATTAACGTTAATTAGCCAAAAGTTGAAGTACTCAACTTGTTAAATTATCTGAGCACTCTTATCCCGAGTTGAATTCCCTAACAAAAACTATTCATTGTGTTATTTCAGGCAACATATACTTATATATTGCTCATATGCACCAACATTGCTGTTCACTTAAATATGTACATTTCATTTTAAATGCATTGAGATATTATCTTAAAAAAGTCTTTAAATAATATATGTTTTTTACTGTAGAGCGAACTAAATTTTATATAAAAGATACAAATTTTGATAGTATAAGGTACATGGGTTGATATGGTAAAGTGGCTGGAAAGCTGGGTGTCATTAGCCTGCTAGTTCGCTATTTACCATAAAATCTTATTATTGTGTGTAAAATTTTAATATTAAATTAAGTGACGAATGAGAGATTAAACTGAAAATTTTACTATTACAACCCATTAATTGTTTGTTGAACTTTTTTTAAACTTCGTATTAAAAGATCGTATTTTAATTAATATACTTTGCAATAGAAAAGGAGCGATTATGTTTACCTAAGAAATTTAGAGGAATTAAGTATTAAAATAATAATTTAAACATTGCTCATTGAAGCTTACAAATTTGCTTTAATTTGCCAATAAAACTTATAAATGAACCCTAAAGTGGTATTTATTCGTAAAGCTTAAATTTCTGGACAAATTAAATTTTTATGCTTTGATTGTTTATGATTTATTGTAACGAAATTTGATGAAAAAATGCAAAATTTGTCAGTTGCTTATTGAATGCATTTTTAACGATTATTTAAATTTCCTTCTGTTGCTATCTATATGCCGCGTAGTGTACGAATGCTTACTACATCTAACCAATCCACTGACGTGCAAACGACAACAACAACTACTGCCCACTTAGTAAGTTACAGATACAAATTTAAACAAAAATTCCAACAATATTAAATGAAGAGAGCAAAAAATAAAATATATTTGTTTTTTTGTTGTGACTTGTGCATTGTTGTTAATTATTTTCATTCAAATGCGAAGCAACGTGGAAATGGTAAAATTTGTCAAGAGGCCTTGGCTGCTGTGGTAGTCGCTTAGTTGGTCCATGCTACGCTCCATGGGCGGTGGAGTACTTGTATGTACATATTGACGTTGTTGATAAGTCCAGCAACAGCAGTGGAATGAATGAGTGAATGATGATAGGACAAGAAAGAGTATGAGCAAATGTGAGAGGCAGGCAGCGTGAGTCAAAATAAAAGAGAGTATAGTGGACGAATGACCAAATGAAAAAATGAGAAAGAGAAAATATAACAACAACAACAATTACAGCAACGGCGACAAACTTGGCGAGTAATAAAATTTATTGCAGTCAGTGGCAAACGGTAAATTGAATGTTTGTTTGTGTGGCTGTGTGTGTGTGTGTGTGTATCTGCGTGTTGATATTTGCAAGATTTTGTAGCTTCCAAAATCAGAGTTGCTCACGAGTTTCTTATGGTAGAGCAAATACCAATGCAAAATAGTAATACATCGAAAGTAAACAGTTATTGTGTGCACTGAATGAAATAGTTTCTGTTTCTTTAAATATTTTGTTTTTCGTTGCAAGCATCTTCATCTGAAAGCTCCAACATAAGACAACAAAATTATACTGAAGTTACCTGGAGCCAACAACAATTACACATACTCAGGTAATGATTTTGATCCAGTGATCTTGTTCTTATAAAATGTATTGTCGAATCTTAAAGTGTAGTTACAAAAACAAATAAAAAGCTCTAGTTTCCAAGCGGCTGCGCATCTCTGTACTAGATGCTGCCAATCTTGCGACCCTTTGCTAGCTGTCTGCTACCAACTTTAGCATATGCTGGTCCCGGTCAACCCTCAAGACAGGCTCTTTATTGAATACATTGTCTCTCTCTCTCTCTCTCTTTTGTGAGCTCTTGTCAGCAATATGCACTTATTCTGCACTTGTACTGTATGCGTATGTCTGCTGCACACAGATACGTTTGTATCTGACGCTTTGACTGACTGTTTGTTTCGCTGGCGTCTTCTTGCTGCTTTTGCCAATCTTGGGCATTATCGATTTTCTTTTGTTTATATTATTTATTCTTCTTTATTCATGTATTGTTTAGTTGTTTCGGTTTGTTTATTTGCTCTTACTGCGGCCGTTGATAACGCATCCATTTGTTGGATGTGTGTGTGAGTGCGTATGAGAACGTGTTTGTATTTAGATATGAATTGGATTTATGGCTGTTTATATTCTGCTATATGCGCGTATGTATGTACTTGTGTACGCACAAGTGTATACTGATATTTGAGCTTAATTTGATGCTTCACTTGCTGTTGTATATATAAAAGCATAATATTGCTCTTGATATAATGCGATCACTCAGCAGTAATCATATAAACGGTTGGTTACTCCAATTACTTAAAGGGTTGTTTGTTTAGTGCGGGCAAAACGATGATGATGCGCTGGCCAAATTTATAACTCTAAACGACAGAAGTAATTCTTTGCAAATGTACTATATACATATTTATTTATTACATTTTTTATTTTATCGTTGGTAAAATCTTTTAATACGTTTTAATTATTTTAAGTACAAAAAATCAGTTAAAATATTTATCATATTATACTTTGTTCTTATATATAATTATATTATAATTTAATTTATAGAAAAGTTGTATTTTTAAAGCATATTAAAAATCTTTGCTACTGCAGGATGCTGAGCATATATTACTCTCAGAAGATTAAATAAAGTACTAAATTGAAAAGGCTTCAGTGATTCTCCAAAAAAAAAAAAACATTATTTTTAAAGCAATAATTCATTTTTATATAAACATGCCGCTATTTAAATAAGTTTTTAATAATTTTCAAATTAAAAAAATTTTAAATTAAATTTATTCGCCTTGATGAGTTTGGCTCTACCGACTACCGACCTTCCGATTTAGAGTTGCGTGCGCTACCACTTCGCTACCGAGGCCTTCATATATGTAGTTGTCGTTAAGATAAAAGTATACTGATTTAAAATAGAAATTTTTGAGTATTTTAACGAATATGCAGCCGCAAAGTTTGTTCGTTCTGCCAATATAGAATTCTGCCAACATTTTTGAAAATAAATCTTTCACAAAAATATACCAAATTGGCATACATACATCATCAGCTGTCGATCACTGCCATTACGGCAGGAAATTGTTGAGCTGCGGAAGTAAACGCTAGTAAGTGAAGTACTCTTAGCTTTTGTGAAAGCTTATGTATTTACAGTGGTATATGCTTGCAATACTTTATTCTAACATCAATACACCCAAACTTGTTATACGTACTTAACTTTAAAAAAAACAATTATCGGCACCTATTAGAGTTTTTTTCATCTGAAATATTAATGCAATTATTTTTTGAGTGTAAGCAGCAAGGACAAGAAATCAAATTATTCTGTTTTTGTATTATTTACGTACGCTATGATACTTTCAGTTACCTAATTGCAAAAAATAAACGAGTTAAGCGCAGTGTTGTTATAATTTTTAGTAACCTACGCAAAGCCCTCTGAAAATACCATAAAAAATTCCATTTTTCTTTTGCTTTTTGAAAAACAATTTTCCGTTCTGTTCTCGTAATAATTTAGTCACAGAGTTCTGTATATTTGCCATCTGTGTCTTTGTACTTAAGAGATAAACCGCAAATTGTTTACACTTTTGGCAAGAGATATGTCTAAACATTTGCAATTGTTTACATTTAGGCAGCGCAGCGGGAGCAAAAACGAAAAAAAAGTATCCTAAGCAATGCTCTCTCTACAAAAACAATGCCAAAAGCTGAGAGCAACTTTGGCGCTGCAGTGCGTGGGCTGCTGTGCTCTCGCGTGTGCTCTCTTCAAGTACGCCAACAACACCAATAGGCAAGCCAAGCGCAACAAGAGAGTACAAAAGCATAGGGGCTGCGGCATGCTTGCGTTCACTCTCTCTCTCTTTCTCTCTCACTCATTGTCGACACACAGCAGCCGTACGGAGCAAAAAAGAGCGCACCATGCTGACTTCGTCAATTTGCAAGCAAATTAAAAGTTCTTGGTCGACGAGCGCAGTTGTTGTTTGTAAAAGTTGTGAAAATGTCAAGGAGCTGCTAACAACGGCAGCAAAGAGTGGCAGCAAGATTGTTAAAGAGCTGATGCAGTGAGTGGATTGCAGGCATCAGCAGCAGCAGCAGCAATAAACAATGTTAATAAAATAATTATTTATAAAATAATTCACAAATTATTTATATATAAAGAGCACTTGTGTTGTTGTTCTTGTTGTAGTGTAATAGATGTTGTTGCTGTTGGTGTGGTAATTGTGCGCTGCTGCTCTCACGTCCGCCCGCTTATTGTGTACACACACGCACACATTTATGTGCATTTGCGATTGTAGTGCATGTGTGTGTGTGTATGTGTGAGTGTTTGTGAATTTTGTGGTACATTTTCGCTCGCATCGTTTAGATTTTTGTGGTGGCAAATAGTTGTTGCAGGGCGTTCACATACAGCACAACTACAACCAACATACAAGTGGCAGCAAACCGTACTGAGTGGCAGCGGCTGCAACAACAACTACAACAACGCCAACAACAATAGCAGCAGCTCACAATCGTCAGAACAACAGCAACAACAACAAAAACATTGAGACAACCGCGTGCGTTGTTGTTAATTGAAATAAATTGAAATAAATTTTGCTTGCTGCTGCTCATATTGTTAATAAATTCACAGCAACTGCAACAACAACAACAACAACAAAGCATACATAAACAACACGTCAAAAATTTGTGAGCAACAATTTGTTTAGTCGCTGCTGATGCGCCAAATGTTTTAGTACAAAAACCAACAATTTAGCAAGTTAATTGAATTTGTTTTTTTTTTTTTTTGCTTTTTTATTGTGTGTGAAATATTTTTATTCATCATAAAATATTTTTCATTTGTAAATTAAAAGGCAAGTACGCGGTGTGTGTGTGTGTGTGTGTGTGTGTGCTTGTGCGTTGGTTGTACACATTTTCTTGTTGGCAACTGCCAAAACAACAAAATAAAAAAGAAACAAAAAAATGTATAAGAGCCACAAAAACTAACAAAAACAACAACCGGCAAATATTTCATATATTGCGTATTTTTAGCCAAAGTGTAAAATCGAGTGCGTGTGCGTGTGTATCTGTGTGCCGACAACAATTGAACACACAATAAGCGCTTCTACAAGTTTGGCATCAAATTAAAAATAAATGAAAATGAAAAATTTTATGAAATAACACAAATACATGCAAGCAAAGGAATTTTGTATCTATGCGTATTACGTAAGCAGAATAAAAAAGAGCGAGTACGAGATAAAAAACAACAACTCCATTAAATTGGTAAGAAATCAACAGTAACGACAGAATGACTGTTGCATAAAGTTAAAGGTCAGCTGCTTAAATTTACTATTACTCAAAATATTTTCGTATTGTGTCCTATGCCCATTATAAAAGTTATTTTAAATTAATTGGGAAGAAGCCTTATAATATAATGATTTGGTAAAAGTTTCTGAATAATGTTAGATATGCCATAATCTAACAATTTAATAGACTTAACGACGAACGATATCCAAAGTACGAGCATGAAGAACATAATTGTAGAACTTAACCTGCATATCTTATTCAAACGAATAAGTTGTATCTCTGATATTATCGCTTCGTTTCATTTAAGCGCGAACAGCATTGTAACTGTTGGTATGCACTTAATTGTTCATGTGGAAAATAAAAAAAAAGTAAAATTACAGTTCTTTGAGGAATACGTTTGGGAATTAAAGGGTTTGAATTATCAGGTATTTCAAGATAGACAGACATACACAACTGCCAGAAGAAATACAAGGGGTTCAAGTAAAAAATTTCTGGCAGAAAACAAGATTATGCTTTGTGTACTTGTCAGTAAGGTATCAACATCTTAAATTATTAAAAATAAGGAATTCATATAGACAAATTTCAAACTTTAACAACTAAGTTATAACAATATTGCGAAAAGAGGCGACGTATGGCTTCCCGGTAGAAAGCCCGTTTTTTCATTTATTCTATCTCATTTGTTCTGACCTCAGTTCTACAGTCCTGTCGATTGTAAATAAATACACTGTCAGCTACAGTGCACGCTCAGCATAAGAAATACGATACAAATGCAAAACCAGTGACAATTGACTATATATAAACAATAAAAACTTTGTTTATTTATAATTGGAAACTTAAAATCCAATGGGTATTGCTAATCGCTAGCTGGTATAAACAACATTTATAGTTTCCTGGAATTAAACGACAGCGAAAAATTCTTGAAATGTGAAATGCTGGTTTTAATCATTACAAGGCATGGGGCATAATAAACGGAATAAAAATTGAAATAATAATTATTTTTTTAGTAGAAAAAAACGTTTTAAAGCTGTTGACGAATTCTTTTAGAAGAAATATAAGCAGGAAAATTCAATTTCACTGACTTCTCTTTTTTTTTGGTTTTATATTTGTATGCGACTTACGAAAATAAATAAGTTAATTATTTTTAATATAATTACATTTTTTCATAACGCTTTTACAAGAATTTGTGAGAAGATCCATAAGAGTTTTTATAGAAAAATAGTTTTATTAATGACGCTTGCTACATTAAGGCAACGTAACTGATTTATTTATTAATCTTTAATAAATTACTTTTTATTTAAATCAAGTTTACAAGTTTTCATGAACTATTAAAATATTTGAAGCTCTCGAAAAAGACAAGTAGCTTCATTAATTTACTCAACTTTTACATATTTTCAATACATTTTATGCAAAACAATTCATAGGCATTGTTTTGCCCAAAGAATAGTTACACTCAAACCAAAATTGTCAAGGCATGCAATTAAACATACTACGATTTAAGCCAAGGTTCAATGAACTCTGTAGCCCCCCACTCCTTAAAAGTATCATAAATGCGTAAATGGTTGTGACAGAACACAAACCATGAATAACCTCAAACCTCAAATTTAAATTCCAAGTTAGGCCGAAAAGTATGCAACAGAATCTTAACCATAACCATAACCATAATGAGTGTAACTAATATTAACGATTTTCTCACTTCCGCAGCATCCAAACGGGTCAACACACCAATACCAATGCACTTACACGGACATGCGCAGTGTGCTCTTTGGTAGTGGTAGTAGCAGCAAACCAAACTAAAGAGAGCGTTACCAACTGGCAAGCAAACGTTAAGACATTTTAAGAGAGTTTTGTGCTAAGAGCACGCTGCACCATTATGGCCTTCTCGCGTCACAACATCGAAAAGCGCAAACTCATCGAGCTAGTGCGTCTGAATCCCATACTATGGGATTGCCGTCTGCCGCATTACAAGAGATCCGACAAGAAAAAGGCCATTAAATGGAACGAGCTGGGTAGATTGTTTAACGTGAATGGCGAGCGTGTGCAGCGTACGTTTACCTCATTGCGTGAAATATTTCGACGTGAACTTAACCACGAGAAGATGCTGGGCAGCACGCGTTTTAAGTCCAAATGGGAGTACTACGATGCCATGGCTTTTCTCAAAGAGGTTATCAGAGAGCGCAAGTAAGTTATGAAGTTTGGTGCGCCGAACTGCAGCAGCTGGCTATTAATTTCATTATTTATAATCTTTCTGCAGATCCCGTGAGCGCGTCAAGCACAGTTTAAGCATAGCTGAATTGGCTACACAGCCGAGTAGCAACAATAACAACAACAATGCCAACAACAATGCCAACAACAATGCCAACAACAACACCTCAAACAACAGTATAAACAACACAAATGCAAATAGCTTGGCACACGATGAGTATCAATACTTTGCACCCAGTGATCCCAACAATCCAAACAATCAATCGCAAGCGGAGAAGCACAATGAAACCGTCGCGCTGAATATAAGCCAACTACCAGCTGCACTGCAGCAACAGGCACAACATCTACAGGCGCTGCAACTACAACCAGATGTAACACTTACAACACTACAAAAGCAACCTAGCGCCAGTGCGACGCCAACGGCAGCACCCAGCACCCATTCCGTCGCAAATGTCAACACTTCACCCGCTCAAGTGCTATCCAGTTCGCATTCTTGCAGCAGTTCACCCTCTATATACATAAAAGATGAGCCCGATTCGCCTGATGAGTCAAACGCGCCACCAAGCAAGGCGCGCCAACAGTTGGCCACCATTAAACCACAAACCAAGCAACAGCTGAAAGCGCGTCTACAAATTGCGAAGAATAGCAGCGTTTTTGCTACATCTGCGCCACATCTTATAATCAATGCAAACAACGAGCTCATCGATGCGGATGCTGGTGATTTGGATGACGATGATGATGTGGAATGGAGTGATGGTGATGAAGACGCTGGGCCAACTGCTATAGATATGGACATGCTGGGTAATAGTGGCAGACTATCGCAGGGCAGCAGTCTGACTGAACCGCTAACGCGCCATCATGAGCCCACTGCACGCGAGGTGCTTTATACCAAATTTGGCGATTTTCTTGCAGCAAGACTGAATACTCTACATGAGACTGTGGCCAATGAGTTGATGAATAAGATTCTATTGCTGGTGGCGGAGAAGTAGCTTGGCACTCAGCCGTTAAGGATATGATCCGTTCGTGGAGTAAAAAAGGTAAGTGTATTGTAGTTGATTTATTTTTGGATTTTATTGGGATACTGAGATCGTAGAACACTGCTATTTTCTAGAGCTAAAAGTTATAATATAAACATATTAATGTATACACTGAGAGAAAAATGACGGCGCTTACCAAGAGCATCTATCAGTGTAACATTTTCAAGTGTTGAACATTTGCTGACATACAAAAATTAGTCATTTTACACAATCTTAAACAATTTCTCTCAGTGCATAAATTATTGCATTTATAAAGCAGTTAATTTCAGCAAAAACTTCAGTTTTGCATTTATCGACCAAGTTTTTGTGTTACGCCAAGAGTTTATGAACTAGTTTATGTGAAAAATTTATTATTTGACCAATTTATATGGACTATTGTAATATTATTTGCGCCAGCGGTCATCACCACAAGACATAAATACAAAACATATTTAAATTGTGCCCAAGCCAAATGCTAGGATCATAAAAAAAACTAGCATATCCGAGTGTTGAAGTGACCCCAACAGACAAACCAAACAAAACTTGGGAGATTTTGGAAGCATTATACGCATAAATAAAACGCCTGAAACTATGCAACATGACAATGGCCAAGAGCCAAGGGGCCACAGTTAACGTCCAAACGCCAATGCGTACGCAATGTCCTAAACCAGCAATTTCATAATAGCGACTGCGCTACACTCTCTGCCATTGATTTCATGCAATAAATTGCTTGTTGTGATTGCAAAAAATTCTACATACCTTGAGTTTCGATGAAAAAAATTACTTAAAATAGCTCTATACTCCTCAAGAACTGCGTGGCGACTCTTCCATTTCTGCAGTTTGAGGCCAAGTTCACACGCTCTTTGAGTCCTTAAGTGAGGAATATAAAAATTAAATTGAAGTATAACCGGGCCAAGAGAAGCAGCAGTGTGTCTGAAAACAGTCGGCAACTATTTGACTGGCCACTTTGGACACTGACAAGCGCTGTGAAGTATGCAATGGAAAGAATAGGGTGTTGTTTTTTTTTGTTTTGGTTTATGGCTGGGGTGCTCCAAAATCTTCAAATAAACTTTAACTTGCAGGCCTATGGGCATCACTTGTCATTGTTGCAGTTGTTGTTGCCTCTGTGGTTGTTGGCGTTGCCAGTCAAGTGCAAATTTGTTTGCACTGTAGCAGTCTTGTTTGTGGAACTTGTCTGAGCACGTATGTGAGTGTGTGTGTATCTGTGTGTGACTATTTGTATCTGTCTGCGTTTGTGTTTACGATTTTGTCGTATTTATGCAACGACGTCTTTTAGTTTGCCGCTCAGATTTGTACGCAACGCCGTTGAGCACTCCCTACGCTATCTATGGCATACTTGCTTTACGATCTAACACTGTGACTATGTATCGTTTAGGCCGGGAGGTGGCGCCACTCGTTACAGCATGCACAGTGGCTGCCATTGCTTTATGGCCGAGTCCGCCGCAAGTTTGTTAGCACTTACAACATTATAAATTTGTGGAAAATTATAATTTTTTTTTTATGGCCAAATGATTTAATGTTGACACATCATTTTGAGACTTAGTATGTGTGAATGTTAAGAACATAAAGCTAGTTGGGTGCTGGTCAGTTGGATGGTTTTCAAAAGATTTAGCTATTGTATTAAAAGTATTTTGGGATGTGTGTCAAGTATAATCTTTATACAAAATTTTAAGGAAAAGAAAACATATACTTTAATAAAGTATATTCCCTTTGACTATGGTTATCTCTACAAAAAGCTGTTTGAAGAGAATACGGACTTACAGTTTGTAGCCAAATGCGAACTGCGGATTGTTTAATTAACAGATATTTTCGTGGCTAAACAATATACTTTATTGGGGGAAAAAACTATATAATAGGTGTTGAGCAAATATTAATTAATTAATTAATTAATTAATTAATTAATATTAATTTGATACGTTTATATTTTTTTTTTAAATTGGGTATTTCAGTGAGCGGTAGGCTACAGCGCATCAATAACTTACGAATCGTACTCTTATATTAAACAAGTGGGAATTTTGTATAAAATTTTTTCCTGTTTTACATTAATGTGACTCTAAATTTGACCTGATCCCCTGCTTCATGGCTTTTTCTTTGGTGTTGCCTCTCTACCACACTTTACCAAATATTGCAATGTTTATACTCTAATATCGTAAAAAAAGTTTCGAAATATTTGAAAACTGTAGATTATACGAATAAAATGTGGTTAACAACGTTCCCCGACTCTCTTGGGATAGCAGCCAAATTCCAATTTCTATATACAGCTGTTAGCTCGCAAAGAAGAAAAAAGCCACTGTACTTCAGCCCCAAAAAAATTAAGTATGCATCAAGTTGCCCATAGTTAAGCGGCATTGTGTGGGCTTGGAAAATGGCGTAATTTCCGGAAGTCACAGTAAATAAATTTTAACATTTCCTTCTTAAATTTATTTTATTTCTACATTTCTCTTACAACTTCTTTTTCTAAGCCAATAGTTACTTAGTAAATCTCTATTAAAGTCGAGAAAGCCCATACAGCTCATTTCAATTCCATCTGCATTTAATGTTTACAATAGTCGCCAAAGTTTAATGGATTTTGGCAACTGATTTCGGCTTAATACTCGCTCTGTCTATGTGTGTGTGCCTGGTTTCGGCATATATTTTTTTTTGTTTTATGCTCGTAACTTTAAAATCAGTGTAGAGTGCATTTTAAGAGCTGAATTTTCGTTTACCATACAAGCTACTACTCCACATCGGCCTATGGCAAAGTTGTAGACTAACTTGTTTTTTTTTTTTTCCATTTTTGCCATTATTTGCTTTCTGGTCTGGTTTGTTGTTTCCATTATAAAAACGCATTTATTTGATTAATACTTTTTGCTTCGACGCGTTGCCGCCTCTTTGCCACCCTTTACCCAAGCTTTTGCAATGTTTATATTCTAAAATCGCATAAAACGTTTTAAAATATTTGAAAACTTTGGCATTTTTTGGCATTTGTTTATTTTATATGTTTGTATGTGCACACAAGTTTGCTTTAGCCTTTTATATTGACTTTTACACTTACAACTAGATGACGTACAGCCATTTTTCTGCTCTCTGCTTTTTGGCTGTTGAACTTTTTAACTATTTGAGTGATTATCTAGTAACAATATTTACAAACTGGCAAGCCAGAATACAAATTTTACAATTTTAAAAAGTTTCGCATTTGTGGTATGCAACGTGGTGGCGAGTTTTTAGGCAAAGTGCTATTGACTGTACCTTTTTAATGGTAGTAAAAATATATGAACTGCCAAAGAGAGATTTATAAATAAATTGAACTGACTAGTTAGTTATGCTGGCTAGAACATAAGCTAAAACAATTTCATTTTGTTGCCGCATTTAGGCTGATTTTGCCAGCAGGTAAAGTAACATGTTAGCCAAATTTCATGCAAATTAATTTCATTTAAACTGCTAAACAAAAGTAAATAATTTTAATTAATTTGAATGCATTAGAAATGCATTAAATACATAATCCATATGTATGAATGCCGAGCATATATATGCATTACTCAAATAATCATAAATTAAACAGTCTTACAGTTGAAACAAATCTGTGCGTACAACATGGCGTATACGCTTTAACCAAATCATTCATACACAAAAGCATAGAAATACGGCTTATACATGGCCAACTTCATGCACGTTTCCATAACTTGCATAAAATACAATTACTTACTGAGGATAATACCTTATGAAGGCACACGGCATATTATACCGAAATAAGCGTCCGGTTGCAGTTGGTCATATACAAAAGACCAGATTGCTTAAGCGCCGTTGCACAGTATCAATATTGGCAGCTGCCATTATGCTATATGGTATTTTATCCAGAACAGACTGGCTCATATATGTATGGGTGTATTTGTATTTGGTTGTACTGCGCATATTTATGTATTGGAATAGGAGTCTCTTGAGTCCTTCTGAATTTTTAATGAGCTCATGCAACTTGGCAACGCAGCAACAGACGCCGCACTCTGTGCTGCTTGCAGCTTCCGTTCATGATGAGCAAGACGCCAGTGGATGACTGACTACCTGTCTTAAACAGTGGTCCATAAGCTATTGTAAATGATTTAATTAAATTTAAGCAAAAGTTGTTGAGTAGATTTTTTGAATTATGTCAGATGTTATTATTGGGTATGGTCATCCAGAATGAGATATCTCGATTATTAGCTGTTTGAAGAGTGCATAGACCTACAGCTTATAGCTGAATCCGAGCAACGATGTCTTTAATGAATAACGATTTTTCTATTTGCTAGCTTGATATCAGTGCTAGACAAAATGCATTAGTGTTGCGTCTAGGAATCAAAACCGTCGACCTTACCATTTGGAGCTGAGTACGCTATCACTACGCCACCAGGGCACACAAAGTGAACTATTGTTTGGAGTTAAAGAACTTTTAAAATTGTTTAGGGAAATCCCTATTTTTTCTAAGATATTTGAACCAAGCCTTTCATAATGTAGTGCTCTTTTAATGTCTCACAAATAAAACTTACAAAAATACTCCATTTTATCAGTTTTTGACAGCTCTATCGCATGACAATACATTTGGTTGCTGCTTATCCTTTGCGACATCCACTGTGCCGTATCGACTTTGAAACGTTTCCGTTTGCGATTGGAATTTTGCCAATGGGTAGGTTAATTTGTGCGCAAGGTAAAGAAAACGCAAAGGAAACGGATACGTTCATTTATACACACACACACACACACACACACTGATACTGCCCGATTTCAGCAGCAACATTAATAGCCGCAGGACATGTCAAAAGAACTGATGATGCGTCCTTATTCATCATGCAGCGAACTGTCAGTAGTCAAAGTCCCACGTACTTACCCAGACGTGCGCTGCAATCATAAAAATTTGTCTCCAACCGCACCGACACCCCCACCCCCACCAAATGTAGCAAACCAAAGGCAATAAAGTTCAACGTTGCAACTAGTTTTCGATATTGATGCCACCAATAAAGGCGGCTCCAGCGGCCAGCGATTAATTTTAGTTACTTATTGTGTGGCAACACTGTCGCATCTCTGCGACAAACGGTGTCTATGTTCTTTTTGGTCGTCTTTATCGTCGTCTGCAACGCGCCATGAATATATTGCATATCAATCAGGCGTAAAAATGGCGACAGCTGGCGCCATATTGTTATGCAATGCCCGACTCTAAAACTAGCTGCAAATCTTCTTGCCATTTCCATTTCCACTTTAATTTTTTTTTTTTTTTTAAATAAAAAATTGAAATAATTGCAAAACTTATGAGAGTTTTAAAGAGTGTGCTGTATGTGTGACTGCTTTTGGTTTTTTGTTGTCTTTTTGTATCTTCAAGATATTTTTTGGGTATCTCTGCAGCAAAGTCAACACAAGTTACTGCAAATTCTCTGTAAATTAATAATTTTAACAGCCGCTTTTGCAAGTTTTGTCAACTCAAAAGTCTAAGCAGCAAAAAGTTTTGGCCAAGTTGTTTAAGTTTTCCGTTTAAAGTGATCAAGTTGTTAGCTCAAGTTGTTTTTCTTAAGCTTGCGATTTTTTTTTTTACGACGAAGACTGTTAATTTCTGCGACAATTAGCAAGATATTGCCGTGTCTTGATTTTCAGTTAGTTGGTTCTTGTATTATTTTAGGAATAATTTATTGAAGTACTCTGCAAGCGTTAATTACATGTTGGGAGTAAATTTTTACGGCGTTTGAGTAAGTTTTGCAACAACCAATGATAGGGTTTCACCTACTCAGTAAAGTTATATCCTTAGAAACAGATTATCTCAGATTTGTTCATTTAAGAAAAGTATAAAACATATATGTTTTCGATTTGCGGGTATTTAATTTAAGCTCTCGAACAGCAAAAGTTAACAAGTTTATTTCCGACTGAGGAATGAATACTTTTGTTAGATATACCCAACGTCGCCCTATATGAGCTATAAATAGATCTCGAAATGGGTGCCACAGGTCTCATATTTACAGCTATACAAGCACTTCACTCATTAAAAAATCTTGGTCTACTTAAAGATACTGAGAATAAATATGCAATACTTCTTCTTATCAAGAAAACTTGTAGACGAAAAAAACAAATTTAAACTAACATGAATGAATAAAATTTGAGCATGTTTAAGACTTGTATACAAAATTCTTGCTTTACAAATTTTGTTTAATAATTCTGTTAAATCCTGTAACGGAGTACATTTTTAGGGTCGTAGAAAATTTCATTTAAATTATTGTAAAAGGCAAACAATGCCAGCTCGTTTCCACCAACAAACAGTACAACTTTAAGCCAATAAATCCTAAAGCCCCAAAAACGCATTAACGAAATTAAAACGCCTCTTGAGAAATTGAAAACGTTGCCCTTGAAGTAAAATATTAATGCACAAGCAGCAAAAAAAAAAATAAAAAGGCAAATAGAAACAACAATTGCGAATTTTATGAAATATTAAAAATAAACAAAAATAAAAAGATACTACGCGTGCTATGTATTTTGCTATATCAATAATAATCATAAAGTAACCAGGAAAATATAAAACAAAAATCTTACCAAGAAAGGAAGATTATAAATATTTAACTAGCACTCAACGAGTAAGAGAGAGTTAGAAAATTATTATAGCCTATTGTCGGGCGCTGTTGCCAAATGCTATTTGTAAATTATCCTGCTGGCAGCACATTTAAGCCTTTTCACAAGTATTCTTTGCATTTCATTAGGGAAATGGCAAATGGCAAACAAAAAATGCATAAACAATTTGGCTTATACAAGTACCTGCCGCATGCAACACAGTCGTAGCTCCTTTCAAGTTTCGTATTTATTTGTATTTAAATTTTTAAATACGAGAAAACACTTTGAGTTTCAATTTTGATTGAAAACTTAGACAAATTGTACGTAAAACTTAATGTAATTAGTCTAGCCATCTCATGACTTGGCCGTGTTCCAGACCTAGAAGTTCTAGACTTTTAAGGACCTTTCACTTTGCAGCACTTTTTGTACGTAATTAATTTCTGGTTTGGCAATATAACTGTTGAATAAACAATTTGTATAGCAAATGGTCTGAATTATTGTATCTAATGTGCTGTGTTTACATTCTATGGAAAGCTACTTGGTTTCTCTCTCGACCATTGGAATTGAAAATGAATCTCGTACAATTTATATTTTTGTTTGGTAATTTATATGCGTGTGTTTCGGTAAACATGAATTCATTTCGTTCGTTGCTACATACAAAAAAAACAAAACCACAAAAAGTTAAAATAATATTGCCAGTGGCTTTTATGGCAATCAACTTTTGCGACAGCAAAATACATAACTATTTGTTGTAAGTTATATCTATATTTATTGCGATTTTATCTTATAGGTGCAGCACAATGGGCATATTCCAAATGACTGCTGGTTCTTTAAAATCGGTTATCTTGATACTAAATGCTTATAAAGTTTCTTGAATAGAATAATAAGTCGTGTTTTTTGTTATTTGATTAATTTGTATTTTTGTTGTATTCGATAAATGTATCCGACTTAAATCCTAGCGTAGTTGTTGTCACTGCTGCGAATGTTTTACTTGGCGTGAGTGTGTGCCCAAGCCACGTTTTAAAAACTTCAAAGCGCGCTTATCCTTGGGAACCTTTAACAATTCCATGGTACGCTTCTCATAGGGGGCGTGGCCGACAACCTCTCGCAACAGATCGCGGATGAACTTGGTGTGACGAGTTTGTATATTCTTCAAATGACATGAATGCAGACCCTTGGCTTTCTTGTTGCCGGTTTACTTAGCGTTCTTGACTTTGGTAGACTTGTAGCCTCGATTGAGACCGATGCACAGCTCGTAGCGCACTGTCATTGTTGCGCAGCTGCTGACAAAAGCTAGAGAGACGGTTGTTAATCCAATTATAAATACTTGATTGTATTCATAATTTTTTTCTGCAAACTATATAGTTGACTTGAAAAACATAGATATTTCTTTTTAGATTATTGTAAATTTTTAACTTTGATTTTTTTCTCACAGTTGAAAAATTAAATTAAATATTAATTAAACAAGTGAAATTTATTTTACACGTAAACGTAAGGCTTGTATTGTAAGGCAATAGACACAAAAGACATGGTGGTCGCAGTGCTGAAGGGCGTAGGACCACCCTCGTTCAAACATTACATCTTTCAAAGACAGATTTTCAGATGAACAAAGAATCAATTTGATGGATAAGAAACTTTAAGTAGCTGGATATTCATTTGTCTAGCAAAAAGCTCTAAGCATCTAAAGAAAAGCCAAATAACTTTAAGAATTTTTATATTTAAAAAAATTTTTTCTTATCAATTTCACCTTTTTATAATTTGTGTGAGCTATTTCCCAAAAATACCATCGACCATTTATTTCGAATTCAAAAACGGAATATTTTTTTTAAAGTTTTTCAACACATTCACAAGCATCTCGTGTGATATAGCTGTCATTTTAGGTCATAATATTGACTTTTAGCTCATCTATGGTCTTTGGCTTGTTGGCATAAACTTTGTTCTTAAAAAATTCACACAAAAAGGAATCTGGCAGTGCCAAATGTGGGGATCTTGACGGCCAATCAATATAACTGTTTTGGGACAGTACAAGTTCCGTGAATTTCCGACGCAAATATTGCACTTTCGCAGTTGCTGTGTGGCCAACATTTTCCAGCACTTTATGAAGCATTTTGGCTAAAACAAAGTGTGCCAAAAACCATCTATACTGATCGCCGTTGATAGTCTCACCAGGTTTGAAAAAGAACAGCGAAATAATGGTTCGCGAGCAAACACCAGCTCAAACGCTCAACTGCTGGTCGTGTATTTAAAACAATATTTTTGCCAGCTACGTGATTGTGCCACAAAAGTTGCAAAGAGCTCGACACAAAGCATTAAAAACAAATTTTATTCTTTCCTTTTTTTTACTTTACAACTCCACGAAATGGCAGATATTTGCATGATTAATGAAAAAAGCAGTGAGGCTATCATTCAATTTTATAAAGTAGTTTTTCTTTACGTAAATTATTATGTAGTCATCTTAGCAGCGCCCCAGCATAATCTGTCAAATAATGAAGATGTTTTCTTATTGTAAAAATGCAAACCAGGAATATAAATATTTTTTAAATAAAAATGAATCTAGTCACGCTAAAAGATTGCATAAAAAAGCGCAACAAATCTGACCTTATTCTGTCATAAAGCAAGAACTTCTACAACTTAAGCAATTAGATTCCAACTTTTATTTAGAAACACGATAGACATTTGCATGCAATGTCTAAACCATTGAAACTTCGACATAAAAGAGTTCTATCATTAAGAATTAACGAGAAATATATCGTTGCATACTTCAAGGCAGCGAAACACTTGAAAATTGGAACTAAAACTAAGTCTATGCATAAGTAAAATGTCACTAAATGCGTTTAAAAGCAAAAACAGGGACACATTACCACATCATTATGAGACCGCAGGGATCAACTGACCCTGCCACACGCACACACGTTCAACGTTAAAGCGAGAGAGAGTGAGGAGAATTGAGTAGAGCGAGAATAGCAATGCCTGCCACTGACGGGGCATAGACGTGGGTAAGCAGTGCAGTGCCTGCCACTGAAGCAGACTGCGTAAAACCAAAGAGCGAACAAAATGGCACCACAACGCAGCGGAAATACGCAAACGGCAGAGAGCGTAAGAGTATGAGTGCAACAGTGCAGTGTGTGTGTGCGGCAGAGGAAGCGAGAGTTGTTGCACCAAAGCGTCATTAAGTCAATTTGTGAGGCAAAGCGCAACTTAATGTGCAACAAGGGAGCTGTGAACAATGGCAACTCTCGTCTGGTCTCGATGCGGTCAACTTGGACACACCAATTATCCAAATGCTAACACACCAAAACCAAAAATCGAAAGACTTCGTGCAACAAAAAAATAAAAGGGTGAAAAACATAGACGTATTGCTTCAGTTGTTCGGACTCTTTGACTGCGACATGGAAAACTCTTTATTTTAGTTTTTGAACAAATTTTAAATTTGAACTTAAAGTAAAGCCAGAAGTTGGTAAGTTTTTTTTATAAAGCTTGCAGAGTATACCCCAAACTATTTTTTAATCTTTAATTTAATTTAAAGTCTCACTGATTTATCATTTACCTGGCTTTTTGTGCAGCTGAAACTTAGAAAAATAAAAGTGTATATTAAAAATTACTTTTAATGCTTTATGCCAAGCTTTATAGCTGTAGGTTCTGAAGGTGTTACTTTAAATATTTCCGACCTAGCTCAAGATATATTATACTTTTTTCGGAACAAGAAGCAACACAGACATAGCCAAAAAAATACCGCTTACTGATCAAGCCAAAGCATTTTCCACAAACTGCTGCATTCTTAATACTTCTTGTAACACAAGCACTCAAAAAGTTAATGTACTCTTTGCACATTTTTGTCTAACGATTTTAGAAAAATTACAGTTGCTAACAGCTTTGCTGCTGTTATGACAGTTTGCTGTGCATTGGCATCCCTGACGCAAAGGAGATTGCGCTTTTGCGGTTGGGTTAAGTTGATTTCCGGCATGTCTGCGGCACACAGACAGACATCTAGACATATTTGCCGACATGCTGCCAAGATGCAACCCGCCAATTATGCGTACCGTCATCCGCACCATCATCATTATCAGCGGCATCTCCGTCGCTATCTCTGCAATTTGGTCAACAGCATATTCATAAACAGACACTGATGCCACCCAGTTGTCAACGGCAGCGTCAACGGGTTAGGTGACTTTGGGTGGTGCACATTGCTCCACGGTTGCACCCTATAAACGTAAGATATGCGCCTATTTGTGTCAAATGCATCAATCCTTTTGTGTGCTCCACCAGCTCTCATGTATGCGTGTGTGTGTGTGTGCCCAAAGGTGTGCTGCAAATTATACGCTTTTGCGTTAAGTCTCAACAATTTGTTCATTCCCACCAAACGTCTCTGGCTTGCTCAGTTCCTATTGCACTTGAAGCGCATTCTACTGGCTTGATGTTTTGCGGTCGAGTTGACGTTGAATGCCCCAACGAAATGACGCACGCAAATTGGTTGCCTTAAATATTTAAAGTGCGCTTTTAGGTATTGCTCTGTCGGAGCTTTGGCTTTGTCACTAACATCGTAAGCGATGCCATGGTGATTGTGTGTGAATGTGTTGAGTATTGGTAAACTAATGAGATTGTCAGTTTGAAAATGGTCTATTGTCTAGCTGGTGAAAAGGCCACAGAGACATGCGAAAATGTTTAAGAACTGCTGAAAGAAAATGCCTGAGCTGCACGCAAAAGTATATAATTGGAAGTTATATATGAGGAAGACACAGGATTAAAGCATAGCCTGAGAGTCGAATTAAATGTATACTTTATAAAAGTATATAAAATGTAAGTTTGAAAACTAATTTTGTACCTATAAGTCATAGTCATGATATATATTTTATACGTAAAGACAGTCGGGTTCCAGCTGAACTCTGTCTAACTCTGTCTAATTTTCTCAATTCGTTGATCAACTTTGGGTTTAATATTATCACGCCAATATGAATCCATGTAGCCTTTTTTGACATTTTATATCTTATAAGCTTACCACCACACTGGAAAATACTACTTCAACTCACAAGCGCCATCATTCAAAGCAAGAACTGAAAACAACCGATTTTTGACATTTTTAAACTAATTTCATTTCTTGATTGCAAAACTCTACATTTATCTACAATTGGGCAATTTGCAGAAATGTAACCACTTGGTGCGTAGGTTGTCGCCTTACAAGTGTAATCAACAGAAAACCGAAAAAAAAAAAAAAAACAAAAAATCCCCTAACGAAACCTGTAGTGCCAGCGACTTACAACTATTTCAACCATTCACAGTGGCAATTTTTATATCTGTCTGATTTTTTTTCAGCTGCACAAAAAAGTACAACAAAAAAACTTTTGCTGCATTTGAATAATCCATCTGCTAAAAAGCAAAGTCATAACAAATACAAGAGCGGAAGCAGCAGTACAAGCTCCAATCAAACCAAATATTATGCTGTCACACCGAGCAAGAAAAACTTTCACACTGTGACACACAACGACACAGGCAGAGACATGACGCATACGCACCGTGCAACGTTGTTAACCTTTATTTTCATTAGCCGCTTGCAACCAGGAACCCAGAAGTAACCGCATGCTATCTATGTTGGTTTTGCACTCCCCGGCTAGCTGGCGTAACTGTCATTTGTTATGTTATTGGTTTGGACATTTTGCAAATTGCTTATTTAGCAGTGCGTAAAATCCACAGTGTGACCCGACTTGAGACTTTCTTTCGTCCTTTACCAACACTGTTGCGGTTTTTGCAGCCAGAACAGCACACGCACACAAACACACATAGCTCTATGCACACATGTCACAGTGGCAAGGTTGTTGAAGCTGGTTGCTGTTATGCTAGTGGTTACTCTTTATATACCCTTTATCAATGGCATCAGGGGGTTTATCGATTGCTGCATAGCAGTAAGCAGTGGTTGTGCAAGACCGACCATTAGTTGCTCTTTCACAGTGGAATACCATTGATGTGGTTATCAATATAGCCATGGACTTTGCAATTTGGTTGAGAGTTGGGCTGATTAAAATTTCGGGAAAGTTCCATTCAGCGTGGATTTTTTGCTATTGTATTTTTCTATTATGGAAAACTCTTTGAAATCTATTACATCCCTTCCTCGATATTTCGCTACAGGTTCTAGGGAACATAAAAAATATTTTTGGCTGATTTCAATTTTTTTATGAATTAAATGATATCTGGGCCTTGATGGCCAGTAAAAAAAAACTTCTGATATTTTTCAACTTTTAATAAATGTTGTTCATTTCATCAACAGCTTCGTTCCAGTTTTCTCGGAATCTCATTATATTGCATTTTATGCTATTAAGTTGTTTTTAACCTTGAAAGATAATAAACTATGTCATAAGAATGACATATGCCGCATAAAACTTTACTTTATTTTTATGACAAACTTCATCTTAATGAACGTATCCATCATCAGCTTTGCTTTCAACAATTGTAGAGTATACATTCGTCATTAAAGTCACTCAAACTGTTTCTATCTCTTCTGTACTCTCTTTTTGTTGCAGTTACCGTGTCATTGTTATTGCAGCAAGTACCACTGCTAGTCAATCTTGCTGTTGTAGTAGTTTTCATTAGAGCCAACCACGAGAGTGTGTAAGTTAACAAGAGTTGTGTCCAGGAAATGGTTTTGTAGTTCCATTCCAATAATGGCATTCAGCAGGTGCATTTCAATGTCATTCAGCTTGTCGCTCATTTTTATTCTCTCTGCCTTGCTCACTTTTCATCCAACTGTTTGTACAAACGCTTAAAGCTATTTGGTCAAGTGTTGTAAAATAGCAGAAAATTTTGTTATTCTGTAGTTTAGTGTTGCATAGTGGAGAATTATTTTGTAGTAACATATGATGCTGTTAAAGCAGAAGAAACAATTTTGAATTAAATATTGAAACAGAAATTGAATTGTAAAAAACCTGCTGGAACTATAGTATATAAAATCCTCTTACTATATTATGATATTACTGATTTAATTTCCTCCATTTGATCTTAACTTCAAGCTTACAGATTACAGAATAACAATTTCCCTATAAGAATTTGTTTAGAAAATGTGAAAATCAGCTGGTGTCGGAACGGATTCAAAAGATCGTAAGTTGATATATATATTGAAACAACTCTAATAAAATTAGTCGAATATATTCTAATCAATCAAAAATAATTACCATTTTTTAAATAATTATTTACACAAAATAATTTTCCCAACTTTTTCTTATCTTTTTAGCACCAAAGTCTCTTAAGGCAAGAAACCAAACAAACTAAAATATATAATATTCATCTATATCAATCGTTCAGTCAAGTCTGTATATGTGCCATGTAAGACATACCTTTTAAACGTATAATATTTTAAAGTAATTTCTAGATGTTAAACAAATTTCAAAAAATAAATTGTTTTAATTCGTTTTTAATTTATATGAAATTTCAAAATAATGCATTTTAAAATATGCAGTAATCTTAAAATAATGTGTTTGGCATAGGTTCCGTACGGTTTTTATTTTTGGATAAACATTGGCTCCGCTTTTCAGCTCAACTGGATCTACAATGTAAAAGATGAAAATATAAGGTAACAGGACCGAAAGTTCGTTGTTTCGATTCCACCCTGTAAAATTGGTGCATTTATCTAGCACTGGCATAGCTACCAAATAAATAGACTCTATTTGTCTAGAAAAATCTAAACAATTTAAGACACCGCTCTTCGGAAACGTCTATAAACCGTAGGTATCTATTATCTTCGAACAGCTATTAATAGAGATATATGTATGCTCTGCATTTGGAGTGATGGGAAATAAAATTATTTTTTATTTGATTTAATCTCTCTAAATTAGTAGATAGTATTGATCGCAAAACAATTTAACTCCCTAAAATATTAATAACAAATTATTTTGCGATGACTGAAAGAAGATATGGTTTGCATTTAAGATATATCTTGCGGGGTTTTAGTCTTATCGCGAAGAATCTAGCTATGTTGTACACTGTTCAAATGTCAATTGTATTCAAGTTATCATTCTGTCAACAGAATTTCTACGTAGTTCTGCTGCTGAATTGATGGTGGGTCAACAAGTAAACTATCTAATGTCACTGACCTCTAAGATTATTTTTCAGATAGTAGCCTTTAAACCATCAAAGATGACTAACTTTCATGCGCCTTATTTGTAGTTTTATAACTTTACAAGGATTCAATCATAATAAATTGCAACCATTTATTGAACTCATCAAACCAGTTACAATTGAACTTTGCAGTGCTTGTAAGTATTTCGGTGGAAAGTTAGCACAGTTGCAGCCAAAAAGTATTCACAATAGTTATAAATAAGTTAGAAAAACCTCAAGTTTTTATATGCAATAATACCCAAGTCCTGCGGCTTGACGGGCGAAGAAGTTTAAAATAGAAAAAGTTGCAGTTTTATTTCGATAGAAAAAGAGTCGCGGTAGTTTCAAGCATCAAAGCTTAAGTACTAAATTGTGTGTTCATCTTTTTTTTTTCTCTCTTTAAGGATCAACGAAAAACACCAACTGTGAGTTACCGTAATAATCACTTTAATTACAATTAAAATGAAACTGTAATGACTTGGATGTTGTTTGTTATTTTTTTCCTTGTTGCCAGGCCCTAAGATGAATGACTTGGCTATTTATTTAGCGGCCCAGACAGACAATGTAATGTTGTTTCAAATAGCTCAAGTTTGTAAAAGTAAGTAGCTGCTATAATGCTAATGACTTTTAATCTTTTTTTTAGGAATATATTTGAGTGTCCGAGGCATTTAAAGGCTTTTTACTTCTCAAGGCGCAACGGAAACAGCAAATTAACATAAGTTGCAAAGTCAAATAGTGGGCATTCGAACTTGAACAACATGTTCGATAACTTAAAAAATTATATTGAAGGTTTTGTTTCCCGTTCCCCGAAACTATTGCCTTAAAATGTATACCATTCAACAAACACCAAATTCAGCTAATTTGGCTACCTGTGATTTTTGCCTATACGGCCTACTCAAGCAACCTGTCCATGGAAGCCATTGCAGCAGCACCTAAGTTGAGATCATGGAAAAGTTGAAGATGGCTCTGATGGCCATACCGCAAACCGGTTATGAAATTTATTTCCAATTCAAGGGGGAGTACTTTGTAGGGAATAATACGGATTTTGATGTATAATCATATAAATTCCGGTAACTTTTTGATCAAGGTGATACTATGTTAAGTTACGTTCTGATATTAATTATTAAGAAGTTAAGCCATTATGTGAATTCGCAAATTAGTTTTCCACGAAAATTGAAATGGAATTTTTTGCTAGCGCTTTCATTTAAACGAAATTTTCACGACCTAGTTATATATCTTTGAATTTTTTTTTAAATTCTTCGCTCTGGTATTACTTAGTAACATTATCACTTACGAAAATCGGTAATATTCTTAAGCTGACATTTTGTAGTAGTGTATAGAAATGCTATAGGATTGCGCACTGCTTGCCATGGAAGTTTTATGGCGGAAACTAGGGGCCAACTTTCGTTGGGTTGTACTGTGCGCAGGAAAAACTCTAATTAGTGTTGCAAAATTAGTGTTATCCCTGCGAAAAAAATCCAAATACGGGAAAATACAAACAGGCAAAGTGACGAGTTTAATAAAGGTTGTGTGGGAGGAGGTGTGAGGTGTGCTGAGAGCGGAAAAGTGAAATGAAACACAGTTTCCACACGTTGCTGCTGATAGTTTTTTAATGTGCGTCGATGTGCGCATTTTCCCGTGCTTGTGTGTTTTTTTTCCGTATACGGATTGACGTTGCGCTTTCAAGGCGCTCTTTAACACGTTGGCAATATGGAAAGCAAACAGCCAGACCCCACATCCCATTGCTAACCTCTGACACCGTACCCAATTCTCTACTACCCACACGATTTTATGGGAGCCAGTGAGGCATATGTACGACTTAGCTGAGCGTATCATAGCGCCATAAAGCGTGTTATTTGGGTCAACTACTCGGTTAGGGTCGTCTATATGTTTTTGCTTATTTGTTGTTGTTGGTGATGTTGGTTATGTTGCTGCTGCTGCGGCTGTGGGGGTTGTCGGGTGCGCCAAAACTTTTTATGAACTGTTAAATTTCCAATTAGCGCTGATTGTTGCGATTTAACTAAAAAGCAAACATCACATATACCGCGTGGAATAAGGCAACATTTAAATTACAGTAAGCATTTGATTTAAAAGCCTTGATGCCAAATATATCTGGTTTAGTCAATGTCGCTATATTTTTAATAAAAGCTATTCGATGGTTTCCTCTAAGACGACAATTACTAAACAATTTGCATCCACTGACACTTTTGTTGTTAAATCCACTATATGAATAAGCAAGTTTAAGCTTTCTCAATTTTTATTGTTATATATGATACAGAAAAAGAGCCTAATTTAAAGGATAGGTTGCCAGAGATGCAATTCCACACATATTATTCTTATTGCGAGCCACTCTGAAATAGCCCTGATCACCATAGGACTCAACCCACGAGTTCTTTAATAGCCAGTAATCGCCAAGGTCTGGATCAGTGCCATAGCCCACAAGCAAGACTGCGTGAACCAAGCTGTGAGGATTGCATTCAGGTTCATTAACTACGCCACCCTTGTAGAATCTAATTGAGTCGGGATTAGAATCAAAGGCTATTGTTATTGGACCTACTTTGGCCAGAGCCTCAGCAAGTGCATCTTGCCCTCTTCAACACGTACATAACTCTTAATGCTAGCTCCCACAGTTTTGCGATTGAAACGGCAGTTTAACTCGAATGCCTGATAACCATAAGATTCTTCAGTATCGATACCTTTGTTATAGATTACATAACGGAATGCATTATGTGGCCAACCGCCGCCGCAGCCATTATTACCAAAGTCACGGGAGCAATCCAGCAAGTTCTGTTCGGAAAGTGACACCAAATTGCCGGTTTCGCGAAAATGCAGTGCCTCCAAAGCACCAACAGCGGAGAAAGCCCAGCAGGAACCGCATTTACCCTGATTCTTGATTTCAGTAACAGCGCCAGATAAACGCCAGTCCACCTCGTCGGGACGACTGGACATTCGTGAAGAAACATATGGTACGGATTCCATTTCTACTTCGGTAAGATTTAAAGGCGGCATGCTGCTGGCATACTCATGTGGGTACATATCGGCGAAACTGTTTACAGCCATATAAAAGGTCGACAAACCTTGTTCGTACAGCTTATTGTGCTGCAAAATCTTCTCCCTATTCTTCAAGTCATTATCATAGAACTTGTTGTGTTCCGCTTTAAACGCTGCCCACTCCTGACGCACATTTTCGTAATTGGGAAAAGCGCATCCCAGTGCAATCAAGACGGAAATAATTAAAAGCGAACGCATTTTAGAGTAAAAAATTTCAACTGAATAGTAATAAAAAAAATTGCAGTCGAATTAAATAGAAGATTTAAAATTTTATTTTTACTCTTTGTCCATAGGTTTTGTGGCAGGTAAATAAGATTGAAGAAGTATTTTGATGCTATCTTGCAAAGTGTATCTGCAAGTATGCACTTAATGTTCCTTAACCCTTATGTGCATCAACAAAAGTGAAATATGAAGACACTTAGAAAATCTTGAGACCTGCTTTGGTCGCTTTGAAGCACACACACTTCAAGACGCGTTTAGTCTTATCTTATCAATACTCAAGTCTATACCAGGTAAGACTCTTTATGAACCAAGTTTATCAAATAATCCAAGCAGTACTTATTAAAAAAAATAACATTTCTAAATCCCTATATAAACCGCTGACATTTACTGGTAGTGTCACTCGTAGAGTACAAGTAGTTGGTGATATTCAAGATGCGTGTGCTTTTGGTTATTGCAGTGCTGATTGCACTGGGACACGCTTTTCCCAATCTCGAGGAAGTGCGTCATGAATGGGCTGCCTTCAAAGCGGAACATCAGAAATTCTATCATGATGCTGCTGAGGATTTGAAACGTTTGAAAATTTATTTGGAAACAAAGGAAAGGATTCTGAACCACAACAAGCTCTACGAGCAGGGTCTTTCCACTTTCTATTTGGGTTTGAATAAGTTTGCTGATTTGTTGCCACATGAGCGTTTTGTCGGCTTGCCGCCGTTAAACAGAACCAAATTCGAAACGGAAGGTATACCCTATAGTTCTTTGCCCACACCAAGAATGCCCAATCGTCCGGATGTCATTGATTATAACTACAATGGCGCTGTTACTAGAATCAAGAACCAGGGTGGTTGTGGCTCCTGCTGGACCTTTGCAGCAACCGGTGCACTAGAGAGTCGTAATTTCCGTAAAACTGGACATTTGGTAGAACTCTCTGAGCAGAATTTGCTGGATTGTACGCGTCCTTGGGGCACAAATGGTTGCAGTGGTGGCTGGCCCCATGACGCTTTCCGTTATGTCATCGATAATCATGGCATTGACAACGAATGGTCTTATCCCTATCAAGGTTCCGAGTCTAACTGCCGCTTCAACCAATACAATGTTGGAGCTACTGCTCGTAGCTATGGCTTTGTTCAGCAAGGAAATGAGAACCAATTGGCTGATGCTCTTGTCAACGAAGGACCCATTGCTATTGCTTTCGATTGCAACCACGATTCCATTATGTATTACAAGGGTGGTGTCATACACGAACCTGCATGCAATCCTAATGTCATGGCTCATGCTGTCACTCTCATTGGTTACGGCCATGATCCTCAGGGTGGTGATTATTGGCTGTTGAAGAACTCTTGGGGACCAGGCTACGGCGAAGGCGGTTTCTTCAGGTTGGCACGTAACAGGAACAACATGTGCGGTATTGCCACCGTTGCCAGTTTTCCATTGGATTAAACCAACGAATGTAACTTAAATATTTTGAGTTGCTTGTAAATAAATGCGCATATCTCTAAAACTAAGACTTCACGCTTCTTTTGATGGTTTCTTCACTAGCTTGTATCTATATTGCTTATAGCTATATATAGGTAGTTGCCGATTCTTTGAATGCTCCCTATCCCGTTTTATCCATCTTATTTCGCTTAAATGTAATCAAATCTAAAAAAACTTGCAATTTAATTAATTAATTTATTAATTGAATAACTTTTAAAAAATATCCTGTGGACCTTGGTAGCGTAAGTGATAGCATACTCGGCTCTAAGTCGGAAGGTCGGTGGTTTGATTCCACCTTGTAGTGCTGTTGCACGCTATTTCCCTAGGAAAATATCGCTTTGTTCAGCCTTTGGGGCGATGACCATAGTCATGAAGAATAATAAAAAAATTAATAATATTACAAAATAATAAAAATTCAATGTTTTTTTAAGAAATTGTAAGTAGTAGATATAGATAGATAGCTGTTGCATTACTAAGAATAGACAGATAAAACTATAAACAAACTTTGTTTTAGAAATGTTAAATTTTGAACAGCTTTTTAATGATTTATATGGTGAGCAGTAAAAACATTGCTTTTGATAATGTGCTTCTTTGATTTATCTAATCAATATAAATTCACTTGTCTGACGCATTATGTGGTCTGTATTGTAAAGCAAATAAATAAATTTTTAAGGTCTTTCATAAAAGTTCTATAAATAATGCAGTTCCACGAAAAAGTATTAAATTCATTTAATGTCAAATAGGCTTATCCCTTTCGTGAAGATTTATCATTTTAGAACTCAATATAAAAAATCACTTTTCTTTTATAGATCAAAGTACAATATATTACACAAAACAACAAAATAAAATAAATTTAGTACAAATCGAACAATTTTAATGAGTTCCAAATAATGGATAAGTAGCCAATGTTGCAACGCCACACATATTTTTCTTATTCCTTGCCAGCCTCAGATAGCCCGCATCTCCATATAAAGTACCCCAAGAGTTCTTCAATAACCAGTAATCGCCAAATTCTGGATCTGTACCATAGCCAACAAGCAAAACAGCTTGATTCAAATTGTTTGGATTGCATTGAGGTTCATTAATAACGCCGCCCTTGTAAAACGTTATCGAATCATGATCAGCATCAATAACAACAGAGATGGGTCCTTCATTGACCAATGCATCAGCGAGTGCTTCTTCATTAGCCTCTGCAATGCGCACATATCGACCAATAGTAGCTCCAATGCGATTTCTATCGAATCGGCATTGCTTCTCTACTCCTTCATAGCGATAGGTTAGTTCGGTATTAATGCCGTGCTTGTCTATAACATAACGAAAAGCATTATGTGGCCAGCCACCTTGGCAGCCAAAGTTACCATAGCTGCGGGTACAATCGATCAAGTTTTGTTCGGAGAGTGGTACGAAATTACTGGTATCACGATAATGACGCGCCTCCAAAGCTCCAACGGCAGAGAAAGCCCAGCTAGAATTACATTTGCCTTGATGCTTGACGTAATTGACAGCGCCGCCAAGCCGCCAATCTATAGAAGCCGGACGATTGGACATCCTACCTGAGATATAGGGCACTGCTTCCATATCCACCTCGGTTAGATTAAGTTGCGGCATGCTGCTGGCATACTCTTTTGGTAACATATCGGCGAATTTATTTACAGCCATATAAAAGGTCGATAGGCCCTTCTCAAAAAGTTGATTGTGTTTCATAATTTTTTCTCTATTTGCCAAATAAATCTTCAAACGTTGCAAATCTTCCACAACATTATGATACAATTTGTTGTGCTCAGCTTTAAAAGCCTTCCACTCCAGCTGTACAGCATCGTAATTGGGTGAAGCGTGTCCCAGTGCAATTAGCACTGCAATTACCACTAAAGCACGCATTTTGCGGATCTTTTCCAACTATCTTTAACTTTCCGAATGATACCATATAAGACTTCAAGCGGCTTTTATAGACTTTAGTAATTTTCAAAAGAATGAATCATAAGTACTTTATTGTTATCTTACTCGAAGATGACAGACACTTATGAGACTTTGTAAAATTCTACAAGTCCCATTGACGACAATTACCTCTTTACAATATTATACTTTCGAGATAAATATAGTATACTTTCATTGAACAGCTAACTTATCGGTTTTTTCGAAGCTTATGATATAATTTCATTTTTTACAGGGTGTTGTTTACAGAATTCTTTTCATTCAATGTAAGTCAGACAATAACAACTTGGACTATGGTCTAAAATATGTTAAACAAATAGTAGAATTTACTCACTTTAGATACATTTTTACTTGTTTTTGTAATAAGAGTAAATTCGAAAATGTAAGCACCTTTTATGATACATTGTATGCCAACCAAACTTATAGGAAACAATCACAATCTTTACTACATCTGTTCAGAGCACACATACACATTCCGCACTTAACGATTTCCGACTGATATTATATTTGATAACACAAATAGAACCAGATTAAAATATTTGATAGTGATAAAGTACTACCGCTGAACTGCTAAACTTTTAAAAGTCAGATAAGCGAAACTGCAAAATAATAATATATTTATTTATTTCCTCCCTACAAGTTTTAACTGTCTACTAATTTTAAGAAATAATAGCGAGGGCTTGTTCCAGCTTGCTTATGGCCTTGTAAAATGTATTCTTTTGGTCAAACAACATGAAGTATGTGGATTTATAAAGCATAAAGTGCATTTACTACATTTCAAAACAAAATGCAAAAACTCTTAAAATAATCTTATAAAGCATTTTGTGAAATATGTCTTATCGATACTTTTTGTTTATTGTTTAACCGCAACAATAAAATCAAAATTTGATAAGCATCTTAAATTGCAATAATTTACAATCGATTAAAAAAAAAAAAACTTTCTAACTCTCAAAGATTTACAACATCCTGGGAACTAAGTTTTTGGCTATATAAAACGGTTGCATTTTCAATATAGCCAACCATTCAGAGAAATCCATTTGGTTTTAACTGTTAAAATGCGTACCATTTTTGTGGTTTTAGTGCTCGTAGCACTGGGACAAGCACTCCCAAATTATGAAGAATTCCGTCAGGAGTGGAATTCTTTCAAATCTCAGCACTCCAAAACCTATAAGGATGTGGCCGAGGACTTGAAGCGCTTGAAGATCTACTTGCAGACTAAGGAGAAGATTCTGAAGCACAACAAGCTCTATGAGGAGGGAAAGTCCACCTTCTACATGGCACTGAATCACTTTGCTGATATGACACCTGAGGAGCTGAAGCAAATGATGCCTCCATTCAACAGGACTAAGTTCGAAGCTGAAGGTGTTGCATACAGCACTCTGTCCACCTCAAAGTTGCCCGGTCGCCCCGACAGCATGGACTGGCGTTGGAGTGGTGCTGTCACCCGTGTCAAGAACCAAGGAGGTTGTGGTTCCTGCTGGACCTTTGCCACCACAGGTGCTCTGGAAACTCGCAACTGGCGCAAGACCGGTCACTTGGTTGACTTATCCGAACAGAATCTACTGGATTGCAGTCGTCCATGGGGAACACAAGGCTGCAATGGCGGCTGGCCTCATGATGCTTTCCGTTATGTCATCGATAACCGCGGTATTGACAATGAATGGTCTTATCCTTATGAGGGCTATGAGACCAACTGCCGCTTCAACCAATACAATGTTGGAGCTACTGCTGGAAGCTATGCATTCATTCAGCAAGGAAATGAGAACCAAATGGCTGAGGCCGTCTACAACGAGGGACCCATTGCTATTGCTTTCGATTGCAACCACGATTCCATTATGTACTACGGTGGCGGTGTCGTTCACGAGAACAACTGCAATCCTAATGTGATGGCCCATGCTGTGACTCTTGTTGGCTACGGCAACGATCCATGGGGAGGTGACTACTGGCTCATCAAGAACTCATGGGGTGAGGGATACGGTGAGGGTGGCTATCTGAGATTGGCTCGCAACAAGAACAACATGTGCGGTGTTGCTACTGTTGCAAGTTTCCCATTGAATTAAGTGCAATTCTAATAAACGTTAACGATTATTATACCGAACTTGAATGTTTTCTTGAGTACAGAAACAATGTCTGCTACAGCTCTGCCTCTAACTTGTGAATACCGGGGATTCTCTTCAGGTCGATTTATTCAGTATGCAGTCCAAAAATGCATCCATCATCGAACTCAATATTTAGTCATTTACACTTATCTCAACATATTTCGAAAAACATTGCCATAGAAAACTATACACAGTTTCTCATTATATCTGTTTCTTCTTCCTACGTTTAATTTTGCCTTTTTAAAGGATATAAAATCATCTCGGCCAACCTGCATGCCCAGTGAGTTATACGCGCTGGAGGCCACATAAAAATCCATAATGAAATTGTGCAGAAACCGAACCAACTTTCATGCCGCATTCAGTGAGGTGACACTTGATTCGGCCATAGGCCGTGCCAGGTCCAGCATATCAAACGTGGCGTGTCACGTAAAAGTCCACCCACAGAACCCAATACTAGAAGCCCGTTGTCATCAATGTTGTCGTTGGCCGCAATGTCTCTGGTCAGTTGGCCACTTGGTCTGGGCCGGCCTGGGTTGCCTGGGTTGCCCGGACTCTGGCTGTTTGTGCATTTTTCGTATGAAATTGACGTTTCATTTGTTATAATATGCATTGAGGCAACATTTCGATGCTCATAAATATTTAACGTGCATTCATCTGTTGGGAGAACCGTTGAAAGCAGGCGCACGAGCAGGCACCAGATACACATACACACTCGAAAATACATATCCAGCTACAGATATTGCAAAGGATACACGATATCGATATGTGTTTGTCTGTAAGCAAGGGTCATATACACATTACGAACGTAAAAAGTTTGCCATGTTAAAGGAGTCCAGAGACGCGTTTGATGCCGCCTTTGCCTGTTGCCACATCTCTTGCATTTCCAATGTGGCGTTGACACATGCAACAACTACTACAACAATAAAGTTTAACAGCAAATTCTTGCAATTGTTGTATCAAAGGATCGGAGCCAGGATACTGGCAGTGCATTAATTATTGATTTTATAATTTCAGGTTCGCTTTACAGCTTTAGCCTTTGTCTGCCTGCTTCGGGATTTCAGATGACAATTCATATTGGTGGAAAAATCGTAACTTATATTGCATTACGCATTTTCCATAACGTGGTATTAAAATATTAAAGTGGTGCTGGTTAAGTTTACGAAGACGTGAGATTTCTGCGACTACCAAATCATGTAAGCTAAAACAAACACAATACGGTCGGTTTTTTGAATTTTTTAAACTCAATGTTTTTCAAACAATTGACCAAACTATCCGTCGAAGCAAAAAAAACAAAACAAATAAAATTCGCTAAAATTTTGTGTAAACTTTAAGTTTTATTTAATATTCAATCGGAATGCTTTTCATGACTTTAATTCAATGGGAAACTTGCAACAGTAGCAACACCGCACATGTTGTTCTTGTTACGAGCCAATCTCAGATAGCCACCCTCACCGTATCCCTCACCCCATGAGTTCTTGATGAGCCAGTAGTCACCTCCCCATGGATCGTTGCCGTAGCCAACAAGAGTCACAGCATGGGCCATCACATTAGGATTGCAGTTGTTCTCGTGAACGACACCGCCACCGTAGTACATAATGGAATCGTGGTTGCAATCGAAAGCAATAGCAATGGGTCCCTCGTTGTAGACGGCCTCAGCCATTTGGTTCTCATTTCCTTGCTGAATGAATGCATAGCTTCCAGCAGTAGCTCCAACATTGTATTGGTTGAAGCGGCAGTTGGTCTCATAGCCCTCATAAGGATAAGACCATTCATTGTCAATACCGCGGTTATCGATGACATAACGGAAAGCATCATGAGGCCAGCCACCACCGCAACCATTTGTGCCCCAGGGACGACTGCAATCCAGTAAATTCTGTTCGGATAAGTCAACCAAGTGACCGGTCTTGCGCCAGTTGCGAGTTTCCAGAGCACCTGTGGTGGCAAAGGTCCAGCAGGAACCACAACCTCCTTGGTTCTTGACACGGGTGACAGCACCGCTCCAACGCCAGTCCATGCTGTCGGGGCGACCGGGCAACTTTGAGGTGGACAGAGTGCTGTATGCAACACCTTCAGCTTCGAACTTAGTTCTGTTGAATGGAGGCATCATTTGCTTCAGCTCCTCAGGTGTCATATCAGCAAAGTGATTCAGTGCCATGTAGAAGGTGGACTTGCCCTCCTCATAGAGCTTGTTGTGCTTCAGAATCTTCTCCTTAGTCTGCAAGTAGATCTTCAAGCGCTTCAAGTCCTCGGCCACATCCTTATAGGTTTTGGAGTGCTGAGATTTGAAAGAATTCCACTCCTGACGGAATTCTTCATAATTTGGGAGTGCTTGTCCCAGTGCTACGAGCACCAAAACCACAAAAATGGTACGCATTTTAACAGTTAAAACCAAATGGATTTCTCTGAATGGTTTTGTTAAAATTTGCAGCAGCTTATATATGCCACATAGCCACTCAACTGCTCTAAAGATTATAACGCTATAAATCTTCAAGATTTGGTTTATTATGGATTAAAAACTTTACTGATATGATGAAATGCAATGCTTAGTCTAATCAAGACTATATCCGCATATTTATGAATGAAAGTAGCATTCGATGTTAGCTTTGGTGTTGGGACCCTGTTTTAATAACAATTAAAAGAATGCGGCTCTTCTTTGTTTATATTTGATTGTTCATATTTATTAACAATGACATATCATTAATTGATATTGTGGCCCCCTTTTAGAAATATGCACTTACGCCCGTAAGTTTAAGATTTGATTAGATTAGTACATCGACTTCATCAACAGTGACCACCCATGGCAGGTTATCTACTATTAGTTTTATAAATCTAATAAATCAATTTAAGTGTATAAAGCTTTTTATTTCAATATTTTTAAGCCTAACTAAAGGGTATAGGGTATGCTTAGTTTGTGAAAATAGAATATATTGAAAATATAATACTAATATTATAAATCATAAAATGACAGAGAAATTTCTAAATATTTCCGTCTGCCTCTTTGAAAATCAAATTTTTTTCCGCTTCTAGAAGTGTGGACGGTAGTTTGCGCCAGTAAGAAGAAATTCTTAGCAGAAACGTTATCAAAAGGCTACACACAGTTGGTTGATTTTCCGCCTTTATTATTAATATATATCTCGATTTGTATTTATTAGTGACGTCCGTCACTGCTATGAGGAGCACAGAATTAAAACAAATGCTTTAGTCGAAAATAATATTGTGAGCTTATTGTTGGAATTAATAAAGTATAGCTTTCAGGAGTTGAAAGAAAGCACATAATTTTTTTCATATATAAACCTACATTTGAAAGGCAATATAAATGTATACATGCAAATTTTTAATAAACTGCGATGGCCAGTATTTTCTCCTGCAAACATATGCTCTGGACTTGTAAGGACACCCACATTACCAACAACGCCATAGCCAATGTAATAAAGTCTCGGAGTTTGTACATCATCGATTCGGTTATTTGATTGTTGTATCTATATATTTTGTTACAATGAAAACCTAATCTATTTTTGATGAAACGCAATTGCAAATTTTGAACAATGCAAACAAACAAGAGAATTACTATGTAGAAAAAAAAAAAATATATATATATATATATATATATATATTATTTTTATGATTTTTTGTAATGCAATTGAACGGTTCGGTATCCCTAACATATTGACTATGGGATTGGCGACTAGTCTGACGTTATTATTATTGCAGCTGCTTTTTTCTTTTCCTCTACTCTGGATTTGCTGGAATTTTGATGATGTTGCTGATTTTGTATGCACAAAAACATTTTGCGACACAATAGATAGCATAGTGTCATCAATAAAATAAAATACAGTAAAATATTTGGCCTTTTTTTTGATGAATATAGTATTTTGTTGTAGAATATATAGTGTTGTTAACAGAAAACAAAATTATTGCTGCATGCTCTCAATACAAAAAAAAGAAGAGAAAATAATAATAATAAAAATAATATAAGTTTCTGCGTATATTATTTTATATGCGAGTTCATTGCATAAATCATTAAGAGTGAAATGGCTTTTGTTCAAAGGGATATCGATGGGAAAAAAAACTAATTGTTCTCTTTTTCAAAAGGATTTAAAAAAGCTTTCAATTTTTATTGATATGGTTATGAACTTTTCATGTTTATTCGAAATGTTTTACATTTCGTAACTAATGCACTTTAAAAAGGCAAAAAATTATATTTGTAATGAGGTCTATGCAGCGAATATCGTATGTCTGAACTCTGAACTTCACTGCGATTGTGCTATATTTTAACAAAATCGTTTAAGCGCTATTTCCGGCTTTTTAATATTAATACAGATATTTTTCTGAAGAGTATTTGCTTTATTGAAATTTGTTATCGAAATTTGAAATATACATGCAAAACTAAGGCTTATGTATCACAAAAATACATGGAATGACAATACAAAAAAATAAGAATTTTCGCTTGACTATCTTTTCTCCAGTTTCTCTGATAACTTATTTTCAGAAAAGAATAATAATGCCAGAATACAAATGACTTAGGAATACGTTGCGCCGTATCTGTAACTATTTATATACGAAGTATTGCTCAAGCATCTCTAAGACATTGTTTACTTGGGAATATCCTATACTATATCTCTGGAACTGTAACAAAAGAATAGCTCACGGATATTTAGGACACCCTCTACCATGTCTCTGGAACTATATCAGAAGTATTGCTCAAGGATACTTAAGACATTATATGGTCTTAAAAAATGAGTGTACATAAAAAGAGTTTTCAACAAAACCCAAAGGGATTTCATATACTCTCCATAAAAATTCTAATAAAAAGTAAAAAACTTCTTAATAACGATTTTTGTCATTATATATTCAGAAACAAAAACAATAAGGGGAATTTCGCCACATAGATTTTTTGTTTTGTCGGAGCTAAATTATGATATAGTCAACCGATTTTGCTAGGGAACACTCACCTACTTTCGTGCGCTATTTTTGGTTACGATAGTAATACGTTAATTAGTCGTATAAATTTTAATTTCTTAACGAAAAAGTCTGAAATATGCTTAAGGGAGCCAATTCCGGCAAAATTGTCAAAAACTTGTTTACTCTAGCTCTTACCATTTGAGACATTAGGGTTTTCATAAGAACTATCAGTACAGATATTGATGTTTATATCGAATTCTCTATACATTTTGCTCAGCTACGCAGATAACACCGAAAATTGTACATTTTCGCATTATTTTAAAAAACACTTCGTACGCCCACAAGTTCCCATATCCATATTAGCTCGCTGGATTAACCATAAAATTGACTAAAGTTCTTTGCATATTTTAAAATTTATTGTTTACACAAAACTAACTAACGTGCAAAAAAAGCATATTTTTTATATTTACCACGAATGTGGCATTTATTTTATTTTCTACAGTATTTATAGTACAATAAAAAATATGTATTTAACAGGTATGCATTTTTTAAATTATATATTTATGGCCTAATTGGATTACGCCGCACATTCGAATATTTTATGAGAATTCTCTTTAATTGGAGTTACCCCAACCGTGTACATTTTTAGATTTTCGAATTTTGTGTATGCCATATATATACCCTTTCAATAGCTTTGAGGGCGAGCAGTATCTGTATTTGACGTTGCATTTGCCAACTATTATTGTTTTTTGTGTGGTTTATGATAATGTTAGAAATTCTATTTGACAACATGTACAATGTTTATTTTCATCAAGTGAACCGAATTTGTGAACATGATAAAAACATGAAATGCTTTTGTAATTTAAATAGAAACATTATTTATTCAAAATTTATTTTATGGCTGTGCCGACTGGTATATTGGAATAGTATATATGCAGAATAGTGTGCAAAAATTTATTAAAAATATAAAGTGTGATAGTAATATAATAATAAAATAATATAATAATGTAGGAAATCCATTAATTTTGCATGAAACTGAAGGCTTTCAGTACCATAAGTAGAATGAGTCGATTTAGGTCAAATATGCGCCGTTTTTTTCGATAACTTGTTGGTGTGTTAAATCTAGTTTCATAATGCGCCTCTCGTAGAGACCCTCATTGCTATAGGCAAAAAAAGCGACACTTCGCCATGAACAGGAACAGTTGGTTATATCTTAATATATAGATAATATAGGAAGATTGACGCTACAAAAACCACTTGACTTTCAATTTTCAATAAATTCTTTATTTTTTTATAAAAATTAAATTAAAGTTTTATGGGTACTTACAATCGCAACCACTTCGTTCCAATTCGATGTACATTTGAACACTTGCAAAAACCCATAATAAAAAATTTAAATAAATATTAAATAAATTGTAACTTCCTTCTTATTAGTACACATTTCGAAGTGCGCAAAAATGCCTAATTAAGCAGCAATACTAATTAGCATAATTTATGTAAGACCAATCAATGCGACCAAGTGTTGGGCAGAGCATCAATCAAATGGACTACATTTAAAATAAACTTTCAAAAGAATAGACGACATACTTACCGAAACGTTATATAAAAACGAAATTATTATGTTAAAAAACAGCAGACCCCTAAGTAACTGAAAAAAAAAGAAAAGAAAAACCTTTGTCTCCGAAAAACAAAAAAGAGATTCAAATATTATTGCAACTGCTGACCCAAGGGGCAGCGTGGTGGCTTGAAGCAAAGAAAACTTTCCGACTAATTTGAGTGCGCAATAAAAATTGTTTATTGAAATGTGAACAAAAGAAAAGTCTAGCGTGAAAAAATAAAGCGAAATCAAAACGACTGATGTATTTATACAGTTGTGTCGAGAATTTAATTAAAAATGTGCCCGTTGAAGGAAACTCAAACTGCGGACTGACCTGCCAAACTGAACACTTAAAGATGCCAACGCAATGCAGCTGTGATTAACTGTATGTTGCATACCCCAGACGCAAACCGAAAACAAAGAATTCTTGCATTACAATAGACAAGTTGGCCTAGTAATAGGCATAGAAACCTGGTAACTAACGGAGCTGTCCAACAAAATAAGGCCCAACAGCTGCGTCTGAATGGTTTAAAGTGCCGAAAAGCAGCATAAAGTTTATACTAAGTCAAAAGACTTGAGAGTGCAGCCTGCTAAGGTGTTGTAAGACACACACACTTACACATAAACAAAGACACACAGATACAAACACCCGCACGCACACAGCAATAACAAATTATAAATAATAGTTTTTTGTTGTCTACTTACAGGCGCCCATGTTGTCTGCCATTGTCTAGCCTGCAAAAAGAGCAGTTGAACGGCTCTCTCACTCTCTCACTCTCTCATGAATTGCTTAAGAAATGCCAAAGGCAGTTCAGTTTTTGCCTCTACTCTATATTCATAGGCCTAAAGAGTGTATTTAGCTTATCGGCAGCAATGTAACAGGGCATTGCCAATTTATATCGAGTCGTCGCCAGCTATAGTAAACATAAGTTGGGGTTCACAATTCTTTTTCTCATACAAGCAAAACACACTTTATTGTGAGAAATATAAAATCTAAATCCAAATCCAAAGTAAACAAGCTTAGTATTCAAAATTAAAAACAGAATATTTAAATTTTATCTTTGCTCAAACGATCAGCAATCTTTCGCTGGTTGGTCTATTACAATGAAGTTCATTTTTAAGATCCACTCAGAATTCGTTAATTGTTGTTAATCAAGTAAGTATTTCAGACCGGGAATCCGTAGTCCATATAGTCTAATAATGGTATACTAAACATATGTCAATCTTAAAAATAATTTTTTCTAAAATGAGAAATGGAAAATCTGATTTTACAACAGAATCAGACTACTGGAAAAAGCTATCCGGCGTATCGTTATTTTCATTATTGGTTCTTACTTCTCTTATGAAAAAAATAATACAAAACTTAAGGTATTATTGCATTGCCGTTGAAAATATATGCCTTTCGCCACTTATGCCTAGATAAGGTGGTTCCTTAGCGCCGGCTGTACCGTTGTACCCCTGTAAGCTAAACGTATTTATGTTAGTAATTTCTGTGTAATATTTATAAGCGCTTACCTGAAACTGCAGGGATGTTTGATTTTGGCAACTTCTGCCTAGGTAGGGGGTTCCTCAGGGGCTACGTACTCTTGCAGATATTTCTTCCTTGTGGCTTTGGATCTCTTTTAGCTGTGTTTTTGTTAGAAATTTCTGTGTAATATTTATAAGCACTCGCCAGGAACTACAATTGAAGGATAAATCGTACTTTATCGTACTTACTGAGTCAACAAATGTTTGCAAGATTCTGAAAAGCCTTTAGAGATATTTTCGGTAGTGACGCCACAAAAGTTTTTCCGCTCTCTTTTCTTCCCCCCTATTCCCCCACTAGCTAGTAGTTCGGCCTTAGCTGCATACCCCAGCTGAGAAAACAACATACCGTTGCTCAATGCAAAAAAGCAACAGATGGTTCCCACAGTCTTCTGCACTTCATAATATTATATTATAGTTCAAATTTTTAATAATATATAATATTTTTTGTTAGGAGTTTAAAAAATCTAAAATAGGGTACATAAGCTGCGGTTAGTTGCACAACTTAAAACAATTTTCATACTTGTTTTTGGTGATGAAGTGCGGACAGGCTGCATTTAGGCAACAAAGTTCTTATACTCGCACACACTTACACACCCACACATATAATGGCCAACTCAGTCACTGTTGTCACTCCCATTTTACCTGCTGCTGCCCAATTTTCATTGTCTTAATTTTCTACAGCTGAAAATTTACTGCATAATTTTCTTTTGTTTCCAGCAAATTTTTCAGACCTTGTCGTCTGTTGACAATGTTGTTGTTTTTGTTGTTGTAGATCTTGTCTTCAAATCCTGGACAGTTAATTTAGCAAACACTTCGAAAATGGAGTATATGATGTCTCTTTTACACCTGCAATTATTTATTACAACCATTTAGATAGAAATCAGTTACGAACTCTTCTACATGGCTAACTCGCTTTGTAGATTTGGCTAGGCAGAACAAAATGTTGCAACTCTTCAAGTCGTTGAGTATTTGTATGCAGTCACTTTGCTCACTCGTTTCGCTAAATTTAAAACTATTGTTGAATTTGTCTTTATTTGTCGAATCATAACATAAAGCTCTACATCTCGACACATCAATAAAACGAAAATATATTAAAAAAGATTAAATAATAAATAAGATTAAATAATTTTTATATATTGTAAATATTATAATGTTTTTCTTGTCTAGGTTCCTACCTAGACGTAATTACTGGGATAATATATAAAATATAAAAGTTTCAGCCAACATTCTTTGTATATTTACCAACAGAAAGTTTTGTTATACAAATACCTTATTTCCGCTTAAGAACGACTGTTCTTGACAAAAGCAAATCCGAAATACGGACGTTGTCAGAACAATCCTAATGCCAGTTTTGCAAAACTCTTATCAAAAGCTGGCTGATAAAGAGTAATATACATAAACTGCTATGTAAAAAGGTTATTAAGTTTATAATTAAATACTCTTTATATATGGGCCACACTTGAGACTACATTTTTAACTGATTAACATTTAAATTATCAACGATGTGGGCAGTAAAACTTTTGCTTGAAAGGCTTCCGTTTATCTGATTAGGTTACTTACTACTGCTATTTAATTTTAGCAAAAACGATTAAGCCTAATCAAAAATTTATATTCATCCTGATAAATTTGCTGTTTAACATTTAGAGCTTTGCTAGATATGACATCGTGACAAAAATCACGAGGCATTTCGAAATCACGAAAATAGAATAGTTTTACATATAATTAGGAAAACAGAATGTTACTTTAAAATTTTCTAAAACAAAATTCGCCTTCACCCAAACCCTTGTTTTTCCCTTTTCGGTTTCACTTCAGGTTCTCTTTGGGTTCATGGTCAGTGTGTGAGTGCATCACACAAATACGCCGATAAGGTGTTGCGTCTGGCAATGGAATGAGGCGAGCGTACCTTCGAAAACTCTAAAGATGCCCTGCAATATGCTTGCCTCCAAAGGGGAAAAATATTGTTTATTGTTTATCAAAATAAACATTCAAAGTTATCAGGATGAGATTGCTCTTTTGGTACTTCAGATCTTTAAATCATAAGCATTCAAAGTCGCACATTAGCACTTCATTGTGTCACCTTTTCTAGAAGATCATTCTAAATGCGGACGGTCATTTTTCGATTCAGTATTCGTTTCCCTGACTATGTTAAAATGGCGACTTCTGAGTTAAAGCTTGTTTTATTTTAAAAATACTTTCATAAACCATACGTAACCCACCATATATTTATTCATGCCATAACCCATTAACTATTTAAATTTTGGTCTCTACTAAATTAGGTTGACGCACACCTGCATATCTCAAGTACCACATTCAATGATTGCCATTTGATTTATGACGAATTACTAACCAGTTACAAATATAAAGTGAAATATGAGTATCTTACGAAACTTGAAATATAGTTACTTTGTAAGAGAACATTAGTGTTTATAATACTTGATACCTTAAAACCGCAATACTGCATTTGAGTCCTAAGAATAAAAATTTTCTATCTAGCGATAAATTTTAATTTAAATTCAAATAAAATTTGAATCATCTTACCAAAAAAAGCTACTTACTGATAGGGTAACAGCATATCTATGGCGCGCTATTTATTGCCAGCACTTAAAAAATAATTTGATTGAAATCAGTTGTAGTTTCAATGGTTCCACATCGTAAAATTCTCAAATTCTCCCAAATTTACAATATCTCTAAGGAACGATGCAGGGGCCTATATAAGCCCTTCCCAATTCTTACGATATTCATACAGCAACTATTCGTTGACTGGGCTTTTACAATGCGTAGCATATTCTTAATTTTGGTGCTGGTAGCACTGGCACACGCTCTTCCCAATTATGAAGAGTTTCGCCAGGAGTGGAATTCCTTCAAAGCACAGCATAAGAAGGTTTACAAGGATGTAGTCGAGGACTTGAAACGCTTAAAAATTTACTTGGAGACTAAGGAAAAGATTCTGAACCACAACAAGCTCTATGAGCAGGGCAAGTCTACCTACTACATGGCACTGAACCAGTTTGCCGATTGGTTGCCAGAGGAGCGTTACCGCATGATGCCACCAGTAAACAGAACTAAGTTCGAAGAAGAAGGTGTTCCTTACAGCTCACTGCCATCGGCAAAGATGCCTGGTCGTCCTGACACCATGGATTGGCGTTGGAGCGGTGCTGTCACCCGTGTCAAGAACCAAGGAGGTTGTGGTTCCTGCTGGACATTCGCCTCTACCGGTGCTTTGGAGACACGCAACTGGCGCAAAACTGGTCACTTGCAAGATCTTTCTGAGCAGAATTTGTTAGATTGCAGTCGTCCCTGGGGCACAAATGGTTGCGGTGGTGGCTGGCCTCATGATGCATTCCGTTATGTCATCGATAACCGCGGTATTGACAATGAATGGTCTTATCCTTATGAGGGCTATGAGACCCATTGCCGCTTCAACCAATACAATGTTGGAGCTACTGCTGGAAGCTATGCATTTATTCAGGCTGGAAATGAAAACCAAATGGCTGAGGCTGTCTACAATGAAGGAGCTATTGCAATTGCTTTCGATTGCAACCACGACTCCATTATGTACTATGGTGGTGGTGTCATCCATGAGAACAACTGTAATCCCAATGTGATGGCTCATGCCGTGACACTTGTTGGCTATGGCAATGATCCCTGGGGGGGTGACTACTGGTTGCTGAAGAATTCATGGGGTGAGGGATACGGTGAGGGTGGCTACCTTAGATTGGCCCGCAACAGTAACAACATGTGCGGTATTGCCACCATGGCCAGTTTCCCATTGAACTAAGTTTTTGAATAATGTTGTTGTTAATTTTTGATTTATCATTTTAAAAAATAATGCACATTAATTAAAAAGGATTAAAAAAAATTGTCTTAATAATTTTTTTTTTAAGAAAAATACCCCAAGGACAACTGTAAGTATTTTGCGAAATAATCATTCAAACACTTTACTTAGATATTAAAAAAATAGTTATGCAGCGTTCGTCAATGTCAAGCCAACACATCTTTTTATACCATGTGCATGTGATATCCTGTCACAGGACATGTGCTATAGAGTCAATTCGAAACACTTGTTCTCTAAAACTCGCCTTGAAGTGTTGAAAAATAAGAGAGAAAACAGAGAAGAAGAAATGTTCAAGATTGAGGCACGCATAACACTTAAACTAAAACTAACAAAAACCAAGTGGGATGGATTGTGACAAAAGTAAAAAGTTTGCAGCACGTCGAAAAACGGCAACTCTGAAGTGTGTAAAAAGGATCTTAAAATTGGACATTATCAGGATTTTGAGGCGGCAAACAAACACATTCAAAAGGCAACTAAAAGTGGCAAGTAAACTTCGAAACTGAGCTTAAAAAATCGTTACGAGTGCGCATGAATGCAGCAGGATGCACGCACAATGCAACTAGGCAACATGTGGCATCATATGCGTCTCTGTGTGTGTGGGTGTGGGTGTGGGTGTGCTGCATGTCAAGCAGCAGACCAAACAATTTAAAATGCCATAGTTTTCCATTTTTTTTTCTCTTACAGCTGGACAAGTTTTTGGCAGCAGGGAGCTCAAATTATGCGGCATTCATAATGCAACAGTCAAGACATGAAGCGCAGGAACATGATGATGCAAGGTGGCAGTTCTGGTAACTGCTGTTTGGTCTGCCTCTCTATATCATGGCTGTCGTGCTCGTTGGCTCTTTTCTTTTCACTTCCTGTACTCCCTTTATGCTTCTGTCTTTTTTGACGTATGCATCCAAAATGTTGCACTGCCAATCTTCAAAAACTGCCAAACTCTGTAAGAGTAACAAAAGCAATAACAGCAAGAACATGGACCAAGCATTAAATTTTATGCGCGCTCATATCCTTGAAAGATGCCACCAAGTTGCAAGCACACACACACACATGGGGACTGTCATCTTACATGCCTGCACAGTTAAACTCAAGTTAATGCCAAGGCTTTTGACCCATTATTTTAAGGCGTTTTCTTGCCATTCTGTTGCAAGTGTAGCAAGTAGTTGTAGTAGTTGTTGCTTCGTATTACTTACATCAGCACATAGAGTGCGTATTAGCTAAGAGACACCAAATATATTGGTGATTAATTCGACATTTGATGAATTGCAAAACAAAGTTGTTGTTTAGGTTGGCTTAGGCACAAGAAATAATTATTTGAAACATCGAAATCAACTTTTGCTATAACGCTATGTATTCTGGGTATTTAAGCATAAAATATGATGGTTATTCACTGAGATTGAAATATAATATCTAATGAAATTCGAATGTTATTCAAGACTGCGACTGTCAGCTTTTAGGCTATTGTTTTGTTTCTTTAGTTTTTCTAAAACAATACAAGCGAAAACTAAACTATAAAGAAATTTGTTGTATCCATTAAATTTCGTTGTAAGGGTATATAAACGTCTACGCTCAACTTGTGTCTTATTTCGTATTTATTTTATACCAAAAGTTCTTTTTTGTTGTTGTTCTTTTTTTCCCCAACATATTTTTGCTATTTTCTGTTCGGCAGCTTCATTCTCATGCCAAAGTCAAAAAAAATTTATTTAAAGTTCAAAGTTTTCTTTTCTCGTTTCTTGTACTTCTTCTTTATGCGTTTCGTTTTGTCTGCTTACATTTTGATTTTATTTTATGGCACTTTTGTGCATACTATACTTTCCGACTTTACTGGATATTTAAACTCCCTGGCACTGTGGCAATTTTGAGCTGCAAAGTTATTAGGCAAATTTTTAGATAAAATTATCAAATTTGTTGTAATAACTGCCACAAAGTTTGTGGCTGGCTTAGTGCAAAAAGTTACGAATAGATAGTTGGGAATTTAAGCAAAATTCTAAGAAGTGAATATAGCAAGAATAGTATTGTGAAATAGCGATTTAAAGGCAATCAAAGAATTTAGAGAGTGACATTGAGTAAAGAGCTTAAAGATGCTGGTGATTTAGAGATGTCAGATCTTGATAACGAACAAGTACTGGTGATTAATTTTTACTGCAGTTAGTGATTGTACATTGTATTTTTAAGTGACATACTTATACTTAAAAATATTATTCCAAAGTTATAAAGTTCTATATAATTGCAGCAAATCAGCCGTTGTTTTCTTAGAGGGGTTTCAATGCAAAAATAGTAGCATTTATTAAGGGAGTTATTTTTGATGGTTTACTTTTAAAGTTTACGTGTTTCAAGGTTCAACTTGGGATTTTAACTTCAGATATCAGTAATTCATTCAGATATAAGTTGAATGTGTTTGATTATGTTTGAGAATATGTAGTTTTGATAGAGTTACTATGCAGCTAGACTTCTTTCTCTATTTCTAAGCGAGTTTAAGATCGAATTATTTTATGAAAAGTCTTTATAATTCTTTTTTTTGTACCATAAATTGGTTTTGTTTGGCAATTTAATAATGCTTTGATGCATTTTAGCGATTAAATTAAGATCTTGAAGCATTTCATAAGGGTTCAGAATTTCCTTGGAACTTCGTTAAAAAAAATTATGGCATTTTAAACCTTTTAACAAAATAAAAAAGTAAAATACATAAAATTAATTCATTTTGCACATATGTTAATTTTTCACAAAACATTTTCCAGTGCAATAGCACTTGCTGCCTCTTGGTACTGAGTTCGTATCATACAAAGAACTTATTAGTGGTTGAGGTGACTCTGAAGTAAATACATGTGCCACTTGAGTTGAATAAAAAAAGGAAATGATTTATATTACTCAGCTGCTCCGACTGTTAAATAAAATACTTAATATGCTTAAATAAAACATATGTGAATGCATGGGGTGTTGGAAATATACACTATAGAACCTTTTAAAGGTTTAGCTTATCATGCTGACAAAAGCCGCTGGTTGTATTTGGATACTCTGTAATGGAATTGTTGCAACAATTAAAGAAAACATAAAACCTAGACTATGGAAAACTCTTTAAATAAACATATTTCTTTCAGCTGCAAAATCTCAGTCATCTAAGCCTATATTATTTTTTTCAGCAACGAAGCATTTTTATGGATCAAAAAGATGTTAAGTTTTTATAACTTTTTCTAACTGCGTAGAATATATTGCAGATAAAAGGGTATACGAACTTTGCCAAAATGCGAATACACTTTATAAACTCATTGACAATCATGCGATTGCCGCATTGCACTCAACATTTGTAAGGTATTTACATTTGATTTTAGTTTTAATGATTATGAGATTTTTTAAAGCCGTCAAATATATACAAGGACGGCTTAGCTAATCGGTAAAGGAGCTTTTGAGGCGCAGCCAGTAGTATTAATGCAATCAAAGTTGTCAAAACAACTCCAAGCGCCCTATATAAGCTGCATGATGTTCCGAAATTGGTATTGTGTTTAACAAAGTCTTGAAATGCGTTCTATTATAGTGCTTTTGGTGCTGGTAGCACTGGCTCAGGCCATGCCGGACTCCGATACGGTGCATCAGGAATGGTCTAACTACAAAGCGAAATACAACAAAGTATATCATAATGCCGTTGAGGACTTGCAGCGTTTGGGCATCTATTTGAAGAACAAGGCCAAAATAATGCAGCACAATCAACTTTATGATGAGGGAAAGTCTACATTCTTTATGGAAGAGAACCACTTTGTTGACATGCTGCCGTCTGAGTATGAAACCATTTTGCCACCACTGAACGAGACTCAAATGGAATTGGACTCTATAGTCTACGATGAGGTAGAGATGCCTGGTCTGCCTAGCTCTGTAGATTGGCGTCAAAGTGGCGCAGTAACGGGCGTCAAGAACCAGGGTTCCTGCGGTTCGTGCTGGGCCTTCTCTGCAACTGGTGCTGTAGAGGGTCGTCATTTTCGTAGCACCCGCAGACTGATCTCACTGTCAGAACAAAATCTTGTCGATTGCTCCGCTGCTTATGGTACCTCAGGCTGCAGCGGCGGCTGGCCACATGATGCATTCCGCTATATCATAGCTAACAAGGGTGTCGACACGGAGAGTAGCTATCCCTATAGAGCCCAGAAAGGTAGCTGCCGTTTTACTAGAAACAACGTTGGAGCATCACTTAAGAGCTACGTGCGCGTACGTCAGGGTAGTGAACAGGCTTTGGCACAGGCTGTTGCCGAACAAGGACCTATTGCAATCGCATTCGATGCTAGTCATGATTCGTTTAGATACTACAAGGGAGGCGTTATCTCGGAATCTAGATGTGCTACTAATAAGTTCACTCATGCTGTGCTGGTTGTGGGCTATGGTCATGATTCCAAATATGGCGATTACTGGCTGGTCAAGAACTCATGGGGTACCGGTTACGGTGAGAGGGGTTACTTTAGAATAGCACGCAATAGGAATAACATGTGCGGAATTGCCAGCATAGCTACATATCCTGTGGACTAAGATTATATGAGTTGGCAGAGCAAATGCATATGCTGAAATAAAGATGCAAGCAGCAAAAAAAAACCACTTGACTTTTATTTCTCCGTAATATGTTTCTATAGAAGGAGCTTTTAGTGTATGCGTAAAGTCGGGGGAATCCGGTAGGTAATAAACAAAAAAACATATTTCCAATGTTGTTACTCATTCTTGTATATTTTTTAAGAACCGCATAAAATACAAATGCGGGCGCTTGGATTACAGTATAATGTATTATTAGTATCTTACATATAATACCTTTTCTCAAGGGAGTATTTAAGCAGTTTCGCAATGCAGTAAAATTTCAGTATACAATCCTAAGTGTTTCTAACAAGCTCTCGAAATGCAGTTCGTTTTGATAGTTACGGTGCTGGTAGCAGTGTGTCAAGCGGTACCCAGCTACGATTTGGAACGTCAGGAATGGAGCACATTCAAAGCTGAATATGGCAAAAAGTACTACGACACCTTGGAGGATGAATGGCGTTTTGAAGTGTACTTGAAAAATAAGGCTATGATAGCCAGGCATAACCAGCTCTACGCTGAGGGTCGAGCTACTTACTCCTTGGTCGAAAATCAATTTTCCGATATGCTGCCTTTTGAATATGAAGAGGTCTTGCCTCCACTGAATGAGACACAAATAGAAGAAGAATCCTTAGAAGACTTTTATGCCGAATACTTTGATTCCGAGATGCCTGATCTACCTAACTCTGTAGATTGGCGTAAAACAGGTGCAGTCACAGGCGCCAAGTATCAGGGTAGCTGTGGCTCCTGCTGGGCATTCTCTGCTACAGGTGCTGTAGAAGGTCGTCATTATCGTAGCTCACACAAGCTGGTCTCACTCTCCGAACAGAATCTTATTGACTGTTCCTCTAGTTATGGCACACAAGGCTGTCATGGTGGTTGGCCACATGAAGCTTTTCGCTATATTGCAGCGAATAAGGGCATCGAAAAGGAAACAACATATCCCTATAAAGGAGTACAGGGTAAATGCCACTATAAGAAAAAAATATTGGAGCTAGCATCAAGAGCTATGTGCGGGTATCTAAGGGTAGTGAACAAGCACTAGCCAACGCTGTGGCCGCACAAGGACCTATTTCCGTAGTCATAGATGCCCATCATAAGTCAATACGTTTCTATAAAAATGGCGTCGTCAATGAACCGCAGTGTAGTCCTAGCAAGCTAACCCATGCCGTGCTGCTTGTTGGTTATGGTCATGATCCAAAATATGGTGATTATTGGCTCATCAAGAACTCATGGGGTACCAAATATGGCGAGAACGGTTACTTCAAATTGGCGCGTAATAAGAAAAACATGTGCGGCATTGCCAGCGTTGCCACATATCCCATTTAAGGAATTAATAGAATTGGCAAAGCAAAATTAATTTCCAATATGCTTGTATATAGGATATATTATAATTGAGTCCCAAAGTTTGTTTTAACAAAGAGAATTTGCACTGCAATTTTATTTTAAAGCCATTTAAAAACATTGTCTATTTGCTTAAAGTTTAAAATTATATTATCTACAAATACTTATACGATTTTGCATTCTAAAAATTCTACAATAAAGATTTCAATAGTAAATAAAAACTAAGATAAAGACTTGTTATACGCTCTAAGTATAATTCTTAAAAAAGTAGCAAAAGATACATGAGTTTCATCGCCTCCATATTTATTTATTAAGTATCAACAACTAATAAAAAATATTGCTTGTGCCGCAACATCACCATTTAATTCAAATCTCTTTTACAAACTTTTGTTGATAAGCAAAATTTGCTTTAATCCGACGAACTTAGCGCTATAATCGTAGCTTAATATTTGTTCTTGCTATAGCAATAAAAACACATTAAAAATTTTATTTCAGATTTCTAAGAAAACTCAACCGTTAGATAAAGAATTCTATTCAACTTTCAAAAAACTATTTAAGCGAATTGCATTTTGTTGCTCTGCTTAAAAGTTCTCAAAATGCACTTTGCTGCTACATTCCTAGTGCTGTTGGCCACTAGCCAAGCTATACTCAACAACGATAATAACCATCAGCATTGGATAAGCTTTAAAACCAAATTTAACAAAAAATACCAAAATACCCGGGAAGACCTATTGCGTTTGGCCATTTATTTGAAGAATAAGGCAGAGATCAACCAACATAATCAACTTTATGCTCAGGGTCGTGCCACTTACTATTTAGCTGAAAATCAATATGCTGACATGTTGCCCGTGGAGTATGAAACTATTTTTCCACCACTCAATGAAACTCAAATGGAATTGGAATCTATAAGTTACATTGAACCGCGTAAGTTTAATCTTCCCATTTCGGTGGATTGGCGTCAACAGGGTGCAGTGACAAGGGTAAAAGGCCAGGGTCACTGCGGCTCTTGCTGGGCTTTTTCAGCCAGCGGAGCTGTAGAGGGTCGCCATTTTCGTAGTTCTCACAACTTGGTCTCACTTTCGGAACAGCATCTGTTGGATTGTCTAAGTGGTTGCCGTGGTAATTGGCCGCATAGAGCATTCGACTATATTAAGTCCAACAAGGGCATTGAGAAGGAAAGCACCTATCCCTACAAAGCTATACAAGGTAGCTGTCATTACAACGCCACCAATATTGGAGCTACTGTTAAGAGCTATGTAAGAATACCTTCTGGTAATGAGCAGGCACTGGCTCAGGCAGTTGCCCAACAAGGACCGATTTCAGTTTGTTTGGATGCTGGACACGCGTCAATTCATCACTACAAAGGAGGCGTTATTACTGAACCAAATTGTAATCCCAAAAAGATGAGCCATGCTGTGCTGCTTGTCGGCTATGGTACTGATCCAAACTACGGTGATTATTGGTTACTTAAGAACTCATGGGGTGCTGGATATGGTGATAGGGGTTACTTTAAACTGGCTCGCAATAAGAACAATATGTGCGGTATTGCTACCGTGGCTACCTATCCGTTGGATTAAGCTAAGAGTTTATGCCTTGGTGCAACAAGTAAATAAGCTGGCTATAGCGTTTGAGAAATATTATTAATATATCCCAGGTCAGCAGCTATATAATTGTAGGAACTTGTTGCAGAAATGATTTTGCTACCCAGAAAATCTGGGTATCTGGAACTTTAACACAATTTTAGATAGAACGCTCTTACTAAATCAAAAACTCAACTTTTGGGTCAGATAGATCCTAACAACTAAACCAGAATCCTTAACCCAATTCGTAGTCATCCTCGTAGCCACGCCGTTGTTGGAATATTTTTATATTTGAGAAGCTCGAAACATTATCTGACATATTAATGTGGTAGGTAACAAGTGCTGCATAAAGTGTGTAATTTCCATGTGGTCTCATCTGGCGAAATGTTAACCGCTGCAGTGGCCGACATTTACACCAATCTAAGACGCAGCTGTTGTTGCAGCGCTGCTGCCACTTGCCACTTACGCAACTCTGCTGCATTGGGATGTCTGCCACTTGATAGAGAAGAGAATGAAGTAGAGTTCACTTAAAGTGCACATTGGCTGGAAAGCTAGTGACAGTTTTTCTTGAGTTTTTACGCGCCGCTGAAAATCGTGAGGAAAATCAAGAGAAAAGTGTGCGAAGATATGGCTGTAAAGTTAGCGTAGGGAGTGCAGTAGTTATTGATACTGCCGCAGCGTACGTGTGGCTGCCACGGTTTGCTGCACGTGCCGCACGTAAAACTTAAAAATGCCGCACTAGCAGCTGCCGTCTGTCTGGTTGGCATGCTCACACTATATGCCACAGCTGGAAGCTGCAACTGTTGCTATCGATATCTATGCCAAGTAACGCCCATAGGGCGCGCCAAGTCGTTTTTAATATGCCATTTTCTTATATTTGCCACAAATGTTGCAAGATACACTCACCGAAGCCAGTGTACTTATAGATAGGTTTATTTTTTTTACCTGTGCGCCGGCACTTTAGCATTTTTTGCATAGTCTCAATGCTTGCTGGATGCATTCAACAACGTTCGCACAGGTTGCTGCTCTACGGTAATTTACCAACTATATCCGCTTTGTTACCTCGCAGCGGAAGCGGAAGCAGCGTGGCATAAAAGTGGCATATTTGCCGCATCCTGTTGACAATAACAGGGCGTGCTTTATACCGAAGCGCAACACACTGTTAAATGATGCGCGCCATTTTTTTATACTTTTTGTTTTCTTCTTTTTGTCCTTTTCCTCTTTTTAGGTGTTTTTCATTTTTGTTTTTTTTAGTAGTATTATCCAAGTAGCTGACTTCTTGTTAGGCATGCTGCCTGTTCTTTTTGCAGTCGCTACCAAGGATATTTTGTTGGATACTTGGGCATTATTGTGTGAGTATTATTATAATTTTTAAGCTTCTTTCAAGCTATTTGGGCTTTCAGATATTACGAACTTAAATCTTTTAATTTGGCGTACTTTTTGCTTTTAATAACATTTTGTACTCGAGGCTACTTATATTCACAACTATTTTTTATAACTATATATTAAGTTATATTAGGTTTGTTTGATCGGCTAGCTGCTTATGTGGTCAAAGCATAACAAAGCAACGAGGATTCCTTTGAATCTTTTTGGGTAATTATCTTGCAATTACTTCTCCCTTTCTTCAGCCGAGATGCTGATTAAGGTCGGGCTTGTATGCTGCTCCACGGGCTTTTTTTCAACGTCCAATTCGGCTTCTAACTATAACGGTGGAATATATGTCACACTCAAACCGGTGAGCTGCTGGATAGCAAGGGTTGCTAAATCACCAACTCCATAAGTTAGTATTGGCTCTTAGGGTTGGTTTGGAAGTCCAGATAAGACGGTTGTGGGTGATAAGAAACACCTTTTGCGTTTGGCAATGAACGAATTTGCATTTTCTCAACATCAAGTGTAGACTGAATCTCGGGATTGCCACGATATTCAGGCTCTGATACACCAATGAAGTGGCTTTTGTTCTTAAAAGTTTTTACAAAAAACGACATATAAAGAGAAAGAACTTTTTGTTTAGCAATCTAGAGCACGCCGTTATAGAAATATTGCAAATTATAACAAAGCTTGCAACCATAAATCGACATAAAAAATGACGATTTCATACAATTTTTTTAAATTGACAATAAACTTGCATATTTTTTTTGTGATGAATATATGAAAATTTGAATTTCCCATTTGAAAAGAGTAATAACTATTAGTGCAGCATAGAGAGTTGCCTGTTCCAACAATAAATTTGTGCCCACAATATGCAACACACACGCACACACAAATTATTATGCAAGCAATTTGTTGCATGTATAGGTGGCACAATTGGACGGTGCTTGCGTGAGAAATTTTCAATTAATATGCGCAATTGCAATCGAGTGCGAGTTTTTAGCATTTTTCGCATAGAAATTTTGCGCTTACTCAATGCCATATTTCGTGAAACCAGCTGGTTTCAATCCCAAAAAACTCTTAGTTGTAGTTTTAGGTGTTGTTTTTTTTTTCGTAACATAGTATGATTCTTTCCAATTTTTTTTTTTTTTGTTGAGGGTTGTGCGCTCTTTTGTCTGGTAGAGAGCGCTACAAATGCACATTTCGTATTCAAGTGTAAATTGCATTGCAGTTGCAGCAAGAGCAGCAGCAATTTTTGAGATTTTGCATTTTTAGTGGAATGAATGAATACAAATACAAACTGAAAACGTTTCATGTATGTGTGTGTGCGTGTGAGTGAGTGTTTGTTTGTTGCATGTTAAGACAGGTGGCGCCAGTAAGCGCCATGTGTGTCGCTACTGACAGTGCTGCTTGTTGAACGGCAGCAGCCATTTCTTTGGTGGCACTTGACGCAAAAATTTACAATTCAAAATGCCAGCAAAAATTGTCTTGCTGCTGCCTATGCCGAAAAGCGTGCAACATCTATTTGACAGCTGCCAGTGGCGGCCAACTTTTCTTGCCATTCAAGAGAGACAGAGAGGGAGAGAGAGCGGCGGCAAGAGGCAAGCAACAGACACGAAACATATAAAAAGAGTTGAAGACATTGTTTTCAGCCAAAATGCAAATTTTCAATCAAACTCAAAAGTCGCGTCACAGTTACTCTCTTCAACTTGTGCTGCTCCTTCTGTTTGTTTGTTCGTCCTTTGGCGTACTTGTCGTATAGTCGTCACTTGTCAGGGTTTCATCAACATCTTTTGCCTATTCCGCTGTTCCCTTCCGTTGTCTGTTGCCATGCGCTACACCATTTTGCCCACCACCCCTTTTGCCAATACGTGTCAGTGCGCCTTTGCATATGCAACACAATTCATTCAGTGCCTGCCAAAGTCGCGTAAAGGCAAATAAACAAGAGCCTAAAAGTATACCAGGGCACAAATTGAAGGTTTCGTACCGTGATATATGGCAAGAGATATGTAACACTTGAAAGTATTTCGAATTCGAGGCAGCCAAAAGCTTTGAGATTACGATTTGACTTTGTTAATATCTTTGAAATAATCAGCGTTAGATATGATTAACTCTTGGCAGTTTCAGATTTTTCGAATTGTATATTAGTAGTAAATAGCATTCGGAATAATCAGCGTGTGCTTCGATCTATACAAACATTTTGCAATAACTTCTGTGGAATAGAGAGCCAGCTTTTTTAATTCCTAATTACAATAAAAAAATGATCCAAGCATTTAATCAATTTGACCCACTGTGCTCAACGTGATAGCTTCCGAATTTTCGGCTGTTTTCGCTGCAGCTGGAAGTCAGTGAGTATGTGTTGTCAGGACGAAACGGAAGTTGTTTTGCATGCTCGACGACTATGACAGTTGATTTTTGGCGTTCATTTATGGTCTACTTTTTTTTTTTTTCGTAGGCAAAGTTAACCTTTGTCTTAAGATATTTTGCATGTTGGGCAACTTGAAAGTCGTTAAGCTTTGATTTACTTGCTTTCCCTTTTGAGCACAGTTTTTCCCACAGGGCAGCACCTGCGGGCGTTAACTTTATTGATGTTTGTTTTTAAGCGAAAAACTATCAAAAAAGCCAGTAACAAAAATCTCAATGGCATTCAAAATAGCTTAAAGAACAGAAAAAAGAAACGGCCAAAGAATTGTCAATAAAATAATATTAAAGGCCAAATTCTTATTTGTATGTGTAAGCACTCAAGGTTCGGAAATATGCAGTAGCCCATGCCAATTGTGCTTATAAAAATCTTTTGGCATCAAGTAATGGCCATGACAGCAAGCTCAACCCAGGGCAAAAATTCCTTCTGTTTGTTCATACTGCGTTGCTTTGACTATCGTTCGAAGTGTCCCACAAAAGTATGCTACGACTTGGCGGAAAAATATCCTTTTATGATTTATCCCTGTGGTGCCAGTTAAAAAGTTGCAAAAACAAGCAGTCTCACACCAAAGCAGTCAGTCCAGCTTGCCCGCCCAGCCATATTATCCGGGGACATTTTTAATAAGATTGTGTGGGCGTGCAATGCGTGCCACAACTTGTTGTCTGACTGGGTAGCTGGCTCTGGCCGTGCACGCTCGTAAGTAAGTTATTTAAAATTATTTATGTGCCAATTATTGGGTTTTTGTAGCCCCAGCCACAGGCCAAATCGAAATGGCTTGCCATATTGGCCAGCAAAAACACTTTTTGGCGTTTCAAGTAAGCAATATTAAAGCGCCTGCTTGTCCATGGCCAGTGGGCAGTGACCACAACGGATGAGTGTGTTCATAAAGTTGGCCAATTTATTTTTGCCGTTCATATGAAGTTTTGTACCAGAATAAAAGTATGACTTTCATATATACTATATTTCATGTTTGGAAGTTAAGAGTGGCATTGCGCCAAAGGAAATAGTCTTGTCCAGGGTATATGCTCAATACTTTGGTGATCCGTATTTGGCAAAAGGAAATAGAACACTAGGGCGTATTTTTTGCAAGACATTTTACGATGTTGGTGGATGAGTGCATAACATTGAAGCAGTGTGAACCCATCGGCACCCCAGTGAAGAATATTTTTGAAAAAGTTTTGATTCATCGAGCTATGAGAGGATTGTTGGAAGTTTCCGAAAGAGGCAATATCTCAACAATTTTTCGGAAGATAGTCTAACTAAATACATTATGCAATTATAACAGCTCTGATCTCTAAGTACAGTCAGCTTATCTGATAGTTAAGCTAATTCACTGCTTGTGCCAGATACTTGAAACTGCCGAACTTAGCTATCAGTTAGTATATCTTTGAGTACATAAACTGTATACCAACTGATAGCAACTAATTTGGCATTAGTCACCCCTAATTCTTTACCTGGCACAATGTTCAATCAAAACTTTTAAATGTTCACACGCACTCCTACACTTAACCAATTTCGCATTGGAATTCTGGTGAAGGGTTATTTTGGGGGGGCCGCAAACGTTGGTGCGCCGGTAGAGCAACATTTGTGCACCCTCTAATCATTTTAACAGCTGCCAATCATCATTAGCTGGCAGCACGGTGTTGTCGGGTGAGGTGGCAGCACTGAGGTCGCCAGCCGTTTGCCTTAATTCGCCAGGCCATGGAGCAGTTGGCAGCACATCACAAAATTTCAAAGCTGTTAGCAGCTAAAACTATAAAACCGCCAATTAGTAGCGCGTTGGCAATAAACTAAACAACGTTGGGAGCGGGGCCCGCCCAGGGTGCTGCCAACTTTAGCCAATTTTCGTTTGTAGCCACGTTTTGTCGCCGGCTCTGCACAAAACAAACGGAAATAAAAAGGGTAACTATGGCCGTAACGAAACTAGGGAGGGGAAATTTCCAGGCTTGGAATTTCTTTTTGGCGCTTTGTTGCTGTACTCGATTTTGTTTTTGCTCCCCTTGCATTTCGGGAGGGAGCTTGGCATCTGCCCCCGTCTGCAATGTAACCGCGCGTTTTTAAGCCAATTTACCAGACTAATCAGTATAAACCACTTCAAAGCTGCTACGGCAGCAACATTTCCTTCTTTGTAATGTGCCGTGATGTGCGCAAATTCCAATGTGTCTGGGCTGCTTTTATATCAGCAGCTAGCTACTCGAATGTTTGTAAGGTATTTTAGCTTTTTACTCCTTTCGGCAGTGTGCGCTACATTTTTGAGTGTGGCCTTTGGGAATTCTTTAGGATATTCGTACTGGGATTAGAAATCCAACCGTTTTCAAATTAGGCAACAGTAAAAAAAAAACTTATTAAATATAAGTTCTCTGTGCTGTATTAGGCATTTCGAAAAAGATTTGAAATCTGAAGCCTTGGAGGGTAGTACTTCGCTTTAACTTTAACTTCTTTATTTATCTTACTCTTAATAAATTGACTATGTCTAAGCGTTTTTCCATTTAGCAAAAATTTGAAGCAAATTTCAGATTTAATATAAACATTTTTGGGTAGCGCATTTGGTAATGTTGCAGAATCACCAACTAGACATTTTACACTCGACTTACCTAGCTTCTGGAAAATTCTTGATAGAATTGGCCAAAGTGCCAAGTGGTGTAATTTAATTTCGAGTGCTTTCGAGTTATCAGTTGCTCATTACTACATGATTTTTACAGTACAAAAGATTCTGGAGTGTTTAGCGCAACACGCCCATTTAAGACAACTTTAAAAATGTCAATAAACCTTTCGGCGTATTTATTATTTGGGGACTTGCAGCCAACACGTAACAGTTGTGTCTTAACCATTGAGCTGGTCAAAAGTTTTGGCCACGTTTACGCTAAGCTACGTTATAAGCAAAATAGACAAGCGAAATAAAAAAATCAGCATTGACAACACGAAAGCAACTCAAGTTTTCTAAAGTTTTGGCGCAAAACCCCAACTGTACTGAACTTTGACGCCATATGTCAATTTGCTGCTGTAGCTCGCAACTCGTTCGAGGTACACACTTGAAGGCGTTGAAACGGTAGCCATCCCTTACCCCTAAAATTTTAAAGACCTTATGACGAGCATGCTACAAATATGGGGCTTCAGTCAAGAGCAGCAGGAGCAGAACCAAAACTTTTTAACAACTTGCTGCTGTCGGTCAGCTGTAGAAGTTTTGTAAGCTGTTTCTTGGGTTTAGGGTGAGCTCTTCAAAAGGTTACATTTGGATTTCTGTTTGGTGCATTTAAACGGTCAATGCCATTGATACGTTGATTTCGGGTTTGTGTTATCCCCAAGGCACTGCGATGGCATAGGCTGTTTGAAGGCAGTGAAGTTTTCGTACTTATGTGTGTTGGAGCACCCGGAATTCACTTTTATCAAAAGTCAATAAAATTGTTAAACAACTTACTAACTGGGCGCTCTTTGGCTGGAAAAAAAAAATTTGTTGCCCTTTCGGGCACATTTAATTTACAATTTATGGTTGGCAAGTCTCGGAAGTTCTGTGCAGAGTTTTGTTTGTAAGTAACTTTAATAATATCCAGTTTATATGTGACTCCTGCTGAAAGGGTTCATTTGGCGAATGATTTTTTTTTTATTTTAAAGGAGCTTTGCTTTTGCAAAAGTTGAGCTTTTGAAAGTTACTTTAGGCTCGTAAGCAATCAAAGTCAATGATAATCGCACAATGTTTATCGAGCATAAAAATTTCAAATGAATTTTCGGACAGTGGGCTTCACTTTTTTGCCAAAATAGCTTTTGAAGAGGCATCTATTACTCTCCATCTGCTACAGTTGCCAGTTCCTTCGGTATATTCCCTAGCACAAAGGCCCTCTACAAAAATAAAAATTCTCTCCTTATAAATAATTCGTCTGCTTTATGACTTCAACAGCGTCTTATTCTTTTCGATAACTTAAAGCAATGGATACGTGGCCACGGTGGTGATGCCGCACATATTGTTCTGATTACGCGCCAATCTTAGATAGCCGTCTTCACCATAGTTGGCACCCCAGGAGTTCTTAATAAGCCAGTAGTCACCGAGTTGGCTATCAGTGCCATAGCCGACCAGTGTGACGGCATGAGCCATGTGTTCGGGATCACAGTTGGGCTCATTGACCACGCCGCCCTTGTAGTAACGTATGGAATCATGACTAGAATCAAACACAACGGAGATAGGTCCTACATTGGCTACAGCATTAGCCAAGGCGTACTCGTCTCCAGCTGGCAGACGCACATAGTTGCGCATGGTGGCTCCAACGGCGTATCTGCTAAAGCGACAGCTCTTTACAACGGCTTCGTAGGGATAAGCACCGTCGTTGTCAATACCCTGATTATCAATGATGTACTTAAAGGCATTGTGTGGCCAGCCACCGCTGCAGCCACGTGTGCCGTGTGTGTGAGAGCAATCAATTAACTCCTGTTCAGAAAGTGAGAGCAATTGTCCAGTGCTGAGAAAATGGAGACCTTCCAGAGGAGCGGCAGTGGAGAAGGCCCAGCAAGAGCCGCAGGCACCTTGATTCTTAACATCAGTGACTGCACCAGACTGGCGCCAATCGACAAAACCAGGATTTCTGGCTTGTCTGGATGCAACATATGGCCGTGCCTCGTGTTCCAGCTCTGTTACATTCAGAGGTGGCATAATGGTTTCATACTCATTTGGTAGCATATCAGCAAACTGATTCACGCCTAAATAGTAGCTGGACTTGCCCGCATCGTAGAGCTTATTGTGTCTCAGTATTCTGGCCTTAGTCTGCAAATAGATTTTCAAGCGTTCCAAATCCTCTACAGCATTATGATAGAACTTGTCATGAATAGTCTTGAACTTGGCCCACTCCTCACGAACCTCGTCGTAGTTGGGCAACGCATGTCCCAGCGCAACGAGCACCAAAACCAACAATAGAAAACGCATTTTTGTAGAAACGGCGGAAAAGTTTAGCACAAACTGATTGCTACTAATTGGAACTGCCGTTTGTTTAAATAGCGACAGCTCACTGAATGATTAGATTAGCATCGCAAGTAAATCTATAATCACTTCATTTTTGCGATTAAAATAAAGTAAAATCGAAGATTAAGTGGCAAAGTTTGAACATGCAAAGACTATAAACTGAGAACTGATTTGAGTTAAGAGATTTTTAATTTCGATAGTTTTATTGCTTGATAACGGCGCACAAAAATCCACGACAGCCAAGTTGGGTGTTTTGCCAAAATTCTTGACTCATTCTTATTGACTTTCTTCTTCATTTTGCCATTATAGTTTTTGCTGCCCAGTAATAGTTAATTCACTGCCCTTTGGTTCACCTTCAAAGAGTATTATTAAAGTGTAAATAAAAGAAGTACTATGTTTAGTTCTGATGTAAGGTGCAATTATATTGAGCACACATTGAAAATTTGACCTAAAAATACAAAATTTGGCTTCAAATTGCATATCATTACATAATTTTACAGCCATGTTATTGATAGGGTTGCTGCCAACATCGCGAAAGAAAGAAAAAAGAAAATTTTTTTAAAAATTCGCCTTTAATTGCACGAAAGCCGCTGCACACGGCGTATACGTAATGTATCATATTTTAACGCGCTGCTGCATTTCCATTGCATTGTTTTTACACTCATCCAAGCATTTTTATTTTTATTTTTTGTTGCACTTAAAATTCGATTTATAACAATTTGCGGTAAATAAATTCACGTCATAAATTGTTGCATATTTTGCGGTGCCTGCAGCAGAGGCATCAAAATTGCAGCATCTCATGTAAGTAGTGTAATTATACACTGACTACAAGGAGAGTAAGGGTACATGACGTTTTGTATAGCTGTATGTGTATAGAGTGGTTTATCTGGATGTAGGATTATGCTTTGCAAAAAATGGTTTTAGCCTCTCTGCGTAGTAACATCACTCTGCCATCAGGTAACAACATAGCTTCAAATGTCTCAAAATAGCAAGATAATTTGAAACCTTTGACCACAAATCTAAGCTCTACGAAGCTTTCCAAAAACTAAAGCATTTTTAATAGAAAATGATTATATAGAAAGATGCGTGTAAGGATATATTTTTTACATACGTTTAATACTAATAAATAATAGTTGACTTACGTGCAATTATAGATTTTAACAATATTTTAACTAAATTTTTTCTTCAATATTTGTTTAGTATTATTATAGGAACTTGGTAGCATAATGGTAGCCCACTCGTCTCTAAATTTGAAGATCAATGGTGCGATTGTCTAGCACTGATATAGCTAGCAAATAAGTTGGCGCTACTTATCTAGGCAAATCTCTATTAATTAAAGATACCGAATAATTTGATTTATTATTTTTATAGAGCATTGTACTATCGTTATTGAAACAATTCCCAATTTCTGCAGTTGTAAAGGCCATGCCACAATCATACGCACTCTAAAGAAATATTACATTGTGGCAAGTTATCGTTGTTCTTGTTGTAGTTGTTTTTGCCGAATAATTTATATTTATACATCTTTTCGTGTCCAAGTTTCAGTTGTAATGCTCGGACTTAACGTTTGTTTTTAAATACAGTTTTACATGAGCATTTAACCGTAGGCGTATCCTTTTTTAATGTGATAATGACAATATTTCACAAAGAACTTTTGTAATAAGGACAATAACAGAGAATACATTGCAATTGACAGCACATTTATTGTGCACTTTCTTTGTAATTTCTCATGGGAACATAAATATTATATATATAATATATTTTTTTTAATAACAGATAAGCTTAAATGACAATAAAGAACTTAACCGAATTCATAGGAAATTAAACGAAATCGGAGTTTAGTTTGTAAATCAATATTTAGGGCCAATAATTTAAAATGTTTCAATTTGCCCAATTAAACAAAAGCACGAAAATCATTGAGCAATTTTAGAAATACCCAAAATACTACAAGAAATGCCCAAATAGATTAAATTGATATTCGATAGTCTGTTGGCTACTACTTTAATTGTCTTAAATAATTCCCAAGCGATTAGTTGTGTACACTAGGCAGCAAAATAAGAAAACAATATTTTTTTTTTTTGAAATGAAATCAATTTATGCGGCTATTATCTATATGGAAGTCTAACAAACACAGTTCATGTTAACTAGTGCATGAAGGAACTATGAAAGCTTGGGCTTTCTCGGCAAGTGTAATCAGAGACAAACTTGATATTCCACATAAATGCTCGGCTTATAAGCACAAATCGAATGGTTAAGCTAAAAGTACAAAATTTGGCTTATTTTACCTTCAAATTGAATATTTATAAAGCAAATCATTTAAATTATTAGCTATATATATCACTTAAAATATATGCGAAAGTTTTTAAATGGCGGATTATTCGATAATTTCAGTTTCAACTTGTTGTAATATGATCAATATTTTTTTAAAGAACATGTAACCCTCAAAGTAATCTAAATGTGTTGAAGTTGACCAGAAGTTTTGCGTCTGTATGAAGGCCTTGAACTCATAGATGATAAGAGCAAGACCAGTTTGCACTAAAGTTTTGATATCCAAAGCCAAGCAAGCTTATTGTAGTTTTGTTTTTTTAAATCAGCAATATGTGATGAATTTTTTGCGCAAACTCAAAAAAAAAACGAAAAAGTTTTGGATGAAAGATATTACAACCAAACACCCAATAGTTTATGGTCTTCCCAAGTCGTATGTCGTATACAATCAAAATTGCTTAACTATATCTTTCAACTCATATAGGGAAAATCGTTTGAAAAACTGAATTTTCGCACTAAATTCGTTGCATTGCGTTTGTTTAATTAATTAGGTTAACTGTATTATATAGGCTTTATTATTAAAAAGCTTTGTTGAAACAGTAACGGCCACGGCAACAGTTGTAGCCCAAGGCAAAGCACAGCCGGTTACACTGTGCAACAAGAAATTGGGTACGACTAGTGGGATTCGCTTAGTGAAGTATATGTGTCTATAGCCTGTACCCGTTAGTTACAAAGCGTAAACTAGATTTGTGCAATTTATATAACGACAAGTAGTAGTCATGACAGATTGCAAGTTTTTTATATCAAAATGCGCTTTATTATCTTGTACTTTTATCCGTATAAACACCTAGATCTCAACGACCATAAGCCCTAGCGTCACAGAACTGTGCTATTTTTCCTACGAAATCAAGTTTTTTGAACCCTTTTTGCGTACCCCTGGAGAAGGGTCGAACCATGTCCGATATCTTTTTGCGTATAGAGTCGACCTCTCTTTGAATTCATTTGTTTTCAATATATCTTTACCAATTGCAGTAACCATATCATAATATCGTCACGTCTTAAACTGAATAAGTTTCTTAACGATTTCGATTATAAGCAATTAAAAGTGCTTACATATAATCACTCGTTTAAATTCGTATAATTTCGATTACATTTAACAATCTTGCACTATATAGCAGACTCGCGTATTTTCATTTTCTTCTTCACTCAAAACTACCCTTATATTAACCAACTCAAAGACGCCAAGTAAAATCCTCCAAAAGTAACCCCAAGAACTCATATTTAAACACTATTATTGAGTACGTGCGAAAATGGAAAACCATTTAGCCAATTTAAATGTTATTGAAACCAACAACAAAACAGAGTGAAAAAAAAGAGAAAAGAAAACACGTCAAGTAATAGTTTACCACAAAAAGGAAAATCAACAAGAAATTGGTAAGAAAGTGGAAAACAAGTAGAAATCTAAGAAAAACTTGTGGCTAGAAGGAAGACAAAATGAAAAAAAAAATCACATATTGTGGCACGTTGAATATGTGGCCAGGAACAGTAATGGATGCCAATGGTTGCCACATCACTCTCAACAGCTTTGCTTGGCGCAGTGCTGGCAGTAACGATGATGAGCAGCAGCAGATACAGCTACCAAAGGCCACAGATATCACAGATACACTGCAACACGCATTCGAAGGTTCTTCCTAGCTGTCCTTCCTAGTGTCCGTGCCACAGTTCGTCAGTTATTCTTGTTTTCTACACTTCACTTAATTAGATTGCGCTTTGGGTGCATGTTTACTTTTGGTGCAGACTTCAAGCAAAACAACAAAAAAAAATAAGTGAAAAAAATGGAAAAACTTAGCACAAAACCCGCATCAGGGGAGAAAAATCGTCAGAAGGATACAACAAGTACAACAAGACAAGACAAAACAAGAGAAATATTCTTGTAAGAACCTCAGGAAAAAAAATGGCGAACAAGCAGCAAAATAGTAAGAAAAAAATTTGTTATATGTAAAGCACATCTGCGAACGAAAGTGAAGATACTAAACTTACGTAGAGTGTGCCACATTTCAAAGAAAAGCTGTCCCACAACAGCAACAACAACAACCAGAACAAGCACAAGAACAACTATCTTAACAACGCTCTTAATAACAAAATAATACCAGAGCAAAATTATTTCCCTAAAGAAAATTCTTTCAACTTTTGTATTTTTTTTTTGCTCATTTTTAGTTTACAGTTACATGGACTAATGTTGCCATATTCATTTGAAAGTAAGAAAAAAATAGCCTGAAGAAAGGAAAACTCGAAACCTGCGAATACACTACTTTAAAAAATTTAAAATTAATATTATGCAGGCCTTCTGACATCTGTATTGTGGTAAGATTTCAGCAGTTTTGACGCCTAAGACCGTAGCATTAAAAACATTTTTAAGTCTGTTTAGGGCCGACCAGATGGCGCCACTTGTAACAACAACTATTTGTTTATGTTCATAGCAAATTATATGGCATCCTTTTAAATAAGTTGCTTTTGTTACAACAAAAAATAGTTTTAATAATTACTTTATGTCATTAGCTTAATATTTATTATCTTCATTTATTTCATTTCAAGCAGAAATTGACACGAATTTGCCTTGACTATGGTTAACGTTTCAAAAGCGGAGCATGGAGATTTCTCTATTAATATCTGTTTAAAGAGGGATCCTACAATTTATGGGCGAATCCGAACGTCAGTATCTTTAATTAATGTAGATTTTCTATTTGCACGATTTGTCAGTGCTGCATGGTGGAATCGAACCAGTGACTTTTTGGTTCAGAGGCGAGAATGCTACCGCTACCGATTGTCACATTAAGACAAATGAAACAACCCTTCATTTTGTCTTTCTTTCTTCCATATATGATTAACTGCAATCGAAACGAATTAAATAACTCGGTACGATTTTCGAAACAGGCAATAAGAGATTAGTTCCTGCTACTGCGTGGAATCAAATCAACGAACTTCGGTTTCAAGATACTCAGTAGAGGCCCTAATGATATATTAAAAGTCTTAATTGAACGGAAACAAAAATTTAATCTTAAGATATTTTTTTTATTTCATAATAACAGATCGTCTTATAGCACAACACGGTTCTGTATTTTAAAGAAAGGTTCAAAATATTAGGTCTCTAGCATATATAGTATTAAACTCGATATTTTTGGGCACTCTAAATACAGCCACTTTCAGAAGCAATGCAATGCAAGCAATTTGTAGATCAAAGCAACTCGCTCAAAGTTTACAGTGGACTGAAACATTTAAAATTTAGCTATATTCTTTCAAAACTATTTTGACACTATTTTAGGGTATATAAAATTCGCAAATAGGAGCTTTTGTTTAAAAAACTCGCAAAGCTAATGTTTTTGTTGTTGTTGTTGTTATGGGTCCCTGCGGCGAAGTTGCCTTGATTATGACAGTTGGTTTACATGCCGTTGCCCATTATTATTGATGTAGTTGTTTCCAATGTTGTTCTTGTTGTTGCAGTTGCTGTTGGTATTATTGTTGTTAGTTGGTAATGCCAGTGTTGTTGTTGGCCAATGTTATAATTTGTTACATGACTCGAGTCTAGCAAGGACACATGCCCCGGAGAACCAATTGGGAATGGTTAAAGAAAATGTGGTCTGTGTGTGTGTAAGTCAAGTCAAGAAATCTGTTCGCCATTTTTGTATTTTTTCTTTCTGTTTTAAACTAACAATATGGTTTTGGTATTTAAATGCAAAGTGTTGATTTTGGCCCTGAGTGGAGTGCATCCTGTGCTCGCTGTTCCTAACTGGGTCCCACTCGTGCTTGTTCGAGCACTACTTGGCATGTTCTTCTGTAATTACTTTGCCTGATTGCTGAGTGATAAGTGTGGCATCTCCAGCAGTGAAAGTTGTTGTTGTTAGTTGTTCCTGTTGTCTGTTTGCCCTTTGTTGCAACTCCAAAGAGAACTTGAGGCATGTAGCAACGAAGCAAAGTGTGCAGAGCAGCAGAAACAACGTGGCACATGGCACACATGTCCGCAGCTTTTTGCTAACTAACCGCGTTGAGGGTCGCGTTGGCGTTTGCCGTAATTTTCTTTACTGGTTTTATTTTTTTTTTTCGTTTTTTGTGGCCCAAATGTTACTGTAAATTGTTAATTAAATTTGCTCTCTCTTTCTAACGTGCATGTGGGAAAATGTTAGCCAAAAAAAAACCGAATGAAAATGAAAATAACTGGCCAAATGTGTGGTATTTTTTATGTGATCTACACTTTAGCAAAAGGAGTTTATTGATGATAAAGCTCAGAGAGCTTCAACTTAGAGACAGGCTTGATGCTACATCAATACGAACGTAGTACCTATAAAACGCAGGAAATCCAGATTTCCAGATTTAAAAGCTTTTCCTAATAATTGCTGAAAACAATTCGTAAAATTATGGAAATAAAAGTAGGTCGAGTTTGAAGAGTAACATCAAACTAACATCAAAATGTTTCATAAGGCCTTATTATTTTTAATATATAGTTTTAGCTTTTGGCTTGAAAACTAATGAGCAGCCCAGCGAAAGATCTCCGAACACACATAAATAAATGATTACCTAGAACAAGTTTAATACTAAGTTCATTCGTAAGCTGTAGACTACTATTAGACTGCAAAGTAAAAAGAAAGCTTGCAATTAAAGTTCTAGTCTCCTAGAGGATCGCTGAAAGGTTGCATATCTTTCTTTTCAGTTATTACATACATATTTTGCTGCTTGGTCTAAAACAAATGAGTGGTTTTAGGTAATATTTCGAAATTGAGCTACTTAAAGCGTATATAATATTCAGCACAACATGTAATCTTTTTATTTTCCAAAGGGTTCACTAAAACTCCTGTATTCGCATATATTTATATATACAGTTTGTCAAGAAAGTGTTTACACATTGAAAAAAATTTGTATTTTTTGACTTTCAATGTAAATATAAAAGACTTTTGTTTAAATTCATGAAATTTTTTTGATGCACTCTATTTGTTTATATGTTTTTTATTAATATGTAAAAAAATAATTACAAAATTATTTTCCCTTATCGAGAAAATCAACAAAATCTAATTTATCATAGATGCGCTGCTGTCAGGAAAGTGTTTACACTTTTGCTTTGTCTGTTCTCTTTTGTTGGTATATCAACAAATATCGACAAGCTAACGGTACATTGTCGGCATGTATGCCCTATGCGTTGTTTGTGTACCTGATTTTTGCGTATTTGATTTCGTTTAGTTGTGAAATTAGTTAAAGTGAGCATGTTTATGCAAGTTTAAAGATATTGAAAAATGCTTGGCAAGAGATTAATTTTTAAAGTCGTCCACTTGAAGTATTATAATAACCATTTGGGCAAATCTGTCGCGGAACTATCAGAAATGTGTTCCGCATCGCGTAGACTATTTATAATATCAAAAATCGCGGAGAAAACGAGAGCTGATTGGAGTTAATAAGTATAACATCATGTACAAGCTAAATTTGCAACCGTACAAACCGATTTACCCTGGGAAAAATAGATTGAAATCCCCAATTTTGTTAAGAACAGTTGCTAAGGAGGTTAATGAAGAGTGTGATCTGGATGTGCCACTCGAAACAGTGCGCCAGGCCATACTCCGGCATAGGTCCCACTCACTAGTAGCAGGAAGCAAACCGATGCGTTTGGCAATCAATATTGAAAAGCCGTTTACTTTCGCTACTAGGATGCAAAATGAGCCAGGAGATTACTGGGATCCCGTTATATGCTGCTATGAAACCAAAATAATGTTGTATTACAACGATGGACCCAACAAGGTGTGGCGAAAGGCGATAAATTCACTGGAATACCGCAGCATCATACCGACAGTAAAATCTGCCAAATTGTTGGTTATTATTTGGAGGTGCAAATAGAGCCGAAGGAGTTGGAGATTTGGAATTTTTAGAAAATACTATAAAAGTAGATCAATATTTAGTGTTTTTTAAATTGAATTTAAGATCGAGGCCCCAAAAATTTGGCTTTAATAGCAACAATAAGCTTGATTTCAATTTGTATCAAGACAATGACCCTACGCATATGGCGTTTAATTGGAGGAACTGGTTCCTTTACAAGTGCAGCAAGGTCATCACTACACCACCTCAGAGCCCTGACTTGAACCCAATTGAAAATTTGTAGGCCCGCAAAGAAAAAAGTGGCAAAAAGGTCGCTTAATAACCGAGCCGCACTGAAAGCTGCTACTCTAAAAGAGTGCCGCAAAGTCCCAGAGGAATATGACCTTAAAAAGCTAATTTTTTTAATAGAAAAACGCCCACAATGTGTTGTTAAACCTAAGGGAGGGCATGCAATATATTAAATTTACATAATTTAATCAATATTCGTTATAAACATTAATTTTAAGATACCTTAAGTATTTTGTGTAAACACTTTCTTGACAGCACCAAACATATGATAAATTAGATTTTGTTGATTTTCTCGCTAAGTGTACATAATTTTGTAATTATTTTTTTACATATTAATAAAAAACATATAAACAAATTAATGTGCATCAAAAAAATTTCATGAATTTAAACAAAAGTCTTTCATATTTACATTGAAAGTCAACAAATACAAATTTTTTTCAATGTGTAAACACTTTCTTGACAGACTGTATGTATATGTATATATTTTTTTTTTTTTGGACAGCAGCAACTTGAAGTTGAAATAGTAATTAAAAAACATAGCCAGAGCAGAGCAGCAGCAACAACAACAACGTCAAAAACAAATGCACATTAAGCCTTAAACAGATAAGAAACTATTTAAAAGCCGTTAGTTATACTTTAACTTACAAATGTATGTAACTATGTATATGTATATGTTATATATATGTACATAAAGTTCATGTACAGGCCACGCTTTAAACACGCACATTATCAGCCCACAGCCAATAATAACAACAACAACAACAACAGCAGCAACAACAAATTGTAGCAATTACAACAATCAACAAATGCCGGACGCAACGATAAGCGATAGCAACAATAACAACACCAACAACAACAGAGTTGCCATTGTGGCCTACACACTAAACCGCGATTACAATATACACTCGGGCCCAAAAGACAGAGAGAGAGAGCGCGAGCGACTGAGAGTGAGAGCGAGCTGGTAATAAAAATAAAACTAAGTTTGAGCGTGTAAGCAGCAAACGCTTTTGATTGGTGGCTGGTAAGAAACCAAACGGTTAAGTACACACACACACGCATACATGCATTTGCATGTGTGAGTTTGTGTGTGTAAGTGTGTTTGCTTATGTGTGTTAATTCTCAATTGGCAACGCTGACTCATATTGCTCATTAACTTGTTAAACGAATAAGCTGCATTAAAAGCCACAAACAATAGTTGGCAACACTTAAAAAACCGTTACCAACATGTTGCTGAAAAGCAAAACTCCTTTGAACATAAATTAAATAAATAAATTTACTCCGCTTGACTTAAGTCAGCGCTCCAAAAGACGTTTGATATGTCTATACGAAGAGAGCTGTGATCTAGAGTTTATAGTCGATTCCGAACAGCGATGTCTTTAATTAATAAAGACTTCCCTAGGTAAATAGCGTATATTTATTTGCTAGCGAATTTACTGTCTGGCAAATGCATCAGTGCTACTGGTTGGAATCGAAATAGCGACCTTCCGATCCTATATACCCACTATATAAATGAAAAACCATCATTAAACGATATATGTATTAACAGCGAAATATTTTTACATTTTTTTTTATAACATTTGAGCGCCTAGAAAATAGAAATAAATGCCATTAACTTTTCTAAGGACAATCGTAGGAATTTATTTATTATGTATTGAGCTTTTCAGCAAACAAATGCTATGGCATATTTGGTAAAAAAATAAGATTATAAAACAGAATGTTGAAAACTAGTTTATTTTAAACTTAAAGACCTTTAGTTTCCATAGGGAGTAGATGAATGACTCAACTATTAAATATAATGTTGAAAATTGCTTAACTTAAATTTAATTCATGTCTAGATAGCTTCGGTTTTACTTTTGCTTACACGTTTTGTAATAATATGTATGTCAATCACAATATTTATTTTAATAAAATAACAATAGTAATTTGTTATCGCTGATTTATTTTGGTATCATACTATTCACATATGTAACAATATCGACGAGACAATATCAAGCTGTGAAGATATCCTGCTTCAGCGATTGTTACTTAATAAGTTAACAATTGCTGCTCAAAGAATAAGTAAATAAATTACTCTTATTTGAACATTTTTATGTGAAGTTTATTATATAACATTTTCAATTATATATATGTACATATACCAATACGATTCTTATGTACATACAATCAACGCGCCAAGTAACAAACAAAATGTCATTTTTCGACTTACACATAATTATTTATATAATCAGCCTCTTCACTCTAATTGTCGTTTATCTGTGATTCATAGCTCAAATAATTGTTAATTTAAATATTTTTAAATAAAGCGATTAAAATGGCTACATATAAGCATTTGAATGCAATATAAAATTGTTAATGCTTAATTCATTTAAAGATTACTTTGATTTATAAGTTTGTTTAGGAGAATACAAAAAAAAACTAGCATACGTTAGGTGCAAAATGTTTCGCTTTAATTGCAAACTTGCCAGAAGCAATTCACATTTAAAGCTAATAGAGAAATATCTAAACATAGGATTATTAATTGGTTTAACAATATAATTTATTTAACTCTTATTGCAGTATATACATACAAACCTTGGCATATACTATATATCTGTACATACATATGTACGTCTGATAGGCATACTTTTCGTTTTAAATAAAGAAAACAAAATCCGCGAATTGAAACTAACTAAAATGTTTCAAACCTGCCTAAAATAATAAATAAATAAAAATAAATTCATCCCAAACAGTTGCCATTGCTAAGTGAAATATTTTTCTACAAAGACAGCAGCAGCATTAATTGGCTCAAGTGTTTGAATACTTTTGCCCAGCAGTGTTTACAAAAATTTTTGTAAAAATTGTTTGATGGCCATTGTGTTGTTTTGCTTTATTGACGTGTCCGTATTATATTGTTCTTAACGATATGCGACAATTTTGACCCCAAGAGACCAACAAAATACAACCCAATACGCACACGTGTGTGTGTATCAGCGTCAAGTATATAACGCACACAGCTGCATATTACGCCACAAATTTATTTGGGTTGGGTCAAAATTTAAATATTTCAACGCGACAACAAACAGCAGCAACAACAACAACAAGCCGAAGAGAAAGAAGAAGAAGCGCAACTGATTTTCGCGCTACAACAGCAACAACAACAACCAACAGAAAAAGGCAAAAGAACGCGGCTGAGGCGATTGTTGTTCAGCGCATATGTGTGCGTGTGTGTGTGCCATGTGGTCTATTGGTCTCTTGCCTTGTCTCTTTTCCCGTCTTGCGACTATTCGCCTATACGTTGCCTTCTTCGCTGTCAAAAGGGGGGGCGCTGACTGCGCCTGCGTGCAGCTGTTGCCTGTCGCCCGCACAGTGTGACAATTGCGATATATTTTTCGAGTCTTTGATGACGCGACTCACACTCGGGGATATGTTTGAAGTTTCATCAGAAATGTTGGTTGAAATTATTTCCGCCAGAAAACTTTGACTTGGTCTTGTTGTTATTGACACAACTATGGTTATGGTTATGTTGTTGTTGCTCGATATAGCGTTTATAAATTTTTATTGCCTGATTGACTTGAGTTGGGTTGGGTTAGTCTTGCTCTGGCATTGGCCTGTGCTTCAATTAGGGTTCATTTTCGCTTTCTGGCTTATCGACAACGTTACGGAACGGGTAACAACAGAGCAAGCCACAGTAACGACAACAGTTACCTTCGTTATGTTTTTTTGCTGCTGACCTGTGTCAATATTTATTGGCTTTATTTACAAGCGGAGTCTTTATTTTTTTTGGGTGAGGTTTGTATTTGCATTGAATTAGTGATTAATTTACTGATAAGACATGCGCTACTAGTTTATATGTGTATGCACATAATTTTTTTTGGTAAAAATAACACAGTCATAAGTGCGCATGTGCTTAAAGGTATTTGAAATATATTATGGGAATCGATGTAAAATTGAGATACATATGTCGAAACATACACATTTACATTGAATATAGTAATTATTCAAACACATCAAATATCTGACTGAAGCGCTATAGAAATTAACTCACTGACCTTTAGATTCTATGTTGGAGATGAAATTCTTACTATATATTATATTAAGCCACAATCATTCCAATAATTTTACTAGTGGTATTGTTAATAGCATAATGCAACAATTAAGTCAGAACGCAATAAACCAAAATACACTTGAGTTTATATATTAAAATTAAATAACAGCAATATCTATTATACTTCCAATTATTTAAACATTTACTTGCGTTCAAGCGCAAAACTTAAAATCAAATCATTTGTATGGCTTCGACATTTTTGTTTGTTACTTTGTTTTGCCTTTAAGCGAGTTGATAATGATAAGGCTTAGTCCTTGGTGTAAGATATCCAACGCCGATGCATTTGTTTTAAATATTTGCAGCCCACTGTGCACTCAAATTTTTTTCAAAAATTTATCTATCATTTTGACAGCATCTAGCACTGTTCAGAACCACATAATGACTGAGCGCATTAAGACTCACTATCCATTTAATTAGTCTTACTCAATACTCAGTTCTTGGCTCATAGCAAGATTTTATTGTATAAAAAAAAAAATTAATTTAATTTGCAGCCAAATTAAGAACTGCGTACCCTCATGAGTTCTTAATTTGGCTTGAAACAAAACACGAAAACGCATTTGCAAAAATTAACAAAACAAAACAAAAAAAAAATAAGAATGCAATAAGTGAGAGTAAAACACAAAAGCAATTCTCTCTCTCTCTCTTGTTGGACGAGGGCGGCAAAGCGTCTGCGCAAGTCGGCCGGGAGTTGATGCTGCGTGCAAGCGACCGGGCCAAAGCTAACGGAAATTGCAGCTCTTCGTGCGCATCTCGCTCAATTGTTAACGTTTGGTGTGGGTTGTACGGAGAGCAGTTGGCAAAGAGAGCCGACTGTAGCAGGAGGCAAATTGTTTGCTACAGTAGCGGCAAAAATTATTATGACACAAATTTTGTGCGGGCACGTTGTTCATTGTGCATTCCTCTTGGCTTTGCCATTGCCCAGAATACATTAATTGACACTTGGCCGGAAATAGTTCATTAGGCATAAATTACGTACAGACAAAGAATATACTCTTTGCTATTTTTTTTGTGTATGTGTGCATTAGTTTTATTAGATTTCGTCAGCGGCTTAAATGCATTGGGGGGCAGGGGAAACTCGGTGCTGCGCTTATCTTGGCGTACGAACGGACATGCAAAGCAAAGTAGGCAATAGCAGCAACGGCAAAACGTTGCAAGACACAAATGCTGAGCATTAAGGGCAAAATAGTAGCACACACACACACATATGTATATTGTTGCCTACATATGTATATGTATGTATGTATGCATGTCTCTACTATATACATACATAATACATACAACAGTGCGTGTGTGTGTGTGTGTGTGTGTGTGTGTGTGCGTCACTCGCACACTGCCAACATGTGTGATCCAAATGTCATGTAAATTAAACGGCCTTACAAGCAACAAGAACAACAACAATTGCGTCGACGCGCGGGCCTCTACTCTTCATAGCGTGTTCCAACATATTCAGCCACGATAATGAACTGAACTTCGACACTGCCCAAAAGCAGAGCCGAGCAGCAGCAAGACAGTCATAAATAACAGCAAAGAAATGTAAAATATACACACACACTGAGAGCGAAAATGGGCATAATAATAAATTCAAGTAAAACGCAATTGAAACGGCCACGCCACTGTTTTACTTAAGCGGGCTCAAATCCGCTCCGTTCCCCCCCACGCTCACGCACACACACTAGCGCACACTTAATACGGCTGAGCGCCCCTCTCTTAGAATGGGCAAAGAAGACGACAGCCACAACAAATAAAATATGAAATAAATGCAACAATTGTTGAGCACTCAAATACAATCAGATCTGGTCGACGTTCAAGCTAGCAGAGCGAGCATACTGTCGCTACAACAAAGTTGCTCTCGTTTAACTGCAGTCGGCCAATACGAATTGCAAAATACGCTTCAAACAGTTGTCACTTTATATTTTGAATTGTTGTTTTAATGTAAATATGTGTAGTATGTAGTATGCCTTATTGTGTATTCTATTTTAATTTTATTCTGAAAAATTTTGACAATCCAATTATTCATAATCGGCATGTATGTAGAAATATAAGATTTGAATGTATTTTTCGTTAAGTGTAGATATACATACATACATATATTTTTGTTATTTTTTTTTATATATTATTAAACATATAAACAAACATATATACATATAAAAAATTGCATAAATATAAACAAAAGTCCTTTATATTTATATTGAAAGTAAAAAAAATACAAATTATTTTCAATGTGTAAACTGTTTGTATGTGACAGATTGTTTGTATACATGTGTTGTGTGTGTGGCCGATTTTTGCGCATTTTGTTGCATTTGGTTGTGAAATTTGCCAAAGTATTTACTCCATATTGTATTTTGTATTGCTGTTTGTAATTAAAACACAGGTCTAACAAAAAACGAGTTAAGAAATACTCTAAATAATAATCTAAACTGAAGTAAACATTGTACCATAACAAAAACAAAGTTGGATATTCATTAGCTTGCTATGCACATACATACATACATAATTTGTTGCTGTGCTATCAAATAAAGTTATTATTAATATTTGAGAAAATCCTACCATTTATACCTAAGTTCCTTTAAATTATAATTCATATTAATTTCAGCCACAAAAACATTGCCATTGTCAACAGAAATCATAGTCAATAACAATAGCGCACATAGTACAATAGCAATGGTAGGGTATCATTTGAATAGAACCACCACAACAGAAGAAGAACAGAAGCAAATGCCAAAAGTACAAACTGAAAACGGCCGCGACAACGCGTCAACGGATTTCTGTGTTACACATAAACTTCGTGTGTGTGTGTGAGTGTGTGCATCGTTTAGCGGCTCATTCTTTTGCTCGCTTTTACTTTCTGTTATGAGTTTGAATTTTTCTTTTGCCAGTAAGGCTTGTGTGTGTGTGCGCGTTGTGATTGCAATTAAACGGCGTTTTTCCGTCTGAACGACAGCGAGAGCGACTGGGTACGCTCTCTTTCGGCCGCAGCGACGACGACTGCGTGCAGTGGCAGCAACGGGGAGTACAAAACACGGCTCAACGCTGATGAGATAACGGGAATAGCGCCAAGGCAAAAATGAGCGCACATACGTTAAGTACTGGCCTGGCCAGCGCCAATGGCTTCGCATGAGAGCAACGACAGCCAAGAGAGAGAGAGTGACAGCAACTGAGCGAGCAACGGCGCGCATGTGAGCACGCGTGATTTTTTGTTTTGTTGTATTTTGTGGCTCTTTCGCCTGCGCCTGTGTCTTGGCTAGCCTGCGCGCGCTTGCATGTGTGCGTGTGTGTCGCGTTTGTATTTTTGGCTTTGGTTTGTTCTCAGCCGTCGTCGGTACGAATGCGGGCTTGCTGCTCAGCCGCCGCTGCGGTGGTTGTTATTTTTTTTGCTTTTGGTTTTTGGTTTTTATTCGCTGTTTAAACTTGGTCGTGAGAGGAGGGTAGCAGCCGCCCAGTTGATCGCACGTTACTGTACAACAATTATTGTTTTCGCTGCACGAATTCCAAGTCGTAAAAATCATTTGTTTTCGTATCGCGTTGTGTTCTAAACAATTGCCAACATTAATCTCCAAATATTGCAACAAATTTTGATGGCGCCCGTTAGCAGTGCCGCTGCTGCTGCCAATGCCGCCGGCTCACCGACTACCACCTCGTTGCAAGATCTAAGTGCTGCAGCGGCAGCCATTGCTTTGGATATGAAACCCAAACTCGAATTGGCCACTGTGCAGCCGCAAAAGATTAAGAAATGTGTGTAAAATGCAAATGCTGCTGCACTGTCAAAGCTGTGGTACATATTTTTTGTGCAAATTGCTACAACTTTTGTATTTGTTTTCGCAGTGGTGCGTCGCAATGCCTCCGATAAGCTGAAGCTCATACAAATGGTCCATGACAATCCCATATTATGGGATTCACGTTTGCCCAACTTTAAGGGCGCCGAGGAAGAAAAGAATCGTGCCTGGGAGCACATAGGCCGTGAGTTCAATGCGCCCGGGCGGCGTGTAGCGCGTGCCTTTAAATCGTTGCGTGAGTCTTATCGCAGGGAATTGGCCCATGTTAAGCTCATGGGCAATGGCTTCAAGCCCAAATGGAGTCTATACGATGCCATGGATTTTCTACGTGATGTCATACGCGAAAGAAAGTAAGTACAAAATGCTATTATGTATTTTTTTTATAAAGCTGAACTCATGGAACTAGTTCGTGTAAATGAGTCAGTTTTGCAGTTCCAGCAAATAGGGTTCAGCCTAAACTCAAAATGTGCAACCCAAATATATACATACATATAGTTTCTCGCATTTGATAACATGCGCTAGTATACTACAATTCTTCCCAAAAGATATCATCTACTGCATTGCTTGTAGTTAGTCACAAAAGACTTATTCTAATTGCTTCTAAGTGCTTATCGGAATGTATTGTCTTACAAGTGACGTATACACAGTTCCCCCATTCGACCAACAGTCCACTCATCAATACCAACCTTTGACTAATATTACAGCGATAAAAACAAAAGTCTAAATTCAAGCTGGCACGCAAGTACAAAGTGCGGCTTGTTTATGAGTAAGGGATACTCGGATTTTGGCTTTGGGCTTTAGTTTTATGTTCTGGATTGTACGTTTCGTGCTCGTTTGTTTTTGTTGTTATTGATAATTTTAACCTTGCTATTGTTGTTAGGCGGCTTTATCATTATCGCTGCTTACACCCTTAGCTTTTGCGCGACTTGGGCTTGAGTTTTGAATCATGCACTTTGTTTACCAAGTCAGGCCACTGTTATATTAATAATGAAAGGAACTGCAATTACAGGGCATAAGTGTGATAATAACAAAGGGAACACAAATCAGTGCATATATTTTTTTATATTACTAATTTGTTTACACAATAACTGAGAATTCGCATTGCTATGGATTTGGATTTGGCCAGTCCATGGTTCCTTTGCCATGGCATTGACGCCGATGACTCATCACGACGGCATCGACACTTGGTGATCTTGTTTAGAAATTAAAATGATGGCACACATTGTTGTTGTTGTTGCTGTGTTTGTTGTCAGCTTTTGGCTTGTTCGTTGAAGTGAGACTGAGTGAACGAACAACTGTTGCTTGAAACTTTAAAGGGGTGGCCCATTGGAATTTCTATAATTTTTAAGTACTAGATCGTATGTCTGTCTTTCTTAGAGGCTTTATTTTCTGGCACTTTGTATTGTACGCTGGGGTAGTTATGCATGAAATGTTTAGGCCCATTTGATACCATTTCGAATAAGTGAGGCGAATAATTCAAGCTTTACCTTATTTGGCATTTAGCCCAAAAAATGAAGCATTGAAAAATCAAATTTTTGGATAAATCAAATAAATTAAAAAAAACAAAACTTGGTATGGGTATAGCCATTTGTTCCCAATGAAATAGCTATGAAATTGTATAAGTTAGAGTAGCGCGGGGACTGTATACACACATGCATAGCAGTTCAGGGGTAGGAGAGGAGGTTTTGGGTACCACTTGGAAAAATAAACTGACGATTCTCGTGTATCCATTCATCTCAATACGCTGTTGATTTTCAGGTAATTTCGTTAGGCGGCTGCAAAATCTTCAATATACAAAAGTTTAGAATAAGAAAACAATTTTGTCTTGCGTATGCAAAATTTGGAATTCTTGGAATTGATAAGTGTTTGATAGCCGTGTTTACAGTTTATTATTTATTGCTTTAACGAAAATTCCCACCCAATGTTGTTGCTTTACGTTTGATTGGGGAACTTTTGTTGGTAAACTATATGTTAGCATTGAAAAATCATAATTCAACATTATAATATGTAACTAAGTTTCTTGGTAAATATTTGAATATGTAGATCCGTTTCAAAAGGTAAAGATATTGCATGCCCAACCTGTAACCTGTCCTTTAAGATTTGTGCTAGATGTCTAGGGATGAGTTGATACCTTATTTACCTTACAAAAGTTTCATAAAACTTCTAGTTGTTGAGCAAAGGTTCTATGAGTTACTTTGATATAGTTACCCGTAAAAATTTCTTACCGAATTTGGTAGTGGTAGCAACGTGGCTATACGATTCTGCCATTTTTTAACAAAATATTTTATTAACAAAATATTGAAAATATTCAAACATAAACTGAAAGCTGTAAATAAATGTTTAACTCTATTGAGCGGTTTTTAAGTAGAATCATTTACTTATTCTTTAGGGGAATGATGTATTCATACTATAAGAGCCAATCTGAATTTAAGGGATTTTTTTTTTCAAATTTGTATTTTGAGTATAGGCAGCGAGTATTTTTTATGATTCTTTTAAAATATTTTGGATAATGATGTTTCATACAGGTAATGTTTTTTGAAGAAAATTTGTTCGAAACTTGAGAAATCAAGGCGATAGCCCTTTATTTGAAAATTAACTTTACCAAGAGTCTAGCGAATTTTCCACAGCAATGTATGCCATGTATGACTTTAAGCCTAAAATCGTCTGCAATCATATTGAGCTGCATACGAGGCTTATCTTTGGCATATAATGCATATCAATTAAGAGGCCAACAAATCTCAGCTCAAAGAAAACATCTGCCAAAAACCGTATACATGCTTTATGTCGCATATAAACCTAAATGCTTATATACTGGTCGTGTTATGTATATATAGAATCAGACGGACGGAAAAAACCAATTCCAACAAAAGAACGAGCAATTGTAAAAAAGCGTTGAGAGTCTGTGGCTCAAGCTGATGTCTCTCCTGTTGTTATTGTTGTTGTTATAGTTGGTGTATGGCTTGTTGTTGTTGTTGTTGTTGTGGCTCATATGGAGGAGTGTGCGGAGTGTATGTAGTACTTTATGTACATATTTATATGAAATAAGGCCATTTCCTTTCAATTGACTGTACCCACATAGTGAGCAACAGCAACAGTCGGCAGCCCCGGTCGCGGCCGATTTGTATACACACACACACACGCACTCGCACACACATAGATACACGCCGACACATACATATTTAAATTTTTATTATTTTGAGCTGATAACAGACAACGGCCCGGCCACAGCCGCTTGAGCCATAAAAACAGATCTCGCCAGAGCCGTCAACGAGCCAGCGAAAAATTATACAACAAGCAGCACCACTTGAACCAAAAAACCCCGATGCGAGGGAAGCTGCAAAAACCAATACAAAAACGTTGGATGCTACAACCCAGAGAATCTGTTGAGACTGCTGCTGCTGCTGCTGCTGCTGGTGATGGTGGTGGTGGTGGTAGTGGTGATGGTGGTGTTGGTCGTGTTGGCGATGGCAATGGTGGTGGCGATTGGAAACTTGGATGGAATGGTATACTACTACTACTACTACGTACTACGGTGCTACGTACGATGTGCTACATGGGAATAATATGTATATTGATGGTATTGTGAGAGCGTAAACCAGAGGCAATGATAAATTAACGCAGCGAGCAGCACTGGTAGTACTGCTACATACGATTCAATGACGAATGAGTAGCCGAGTTTATAATGATGCTGATGCTGATGTCGCTGATGTCGCTGATGCCGATGATGTTGTTGACGACGAGTGGACCAAGTTTAGAAGCGTTATAGATTAAGCTATATGTATTTGTCGGCTCTCACAGTTGAATATGTACATATAGAGGCGCATACAAAGTAGAATTGTAATCAGCAGCAAGACACATAAAGTGGCACGAACGACTCGGCTTGGTTCTGTTTGACCAGGGTTAAAAATATGCGACCGAGAGCGGCAGTAACGGGGTGGCAGCTGTGTGTGTTCGTTTCCGTGTGTGTGTGTCACGCTTATGATTTAATAAGCAAATGAGCTGAAAATTGATGAAATTGTTTTTTACGTTTTTATTTTCTGTTGCGCCCTCAAAATACAAATACTACAACTCACAAAAAAATAAAAAGAATCACAGCCAGGGCTTTGGCTTTGCAACACTGCCTCAAAAATGTTTGCGATCGCCAGCGCCTCTTTAAAACGATTTTATGTTGAGTGCGTCACTCACACACACACACACACACACACACACACACACACACACACACACTCTCTTGGGGCACAAAAGCAACACACTGGGCGTATACCCAATTTGCGTAATAGGTTTATTCATATTCCAACTACTCGCATTCTTTTGAATACATATACTCGTTTACATAAAAAATATTGTATTAAAATATTTGTGCGGTCGATTAAGTAATTTAAAAATACTTTTAATATATTTATTTCATTTATGTATTTGTCACATTGTTATTGCAATGAGTGAGCCAGGGAGATTTTAAGCGATCTTTTTTTATTTTTTTGGCAGATTTGAATGGTTTTTTTTCAGGATGATTTTTTGAAACAGTTAACAAGAAAAATTGAGAGTTACACAAACATTTGTTTGTTGTTATCCTAAATTAGTCGACAACTGCTAAGAGTAACTTTCTCAAATTAACAAACAAAGCGTAGGCAGTTTGACAATTACGAAGGCGACACCAGTTGTTGATAAGAAAGTGTCTTTCAGCAGCTACTTTTTGCTTTTCTTATCTGCATCTCGGCGTCCGCTTCGATTCTTCACTTTAGATTTAGTAGATATTTGACTATATCAACCATACTTACGTTTAAATTGACGCCTTAAAAAGCTAAATTCTAGCAGTTCAAAACCGAGTTCGAAAATATCTATAACTTTCAACGAAGATCGTAATACTTATGAAAACACTGTTAATATTAACAATTAGGCATTGTAGATCAATTTAGAAATGATTAAAGAAATGTTCAAAGCTGAGTACGACACAGAAGTCAAAGTCAAACCACGTTTGGGAGAATAGATTATTTTTATGAGGTGTTTCTGCGACGGATTTTAAATCGTAAGCGGACTGGTGGTGATTTGAAGCAAAAAAACAAGTTGATTCTTAACAATAAATTAGATACTTGGAATACTTATACTTGATAGAATTCTTGCGGAAAATGCATGAAGGTCTGCAGATTCCCACAAAAGATGTGGGATTTAGTCAAATAATAATTCAGAAAGAAAATGCAAAAATCATAGAGATATGACCCCCCGGGGTATGACATTGGTTTATTAAAAAGTATAAGGAGCAGGTTCTGAAAATTTTGAAAACATCTAGGGGATTACATTGCTCTATAAAAAAGAATGAGAAGATGCGTTCTAATTCAGAATTGGAGCAACACTAACCTAATGCCAAGGAAAAAGACCCAAATGGATCTAGAAAAAATGAGAAACAATGGGATACTGAATGAGCGAGAGAGAGAGAGAGAGAGAAAGACAGTGGCGCGAGAAAAGATAAACAGAGAGAGAGAAAGGAGAGTTTAAGACACAGCGATTAACTCAAGACCCGTTGGGTATATTCTGATAGTTTAATCAGATCTAATGAGTTCATAGAAAATTTATATTCCAATGGTTGCTTCTTATTACGAACTTTTTTAGTAGAAAATCATAATTTTTGATACTTGCCAAGAACTACCGATATCTAATTAAAATATTTGCTTTCTAAAGTACAAACCATTTGATACGGTTCCCACTTAGATCGTTTTTTCGTTAACAATTATTCTCATTGTATTATTCTTCATTTTTTCAAACATCACGTCTTCTATTAGTTCTTAAAAGATAACCAAAATTACAAACACAATTTAAGTTACCAAACCAGCCTAAAAATAGCATTAAGATTTCAACCCCAAGTCAAGTTTACATTGTCAGTCCAAAACGTGCTCACAAATCCCAAAATCAAATTCGATACAAACTAGCCGCAACGCTATTTTAACTAGTAACAAATGCCACTTGGGTTGCTTCTCGGCTCTCTAGTTTTAGCTGGGCTAGTTTCCTGTTGCCACACCATGTAGTTCTCAAATTTCAAATGCATTTCTCGGCACAGACAGCTGCCTGGAACGCTTCAAAATTTGGCTATTTTTAGCGCAGTCTCGCTAGAAACAGCCCCAGAGTCACGGTTCGGCCTGGCCTATTGAGCGCGAGGACTCTACACGGGCAGGTAGTTGACAATTGGAAACACTTCGTCGTTGTCGTAGTCTCGCCGTCTTGTTTTCGTTGTCATGTAAAATGATATGCATGCGTTTTTCCAAGGAGAAAAAAAAAGATGAGAACCCAGGAAAAAGACAAACTAATCGCGGCCAAATGCATTTTCACATGTTCCAACATTGTGGAAAAATGTCAAATGCTGTCTGACGGGCTTTATTTGCTTGAGGCTTCTGTGGTTTTAGAGCCATAGTTTTGGTCTGTTTTGCAGGCTTATCAGTATTTGCTTCCGCTTGATGGGCAGACCATCAGAACCTTTGCCAGACCGTCGGACAGTTTGCATTTCACTTATGTTGAAACCATTGTTCCCGCCATGTTATGGATCGACATATCAATTTTATGGTTTATCGTGGTTTTTGGTAACTGCTGGGGCTGAAATGGTGATAAGCCAGATAGACAATTCTATGTATTGGTTGAGCTCTATCTACTATCAATTGCTTCATTGTGTGCAACTACAACTACAATTTTGGGTATATGTGAAATGGACTTTTTGGAACACGCCCCTTATTGTGGCTTATGGCTTATAGCAAAGTGAAAAAGGCTTGGATGACACAAGATGAAACTTATTTGAGGATACTTTTAGGTAAAAAATCTTGTTTAGTTGCCAGTTACTATCAATATGATTTACCAGATATTTGGATTTCCTTATTTAAGTTCTAGGCTTTAGGGGAAACCAGTCGCTTATTTTTGTAAAACTTACATAGCTTCAATAACTAATTGTGTATCTTTTTGTATTCTTTTTAGGGGCGGCTCACATGTCAATGACAGCTTAGCCACTAGCCTGGGCTTGGGTGCATTCGCGCAGCATCTTCATAATAATAATAATAATAACAATAACAACAACAGCGTGGGCGGTGGCAAGGCCGGTCACAAGTTAACCTCTTCGTTTAATGACTCGGCGGCCGTGCTCAATCTGTCCAAATGCTCAGATGGCCTGAATATGAGTCACGAAGACTACTATTATTATGTCAAACCCGAGTTGGATCTCTCGACATCAGGCACAGCTGGTGGACGCTCTCTTGGTGGTGCTGGCAGCAGCAGCGGTGGCAGTAGCACAGATCCAAATCCACAGCCGTTGCCTGCACATCAGCAGGCGCACAATGATAGTCGCGTTTCGTCCACACGCAACGATAGCAATACACAGCATCAGAACAGCTATGATGATATGGATGCCAGCTCACTGAGAAGCGGCGACGATGACGTTGTGGGAGGTGATGCTTCCGACGAGGTAGAAGAACTGGAGGCCATCGATGAGGATTTTCCATATCCGCTTATTTTGGACTCAAACTCGCCGCGCAGTCTCTGCAATGGCAGCAACAGTGGCGGCGGCGGTATGGCTGCTATTGAAGCGCGTAAGCGTCGCCGCAAGGCGGATGATGATGATGTGGATGGTGATGTGGCCGTAACCGAGGATTACGAGGATCAAATGCTGCAGCAGCATCGTCACTTGCGTCAACAACAAAACGCTGCCGCTACAGGCGGTTTGGACTTGCCACCGCCGCAAACTGTACGCGAGGTGTTGAACTCCAAGTTCTGCGGATTTATCTCTGCCAAGCTGAACAGCATGGAGGACTCCGAGGCAGACAATCTCATGAATCGCATTTTGTTGCTGCTAGTGCAGATGCAACAATGCGAAAGCTCCAAGTAGTGGGGTAGCATAAGCCGGGAGTGGTTAAGAGTTTAAGTTACTAAATAGCAATTAGCTCATTATGGATTAATGTAGCCTTTGCTCAAAGCAAAAGAAAAAGTTTCCTTTTCTTGCCATAAATAAGAAATCAATATTTTTTTTTCGTTGCCATTTTTTGAAATTTCTATTCCTCACATTTTCAATGCCAAATTTGTGCCATACCAAATAATAAAAAAAAACAAAAAAGAAAAACGAATTCCAAAGTAGCGCTACCAAGTTCAAAATACTTGCAACCAGTGGCGAAGCTCAGAATGATTATGGGATTCTGTAGAATTCCCTGAAATTCCATTGCTTTGCAACTGCTTACAATCGTTTCTAATGTAAAAAGCTATTCCAAAAAGATTTACAAAAACTTGCCAAAAAGAACAACAAATAAAAGACACACAAAGAAAGACAAAGATTGTTAGCCAAGTATATGAGATTTAGTTTATTACGAACGTTAATTTAGTTATAAGCTGCTTACATATTATAATTAAAATTAATTATAATTAAAAAAATGTGCGCAAGTGCACAAACGTCTCATCACATGAAACTACAACTCGAATAATATTTTACATGAATTTTTAAAGTTCTACCAAAACTCGTTTATATTTCGTAAATAAAAAAAAACATAATTTACAATGTTTAATTAAAAAAAAGAAAAAAAAAACAAAAACTATCGATGCGAACTTGCCAAATGCGAGCAGCTTATCATAGTCGATAGCTTTAATTTAATTTGAAAAAATATTATAGCTAAAATATCATTTATTATAGACTTCGTTTTGAAATACATTTTATATATTTATGCAATTTACGTTTGCAAAGCATTCTTTATAAAAATTAACAAAATTAAATAAATGAAATAAGATTTTTAATTTTTATTGTTTTGGAACATAAATTGCAGGTAACAACATGTTTTCATTGCGTGCTAGCTAATTGGTTTCGAGCTATACAAGATTTAAAAAAAATTAGTTAGGAATATTTTTCAAATATTCCAAAATAGCTCCAAAAAACTACTTATAAAATTGTGATAGGTTCGGTAAATGCATTAAACTTCATATTTTTATTTTCTTATATTTCTAGTTGGGATTTATATACCCTGTATTTTTTGGTAGAAAGCTTAAAAGCTTAGATGGAAAAATCGTAAACCTAAAGCATGATCAGGTTGAGAAATAAAGGTGCTCTACCCATGTCCGTCTGTAGGAAAGTGAAGAGCTCAGAAAGAGTAATAGCTGCTGTTGCAAAATTTGCAGAATAACATTTGTTGTTTGTCCATGCAAAACTTATAAAATTAAGTAATATCAGGAATTCATCGTATTCTGTTCTATGCTGTCTGCTTAGCGATGTCCCAGAATGAGCTGATATGGGCTAGTTCTTAAAGATCGGTGCGTCTTCAAGTCGTCTTCCATGGGGATTCCAGTATAGTGCCGTCGGAGAATGCCGGCTCGATTGTTTCTGAGAGTATGCCCTATCCCAGCCTTCGTAGAGTGTCTAATTTCCCAATTGGAATAATAAAGGGAAAAATATCAGGAATATATATAAAATGACTTTTTCATAGTAGTGTGTCGGATACGATAGAGCTACAGGTCGAAGTGCAACAAAAATTTCCAAATTGGAATAATAAAGGAAAAATATCAGATATAAGTAAAAAGAATACAGTGGAGGTACGATGCAGCTACAGGTTAAGGTAGATTGCAATTTTTTAAAGATATTGTTAGATAAGGGTTCGAAAATGACGAGATAAATTGTTCGCTATCTGTATAGTTACGTGTATAATTAAGTAAAAACACAGACTTCTTGGTAGAAGTACTACAGCATAGAACAGAGTGGTTCATAAATACTCAAAATTGGCTTGAATATAGTTTGGCTTGTAATAAACTGCATAATACGTAAAATTTATCTGTCTAACCTTGGCTTTGCTGCCCAAATTCTAACATTACAGACTTTCCCACAACCACTCTATATCGTTCCAACAGCTACCCAGCATAATTGTAAGCAATTCAATATCCGCCCAATACAATTGCCGCTAGCTAGCATCAATCAAAAAATCCGTTTTATTAACTCAAATCATGCTACCCCTTGTACTAATATGGCATTATGTACAGCCGCATTCAGACCATGGTCATTGAACTCTCAGAGATTCAGCTGCCAAAAACTATGGGCACAGCATTCGTCGACCGCCATCCCTTAAAACGCGATCTCTAGTGCGCTCTACCAAGGCTAAAAAAAAAAATACAAGCAAAACCATCAAGGGAACTCGTTTTCGTGTCCGTAACGCTGTTTTAGCAATTTTCCGCACACGCAGAGCAAGCCAGCCAGAGTTAGTAAGTAGTCTACGACCAGGTCGAGGGTTGTTTTTGTCATGGTAACGCCGGCTCGGAGCGCAGCTTCAGTTTATAATAAATATTTGATTTCTATTGTTCTCGGTATTTGGTTGCTTCTCAGCTGGCTGGCTGTTGCTTCATTCATGAGTGCGCTTGTGCGACGGTTTGTCTACCTCGGCATGGCTCTTGTGCGCTATGCCTAAGTTGGTCTATATGGATTTTGGCATGCCCACATCTGTTACCCTGCCTGCGTGTTTGGTCCTGCTTTGTGGCGCATGCGTTCAAGTTCTTATAGCCTTATCTTTTGTTTGCTTTTCTAATTTCTGTTGTCGCTGGTATTGTTGTTATCTGCTCTCGACTGGTTTCTATGACGTGTTTGTTCTAATGGTTTCGTCGTGTCTCTTCGAGTTGAGGGTTTTTTCCTAGAGTTATCATTGTGGCGGCAATGTCTGTCTGACATCTGGCTAAATGTGTGAGTTTGTCAAGGCTCGAAGCGATCTGTAAATGGATTAAATTAAAAAAAAAAAAGAAGTGAGATATGATCTATGCTTGACATGTTTAATGGACTGCAGCTAGTTTGTAGGCAGCAGCATTGAAAGGTTTCCATTGCTGGTCTAATCTTGGCACAAATTATGTAAAACTAGAGAAAGTGGTATTACTTACACTTAAATTGTTAGATTTTTAATTTCGCTGCAAAGGTGATAGCTTTTTGAAGAGAGCAGAAACAAACGGTTTATAATCGAATCGGAATGCCGAATTATTTTCAGGCTACAAAATAAGATACAGTAGAATTTAAGTAATTTGTTTTTTCCAACTTGTAAAATTTATTCCAACTACTCAAAAATAGACACACATTGTTATATGTATATGAACAGATATAACTTTGTAACAATATTCGAAAACTGTAGCTGCAAACATTAATTTTATTTAAAGCGAATTTAATCGTCATTTCAGTGCGAAATTTGAAGCAGATTAAAAGCACCTTAAGTAAAATTGATATTATTATTATATTCAAGCTTGTTTTCTGGCAAAATATCGCAGAAGTCTAAGACCTTTTGGCCATGAAAGCTCTTTTTGATTGATTTTTGCATTTCGCTCTGGGGGACTAGGTTTGAGAGTAACTGTGCTCTCATTGCTGGTGGAACGTTTATTGCGTTCCTGATTCTTTAAGGTGATTTCACTATGCGTAGAGTTACGTTCTGGCATCTCTGATGCAATTTGCGATAGAGACTTGGCACTGCCCTGCAATGATATAGTTGGAGTGTTCTTTTTGACTGGATGTTTCGTTTTTCTAGCGCTTTGCCTAGTTTGCGTGCCTGTTCCAATTGGCCTTTTGGGATAATTTTCATTTTCAACAGTTTTAGCTTTGGATTTGTAGGAGTTGCGAGCAGTGTTGTTTTTGGCATGCTTTGTTGTTCCAGCACTGCCATAAGCTTGTCTGCTTGTTTCAGCTTTCCCCTTGCGGTAATTTTCAGGATTCTCTTGAGTGCTGATACGGCAATATTTTTGAGTGCAGTTGTCAGCTGCTCTCAGGCCTGTATCCGGATGTGTTTCGTGATACACAACTATTCCAGTTTTGACTTTGCGTATGCGTTCGCTGACTTGGCTTGTTCGTCCAGTTGTATCGCAACATTGCTTCTTCTGCACATGCTCATTGTCAGCTTTTTCATTTCCAGAGAGTTTGATTTTTCGTGCTCGTCTCGTTTTACGTTTACAATTATCAGTATAAATATTCTTAGTAGCAGTATTGAGCGTTTTTTGAGGTTTTAGATAGCAAGGAGCATCGTATTGAGAAGCCATTGCCAGATTTTGTAATCTTCCACGCAGCTGATCAATAAGCATTTGCTGCCTCGAGCGCACACTATTTCTTATCATGTTGTAACTTTGTTGTGGCACCTCCCTGTTACGCCGAACATTATCCGTATCTTGAAAAACAATACGCTTCAATTCTCGTAGTAGCTCCTGCTGTTGATAACCCTTGGCCGTGGTTATTTGCCTTAAGCGAAATTGTAAGCGCGCATAATGTGAGCTTATATCGAACAGCGCCTCTTGAAGTATCTCCACTTCATTCTCCAGCTCCTCTTCATAGGGCGATAATTTCCTACTCTGCGTACTTCCCCTAGTTAGCACGCTATGTGAACACGAATTTTTTGAGCTTTTGCATAAATTTGATGATTTGCATTTCTGCATTTTGATCTGATGGAAAGTAATTTAGTTGTTCTTTTGGAAATAATTCTCAATAGAGTGAACAACTCTTTTAATGATTTTATTGTGTTTTACTTTTTTTATTTATTATATTTCAAATCATTGAAATATAATTTTGAAATTTGTCTAAAATTCAGTAGTTAGGATAAAAAAAAAAAACAACAATATTAGTTAAGGCTGAGTTGATTGGGGTAAAAAGTATGTAAGGCATCAGATTCGTAGAGTGTTTAGGTTTGCTGCAATTCACTGGGAAAAACAAAATTTAACAATCTATTATAAGTTGCTATAAGTTTCTACCAGAAATCATATATAGAGCGCTTTTTGAAGAAAAAGGGAAGCCAGCATAGTTGCCCTGCTCTATGCGTTTTTGAGAAAAATTTCTACAATTCAGTGAACCTTTAGCAGCTCTCTTGGCCAGATCAGAGGTATATATAATATATACCAATTGCAGAGTTCTAAGTACCAGCTCTGTTTGTATGCTCTACAATTCATATATCGAAGTATCTCTGCTAGTTTTGCAGCCATAATAGTGTGCTTCCCACATGAATGAATTCTCATTACAACCTGAAAACCCCCAAAAAAAAAAAAAATTGTGTCACATAATCAAAAGTGCATACCTGAACACCTGAACTGCTCTCCAATGCATACATTCCATTAATACAAAAACACAACAACATTTCGCGTCGAAGAAATACGTGCCCCAAACACATGTGGCAACAAAACACGCAAAATCCGCCATGCAACAAGCTGAAAAATTGCTAGTTGTAATCAATGCGCAACATGGACTCCACTGTGCCATCAGCAGTCCAGCAGAGAGAGATAGAGATGGACAGACATTGAGCCGCTTCTCTGGTTCACAAACAAAGGTGCCACAGGGGGGATTCAAAGCTGAACACTAACCAAATTACATGAACCCAAAAGATTTGAGCTTGTTGCAGCAATTGATTTAGCTGACACGAGTAGCCGTTGTTGCACCTGTTCAATGCCTTTGACAGCGGCTCAAATGCAGGCAAGGATTGCTGACAAAAATGTGAATGTGTCACCTCGGCGCATGGGGCATTCTATGTAAGCGGATGAATGTGAAAACTATAAAAGATTGTAGGCAAATGTGTGGCCGTGTATGTGGGCAGGTGTGTGTGTGTGTGTGCATTTTAGTGAGTGTGTATTTGTAGGGGGTTCCCTTTCGAGGATTTTGTGCGAAAGCTGATTACGAAAAACAGCAGCAGTTAGATGTTTGATTTAGACTTAAAGCGAAGTATTAAATTGATTTTCTAAAGTTATGAATGAGAAGAGATATATAGTATTCCCTTTGCAGAGAAGCATTATGCAGGGTAGATTATTTACTCTATCGAGTTGTCCGATATAACTTTTGAAAGGAGTTACTGATCGACTGATGTTCATACCGTGTTGGAAGCGTCGCTCCAAGACAATTTAAACTATTTAAACTAAAAGTTGTACATGCAAAATAACTTCTGAATTGTTAAAACTGAAAGTACGTTTCGGGCTAAAAATAAAGTTAAAAGTGCGCCTGGTTATCAGCACTCCAAGACGTTTATAGGCAAAATTTATGTATTCCATGCATTCAGACTACAGACGTTTCGACCAAAATACTGAGGTCGCAGGAGCTAGTACTGCGGAGTAGCCGCGAATATCGACTTATCGTCGTTCTTAGGAGTTGGGCAACGCTTGTATCATTCTTCGTTGCATAATTCGTGTTTATTTGTAGGTATTCATACAAATTCCAAATGGCACACAAACTTAACCCAGCTGACTTTGCTTGTCGTGTTAATTATTCCAAATGGACCATTGAATTGGCAGATGAGGCATATTTCATCTTAAATGAAATAGTAAATAATCAAAATTGTCAGTTTCATGGCATTGAAAATCCTCAACTAATTGAAGAACAGCCTCTACACGATCGAAAAGTGACGTTCGAAATAGAATTTTGTGTGCTGTTTGTGCGGATATGATCATCGGTCCCTATTTTTTCGATGACGATGATGAAGACGAAAACCGTCAATAGCAAGCGTTATCGAGCTATGATTGCAGATATAGTGATATCTACACATTGTTTCTGAAGATGGTTTGAATGACATCTGGTTCCAACGAAATGCCGAAACAGGCCATAATGCATGTCAAATAATGGTAGTCCAAGGTATACGCTAAGAAGTCAAAGATCATGACTTAACTTAGAGACAACAATCGGCTCGAAATTGCAGTCATATCGATCAACATGTTTTCCAATAATGGAAATCGTCGAAAAATGAGTACATTTTGTATTCAAGGTCAAGGTTGGCCATATACGCAATATTATATTCAAAGAGCAGGTGGCATATTTATATCTTCTTGAACCCAAATAAATGATTATTAAAATGAGAATATAAAAAAAGTCTTCCTTATTTATTTTTTTTCACAAACAAATGCTTCCTTCCACTTCGAATGGCCTACACCGCATTCAGCCATAATCAGAACTTCTCACAATCATCCAAGCTTATCACAACGCGTGTGCATCCGACTCTCCATCTACAGCTTGTCATTTATAATAATTTAATGTGACGCAAAACTTAAATCAATCATCAACTAAAAAAATTTTTACTAAAATAAAAATATTATTTTAATAAAAACAATATTTCCCTACTCAATATATGTTTAGTTGGAATCGCTAGCATTTGCGCTTTCAATTGACACTTCGTGGAATTAGTATAGCCTATGCCCCGTTTTACACATTTGGCCAAAATCGTATTATGGATAAACTTATAAGCTGTGGCAGCTACTTAACGCCCCACCCGCCGCTCCCTAGACTTGCAGCCAATAAGCCGGCCGGCCGGCATTTTTGACTTGGGGCAGGTGCATACTGCCGCTTGGCGGCGCTTCGTGCTCGTAAATCTTCAATGCTTCGTGCGGCAGTTCTCGGTGAAGAGTGCAGTGAGTTGGCTTCTTGCAACGCGCAAAAATGGCATTTCGAAATGTCAGCTGTCAGCAGTTTGTGGTTTTGAAATGTGGAGCATACTTTTGTGCGCCAAAGAGAGAGAGAGAGAGCGACAGAGTGTGAAAGAGAGCGTATAGCTAAAGCCTTCCAGAGAGAGAGAGAGCGCGCGCACACGTGTAGGTGCCGTGCCTCTTTTTTTATGGCAACTTCGTACACGATGCTTCCGGTGAAACAAAATGGCATAGTGGTACATTGGAAGTTGCTTTTATGGCAAGTTTAGGCCAACTTAAGAGCAAATTATGTTTACTTAAGAGAGCCGCCCAAACGTTGGAAACGTTGACTTAATTGCTGCAAATTATTTATAACTTTTTTATTTGCGAAAATAGCCTTGAAATGTTTACATTTGCAATAAATGAAAAGCAAAACTATTAATTACAAATTGTTAGTCATGCAAATGAATTAAAATTGCTTACAAGTGTTTTTAAGTGCAGGTGAGGCAAGGGACAAGGTTCGTGTTGGGGTTTTCATTTCGCAAAGATACTTGAAGGTATGCCGTATGCTTGTTGTAGATTGCATTGAAGCATTATTTTGTATAAATAATATATTAAGTGTTAATTTAGGAATATAGCTAAAACTAGTTGACCTTATATAATCTAAATCGCAAACGTAGCGCGCCAATTTTGAATTTGTGAATGGTGAATTTTCATAACAATTTTAATTTTAAGAAATTATTAAATAAGTTGAATATTGTTTAATTCTCTTTAGTTGTGGTTCTATTTCATTACATAAAATAAGCAGTATTCACTTTGATCAACCTTTTCCATTCCCAAATTTAGTTAATAAGCAAATCTCACACAAGTGAGTCAGTATCTCAACAATAGTCTTTGCTGCGAGATACAGCACGCATCTCTTGCGACTCCACAACTTCAGCTGGTGTTGCCCAAGGCATTATGCTGGGCCCGATCCTCTATATTCTATATACTTCGAATATTCCGACAGATTACCAGCAACTTCAAGGTAAACCGACGATACAGCTATACTTGTTCGCTCCAAATGCCCATTAAGGGAAGCTATTTCGTTGTCTAACATCTTTAGAGCAAGGTCATCTGGATTGGTGCGTTGGTTGTGTCAGCTGGTAACATCCACCCCTAATAAACTTAGCAGCCCTGCCATGACCCTGAACAACACCTGCATCCCACAAACTAGACGGATTGACATCTTGAGTACGTAGAATATGACGACAAGCCTGCAGTACAAAGTGCTCCCAAGTGCTGAAGTCTGCAGTAATGCCTTCAGTAGCAATCTAGGCATTGTCCAGCGAGTGCAGTCTAAGATCTCGAGAAAAATGATTGTTGCATCGTCTGCGGAACAAGAACATTCACAGAGATCTCGAAATCAAGAATGTAATCGCAATTATAGCAGAGAATAAAGCGAAACCCCTCAAAAAGCTGACCACATTCTTTTTGCAAAAAACTAATCAAAGTATTCAGCCAAAGTCATACGAAATCTAAATACAATAATTTATAAGATCTCAAGAGAAAATGAGTGTATGCAATAAATAATTTCATTCAGTTAACCTCGCTGTGGAGCTAATTGGATGCCTAAAAAACAGCTTATATCGATAACAGTTCAGTAAAGTAGTGAAATGTTTCGTATCTCTTGAAAGCAAATAACATTTTTAACTTTGCTGTCTTCGAAGAGTGTGATACGTTTTTACGTATTGAGCTATCATTGCCAGAGCGCCGCTGCTAGTGCGAGCCATCCGACTTGTTCGACTGCTGGCAATGAAATGCGCTACCAAACTAAAACGCTTCAGCCATTGCATGCTGGCAAAAAAAAAAGTGCAACAGCATGCTATAAAGAGAGAGAGAGAGAGAGAGGTGAGAATACAATAAAGAGAGAGCGCAAGTGAGAGCAATAATGCATTTAAATGCTCTCTAACAACAACAAATAGGCACGACGAGAATTCTAGTGGCAATTAATTATTTTTATTTATAAAAATTGCAACATTTTTTTTTATTGCCATTGACTTCGCAGCGCAGGTGTCACTCCATAAAATATAATCAAATAACACACATACGACCCATATGCCCGCTGTCTGTCAACGCAACTTCATAATGAGCTTGGGAGTACATCGTGCGGAACAGTTTGGAATGGGTCAGTACAGCATTCAAATCACGAATGCTGCGTTTACTACACGTGTGTGCAGTATCTGTGTGTGCAGTATCTATGTGTTTGAGTGTGTGTTGGTGTATCTCTGTGTGTGTCAGAGTGTATCTGTGTGTGTGTTTTGTTTGCTTTTGTGTTGGCATTTTCCGAACAGTTCACATTGAAAGGCTTTCGCTGGCAAACTGACTACTGATTCTACGATTGCTTCGACTACTCCGACTACTCCGACTGGCCGAGCAGCTCGATTTGTTTTCAACTGCTGCACACAGAATTTCCCAGCGCGTATTGCGAGCCGTGTGCAATTTTCATCAGTTGCAAGCGAACAATTTAAGCGAGAAGTTCACAACGTGCGGCCCAAACGGCGCAACAGCAGCACGTACCACAAAAGCGAATTAAAGTCCATAGTTTCCAAAAGCGTAGTATTTTTGAGAAAATTTGTGCTAAATGCGAATTAAAAAAAAACCTTAAGCTGATAAACAGCTGTACACTTCAAGTTGGTAAAGTAAATGCCGCGTGGGCTAATTGTAAACTAGACTAGTTAAAGGCTCTCTAGGCTTTTTGGCCAATAACTCGTCGCGTGTTTTGCCGTGAAAATATATTTATACCGATCCTGATGTTCGTACATTGTGTGCCAGTTTTTGCAGCTGGCAGCTGTTTTTTCATACTTTACACTTATTGTTAGTTTTGCACTCCCCTCTCCCCACAAGCCGGTTTGAAGTGAGAAATGCAATGAAAAGTTGTGCGTATTTGTTAATATTCACATACACATATATATGTAACTATGTCAGGGGGAGTCGAATATTCTGCATATTGCGACATATGGAAATTGGCAAAAGGAAATGACAGCAGCAATGACTACTGCAAAAAAAAAAAAATGTTGAAAAGTTTTTGGCAATGTTTATATAAAACTGGCAATTTGAAGTATAAAATGTTACAAATTCATTTTATTTCTCAGAGTTATCCTTCAATTTGAAATGCAATGCTAGCATTTTGTATGTAGCAGTAGCAATTGCCCGAATGTAGGCAATAGATTTTGTATGGAGCATGCAAAACTTGTGGCATTGTTGAGTTGATTCAATTTAAGGCATTTGTCATGTGTGTGTGTCTGGGTGGCTACAGAGCATAGAAAGACAGTTTTGTGGTTGCATGTGGCAGGGCACAAAGCTGCGCAAAATGCGGCCATAACATGAAGCCGGCAATCGAAGTTGCAAGGGACGAGACTTCACAGGCAACATGCATTCTTTATTAAATTTTGGCTTAAGCCGCTTTTCAATAATATATTTCAAAGCAGTTTTTTCAATGGTTTAAATTTAGTGAATGCTTTCAGCTCAGATCTGACGATTTAAACGCACATCATTAGGTCAGTGTGTCAAAATTTTTAAGAGTCTGTGGCAAAACCACAGACATTTTCAAAAAAATTGGAAAGAAATTCGCAAAAAAAGGGAAAAAATTTTTTTTGGTAATGACTTGTCGGGACTTAAGTGCAGTTTTCAAAAGTATAATTAAAAATTGAAGTACTTAGAAAACAATAGAGAATTTATCATGAATCATAAAAGCTATGATATATTTTTATTATATTACATTATGCAAAAAAATCAGCCGATAAGTTTAAAGAAAGAAGAATTGTTAAATTCATAATCTATTTCGCGGCATAAGGAATTTAAAGCTAAAAGGTGTTGAAATATTTGTAAGTTCTGCTAATCCAAAAACTTTATATTCGATCAACTATTTATTTAGCCAAAGTTTTGCGTTTAAATATTTAAATAAACTTCGATAGCCATATGAAATCAAAGAAGAGAAGTTAGGCAGTCTAGCCAATAAAAAAACAATAGTAAAAATTTATAAATTGCATTAATAAAACAACAAAGCTCCGTAAGCTTAAAACAAATGAAATTAAATAAATTTTGCTTCATATGCGTTAAATTTAAGCAAATAAATTGCTTTAATCCGATAAACAAATAAATTCAATCAAGAAGTACGATTACTTGGGTAAGTGGAAAATTTATTTAAATATTTTGCTATACATTAATATGTATAATTTTGTGGATATAATTATTATTAATATAGCTATGAATAGACGTTTTTAACGTAAATAATATAAATCTTGGCTTTTTGAATTTATTTTTATTACCTTTTGGCTAAAACTTACCGCAAAATGTTATTCTTATACAAAAAAAAGGTTTAGGTTCAGATTAAAAAAAAAAAAAGATTTTTTTCCATGTAGTTGTGAAAATTTCTTGCACAGCTTAGCCTTTAAAAGGACATCGTCAAAGTTAGTCAAATTTAAAATATGTTTTAAAGCAATTATAAAAATTATAAAAAAAAATTTAACCAAGCCTGTGATCTTTTTATTGATTACTTTTCGTTTGATTAATTTTATTTGTGTTTCTTGATCCGAAGCAAGTACCCCGCCTTTAATAATCCGTTCCTAAATGAACCAAAGATCAAGATACTTTGGTTACTTTCGAGCTCAATAAACGAAATGAAAAACTTAGTAATAAAATTTTGCTGCAATTGCCTTAAAAATTAAAAATTTTAAACAGATTAATTGTTTTGTTTTTTTTTATAATTTATCTGAACCAGAAACCATCTTGATTACTTTCGTGCCCAAAAATAAAAATTGAAAACCTTATATAAATAATTAAAATAGAATAGCTTTTTAAAAAATTACAAATTTGTACATAATTTTTGAAAATTATAAAAGTTGTATAAGTTTAGCAATTACGAGCAAAGAATCGCTAACAAGAATAATATAATTATTATATTATTATGTCCTAACTGAACCAAAAAAGTATCTTGATTACTTTCTTGCTCAAGATATGAAATTTAAAACGGAATATAAATAATTTGAATACAACTGCTTTTTAGAAATTGTTTTAAATTTTTTTTTTTGTAAATTTTTGAAAATTTTAGAAAGCTGTCAAAGTCATCAGACTTCAAAATAAATAACGCAAATGATATTGTGCAGAAAAGTTGGCTTAAACTATTTTGCCATTAAAATTGAATCACATTTAAACTTGCAAAAATAAAATAATGAAGCTGCTAAAACTAAAATATAAAATAATTACTTATATTTTGCTACAAGTTAGTTCAATTTAAGCAACTTTCTTGCTTGCATAAAGTCTAAAAATAGATAAAAGTCTTTTTATGTTAGATATAAAAAATTAAAAAGCATGTGCTTTTTGTAAAACTTATGACTTTAATATTTAAAAACAATAATTTAAAAAGCACATAAGCATCAAATAAAACGTTTTTCTTTTTAACAATTCAAAAAAAATTTAAAATATTTTACTGTCTACAAATTTAAACTTTAATAATTTTTTGGCTGTGACTTAAAATATTACAAAATATAATTTTTTGTAAGTTTTTAAAATTTATGAATTACTCTATTTAAAATATAGAATCAGTCACGCACAATTTTAATTAATAAAATTTCTGTGACTGTGACTGATTCACAAATGTAATATCTACTATAATTCCAATTAAAAGTATTTAAGAAGTAGAAAGAATTGAAAAGTTAAAAACAAAAATAAAATAACAAAACTTCATGATGCTCTTAATATTAACAATAAGTGCAAGTGCATAAAATATATTAAAATAGTTTTGAAAGTTAGATAAAGAATGCAAAATTTTGCTGCAGTTTCATTTGAAGAGCAAAGTAAAAACTGTGAGTGGAAAGTTGTTACCGGATTGTCAGTCAGTCAGTCAGCCAGTCAGTCAGTCACACTGTCAGTTAGTCAGCTAGTCAATCAAATGAAAATGGCAAAATAAAAATACGTAGCTAACTTTGCAAAACAATGCAAAAAGTGGCAAAAGTATTTTAATTAAATACAAATAAAATTTGCAAATGTGATTAAAAATGTGTAGCATGCTTTTAAGCGCAGTTTTTTTCTTCTGGCAAGTGCCTTTAAGGAGAACACTTCGGTGGCGTCTATTAATTGTAATGGCTGCCGGTTGTTGTTTGCGTGGGTGTGTGTGTTTTGTATCATTGCTAAAACTGCAATCGATTGTCATTTATGCCACTAAAGCGGCAACGAATCCTCTAGAGAACGCCCTCGCATCCGCTTGGTTGACTCTTCAGGTGAAGTGCGAATTGAAGCAGGCGCTTGAGTGCAGCAAAAGAATGCCCCATTGCTCAAGTGCAAAAAGTACTCAGTACTCAGCTGTTGCTGTTGTAGTTGTAAAGTGGAACAACAAAACGGATGAGAATAAGGATGCTGCAGAAGCAGAAAAGTAAAACAGCAATAAACAAAGTCAAAGTCGGCATCCTTGTTGCTATTGTCTGCGTGAAATTGAAAAGAAATTATCAGTTGAATGGGATGCATTATGATAATGGTATGCGTGAAAGATATTCCGTAAGATATTGATACGGATACATAAACGGTTACATATCCTGCACAATCAAGCTGTCAAGCAGTAAAATTGCAAAGCAATCGAAGGGATATAGATGCATCTTTGAAGAATTATTAAAGCTTTGAGATGAGGTTTTTTATGTTAATGATTCAGGCAAGAAATTTATGTATCTTACTTACCAAAGCGATATTACGGAACCGAAAATATTTTCTTTCTTTTTGTTTTTTGGGATTTGTTTTTTGAAACTTTCATTGGTAAACTGTCTCATATTGTAATATGGAAAACAAATCTTGAGCAACATCACTTTGCCGCAGCTGCATTTAAAAGCGCAGTTGCTGCTATGCAGTTGCCTTGCGACTCCACCAGTTTGCCAGGCGGAATGTCAATGTTTTCAAAGACATTCGTTTAGGTAGACAAGTTTAGATAGTGATGCTTCTGCTCTGCGACGCTTTGGCGACCTGCTGGCAATACAAACTATTCATATAGCTGTAGAAAGTCGCGTTTCAGATCCTCTGGCTAAAACTCAGTTTTCCAAAGCGTGTATATGCCGTTGAATGCCCTAAAAAAAAAGAAGATTGCTCTTAAATTCTGTCACAAGACACTGAGAGTATTGAATGGGTGCACTATTTTTGCATTGTAGACAGGTTGGTCCCGTATGCGCTGTAACTTCTTCAAGGTTTGTATGGTCGTTTTGTGGTGGTTGTGGTGGATGTTCAGCCCATTTTCGAAGAACCATTTTAATTTAAACTGCGATTTTTATTTTGAAAAGAATAGACCTTAAATCTGTGAAAAGTTTATTAATCATTTTTAAAAAATGCTTACAGAATCAGTTTTTCATAGTCTTTATACGCTCAGCGACAGAATAAAGTTACAGCCGACGTCCCTAGCTCTCGTCAGTTGCGCTTGCCTTTTTCAGTTGGTTACTCCAAGAGAAGATAGATGAGCGTTGGGCACCCACTTCGTGTCCCTTCGTCAGCTTTCGCAACGAAAACTTTCTTAGCTGGAGCATCTTTATCCATATGAACGACATGGCTGAGCCAAGGCAAACATGAATATCTTGAAGTCAGTGCATTCCTATACTTTGACTTAGTGACATCTCGCTACAATGCCCAATAGTATGAATATCATCGGTGTATGCAAGAAGCTAGACACTTTTGTAGACAATAGTGCCAGTACGATGTGCATCAGGATTCCGCCGCACGTCTCATTATTAAATTGAAGAAGTTATACCCGAAACCTCAAATATCGTTCGAAGGCTAAAAATATTTAATTGATAATCTTCGAAAAAATGATCTGTCTAAACCGAATTTTATAAATTATTAAAAGTTCAAGCTTAACTTTGCGCATTTACACAATTTTAAGTAATTGCATTTGTTCAAATGCTGTAAAATCTGCCAAAATATTTGAACTTGTTTAACTTCTACTATATCCATACAACAATCTGTCATAGATATGTACATATTATCCAATGGCAACGTTGAACGATATTCCTACACTTAAGTCGATTGCTTGTCAGATGCCTAGAAGTATGCTTCAATAAAATAAAAAATGTGCTTCAATCTAACCAATTTTTATGGGCTGCGTGCCAAACGCCACAAATCGATTTGCATGCGCCACTACGAAAAATGAAAACCTCTCTCCACCACTCTCTTGAAAATACGAAAGAAAGAAAAATATAACAATGTGTAAAAAAAATGTGGAAATGTCAAAAATGTAGAGCTCGTCGTTGCCTATAAAGGAAATATGGCTGGAATACACACATATACATATACAAATATATATATATATATAGTGACTTGCCCCCGGTTCGATTTGTAACAATTATTGGTCGTTAGTTGCAAAAATTCGGGAATTGTTTGCACGCCCCTTGGGAGGCGTTAGCTCCCCACATTCATTGCCCAGCAATTATTGCACATTTTTGTGGCATACTTTGCGGTGAAGTGCAAGCACGAACATTTTAGGCATTAAGTATGTCGAGCAGTTGCCGCCTGCCGAAATCCATGCGGTTGTTAATGCTTTTTTGAAATAATAACAATAAATATTATTGACATGCAAAAATGCCACAAAATGTCAGGAAATATTTATTACGCAGCCAAAGTCTATGGGTTGGTTCGATGTACATTCTGCACTTTAGCTTAATTTCTATCGATTATTTTGATGCCATAATTAACACAAAGTGTATATTTGTTGCATTCGATTGTTATTCTATAGCTGTCGTACAGTTTATACATTTCTCTAATTATTTAAATAATTTTCCAAATTACGCCATCAGCTTTGGCTGGTATTTTTTTATGCATTACATTCTGCGGCGGAGAACAACTCGCGTGCCAGTTTAATGCTCATTAGTTGCAGCACCAAAAACCCGCTTAAATATCTCGTGGATTTTTAATTGAAATTTGTGTTGACATTTTTATGGGATTTTTGTTGCATTTGTTGGTTTTTGGGCTTTTAGTTTTTGTTCACAATGAATTTGCAATTTGAAAATTGGTCGCTGGCAAATGTTGCAGTCTATTTATTCAAATTTATTGGCTTTGGTTATTTGGGTTGTCGGGTTAAGCGGTTTGCATTTAAAATATCAATAAATGGTTGCACTTTGATGGCAAATGTAAATCTACAATCTGGCGTTTAAGTTCGTTTAGATATTTATTGCATAGATGGAAGTTGACATTTGGGGTGGCTTTAAGCGCGGATAATCAGTTTGTATAAAATTCAAAAGTAACTGGTAAGCTGATATTAATCTATATGATATTTTTTGATGTTGGATTAATGTGAGTTGGTTAAGCATTATAGAAGTAGAGAACCAAGCTCTTTCAATAATGACAATTTCTGTGCAATTTACATAAGAAGAACATTATTCGCAAAGACTTTGCAAATTGGAATTGCATATTTTCTAAGATTTTTGCTTAAGCTTTGAGTGCTACTGAAATGAGAAAGTTGAATTAAAATTATTACTGCTGGTTTTTTTATTAAGTTCGTACTATTTCTACATGTAGTACTTTTTTAAAAGTCATCATTAATTTTCAATACAAACTGTTTATGCAGCCAATTCGAATATTTTCTCTTGAGTTTTCTGATGTAAACCTAATTCTTTAAAGAGAGTAAGTACTTTGTGAATTATACAGGCGTATCTTTATGCCCTTTTAACGTGGCTTTTTTACGCTGAGTAACATTTATGTCGCTGTAGAGCTCATATAGCTCTTTTTTCGTTCGGATGCGATAGTCGTCCTCAAGAATTTTCACTCGAATAATCCGTCCGCGACACAAACCACGCTTCTGTGCCAGATAAAAGCACTGAAAGGATCAGTATCTTGTAGAGCGTTAATTTTGTCGATATAGAGAGGTCTATGCTAGGTATTGGCTTACTTATACTATATTGGCAAGTGTGATTCTTTGTAATCACATCTGCTTAATCTTCAAGGTACCTAAAGTATTTGACAACTTCAAGAGTATAGCTGTTCGCTATCACTTGGGCGCCTAGGCGACGTGTTGTGCCTAGGCGAAAGTTAGTTGATTTGATATTCAGTTTGGAGTAAGTAGGTAGTGAACAATTGTTTTCTAAGAGATGTCGGTTCATATTTAACTAGCGCGTCTTTCATTACTCTTGACTGATTTTTTTGACTAAAAATCGCTTAAACTATAGCTGAATAACTAGCTAGTTTTTCCTACTCATGATCCTCTTTATTTCTAGCTAATACTCTTTAAATACGTAATTACTGAGTTACTTAACTACTTTTCGAAATGATTAACTTTTAAGCTCACTTGAAGCAGATAAAATTAAATTTAAAAAAAACGAATAAACTCATCGCACAAGCATTTTCTCGAAATTTAATTGTTAAGCTTATATTACATAGCGAAATAAGCGCGATGCATTATATAATATTCAAGTAAGCGGAAAGCTGTAAGTTCAACAAATACCAAAAGCAATCAAAATTTCTGATAAATCACTCAAACAATCCAATACACACACACGCACGCACGCAACAATACAATGAGTTTGAGTGCGTGTATCTCAAAGCAGGGCAATTAATTTTTATTGTATTTTCAACAATTTATTAATTAAACACTTTAGGGCGAAATATTTGCGAAAGCCAAAGTGAAAAATGAGCGAAATGCGCGTCCACATAAATGTTGATATTTCAAGCGTAAAATCAACGCTCAAAATAGCGACTCACACACACACACACTCACAGATGCAGCTACTCACATAGATACTTACGCACACATACGCAAACACACATACGGCATATTTGGACAAGCTAAAATTTAATTTCATGCCAAAAAGTATGCAACACAGCCACCAATAATGGCGTGCTTTGTGCGCTTGTGCGTGTGTTTGCCTTTTTTTTTTGTAAACCAGGGACTAAGTCCTGAAATACAGTAACCATAGGTCTCCCTATGAAATCGACATGGCAGTAAATATGAACTAGACACACAGACAGATCCAACTGGCCACAACTTTTGTACGCTTCACAATGGAAGCCACACACGCACACACACACACATAGCGCGTCATTAATAATACGCTTACGTGCTTTGTGCGGCTCACTTTGGTTTGGTTCACAACCACTCCCCTTTGGGCACTTGAGTGGGCTACATGGGTATAGAATCCAAATACTAGTATTTGCTGCGAAGCATAGCTTGCGGTAATGATTTTTATTATTTTTTTTTCGGAGTTCTGTCATATAAAGCTCCAACCATACAAACATCTAGCTATGGATATGCGAGTATACATCGGTGTATGTATGAATGTGTTTCGTTTGCTTATTTCCATTGCATTTCGCGGTTTTTTAATAAAACGCTTTTGAAATATCGAAAGCAATCATATAGGTTTCTATGCGAATAACAGAAACCGAAAGCACAGCTGGACGGCGCGAAAATATCCAGCAGATGAAACAATGAGTGCTAGCAGCGAAACCCAAACATTTGCATACGGTTTAGCCTTTGAAGTGTGAAAAAGCAATTTAGGTTTGTTTGGCTGTATGTATTAATAAGTGAATACTTTCAAATTAATTAATACACTTTTGAGTGTGGGCCTGGGTAGCGTAGATGGCTAGCGTACTCGTCTCTAAATCAGAAGGTCGGTGGTTTGATTTTACACAGCACCAGTGGTGTATTTTGCTAGCACTGACACTGCTAGCAATTTAAGGCTTTTTGACTCAGTAAAAAAGTAAAGAAATCGCCGTCGCTGTTCTTCTAGAAGCTATTTATAGAGATATCTATACGCTCTGCAAAATTGGGATCTTTGGTTAAACTAAAGACATATATAGTTTAAATTTTGAGAATTTGTTGCAATTTTAATGCTCCAATACAAGCAATAAAATGTACTTTTATGTAAATAACTTACAAAACTTAGAACTTAGAACAACTTTAGGCTTGTAAATATAATTTACTTACCAACTTCGCAAAGAACTCTTTTACAACAATATTTTCTCCATTTAATGTCTACAATTTTTCACAGCTAATTCGCACTATCTTGGCATTTTAAGTTCTCCCCATGGTACCTTATGTTTTCGAATATCTCAATTTCCAGTCTCTATTGTGTGCTTAAAATTTTTGCAATCTATTGCTTGGTTTTGCCAAAAAAATGTTGTCCAAAAAAGAGAGAGAGAGAGAGAGAGCAATGCTCCAGAGCAAGGCAACAACACATTTTGCCAAACAGAACTAAGCTTTGCTATATGTGGAGCAAACCCCATAATTTCCGTTTTGATTAATGAATGTTGAAATGTCGAAAATTGTTTGTTGACTTCGAGAGCGCGCTTAGAAGAATAAAAACAACAAAAGCAACTCACTTATAAGTAATTTCTTATATGTAATATAGCCTTGCTTCATATGTGCACAAATAAGGAAAAACAACAACAAGAAAATAACAAATGAAAGCATGGAACCAACGAGGGCATAAATGTCAAATATCAATCAAAATCGCACATTAGCAAACGAAGGCAACGCCCCCACAACTTGTTTTGTATGTATATTCTTAGGGTTATGTACAACCCCTAGAAACGGAAGTTAGTTTCTTGAGACAAGTTAATTGATTGTTCAAGGTGTTGAAAGGTGCAAAATTGGCCAAAGTAAAACATTTGAAAGCTGTGACAGTCTAGACTGTTCAGTTGTGTTTAGTTCAAGTTTGTGCTAAGTATGCATTTAGGATAAATTGTAAGCAATTTGTTAAGAAGAATGAGTTAAAAATATGGATGGATTTCTGTCTATATTATAAATTTTTTTCTATTTTGTTGATGCCAAAAGATACAATACTTGTAATCTTGACATAGTAAAGTTTTAAGATAATGACCTTAACTTTAAAAAAAAAATTGATTAAAATATGTTCCAAATTTTAGTTAGCATTTAAGCTGCAATTTGCTTAAATGCACATTTTATCAATACCAACAACTAACAACTACAAACTGCAACTAACTTGAAGTCAGCCCCCATATAAAAGCAGCTTTTGTATACAAATTATAGAGTGCTGGTTCTATTTTTTTTTTACATATACTACATGAGCTCAAACGATGCATTGCATGTCAATGCAAAATATACAACAAAAACAAGTGTAGTTTGGGTATATATTTTTTTTGTTTTTTGAAAGCGAACTTCTCTAACTCGCACCCGAACCAACTCCAACTTCAGGCTTGACCCCAATTCATATAGGCAGCCATTGTCTAAAAGTGCTGGCATGCAAACAATTTTAGTTCTGTTGTTGTGCGAGACGGTTGTTTTTGTTCAGTTTTCTTTTTTTTTTTTTTTTGGGTGGGTCTGTTTGTGAGGGGCTTTTTCGAACAGTTAATTGAACTGCACACGCCTACGAAATTTATATGGCAAAATATCTATGCACAAATACAAGCAAACTAACAAGCTACACCACAATGGGCCCAGTGCATTTCAAGGGATTGGGTATTGCAGTTTCAGCTCTCATTGGAGTTTCCCATTGCAGTTACGGTTCAATGGCTGACCAAGTTTTATGGCACTTTTGTGGTTCGTAAGGGCGTTGCAACGCCCAGGCAACGTTGTTTTTAAGCCAGCTGCTGCTGTTAAGTAAATAGCTACATTGCAGCTTTAATGAAAACACATATTTAGGGGATTACAACACTTTAGAGTGATTAAGAAATTTCATAAATATGAAAACATCTCTGGAAATCTATTCAAAATTATGATAGCTGTAAGTTTGCGTTTTCTGAGAGTCTACATTTGGTTTTCACAATCTCCCAATTTCTACAGATATGCAATGACTAAGAAAATGTGAGAAGTGTTCTCTCTACTTTAAGCCATTGGTGCTGCAGTTTTTTAAGTCTATAGTTTACACATTCACCCAAAGCAAATTAAAAAGCCAACTAAAGTGCTTGCAGCTAAGCCATATATTCTCATTTGCTCGACAAGCTTTAGCCACGCCTCTAACCAAACATGAAAATATTTGTTTCAAAGCTTAAAAAAATTCACGCAAATGCATAAAAAAAAATAAAATTGTTGTATATATAATATATACAAAAGTACATGGTTAGTCAAATGTTTAAAATTCCACGCAAAAGTATGCAACGAAAAATTTTTTTGGCTAGACATTTACATAGGAAGTCGAAACGAGGCAAAAATGGCAGACGGAAGTTGTACGCAAAGACAATGACTGAGCACACAACGAGCACACACATGCATACACATACCTCTCTCCCGTGTACATGTGCATGCCTGTGGTGACTAAGCAAATATGGCGACGCACACACACACACACACTTTTTCTCACTCACTCTCTCCCTCACTCACACAAACTAACAACCACGGGCAACAATATGCATACAATGCAAAGCCACAGATAAAGTTTTCGTTTTTTTTTTTGTTTTTTTTGCTGAAAGTTTTGACCAAAATGCTAGCAGAGCAAACTCACCTACACAGACACGCACACATGCACACACACAGCACTGGGCATTGCATTGCATTTCTCTCAAATGTGTGTACGTCGGCGTGGGCCAGACCCCAGCTCGAACTGTCGGTGAAAATAAAAACATTCTTAAGGCATTTGATGAACATTTAAACTGCAACGGTCTTATTCCTTTTAGCCACATGTTTGCTCTCTTCTACACTTTTTACCTCTTCTTTTTAAGCCTGCGTCTCTTGGCAACTTTGTGTTTTATTCATAAGCGTCTCGCTTGTAACTCTATTCAGTGCCTTTTCTGCTGCCGCTACTCTTTCTTCTCTTGCTGCCACTCTCCTTACATGTAACTGTATTTTCATCATGTTTGAGGCTGCCAAAAATTTTTGGCTAAAATATACGTACGTTTTGTACTTGTCTTTTGGCTGGGCGTGGCAGTTAGTGCGGCTTTGGCCTTCAACTGGCTTTGGGCTTGTTGTCTGTTTTTTTTTGTATTTTTTTTTGTGTTTTCACACTTTTGCTTGCCCAACCACAATGCACTTTTCATTGGTTTGCTGACTTCTTGTGGTTTTAAAGGCTTTAAATTGTATTCCAACTCTGCTGGCAATATTTAGCTAAATCGAGCGCATTAATTTAAGTAGGCACAACACTTACTTAGCAACCAGCCTGTAATCAATGCAAACCAATTAACAATTAATTTTATACAAAAACAATTGCCAAACTTTACTGCTTACCATTAGTCCAATTAAAATTTTAAGTTAAAGCTTATTATTCAATATTAACCCAATACATAATAACAACATTGTCAATCAAAATGAGACAAGCTGATTATAACAAACTGCTGACACGGCAGGCAATACAATGGCGGGGACGGCAGCGGTGGCCATTTCGCACTCAACAACAAGTTATGGTAAATGCCAGCCATAGCTATGAAAACAATTAAAATGTCCATCATTTTGTGAACTGAGTTGTTGTATAAATTAACAATTTTCAGGCAGGCATTGACAGGCACACACACACACACATACACAAAAACACACAGACAACAATCGTATGCATACATAAAATTAAAAATTGTATGTATTGAAATAAATGTATGTAAATAATTATTAATATTAATACGCTCAGCATTAACAGCATGTATAATAAATTAATTATGTGCACGCGAAACAACAACGAGTGAACCAAATGACACCTTTGAGGCCTTTCGCCAATCATTTCCGGAAAGTAATTAAAATTATTTATATTCCTCAATGTTGTTCAATACGAACTTCACGAGTGATATGTATGCATTTTTGCAGTGTATTCGTCAGTTGCTGTAGCGTTTTAATTGATTATATTGCAGAAATCGTATACTCTACGCTAGTCTCTCTTTCTTCTTGCCTTTTGGCAATGTTTGCTTTGGGGAGTTTAAGTTTTAAATTAAATATTAGTAATTTCTTAATAAACAAGCCAAACTATCAGCATTGACCAAGTTGGGTTTTCATAGTTTGTGATTGGTCGAAGATGATCTATTTAGCGAATCGAGTTTAGTTAAGATAGAGAAAGATATGAGTTAAATAGACCGTCCCTAAAATAGCAAATCGTAAAGGTTTTTATAATAGTTGGCGCATAGTACGCGATCGGGCAACGCATAATTGGATCTTCAAAATGGTAGTGCTAGAGGTCTAGCTGGAATGACGAAAGTAACTTTGTCCATTATTTTCTTGAAGTGCATTTCAAAAGCATGCAACATTTGCAATTTTATACTCTTCGTCACTGGCTTCAGCAAAATATATCCCTCAGAACAATTTTCGAAGTTTTCACTCGAAATCACTAAAACTTAATATTCAATGACAGTGTATATTATGTATTTAAGTTGATTTTGATTTCTTACCTTCAAGAAGCCATTAAAATTTGTTGAGTAAAAATGAATATAAATAATACAAAAACTTGTACTTATTTTTTTGGTTTAACCATTCAATGTACTCATTAATTTTGTTGTTGTAATTTATGTGGTGACTTTTAATAAAGAAAAATGCATTGTTGATAAGCAAGTGGCACATAATTATGGTGGTATAGCATTTTTATATATTTGAAAAAATATATTCTCCACGCGCCTTGAAACAATGCCCATGAACCAATACCAATTTCTGTTTTCATCGATTTGTATTAATTAAAAAACCATTTAACATTTCGAAACATGCATAAAAATGCTTTTGTTTAAAAGTATATAGTTATAATTAATTATTTGCTGATGTGCTTGATGTGGCAGCATTGACAAGATGAAGCGCATAATATTAATGGACGGTATTTAAGTTATATATTTTTATTCACGTTTTTGTTGAAATTTATTTATTTATCAGGCATTTGATTATTGGTTAAAAAGCGTTATATAGGGCAAATGTTTTATTAAGTTAAATAAAATACGTAAATCACAATTGGATTTTAATGCTTCACAGTTGTATATGGTTAATTATATTTAAGCTTTTTGTATTGGGATTTAGTATTGTTAAAATATTTAATGAAAAATGACGGAAATTAAAATATTGCATAAAATGAGTTAAATATTTATATGGCACGTTTTGCAGTACATAAAGGACTTTGTGCGGATTTGATAAGGATATTAATTTATTTTGGAGGAAATCCCAGTATGGAAGAAATGTGAAATGTTTTCTTTATGTCCAAAACGATACTTTTCCTATCGTCTATTTCATATAAATTTCAAACTATGCTGGATTTTTTTTAAAAAAGATGTACTTATCGACGAAGTTGGCAAACAATGTCATATAAAAAAAAGAAAATATATTCTTATTATTTTATACCTCATTGTGTAATGATCGCTCACAGCAGCAAACTTTATGTTCAGAAAATGCCAACCAACTTTAAAGTAACCCATAAACAAATATATGGCATGTAACATGTAAGAGTATGAAAGGCATCTGAGGAAGAAGCTACATATAATATGGGGAAAAATGTAGCATACTTTTACGGCTACCTTAGCGCATGGCAAAGAGTAGACACAGACCTTGTAACAAAAAAAAAAAAAAATCAGTAAAGAAACAAAATATTTTGTTGCTCAAGCTACATTATACTATATAGTATGTATGCATTGCTTGAACGTGTATGCAAGAATGTTGCAAAAGGACCGGCAGAATGGCGCTTTGAGCAAATGAAATCGAAACCGGAAATGGCAGACGACACAACATACAAACGAATCAACTTTAATATGCTGAATGTTGATGTGTGTGTGTATGTGTGTCTTTGTGAGTGTATTTGTTTGTTGCACACATTCGAATGACTGCTCATTCAAGATTCATTCACATGGCTGCTGTTTGAGTCCTGACAACTAGACACACAAACAGACAGCATTCAGTTTGCGGCTCTTGTGTCTTTGCCTTCGACGATATTCAAATATTTTTTTGTTGACAGATTTCACAATTTTCCACTTTCATACCTTTTTGGCTGTTAGCCATGCCCAAGAAAACTCAAACAAGCATTTGCTTTTACTTATTATTCATTCTAGAAGACACGCTCAGCCTCTTACCAAATTTTCCACTCTATGTTTATTTTGCTTTTGTCTTGTGCTTCTTGGTATTCTCAGTTGCAAACCAAATTGGAAAACTCTGACTGAGGCTGGTTGGTGGCATTTGGCTTCGAGAACAATTGATGTGTAAAAGTTTGATTAGATTTGCTGTGTGGTGCAAAGAAATAGGCACAGCTTTCAGTTTTTCTTGGAAATTTTTATTATATATCTAAGCTTTAAAAGCTTGAGCTGCTTGTCTGGGTAAATGACCTCTACGTTGGATTTTATATGCTTGGTCTAGCTTGGTATGGATAGATATTATCATGTTGCTAACTGATTAGGATTACAAAGAAAATAAATTGTAAAACATATCTAGTTGATAATAATGAATACTTACATAAAATTGAAGCACTTTTGTGCTACAAATATATAAAATGTACAATGCTTGTTAATAACACAAATATTTTCTGAGTATTATATGATTCCAGTTGTCAGTGTGCGGATTTTTTTTTTTACTCCAAAAGGACATTTTAAAGAAAAAAATAATATTCTAGCATTTCATATCATACAAGTCAACAATCTCTTCATTCTGCCTATTAGAGCAACGGTTTTTGGTTATCTACCAAATTTGTTTAAAGACTTAAGTCACATATGTCGTATACTTTATGTACAAAGCATCACCAATGTGGCATCCCTTATTTTTCTTTTGAAATCTAAATTTTTTTTACTTTGTTTCTAATAAGCACATATTTGCATTTTGTTTGTTCTAAACGAACTTTTGATGGTAAAATCATCTATGTAGATTTTGGTTCTTTAGATAAAGAAAAGTTTTTGTTTGACTTTTAAGAACATTTCACGCTGCTGTTGCTTAAAGTCAATGAACATTTGAAATGTGCCTAATGCGGGCTCGTTAGTTAATGTGGAATGTATTCGTTTGTTAATTAAAAAACAAAGCGTAAAAATGTTTGCCTAGAACTTGCAGTGTTTTTCGGCAGCCTCACAGCTACAGCATGCGGAAAGGCCAATTGGCAATATCACTGAATTAAAATCATATTAGTATATTGAGTTTTTTAAAGTTTCATACAAGATGTACGTAGCATTGCAATTTATAAACGTTTCATGCAGCTTTAATATACCAATTGCACGAGAAACCGACTGGGATTACCATTCACAATATTATTTCCCTCATTTCAATTGTTGCCATTTGAGTGAACAAAGGTAAGCTAAATGTGTCTTAATATGCAGCAGGCATAAGCGTTTAAACGAGCCTTGTAGCTATTTAAACTAATAACCACTTAAGAATTACAAGGCAACTTCAGTCAAAAAAGGTAAAATATACCAAGCACAACAACAAAGTCTACAAGGAGCTATCAACAAATGCCAAATTTATGGCATTAAATGTCGAAAATTTACCCTAGTCACGATTTTGTAATTTGTGCTCGTTGATATTGTTGTTGTGGTTAGTGTTGTTGCTGTTGGTTGTTTGGTTTTTGTTGCATCAAGGACGACTACCGAGAGCGGAGGAGAGCGGATGTCAGAGAGAGAGAGAGAGGGAGAGAAAATGAGTAAAAGCAAGACAAATTATATGCGATGAAAAAGGTAATAAAAAGCGCCAAAAATGATTAAACATAAAAATGTTCACATATCAAAATGAAAGCGCACACAAAGCTCATTAATGAACAATGTCTGGCTGTGTGTATGTGTGTGCAAGTATCTGTGTGAGTTGTTGTGCCAGTGTGCGTGTAAACGACAAAACATGCTAGCAATTACTCATTTTATGATGATCGCATGGGTTCAAATGGGGCGTATACGCAACATTAACGCCCCGCCTCGTGTACCACAACGAGTCACGTGAATGCGCCTGCAAAATGTCTTTAATAAGTCGACAAACTGCTGCAAAAATTGACCCACAAACCATTGTCATTGTCTTTGCCAGCCTCAGCCGCAGTATCAGCAACAACAACGACAACAACATAATGAATAATGTACATTTAATGTCCATAATATCCAACGCCCACATCCAAGGTTCAACCGCGGAAAATTACGAAAAAACCAGCCTCTGAATCCGGAGGCCAAAGGCAAAGCAAAGCAAAAACAAGCCACACGCAGCTCCATAAAGCTGCTGAGACAAACACGAGACAGTTTTTTTCCCTCCAAGTTGGTTGGTTTTCCAATGTTGTTGTTGCTAATACTGTATGTAGCAGCATATTAGCTTTGGTATAATTTTGGCAATGGAATTTTTGGGACAACAGTATACATAAGCAGTTTTTGAGAAATTCGCAATTTTTTAATTACTTCAAAAATATTTGGATTACAACAAAGTGGCAGTAATGTGCGGAAAGTATATTTTAACATAAAAAATGAAATAACCTATTTTTGGAATTCCTCGATTTATAAGCATTGAAAGTAATTAGAACAAGTAAACATATTTCTTAAATTAAATAATAATTAAATTTTCTATATAGGCAAAAATAGAAAATAAAATAAGTTTATTCCGCTGGAATTTAGTCATCGCCTTAAAGTTGGAGCATGAAGATACTTCTAGAAATAGCTGTTCCGAGCGCTGTATCCGATCTTTAATTACAAGAAATTTTTCTAGGTAAATAGCATATATTGATTTGCTGGCTAGACCAGTGCTGCACCAGTGCTGCAGGATAAAATCAAACCCATAATCTTACGGTTTAGAGGTGATTGCGCTGCAGAGGCCCTGCAATACTAATAACAAAAAAGTATTGCATACTTTTGAGGGCTTGTGAAAATAGCTGCAATGCGTGAGCACCTTATTCGAACGACCATAAGTCAGCTTTAAAATAAAAACTAATAAGAGAAAGCACTGTGAGTGAGTAAATAAATTTAGGAATAGGATAAGCCCTTTCGTTAGGAAAATTACAAAAACTTTCTCGACTAGTTTATAGCCAAACACAAACGTTGGGCTCTTCAGCGAACAAAGATTGTTTTGACTAAGTTCTGTTTAATCTTACTGGCGATTTCATAGAGTATTCAAGTTTCGTAACCTTAGTTTATTTAGCCATTTTAGTCTTTTAACTACAGTAAATTAGGCTATACTTAAAGTGGATCTAAGACAGTCACAGAAGTTGGAAGCACTCTCACACACACACGTACACACACAAGAGCGTTGCTCTCTGTCACTAACACACTCACTCACACACTTACACACTTAGGAACTATACGCGCCACAGGAAGTTTGAATTTAATGCGCGTTTTGTGTGCAGTTTTTGCTCTCTTATTACTTATTATTGTAGTTGTTGCTGCTCATACACCCCTTGTTGTTGTTGTTGTTTTGTTGGGCAACGGAAGTGCGCGCTTAAGTGCTCATTATGTTTAGTTAATGCCGCTATTTATTAGAAAATCTAATGGGTTTTATCTCCACAGCTCGGATACATAGACACACAAGTCTGTATGTATGTATACGACATACATACACTGGCAAAGCACATTTTGTCCTTCGTAAGGGTTTCGTTTCTAATTTTTTTCTCTTTTTTTTGTTGTTATTTTTGGATATTTTTATCTTGGTTCTCATATAAAAATAATATTTGTGTCATTTATTTGGTTATTTCTTGATTTATGTTTTGGTAATTTGTTACACAAGTGCTTTTATTGTTTGTTTTTTGTCTATGGGCATTTTGATATCAAATTTATTTGTGGTATTGTCGCTTGTGATATTTAACATAATTTAAATTTAAATTTATGCAGCTCATTAAGGTTTTTAGTGCTTTATTGCAAGTATTGCTTTCCTCAAGTAGCTGACAATTGCATTGTAGTTGAGATTTTCATTTGATAAAGGCGTTATACAAAATTTTCTTTATAATTACTACAAACTTCTGCTATCAAACTAACGCTTTAATACAACTTAAAAAAGTCATATCTTGCAGCTTACAATCCACCATCCACTTATCATAAAAACCAAGTTGCCAACCAAATCAATTGCCAAGAGCAGAAAATAGAAATGATGAAGGCAATTTATAAAATATTTAATTTTTCCAAAATTCCCAGACATATCATAAGACAAAGTCTGTCTTGCTTTGCGGTAGTTCTCTGCTAAGAGATCATCGCATTTATATATGCATCTGTCAGGTGTCAAATTGTTGCAGACAATAAGCTTCGCCACACATTCTCATGCTCTTTTTTTCATGTTGTTGGCACTTGTTAGACGCAGTCGAGGCACGTTTTTGAGGGCTAGCGATGATGATGATAAGCAGGATAGATAGCATCATGGCTGACACGCTGCCAGGCTAACACACTGAAACACACTGAACACTGGCTAAAGTAGCTGCAGCTGTCCTTTAGGGTAAATTTTGCCGTTTTTTTGTCTAATTTTTTCAGTCATCGTCTGTGGGCAGTTTGGCTAAGCTTGTGGAATTTCTTGGCGCGATTGGAAGACTTGGCAGTCTCAACAATCCATAAACGAACAAATTGCCTGAAAATCAATTTTGTTAGCGGCTTTAGACTTGAGCAAGGCAATATCTTTATACCAGACAACGTCTTATATACCTTTGGGTGTATGTGTGTGTGTGTTTGTGTTTCATGGCACTTTGGCCCTTATGCATTGTGTGGCTTTGTTGTGTGTGGCATTGGCATTAGTGTCCTATGCTGCCTCATCTGCTTTCGTTTTTCTTTCAATTTTTTTTTCCTTCGCCTCTGGCCGTCGCGACTGCCAAAATTTATGCACATGTTTTTACTCAAGGTTATTGTTGTTGTATTTCCTGCTTATGTGGAAGTAACTTGACTCTGCTCCATGTGAGAAATGGTCCTGCTGTTAAATGTGTCTGGGCACCGACTGAAGCGACTCAGTTGGATTGCCTTGGCGTCGGAAAGTCAATTGGGGCTTTATAGGTATTCTGTGTGTTGATTTCTAAGAAGAGTTGAATGCTGGCAATATTTTTTTTAAATAAACAATAGCCCAAATGCTGATAAATTATTGTTAGAAGAATTAATATTGTGAATTAATTGTCAGCCAAAAGTAGCTTGAAAAATTGACAAAAATATACTTTGAAAGATGTTTGGCAAGAAATGTTCGTTAAGACATTACTAAGAATCATAGTAGCAGTTAAAATAAGAGCATTTGCAGATAATCTAAAACAAAATTAAGTTCTTATATTCTTCCACACAATTCACAGTTCTTTTAATAACTCACACTATTTTTTCCAATTAATTTGCCCAGCATGACTGCACCTCATGATGAGAGTCCAAATGAACAATTTTTGAACTTTAGCAAATTACAATTACCAAGCTAATTACTTTGAAACTAATTAAAGCAGCTTAATAATTGAGCTTGCTGGTAAAACGCAAAACTATAGGCTTTTGCTACAAATCGATCAGACTATTCATCAATCAATCAAATCATCAATCAGTGCATCAATTGCTAATGCAAACAATGCAGTCTAGAATTGTATACAATGTGGGCCATGGCCAAGTCATTCAATTTGTATGCAATTTTGACCGCAAACATTTGTTAATTGACCACAGACATGTACATACGCACACATACTTGCATATACATGTGGTGTGGCACAAGAAAATCTCATTCCCAAATACACCCACACACACACACACACAAACATTGTACATACGTATCCATATGTAAGCTGTGTGCACTGCACACCCACAACTAAATCAAATAATTAATTATGTACGCTCAGTTACATTCCAAGCTGCAGGAAACGCTTCGACGGATTCTCAGCTAAATTATGCCAACTACTTAATCCTAGTCGGTACGGAACTATACTGGTGCTGAACTCCCACACGCCATCGTTTAGCACTTCCGGTCCGCTGCTTTCCGTAGTGGCTTGGTTGACTGTTTGCCACGCTTAAGTGCTTGTAATTGCTCACCTTTGGTCAGCTTAATCGGCTACAGAGCCCGTCTGTCAACCAACATCCGCTAACCGAGCCACGTCTAATGTCAATTGCACTTGGTCCGCTCGCTGGCAATCTCTGAAGCCATCTCCAAACATGAACGTGTAATCAAATGACATTTAAGTGACATTTAGAGCTTAATCGTTAGGCAATGTGGTTGTTCCAGATGTCACTTGCATTGTCTCTAAAATTGTCTCTGTTTGGAAGTCTAACTCAATCCCTGTTAAGCATTGGGATAAATTTTGGGTGATTTTTGAGCTGTGATTATAATAAAATCATTTTGGCAGATTTTTGGTAAGTACTTCATTTTGCTGCTTATTTTCAAGAAAGTAAGTATTGCAATTGGGTAATTAATTTACGAAATTAATTCATTATGAAGTGAAATTCTATATTTTAAAGTCTTAAAATTTGAGCTTACTGTGAACCTCGTCTTTGTAAAAAAATAATTTTAAATGATTTTGGCATATGGTATTTGAATACATATTGTTTTCATTTAGTTCAAAGTGAAGTTATTGCGTTTACTCCACTTATGGATTTCATTGAAAACTACTTTCGTTGCGTTGAATAGTTCAATTTTTATTGACTTCATGCCAACATAAAAGCTTTTTGCTGAAAAGAGCACAAAGCTCAATTCCAATCAGTAGTTACACTGCTCAACAAAAGATTTTTTACCATATTTTCATGTGCATTAAATTCAAAGGCAGAGATATTTATTATAAATAAATTTGAAGAGGAAAAGGTCTAAAAGGAGATATCTGCTCTGGTAAGCGTTGTATCTTAAATATTTTCTCAATAGTATTGGGATGCAATAGCTGCGTTCCAAAGTATAGAGTCTAACTTGTTCTTACATAATTTCCACACAAATCGAAATGCTATTTACCGAAGAGAAATAGATTTCATAATGGGAACTTCATCATAATAGTTGTCTAAAATCACATTTTTAAACACAACACCAAAACACACCCAAAATTTCAAAATCCAACTTTTAATAGTGTCCCTTACCTTTAAAACATTGTAACTCACCCTCATCACAATGTTAGAAAATTCAAGTGTTATATCCTGAAGCTTTATGGCTTCTTGTTTATGGCACGCTAAGTATCAGCCAAAATATTCCAAATTTATGCAACTTAAAGTCTTTACAAGTTGCAATTAATGTGTGCCAGTATGTGTGCGTGTGTGTGGATATATAGCAGCTTGTTGTTGTATCTGTGCAACATACTTTGATGAAGGCGAGCATAAAAATTTTGCAGCACATACGTGACAATAATTACAAAAAAGCAAAGCCAGCCATAAAACTACAAGAATACAAAAAGAGAAAAGAGCAAGGAGACACCGAATTGCCGGGACAAGCAAATGGACAACAACAACGACAACAAACTACAACCGCAAAGACATGCCTTAAGCTATGGTAGTGCCAGCCACTGAGAGGAGACCCGTACTCGCTCTCTCCGCTATGGTGGCTTCTCAGCACCACTGACAGCAGCCGCCATAGTGGATGGCAGCGCTCGTTACGTGGCCAGCGACATAAACTACAAATGGCGCATCAGCCAAAGAAGCAGCAGCAGCAGCAGCAGCAGCAGTGGAGGCACAGTGGTTGCAGTTATATTGAGAAAGCGGTTGAAATGAATTTTAGTAGCGGTTTTGTCTTTAAATAAGATTTTGTTTAAATATAGGGTGGTACAGCTGTTGGCCTGCGATGCAGGGGAAACATTATTTTGAAGCAGAGGAAGCGCTTGAATAAATTTATTCCGCCTTAATATGGTCAGCGCTCTTAAGTCAGCCTTATGGATGGAGTTTTGTCGATTAATATCAGTTCGATCTGAACAGGTACCAACAGCTTTAAGCGTGCAATCGAACCAATAACCTTCCGCTTTAGAGGCGACTGAGGCAACACTACGCTTAACACAAAAAAGTTGGGTTTATTTTTATCCCTCTTGAAAAATTCGTTTAAAAGATTCAAGATTTAAACAACTTCCATCAGAGGATATCAGAGGATTGCCTTAAAATTAGCAGTTAGTACATTCAAGCATATTACAGGACAGTGTGCAGCGGACGCATATAAAAATGCAGCGCACAGTGGCAAAAATAAAATGAAGGATAACAAGGACTTACAATATACTATATACGGCCATGGTCATGGACAATAGCTGACGGTGGAGGGTAGCTCGACACTAGGAGTACGGCGGTACGTTGACAGCGATAGCAATGTGACGTAGTTTTTATGACATTCGCTGCGTGAAATTAAAACGGGATCGTAAATGCCAAGATGGCTACAAAGTAGACTAGCGTAAAGTTAAGTAGTTGCTGCCAACTTTTAGGCTTGTTTAAGCCCTAACCGTAAACGCATTAAGTCAAAGTGAAAAGTTCTATTTTAGCTGATTAACAAATTGTACCCTTATGCGCTTCTATGATTTCTAATTGAAAACTAGTCGAAGCAGCTGTCGTCATACGGTTTGCCATGTTTGTATGATGAGAATATTGTAGCCCTCCCCATGGAGTTGAAATTTTTAGCTACCACAAGATAGACAGGCCCCAAAAAAGGAACTGGCATATGCCACAAGTCGATTAATCAAATGTTGTAACAAACACACGCACACAAGTGCACACTATGTATAGATTTGGTAAATGATAAACTTGGAGCGCCCAAAAGCATGCTACATGCTGTCAGTGGTTAGCTTGTATTTTGTGAGCAATAAAAACCACATTCATTTATTAAATTCCTAGCGCAAAATAACCTAAGAACCAAAATGGGAAACAAGTTGGGTCTCAAATACCTTAGAGTTGTCGAATGTTTTATACTCTACTCTGTTATATATTGTATGAAAAGTAGTTTAGCTTTAAAATCTTGAGCATCCAAATTAGCTTATCTTTTAATTTGATTTATTTTACTGCTTATATGCAATTTTTCAGTTGAAGTCGTTGTTCCAGTCGGGATTAAAACCTTGAAGACAACATAGCATATTTGAATTTTACGAAATGAAAAAGTTTTTAAAAAAATTAAAGCTTTAGACTCAAAAGAAAAACTACATGGTTTTTTCTACACTAACTAGAGTTCCTGAAATATGCCATCTGTATGTTAGTTCCCAAAATTTCGCAAATACTCTATTATTACACAAAAACATAGCAGAGTATAAAAACGAAGCTAAACTAGCGAAAACGACAGCTATCAATCAAAGCCAACCCAGGCCAGATACAGTTTTTAGAGGGTTCCTATTTGGGGTTGTTTGCCACACGCTCTCGCACTGCAAATGCCTTAAAGTCGGCAACAATGGGACAAATTTTTCAATTTAATAAGTGCTGGACGCTTGTCGCTCACTCAAGCATATGATGTCAATCGATTTTGGTCGAAACTAAGCCTAAATCCAACTAAATGTCAGTCTGGAAACCCAAAACAACTGCTCCAGTCCCCTTGCCACTCGACTCAAGTGACACTTTGCATTCAAAGCTGTGGCACGTACATCGGGCATGGTCCAGTGAGAATTTTTCTTTCGTTTCTTGTATTTTTTTTTTTTTTGCTTTTTTTTGTGCTGCTCCTTAGTGGTGTGCAAAAATCAAGTTTCTTCAAACAACACGAGACATGACCAGAAACGACGCACTCGAGCAGGCAAAACACTTTCAAAACTGAAGCTGTGGGCGACTTGTTTGCATGCTTTTAGGCTCAAAATGCCAAGAAAATTTTATTATTTCCTTTTTTTTTTGAAGGATATATATATAGTATATATATTTTAACTTTTTTTTTGTGGATGCTTGTGGGTGTGAAAACTTGACAAAATTGATGTAACAGATTTTGTTTGGTTGTTTGTAGTGGCAGAGAAAATTCCTTTGGTGCTGCCTTGACATTCTTTGTTGGTAGGATTTTTGTGTGTTTTTTTTTTTTTAGCTTACTTGTTTGTTGCTCAATGGCATTGTAATTTCTGCAGTTTGTTTAGATCTTTAGACTTGATGGAATATTTGATGTTTACAAATTGTGTGACTGATGATGATGATGAAACTTTTGCATAAGTTTTGAGGGCAGCATAAGGTTGACTGACTGCTATGCTAAGTAACGCAGTTGGTAAACAAATATTTTGCTGAAGTGACCTTAATATGTTTTTAAAAATTTGTAATTATATTTGAGTGATGTACAGGATAGCACGATTGATTGATTGACATGGAAAAACACAATAATAGCATGCGAAGGCGTATGACAAATAATACTGCTACGTACTCTCTCAAAGTGCAACCCAGATTGCATTTGATCATGTTCTAGACGTGTACTCTCCATCCTCTTTCAACTGCATGTACCAAAACAAACACTGCATTCAACTTCAAAGCAAAGACAAACTTTATTATCTTGCTCATGGTTTCTTTTAGTTCTTATTCTTATTATTAAAAGCCATAACGATAAATACATACTTATTTCGACCAAGATAAAATGGTGGCTGTATACGAAACTATGAAATCTTTAGCTATCTGTAGCAAACTCAACGCTTTTGTCACTTCAAACAATTCAAGTCCAAGCCATAAAACCGCTGTCACTTCCGTCTACGCACAGCATTTCCGTCGCCCACCACCCTTCCCACTCACTCATTCATTCTATATCCGTTTTGATACTATCTGGTCACACTGTAACTTTTCTCTCTCTCACTCTCTCTCTCTCTCTCCTGCAGCACTCCTACGGATTGTTGCTGCTGCAATGCATAACGGAATTTACGCCATTTGTAATCAATGTAGAAATAATATGGCGGTTTCGGTTTACGTATTTTCACTGATTTGCCGCAACTATGCTGGTTGAATGGCATAGCTCTTGGCTCTGGCCGGTTATATGAGTGTACCCATGCTCAGTTTATTTTTGGCCATCTTGGAAATTCAATGTGCGTTTTTGGTAGCTGCAAAGTAGGATTTGCTTGGCAAAAGAAAACTTGGTCCTGTAACTATGATATTTTTTTTTGTCTTCTTTTATTTTTGGCAATGCCAAACACTTCCGTTAGCGACAACAAGCAGCACTAAGAAGAGCTTGTCGACGATAAATTGTTGCGGAAAAGTGTTAAGCGTGGAAAAGTTCAAGCAGCGGTGCAGACTTTGGGCCAAAAGTTTTCCTTGCCATCGTACACTTTTATTTAGGGTTCATTATGTTTTCTTGCTACTTTGGCTTACTTTTCTTTTGGTGCTCCTCTTTTGTTTGCACATTGAGAATAATGATTACACGCTTACGTTTGCTTTTTGTGTCTGCTCTTCTTTCAGTATGGAAAATTATGGAAAATGTTCTGTAGACGCATTAAGAAATTGGCTACCGCACACTCCCGCAAAGAAACTATATTTAAGCCGATTATCAGCCCATTTTCACGATGCTCAATGGGATGCTTTTTGTATGAAATGAATTGCTGTTTCAATAGTTTTGGTTTTTGTGTTGGTTTACATTGCATGTCATCAAAGTTATTAGCGGTAATGCTATATTAATGGCTTCTTACAAGAAGTATCAAATGCCTAATGGTTAAAAATGTTTTTGTCGACACATGATGCTCTTTCCTCACATATGTGTTGTATATGTTGCCACAGGTATGCTTTGTAAAGGTTATTTTGGGCTTGCATGATGCTGGGTAGATTGGCTGTCAAACAAACTGATTGCTTAGAGGCTGGCTCCATTAGTATGAACAACAAGTGTTGGAAATGCTTAATGATTAGACAGCGTTAGCTAATGGAAATGAATACCCTAGAGAGTTGCTCTATGTAGAGCTTAAGGCTATATTAGTCATGCACATTTCTACAGCTGCTGGAGTTATTTAAAAAATCAAATGATTTTTTATTTAAGTCTTTTTAAACCGAAAATCTGTTTAACACCAGAAGTGACTAGAGAAGGCTAAATATGCATATCAATGTGTCCATATTAACGACTAGATATTAAAGTTTGTTAGAAGGCAAAAGTATGTTTTTTTGGTATCGAGAATGTTTTAGATATACTTGATTTACTAAAAGTGTCTTAAACCACTCGAAACACACCCAATGTACAAGAGTAATGGTTTATTTGTTTTTAAAGAAAGTATAATTATATACCTATCCTTCTCACATGGCTGCTTAATAAAAAAGCGGTACTCAATTTGTTGCAATATGTATCTGCTTACCAATTTGCGTGGAATACTGTTTTGCATTTTTAAACAAGTGGTTTAGGAATCATATGACTTAAGTTCTATTGAAATTGAACGACTTAGTGCCATTTATATATTGCTATTATTTTTACTATTGTTGATTATGATGGGCTGTGTAATGAAAATGGATCATTCCTTGCAAGAAGAATTTGTGTGAGAAATGTATGCGAAGTGTTTAATGTGTGGCTAGTTATATGGCAAAGCTAAAAGCAAATACGATCAAAATGCTGAAATTGCCACTCTGTTTTTTTTTTTTTTTAATTGAGAAATTAAGCAAATGGAATGTTTTTTAATTTTGTGTATTTTCTAGTTCCGACATGCGAGTTTCTGAGTGAATCTAGTTCACACAGAAATTTCACGAAAGGAAGTATTTCAGGGAAAGGCAAGGCGAAGAAAGTGCAGAAAGTAGCTAATAACATGCTCAGCGACTGATATTTAGACTTAAACTCAAAGGGGAATGAGAAAGCAATGAGAACGTGACAAAAATGAAATGTAGTAGCAACAGCAACGACAAAAGTGTCCATGTGGCAGAAGAATTAAGGACAGTGGGGGAGGAAAGTGGACTGTCACTATCAACACAATGCACCAAATGAAATTGCTTCGAAAAAAAAAAACGATGAGAGCTGGGAAAATACAGCAAATACAAGAAAAATTTGCTACTTTAACTTATTTGACGCTGACTGAACTGGCCAAAGAATGGCAAGGCGAGGCGTCTTGGCATAGAGTTGCCTTGCTTGCAGGCATACAATTTTCATTTCCACTTTTCCGCTCTTATTTATACACACAAAAATACTTACTTACACAAGCACACACACGGCGACGCACCGCACAAACGCAAATACAAGTTGGGTAAAAAAAAAGTTCCAGCCAAATACCAAATACCTTGCCACAGAGAAAAGAATTTCTTTGGAGTTACTTTACTTGCAGTGGAATGAAAAAGGCAAAACAAACAGCAAAGAAAAAAAAAATAAAATAAAGAGTAAGACGCACTCACTCACACTCGGTTAGCTATATAAGGACCAACTTTGAAACATTTGCCGTCGCCTTAAGGTGTGTTTAATGAAAAGTTGCCAAGTAGCAGCACATTAGGCCAACTCAGCCGCCGGTTTTGACCAACGGCAGCCAAGCACACAATGGACCCACAGCCACAGCGGATAGATAGATAGATAGTCTTAGACAATGGAGTACGACAACGCACTCGAATGCAGCTGTTACCCTGCATTCTACATTACGTCACTCTGTGGGCCAGCAACTGTGGCAACAGCGAGGGGCCACAGGAGCTGCATCAATATCCTGTTGCCATTTTGTGCTATTTACAAATGAAATACGCCGCAAGTTTTCCGTTCCAGCTAAATGTAACCACCAAAATTAAACTTTTGCCTCGCTACTGTTTTGTCAGAGCGGCAAAAGTTTTGGTCCAAAGCAAAATCTAGCGAAGAGAATGGAATTAAAAAAACTAAGAAATTTCTTTTTTGTTGCAAAATAAATATAGAGCACTTATACGTTAAGTCTTTAAAACGTTAAAAAGATGATATAATTGGTTAAAGCAGGCGCTGCTGAAAATGCTTCATAGCACCAGAAACAACGATTTTAGCTTCTGTAGGAACTTTAATATTATGTAGTGGGACACAGGCTACATCCAACTCCTATCAAAATAGAATTATACCTACGCCATGTAACACATTATGCTTGATTTGAAAAATTTACTTCTTAAACCTTATCACTAGACAATTGGATTGTCACAGCTATCAAAGCGTATGCTGCTGTCAGATAAAATTCACTTACTGCAAATCCTTTTGAAAAAAAACGGATATTTGCAACTACATAAAAGGCAATCCTTTTGTGAAGGGGTTCATAAATCAAACTCAATGAAATAGGCTTCAAAGCAAAAAACCTAGCTAAAATTTAATACACACCTTAGATTGTTTCGTTTTGCGTGCAAAAAATATATTGTTTTATTAAGTAAAAATAAGACATATAACAAACCATTTGATGTGCTTCGAAGAATCACTACTGTGTATTCGTTACCAACTACTTCAATAAAAACGCCTATTGGACAGATGCCTCATACTATACATACATTTGATTAGTGCCCCAAGCAACAGGCTGTCAAACTGTCCAACTGAGAATTGCTCAGCTCTCACTTTTCCCTTCTATGCCATAAGTACTATGCTTTGGAGAAGCGCTAAGGCGTAAAAGCGTTTATTACTATAAATATTAAAATGGGATTATCAAACAAACGTACTTCAGGTTTTTATTACATTCAGGCAGCATCGACTGGGGAATAATGGCAAGTGTGTACTAGGATAGTCTGCTACGGCCCTGGGGCGTCTCATTTTTCTGCCTGCAATTTCTTCTGTTGACTTTGGCAATGCTTTGACTTTTGGCCCTGGTCTATGGGGGAGTTAAGCAGATGCCATGGTGGACCATGTTGGCACGTAATGCAAAAGTTTTTTGCCGCTGAGAGATTTACTTATGAAAAATAAATTTACCTTCTTCGTCTTTGGCGCTGCTATTGCGCTCATCTCTGCCAGCATCTTCTACCACTCTCGCTGAGTCGTGCTCTCCCTTTTCAATAGTTTCTCTTGTTATTTATGCTCGTGTGCGCGTTAATCTTGAATGACGTTGCCGCAGTTCTTACAGCTAAATTCTTCCAAAAGCTGTTGTTGCTCTTGTTGTTGTTGGCTGCAAATTTATGTGCACCTTGCATAAAGGTTAAGGGGGTGGGAAAAATTGTGTTGCATACTTTTTAGCGCATAATGCTGAGTTTTTTCCGCTTGTGCGTTTTGCACTTTCAAGTGCAATTTAGCTATGTAAAGTGTGATTAAGCTCTGTACATATTTGAAGTTCTACTTGAAACTCAGATAAATTGTAACGTTTAAGATTCACAGTCTAAGTTTACGCGGAAAATGGCAAAGGCACAAAAAAAGGGGCTAAAAAATGTTGCTTCGTCTTGCAATTTATAGATTGTTTGTTGATGTTTTTTAAAGGCAATCAAATGATTGCAGCTGCTTTGCTTAGTTAGTTTGGGTAAAAGTAAAAAATAAAGCAGGTAAACTTGCAATTTATTTAGGTGTTATATGTACTACTTTTTTAGCTCTTTCTTTTTTAATTAAAAACTACCAACGCGAAATTTACTGGAGGCAAAAAGGCAACGGCTTAATTACAAAAGGGGTAAGCTGCTTTTTTCCTGTTAACACTTAATGCGTAAAATGTTTAAATTTATTTTTTTATTGAGTTAAACTTGGCAAACTATAAAGTTACAGGGTAGGTTATTTGTTAGCAAATATTTCTGAAAAATATGCATTAAACAAAAATTTTATTATTGTTATTTTTTGTTAATTATTTATTTTGGTTCAAGCAGATACGTCTCAGCTACTTTTTGTATAGAATGTCGCGTAAATGAACACATTTGTCATTGACCACGAAATGTATTATTTTTTGGCGTTTTCCATCGTTTTAGCCAACGTGTCGATGACTGCATTTTCGCGTCGTCTTTTACGCCATGATCTTTGACGTATTAGCGTATGCCTTAGACTTAAAATATTCTGGGGAAGCTAGATCGCTTAATCACAAGTTCTTTATGACTCGTCCAGGGAACAATGATCACAATAAATCCTTGTTTAACGTGCATTATGGCATGTTGCCTCATTTGGTTGGACCCAGAAGCTATTCAAAGCATTTTCACATACAATTGGCATGACTAATTCTTTTCATTTTTACAAATAACTGCTTAATTTTGAATGTAAAATTGAACAATTTCAGCGCGTTATTTTGGTTATGAACTGTACCATTGGTGTAAAATGTCTTGACGCTTCCAACACGGTATGCATGTCAGTCGATCTGCAACTCCTGTCAAAAGTTATAGAGTTGCCCGTTGTTGCTAATTTAAATGGCTTACCTATAGTATTAAAGTTGGTACTATATAAATAAAAATATTGAAAATGTGTTTGCATATGAAGAATTTTTGAAGAATTTAATGAAAATGATAAACTACACTGGAATGTGAAATGCAGTGCAAATAGAAAGCCCTATAAGTTTTTAGATTGGTTTTTGGCAATTCAATTTAAAACTATAGCAGTGCCTTCAAAGCAACAAAAATTGAAAAAAAAATTGAATTTTCAAACTACCAACACATTCACAGTGTCGGAGGGCACGTGTTGCGGTCATGCCTGTGTGTGTTCGCTTCCAAAAACAAAACACAAGTTGAATTGACCTTGACAAAATAATTGAGCTGAATAAAAAGAAAATTACTTAACCATGCAGGCAACCATAAAGTTGTCAGACACTAAAAGAGTTGGACAGAAAGAGAGAGAGAGAGAGAGACAAGCAAGAGAAAACTCTAAAATGGACGCCATTTTGTTGACCGCAACAAGATAAAAAAAATTCCCACACGACAATAACAACAACAACGAGCAGAACAAACAAAAGTTTTAATTTTCGACACATGTGCAAAGTTTTGATTTTGTTGCAAGGTGGCAGCAGCAAGCTGGTTGGCTGATAAGAGGCAAGTGGCAAGGGCTTAGGATTGTCAACACATGAAATAACTTATTTTCGTAAGGGAATTAACGCAATTTGTATGTTGCATGCATATTGCTGTCATGAAGCGTAGCAACTTTTTAAGAGCCCCAGCAAATAAACAAACTGGAAATATTAAATTATTATTTTAGTTGGCTTAGCTAGCACTTTAAAACCGAAAGGTTTTGGTGATATAGTTTCCAAAATTTTCAAAAAATTTGACTAACTTTTGATCATGAAATAATTGTTTAAATTGAATATGCCTGCATAAAAATAAAAACTCAAACAATTCAGAGCTGCTTTCTTGTGTCGCAATCAACTTTTGCTTTTCGCACATATCACACACATAGCCACCCACACACACGCACACGTATCCTTTTAAAATTTCATTTAATTTACGTGACGGTCATCATTGCATTTAAACCTGCGTGCAACTTACTCATTTCTGGCTCGTTTTAATAAATTTTAAAGCATGGCAAAGCATACTTTCTGGCACAAGGACCTTCGAACTAATGCCCCTTCTGAACTTATTATATGAAACATAGTTTTATTCTTTTTTTTTTTTGTCGAGTCGACGTGAACTTCCTGAACCGCTACGGGGTAACCGTCGATGTTGAGTAGAAATTTGTGTTCGTGTTCGTTGGCCATTTTAATTTAATCATTTTCTTGTGTAAAAATGATTTTAATTGTTGTTCAACACATTAAACAATTTTGTTTTCAAATGTTTTCAGTTCAGGTTGTTTTTTTCTTTGTGCAATATTTTTTTTTGTTGCTTTGTATTTAAAAACGTCTCACTAGGCGTAAAAATTGTTAGAATTCATTTTGTTTGTTTTTGAAATGGAATTGTAGAAGTAAATGGAAGTAATCTTGCTTATAATTTTATATAAGTAGATGTTTTGCCTTGTAAGTTGTTTTTTTATCTTTAGTTAAATTTGTAAAAATTTTAGGCCAATTAAGTATTTAAACATAAAAACAACAACAGTCTCCTAATGGAATAGTAACTTATGCAGCATTTAAAACAATCAATAAATCTATTTTTGACGCCTTTTAGCAAATCAAAATAATTTTTTTAAATAAAAGAAATGTTGAAAAACTTTGCAACCTTCAAAACAAATTCCAATCAAATCAACAAAATCAAAAGGAAACTATAAAAAAATCGCTTACAAATCTAGAAAACCGCAAATTTGTTTTTGTGTTTGTTTCTTGTTTTTTTTTGTTGTTTTTCATTGATGAATGTGGGAATTGGGCGCTCCTTTGTTTTTTTTTTTTTTGTAAAACGGACGCATACGTACACAGGATATGACTTTGAGCCACATCCGTTGAACTGTACTACACACACACAAACACACATATCCACCCATATGAAACATGGCTTTGTGCCACGCCCAGTTCGTGTGTGAGAGCAACTACAGCAACTGCCACAAAATTGAATGTTGCCTGCCTTTGGCTCAAGGCTATTTACGCGCCAGTTAGACAAATTCAAATAAAAACTTGGCATGTCCTTGCACACACACAATCACAAAACGCAAAAAACAATTGGCAAAGCAAAGGAATATAAAAAAATCAGCGGAAATCTTTTTTTAAATGCCAGCAGCGGCTGCAGCAGCTATAGTTGTGCAACGAGGCAATAAAGTTTATTGGATTCTCTCATTGTTTTTGTTGAACGCAACTTTTGTTTTTTTTTTGTTCTAAGTTCTTGCATTCAGATCAAGATTGGTTTAGAGGGCATGCCAAACTATTCGTGCGTAGTTTGTGGCACAGACTCTATCATTGAAGTTAATCGAAGCGACTACTTCGTTCAATTCAAGCTAATCAAACTTGATTTACATGCTAAGTCTGGAGTAGCTGCAATTTAATTCATCAAAATAGAATTTACTGCTGGCAAAAATATTTCAATATTCCGAACATTTTTATCTCGTATGTATGCTTTGTTCATAAAAAGTAGCACTAACTTTATTACAAATTGTACTAATTTTTATCTGCTTTCTTTCTGCCCATGCTTGTTGCCAATTGTATAAGTTGTTACTTTTTTTTATTGCTTTCGAATTGTGTCTAATTTGATGCGCACATGCGAAAATTTAACTGGTAACGCCTACGACACACACGCACACACAACTGCACCAAGTAACACGCACAACTCCTCGCACATGGCCACAGAGTATAGTCATGCAGTTGGCCGTATACCAAAGAATACTTTGGCAATTTGGTAACAAATCTGGATGATGTAAAACGCAGCTGCTTGTCAATGTTAAATTGGAGGTATGCGTATTCCACAGGCAATCCTCGCAGCTCGGCATATGTTCCTAACCAGTCAGAACTACGCTGAGTGCAGTCGAAACTTGTTGGTTTAACAGTGAACTAACTCGTAACTGATATTGGCAGTTAAATTTGAAGCACAAGGAATGAGTCGGAAGGATTAGTAACAACTTTAACTAGTAGTATTAGTGGAGAACTAGTTCATGAGTGATTTCTGACAGAAAATTTTAACCTTATTTTTAAGAAGCTCTCTTTTTTGACATTTTGTGTAAAATTTCGTTTACAGCATTACCTTAAAAACTAAGATACATTTATGTTAAAATTTAAGATCCAATTTTCTACTAATCTGAAACCTATTCATAGTCAAATTGACTTGTCGTCACAAATACTTTGTGAATATGCGCCTGTGCCTCTTATTATGGTAACTCTGATTTTATACCTTAGGTTAGGTTAGAGCGGTTGCCAAAGGGAGTATCCCCTTGGTACACTTAGGCCGAGCATTTTATACCTTACAAAAGGCTTAATTTTATTATCTACAAAAAAAAAACATAAAATAAACAAGACAAACAAAAAACAAGATTTTTTGTAAATTACACTTTCTAAAGAAGAAACCACAATTTTCCTTGAGGCATAAACATAAATAAGTATTTTTTAAAATATTTAGCATTTCCCAGTCTAAAACACGAAGCAAGAGAACATAATTTCTAAAGCGTTGGGCACACTAATTTTAAATGCAAGCATAATCCAATAATTAAAATTTTTGACAAAATATAAAAAAAAAAAGGAAATGTTAATAAAAAAAGTACGTTTTAGCGTCTACATTTGAAATGGCTTTGACTGCGCTGAGCTATTCACACCTACAAATTGCTATTCCACAACTGTCGCATTTTGCACCAGTCTGCTATTACTTACATTTTGAGTAGTTGCAACTGCAAGTAAGGCATAAATTTACGGCAAAGTATACATACGCCTATAGCAGTATGAGCCGCGGGCTTTAACAACGACCATACAAAAGGTATTATCGCTGCGTGCATGAGGGCGTGGCACAGTAATCGCCGCAGGAGCTACTACCAAAGCCTAAAGGCACAACTTTTTCAGCTACCATGCCATGTTTGAGCTTAGCCGCTTGCTCTTAATCAGCTTAGTAGTCACGTTTAATGGTCAGCAGCCGCAACATATGCAACAAAATGATGCAAAATCGACTAAGTTGGCTTAAAGTGAAAAAAAGCTCAAACTTCTGTTTAAGTGCTTGTTGCAGGGTTTGAGGCAAGTTGAGGCAGCTGTTCACTCATACAACTTTTTCACATGCCATAAAGGTTTTCAATTATTGCTTTTAAATTGTTCTGCTGCTTACACAAGTTTCAATTTTTTTCAACGAATTGTCTTTTTGGTCCAGGCGCAGAAAGAAAATAACAAAGAAAAGTTGGACACAGCATTTAATTTTCTTTTTTTCTATTTTTAACATTCGTTGCTGAAGGTTAGGTTAGTTGGAATGGTCGGAGTAAATTAAAGTGTAGTTTAGAAGATGATGTCTTATTGTAGGTACATCTTGTTTGTTATTCGCTGCCAAACTTTTTAAGTGAATATTTCTGATATCAGATGTGTAAGATTTTACGGAACTTTTTAAGTTATTAAAATAGTATATAATTTTTCAGCATAAATAAATACATGAATAGATGAAGGCGCATTATCGGAATGTATCTATTGACATCTAATACGGATTGAGTACTTTGCTATTGCTGGTATCACAGCATATGGTTTGCAATTCTCGCTTGATTTGTTAGAAGCACATTGTGACATTGGCATAATTGACACAAACCTCGAGAGCAACCAACCATTTTAAGAGTATCCTACTTCAAAAACAGCACCATCTTTTGCACAAAAAAAAAAATGCTTGAATTGTATATGAGGAAAAAAACTGTCAATAGCACACAAAATGGCGGCTTGTGCTTTCAAGTGTGTTTGGATTGGTGAGCGAGTGCCAACGCGTCGAATACTTTTTGTTAGCAAATGTATGTGTGTATCTATGTGTTGCGTATGTATATCCATGTGAATGCTTTGTATCTGTATGTGTGTGTGTGTGTGTGAACGAGCTGATTTTCAATTTTCTTTGCTGCGTTTTGTTATCGCTGTGCTGGCATTTCTTTAGTTTCATTTGTTTTCCAACAACTTTCTTTTGATTTTTGCGTGAATTTCAACGCAATTTTCCTTTTTTGTCCTGTATGTGCAGTTGGACTTTGTGTGTGTGTGTGTGTGTGTGCTGTGTGCGTTTGGCATTGTCCGTTTATGTTTGAGTCCTAACGCCTGAAAGTGTGCTTCAAAGTGCTCTTGAAGTTTGTGTTCGCGTTTCGTGAGTCGAGTGTCAATAATGGCATCCGCGCATGTTTCGCGCCTCGTTTCAGGCAGGCAACAAAGCTGGCAACAATGTGAAGATGTTCGCCTTTTTTTTCGAATTTTTGTTTTGCCATAAGACAGACTTTACTTAATAGCCGCAATTGTAGCCAAGTGAGCGTGGCGTGGTCAACTTAAACTTGGAGCACTTAGGTGGTGCTTATTTGACAACTTTGTCGCCGGACTACACAAAAGTGTTGCAAATACGAACTTAGTAGCAAACCACTTGTACTAGTTGAAAATAAAAAAACAAAAAAAAAAATCTCTAAGATTTTAAGCAATTCTTGAAATTACAATAGAAATCTGCATGGTACCAATGCAGCACCTGAGAGTTAGTATCTCATGCGACATCCTTTTTAGCAACAGCATATTTCAGTTTGAGTAAAAAGCTTATGCATTTGAGCATAAAAAACGTTTATTTTAGCTATTCCAACTGTAGCATTCATTTGCCTTGGCTTATGCTTTGAGCTGTCCACAAGCTCAAATGCTAAACTCCATTAGTATCGCATTAGACATTCGTACCTGAGGCGATTCTTTGAGTCGTTTGTTTTGCTGGCAAAGCTGTAAAAAATAATAACAAGAAGCTCCTCTTCTATACTCTGCGGGATCTAAGGCTCTGTCATATGCATGCAGAGAGTCAGAGAGACTCATATACAAACATAATCCACTTTGAAACATTAAATTCACTTAAGCTGCGCCTAAATGCCTTCAATTATGCCTTCAACATGATGTTGCATGCAGCTCAAGTTAAAACTCATATGCCTGGCAGCGTTTGGCTTAGAAGTTAATTTCCTGTGCTACTCATAGCCAAGCAAATATGCCAAAGTCCCGACCACAACCCTAGCATTCACTGTAACCACTGTAAACACGCAAAGCGTAGTATTAAGAAATAAAAAAAAAATGTATATATATTAAATAAAAATCATATTAAAATGTAACAAAGCGTACGCAAGTTAATTAAATGTTACTTATATGCCTGTACGTTGTACCACATTCAAACATGACGCATTTGAATTTGTTGACATTTTGTAAGGCAAACAGCATATGCCGCAGCTTAACTTTAAGCCAAGAACTTAAAAAGTTGCGACACTTTTCTCATCATGCTCAACGTTCTCCTTGTCATTGTCTGTACGTAGGGATTATCCTGGCCAAAATGCTGTCTAGTCTGGCATTGCATGTTGCAATTTTCGTCGTTGCACAAAAATCCCCTAATTAAATGTAAATTACAAAATGTTGCAACGCTGAGTGGTTTAGTGGGTAATGGAAAGTGGTGCGCCCTCTCCACTGCAACACCATCCTACCGCGTCTTGAAGGTAAAATTGTAATTTTCATGCTTATTACAATATTTATGCAAGTTTGCTGGCATTTGACTTTCTAGACGCAATTTGGTTTCTTTTTTTTTTGTACAACTTCTTTTGCTTGAGCTCTCTTCGAATTGTTTTCTTATCATTAAGGCAACGTCCCCCTTTATCACGATGCTTCCGTTGAAATGTAAGCCAACTGACGTCAAAGTTTGCTCAGTTACAACTCTGCAACGTCGCCCAAGTATTTTGTCCTTGCTGCGTAATGGCTGCCATTTCCGTTTCGTCTGTTGGCACAGAGTGGTAAGTCGTAATTGACACCCGCAACCCGTCAACCAAGAGTAGATGCTACAAGACACGCGCCACATGCAAAAGCCAATGCCAAGTGCTGCCAAGTGATGGCAAGTGTTGGGCTGCCAGTAACCAGGTACTTCTATGCTTATCTGATGGCTGCTTCGACATTTTTAGAGCTTAAGCAAACGGAAATCCCTTTGCTGGGCTTATGCCTGTTGTGCTTAAATACACTTAATCTGGGGGTATATTTGCGTTTAGCTGCATTTACAACGAAAAGCATAAATAGTTTAGAAAGAAGATCCATTAGAGGTAATTCGGATTAGTCTATAAACTGTAGGTCCCGGAACTATTCGAATAGCCATTAACAAAGATATCTCTGCTTTACGATGAACATGGTCTAGGAAAATTAATTTTTTTATTTTTTAAGTATATGATTATATTAACGAAATTGCTGAAACCTCCACTTGATTTCATTCGTAGCCACTTCAGCTGTCTATTTTTAAAGTTCAAACCATTCATTTAAAATTTTGATGTTTTCACGTGTATTGCTATTTTCCATATCTTTAAGTGTATTTCTGCGTCGACTTGTTTGCCCCATTTTCTTCAAATCCAACGCCACTCTTAAACTAAATAAGATATTTGTATTGGATTTAAAGACATTGCGTTTTCAGTTGCGAAATTCAAAGCGACAACAAACTTTAAGCAGCAGCAAAATCGTAAAAAAACTCCAAATGTGAATAAAAATAGAAGTAAAAAATCGAAGTCAGACCATAAAACTAAGCAAGTTGGTATTATAAATCAAAGCGAATAAGCAATGTGCAACGAATCTTTTTTTATTTGACGTCAATTTAATAGTTCTCAAAAAAGCTTCCAAAAATTTGGTGTTTCCCATAAAATTTGGGCACTAAAACTACGACCATTAAAAATCAGCGTAAAAGCTTTACAAGATGGTGGCCAGCAGCCAGTGCATCATATAAACGAAAAGAAAACTAAATTAGAAAACAAAATGGCGGTAGAGCGAATTTCAAACCGAAAAAGCTGAGCAAAAAAAACGCGTGTTGAGTAAAAGTAAAAGTCGCGAAAATACGCGCTGAATGGAAACCGCATGGGTAATAAAGTTAAAGCATGTGTGAGCGTATGTGTGTGTGTGTGTGAGAACATGAGTGTGTATGTGTAGAAGACATAGGCAGCGGCGTAACTGCGAAGGGGGCTCACTGAGTTCTTTAACAAAATCTAGTTGTGCATCAAAAAGCTTCAAAATTGCTACTTTCTATGGTTGCATAAGGCTGAATTAAATAATTATCTTATGGATGAACATCTTTGTTGCCCTCGTACTCGCCTCTACGCCGTAAGATCGATGGTTTGACTCCAAGCAGCAAACAAACAGCACTGATGCATTTGTCTAGCACTGACACAGCTAGCAAAAAAATCGATATCTAGGAGAATTTCTAGTAATTAAATGCACCGCAGTTTGCATTCGGATTATAAACTGTAGGTTCTCTAATCTCTTCGAACAGCTATTGATGATAGTCAAGGAAATAAGTTTATTTATTTATTTTATTATCAACTTGCCGACTTCAGTTACGATTTTACTTAGCATAAACTTTAATTCTAGTTGACTGTTTAGGTAGCTGCGTTTTGAAATATTTCCCATCTAGGCTCTTATCTTCTAATCTTCCAATGTATTTGTATTAGAATTTTGAGAATTTTTAGAGCGGAATATATACGTTTTCTAAATCTCTAATCTAAGTTTCAATCTTTCAATGAATTTGAATTAGAATTTTGTAATTTTTAAAGCGAAGTACACTAGTTTTGAAAATCTCATTTAATATGTGAAAGGTAAAGTTCTGTGTATTTCAAATCCCATCAACTTCGCTGATGCTGCGACTTTGAGATATATGACTCTATTTGCGAAAGCTTGCTCATACAGTGAGCATGTGCGCCCAAGCCTATGTGGTGTTGTGGCTTAGCAATTGCTAAAATTTGACAGTTTTCCAAAATTTTCGCAATTAGATGGAAAATACGACAATTGTGTATGCTTTCATGTGTTTTTATGTGTGCGGATGTGCGAGTGTGTGTTAGTTGACTATTTGTTGCCACTGCCGCAGCAACAACTCTTAACAGTAGTTGCCACGACTAGTACGACTATGCGAGTACAACTAGTCGTCAAAGTCAGCAAGAGATTTTTATTGCTACTAAAATTTGCACAGCATTTGATGTTGATTCAAGTGCGCTTGGATGTGTCTAAGTGTATGTGTTTGCGTTTGGTTAGAGCGGTTTGGCGGCTATAGAACCTGGCAGCCATTTAGACATCCATCCCAGTCAACCAGTCATTTAGTGTGGTTAATGTTGATGATGCTTGGTGCCGCGCATTTAGCTGCGACAATATGCGCGGTGGCGTATACGCAATGTTAATGAGCATGTTTCCCAAATTAATGATTGACAACCAACAATGTTAAATTGTTAACGTTCTTTGAAAAGTCAAAGTGCTTCGCTGCCAAATACCTTAATTGTGCTGTCAATGGACTATTGCTTCTCTGTCTATTTGAAATTAAGCTACTTTAATGTCACACCCTTAATAATGGGCATGATGCCACAGAGCGTATGCGTTATTTTAAACATTTCAATAAAGTATCTGAAGAATTTTGCATGTGCTTGATACAGGAGACACCGTCAAATGTTAGAACCATTTTAGAGCCAGGCATTTGGCCTTTTCTACATTATTATCCTTGGGCATAGTTTTCAACGTGAAATACTTGAAATACCAAACTGGCACACAAAAATTTTGTCAGTCCAGAAAGCGGGGCAGGAAGCATAGCTAAAAACTTACTAAACCGATAACGTTTATAAACTCAAAAGGAATAAAGTGTAGTGGCAGTTAGTTGGGTATTGGAGCAGCTTACCTATTTGTAGGTTCTTAATTGTACGAGTGTGTGTGTGTGTGCGTGTATGTGGATGTGTGTAGGGAATCCGGATAACTGACCAACTGTTGACACCGGAATATGCAACGGCCTAAAATAAGGGGACCGACAACATTTTGGCTAATAATTTTCCGCTTGCTTTGGCAATAAAGGTTTATGCATGTACTAACTGGTAATTACTGCTATATTGGGGGGTGGCTTGGGAAAAGATGAAAAAAAAAGATACATAAAAGCAGTTTTGTTATCTTTATTGCCTGGATCTTTGAAATTTCTATCATTGCCATTGACTCTGTTAAAGTCCAAATTGAAGATACAAAGCATTTTACTGGCTCAAAATATGCACAAGGGGCTTAATATTTATCATGTGTGTATGTATATCAGTGTTTGTGGCTTTTAAAAGCATTTCAGGCAGACTTACTTTGTTGCCAAAATACTCTTAAGCTTTTAACAAACTTTGTCAGTAATAGATGTAATCATGGCAAATTCATGTCTAGAATTAGCGTACCCATATATTTACGTTCTATGTATTAATATTATATGTATTTTATAATATTATTTTATAAGTTATAAATAGTAGAAATATATGTAAATTGCATTTAAGCGCCTATTATGGAACGTTCCTTGGCAGATTTAAGCAAAAGCATTATTTTAGAGCAAGCATTTTAAGAGATTTATTTTAAAGACTTTAGAAAGTGTAAGCAGATTTAAGTGTAAATTAGGCATAAAGATAGTATGGCTTTTCTAGGGAACTTTTCAACCTAGAGCGTCTTTTAAGAGTAGTATAGTATAGAGTATAGAGAGTCTTTTAAGGCTGTTAAGGATGAATGAATTGATTAGGAGTTCATGGGAGAAAGACTTGAGCTCGGTTGGCAAAGACAAAGTGAATTTGAATTTGTGTCGAAAGATTTTTCACATTGTATTTGCGAACTTAAACGTAATCTTGTGATAAAAGTTTTAAATAATGAATGAAATATATATATGCCTTATTTTCTTTGGCTACACTGCTTACAAGTTTTAAGTTTTTCGAAGTTCTTTTTTAACAGTTATATTTCTAGGATAAAATTTGCTTCATTCAAATAAATAATTTTTTTGTAATTGCTTCTTTTCATTGCAGCTCTTAAGGTTTGCTGTTTTAATAGAAAGAAGTAAAGAACAAAATTTCTTTCACATTGAAGGTAAGCATTGGTTAAAATTAAACTTAAAAATAAAAATCTAAATCGCGTGGGTATTGTAGATTTTTACAATATGTGTTGAAGCGTAAAAATTATTATTATTTACACTTACAAAAAAAAAAAAAAAATATCTAAAATTTTTCAAGAGGAAGTAAGACAAGAATCTACCGTGATGCACCGGTGAAACAGTGAATGCATACAAAGAAACCACTCAGAAGACCTATAATTCTTCCTTTTTATAATTTTTGTAAACTTGCTTATACCCAAGTCATAGAATCCAGTCGAAATACAAAAATGCTGAACATATGAGTTGAAAAACATCGCTGGCAATTTTCATGCCAACCTCGCGAAAAAAGAGTACTTAGAAATGTTTATAGAATTATATCTAAATTTTATTAACTAGATAAGTCAATATAGTGAAACTGTACAAAAGCTGCAGGTGATTTTCGAAGTAATTTTCTGGAAACCGAAGCCATTGCGATTAAATGATATTTGTTTTTTCTCTGACAACACCGCCTGACAACAACTGAGCTCTTACAATATGTTTGCGATATTTGTGGAGCTTCAATATATTTTCTTCAAAAATCTCATTTCATAATTCCTAAGTAATTAAACAGCAATTTATTATATGAGGCTGCTTCTTCGTCAAATCACAAATTGCCAAAGCAATTTTTGCCATTACAATAACTTCTACAAATTGAAAATGTCAACTGAAAACTTGCAGAAAACTTTTGCTCTTTTTGTACAACTTTAGCTGACCCACAGACATGGTTTAGATGCAGTAAAATCAGCGCCAAGTGACCACCCTCAAATGCTTTCAAATCGGTGGGAGAACCATAACAAAATCTGATGCCAAAAACGTTTATCTTTTCATTCACCATGGTATAGTGCTTCCGCACAATCTGCCCCGTAAACTTTGGTTATGTTGCTGCTGTCTGTGCCAACTAATTCCTACAAATTAGAAGTGGCCAGAAGACCGAAGATGCCACCAGTGGTAGTAGTGTCAAAGTGGGTTTGGGCGTGTGTCGCCGCCGCCGCCCAGCTTGTAATAACTACATGGCCAGTTATTATAAAAGTTTTTCCATTTTGGAAAAGTTTTTTGCTAGATGGAAATTCTAAAAACGCACACGCACATTGAAAATGGACGATCAAAAATAGAGCAAAGAAATAAAGTGAAATACAAAATAAAATTTATACATATATATATTTATACATATAAAGGAAAAGTGAAGCAATTTACTAGAACACGTCGTGCTGCATTATACCATGTGTGTGTGTGTGTGTGTGTGTGTGTGTGTGTGTGTGTGTGTGTAAGACGGTGTGTGTGATTGTGTATGCAACTGACTCACTGACTTAAGAAAATTTCATGCATACAACTTTTGCAGCGACTTTGTAAAGCTTTTCCAAGTATTTTCCTTTTTCTTTTGTGCACTATGCTAGGTTTTTTATTTCTTTACTTTTATTTTTATTCTTAAGCCACTCTTAAGAGTAGCTGGGCAAACTTGCTGGTACAGGATTTGAATTTGAAATTGAAAACAAGTTTATAACGTGAATTGGCAAATATAGAGCACATAGTATGCAAGTTGCTGCTCTGGGGTATTCCCAGGTTGCAAAAGGGGCTAATACGCACGACTGACAATGTCACACATATAACCGGCAACGTTTTCTACATATTGATGCAATTGCTGTGCAAGTTGCCTTCATACACACAAATGCATACCCTACATGCATATATGCGCACAAAGGCGAAACTTGGCCATGCTGCTACTTGGAACCCCGAAGCGACAACTCGTTACCAAATGTACCACTTCAAAATGGCAACAATGCAAGCGGCTGCTGGCTTTACTTTCTATACTCTTTAGTAGGGTATCGTTGTTTAGTGAGAAAGCATGCAAAGGCAGAAATCGTCCGAAATGTTGGGACCTAAACAATGATCGTTACATATTTCAGTTATCTCATTTGCTTGTGCAAGATGTTAAAGAGTTCTGATGTCCATTTGTGCAGGGATGCAAAAAATTGGAATGCAGCTTGGCAAATAATGTTTCATAGTAAATAAGACAGCAATGCGAGTTGGAGTGTAGAAATTATGGCTGCCATAGCTTTTTTAATCTTGATTAAAAAAGAATCAGTGATGCTATCAGATCAAAAACGCTAAAAATATATGTAGGATATTGTGTGGGTTTTCTGTGTCAGTGTTGCATAAAATTATAACCACGGAGTTAAAAATGAATTTTTTATTTATACTTTAACTCGGTGTAAGCGGCAAAACGATCCTTAAAATATATCCCAACTTTCTTCAAGCAAATGCTACAGCATTTCGTAATTGCTCATCAATGATATTGTAGTTTTGCATATTCCGATTTTAATAATATGGAATTTGATCTTATATAATTCCATTGAATTTGTTATCAATAGAAGGATTTTGATTATTAAATATTGATATTCGAATAAATTTACAATTTCGAATTTTGGTAATTGCTGCTGATGTTATTCTTTCTTGCTTTCTAAACTGCCATACTTTACAGAATGTGAGCGATCACATGGCATTTATTGAAAATCAAAGTAACAATTAGAATTTTTTCTTTTTTTTTTTTTGATTAAGTACAACTAAGTTGAAGTACTCCTCTCTGTTGGTATGGTTGGATGCACAAGTTCTTCAGCTCGTCTTTGCTACCTACCCTTGCCAAGTCTTCCCTCATTTTGCCTTCCATAATGAGTTGAAGTAGTTGATATTTGGGGCCAAAATATGCTGTTTTTCTGCGTTTGATGATTATGATGTTATTCATTCATGAACAATTTCTGAACTATGTGTAAAAATTTATGAAACATCTGCTCGATTAAAGCAAACTTATTTTTTTATCAACAGAACAGGTTTATTTCATGGACAATGTTCAGAAATTTTTCCATTCAAAAGCTTAAACACCAAATCCCATAGTGAAGCCTTAATATATTTTCTTGGCAGCTTTTTGTATTTCGATTGTATTATCTTATATTTTAGAAAGCTTCTGTAGATTAAAGCAGAAAAAGTTTGTCGCTAGAAGATTTTTCGTTTTGTTTAATTTTTTTTTTGTCTTAAAAGTCTCACTTCTTATGGCCAGGTTGTAACTGTGTTGCCCATGTCTGGCCACAAACTTATATGCTTATGTGTTCACATCGCTACTCCATTACTATGGCAGCTGGTAATTTTCATTGTGGTAAGTCATCTGTAGTGTCAACGCTGCAGGCGAGATTGTTTCCATTGTTGTTGTTATTGCGGGTATCAACGTGTATTCATATAAATGACCGTGAGTGTATGCATATGTGTGCGTAGGCAAATATATGATTTCAATCCAAGTTGATTTCTTTTGCTGTTCGGTATTAAAAATAAATATAAGAAAGTATATAACCTATATACTAGGCATATAATAAAGCATTAAACGTGCCTTTATATACACAATGCTTATGTATGTAAAATATGCAAGCGTTTCTGTGATTTATGCTTTGCATAAATTTCTGCACATGTTTTGCACATTGTATGTTCCAATTACCTACAAAATGCAAATGTAGCCGCAAGTACTTATATGTTCAGATACAGGTCAAGTTTTTGCACTTGAAGTGCGTTTTATATGTGTGGGGGCTTTTTTCTTCTCCTGTATGGGTAAGTGCAAAATGTAGCAATGTTTTCAGTATGACCAACATACTATATAAACTTCTTTTGACAGTTTTACATATGAATGTTAATGTACGCTATTATCATAAAGTGTATATTTTGCATTTGCTTGCAATCTTAAATCTTTTCTTGCTCTCTAGGCGTATTATAAATATTTCTTGAAATTCTTTGACAATATTTAATCGTCTGTAACGATAGCCTTGAACATTTTTGGCCCTTAGAGCCATAAAATTTGAAAAATTTTTTAAAACCATTTGGCATGGACTTGGCGTCCATTTTCACAGCTGTGTCTACCTGTTTGACAGAACATTTTGAACATAATACAACAACTGCATAAACATTATTTGCCATATATAAAAAGGCAGAGTAGCACAAATTTCAGTCAGTTAGCAGCTCACAGCACAATGACTCTTGGTTACGTACTAATATTTTTAGTAACGAGCTTGGCTCTTACAATTGGCAATCAGGCACCCAATATTGTTCAGTGGACCATCACTCCTAATTATAACGGTTTCAATTTATTGAATGAAGATAGCTCTAGCACATACTTCAAGGAGCGCAACCTTCCGCTGATCCAGAAAGAAGAAACAACCACCAATGTAACCCAAGAAGAGACAATCTCAACATCAACGGAGCGCAATACGAATTTGGAAGAAAATTCCACAACTACGCTTGTTGAGAACAGTACAACTGATAATCCAGCTGAATTAACTTCCTCTACGGTCATCCCCGCAAGCACCAATGAAACTATGCCGGAAAATTTAGTAGTCACTACTACGGAAATCTTACTCAATACAACTGTGGTACCCCATACAAAGGCTACTCGATCGAACACTGGTAAAAAGCATAAGGTGCGCAGGTATAGGAAAAAGAAGTATTTATAAATAATGCTGAAAATGTTTTAAAATGAACTGAAATAAATATATGACTATAATTAACAATTTGTGTAAAAAATATTTTGTTGACCAATTTGCTCTATGTGAAGTGATTTTCGAAAAATCTGAATTCAACTAGCATTCCTGGATTAAATGGATTTATTTGTATAAAAAAGCTCAATGAATTGCCTTAAGAAAATATATAGAAAACTCAATAAAACGATAGGTGGGAAATTCTTTATAAAGAGTTCTGAACAACCTGAGCATTTTGGAATATGTAAATGCTGATGGTGCAGTCTTCGTTTTTATTTTCATTCCTTTTTTACTTTATTCAATGAGATTTCTTCATTGTTGGTAGGCTGTTTGCAAGAAGAATTATATATTAAACATATTTTATATTATTACAAAAAATAACTTAATATTTTTATTCTCGCAAATATTACCCTATAACCAAGGCAAAACTATTGCACACTTTCTGCAGCAAATGCTAACAATGAACACATTGTCTGCTCTTCATTGCAATAAACACCAAGAGAATAATTCCTGATAGAATACTCTGTTACCGAGAGAGGAAAAAAAAACTGCAATCCATCTACCCAATGTCTCTCTACTACTATCCTGTCTACCTGACGTAGAACACACTTGCACAAAGCGCTAAAAATTTAACAAAACCAATTATTTGATTTTAAAATTCCATTAAAAGATAAAAAAATGCTAGAAAAAGTGACTCAAATGCATAGTTTGTATGAAAAAGTACGAGCAAAATCAGAGACTTAGTGTGAGTGAGCAAGCAATGTTAGTTGAGTTGTGGCCAAGTCATGACTTGTCTGCTACCTGGCAAGGACAACAGGACAAGGATTGTCGTCTTTTGTGGTTGTCTGTTGACATGCGGCCGCCCTTAAGTGCCAAGGAGCAACTGCGTCTGGCTCGTTGTCATCTTAAGGCAAGCTTCAAGATAAGCAAGGACACAAAAGAGTTTAACACGTGGCCCATAAATAAAAGTCGCACGGTAAGTGTAGAACAAGCAAAAATAGGGGACTCAGATAATGGGAAAAGTGTCCGCCTAGCTTTGTTAGTTAGGGATAAAGATGACGGCCTATTGTGGCAGTTCAACTATAAGAAACCTATTAATTATGTGCAAAAAATTAAGCAATAGCTGGCATTTTTTTTTTATTGCAATAGTTATGAATGAGAAACTTTTCTATTGGTTTGCAAGCTGAAGCTAAATGTATAGGCAGCTGATTTTAATTAATTGAAATAAATAGAGAAATATCCCCTATTCACGCAGCAGCCACAGCAAGTTCTGCCAGCGCCATTTGGATATTATTTACATATGCCACACACTAATACATTTTGAACTTTGTTGCAAAACAGCATAAGATCTGCTAATATAATTTGAAGTAAGTTTCGTTGCTACCAAAAATTTACTTACAAACTTGGCCCAGCAAATCTACTGCAGACTTCAGCGCACATCTACTATGCGCCACACACTTCCTAGAACTCATTCGTCAATTTATTTAAATTTTATGTTAAACTAAAAGCAAGTGAAGAACTTGACAGCTGATTTGGTCTACTGGCTGTGCTAAATAGTTAGCCACCGCAAGAAGTTCGCTTGCCGGCTTCGTTTCACCCGCCTGCGCGCCACTCTTAACCACATTATATATAGAAAACTGCTGCTAAATTTACAGATAGCTCGAAGCTTGCTCGGTTTTTTGCTGCTCTTCTGCTGTTTTTCTTTTATTTCCTACACTTGCTTTTATTAAATCATATTTTTCTTCGCTTTTCTTCAGTTTTGTATGTCTAGCATACTGCATCTGTGTGCGCGTGTGTGTGCAATTTTCTTCGAAACTGACTTTTATGCCGTTCGCCTCGAGCGCACATAATTTCTACTTATGTATTTTCTGCTGCTGCATCTATATAAAATGTATTTTATAGTTTCTCAAAAGGGAAACTTGTAAGAGCATTATACTCAAAGTTTCAATGTGCATTTCAATTACACTTGGGCGCAAAGTGCGAGTCATGTATGTATGAGAGTGGTAACAAATAATAAAAAGATGTTGTAAGTATGTATATATAATACTATATAGGACTTATGAGCGTGAAGTATTTTTCCGTAGAGAGTGGAAGAGAGAGCGCACGGCTGTAGTTGAGTCTATTAGACATATTGTAAAATTCTAAGCTGCATTGTTGCTCTTGTTGGCTGTCTTCTAATTGAAGTCCACAACAAAGACATGTCCAACACTCATACGCCCCGTTGTACACTAAGCTTTTTGTCCATTTACTCTGTTCATGTTGCCTTTTACCCACGCTTATCCCTTTTGGCAGTTGCTAATAAACAAGCCAACATATAAATTGTTGACATCTTGCTTGTACTTGCTACCAGAGCTATCTGCCAAGGGGATATAGCTGCAAGCCCTCTTGCTAGGAACTAAAACTAAAATACTGCAGCAGTTGTAGCATTTTTCATATGTCAGCAAAAATGGCAGCAGTAAAAAGCTTTTGTTAGCTTTTGTCTACATTACGACTTATATATATATATATATATATATATTTGAAGTGTGCAGGAATTGTTATAACAGGTAGAGTTATTAAGAGTTACTTAACGCACAAGAAGGCTGCACATTGGGTTAAAAATCATTGCAAGAAGTCCAAATTATTGCGCAGGATATTCTTAATAAAATGTTTGAGATACATGATTATTATAATTTAAACATAAAGTTGTTTCACTGCAACAGCAATTTTCTTGAATAAAATTTTATAGTCGCTACTATTGCAGTATTAAGAACTCGAGTTGGTGAAAATGACTTTTTGTATACCGAACTTAATATATTTTAGCAATACATAAAAGACCAACTGTGTGCACTGTCTTACTCAGTGTCAACTACTAAAATATGGCTTTTAATCGAACGTATCCTTCAACAATCAATTTGGCATGCACATTGCTATACACATACAATGTATAGTTGCATAAAAAGTAAACTAGTCGCTGACACTTTTTCAAGCGATTTTTTATACCCACCACAAACACATATACACTCACACAAAGCCAAAACAGTTCAAACTTTTACTCACTCGCACACTTTTATAAACAATTTAATCTATACATGTGTTGTTTTTCAACACTAGACAAACAGACAGAGACAAAGATACGGCTCCTCCCAATCCAACTGCATAAAATCCACTACAGTGAGATCCTTAACACCCCCGCTTATCAGTTTGTACAGGCAGAACGTGTTTATGTCTGTTCATTGTCACATTTACTTGTAAAAGTTCTTTTTACGATTCCATTTTTTTTTCTATTTTTTGTCATCTTGCTGTTTGGCTCGAAACTAACATCAAGCATGCTTCTGCATCTGCTGCATCTTCGGTTGCTGCTGCTGCTGCTACTGCCACTTTGGCCTTGTCTTGCTTATAAGTGTGCTCCTTAGACATGTCAGCGACATATGCAACAGCAGAGTTGCTGCAAGCGAGAGCGCAATACCAAACAAAAGGGGCAATGAGCGAGACAGCATTTTACTACAGTGCAGCCTGCGCCTGGAGGAAGCATGCAAGCAAAAAATTGAATGCCACAGCAGCAAAACGGAAGCAAATAAGCGCAGCAACAGCGGCGGCAACGCAAGCTGCAGACGCCGATTAAAAGTGCAGACGACGCGAGCACATAAACAAGCCCGGAAGTAGGAGAAAACGAAAAGAAATACAATAACAACAACAACAACCACATATAAACAAAGTTGGCAGCAACAGCAGCTAAATCTAAAACAAAAGGCAGCCAGTAAAGGCAAAGAAAAAAAAAAAAAAAAAACAAAAATAAACCGAATTGGCAGCCGTCGTTAACTTTGCGCTAAAGTGCACACAAATAGTAGCATCATGGCCCCGAGCAGAGACTTGTTACTCATGGCCAGGATATGCTAGGCGTCTGTCGAATTGCACTCAACATTAACAACAACAAGAAAAGAAATATACCAACAACAACAACAACAGCAGCTGTAAAAACAACGGCAACAAAAACTACAACGAGGCTTGCACACGATTTGCTTGTTGTTGGCAACAGGAAACGTCTGCTTAGCGGTTGCATTTCCGCTAAGCAACGCACAGTGGGCCCAGCTTGAAAATTTTTGGTTGACATAAATTGTATTTCCGATTTTAAGACATTTATACAAGCTTATTTAAGCAAATATTCAAAAAAATGAATAAATAGAATATTTTCTAAAATAGTTTAGTTTCAGTTTTTTTGAAGTTTATTCCATAGCTTTTAATTGTAAATGCTTGAAATTAAATTGGTCACCACAACGCTGTTATCGGCTTACAGCTGACGACACTACCTGTTGCTAGGCGCCCCTACTACACACGTGCCGGCTCCAGTTGCGAATTCCAAGGGAAGATAGGTCCTCCTCCATTTGTTATTTCCATCTGACCTCTTCACATTTGACGACGGCTTTCGCATTGAAAAGCTTTTTCGTTGGAGCGTCTTCGTACTTACGATCGGCATAGCCGAACCAACGCTGGACGACATCTATGTCATTGTAGAGCTCAAGCAGCAGCTTATGGTTCATTCGGATTTGATAGTCTTCCCCAGCCCGAAAGGTACTGATGATTTTGCAAAGAATTTTTTTCTCGATTAGTACAAGCGCAGCTGTAACCGACCGCGAGAAAACCCATTCTCCTGTGCTATATAGGAACACAGGCGGGGAACCGTTTTGTAGAATGTTAATTTTGTCGATCGCGAAAGGTCTCTGCTATACATATGCTTACTAAGCCCATGGCAAAACCTATTAACAAGATGAGTGGTTCGTCTTATCTGTGAGCTGCTTTTATTGTTGGAGTTTACGGCGGCGCCAAGGTACGTGATTTTCTTGACACTTTCAAAAGTGTAGTCCCTATTTGTAGAAAAACATATACTTTGTCCGCTGGTTATTTTTCTTTTGTCATTAACTTCAAGTTATTTTTTTAAAAATCTAGTGGATGCATAATAATATATTTGAAAATTTTCTCTTGCAGTTATTATTAAAAAATAGAATTTAATGCTTATACAACTATTTGTTCCACTGTGCTGCATGGAATTCTGAATATTTATGTCTACTTATGCATACACTCAATGCGCTCGTGTGCGTTTTTGTGCATATGTATGTGTGTGTTAGTGTTGATGTGGGTGATTGTTTATGTGTATGTTTGTTTGTTAGTGTTTTCTGGTACGTGTTGTATCTATGTTTGTTTGGCATCACGCGTGCAAAACTTAGCTGGCATACCAATACAAATAAATATGCGCATGTATGCAAGTAATGCCAATAGGACACCGTATCTCGTCCCCTCCCCACCCAACTAGACGCCATGTTGTTGCTGTTGCACTTGAGAAACAACAAAGATTACAATTTCATTTCAATTTCCTTTCTTGTTATGCACACAAACAAAGAGAGCCGCCGAATAGCAGCTGCATTGCCAACTACTTGGCACGCACTCATGTGCATCTGTATGTGTGCGAGTTTGTGAGTGCGAAAGTATCTGTGTGTGTGAGAGTGATTGCATCTTTAGCTGTGTGCGTGTTGTTTACTTAAGGCTTAAGGTTTAAAATGGATTTGTTTGACTTGCAGCAAGCCGACTTAAGCACGAAATGCACAAACATTCACATATAAACACATACAAAGACAGCAAAAAAGACACACAAACACGCACACACACACATGCACACACAAACACATGTAGTACATGCTCAATGCCGTTTAAGCTATTTAACAGCTTCCTTGAGCTGTTTTGTTGCAGTTTCTTCAGCTACTTCGTTCGTTACGTCTTCTTGCGCTCTCTGTTTTTTTGCTCTGTTTTTGCTAGTTTTCAATTTACTTTTGCGTCTTGCTGTGTGTGTGTGTGTGCGTGGATTTTGGGCTCCGCCATGGCTTAATTAGCTTTAGTGGCAAGCGGCTGCCGCATTATCCTGGCTAAAACTCTTTTTTTTTCTTTTTTTTTGTTCATCCTCTTGCCTTCGGCCTTTGTTCCTTTTAGTATTATTATTATTATTTTCAAGCGTTTTTAATTTGCAATTTTTATGCCATCTTTGGCCTGCATTCAACTGCAGCGCACCCGCAATTGAGTTTTGGAGTGTAATGGCAAAAGTTTAATGAGAATTGGGTAGTTAGTTAGCGGCAAGTAGCTTTTGGGGTTTAAATGCAAACGTTTCGCCTTATTCGCACTGAATCTCTTTTAAAGTATGTATGGTAACTTAAGTGAAGTTCTTCATGACTTTATGTAGCTCTTAATATGCTAATTTTTCCTTCAGACATTAACGAAACTCAATTGCAGTTTGAATTTAAAGCAATCGTAAGTCATAGAACAAATAAGACCAAGGAGAGATTTGAATATTATGCGTATACGTTATGTTTACCGAAATGTCTAGATACCAACCTGTTGTTATCATCTCATATTGTTCCGAAGCTCTGTTATTCGAAACGATATTGTTTGGGTACAAGAAGTCGAACGATTAAGCCTATTGCAATATTTTTGTTCCAATTTTTGAAGACTGATATTGTATTAAGATGTCTAATGTTCCTTAGATGTATGAGCATTAAGAGATCTTTCCCTAAAAGCTGCTTGGTATTGCAACATTTGTCCACTCTTCAGTTTTTTCTTATCGTTTTAAGTTTAACTGATAGTGCATATATACCATAACTATTCGGAGTTGGTTCCTTGTGATAGGGTTATCTAAAGGCAACTTCAATGAATACATTTTTCAGAATTGATATGGTGAATAGCGATCGCTTCATTTTATTCTTTAATTGCTCTTCAGCGTTTACTTGGAATTGTAGAGGACTTTGAACTGCTATAAAGTTTATCTGGACCAATATAAGCATTCAATAGAAAAGGATATATAAATAACATTAAGATTATTCCATGACAAGTTCATAAACAATTCTTACAGTCCGCCATATATTCATAAAAAAGAATATGTATAATTTTTTTTCCTTTGGACAATGTGTATTATTTTTTGTATTACAAATTTAGTTACAATTGATTAAATATAAGAATGAATATCAATACTCCAATCAAATGCAAAGGCCTTGGAACTCTCATGTTCATTGTGCCACTTTGTTCCCCGAACCGTCTGCAAACACATTTGAAATCCGCGTTAGTTGCTAGGACTGTTATAAAAACTGAAGCGCTCTCATTTTTATTAGATATGAGGCTTAAAACTGGTTTTGACGGCTTTGAGCTGGCAAAAAAGTGTTTCCGTACATTATCTACATGTATTTCTGTAGGTACAACCTTGTATTGAGGAATAGATGCATCAGTTTTGCTCCCAGGCTCATCGGAGCTTTTGTTCACATTTGAATCCAAAAGCACTGGAGAAATGAAACTAAGACCAACGATTATCAATAGCGTCCAATTCAGCATTTTCGTTGCAAATATTGTGGGTAGACTGAGACACATATAGAAATGTCGCGCTTTTTAAACGTTTTCGAAATAACAAAATGATAATAAAGTAGTTTTTGGTCAAGTGCAGATGTTTATTTTAATTGCCTGCAGCTTGATTGTTAATTGCTATTAAGATAACTAAAGTTAATGCAAAATGATGAGTCTTTATCTTATGTCTTCGTTTTAAAGCTTTCAGTTTAATGAGTAATGCGTATGGTTTTTTACCATTTGTTCCATCTTTTTAGCAATCAATATATATTTGTAAAATTGGTACAAAATGTGTGAATGTTGTTAATTGTATTAAACAATTGCTTTTCAGGTTTTGATTGTAATCACAGTTCAGCAGTAAATGCTCAAACTGAAAAAAACAGAGGGCATCAATATGGATTTCTTGACCGACACAAAACTTGACAGCATTTATAATTTCAACTATTACCATCTATTTAATTGTACTATTATTATTTGCACAAAATATATAATCAGAACCACCAACAAAAAACACTTTTTCTAAACGAGCCTCAGCAATGACGAAATTAGCGAATTGGCGAAGAACGCTTAGATTGCATGCCCACACCGCAAGATTAGCATTGGCAAAACCAACAAGGGGAAAAACACAAGTTTTGGTAGTAGAAAAAATTCAATCACCAGCACATGCAATATATTTCAAGCTATAGTACGAAATCTTAAATACTAAAATTGACTTATATATGCATGTCAGCTTAAATGCACATCGATTTGTTATTATAAATTCACATTTTGCCACATACAGTAACAAATCCCCAGACTCTAAGAAATTTAAATTTACGCACAACAACCAAATCTTCAAAATCAGAGCTTTCTCACACTTGTTTCATTATATAAGCAAAACATATATTCAATATTTATACGAAATATGCATTATTTGCTTGCAAGGAATGCATATATATATATATGTTTTTGTGAAAAAATAATTAAAAAAACGTAACGTATATTTTTTAGATGCATTTTATTTGTGCATGTTGAGAAATATTTCCCGAAGCGTTGAAATTCATATACAAAACACGAATACACTTATAAAAATATTTTGACACAGATTAAAAGTGCATACATACACACCTTATATGCAAAACAGCAACACACACACACACACGCACACAAATATTGCATTTTATGGCAGCAGTTTTCATGCCTCAAAACACAATGCAACGATTTTTCATCTAAATTTGCATGCAAGCTACACTGAAAGAAATAGCTCAGGCTATAGCTTCAGCAAAAATAAAAATGAGTAATTGCTAGAATTATTCTATAAACTGTTTTAATTCAATTTTAAGATAAAATAAAAGTTAATTAAATTATATAGTTTTATGTAGATATTTTTTGAAAGTATCACAATTTTGCCAAAAACCAGCTAAATGCTTAAAAAGTTACTTTCAAACTGATTTCGAAAAAGGCTCTCCAAATATATTTAAGTTAAATTCTTTGACGTAAAAAGAGCTTTTTCAATTTCTGGCTACCAAATGTCTCTTAATCTTCTTTTATAATTTTCACTGAAATTTCAAATAAATAGTTAATTGTCCTTTTTTTCTCTACGTGCAATTTGCATTGGAATGCACTTCTCACAGAACCCAGTGGCCATAGTCCAAACAAAAACAAATGCTAGCGAGACAAAGCCCTAGGCTGGTTGGTAACTGCTTGGTAACAGGCATTTGCCATTTCTGTCACCCTGACCTAAATCAAACAAAGCTAATGTTCGTTTTTCAGTTGCCCAAAATGTGGTAGCTGCAACTTCACTCTCAATGGCTGTATCCTCTATACCTCAACCACAAATAATACATTTTGATGGACCGGACCCACTGCAACATTTATATGCGTTTCAAATTTTCTATTTCAATAGAAGCCAAAGAGAAAAAAATGTAAAGTTTAAAAGAGACAGCATTTTTGCAGTTACATGGCCAAAAAAAATAAGGCTTGCTAGTTCCGCTTGTTCTGTAAAAATTCAACTCATTTTTGTGTGAAGCATTTCGGATGTGCAGAAATGATTGTTTTTCGTTTTTGAAAATTTGTTTTTGGGCCATGTATACGTGAGCCGGCGGGTTTGGTCAATGAATATTTATGAATGGAGTAGTGTGGTGTGGTAAAGTGGACAATTTAAATTTCTCAAAATATAAGAGCATCGCTTTGTTATGGAATTTGAAACTGCAGTCTATGAGTTAAAGGTTGAGCTACAATATATGTTTGTTATAGGGCTGAAAATAAATTATGAAAAAAATTTTTGTACACTTTAAACTGTTAAGCAGTTTAGATTCCGGCAGCCAAGTTATGTCCAACTTTTGTAGATTTTAAATACAGTTTCATAATTATTTGCACCCTAACTTTCTCGCTTTTAAACAGAGTCCTGCTAAAAGAACAGTTGTCCCAATTCGAATAAATACACAAAAAGTAATTTTTCTTTGTTTACTTGTGCTCTCTAACAGAAAATATAGTTATTTTATCAAGTTTCGATGTTATAATTTTATTTTGTCAAGCATAACAATATTATTATTTATATATTTTGATAGAAATTTGTTCTTTTTTCTTATTTTAATATGATATACCGAAATGTTCCAATGCCCAAATTGCAGAAATCGCCATCAAAAGACTTACTGCCAGCGATTTAGCATTTCCTCCGCTAGCTAAGGTCAATTCTTTGAAAGCAATTTTGTTAGGTTTGGCAGCCTCAGTGGTTGTCATTACATTGATTGTTGTTGAATCAATAGTTGTTGTAGTTTTTATTGTGGAAGTCGAGGTACTGGTTTTCTTTCTCAAGTAACGCGTGAAAGACGATTCGGTTGTTGTTTTTAACACTTCCCATATGTGGCGGTTGTTAGTTGTGGTTTCAGCTAAGGACCCATTATTAGAAAATGAGTTTACATATTTAAGATCGTTTTGGCTTTCCTGGGCGTTCAACGGTTGCGTTGCAGTGCTTGCTTCGGACATAGTTTTGTGGGGAAACTGATCAACATTGCTGAGGACCTCATTCTGTTGCGCTCTAACATCAAAAGCCAGAGCTAAGGCTAGCACGGAGACAAATACGAAAGTAGTGTTCATTTTGAGATTTTGTGTAGAACTAATTGACGTTTTCAACTGCCCAAAGCTTTTATACGATAATTGGGATTAACTCATTGGAAGAAAGCCTAATTGAAATATGGTTTCAGTTAAAGGTTCTATAAGAAAGTACCAACAATCAAAATTAGTTTTAATTGTATTTTTATTGAAGTTTTGCAAAGGAAATTTTTTCACAAAACTTTGGCTAAAAAACATGTGTTGGTAGTTATTAACGTGTTATAATAAAATATGTTTTGCTGTTAATGCCAGGGCAGCTTGTCGCAAGGTTTTGGGGTGAAGCAAAATGGTAATACGTAATTAAAAGTAAAATCAGAAATAAAATAATATTACCAAAAAATGTTCGAATAGAAAATATAAAAATTGATCATGTCAGCACTTTAGGGGATTTTTAAATAATAGAATTCAAGCAAACAATGTTTGCCTAATTATTTTGTTAATTGTAACAAATGTTTTTATGTTTAAAATAAATACATAAAAATGAACTGTAATACACAATATGAAAATTAAGCATTTTCTAGACGATTGAATGTTCAAAATTAGTTCACAGATGAATAACTAAATTATATAAATATAAAATATGTGTGTACAATTTTCATGTCAATTTCAATTAGTGCGCATTTTTTGCAAGCAATTATTATTGCTAAAATTATAACAAAATAGGCATTTTTTTCCATGTCTACAATTACATTTAAACATAGAAAAAATGCAGAATAGTTGAAATTTAAGCAAAATCACTTTTTTTATGACGACGTAAAGCAAAGTGAACTGCTATATAAACAAAAATATTAAATAAATATATTTATAAAATAATATTCTATACATATATTGCATGTCACAAACTGTTCATAAATGCATTTGGCACAAAAAATTACTAACGGACGCAGTCAAGCGGATTCCATTTGAATTATTTAGTATTTAAAAGTGCATTTAAAATTTACTTTTCGCAACTACATTATAAGCAAATCAAAGTTCATTTTGTAATAAAAAACAAAAATAAGCCTTGAATGTTGTAAACATTTGACACACGTACGCCATTTTGTAAACGACCGTGTGAGAGGCCATCTTGTTTTGCATGCATGCCAACTATGTACAGTTTACTCTTAGTGCGCGTGACGTCATCGATAAACAATAAAAACCATTTCAAACTAACTGTCAAGTTCAACAACCAAAATGGCAAGTTTTATGGCCAAAAAGAGCATAGAAATGCAAAGCGCCTTCCACGTACGACAGCTGTTTCACATACGCTGAATGTACAAAAAGAATATATAAAATAATAAAAACGTAAAAATAAAATATATTGTGCATTAATTATGGAATTTTATATTACACAACTGTGTTGTGCACAAGTATAACCTAGTGTAAAAATTGAACGGAACTGCATTAGGTATAAAAATAATATATAAATATTGTTGTTTTCTTTAAAAGAATTTTATTATACTTTTGATAACATGCAAAAAATAATCATATTTTTTATTTTTTTATTATAATATTTTATCAAATGCTCTAATCTAAACATAATTGTTGTCAAGATTTGAGCCAGTTTTTAAACAAATAGTAACTGAATCATGTTAAGAAGTCATGCGCATGTGGGTGTGCAGCTGTTTTTACAAAGATTGTTTTTCACATTTGCTTCTAAAAAATTTAAAAACCATTTAAAAGTTTTCCAATGTACGATAATCCGTCGAAGTTGCCGATGGAAAACAACAAAAACAAGCAAAATACTAAAAATAATACAGAAATAGCTGTTGAAAAAGAAAACTTGAAACAAGTTAAAATTTTTTATAAAAGTGTAAAGCATTCTATTTTATTGTTGTAATATGAAGGGCGTTTCCGATGTTTAATCGCCTCAGTTGAAATCGCACTTCATAATGGTGAACTTGCTTTCTAAAGTTTTCAAAAGATAACTTTAAAATAGAGAAATATCAAATAATAACATATCCCCTAGCCTGACAAGTGCGTTTCTATAAAGTTGCACCGTCTCACGTCTGGGGCTAGCTATTTATATTGAAATGTACAAGGTAAAAGATAAAAAAACTTCAAACCATAATCTATAAAAAAACAGTAACTTAAAAGTTCAAACACTGCTTAGCAAGGAAGCCAAAAAATCTAGCGTTGACCAAGTCGGGAAATTATAATTCATCTGAGTACATGATTTTAAATGGCTGCTCACATCTTATGTATTAGAATGTTTGGATATTATAAAATGATTAATTTTTAAAAATTTTTACGTTTGTATCCTCTACGGCCCGTTTTTCTTTGACGTTTGGTAGGCTTTGTCTTCTTTGTTGTTGTTCTCATTTTTGTAGTATTATACTTCGCTGATTTTGCTATCATTTTTTTCAATTGATATGCAGAGAAACTCATTTGTGGAGCATTGACAGCTCTCCGTGTGCGAAAAAAATGCGTTCCAACTAATTCGTCTTTATTTTCCATCTGCCATGTATCTGTTGGATAAAATGGTAAATGAAGAATGTAAATATCTGTATAATTTGTGAAGCTGCACGGACCTTCCAATAGTCCCGCGATGACTAAGTTACAGGCTATGAGCAGCACAAAAGAGACGAATAGTGGCATTGTTTGCAAACAAACACTTTAAAATGCTCGTTAAAAATTGGAAGGGCACTGCTGTAGATTCATTTATGGTATTGCTATTTATAGAAAAATGCACATTTAATTAATTAGAAAGAAGTACAGTCATGCAGCTGTTTTTAAGTTATCAATATTTTATCATTTAGCTTTTAGTTCAAATTTTTAATGATTTTTATTTTTATCATATTCTTCTTATTTTAAACAAATTAAAAAATTAATTTCTTTTAATAGTTTAACTTTTGATTATTCTCCATATAAAATGAGTATGATAATGAAGATGATCCGCATTAAAAAGCCTTTTATTGAACCTCAATTTTTGGAGATGTTTGTTAGCAGCGAAATGAAATGTACAAATATTTGGCAATTAATGGGGATGGCCATTCCAAGAGTCAATGTGATGATTTGTTCTGCATATTGGTACTACCAATAAATTTTAAGTTGTCTTTGTTGTGTCAAATGACAATTTAAGTTAAAGCTAACGTAACTTGAAGTTAAAAAGCTGTATAAAACGAAAAAAACTCTACCATATATTTGCTTTGGTCTTCTGGAAAGTAATCCTTAAATGCTTGAGATAGAAAATTTAAGTCGGAGCGCCAATACATTAGAAAATTAAAATCATATTGCTTCTGAAAGTTGAGAAGACATACACAGAAATACAACCAACCTGTTTTTCTTTTTATAGCAAAATATGATCTTTTTATGTACAACGATATACATATGTTTCTTTGCGACTTTTCATGCGAACATTCTGGGGTCTGGCACTTAGTCAGCTTATATATTAGTTTTGTAGCTACATTTTTTCTTCTATACTAAGTATATTTAATGTGCTGCACTATTTGGTGGCTAAGAAATTGACTATAAAAGCTCAATCCCATTTGTTATGCCAAAGCAGAAGTGCAACAGACGTCCACCAAAGATCTGCTAAAAATGCGAGCTCTAATATTAATTACTTTGCTTGGTGTGCTAACCATTGCCGTGGTTTCCGAGAATACCGACTCACTGCAAAAAATCGCGCCTGCTCGTCAACAACCTTCAGAGAATAAGGGCGCAGAAAAACAAGCAGCCGTCAAGCCTACATCAGTTGCAGCTCCCAAATCTGCCCAAGAATTCTTTGGTTACACAAAGACCACGCCAAAGCCCACTCAAAAAACTACAATTGGCAAGCAAAAGCAAAAGAAACGTAAGCCTAGATCCTTTCCATCTAGGCTAGGGCAATCCGTACCACAGTCAAGGTTTGCCACAACTCTTGTTCCATTTCACGAAGTCACCAAACACCCTCTACCTATTTCTCATACCAAGACACATGTAGGACATGACCTGAAGCATGATGAAACTCATCAGCATACTACCACGGAAGCGCATGTGGATGAAAAAACAACTGAACTCGCTGCAGTGGATAGTGTCAATGTAACTACTGTGAAAAGTACTCCACTAAAGTAGAACAAGAGATGAAAAATACACTTTGAATTTTGATTATGGCTTTGTGAAAAATTGTATCATCTATGTAATATTATAAAACAATCCAAAAAGAATTATAAATATATATACAAAACTTTAAAATTCTTTTTTTACTTACTTACTTTCACTTATACAAACTAAAACGTTAGATTTTCTTCACAGATTTTCGTAATCTTAAATTGAGTTACTTACAAGCATTTATTTCGAAAGTAACTTTCATCAGTTTCAATGCACTAAAATATGCGAAAAATTGTTGTTTCCAAAAACGTTCAGCATAAAATTGCAATTAAGGTCAATTAAAATATCCAAACTGGAACTAATGTAGCTAATGCACAAAAATTAATTCAGAGATTATGCCCATGCAATTGCAAGTATATAAGATTATAAGGCAAATAAATACACATTATATTACGAAAGTATTCCAAACCGAACCAAACAAAAACACGCGAGTGCAGTTTGCGATAGGATGAGTTCTGTGGAATGCTATTGCAATGCATACCAAATATGTTTATATGACCATTATTTCCAGTTACTTTCTAATCTTTTGATAAAATTAGCGGTCATAAATCAAGCTCAGGCATACATAAATTTATTCTGCATAAATTTTTATTATTATAATTATTAGTATTTGCGAGTTCGCAAAACGGGGCAAATCTGTTCTTGTTTATGTTTGGTGCGGTAAACACAGATGGTTGGCATTATTAAAATCATGAATTATAATGGCAAAATCCAAAAGAACTGGTGAAACAATAGCCAGGGCAGCAAATCTTGATAAATGCATTTCAAGTTTGTTTGGATATTATTGTTTTTTGAGTGTTTAATCTGAAATTAAACAGAAGTGGAAAAAATGTATATCTGTGAATAGTTTATGAGGTTATGTTTTTGTGCAGTATTGATTCAAAATTTCGTAATAAAACTTGTTCAAGTACTTTAAGGTCATTAGCAGTGATTTTTATTATAATACTCTTCTTAATGGATTGCATGCCTATAAAATAGTTTTATGAAAATTGGCGAAAGACACAGCGACTTTATAATAATGTAAATTTGTCATTACCAGTCTATGTACTTACTAATAACTTTTAATTAAAATAGATTCCAATAAGATTTTTACTCACAAGTCAGAAAAAGCCTTTAGAAAAGTGAGCTCAAATTATCGTCACATAAACGGTGCTACCATTTCGTAGCATACTTTTTGGGGCTGCTGTTTTACTGAAAAAGAAAAGGCTTAGCGACCATAAGAAGTGCCTAAAAACAAACAGCCACAAAGATACCCAGGAACACAACTATCTTTTTATATATTTTTATGAAAGTAAACGGCCAAAATTACAAAATTTTTTTTTAACTGAAAACCCGCCGTATGCCGCTAATAACAAACAACTAAAAACTATTCAAATATTCATTCATGCAACTTCATTAACGTTTTTACATTGCTTGCTTTTTAATTTTTTTCTTTCGTTTTTGCCGCTTTTTGCGTTTGTTTTGCCATTATGAATGCAAAAGCTAAGCAGACAGCAGCAAAAAAGAATTATATACTCTATAAACTTGTGATATGCAATATTACGTATACGCCGGCTGGTACAAACGGCAAAAGCTTAAAAAAATATATATTGTATAGCAGACGTTACCAAAGCAAAGTGGTTTGTTTATTTGTTTTTTTTTCTTTTCTCATTTAAACCAACTTCTCTCGTGTAACTCTTGTAAAAAGTAGCTGCAGACGATTGAGTTTTCTTCATTTTGTATATGGCGCGGTCTACCGAGGGCCGCCGCCATAGCATTTTCCACCTTTTGAACATGGCGGCGGAAATGCTTAAACGGCGCATGTTCCTGCTGCCGGCCAGGCGGAAAATGAAATGAAAATGTGTTGAAAATATTGTGTGCAGTCTTTCTTTCTATAGTTGTGTGTGTGTGGTATTAAAAATACAACGTAGTAAATTATAAAAATAAAAATGAAAAAATAAAATAAAAGCAGTCATAACTTATAACTGCAAGAGCAGTTGAAAAAAACAAAATACATAAAATGCTGGAAAACAAAAGCTTTAGAAAACTTTCGGCACAGTTGACGTCTTGACTGCGGTTTTTTTTGCCTTTGCTACTTCTGCTTATTTGCATTCTTCACTTTTGTGCGGAGGGTTTTCCCCATTTTCTATTTTCCAGTTTCACTTTGGCTTACTCTTTTGAAGCACATGCCGCATTTTTAATTTTAAAATCCAGCTTTTTGACGTCAAAAAAGGCGTATTATTTTGTTTTCAAAAATAACAACATAAAAACGTAGGCAAAAAATTTACTTAAAAGCAACACGACAGAGAAGTGCATGCATATAATGCCAGAGCACTTTCTATAGAGATTAGGCTTATTTAGTCAGGAATATGTAATTCTTCATGATAATTATAATTAAAAAAATGTCTAATTTCATTATAAATATAAAGTGGTCTTGTGATAGTAGATGCAGTATTGGTTATAGGCTAAGTCGAAGATGCAAATAATAACGTTTAAAATTCAAATGTCTTAAAAAAAATGATTTCCTTAGGAAAAAGTAATATTTTTGTTTATGTTTTTTGTGTCTTGCATCTTATGATTGTATTTTTTCAGAATATATAATAATTTGAGGCACTAGTAAGCCAGAGATGAATTATGTTTCTGCGAGTTGCCTTAATGTTCGTTTTGATAATAGTGCTGTAAATCAAGGAAAAGTCTAATAGTAACCTTATTACGAAGATCCATACAACTTACGTTACTTCATTGCATTTTACTATTAATTTTAAATGAAATTTGTAAAAACTGCCAAGTTGCCTCAGCAGAAACTAAGAATTTGATGCATAAACACATTTGCTTTCACATTCCTGTACAACCAAAAAGTTGCTTTACCAAGTAAAAGCTAACATTTTTGAAATCTCTACACCAATTCACAAAATTTTTTACGATTTGTGCACGATTCAGCCACAAAACTGAACACTTTATAATGTCATTAGCAATAGATGAGCATCTTGCGTTCTTCAAAATAAAATAGCTGCCATAAATAAACGATTACTTCAAATTTAAGCATAAATTATGCATGTTTCAGCCAAAAGACGTGTCCACAATTTTCTTTATAGTTTCACTCAAACCAATGGCAAAACGCTCTAGTCGCCACACTCCTCAAGCTAGACACTTGTAAATTTGCGTTTATTTACTAGCATTTTATCATTTTTGAAACCTTTTCAATATATTAACTGTCAAAGCCGCAAAATTATGCCACAAATAAAATATAACAAGGCTGAACAACGGGAAAGCAAGCAAAAGCACAAAGGCAACGATTGAGATAAATATCGCGCATAAATATCATAAAAGCAAAGCCATAAAAACGAGAAGATTATCTTGCCCGAGAGCAAAAAAAAGAATAAAACGCCCAAATATACTCAAAGACTGTGACTATCAGCGGAAGTTTGGGTTTGAGTTTAGATATCAAGGACAGTTTATCTCTTGGCTTTTTGTAAATTATATACACAGAATAAAAAAAAGTCGCAGCGCACTGCAAATGGCGGAGCATTATGAAAAATGTCGCACGCCTAAAAATATGTTAGGCATAAATGCAAAGCAATTTAGTGGAAAAAGCCAACTCTGAGCAGCGGAAGAGGAATTTGTGAATATTTATGAACATTTGAATGCTCTGTATTTGAAGGTAGTGTATTTGTTTGGAAAGGAAATAAACTTATTGGCTAAAGCAGAGAATTTAAGCTTTGTTGGAATGCTTTTTGTGCATGCTAAGCAGAAAATATTGTAAGTTGATGTTTTTTAAAGTTTTATTAGCAATCGTATAAAATCGCCAAAAAGTACTTTTGAACAGTCTTAAAGTTGTTCCCAGTGCATCTTGTTTAGAAAAGCAACATATTGCTTTATAGTTGCACAAACTGCTCTGAAGTTACTGTAGCTGTAGGGTATAAAATTGAGCAGGGGTGACATTCCTTTTGTAAAGAACCACAAAGACGGCGAGTGCTCCATTGAAAATCATGAATACAAGCGACATGCTTTCAAATCAAATGAGTAGGCACAAAGTACATGCTTGATGTTCCAAGTAACTCCTAACATCGATATGTGTAGGTTGAAATGTCTTCATGCTGGCATATAGACCGCTGCATAGAATTGGCGACGCCGCAGACTACAACAAACAATGGGAAAAGCAACAACCACCCGCTCAAAACTAATTTATTACTTTAATTCGCGTTTCAAGTGGCTGCCGTTTGTCTACCGCGGCTGCTGCTGCCACTTGCAATTCCACTGGCACTGCCACGCTGCTACTCTCTGCCTATGTGTCTATGCTATGTTTTATTTTATAATTTTTGTTGAGTGCAAAATAATAAATGATGCGCCATTTTAACATAGCGACCAACGCCCTGCTATCCGGCAGCGCGTCTCCAACCGTGGTGTACATGCATCAAATTATGCTGCGGCATGGTGTCGTAAATCGTTTTCCAAAGCATCGTGTGTCATGTTGGTGGCATATATTGGCATTTATTCCCCATTCGCTTTATCAGCGCAGCCACTGGCGCAGCATCTATCTAACCCAGTTTTTATTTAACTGCCATGGGTGCCATGTCAGAGGTGGCATGGGAAATAGGCGGTTGCCCCATTTTCTAGTCGCCAGCAACGTCATGACAAACTAACCTTGTAAGCTACACAAATTTATATGTAGCTACAAGTGTGCAAGCGAGTCAGCAAAAACAAGCTGCTTGCCCCATGTTGCAAGCTCGTTCTTTTTCGCTTGCTCTTTGTAAAATGCCTGAGTGGGTGTCAGTGTGTATCACTATCTTTTGGTGTGTGTGTGTGTGTGAGTGTGTGGCGTCCATGTATGCCGCCTGATTTTGCGTCTTTGTGTTGCGCTTGTTTTGATTTATTGCATACTTTTTGGCGGATTTGCTTTGTATTCTTTTACTTGTATTTTTTCTTTTTGCTGCTTTTTTTGGTTTTTAGTATATTTTGCTTATTTGGCATTACTTTATCTCATATTTTGAACTCCACAAAGTATCCAATGATAACGAACGATTCTCTTTACTCTTTAACTTTAAGGCATATAGCCTTGGATCTTGGCAAAATGCTAAAGGTTAAAAAATTGATTTACGATTGATTAACGATTGACTTTTATTTTACTTTTAATTTATAATTGTATTATTATTTTTAGTTTTGTATATCGAAAAATTGAAATCGGTTAATGAAGAGCATAGAGTTGCCATCAATGCTGCCATTTTTTTTTGCTGTGTCACTGTATCAGACGGTCGAAGCTTAGAATGAATAATAGCTATGAGTGAAGCTAAAGGTTACAAGACATAGGCTTACTATTTTTTTATCAGGTTACAGCCGACCTCACTAGCTCTCGCAAGACGCCCTTGTTTTATGAGCGGCTTCTCCAATTTGGACGACAGGTCCTTGAGTTGGTCTTTATATCTTAAGCTTCGTTAGTCGCCTTCCTTCGTCGACTTTCGCATCGCAACCATAATAAGACCTATTGGCAAGCGCGATTCTTCGCCTTATCTGCAGGCTGATATTATTGTCTTCGTTGTTCACGGCGATCCCTGAAAACTGAAAAACTTTTTTCCATCCCTCTTTTTAGACAGCATAAACTTTATCTTGAACTCGTTAAGCGCCGACAGATGACTAAATTGACTTTAAAAATTACAATTAAGTCATCTAGATTAAGCCATACAAAAGAAGTAGATCCTATCGCACTCATAAATATTATAGCGCCATCAAAGTAAGCTTAAACTTAATCGATTACTTGTTATATCGTTAAATTTTAAAGACCATCTTTTAAAGTGTGTCATTATATTTGTTTCCACAAGCCATAATACATTGTTGGTACGTAATCCAGCACTTGACACCAATTCCAGTTATGCCCCCGGGCTGCTTTAAAGGCATGTCACATGCGTTATATCAATATGCATATAAAATCAAATGCAAATAACACTTGAACTTGTGCACCACTTTATCACCCTTTACCCCCTGCCTTGTGGCAGTCAAAGTTCCAAGTTATTGCACACAAAGGCTCGGAACTGTTGGATTTGTCTGAATGCAAAGGATATCGATGCAAACCAATAACCACTTAGCACGCACGAGCAAAACCTGACTTTTGCTCTGGCCGATAGCACGCATCAAAAGCGCAAACACCAAGAAGCAGCACAATATGGCGCACTGTGCCGCCTCATAACAATCATACGCCCCATTATGCAGCTTAAAGGCGCAGCGCACTGGTACGTGTTGGTGGCAGCACTGGCCTGGTGTGCGCCGCAAGACAAAAAGAACAACAAAAAATGCAAAGAAAATGGTTACACCAGCAAAGCTTGCATAAAAAAACTGAAATCAAGTTTTCAACCTTCATTAAATACTCTGTAAGGCAGCATCGATATTGACAGTGGGTAGGTAGAGCGCTTGCCATCCTTTCCACTGCATAGCCAGACATTTTTGTCAGCTGCTTAACACTTTTTATCATTTAATCCTGCGGCAAATGCCGGCACAACAGACAACAGCACAAAAGTTGCTTGCACGTCAACGGTGTGGTAATAAATTTTAAGGACATTAAATTTGTTACCAACAATATAACTATTAACGGCAAGTGAAGTGAGTAAAAAAACAAAAAGACAAATAACAAAGTGCTGGTCCAAGCGCCACTACTGGCACATCCATTAACAAGGATTACGAGATGTGTGTGTGTGTGTGTCTCTGTGTGTATGTGGCACATATTTATAGGCAAAAAACTGAAGATGCCTTATGCCCCATCTATATCCGTAGTATCCATGCAAAGAAATCTGCCGTGGCGTGGCGTATGTGGAATTTTAATGCAATGCGCTGTACACAGGCAAAGGCGGAAGCAGTCAGCCAGACGAGACGAGACGCCGACGACGACGACGACGTGACAGACCGTGTATAATAGCAAATGTGGGTTAAGAGCTTGCACCCACATATGCAAAATCAGTCAGTTTATGTGTGCGTGTGTGCGTGTGTGTGTGTGAGAGAGAGAGAGTATCCTGTGTTGTGTCTGAATGGCAGCTACGGGTCCGCTTTGTTGTTGCCATCGTAAGCCATAATATCGATTAAGGATTATGATAATGATTGTGTGCTTAAGTTGTAATTGCAAAACTCAAACAGCGCGCGCACACACACACACACACACAGATACAAAAGAAGGCACACCACACACGCACAAATATGTTTATGTTTTTGGCATTGTCTGTGTGCATGTTGTCGCTCAGGTTTATATGCATGAATAAGTTGTGAAGATTGATTAGGAATTTGTGTCATGGTATTAATGCTTCTGTTTTGCTACACTACAATTTGCTTAAACGAGTATGTCAGGCTAAAGGAGCAGTATAAAATAGAGTTTAAAGCTTAAATGATGTGCAATATGCATTCGTGACATCTGTGAAGAGACTATAATTTGATAGCGCGACTTGCAACTACTGACTGTATTGGCAATTAGTGATGCAAATTTCGAGCACAATAGTAAGTTTACTTGATCTTCTGTATATTTGAGCCTTTTACTTTTAAAACTTTTTCCGTGTCACTGCTGCTCCAGCGTGCAGTAAGAGAAAATGGCCGAACTTGGAATTTGCTGTGCTTACTTTTTACTATCTTAGGTTGAGTTTGGCCTACAATAAAGTGCGTATCGAAGAAAGTTACATGAGGCATAGGAACTATTTGTTTATGTATCCCATAAGACTCTTCGATAACATACGGTGTTAACATATCCTTAAATGTTTGTAGTTTAAATTAGTGCAGGGATCGAGCTTGGAGTGTAGTTGTAGCTTTCGAGATTGGCTTGTGAACCTAAAATTAATTGTTAATAATTGCTAATAACTAATATTCGATCAGCCTTCAAACACAACAAAACATAAGATATAAAAATGAAGGGCATAGCAAAGTCGAAAAGCCTCTGGCCTAACCCACATATATATAGAGGTATTGTTCTTGTTTATGCTGTTATTGAAAGGACTTGCTTAGATACCGGAATATCCGCTTTCGGTTAATTTGACAGCAGTTAAAATTTTTGGTAATACCCATTGTTTATAGTTTATAGTTAAGAGACTAAGTTGTTGCCAATTTAACTTACTAAATTCGAGGACAAAAGTTTCTAAATGTTCATGCTGCATTGAAAAGCTTGAAAATTATTAACAGTTTCTAGGTGCGGCTTATGAATTGTCAGCGTTATTGCATCAGCTTTTACTGATATATATATATTGCAAGTAAATAAATAAAAAAAATATTTGCAGCTTTACGAAACAGACTTTCTCCAAGTATGACTAGGTACGACTGATAAATCTTTGCCACATGTGCTGCCTATAAAAACAGCAGCAAACGGGAAAATCAAATCAGTTTACTTGCAATATTGGTGGGCGCAAGATGCAGTCAATACAAGTAATAACGTTTCTGTGCATAGCAGGATTGCTTCATGGCTTACCAACTTCAAGCCATTTGGCTGGAACACATCCTAATGTAAACGCTACAACTACACGATCGGTGTCACCACAGCTTAAATCTCTAACGGATCACACTGAGAAGAATTCTGTTACCACAGGCAGTACTGTGGCACCTAACACTAGCGCACATTCCAAAATAGAAGAAACTACCACTAATATCAGCCCAAGAGCAGGTCAAGACGCGGACACAACCACTGCTAGTACAATTTCAAGCGGTGAAACCACAACATCAACCACATCCGAGACTACTGAAAGCGCGCACGATACAACAAACAATACCACAACAGCAAAAGCAGATACTGTGCAGAAACACCTAGCTGAAAATGTTGCTTCCACTACCGTGTCCAGTTCAATCACAACCACTACCAAAACCCCACCAGCCACCACTATGACGACCAAAGGAGCATTAAAACTATTTATGTGGAAAAACTTAAATATTAAGCACATGCTCTAAGTCAAAACTTATTTTTGGAAATGCAATTTTTTAAGAATATTTTGTCAAACTACTTGACCTAAAAAAAAATATATATATTTTCTTATTTTCAAGCAACTTTTCATGAGTGTGAATTTTTTTTCCTTGGAAGTATTGTTACTTTCCATTTGTTGATCTGGGGAAATACAATACTTTTAAACACAAGCTGCAAAATGTAACCGAATCTTGAAGGCGACAGCTGGAAATCACGCTGCGCTTAACTTGAGCTGCAGCTCGTTGGCATTTGATATTCTAATTAAACAATTTAAGACACGGCTTTACAGGCCAACGATAGTGAGACTGCTAAAAATTATAAATATTGATAAGAGAATTGAAGATTATTAGGCTGCCAGCGTTATTGTTCATAATATTTTAGAAATATAATCCTCTACTGCTCGCCACTTTACTGTAAATTATAAGCCCGCAACTCTTAGTTGTTCTCCCTCTTCATTTGTAATAAAAACAACTTGAAAAAACTGTTGCAGAAGAAACAACTAACTGACAGATTCTTTTGTCACTTTTTGCCGCTTGCAACCAAAAGTGGTTGGTGTGAACCGCGGGAATGTACTCTGATGTGCCACAAAAACCAGGAAACTTCTTTTACTAAACAGTTCCAAACAACCAGCCAGTAGTACCATGTACGTCCGTTAGTATGTGTGTGTGTGTGTGTGTATGTGTGTGTGTATGTGTGTGTGTGTTGCGTGTGTTTGTTTGGAAAACTTTTTACCCCATTTTTTTAGACGTAAGTTTTTTACTTGTCGTTTTTGCTGCATTGTTTTTCATTAGGCATTAAAAATTGTTTTCCCTGCATCATCGTCGTCGACTTAATGCGAATACTTTGTTATAACGCCAGCCGTTGAGAGTGTTTTCCGTATTTTTGCAGCAATTTCAAATAGGATTTTCCCCAGTTAGACACGTGTGGGACTTTGCACATGCAGAGACCAGAGAGGGAGTGAGAGAGTCTTTGCCGTATATATGTCATGCTAATGCATGCATGTGCTTGTTTAAGTTTTTGTTTAAATTTTTTTCTTGCCCCCTGGGTTACCCCGTTGGCATAACTGTCGGTTGTCATATGTTGGCACAGCTCTTAACGGTAATTAGATGCAGATTCCGGCTTGCAAAAATCCGTAAAAGGCTTGCAGACTGGCCTGATGCGAAATTTTTAGCTATTCGTTTGGAATGAGCACACTGCTTTTGACACCTCGTTGCAGTGCAGTTTTTGTATGGAATTGTTTAAAATTGAAAGCCGGAAACTTTCAATTTGATAAGTTTTTGACATATATCATTGGGGTCTGTGGGGACTGTCTAAGCGCTTGTCACAACCATCAATCATGTGGTTTATTTTTAAACTATTTTAAAAGTAAGTGACGTTCCTTCAATCAGTACTTTATAAGGTTTAGCTGATATGCTTTTTTAGTAGTCTTTAGTCTAAGAACATATATTATATTTAATAACAATTTAATACTCTATTTCGCAAAAGTATTCATAGAAAACTATAATATTTCTCATTACAAAAAAAAGTGTGCAACAACAAAATTTTTCGTCGAAATTACTAAGCTGGCAAGTAATTGCGTTTGAAATATGTTGTTATTTCTTTGGCTCTAGCAAACAATAAATTTATATTGAAAATAAATACACATGTATAAAAAGAAATTCTTGAGAAATTTAATTCGATAGAAAAACGCTTTGTCGACAATAATAAAGCACTTTGCTTGCAATAAATTGTAGGAAATGTTGTGACCCTGAAGTCTCAGGAAATTCCTATTATATTATGCTACCAAGCAGCAGCAGAAAAAAACAGAAATAATAATAATAATAAATTCATATTAAATAAGAAAACGTTTAATGACCAGCTCAAATGTCTTAACACTCAATATGAAAAATGTTGCGCCATTAGAGGAAACACGTTGCCGACTCTGATAGCTAGTGCATACATATCTTGTTTGTATATAAGGCGCAAAGCGTCTGCACGTGTCTGGCATACGGTAAGAGATGATATCGATTTCCTCGAAACAGATACAGAACCGGCGCAATAATAATGAGAGCCCCAGGCAACGTACAAGTACAACACCTTGAAACTGGGAGACACTGAGCTTTAAGTGGCTGAATGATTTGCCCAAAAATAAATAGAATTTTAGCTGTTATCACAGAAATGCTTTTATAATAGAGATTTGAGACAAAAAAAAGTAGATATAAAATTTTTATTTCGCTTTGTTGCAGCTGAGTGGAAGTCGGCTACTTAATTTTCAGGTGGCTCTGTGTGGAATCATCGCGCAAGGTAAATTCATTTACCACAAAAACTTGTACGTGTAGAAATGCTGCGACTTTTCGATACACTATAATTTAAGATTACACAAATATTTCATCAGAGACTGCACTGAGCCTTATACAAAACATTTATAAGAAATATGATGAACTAAGCTTTTTTAATATTAAATCGGCTCATTTTAATCTAATAAGTTGACACAGTTTTCTACTGGTATCGTTTGGCAGTGAATTTCATTCAAGAGAATGACTAAATAAATGCATTTGTTCTTTTTGTTTGGAAATGGAAATGTTTAGTATAAGTAAGCACGTGGTCGGGGAGAATAATTTAAGCTATATTATTGAAATAATGTAAAATTACTTTTGTTGATCAGTCAGCACAGTTTAAGCTTTTATCTAACATCAACCATGCTATATTTAGATAAATATGTTGGTTATCTTCAATTATATACTTAGGTAGAATCATGCCTGATATATTTTTTTGCTTCTTGCAAACTATCTCAAAGCATTAGCCGCTAGCAATGAGGAGAACAAATTAACAGGTGTACATAAAAATCAACACTTACTCCAAATACTGCTTAGCCTTTGCGTGCAGTGTATAAAAATAAAATGGCGACACAGCTACCACCAATATGTACAGAAGGCAAGCGACAGCCAGATAAAATATCATAAAAATATTTGCTTTATGTTTGCGCTAAAAAATGTTTCCACTTGACGTTTTGCAGCATTATTTTTTTTTTTACATAAGCTTATATATAAAAAAAATATGGCAGCCAAAATGGCGACGCGCTGCTTACAAAGTACAAACAAAATGGCATTTAGCATGTTTGGCAGTTTTCCTGAGGTAAGACTGCCTACATATGCTACGTATATAAACAAGTATATAGATATGTATATAAATGTTTGTTTGCTTGTGTTCGTTGCTGTTCGCGTGTGCAAATATTATGCTATTTCCGGCCAAAGTGGTTTTTGATAGTCATCTGGCGAGGCCTCGTCTTTCAGGCGGCACTTGAAAATATCGATTTATATCCCAAATGCCACGCATCGTATATGCTTTTTTTTTAAAGTTTGAAGTCGTCCTTTGTTAACGCGCGCACAACCGAAAACTCAAGATTAAGCCACAAGCCGCAACCCAGTGACACATGTAAAGCTATTGAAAAAGTGACTAAAATGGTCGGAAATTTCTCATCAATTGATATCTGTCATAGATTTGTAAAAGCTTTTCAAACAATGTGTCTTATTTGTTTACAGTTGAAAACTAACAAATTCAACTTGGCAAAGCTAATCGGTGACATGTGTTGTGCGTTAAATTATACAAAAGGAGATAAATTGGTTTTCTCAAACGTATTACTGTCAGATTATATGGCTACTCTACTGTTATTATATTTTTAAATAATTTTCCAAAGTATTGATACATTTTACTTTAACTCCATTAATTTCAATTTGTTTAATCGCGCTGCTTTAGCTGAACTTCAATTACAATTTATAGCATAGTTTATATAACCTTAAGTTGCATATCTTCTGCAGTATATCTATCCAGAACTGCACATTAAACCGCTACCTCCAACCCCCCGCTACACACACTGCATATAATGATGGCAATTGCAACATGAGTAAAGCCAACTACAACGTTCCATGACAACGATGTGCCACAATGGAGTCGGTTGGAGTCCTCTGTGAGAATGCTGCACATTTTTAGCACGTATTTCTAATTAGCACAGTGTGCCCGGAAGCTAAATGCAGGCAGCAGTTCACTCTCTCTCTCTCTGTCTTTTTCTATATCCTTCTGTCTCGCTTGCTCTACGTTATCCCTTTGTCGGAATCCCGCACTCTGCTTACGTAACTGCTGCAGTGCAAAAGTCAGTCAGTTGTGGAGTCAGCGGGTTCATTAGTTGCGCCAAGCACGAACGGGGGGAGTGCTTGTAAAATTGTGCCAATTTTCACAGCGAGGGTTTGCACTGAACTTGCAGCACATGCCAAATAATATCAAAGTCATTTGAAAATTTTTGACATTAAACTGCGGCAGCAGCATCAGCTCGTGGGATAGAGTGCGCTGGATAGCAAGCAGCTGGCTTCGGGCTACAGTAGAAGACAGAGTGAATGAACTGTCAGCTTTGTTGTTGACTGTACTTCCTCATTACAGATCTTCCGGGACGTGCTTTAACGCGTGTCTTGCAGCTTTCAAGTTTGTTTAATATGCGCTGCTGTCGACTGTGGCATCAACGTCAACGACAACGACAACGTCGTAGCTCCACTGTTTGTGCTGCAAAGTTTAAGTAGCGAATCCCTGGCACGTGCCTCAATGTCCATTAAACAGCTGCTGGCAACGATTTGGGGGCAACTGCCGAAAAGTATGCAATGCTTAATTGTGTGCAAAATTGACCTACAAAAAGTGAGAGGCAACGCTTTGATTTCGTTTCGGATAGATTTAAGGCGATATAGTTAATAGTATAATGCAGGATTTTAGTAGAAGACAATTTTTACGATTTAAAAAAAAAACTACTAAATTTCTAAAAATTATTTATTTCGAAGTTATAGAAGATTAACGTTAATTGATCTTTTATACAAAATTTGTCAGCATATTTTTGCTGATTTAGTCCTTACAGTTGTCACTGTCATCAAATTCGATTTGACATCTTTTTTATACAAATTTGTGCGTAAGCTTATGGTAATATTAAAAACAATAAGTTTACTTAGTCTAGCGGTTGAAATTTTGAGTCCAATGGGTTAGGGAACCCACGACGCAAAAAACATAAAATTTTTTTAAATATCTAAGTTCTTTGTGTGAAACTTTTTATATAATTCTCTTCGATTACTTATGGTATTGTCAAAAATCTTCTAAAATAATGCGTCTCACAAACGACATGGCCATTTGCAATTTGCTGCATTACCTGTCGTTGATGGCCTTTATTGCCAATAATACAAATCAAAACAATTTTAAATCTTAAATTAAATTTACTTTTGTGAATTTCAGAATATGCATCAATTCAAAGACCTAGAAAAATCAGCTGCCTGCTGCAGTTAAAAACTTTGCATTTTTGTGCAAATAAATATATATTTTTTTCAATACGCATACCCCGATGCCGAAATATGATGATGCATGTTTCTTCGACAGATTGTCAGTTATCATGCACATTGTTTCATTTCCCAGTAAAATATTTATATAAATTCTCGCGTGTTAAAATAAACAATAATGTTATGGTAAAAAAATATTTTTTTTAAAATGTGTTTTTCTTTTTTAATTTGTGTGTCATATGTAGAGGGTATGTTGGATAGTAAGTGCAGGTGTATCTGTTTTAATGAACGTATGAATAAATTGTGTATACATATATTGAAAAATATTATGTTTTTTTTTACCATACTATAGGTAAAACTTAAATATTTATGGTTGTAATGAAAATCACGAATTGTAATGTGAAACACTCGAAATAAATATGCAAGAAATGTATTGGGGAATGTAAGCGAAAATCGCTAAAATCAGCTCAAAAAATAATCTTATATACGCGCCGAAGAGATAGTCTGATAGAGTTTCTCCGTTTCTTTACTAAACTACTTTATGATTTTCTCTATAAATTAGTGAACACATTTTAAACTAAAATCTACAAGTTCTACTATAGTCTGGTTCTACCCGAAGGTGTTAATAAATTTGGTGTTATTTTTTTTAAGTTTTTGCTTGTCTGCTGGTGTCTGTTGTTGAGCTTTCCACTTTTCTGCACCATCAATTCCAAATCAATCAATGTCTTTTTGCCATAAATCATGCACATAAATAAAAAGTCTCTAAAAAGTTGGGGTTAGGTTTAATGCAGACTGCGAGACACACTTCAACAATGAGCGCCATAAACAGCTGCTGCATTTATATATTATTAATAATAATATGTGAAGGTGTACAACATTTCCATTTTAAATAAGTTGGCAGCATCAACTCAGTCTCAAGGCAAACTTTGTCTGCCAAGATGCCGTACATTTTTTTTCTATAGTTTTCGATGTATATGTGTATATGCTTGTGTGTGTGTGTGTGTGTGTGTGTGCGACGCATTTTCAATTAGTTGCTGTGGCACTCAGCACGTGCACCAAGCCAAATGTATCAACGTCATGACGTCACACACACACACACACACAACCTAGACACACCCGCACTTGATAGTCCGTAAATAGATTGGCAATAAATGCGCCATTAAATCAGCTGACTGCTGGAAATGGTATGGAACCTGCCACTTCAAGTTGTCTCCTTGGCATAATTGCAATGGGTATTGGGCATGGGAAGGCAAGTAACCCAACGATCCCAAGTTGCAGCTACTAGATAGCTCGTGCTTGGGTACTGCTCTGGCATGTGTGGTTTCAAGCGTCTATGTTGAAAACTTTTGCAAGAGTAATGAGCAACTTGTCATCTCTTATTGAGGACTCCGACAGTGCCTCCTCTTAGAGAATTTTCGACATATCTGGAACACAGCTGCGGCATGGGCTTGCTTGTGCTTTTAATTTTACATAGTCTGCATATAATTTATTGAAGTTGTACATAGTAGGAAACAGCTTTTTAGGTTTTGTGTAACTTGAGGCAAGGAGTAGATCATCTCAAGTAGGTGTCGAATTAATTAGCTATGTAGTTGTATTTTCTGCTGAATAATATGTTTAATTTTTTTGTGCACTTAATTGAAGTTCTACAGCAGTTGAGATTAGAATTTGGCGAAGTATTTGCTGTGAGAACAGCAACTTTGTTATATTTTGCGGAGATTTCTTTATACAGTGAAGTAGTGCTCACTTTTGTACAATGTTTAAAAGTTTGTTATTTGTCTTTTCTTTATTAATGAAAATCATTTCGGACAAAGAAGACCTACGGCTGACTATATGATAGTCCGCAGCACCCATTTTTTGAGCATATTTTCGTTTATTTCGAGCTTTGTGTTACCAAATGCTGAGTAAATGCGATGCTTTACAATTTGTCTATAAAAACGTCAGTTCAAAGTCTGCAGTTACAATTGAGAAGAAATTCTAAAATTTTAGGATTTTTACTGAGTATTTAATATTGAATTTGGTTGTGGCAGCCTTGATTACACGTCAAAAAAGCTATGAACAAAATTTACCTTTTCCGCAATCCAAATTTTATTTTACAATGTTGTTCTCAATAAATTTTTTAATTTTGAATAATTTTTTTCAACGAAATGAGGATCAGCACATTTTGCTTGGTAATATTGTATTATTTATAATATTCTGTTTTTTATCTTAATTATATTTTTAATTTTAATAATTTTTTCCATGGAAAATAAGTTTGACATAATTTTTGTTCTACATTTTATGCATAAGATTTTGTTTTTTGTTTATGTTAATTTTATTATCAATTTTAATCATTTTTTTCAATATTATGAACTGCTTTGATTTAAACCATATTTTAATTGTTTACTAGAACAGTTAAAAGAATTATACGTTTAATTTTTAAAGTTTATCGTTAAACAAACAAAAGCTTTTCTGTGCAGAGAATTAATTATTTTTAAATCTTTTATGATACATACGACAATTATTTTTATTATTTGTGAACTGTGAACTATTAGCGCTTTATAAAGGTTAAAAAAAAGTGGAATGATCGAGATTTAATTTTTTATCTTTTGAAATTATTATTTTCAATTATCGTAGTTATCAACCCCAAGATGCGCGCAGTTTCAATTTATATAAGCAAATTTTTTTGGTATTGATACAAAAAATCATAAAATGTTTATTTTATTAAAAAAAATAAGCTTTGTGCTTAAAATCTCACGTCTTTAATTAACATTTCTCATGCAAACTGTTGGCATAAAAATTATCTACTTTTTTGCAAACAATTAAAAAGTATTGCTCTTAATTAAGTTAATAAATTTTACAGAGTTCTCTCATAATTCAACTTTTTGTTTGTTCAGCTGGCGTACCTTGTGAGTTTTTTTTTTACACAAATGTAATAGTATATTTTTTTACATATATTTTCTACACAATTGTATCAAATTTTTTATGAAATTTAAATGTGTTCAAAAAAAAACTTCCATTTTCGGTGAGCTTGTGTAACTAGAGTAAGTCGAGAGCTATTAAATGCATGTGTGGCATTTAAATGGACTTTGTTTTGAAAGGGCTTAAAAAAATAAAATGTTAAATTGTGTTTGCATTGTGATGACCAGAGTTGCCGATGCCAACATTTTTGTACACAGTTTCTTTTTATGTCTGATTCCCGGTCAAAACTTTGAAAAAACAAATGTGCTGACTTTTAAGCAAATATATTAGTTAGGGCACGAAAGTGGCAATTATGCAGTGAATTGGCTATTTTTTAGTAAATATAAAATATGAGTTTTTCTTGGTACCAAATTCCGCTTACTTTTGAACTATGCAGTGGTTTCTCTATTGTAACTGGACTAAGATGCACAAAAGACGCGTCTTAGAATAATTTGCAAAGATAATGCCTCAATGATTACGGCAAAAATATTCCATTACTAAATCCATTTAGTTTCAGTTAAAAATATTGCTACTTTAAGCATCATCAAAAATAATTGGCAAGTACTTGCATACCTTGCCAAAAATTCATGCCAGAAAATAGCAAAATTGTTAAAACATTTTTTATACGAAAAAATTATTTATTAATTTTCATCAACTTCAATACGGTCTTTTTTTATGCCATTGAATAAGCATTAATATTGAAATACTTTTAAAGTTCAAAATGCGCAAAACTTCGCTTCGAACTTTTTTATTAAATCTCTGCTTGTCTGAAAATATTCCATATTTTTTTTTTTCTGCAAAGGTTGTTGCCAATGATGTTCAGTCAATCAACCTTGAACCCATTTCAAGTATGATTAAAGGCAAGGATAACGCTGTCAGCTGGTCAAATCTGTAGCGCGACGGACAAGGGACAAAGTATTTGTGAACTAATTTAATTAATAAAGCAGCTTTCATTTTCGTTACGCTGCCTTGTTTCGTTGGAATTTTTTTCCCGCCCTGTGTCCCTTTTGCATACTAACAATGCCTCAATGATGACATTTAATGAGCACTTAGCTTGAATTAATTGCCACCCAGTTTGGCGAAGAGGCAGAGTATTGGCTCTTGTCCTGAACACAGGCGCTAAGCCGTCAAAAAGGCTGCTACAAATAGTTGACATGTTATGCTTGTCCGAGAAACAGTGAGAATGAGCAGGCTAAAGAGTATGAAACGATAGGAAGTGTAAAGCAAGTGTCAAGAACCCAAATAAACAAAAAAAAAAAAAAAGAAAAAGAAAAGGCCACATGACAAAAGTTTTGGTCCTTTTTTGGTTGCTGCCGGCCATGGTAAAAGCTTGAAAAGCGCAACACCAAAGAAAATGTAATAAAAATTTGTAACGCCATCAAAGTTTCTCTGCCCCGCTCTCTTTCTCTCGCACTCTCTGTCTCTGCCTAAATCGCATTGAGGAAGCAATAAAAATGTCGCTTAATTGCAAAAAGTTTTGCTTAGATTTTCATTATTTTATTGCATACTTTTTTGGGCTATGTGGTCAGTGCGTGTTCTGCTTCAAGTTTCTTTCTTTTCAGTTTTTGTTTTGGTTTTGTGTGTTTTTTTTTTTTTGAAGGGTATAAACGTTGGATTAGCAGTGTATTCGACCGATTGACCCTTATCTGATTATGTTAACACATACAGCTAAGCAAATGTTGGCCAAATGAATCTTTTTTCCCTATTGCTGAGATGCATTTTTGTACATTTATGATTTGCTTGTTTTTTTTTGCTTCGACGCACTGCAGCACCTTTAAATTCAAAGTTAGTGTATGCCAGGTTCGCCATTCATTCCGACATAATCCATATATACACATTTTTTTCCTGTCGTCTTGCTTTAAATTTTACTGCGTGTTTAGTGGGGTTTATTTCTTTTTTCCGGGTTCAGCAAGTGTTGTGACTACGCCGGAAGCGCTGCAACAGGAAAGTGCTCATATTTTATTATGCCACCAACCCCAAAAACTAAAGTTTAAATTGTGGTAGGTTTACCGAGTATATGCTCGGCTAGAAAAGCGTGACATTATTGTCCAGGCTAGGATTGTGGTGCCTGTGTGCTGCGGCCTCTTATACACTTGTGAATTATGGCCTAGAGCTTACGACTGCTTTGAAGTTGCATGAATGAGAATTAATGTGGCTTAAAGATTGCCAATTGTGTGTTTATGAGATTTGCAGCAAATATGAGTTATTAAGCATATGTATATATATTGTAATACAAGCAGTTATAACTTTAATGACTATTCTAAGGATAATGGATAGCAATGTTTAAGGAAGTATGGAAAGAACAATAATATATACAACATATCTACAGCTATAAGTTTCAAATATCGCTTAAGATGGTATGCCTTTAGTTTCAGACGATTGTTTAAGAGCTGTAACAAGTTTATTTATATATATTAAATTTATATATATTTAAATTATGCGCTTCAACCCTTGACAGTGGTCTCACCATTAATATGACAAAGAGAGGTAATACCAGCAGACGCAGCATGTTAGCTTTTTACAATTAAGAATTTAATAACTTCAAATACAATTAACTTCATAAAAGATTTTTTTGATTAACTTAAAAAGAAAAGATTTTGGACTAACTTATAGGAATATCCAAATATTTGAATGATTTAAGTGTTTTTAAACAATTCCAAATTAAACTGAAACAAAAATCGCTCCTTAACTTTCCTTAAAGCAAAACAAAAAGCTTCAAACTAGCTGGCCAAAAAATTCCTTGGATAAAATCAATAGCTGCAAATTCCATTTACCAAAAATGCGCTCGCATATAAATTTAATTTCGTTCTGGACTTTTATAGAACATTCACATCCCATCTCACTCGCACGCTCAGTCTTTCGCACTTTCCCTCACTCACTCACTCATTTAACAACAACAACAACAAACAACATACAAAAACTGCGCTTTCACTTCCGTTTCCGCTGTTAAGCCACACTTCGTCAAGGCGCTTCGTGCTGCACGTAGTGCTCCAGTGCTAGTTTTTGGATAAACGAAGCAATGCCAGAAGTAAATGTGTCTGTAAAAGTCTAAACGATTATCAGCTGAATAAAATGAATGTCGGCCCATGAAATGGCGTTAGTTGAATGCACACGCATGGAACAACAAAAATAGCAAGCTGGAAAAGTTGATAAATCACGACTATGATGTACCCTTTAGTCTGACGGAGTTATGAAAGTTTTTTAACTGTAATTACTTAGCTGGCTACAGAAGAAAAAGTGCTTCAGATACTGAAAGCTTCTTAATGACAAATGGGACTCAGTAGCGTAGTTGTAGCATCCTGCAGCACTGCTGCATTTGTCTAGCACTGGCAGAGCTAGCAAAGAAATAGACGCTCTAAGTGACCGCCATTTGGTTACGCCCAGAACCTGCAGATCCATGTTTTTTGAACAGCTATTAATAGATGTAATATGTATTAATAGAGATAAATAAAGACATTTTTTTAGTTTAATTTTAATTATTGTATGTATAGTCTTATAATTAAAAATTGCATTTTGGGTACGTATAACTTCTACCTACTACTTACAGTTCTAGAAGCTTTGTATTGTTGATTATTTCTTTCATTCAAACTAAGTCGACCTTTTAACGATCAGCACATAGGGTAAAACAACAGGGACCAGCACTAACAACAACAACAACAACATGAACAACAGCAACAACCAACACCAACATCGAGTAAGTGGCCTAAAGGGTTCAAAACAAAAGCCGTGCGAAACAAAGGCATAAAAACGTCTGAAATAACTTCCGTTAGCTGGCACGCACACAACTCGACTAATGCAAACGTTTACACACACACACACACATACACTCACATACCAATAACACACAAAAACAACAACACAACAACACAGCAACACACACACAGATGCACACACTGACTCACACATATGCATGCGTATGGTCTATTAAAGCTTATCAAGATGTGCAAAGTGCAACAGCCTAAAAGTATGCAGCAGTTTTGCCATAAAGATGGCGTCAAAACAAAGTTAGTTTTGCATTTTGTGTTGCATACTTTTTGGGCTCCGCTGCATAAATCAATGAGGCAAAAGTTCTAGCAACTAATGTATGCAGACATTGAAATTGTGTAAGTTTAACACGAAGTAAAAAAAAATTATATACAAATGCCTTGATATTGCTTATTATTAGTCCCAATAATAAGAATTTTGTAGAATTATAAAAATATATATATTTTTGATTATTATTATTAATAGTCTACTTGCTTTACGCACGCCTTCTCCACTACAAGGCATGTTAGGTAAGTCCTACTCCCCTTGCTTTTTATATCTGAGCATTGAGCGTACCCTGCGTCTTTCTACGTCGGATTTCGCATTCGTAGCCTTCTTTGACATCGCTAAGCCAACGCAGATCAACGTGTGTGTCGTTGTAGAGCTCATATAGCTCGTTCGGATGCGATAGACGCACCCAAAAACACTCCAAACGCAGCTGCATCCGTCCGCGGCATATGAGCTAATAAATAATATTTTCTTAGGATTTCAGCAGTTAGGATTTTTTGGCGACTCAAACGTTGTTAGTTTGAAAAACCTGTCAGTTGTGTTGAATCGGCTGGACGCGGATGTGCAGCGCGAACTAATTGGCTTGGCTTTCATTTTATACAAATTGTCTCAAATGATTGCAATTTCATGTGGCGTTTCCAGGCTAGCTATCTAAGAATTCGATAAATAGTAAGCTCATATGTGCATCGAGTCAACTGCACGATAAACGGTTTGGTTGCCCACCTAGTTATTAAAAAAAATGCCAAATGCCCCTATATTGACGACCAGCGCAAAGCGATTGCAGTCCTAAGAGTGTGTTTATCTCTGCAATTGCAACTTATTTTACCTTCACATAAGCCTTCTTAAAGACACTAAAAATATATTTTATACAAAAATAATTTCTTCATTGTTTTGTTATAAAATTTAAGCTCTTGTTGCTTAAAAAGTATAAACCCGAATGACAACGCAATTTGTAATAATTTGTTTCAAGCTTTTTCGTGCAACAAAAATCGTTGGAAGCACATCACAAACCACAAAACTGACCTCATTTCCATATAGCGCATACGCCCCGTCAGCAGGACAACTCTAATTATACAAATTGTCACTCATTTACTTTTTGTAACGTTCTTTTTTTTTGTTGGTTTTGTAGGTTTTTGTCTGTACCTTTTTAATTTTCATAAATGCTCCCGACTAAAACGTAATTGAATGTCGTTGCCTAATAACAACAACCACAACAAAAACAACAATGCGATGTTAAAATTAATAAACACATCACGCACCTCACGCAAGCCTGAAGAGACCCCCTTGATAAAGGACATGAAATATGCAACAACCCGTCAAAGGTTGAAGCTAAACGGCATAATTCTATATTTCAAAAGAGAAATTAATTCCAAAAAAAAACCCATTGTATATTTAGGCAAAAAATGTCTTTGGTCAGTTGCGTGTTTTTATTTAAATGTTTTCCAATAATGTTTATTGTTATTGATTTAATAGAAGGCGCCGTGGAGGGCTTTGTCATAACCTACATATGCTGGTTTAGCTTTGAATAATATTATTTCGGCTTCTATTGCCGCCTACAACTAATTGCTTCTTGTTGAAGGCATATATTGTTTCTGTTTTGCTTGCATTTCCAATTAACTTTTCAAAATGTCCTTTTTTCAACTACCTCCAATTTCCGCTTTTGTTGTTGATTAATTGAAAATTTTACAGCTCAACTGTTTAGCCGATCAATATTCTTGTTTTTCTTCACATTTGTTGCTTTTTCATTTAAATTAAATAAGTTTTAAATCAATGTTATTTTGCAATAAAATTTAACTGCATTATTGATGAACTATTTAGTACTGCCCTTGTTTTTTGTGTATATACGTAAAGCTGCGCATTGACATTGCATATAATTGCTTTTGATGTGTATCTATATGCGGAGGAAGGCATTTAAAATTAATTGCGAAAATGTAAAATAAAAAGGATATTCATTAAATTCATTGCGTTAATTTTTAATTAAGCCTCATTCACTGACTACGTAAATATTAGAAACTATGTTTCTACTGCTCTGGTGTACTTACGTTAAATAGGAAAACCTTTGAACAAATAATAATGGTATTTTGAAGAAATGAAATGAAAGGGAATAATCCATCGAATTCGCGTCTAAGAATGTTAATTTATTCCTTATCATCAATTTTTGGTTTACTAGAGCTTTATGAGATGTGGTCGATTCCTGTTAAAAAATCCATAATCTGCCACCGAAATATTTGTCAACACACGACTTTAAAGCAATCTTCAGAATACTTTTGTGATAATATTGGGCATTTACCTTGACGCTAGAAACGATATAAAGGAATGGATAGTGTCCATCGGCGATTTTAGCGTCAGGTGTTTTCAGTTCTTTCGCCATTAGAACTTTTGCCACTTTTTGAAGTATTTCCTATGACATTGCAGTCTTTTGATGAACACCTATCTACAAATACCATTGAATTATGATGCGATTAACGAAAACTTTTGAGCCCACAAATATGTGGTTCGGATTTCCCTGCTAAATTTAATGTAATACCATTATTACGTTTGAAATCTATTACTGATTTTTTTTTTGTTGCCTTCATTTTCGAAAAAATGTTTTTGAAAGCTTGTAGACAATACTCTGCACTAACATTTATTTGAATAACTTACAGAGAAGTGATGCCAGTGTGTTACTTGCATGAACGACCTGAAGTTGATTACATTTTAAGTGCTGGGGGTTTGCTCAATGTGGTCTATAAATTTACATGTACTAATAATATTGATTTCTGCGGACTTATTACACAAAAAGAGTAAAATTAGTGCCAAATTTCCTTAAAAATAATTATTTGAAAAACTAGTTAGTTAAAAACTAGTTTCTATTATTTTATAGCTCAAGCGCCTTAAAACTTATCTAGTGAATTAGTTTTCTTTAACTCGACAAATGTTCCAAATTTTTGTATCCATAATTGTCCATATGAACAATGTCATTATGTGCCAACTAATAAAGCCTAACTTTTTTTTTCGGATTCTTTTACATTTAATTTTAATTTTTTTTTATCTTTGAAGTTATTCTGTTTTAGCAAGTGTTCAAGTATTTAAAAGAAACTCAAAACAATACGATAAAAGCAAATAGAAAGGACTCTCGGGCACGCTCCACACGTATACGCCGAAAATTAGGCAACACAAATCAAAAATGTCAGACACACAGCTTTAATTTTTACAGAAGATTTTCCCAGGCTTACAAACGCATACGAGTGTAGTACACGTACAGGATGTAGCACAATTATTTAGGTTTTCGGTCTATAAACGTAACGAATTTCATGTTCTGCATACAAAATATGATGATGCGGAATGCCGCCTAAAAGTATGCCATGAAATTAAAATGCCACAACATGAAATGCTGGTCAAGAGTAATACTTGTACTAGTAAAAGCAGACAGCAGCATAAAAAGAAAAAATAATATGAAAAAAAATAGAAATGCAATGGTATTGTTGCGTTAGGTCGACTACAAAACACTCTATTTGCCTATTGAAAATATATGCGAGAACATAATATTTTATTCGCTAGAGAAGTATCTTATGCTGCCACAATAAGTCTTTATAATAGAGATTAAGCGTTCCTAATTCTCAAATAATAACTTTTATTATTTCTCACATTTGCTTTCATTTGGAGAACATTGGGAGATCAGTGTACTGTCTGCATTTGCCTAACTATGCTCTATTTTTGTCTCATCCTACAGAACTCAGAGAGATTCTAACGTCAAGTCTTACACTTAGAGTGTGCTGGTATGTGCTGGTGTGTATGAAGTATATTTATAAGTGTGTGTGTGTGTGTCCAAAGTCACTTGAAATAAATTACATTACATTTTTAGCTGAGTGAAACTACGTTATACTGCATCATTTTTTTCTGTTTTTACTAGGCCAAACATCAGAAGACTATCTTTCTGGTGAAGTACCTTATATACATACATACACGTCGTACATATGTAAATAATTTACTTAATTATGTGTGCAGAGCACAGCACGATATAAAAGCATTTAAAGTTAACGACTTTAAATGTTGCGGTCGCCCAACTTCAACTTGACACACCCACAGCCGCCTATATTTGGCATCAGAGCTGAAGTTTTAAATTAAATTTAAGAGCAGACATACTTAAAAAACAACCGCGAAATAAAAAAGAATCTAATTTTAATTTCAAAGCTCCTCTCATTTAGAAATACTTAATGATGTTAAAATAAAAACCAAGCGCCATGAAGTGCGTGCATGGCAGGGAAGAACTTTGCTGTTACTTGCAAAAGTCCATGGTGGATGGCGTGTTGTAGCTTCTGCTGCGGATTTTGCTTTAAAATTCCCTCAGTTGGTATAAGAAGCACGTACACGGAATACCGCAAAATGCCACAAAGCATAGAAAAGTTTAAGTAGTCTCAGGTCGCAAAGGTTGCCCAAAGTCAGGCTCCAAAAAGCAAATGCAGCTCAGCACTTTATTATTTTTGGTTTTGTTTAATTTGTAAGCCAACAAGTCGACAGGATATAAAGTATTTTAGCTGATTACACGGAATTGGTAACGTGTTAACTTGTTGCATTTGTAGTTGAGTATTTGCAGCTTATAATTATTATGAAAAATAATAAATATTCTTAAAACTCAAACATTTGCTGCTAGTACACAACTTATTTCAAAATAAACTTGCCAGATGGCGCTGGCACAGCCAGGATTTTAATTGTTTGCTATTTCGTCGTAAAAAACACTTTTATAAATGCTTAAATCTGTCTAATCGCAAACCAAAAACATATGGCAGTTTCTGCTTTTTTTTATAAATGTTCTACAACTACGTGCTTTTTTGAAGAAGGCAAGGATTTTGTGGCACGAGCTTGTGTTTGGCTCCCCATTATAATCGCATATTTTGCTAAACATAATATTCTGAAAGAGCTTTTATTTTACACTTTACTTGACGCAGGACCAACAAAGTACAAAGAAAAACAAAAACAAAAAGTGCGCACACAAAAACCAATTCTTCGAATAAAGCTTAGAAAAAGGGCGAGCATCAAAGTTTTCAATAAATTTTGCTAACGTTTGCCGAATTGGCTTTACGTATAGGGAGAGTGCAGCATACTTTACGGATGCTTAATGGCATTAACGAGCAAAGGCAGAAATAACAATGTGGCAAACAATTTTGTAATAAACCAAGCGAAGAAGAGGGCGCCAAAAACAAGTTGTAGAACTTTGAGGGAGATTGAACGAAGTGTTGATACACTGTAGTCAGTTATTTACGAAAAAGCTCAATCTACTGTTGCAGTACGGTCTTTGTGTAAAAGTATTCGAAATGTTTATAGGAAATATTATAGCAGTTATTTATTCTTACTTTATAAGCAAGTAGGCCTTGATATATTTATTTCTTCTCTTGATACCGCTCGTCAACATAGATAAACGATTGAAATTGTAAAAATATTTCCTAAAAACTATAAAGAAAGATTATTTTGCCTCATTTTTATTACTTCAATTGCTACTGTAAATGGGCAAGGATACAGTCCTATCAACTAGATAAAATGTATGATTTAAATGCGTAGACATTTATTTATTAATTTACTTTCCTAGAGTATTAAGTGATTCAAAATGCAAATATGTAAGATTAAATTATAGCAACCGCTGGTTCATGCGTTAATAAAGTAATTTGAGCTATTTGAGCTAATAACTAATTAGTTAATAAAGAAGATCCTGTATTTGCTACTAAAGTTATAGATGAATGACCTGCAATTGGAATAGCTGTTTGTCAAACAGCTAATGTTTAATTATTTCAATTAAAACTACAAATGGTATCAAAACAGCAGCTGTTTTTTGACCAACCATAGGTTGTGTATGATTGTGATGTATGCTTCAAGTTAAAGTAGTAAAGTTAAATAACTTAAAGTAAATAAAAGCACATGTATTACATTGAGTAGTTCAGCTGTCCTTGAACGTTTTTGTTTTAGCAGAAAAACTACAATTGCAACAACCTCAATTTGATCATATAGTCGCAAGCTCAACTTAACAATAATCATAAATTAATCGCAAGATCACACAAACTACAAACCACAAAATATAAAAACCGAACCTTATGCTTTATATGTAAAGTAACTATACCCGCAAAGTAGGGTATCGCAAACAGTTGCCTACAATTACAGCACGTCTAGACGGCCAACAATTTTGATGTACTTGAGTTTTAAGCATTTTTTTTTCTTGGTTTCCATGTCTAGTTACACTTTTTATTGCCAAAAAGTTGAGCTCAAATTTTGGGCGTGCTGCTAAAATGTGCTTCAAAGTGCTTAAATTGCCAGGAATTGTGCAAATTGTGGCATAACTGCAGACGCACATGTAGCCACATTATATAAATACTAAACCATGTAGTCTACTATATACTATGACTTTCAACACAATTGCAATGGCATATGCATAGTTTATTGGCTCATAATTGGTACTTGATGCGCCAAAAACCGCAGCACTTTAAATAAATTGTAGCTAAAATGGTGAAACATGCAAAAAATCATAGCCTACTTATAAGCGCGAATTGAAAATTTTATCGATTTTTGTGCAAATGCAAAAATGCTGGGCCATTGTGATTTATGTGCATAACTTTCGCTGTGCAAAAGTATGCCAGTCTACTAATTTGAGTGCAAAAAAAAAGTACAGAATTGTTTAAATAAAATACTACATCAAAGTTAAAGTATTTGACCCTAAATAACTTTTTTTTTATTGTTTTTGCTTTTATTATTTATTTGTGGGGCCTAGCCACCCAACCATTAGTAGTTGCACAAACAAATCGCTTGTGGAAAATTGAAAAATTTGTTTTTTACCCTGCAGTTGTTGACCTGGTCGAAATATCGTTGCGTTTTTTTTTTTTTTTGTATTTTTTCACTCGCAATGAGTGCACTTGAAGCTTCAAATGAGCATGGAAAAGTTTCCAACTGAAAGTTTTTAATTTAAATGGTGCACGAAATTATGGTTGCAACGCGGTGGCTACACCATACGCGGCTTGTAGTGAGTGCGAGAAATGCAAAATATTGTGGCAAGTTTGGGGTTATGCAGCTGTTTATATTAATTACACAGAGCTGACAGGCAACTCTGTTATAATGGATATAAAATATAGAGAACGAGCGAAATGGTTGAAACATTTTGCGGTTAAAGCTAAATGGTAAATGGAATATTTATACCGTGACACTTGTAGGTGTACGAGGTGTGAAAGATTAATTACAAAGGCATTTAGTGTTATTTTCGCGGACACTTTAGATAATTAGCTGACATATGAAACTGCGCACATCAAGCATACGCCAAGTGGGCCAAGCCATAAAAATAATTGTATTGTATGCGCACAAAGTACGCAAGAATATTTGTGTCAAGTTTATTTTATTTTTACATTAATCTAACTGCAAATGAGTGGAGTTCCGTATACAGTTGAATAATTTCAAGCTGCTTTCGTCTTTCGTTGCAGTTTCGGTTGGGGCGGTGGGGGGGACGGTATTATCAAATACTTAGCAAATTAAGTAATGCATTGAAGGGGTGTAACTAGAGTCATAATTAATTACTTGAAACAATTTAGCATTTTCATGGCCAATTTGTTTTGTTATATTGGGAATATAAACTCATTTGGCTTATGCCAGGGTTGCAGGTTCTACTTTTGTAATGTAAGGTTTATGCTGATGTCCCAAGCGATGGATTCAAAATTAACAGAATTCGTTTGAGCTTACTTACTGTTTTGTATGAATGTTTAACGCTGCATTAGTTGTACGCTCGAAAACAACAAATCTATTAATGTTTGATTTTAAATCAGTTGATTTCTATTAGAAATTACAGAAACGTTTATAATCCATACTAAGATAGCAAATGATAAAAAATCGCCTTTGGTATTATTATATAAATATTAAGAAAAAATCAAATAGTTTAAGAGTTGTTATGGCGAATTTACACTCCACTTGGTGCAGAACGGATTAGAGCGAGTTGGGCTCTTTACTTTGATAGTCTTTTTAGGTGTATCTAACTTATAAGTCCCAGTCAAATACGCTATCATAATGACAAATCAAAAACCAATTGAAGTTAGAACAAACGACAATAGAGGTTCAAAGGTTGACAAAACTTTCCTATTCTGCCAATATAACTTGGAAATACTTTTACACTTCTATATAACATTAAAAGCTGTTGCCATCATCAACTTAACAACAAATTAGTTTATTTGCAAGACAATGAGGCCCACCCACAGTGGCGATATACAATTTCTAAACATAGGAAACTTTGCCATGTGTCACAACTGCGACTATTAATCATTTGGGGGAAAACTAAACAAATGATTTATGATCTAGGGCCTGCGACAATGTACAAACAATTAACGAAGAGTTAAATATGCCACTTACACGCCATTTCATTTACGTAAAGGGATATGCATTTAGCACCTCCAAAATCACTATGTTTGGAATTCAATACGATTTCTAATAGAGCGAGATTTTCTGCATTTACTTTTGAGTAGTACTTTGATTGTATTAGAACAATGCTAATTATGTTTCACTTAATACGCTAATCACTCAAAGTTTCAAGTTACCCCGTGACTTGGTGCAACTTTGACTGTCAAGACAGACAGGCGAACAGACAAACGATTGGGCAGCGTAAGATGTCTTATAACGCAAAATGTTGCGTGCTTAGTGCTCATAAATTATAAACAAGTGTCTTCATTAGTACCGAAAACAGCGTTTACTTCATATATGTACTGCTTAATATCTACGTTGAGTTTGTAAGGAATTCGCGCTAAGGGTATCTATGTCCAATGACACTGCGACATCTTGCCATTAAAAAAAAAAGTTAAATGCCACAAAATTCACCTTTAAGCGTATTTACTTTATGGCTTACAACTTTGCTAAGCTAACGGCCATAGACATGAAGCAACTAGAGCAGTTCGAGCGACCCAGTGCCACAGTCAACCCCGCTAAAGTTACTCAAAGTTCTGACGCTTAAGTTGCGTGTCCTCGTACTCAGCGTCATTATGGTCTCTCTTTCAAGTCGCATACCTTCATGGGCTCGTCTACTATGCAACAGGGCTCTGTTTCCTGGCGGTTTTTCCCCTGCTGCACAAAGTACGGGCGGGCAGTTCCAGCCAGCCCTATGGCTTTTTATTATTTCTTTCGCCGTTGTCGTCTTAAGTGTTGCGCATAATTTTTGATAATTCAATTAAGATAAGTTTATGCGCGTTTGTTGCTCGACACACGGCTCGACCCCCTAAAACGAGAACTGGGGCTATCCAGCTCTCATATTACACATTCTGAACATTTCATTCAATTAGGACTCACAGCGCTTGTCGAAGATTGGACCCTGGACTTGTTGTTGTTGCCTTTGTTTGTATTTATAGACAGTTTATAAGTAAGAGACAAAAATGACTGCCAAACTTGGCTATAAGTTCGTTAGCCAGCACACTGAAGTTGCACCATTAAATTTAACATTTATTAGCTTGTTTTGCATATTAAAACTGTCTTTATTTTAAAGCTCATTTAGCTTGTTACCAAGCTGCTTGACGAAGTTGTGTATATTTAGATTCTTGTTTACCGGATTTACCAAAATCAACGTCTGTTAAAGGTTGCTTAGTGTAAGTAAATTGTGCGGGACTCTTGGCTAATAAGGGCTTAAGAAATGAGTGTGTTTCCAAGAAGAGATAAGGTAAACAATAAGATAATGTTAACAAGAACTTTTTTTAAAGACGAATTAGAGTACAAATGTAAGTCGTCGTCTTATCTTGAATCATTTTATATCTTTGAGTTTTTTATCTAGAAACTCTTCTGCGATCTATAATTCGATTATAACTTGACTTAAAAAACAAACACTGTATGGATGCAAGTTTTAAGGCAATCTGAGTTTACTTTATTTAACCAATAAATGCCGGTTTTTCGCCCATAATTCAACTCACAAAATCATCTAAACCCAAATCAAAATAAAGTTAACCCTTCATGCATACTTAACAAAGCATTCGAAATTTCATTATACTAATTAAATTATATGATTTTATCGCATCAGTTTGCATTATCAAAAGTTGCCCGCAGGCAAATTGCTTGAAAAAAAAGGCTCCAATTACAAAATGCGGCACAAAACTTAGCCTCCCTCTAACCGAGCGTGCGGTGCACATAGTTTTTCCACCCTTTAAACATTTTAGTTTCAAATTTTTGAGGTTAGCTTGCATATTTACCACAAACATTATGCACACGGAAAAACACTCGAAAAAATTAAATAACTTTAGTTTATTTATATTACATTTAAAATTTAGTTGGTGCAGATTTCAATACGTTTTACTAGCATTTTTGAGATAAAATATCACGTTAAAACGACAATATGAATCATGATTATTTTTCATTCTATCGCTCAAAGGCTAAACACAGGGATATCTCTATTAATAGCTGTTGGTGGAGAGCAGGAACCTACATTTTATAGCTAATTCCGAACGGTGGTATCTGTAATTAATTGAGATTTCCCTAGGTAAATAGCGACTATTCATCTACTAGCTATGCCTGTGCGAGACACATGACACTGTGCTGTTGGGTAGAATCAAACCACCCATCTTCGGGTCTAGCATCAAGTACGCTATCACAACGCTACCGAGGCTCAAAAATCTAAATTGCCAGCATAAATATATTGAAACCAACCAGTGCTTCACTACTTGTCTGCTTTCCCTGTCTTAGCCTGTTACCTAAGTTTTTAGTTCAAAAATTTTATTTTCTCTTGGTTTTAATAGTTCAAAAATAATTCCCCGATATTTGGCTGTCAATGCTTATATATTTTCTAAGTAAGCATTTCAAGTTTCTCTCAGTGTACACACTCACATGTGTTACTTGTGTTTTAAGCACATTTAAAATGGAAAATAAGAAAAAAAAAGGAGGAGGAAGCCAAGTGTGTAAGCCGTGTTGAACCCTAGGCTAAGTAAAGCTAATAAAGTGTTAATTAAGCGTTCTGAAATCCCTGCCTCTCATACTAATAACACTTCCAATCTCCTACCGCACATTTTTGTCTGTAACATTTATGCTCATTCTATGCTTTTTTTCGAACTTTCTTTGCAGGTAAGCTTCCTAAATACATGCCACATGTATAGGCGTATGTAAATATTTGCTGCATACTTTGTGGCTGACGCATATGACGCACACAAGTACGAACGGAAAACTTTGGCCCGTTGGTTACCTCAAAAGTTGTCCTCGTTGTTTTGGGGGCGTGCACACCAACAAGAACTGCCCCCTAGCGTTAATTAATGGTAGGTAAACTATTTGATTTCCTTGTTCCCTTTTTTTGAAGTTGAGATATAGGGTTTGCCCCCCATATATACGTGTAGTTTGTAGATGGGCTACTTGCTCTCTGCGGCGGCTTGGTCAGTTTTGACTAATGGCAGCTTTGATGGGGGAAATGTGTTAATGAACACATTTGCATACTTTGGGGCGTTCTTGGTTAAAATTGAAATATGAGCTTTGGTTGCCTTATGTAAAACGTGAATGTATTTTTTTTTCATAAGAGTTATAACCATTTAATTACATGTACAAATAAAAAATAAAACACTTTGAAAACGCCGCCGCATAAGTTTAGGTAAATTTCTTTATTAGGCCAAAAGCTTATTAAATGGAATTCAGGCATGCACTCTATAAAATAATCTACAATCTAATCTGGTACACCTGCTCGGGGAACGCAACACATTATTTAAAATTTAAGCTGCTTTTTATAAAATATGTATGCAACAAAGATGTTTGCACAAGCTGCTTGCGCAATCAATAGCAGCGGCACAGGCACGTAACAACTGCAGTCCGCAAAGTGTGGACAAAAGTAGGAAAAAAAAAAGAAATGGCCAAGAGAATTGGTTTCGAGCAAAAGAGAATATAATAATAGCGCAGTTTTTGTTTCAGTGTATGTATGTGCAATGTGTAATGTGTAAAACAAATAGAATTACTAATGGAATAATTTGCAACAGTTGCTTTTAATGCCTTTTAGTCTTGGTTTTGTATTGTACAATCCTTAAAACGGAATTAAGTAAAGTTAACTCTGCTAAGTATGAGGCATAATGCAGTGTAGAGTGAGTGTACCGCATAGGTTCTAAAAATGAAGCTAAGCTAGCAAACAGTTGGTAGTTAGTTTTTCAATAAAGAAATATCTATATTGGATTTATTGTTTAATCTGTGTTGCGTTAGATCTGTTGGTCTTTCTTGAGTACTGTACGAAATTAGAATTGATAAAAATTTAATGTTAACCTTATACAGCTACAAAGGCACTCAGACCCAAACTGCAATTGTGGCAATTTTAAACAAATAGGTTGCACTGCCTTAGGGTTGCCACTATTAGGCATGCACTAAATCCCAATTACCAACACTGCTAATTTTGGAGGCAAGAGGCAAACAAAAACTATGCCTATCAACTTGCCACATCAACTGAAGTGCTTTTAACTTTGCCGCACAACAATTTCGAGTTTAATTAACGTTAATTTGTTTGCCATGCACTAAGTAATCCGTGCGGCAGACGGACCTATCAGGACAGAGCGATCATTAGACGCAAAACAAACTCATCCACCGTTTACACACTCACATATATATATATCTGACTCATAGAGGAAAACTTTTATTCTTTACTCTGCATCTTTTTTTTATGACAAACTTAACGTTGATATTTATATGTCTATAAAAGGCGCTATAATATCATTTATAGAGAGCGCTCCAGAGACAGCCGCAACGAACTCTAAAGTGCGCCATTAAAAAAATATATAGTAGAAAGTTGAAAAAAAAAATTATTTGCATTTGGCTACGAAATACTCTTTAAAATGTCAAAATGTATAGCAAAGTTAAGACTGAGTCTATAAGGATAGAGTAGCTGTTTTTGTGAGTTATGCCATTCACAAATTGACAAATAATTTCTGATAGCTACACCAACAACTTCGAATTGATATATTTTTCAAGGTTTCAGCTTGTTTTTCGGAAAACAGCGAAATATCTTGCATAGTATACATGCATAAAACACAAGGATATTATTATCCTAACTGTGACAAGCACATGCAGGCTGCTGATGTACCCGTTGCGAATAAAATAAAGGAATATATGCAAGCAACGCAAAACTATATAAAAGGCCACGGGAGTAAGAGGGGTTGCAGTAGAGCGCAGTTAGATACTCAAGCACATTCTCACACACACACACACACAAGCTCGCTCATGTAGGAGCACACGTTACTCAACAGGACATTGACTTTTTAGGCAGTTGTTGCAAGTATAAACATGCAACGTTCTAGCCAATGCCAGCGGAAGGCATTTAAGAGGCAACAGGGTAGCTGGGAGCAGGATTCTAAAAGTTTAGACTGCGCCTGTATTTGAGTAATGGGCGCGAGGGGCACTAAAAGTAATTTATTTTGCAAACACTCGCCTAGAGTCCTGCCTGGCATACTATAAGCAGTTGGTGTAGGTTGTTGTTGTTATTGCTACAGGACTGCCGCCGACTTTCAGGGGCTTTCGGCACAAAACTTTTTGACGGCTGTTTGGATAAATTATATGGGCGTGCCTATAAGTATGCAATGCCACATAATTTGTATAATTTAAATGCAATGCCGCCTGCCACTGTCTGACGTTCTTTTATAATAGTGAAAGAGAAGTTCAAGGACATGGCTTTTGTGCTATGCCACCAGCTGTGTAAAGTAAATATTTATATATATGTGTAGCATACTTTTGTGCACGACGGCCATTAAATTATTTAATTTAATGCGAAGAACAGTCCTAAATGTTGCAGCTGCCCCTTAGGCCATAGAGGGGCAAAGAGAAATCGGCCAGGGAAGTCGCTTTCATTACCGCGGGTGTAAAAAGTCAAAGTCACTTGCCCCCAAAGGCAAACGTGGAGCCAGACAGTATTGAAATTTTCTTGCGAAGAATGTTTGGATGTTTATAGCTGTAGGGTGCATATGTAATAATTTGTCATCATGCATGGCTGCAACAAAAGTATTAAATAATTAAATTAAATAATGTAAGCCCACTACTCTATTACAATGCAATAAAGCATATATTTTTTAAAGCAATAAATCCAATAAAGGGAACAGTTTACTTAGCTGCTAGATATTGCTAGCATTTATTCTTAAAATAATGTACATAATTTCCCTTAAATTAGCAAAAAACCTGATGTATACTGATGGGCAACATTCCAAAATTTAATTCACATAATCGACTTGAAAACCAATTATAATAAGCTACTTCAAATACAAAACTACTTTACATTTACATAAGCTACACCTTAACTTTCGAAAGCTTTTCACATGATGTGTTTGTTTTGCTGTGGCTTTACCTTCGCAATTACCAAGTTATAGGCCAAAGACCAAAACACCTACATATCTAATCTTAAATGATAGATAGCTAGACACGCACGTTATAATGACAAAGCCGCTGACACATGTCACCCAATTAAAAGATGATACATAATTCAGCAACCTACACAGGACAACGTGATGGCAACTCGCAGCAAGCACCGAGTCCGAACCCTAAGACCAAGTCAAACAAAACCCACGGCACAAAACAAACATGGCGCACACAATTCCAAACTAGAATTCAAGCAACTGTCCCAATTTCAAAAGCCGAACGAGTAACAAAAACAATACACATGCACGTTTACATATACATATATAGATACCCAAACACACACACTCATACATACACAAACAAATGCCAGCTGCTAAACAACAATGGCGGCGACCAGAGCTGAAGCACAGAGAGAGAGAGAGAGAGAGAGAGAGAGAGAGAGTATTGTGTGTGTGAGCGGGATCGCTTATGGCAATGGCGGCGACTTCATTGTTGCAAATTGTTGCTTCATCGGGAGTTTCCTTCCATTACCAAGTCTTGCTTACATTTCTGCCAAAAGTGGACGCCGCATTGTTTTGTTTAGCCTTTGAGTACGTGACAGAGCTGTATATGAGCAGCAGGTGGACTCGTCGAGGCTATAACATGTTAATTGTCTACCAGTTAAGGTTAGAGTTTGCAGTTGCTTCGAAACGTGTTCAAAGCTTTAAGTTGAAGTCCATGGGCAAAATAGACTTACAGTGTTATAGTTCATAAAAACTGTCTTAGGGCTTTTTGAATCTGTACCAAAGTAGAGTTCGCTAGCTGCTAATTTAATTCCAGATCAAGTTGAAAGGCCAGTCTTTTTGTTGGAGTGTTACTTATTCAAAATTTCTTTAAATCAACTAATCGAGAATAAATACTTACCTTCGTAATACAATGCTAAACCCAAAACTATTCTCAAAGAACTTTACTGTCTGGCCCTCTCAAAAACGTTGAAATGAATTGTGAAGTGAAGTGAATGAATTATACTATTTTCGTATTATATGATTTCTGTTTTCTTACCATATCAGGTTAAGAATTTCATTTCAAAATAAAATTCCAAATAAATGCGTAAAAATAACACACCAAGCGTAACAACATTCTATAATAAGAGTCGAAAGAGCATTTGATCCAACACACACCTACTTAAACCAATCCTAAGCAAATCTTCTAAATGTAAAACAAAACCCAGCGCCATATCCATTTCACTTTCGGCTCTAAGCTCGATATTTATTATTATTTTAGCTATTGGTAACTACGTGATTTCTGCACTTTATTGTTTTTGTTCTGGTCGTTAATTGACATGTGACGGAGGGGTTCATGTAACAGAAACCAACCGCTAAGCCAACCTAGTTCCCCCCGAGAGTGTGCTGAGAAATGGCGATGGGTATAAACAAGGTAAGCCCGGTAGGTAGATGCTACTACTGTTCTCTCATTAATAAAGTCATAAAAATGTACGATGAGTTTGCTTATTATATGCTTAATAAATATTAGCACACGACATGTAATTACGTTGTGTAACATAAAAATTATAATAAACATTATATAACATTACATAATTGACAGTTTCGAGTGGCGCTCCTTGGCGCGTTTGGCTCTTTTGCCAAACACTTTACTAACCAACACCTTGCTCAGTGCACTGCTTCGTCTTTGGCACCATCTTTACCTTTGAACTCTACTCACACACACACACACACACACACAAACACACACACATTCTGACACAGACACCCCAGATACAAATACAAGTTTGTTGCCTTAAGTTGTGTTTATTTTTATGCATGTCGCCGCTTTTCTCATCGTTCTCGTTGTCGTCCTTGTTGCGCTCGTTTGCGCCTTGTGGCACGTTATCCTTTGGCTTTGAGCCTGGCACCTTGCCACATCAACGTCGTCATACTCTAGGCTCTTAGCGTTGTCGTCGCCATCGTCGCTTTTAATGTCTGTTGATTTCGTTTTACTGATTTTTAATGCCAGCTTGCTACCGTGGCACAGTGGTTCATAATCTGAGTGATTGCAACTCAAATATTAAAAGATGAAATTTTTAATAAATCAGAAAAATTATGTTTTCACATTGCTGCACTAAAAATTGAGTTCTCAAGACAGTAAAGTTAAAAATTGTAGACAATTTCTGAAAACTAAATACAAAATTGTGTACAGTTTAGCAGAATATTATTTTAAAGCCTTTGCACTGTGGATTTTTTGTACCAAAATATGACGCAAACGAAACAATTCTTCAACATAAATTCTGTAAGATACATTGTATCTTCCTCCATCCATTGTACATCTTTACATTGTATCTTACATCCATTTCCCATAGATAAATCCACTGTGCAGACTTCTCACTCTTATGCGCTCTTCAGGTTTTGCGACTATAACACTTATGCATGGTGTACGTGTGTGAGGATATATTTGTATGAGAGTGTTGTTGTGTTTTTGTTGTTATGGCTTTATACATATGTACACTATATGTTTACCGTTATCTGGCAAATTGTAAGCGCTCTATAATTTCTTCAAGTGTTTATGTTGGTATTGAGCTTTTATTATTTGTTTTTATAGAGCTTCAGTTTAATTAATGTTTATCGAGCAAGTCACTGTGGTTATATTATCCGCAAGGGAAAGGGATTATTGTTGCATGTACTATACGTTCCATGACATTAAATGTGGCATAAAAACCACCACCCACCCATTTTAGGGTTGCCCGTGTGGCATTCAAACTTTACTAAAAGACTAATTTGCCAAGCGCGAAAAATATCTTTTAACATTTTCGTTTTTTTTTTTGGTTATTTTATTTTTTGTCACTAGTTTTCTCACATTTTTTGCCATGCTTTCAGAGTGGCAGCCACAACAATTCCTTGCAGCACACCATGGCCGAAAAATTAATTATGACAAACAGCTAGTAGAAGAATTTTAGTGAGCTTGTTTTGCTCTGGACCAAACCAAACATTTCGCTTGTAATTAGCAAAGTTTTCCGCTCAAAAGTTTTGTCAAAATTTGCTGCTGCTTGTCGTCGTGCAAAAATATTTTTCGCATAACAATACACAAAAGTGGTATATAGTATATAAGAATGTATTATACTATATCAGCTAAATAATAAAAAAAAGAGGAGATGATGCTAGGCATTCGAATGATGCGGCTGCTAATGAAAACGTAGCCAGCGGAATTCGAGGTCCAGGCCAAGGCGAGGTCCAGTTTGTTATGCTGCTGCTCATGCTCCTCTCAGCTTAAGCTATAGTCCTTGTTCCAGTGAATGTATGTGTGTGTGTGTTTGTTAATATTATTCTACGTATTCCTGCTGTTATTGTTGGCGCCCACAGCTGAGCATTTTTTGTGGTCCCAAAGAGTTTCCGCTCTGTGGCACTGTCGCCTAGTTGCACCAACGGCAACGCCAACACCACTTTGTCATTTGCAGCGAGTGCTCCCCTACAGTATTAAGGACAGGTCCTGGGAGAATTGCAGAGGGTCTGTCAAGTTCATAGCGGATGCTTGTCCTAGTGCACAAAATGATTCCTGCAATGCCGTCACACAGTGCTCACATTGTTTTTAGACTTCATAGTATTTAGTTTAAAGCCAAAGCTGGACAATGTTGTAAATAGTATTTTATGTGCTCATTTTAAAACAGAGCATTTTTTACTTGTAAATTATTGAGCAAGTAGGTGAGAAAGGCTGGCAGTGGATATATTTTCTAATAGTTTCGGAGTTATTAAATTAAGCCATATTTTTGTTCGGAAAAATAGTTTTTTGTGGCAAATAACATTCATTGCAAGTAGTACAGCAATTTCAATTTATTTATGAATAAAACGCCAAATTAGTAAGTTTTGACCTAAAAAAAAACCTTAAAGTTTATCTTGCCCAATGATAAGAAGTAGTTTTATACGGATATAATACTTTGAATACGATTTTTGCAGCAAAATACGTTTCTTCTTAAAAGCTCTAAATCAGCAGAGTTTCTGCATATTTTTTCGAAAGTTAAATGCCATGACTGCAAGAGAAACCTCTGAACCCATTGACACCCATTTATAAGGCTGCTCTTAAGGATCTTTACTGAGTGGCAGTAATTTTAAATTGCCTCCGTCTGCAAGTTGATTTGTAGACAGGAAAAATGTAACATCTATATGCAATGCTGCTTCTCACAACGTGACGGCAAGCAAGTGCCATAATCTAGTTGGAAGAAGTGCAAGTTAATCCCATCTGGATCAGGTCTTAACTATTGTAGCCATAATTTTTGTACCTTTTTAATATATTATGGGTATATATTATTATTTTACTTTCTGTTAGTTTATACTTTTATTACTAGAAAGTTAATACAATAAAATTAAAGGCAACGTGACGCGAAGAGAAGAATAGAGTGCCTAGAGAACCTAATTTTTTAGACTATGTGGTAAGTGAAAGAATCCACATTTAATATGATTTAAAACCCTCGTATGCTCACGTTTTATGGACTAAGCAAGCATAATATAATCTTTTCTCATAAAAACTGGTTTTACTAGCGAAATCTGCCTAGTAAAATTTAAACCACAATAAATTTGCAAGCCGCGTGACCTTAATACAATACACAATGGAAAGTACCTACGGTCTCTATGCATATTCGCTTTGAATAGTATATATTGTCTACATATATATATATGGGCCACATTGCTGTCATATGCACGGCGACAGAGAGCCTCAGCTGCATTGGGCTGGACATAAAACAAATGAGCGGCTACAAATACAAAAGGACACATACAAAGGCACTGGAACGCATGTACATATGGATCCTCACACAGATACACGCAATTTCATGCTTTATATGGTTCACTACGCTCAACACACATACATCGAAACAGAGGACTGCCTATAGTAAAAATTTGCTGCAGATGCATGGGTAAATTTTTACAGCTAACATAGTTTTGGAAAACGAAAGTAAAAACTTATAGTGAAAGATTTGAAAAAAAGAAAAATAAATAAAAGTACATAAGAGAACAAAACAAAATGCATTTGCATAAAGGACATAGAAAAATAGAACTAGAAATGGAAATGTGCAGGCAACAACAACAACTAAATGCAACAAAAGCAACTGCAAGTGGCAATAACTTAGAGGCACACAGCTAAAGGGACTGGGTGCTGCGCAAACCAAAGTGAAGTGCGGAGAGTAGCAATTGCAATTGGCTATATGAACATGTGTGCAAATATAAAATTACAGTGCGAGTGCAAGTTATTCGCACACTTTTGTGTTTTAAATTGGAAAGCTCTGTTGTCAAGGGAAGTTTTAATGCAATGCAATTTTTATAAAAAATTTTATTGTTTCCGCAGATGTAGTTTCCCTGTTTGGCCACATGTAAAACTAATAGAAGTGTTATTCCAAAGCAACCGACTCTACAGTTCGGCAACTTTTTTGCGATTAGAACTAATATTTATTCTAGTCCAAAATGTAAGTTAGCTTACAATCTATACAAATATATAATGAGTTTGTTTCCAGGAACTTAAAATGATTTTCTCTAGTAGTCTTATTTCTAAAAATGAAAAGTGTGCGTATAGTTTTTTATATGACTGCACAACATGTGTGTTACTTTACGTATTTGGAGTGTATTGACTCTTCTTGTTACTCGTACTTATACGTAATATACATATACATACAAGTAGTACTATATATTACAAGTATTTTCACCTGCCTTCTGCAGTAGCAACAAAAACATAGAAAAAAGGGAAAAGAAACAAATACAATGTTAGTTTAAAAAATACCAACAATAACAAAACACATAAATCAACGTCGCGAATTCCAAATTGCGTGCTGCAAACATGCAACATGGCACGGTTTTATCTTGTTGGAAGAATATATTTTATTCTCTCATGAAATACTCTAAATAAGGGTATTTTGTATTTGGGAAACTTTTTGAGTTAGCTCAAAAGATTTCGAACCGGTCGAGAACTATCAGCTACGGATTCTAAAAAATAATTCTTGAATAACTTCTACTTAGAAATTGAAATTTTCATTGTTTTTTTTTATACAGAAAGAGCATCTAATATTTAACATATTTAGTATAAACTCAGCTTTTTTTTTAAGGTTATTATTTTATGTTGAAAATATAAAATAAAATTGTCTTGCATAGTCTGTCTGCACTTCAATTTAAGCTTTATTTGAAAGAGTTTTCAAAATTCCCTCAATTTGGTACCGCATAGAGCATTTATGAGTTCTATCAACTTTAATGGCTGCACAACAAGATAGCTGAGAAGCTTAAGTGACATATATATAAACTGTTATTTAAGCATTCAAATAAAAATGCGATGAGATGCAACTATTGTTTATCAGTGAAACATCTGAGCACAAATGTGACATGGGTGAGTCATAAAGCAAAAAGGCGTAAGTCTTTGGGAATACAGCTCAACGGGAAAATTTATTGTCTGCTGATAAGGGGTAAAGAGTTAAAAAATAAATTCCAAAGGATTGAAGCTTAAATAGGTTGAGAAATTCGATTGAATTTGTTTATTTAAGGTTGTAGAGTGAAACTAATGCGTATTATTGCGAGCTTATTTAAGACAAACAATAAGAGATCATTCCACAATTTATATATTGAAATAAACTATATAAATCGTTTTTTTACTCTCAGTCATGACGACTTAAACTTAATTCTTACTTATAATATAGGTTATATAGTAGGCTTCACGATTGTTTTAAGCTTTGTATTTACTTCAACTACATCAGGAGTAAAACAAAAACCAATGACATACCGCATGCCAATTGAAAAAAGCAAAGACTGTATTTTACCACAATAACTTACCTCAATTATTGTAAAACACATATTCAAGCTCCTAAGTTAAGGAATCTAACAATAAACAACATGATTTTGCGGCAGTATGAATTCCATTTCAAGTAAAATGCTCATACAAATTCCAAATTGTTGTTTGTACATAAAGGTTTATGTTGCAGCATAGTTTCATGCCTCATTTTTAGCTCCGTTTTACATATATATATATATAAACTTTGTACACAGACATATACAACAATGACTATGTTACATAGAAAATTGGGTCACACATAAAAACTGCAAGTGAGCATAAGAGGTAGAATTTTAGAATGTTGCTTGCAACGAGAGGGTTTGAAAATGTAAAGGATAAACATTTTTAGGTTTATGTTCAACTTGAACCATCGTCATGAAAATAAATTTAAATTTATGGCAGATACAATTAATGAGCGAAAGGATGCAACAGTAAAAGTTTTTGCTGCCACAATAAATTGCAACTAAAACAACAAAACACAAACATGTGCAACAACAGCACTTGCCACCACTCCACACACACACACACACACACACACACACAAACACACACACACACACACCACACACACACACACACTCACAAGCCACAATACAGACACAACTCGCAAATTAACGGCAAACTCAAATGAGCAAATAAAATACAGTCAAAAAAAAAAAACGCCACTACACTTACTATAAGAAGCAACGAAAAGCTAGTTAGAAGTGAAAGTCCCCGAGACTCCTAACAGAGACATAGTTGGAATTTTTGCACAATGAGCATAGCGTGATTTTATTTAGGTGCCAAGTTAATTTTCTTCTTTGGAGAAGTTTTGAAAACTTTGTCACTATGAAACGAAGCTATGAAATCACTTTCTTCTAATAATTTTAGTGATTCGGATGCTAAAGAGCTTTCCAAGTAGGCTAATACAGAAAAATTGAAATGACTCAAGTTTGCATGCATCCGGATTAGGTGGTTGCTCGAAGTACCATTTGATATTTAACAAAAGCAAATCACTTCCTATTTACTAATTTGAAGGGATTTTCTCTAATTAGAGATACATTCAGCCTGGGGGAACCAGAGTTTGTCGACAGCGATACAAGATATTTTCAGCAAAAAATGCGTTATCTGAAGATGCTTCGTAAAGGCTCCGAATAATCTGATAAATTTTGACATTATGTTTAGCTGAAAATTCTAAAAATGTTAAAGTGTAGGTGTTTAAATGACAATAAAAAATAAATAAAGCGATTTGTGTATAATTACAGCCTCGGTAGCGTGCTCGTCTCTAAGCAGAAAGGCCAAGTCAGCTATCTTTCGGTTTATATGCGAGTACGCTACCACTACGCTAACGAAGGAATTATATATATAATATATAACCAACCGATTTGAAAAAATTTAACGAAGCATAAAAAGTGATATGTTATACTTTAAGAGCGCTATACATATCTAACTAGAAGTACATACAATGCAGAGCTTCTTTAAAATTACATGCAAAATTCTGCAATAATATTGTATTGAGACTTACTTTTCTGCAGAAACTTGTTTCTTAAACATCTATTAGAACATCACCCCTAGAAGTATGCAACGACTTAACATAAACCAAATGTTACCTGTTAAAAGAGCTTTGTGCTATTTGTGAATACCTGTGCATGCATGTATATAGTAAGTATGCATGTGTGCGTATTTCGAGAGCACTCAGAAAGAGCAGAGAGAAAGAGAGAGTGCAAGAAATGTTGTTACTAACTTACGTTATTATGTTCATTAAAAGCCAAGACACAAATACTTGCATACACATACATACACACACACACACCCACACCCACATATGTATGCTAACAGCAGACAAACAATTTCGGATTATAAAACAACAACAAACATGAAATCAAAGCAGTGAAATGCAACTGCAATTTGAGTCGAGAGTACTAGAACTCTCTCCTTATTTATGCTTTCTACATTGTTTTGATTGTCTCTGCCCCTTTCCCGCTTTCTTTCTCACTTACACAAAACGGCAAACATTTTGTGGCCAAATACATATACGGCAATTGCCATAATTGACACACTTGAGTGGGGAACAAAGCAAAACAGACTCTGTGCCAGTGTGTAGCACAGTGGATGATGGAAGTAGAAGTGGACTAAAAGGGGTGGCGAACTTAACTGGGCAAACATGTGCACTTTGGCTAAAATGCGCCAAACTTAAAATGTAACTGAAAAGACGCTTAGCATTTTGCGGTCATATACGGCGCAATGCAGCAAATGCAGTTGGCAAAAACAATGGGGCACAGTGGGTCCAAAGCAAATGGTAACCGCAATAAACAATAAAGTGTTGCACAAAACGGAGCACGGTGGGTAGCAATGGCCCGAACGAGTGTGAAAGTGCAACTAAAAGGGGCAGCCAAAAAGGCAACCAAGCAGCTACAGCCGCAGTCACATGGTGGAAGATTAGCAGCATATAAATAATGCCAGGACTAGGGTAAGAGTGCCGGCTAACACACACACATAGACGCACAGAGACAGAGCTATATGTGTGACGTTGGTAGAACTGCGCGTGTGTGAGTGTGTGTTAGAGAGACGAAGCGTGTGTGGCAAATATTTGTGGCTGTGGGAGCCATAAATATTTTTTGTGGGTCTGTATGTGCCATTTGTATAGGTTAGGGTTATGGTTGAGGCAGGTCGACAGCAGTCAAGGCAGTCGAATGGAGCTACAGAAGGCAAGTGTGCGGGAAAATGCGACATTGATTTTTTTTTTTTTGCACAAACTTTAAACGTTTTTAAAGCATTTTAAAATTTTTTCGAAAATCAGGCAAGCATTTGCATTAAAAAATAAAGTAAAGAGAAGTTTCTTAATCAGCTGTTTAGGTCTCTGTGGTGGTCAGTTCTATCGACATAATGCTCAAATAGTACAGAGGAAATAACAAATTTGTCTCATGTTTCACATAAATTCAGGATTTGGATCATTCTCGTATTTCGCGCTGTATAGTAAAATGTGTTGCCAATGTGATTTTATTAATATCAACAACATGTTGGATGTTGCATGAACAAGATGCTTCACTGATGTTGTAACACATTTCTAAAAGAAATGATTGTCACCGAAATTATACAGGAAATAGCTCAAATGCCAATGAAACCAAAAGATTATTAACAAAAAGTCTGTTTGGACACAAATAAAAAATTGCCGTTCTTATACCAAAAGTAGCCAACTTCAAAGTCCGGCAATTTTTTTGCGATTAATGTTACAATGAAATTTTGGTTACATTATTCGTTCAGCATTTTAATGCGGATTTTAAGAGAAAAATATGTGGTAAAGGGTATATGCAGATGAGGGTATACAGCATAGAGTGTTATCTGACTGTCTAGATAACCAGTTACTTCCGCTTAAAAAAGTATATAAAAAATCTAAATTGCTTCAAAAACATAAATAAAAATTAAAATTCAAGCAAAAAAAACACTTTAAAGATATAAAATGTTCTCTTTAATTAAATTTAAAATTGATTTTTCCGTCGCTGCTTTAAATATTCGCAACAAATCACAACAACTCAGTGTTGCCATTATCACCTTGTCTCATATCCTTCAAATGCTATATGCCCCTACACTCGCCTAATCACTTCCCATTCTGTGTCTATCATAAATTTGCAACACATTTTCCTTGTAGCACACTCGGAACACATTTCAACGCCCCATAATGTATGCTATACAAAATGGCCTACAAATTTCAACACCTGCTGCTACTGCCACATGCCGCTGGCAACAAAAGGTTAAACTTTTTTGCTGTTGTTTGTCGCTGTTTGGGGTTAATGGTCTGTCTTGTCGTCCTGTCGCCCTGTCGAGCTGCCATTTCTGGTAAAAGCATTTGAATAATTTTGCACACACATACACCCATAAATAAAAAACAATAAAGGAATACAAAGAGTGTTAAAATGGAAAAAAAATCAAAATATATATTATTTTATGTACAATATTTGTATTAAATTGTTACAAATTGCCACAATTCTGGGTTCGCGTGTTGAACACGTTTTAAAATCGAATTTAAGCATGGGTCGCAGTTGTTTGAACCAGGAAGATAAAACAAAAACGCCTAAAGTGGCACTGTAACGTATTTTGTGTTTTCACAAATATTGCAAATTGTGTTTAGTCTGCGAGTATTAATGGTTGAGTATAAATTTAACAAGAAATTCGCATAAATAATGCATTTTGAGAACCCAAATAGGTCTTGTAAGTGTTAAGGTAACTAGTTGGAATTCGGCAACCTGAATAACAACTGCTGTATTAGCAATCTCTGTATAGTCACAGTCGGCGGTCCTCCAACTCTTATGTGTTCTGTTTTCGATGAAAGAGTGAGAGATAGATCATCATGCAAAAACTATGAATTACATTGACTGAGCATAATTTTAAAAGTCTACGCGTTTGTACCTTTAAAAATTTGTCCAGTACAAAAGGCAACTTTTGTTGATATTATAGTCAATTTGCTTCGACTTAATTTTCTCCTTTGTTTACTAATGAAAGAACGATAACGACAAATCATTAACTTTAAGCTATTTATTTTCTGAAAAAGTACTTTTTCCGTAAAAACTCTTCTTATAAGCCATATTCCACTTATAAAAAGCTTCTTTTATTCAAACTATATGCAATACAAGTTGCATCCACATATCAATTGACAAGTTAACACTTCAGCAGAAAAAAAATATACATTTATTTTACTTTTAATAAGTCTAGTCAGCAGGGTAATAATCAAATCAAGTCAAACAACTAAACAAACATTTCTTGGCAGTTGAACGTTTATGTTTTTATTGTTTTATTATGGGATTTGGTTGTTTCCTTACGAATGCAATTCAACCATCAGCAGTTGTAATTGCAGGCAGGCACTCTGATTGCCAACTTGCGCGTTTATGACCAATTCTCAGGCTTGTTAGTGGGCTTGATGTGTATTATAAAATCATTTTTCACGCCCTTAGCCGGCAAACAGTCAACAGGGCATAAATAAATTAAACGTAAAATGTTGCATACTAGTAAATGAATATGACGAGTGTAACGACTATTGAGTACGCTTTGAATTGGAAGAGATTCCTAGTCATCACAAGAAACACTAAGCAGATGATCGCTGATTTTTTTTATTAACGGATTGGTATCTATAAATTGTATGACGTTCAAGCGTCTTCAAAGAGTCTAAAAAAGTTGTCTATACTCATAAGGCGTTAAAGCTTCCTCATGAAGGCATAAAATCATATTTTATGGATTAAATCGGCGTATAGATTAAAATATTCGTTTATATGAAAATATTTGTCTTTCTCAAATCTCTTGTTTATGTGATATATCTTTATCTGTTTATATATGAACATGCAGTGCACTAGTAAAACTGGTAAACTCTACATACACTCTTTAATAGGTATTCTAAACTCATCTAGCTACCAGAGCTTACCTAAGAAACAATATGCCTAGTGTGTCTATAGAGCGAGTCACCACTGTGCAGCGCGTCAAGGAGTCGTAGCCGTCATAGCAGTCATAGTTCTAGCCGTAAAATTGGCGTAAAATTACTTTGCACGCAGCGAGGCTGACGAGGTTTCAAGTTGCCCCAACGCCTTGTTGCCTGTCGATTGCCTAGACTGCAGAGAGCACAAGTCAAGTCAAGACAAGGCCAGGGCACTATGGCGAGAGCTTATTGTTTTTTTGCACTGGCAAAAAGTGGGGAAAGAGTTGTGTCTGCATGTTTTCCTTTTATTGCAATGCAAATTCATCACGTAATCGTTAACAGACGCTAGGAGTTGCCTGTTGGGTTGGACTTCCACATCATTGTACTGGACGTTCACAGCGGCAGCAATTCATTTCAGTCAAGTGCAACGCGGGGCTGTGAAAAGACAAGCGCTGCTGCCTGCTTGCAGAGCTGCTTTGCTTTGACCCTTATGGGGGCCGGGTTGGGCCCTGCACTTGGCAGCACTTCAACTGTCGGTCGGGTCAACCTGCCGTCGTCACTTTCAAGCAACGCCATCAACGCCGTTGTCCTTGTTTATCCCTTTTTTGCCTTTGCCTGCTGCATTTCTTGTTTGTTGTTGTTGCGCTACTGTATTTCATTTTCCACTTGGCTTTTGCTTCCATGTTGTCATCTCTTTTAATACCCAACATCATCTCGACTACAGTTAGTTGCTCTTGTTCTTGGCCTTGTTGCGCTTTCGTTGCAGTTGTTTGCATACGGCCAGTCCTGTTACCATTCATGACTTTGACTTTGTCTTTGATGTTTACTTATTTTTTGGAGACTTGCAAAAAATTTATGAATTTTTCATATTAAATTGTTTTAAACTATAGCAAGGCGATGAGTTGAGTCGATTTTAAAATGTTTTCCATTTAATTTAAACGCATTTCAGTTTTGCATCATTTTTCTTTTGCATGTAAGGCGATTAAGAAAATGTTGCAGTAAACTTTAAGAAGCTTGAAACTAATTTTAAATTTAAAGTGCCAAAATGGCTTGTTTGGATTTTAATGGCACAACTTGTAAGTTTCATATTTTGTTTTATAACTTTTTTATTTTGTATTATTTATTCATTTTTCAAATAATGCGCTGCGAATAAAGTTACGTGGCACAATTTTAGAGCATTTTGAATTATTTACCTCAACTTTGAGGCCATTCTCTCCCTCGAACTCATATAGCAAACTCACGTCTTTCTATTAAGATTCAATAGATACATTTGCAATTGTCATTAGTAAATCGGTTAGTTGCTCTGTCAGTCCAACTGTTTGTCATTTAGTTAGTTGGATTATTATTGTTTTTGTTCTGATTGTTGCTCATTTCGTAATTCAAATTGCAAAAAGTGTCAATTGCATTTTACGTTGCGAATCGGGCTTTGTATTCTAAATCACAATAAACTGCTACGGTTATGCGGTAGTAAGATTGTAATTAAAAAATAGACGGGACTGAGAGAGATATTTTATTTAGAGCTTGTTAAGATTAGAATGCATAAGCTCCAATTCTAAAACACTAAATCGATTTTTTGAAAAGTTATTTTCCACCCTCAATGGCTATTTTAATTAGTAATTTGTCCCAACCATGTCGCTCAGCCGTTTTGACGGCAGCTTGAACATAAATTACACCGCCGCCAGAAATCTGCTTTCTCTATGGCAAAGACTGGAAGTTTTTCCTTCGGCACATTCCCTGCTAACCGCAGCTGTCGAACTTTATGAAAAGTAACTCAGCCACCGTAGTATAAACGAGTAATGTTTGCTGACCACACTATCCACGATACGCCGCATTGTCCAAGACTGCCACAGTTGACCGACTTGTCATTTACATACAAGTCGTGTCCTTTAGTCCATGCCAAAGCATCGTAGTCATTCCAATAATCGGCTTCGTCAGTATTCCTTGAAATAATGAAGGGTTTATCTTTATGCTTCAATAAGTTAGCCTTTGGTAGTTTTCAATTATTAATTTAATTTTTCTAATTTTGTCATTTCACATGTCGATCAATTCTAAGTATCAAAAACTGGCAAAAACTTTCTAACGCCATCTATCGGCAAGGAGTTGCAATGGCGCCTTAGACCACTTAACTCACCAACAAAATGATGAAATTATAATGGAAATCACATTTGCACAGATAGCTCATCAATGATATAAGAATCACGTCAAAAATATATTTTCTTGCAAACAATTCACGAATTACGCTCCCATAAACCTTATAACAAAATCGGATTTCTGCACACTTACCCATAAACACTTGTACACTCTGGCACCCTATTGCTAAAATAAGTGTACTTCACTTTTTACAGCGCATATTTAAGCAATCAACCGGGATTCGATTGTGCAGTGGATGTCTGCGTGTTAGGGTGTGGGAGATTGGGTTTTATTTGCGCCCATTTCTAGTATGCTTGTCTTTGTCTATCTATCGCTTTGTTGCAAATTGATGTCAATAAGCGATAATTGAATTAACGCTGAAATGCACAGTGTACACTGTGCTACATAGCAATGCATTGTTTTCTAGTCGCGTGCAATCAGCAAATCCTCCTCCCTTTCGATGAAAGGTTACCATTCCCGTAGAGCCAACGAGTATCGAGCCCAGTCGATGGCCCGCCCACTTGACGTCACCAGGTGCTGGCTGTCATTGTCATTTGTCGTTTATCCTTTTTGTGCTAAATGGATTTCGCAATTGTCAATGTTTTGCTTTGGGTTATCTTCGTTTTTGTCTTTATCTCTAATTGTTTGGCCGCTTTTAGCTTGTTATTTACTTGATTTAGCAGCCAGTTTACTCGGCGTTAGTTATCCGCTTTTCCAAAGAGGGAGGAAGTCGTATTCTAGACGCTTTACCCCACGCTGACATGATTAGCATTAATTGAACATCGATTTGCTGCTTCTTTCTTTTTTTTATATTTGCAACGTTCATTGATTTATTTACTGCACAAATGAAGTAGCATTTCCTGTTTTGCATTGCAGAACAGAAGATCTTGATTTGCAGCTAGTAGCTGCAATCTGTTTGTATTTAACTGAGCTTAGTGGCTGATTACTCTATTAATTTCAATTAAGGAGCTCTATCGCTTAATCCATTTAAAAAAGTTGCTTAGCAATGCATGAACACAATATGCATTTACTTCTGAAGTAAGGATTAGAGTGCTTATTGAGACCTAACTTATTGTAGCACTAAAAGTGGAGGCTGTAAAACTGTTTAAGCATTATTTGACTTAGACCAGGCGATACCTCGACATCGGTAAAATTTTATTTGTTAGCCTTTCCCACTCCAATTTAACTACGTTTATCAGTTTCATAACTTTATTGCACTGCACAAAAGCTGAAGGCAGGATCTTTGTTGCCTACTTTGATTGATGGCTCAATCATCAATCAAAAGCTGACCAGCACCTACATATGGCAGCTAAACCTCAATTCAATTCACATAACTAAACCGCCGCCAACACACACGACCACACGCACACACACGATTTTGACCAAGTTCAAAGGAAGCAATGTCGCTGGGTTTCAGTTTTCGGCCGGAGCAACTAACCAAGCCGTCAAACAAGCCGTCATTCACGCAGTCAGTCCTTCAGTCAGTGCATCAGTCAGTGAGTCCCTGCTGCCGTCCGTCAGTTAGTAAGCAGCCAAACAGCTTGTGGCATTTATGGAGGTATACACGTGTGTCTATAGCTAACCAATGCAGTGTCTATCCAACGAGTGCCAAGTCAAAAGCTACCCAGGCAAACTGGACTCCTAACGAGTCCTTTCTGGCATGCCTTCACCTTTGCACTGAGCTGTGTTTTATGTGTGCCGGGCGAGAGGCAAACAAAGCTGACGCGCAAACAAGTGCGGTTGGCGGAAAGTGGTGGCATGGAAAACTCCTGTTTGGTTACGTTCCGCTGCGTTGGCGGACAAGATACAAATACCAAAATAATGGTTGGAAAAAAGCGAATGAAAAAATAAAATGGAGTAAAAGCTGATTGCGATATATGCACGCGGTTTCGCAACTGACAGATTTTTATATGTCTTTCGGGGCACTGCAATTCTTTATTTTTTGTGTGAGATGGTCCCTTGAGAGCTGACAAGGGCGGCCAGGGGCAGCTGCCACCTACAACGAATGCAACTGTCGAAATTTCAGTTGAATTTTTTTCTCCTCCTATTTGCAGTTGTCAATACACTCAGCGAGATTTGGTAGAAAGTTGTTGCGAGAGAGTCCACAGTGCAGCAGTATTTGTAACTCTTTAAAGTCTTGCACAACATATATGCTCCGTTTTTGAAATATTATATTTAATTTTATTTACTTATTTATTGTTGGAAGAATGATCTTGTGTGAAAATATTTTTAAGTTATAATATTAGAAAATAAAAAATTGGAACATTGAAAATTGAGATTGGTAGTTTAAGTTCCCAAGCCATTGAATGCCCGGATTTGTCAGATGCTAATTTGCATAAAGTCTTTATGCAAAGTGTGATCCAGTAAATTAGTTGATGATGAAAAGGGTGGACACGGTTCGACTCGACCCCATGGATCTATTGTGTCCCTAATTAGTAGTTTATCTCTACAATTACATCACCAGATATTATAAAGTTGATGTTCCAACTCTTTTCTCTCAGGCTACTTGCTGCTTTTCTCTGCATAAAAGACATCGCCCTACGTTAAGTAATTATGTTCTGAAATTTCTCTCAGTGCATTTGTCGTTAAACGCTTTCAGCTTGCCCAATTTTGCAATGTCTCATGCTTTCTTTCCATTGGACTTGTATATAGTTCAAATATTTTTTTTATTTTTGGTGATTTTGTGGGTTACGCCTTGCCAGCGTTACGGCAATTGCAACGCTTTACACAGAAGTTTGGCTCAACAATCTAGCCGAAAAGGATTCGTCCGTCCTTTTGTGTATTCACCCGCAACTTGTATACTCTACACTCTCTTACTTTCATGTTTGCTTGTTTGTTTCAATAAAATTTAAATGCAAATATGCTCCTTGTTTGTGTGTGTGTGTGTCTGCGGCTGTGGGTGACTGTGCATCCTGGAATGCGTTTATCCTGCTGCCAGACATAAAGCGCTTGAGCTCAGTGGAATTTGTGTCGATTTTATTTTGTTTATGTCTGGGAATATAAATGAAATTCATTTATTTTGGATTTTTACGTGCTAAACCACCATATACAAGGCGCTGCATTCTTCTGCTAATTTTATGCCACCATCTTTCTCTCTCTCTGTGAGGAAAAATTCACGTCATTGAAGCGGTAAATAAGAAAATTTCATTGCATAAAATACAATCCAGCAACTTGACCTGATTGCAAATGCATCAAATGTCAAATGCAGCCTGTGAGTGCACTTAGTAAGAAAAACCAATTCGATGGAGTTGGTAATTATGCTACGAATGTGGCATGGCATGCGACTGGGACAAAGCAATGTGCTGGCGAGAAATTTTTAAGATGTAAAGGAAGTCATTAAATTGCTGATTGGCAAATAAGTCATAAAGTCAGCAGCGAAATACGGCAAAAGCAGCAGCAGCACGAATAAAAAGCAAGCATTAAAAAAATTCAACAAACGGAAACAGGAACAAGGCACAGGAATTGTTGTCCCTAGAGGCTAAAGAGGGCGGTGCGTCTGCTGGTTGAATGACTGACTTTATGTCAACTTGGTTCAATGACAGTTCACTGGTTATAAAAGCGAGCGTGTGTATGTGTGTGTGTGTGTGTATCTGTGTGCGGCAGCCGACATGTCATTGACAAATGTCAGTTATGTAAAGAATATGTAGCATATTTATCAGCGCACACAACACATGTAAAACAGCAGCAGCAGCAGCAAAAAAAATCGCAGAGCACGAAAACATTACGCATACGCCAGGTAGGCAACGACAATAAAATTATTTCTTTTGCACGCATACCAATTGAAATATGAGCCGTCTTTAAATTGAATTTTAAAATTATCAGCAATACTTTCCAACAGTTTTGCGCCTGCTCCACTGCCTGCACACCTGCACTTCACATACGACACTCACATTTACCTGTTAAATTACAGATATATGTGTTGTGTGTGTACAAAAAGTTAAGGAACTTTTTTTTTGTTGTTGTTCGTTACTTTTAATCAGATGCAAATAAGCGACCAGGCGGTGAAGTGGGGCGCACCAGCTGACAGACAGCAGGGCCATCAAAGCGCAAAGAGGGAGGTAGAGTTGTTTTGTTATATCCACAGTAGGTGTTGGGGCTGTGAGTGAGCAGAACAAAACTTGAAGACTTTTTAATGATTGTTATTTGTTGGGGAAAAGTTGGAAATTATTGAAAATTGAATTTTCATATAATTGTTGTTAGTACACAAAACATTAAAGAAAAGTCAGCACGACGATAAGTTTTTCGTGCGTTTTACGGTTCTAAGTAAAGTAGCAGGGGGCGCGCATAATTGCAATTTATACGTGAATAATTAAAAACAAATTGAGTTAAAAAAAAAAATAAATAAAATAAAAAATCTGTACCAAATGTAAGTTAGATAAAGAAGTTTGAAAAAGTAAACAAATTTAATTGTCACATAACTCAGTTGTTGTTGAAGAAATTTCACTATTTAAAGTACAAATGAGCCTATATAAAGGCAGGCTTGCATTTTGGTTTGAGACTCTAAATATTTATGCCCAGCTTGACTTAATTTAAAGCAATTTATGTTATCGAATCATTAATTTCAAGAATTTAATAGTTTTTTCTTTCTATTTTTTTTATATCAATCAGTTTTAGCTCAACAAATGCATTTTTCATTGTTTTCCCAGAACTGACCACTGACCATAAATATTTAAAGCAATTTAAGTGAACAATCAGCTCTGCCATTTATTTTACTTTTAGCTAATTGAAATTAAATGTTACGCCGTTCAATATGATAAATAATTCTCTTATAAAAAAATATAATTGAATCTATTCGGCTAGGTTTCAGGCCTTTCCACAATATTGTAAGTGTCCTTTTACATCCGAAACCCTTATTTTTATACCATGTGCATGAGCCAAACCTACACAACCAACTCTCACATTTGCTTAGGCCAAATGGCGACAATCGGGCACAAGGGCAACAGACGCGACAGTTTCTCCACAAAAGCAGACAGACAGCCCACAGACCCATAGACGACTAGCCATACCAACGACTATATCATTTGAGTCCTTTTCAATTATATGTCGCACTAATTACACGCTTTAAGCCGGCGGGCTCCAGGACGTCGTAATTAAATTCAAACGAAGCTAACAACAACAGCGACTACGATGTTGGGACTACATTGTAAATTTCTATTAAGAGAAATTCCCTAAGCTGATTTTGATGTCTGGTTGTCTATCAAATGGACCTACCAGCCGGAGAGCAGAACAAGCAAAAAAAAAAAAAGTAGAACGGGAGGACAACCGCAGGCACAGTAACCAAAAATAAAGCAAACGTGTGGGATAAGCGAAATACCTGGCATACCTTGGTAACCGAAACAAGGTTACCCTTTCAATTAAAACCTTGATGTATGCCAAAGAGTAATGAGTCGTCAGGTATGTAATGTGTGTCAAAGCAATTATGGTCTTAAGAAGTTGACGTTTTGCCAAATATGCTTTGAAGCAATGTACAGCAAGTGAAATTAATGCAAATGAAGTGGTAGTGGTAGTAAAACTTGAAAATCGTCTTATTGAGAGATAGATGCAAACTTGTGAAACATTTGAGCATCCTATATAACCTATATAAACACTCTTAGAATATCTGCTCAGTAAACGATATTGCTTTCAACATGTCTAATTAGTTGCTGATAGTTTCATATTTTTTTTCAATGATTGCCCTTTTCGCTATGCAAGTTAATGGACTCATAGTTTTATAGAGCCTTACGAAACAAAATTTTAACGACACATGGACTATGGCATAATGTACCATAAATCGGTAAGGACTACAATTTGGCAAGCCTTTAATGCGCGCAAAAAGGATTAAGAGCGCACGCATACAACAACACCACCAACTCATGTGTGTGTATGTGGTAAGATAGGAGTGGTTGCGGGGAGCAGCAACATATGTACAACTTGTATGCAAATGTTGTTGTCGGCAATGGCACAGTCAAAGCGGTCTTACGGAGGGACAACACGGACATCGTTGTGTGTAGTGAGCTGTAAGGCGCGAGCATACATTTACATACATTTAAATTTGCATTTCCACACACTCAACGCTCAACACACACACATGCACAAACACCAACCCATGCAGTGGAAAACACACGTACTCCAATTTACACGCGCAGTGACAACGTTGAAGGAGGGTGATGGAAGTTGTTCCCCTTATAGTGTAGGTGTGGAATTCATCCATGAGGTTGCTTCGTTGGCGACGCTGACAAACATCATTAAACTGCAAACAGTTGCCTTTTAAAATCAGTCAGAGAACTGTTCCGACTGACAGTCTTTAAATTTGATTTGTCGTTCTCCTCCTTCAGCTCCTGCTGCAAAATATAAGAATCGCACGCAAATTGATTTGCGCATTGGGATGTACTACATATATGTGCATAAGTGTATATATTTTAGATGTAGATAAAATGTATCTGAATGTTGTGCCTGCAGATGAGGTTCATCGGAAAGTAAGCAAAGGACAGACACACTTTGCCTGTTGATGACGCGTGCAACTGACAGCCCGCAAAGTAACACACGTACAATCACTCACACCAGCACGAACGACGACACACTCACGCATACTGAGTACACTGAAAAAATTTGTTGGAGCTGTTAGCAAAACTGTTGTTTACGGAGGTCTCCACGTGAGGGTTTTGCACGGGATAAATAATAACTCGTTAACATAGTTTGTGGCATATAAAAAGGAGTAGAACTGGACTCCGTAGTTTATAGCATCCGAATAGCAGCGTCTATTATTAGTAGAGATTGTGCTAAACGAATTGAAACAAAGCACTTCAAGTGCTAGCAAAACTTGCAAAACATACATTTTGGCGTATTATGCGCTAACTATACTAACCTTTACGAGCAACTTTGATCAATCAATAACTGTGAGGCAACTTGATCAACGCTGATTTTTTGGCTCTTTGGTTAAGAAATGCTTAAACTTGTAAATTATGTATGTTCGTTTTCCATTTATTACATTGTAAACCCAACTTCCTAGTCAGCCCCAGATGTCAGACAGTGCCATCACCAATCAGGCAAGGGCTAAAGATATGTTTTCTATTAAATTTTCCCCGTCCAAATTTTTTCGTTGTACTTCTACTGGTATGTAGAAACGGTAGTTAAATTTGCTTACTCATAATAATTAAATTCGGCAATTTCGCACAAATCATGTAAATATTTCTGTAAATATTTCTTTCCGTGTACTGAGCTTAGCTTAGCCAAACAAACAATCACACACTCTCTCACATACGAGAGAGTGTTACTGTGTATGTCTTTTGTTGGAGTCGCTTAAGTGGCTGTTCCCAACCCCATCCCCACCAGACCACCCACTTACAGCTGGAGCATGCCATTTCATTTCTTTTGCAAATTGATGTGATGTGCACATGATATGCGCCAGCTCCGTTAAGTATGCTATACCATGTCCTTTATCCTCTTTTTTCCTTTGGTTTTTGTTGTTGCTAGCATTGATTTTTGTTGGCAACTTTTGTTTTTGCGGCTGGCAGGGGTGACGTGTGGATTGTTTGTTATGCTGGATCGTGTTTTATGAAGCTCTTATTGTGGGTTATACTAATTACACATATTGAATTGGATTTGTAGCAGTTGAATCGGTAAAGGAATGGTTTATAAGTTTCTCGAGAATTCCAACCGAAGAATTTTCAAGTAAGGTTGGCACATATAAAAAATTAAGGCAATTTTCTTAGTATACAAATTTGCGGCTAATTCCCGAACATTTCATACTGAATATTCACAACAGATAAATGTATAGTTAAAAATAGCATGCAAACAGATACTTTTCATCAAGATATACGTAAATTTAAAATCACTTTTAAAGATACATAAATAGGTTAAGAATATCTTGTTTCTTAGAAATGAAAAATTGAGCGCACTATTCAGTTTAACACCTAAACTTAAGAATATTTTTCGAACAGCTTTAAATATAGATATGTTAAAGCTTGGCCATTGGAGCGTTGGCCATTGGCAACTGGAATAAATTTATTTTATTTTTATTATGAGGCAATATGACTGTTCCACATTAATAAAACGCGCAATAATTCCCTGATATTTTTTAATATATCTTTAAGCTGACTGCTAACAGATACATTTACATGAGCTTAAAAGTTTTCATAAATATTACCAACGACAACTTTTATATTGGATAAATTTTAATTTTCAACTGTTAACTTTTAATTTTAATTAGTTTACTTAACAGATTTATCTCTTTTTTTGGCGTAGCGTCTCATTGAGCAACACAAGCCGTAGCAGATACATTTGTATCTCATTGCTGGCGCGTTGCTGTCAATTAGTTTGACATTTTAATGCAAATAAACAGCGTCCATTGCCTTTGGCTTCGATTTGCGTGTGGGAGCGTTAATTGGGCTAATTAAATGAGATTTTGCATGAGTTGCTGCTGGGCTTTATCCGCAGATACGAATGCGCTGCGATCTAGTCGTATCGCCAAGTAAGAACTAAAGGTAGACAACTTTCAATTAACCCGTAAAAATGATTTATGACGTTGCACAATTTTGTTACAATATAAAAATGAGAGAAGCAAATAATAAAAAAAAAACGAAGCTAAATGCAGAAATTTCATCTCGAAAATTGCCAAAAAATACTTTCTTTTTCGTAACCAATGATAAAGTAAAAGTGCTACCAGGGATACAGCAAAATGCCATCATCGCTGACAATGAAATATCTTAAAAATGCAGTACTCCCACAGAGCTTTGTCGAGTGTACCCAACTGAGCCAGTTATCCATGCAGTTTTTTCCTACATTTATATTTTTTTCTATTATTTTTTTAAATATCTTTTTTTTTTGTGTGTGCATTGTCTGTGCGCCGGCTGCAGAGATGAAAAATGTGTATAGATATTAATGCCATTCACAATTTAGTTGCAGCCAGCAATGTTGCTCTTCGTTCTCTTTAAGAAATTGCTCCATCTCGCTGCATCTTTGTCACCAGCTTGGAGCAGGCTTGCAGTGGGGTACGCAGCTGCAATAGTAGTACATAATGGCTATGTAGCGATTTATTAGAGCTGCTTGAGCATAAGCTGCAGCTCCAGCCAAGGTTTACCCTTGGTTACCAAATCTATCTGCTGCTCTCTTATTCAGTTTTTTTTTCAAGTTTTTTTTTCGTTTTCTCATAGGCGGCTTTTGTGCTTTAAAAATTATACAACGGATATAAGATTTTGTCACTTTTTTTTGAAATATTATATATCTTACTTTTTGGCTTAAATTCTTTGTGGCAGTTTATTGAATTATATTTTTTTGCTGGAAAATTGTACGCTTTTTGTGTTGGTAAAAGTGGCAAAGAGTGTGCCATATGAGAGTCTTGATAAATTGTGTTTTAAAAACATAATTCTTAGGCTCTCTTTTGTTGGAATATAAAGCAAATACTTGCTTATTGTTGCAAGTTTTTGGGAATTTTTTAGGAAGCTAAGAATTTAGGTCACTAATATTATGTTGATGCAAGCAGATTTGTTTAAGAAAGAAGGGATATTATTATATGGTAAGTTTATCAAAATTAAAAATCTCTGCTATCGAGGGAAGTCTCTTGGTAAAAGTAGAGAAACAAAGGAAGTTAAGTACAATTTTCGCTTGTGGATTAAAAAACCCATCGTGTTGATATATTTAATCTTTAAAACAAGAAACTTACGTTTAATTCACGCTTAGAATTGTTATTAAGTTATCTGGTGGTACAGTCTAATTAAAAATTTATTTCAAATTAATTCAAATTTTAATTTTCATCTACATGACTGCTTAACTATCAGAGGTCTATGCTAGAAAGATTTAATATTCAGATACGACAGATATATTTTGTTGTTTCCGATATATCTTTTGAAAGCTCTCTAGAGGATTTTGTAGTTTAATAGCTGAGAATATATATTGTATCCAACAACATTGTCACTTTTGAAGAATTCTATATATTATTCAAGGCAAATTGGCTGAGATTACAACAGATAAAAGTTAAATGAAAATTAAGTACATTAAATTGTCATATTGAGATAAAAACTGTTGAGTTATGTACAGGTTTATAGATTCAATTCATGCTTAGATCTGAATACATACAGTGCGTGGGTATTAATTTATTTCGGAATTTTCTTTTAAACTGTCCTAAATATGATATAGAAAAGTGCATATATAACCTTTTATTATATTATACATACTATATCTTTTTCAAGACTGTTTTTTCAAGACTGGAATTTATTCCTTGTATTAATACTTTTTGAAAACTAATATACTAATTTGCATGACTTTCCGATGTCTGATTTTTTGTCTCGCATCAACTTGACGAAAAATCATTCTCTACTCTAACTTAACTTATTTCATATGATGCTCTCAGCGATTGATAAAGCCGTACTGCAAAGTTACAAATATTTGGCGGAATGAAAATTCCAACAGATGTTGAATATTTTATAACTCACTCACTGTCCTTCACATCTCCTTCCCCCTTTCCTATCACCACTACTACGCTTAACAAGTTGGCATAATTAACCCATGAGAGTAAGAGTCTTCTGGAAAAAACAAACGCTGCCCAGCTCATTAAAGAACTTTTTGTTGCTGACTCTGGGGCTGCCACACCTTTCACAAAAAAAAAGGCCAAATGCTGCCCCCGAAAACAACTTGAACTTTTGTTGTTTTTTTCATGATTTCATTTATGAAACAAGCACAACTTGATGGCAACTTCAAAAACAATAAAACAACATTTGCAGAATTTTTTTTTTTTTTGTTTTGTGGTGCCCTTTCCAAACGTGTTCATACCTGAACGAGCGAGCCATTTGCTTTTGTCTGCTTGTATGACACAGGCCGTGGGGCATTTAATTCCTTTGGAAAAGTTTCCTTTCACTTGTCAACGAAAGAAAAGGAAAATGTCTGCTTGTTTTGGACGCACATCAAATGGCAAAACGAAGCGAGTCTTGGTTGACATGTTGTACGCCATTCAAGCAAGCAATATTTGAAGGCCCCTTAGGGAGTGCATGCAATCTGGAAAGTTTTGTCCAGTGCACAGTTAGCATTGTTAAGTCGTTTACAATTACATTTATTTCATACTTATATTAAATTTCAAATTTATGTGTATATATTTTTGATTTGTTGTTTTTTTTTCATGTTGCCGATTTCAATGGAGCGTTGAGAGAGCGTTGCCCAGAGCTAAGCGTTACTACAACAATTTGGCATAATGATGATCCGCTTCGTTGTGCCCATAATTATTATTGTTTATGTCCTAGTACGCTAGCGCTGGAGCTAACCCGGCTGCTTGCTACGTATACACCTGGCTGGCTGTGTGTTTTGTTTTCTACAAAAGTTTATAAAATTTTTTGCACTACATAAAACTTTATCCGCCGCGAAGTATGCAACAGCGGCCCACAACAGCAGCAGCAACAACAACAAGTTTTGATTAACTTTTGTGCGCGCTGTGGCAGCTTTTGCTCATTTCCTCTGGCAGACACCCCAAACCTCTAGTAATACGGATAACAACACTCTAAAGCGCTGCTCCGTACAAATATCCCTCGAGTTATGGCGCTTAATTATATCAGCGCAGCCGGCGCACGTGCGTTTTAAGCTCTGCTGACGCTGGCGCAGACACTGCGCTGGTAGCGTCTGCCAAGCTGATTTATCTTCGTGGCGCCCAACGTGGGGCGCATACATACCCCTCAAGTCTGGCCGGCCATGAAAAATACTGCCACGTACTATATGCACATAATGAGCTGTCGAGTTTTTCTCAGACTCACTGTTTCCACTGTTTTTTTTTGTTTTCCATTTTTTTTTCCGCTGCTTTGTTAATGTTTTAACTGTAAACTAGCCCAAGGCGTCGAGTTCTGGTCAACTTCAGCTCATCATAGTTCGAGGGTTTGAGGTATTTCGTTTGAGGATTGGGAAAAATTGTAAGTTTTGCTGGGGTTGCTTAGTTGGGGGTTGGGCCTTAGTCTGTGTTGCCCGCTGGCTGCATTTGGTAACAAGGAACATGCTGCTCATTTGTAGTACATTTCCAGCTTTGAAGGTATTACTCTTGTTTAGAGATACACACACCCACACACGCACACACACACGTGCACATACAATATGCATGTATACACTTTTATATTTGTGTTTGTTTTTGGCATAAATCTTTAGTGCCTTTGCTTTGATTTTGTATCTGTGCGGATTGCTTTGAAAGAGCATAATAAATTTCGTTCTGTGTGATTATTTCTAGGGTTGCCTTTTGCAATAAGTACAAGAATAATGTCTGTTTCAAATCGAATTGAAGGTTGTTCAGAGGTCAAACTATTGCAATAAATATCTAAGCATACTTTTGTGGCCGGGAGGGGTATTCGCACTAGACAAGGAAATTTTTAGGGTTCGAAACTTTTTGAAGATTTGTAGCAAAGGCATCAATACTATAATAAAACTAGATTAACGATTTCTTTGGGATTTTTAAGAAGAAGTATGATTCGTTATGAGAGTTAAAAATTGATGATCTCAAAATAATAATAGACGTATCACCATACAACAACACATTTTATAAAAACTAATTGTATCTCATCTGTAGTTCTAAGCAATGTAATGGTTTGACTAAATTTTATTTTCTTATTCTTTTGCAGGTAAGACTCTATTGATTTTGGATTTCTGGAGCACTTAAACATTCCAATTCATAATGGTATGCTTATAAATTGTTTTCCAAAGAAGCATATGGACACAATTTGTGCAGTAATAAAATTTGCAGCTTCTCAGGGAGATCTGGCATTTGTTAACCTTCTTAAGTTCAGTTCGCTTAGTATTTCATTATATTGTATATAATTAACAATTAAAAATAAAACATTGTTGAAACAAGAGTGTAGACAAAAGTCGGTTAAGTCGATTAAATAACATAAATTAGATACTACCCTTACTACAATTTTGTTGGTCTATTTCATATTTTTGGATGAGCTGATCTCAAATCTTTAGAAGTATGAAATTCGCAAATTATTTTGTCTTGAAGTAAAAGTTTTTAAATTTTTGTATAATTTATGTGCATTTTTATTTTATCTAAGGCCTCTTCAAGACCAAAATACTCTGCGGAACATTTAATTTAATTTAGAAAGACAGTCATTCGTTAAAAATTGAAATACTTGAATTTATGCTTTTGCAATCCCTTTCCTAAAAATGTTAAAATACCAAAAATTCTTAAGCCAAATATAATTTAAGCTTCTACAAGCTAGAATTCCACTTAAACAGTTAATCTGCTGCACTCCGAGCAAAAACTATATTTCCAAAAAATGTTTCCTCATAAAAGTTGTAAATTTTTCTAAAATATGTACGGCCATTCTCGATTGAACCCATGATTTACCAACTTCAAGCGGGAGAGCCCCTTTTTAACTTCTCAAGTGTGCTCAACTCTTTGAATTCCGTACAAGTTTATCTTAAAGCTCAATAAAAACGCTAGGTCTTTGAAGAGCTTAACCCAAGCAGCCAACCAACCACAATGTAGAGTAGCTACCAAGAAACAACAAAACGACTAGAAGAACAACAGCTGAGAGCTACCCAAGCAACTTCGCTTGTTTTTATAGGCACAACTCTGGCAATGGAACGACACCAAATTTCGAACAATTAAAGCACACAAATGTGCAATTTTAACAATTACTTAAACTTCCGTTCGTTATAAAGAGCATACTTGAAGGCAGCCCATACTCGAAAGCCACCCTTAACTCGTCCAGCCCAGCACCCACACCCAACCACACCTCGTCTTAATCCTTTTTACATTTAAATAAGGCAACCAGAGGATGAGCGGCGCCTGCGTAACAAACCAGCTAGACCCAAACGAAGTGGTATATAAAATTATATACCAACCGCACTAAATGCGCCAAAATTTGCATAATGTTCCGGCAGCTGAAACTACTTACTGAGACGAGAGAGAATAAAAAAAAGAATGAAGTATACATAAAAAATAATATGCAGCAAATTCAGTTAATGTATTAAATATTTAAATGTTAACCGAAAATGATAAAATTATTAAACATTTTCATACGGCGGCTCCATGTGCCGCCAAAAAATGGTTAATACGTGAGCGGGGCAGTAGGATGTTGGCGGGGTACTTACATTGTTTTCATTTTTAATTAAATAAACAACTCGTTGGGGAATTTGTTGGGCGCATGAATGCGAAGTTATTTTTCCGGCAACAAGCAAACAACAAGGAGCGCATCCGTTGCACATCCGTGGGCACAAAACCCAATAGAAGTTACAACGAAATACAATAAATTGAAAAGAAAAAACAAGAAATAAAAAACCAACAATCTGCAACTAAAAAAATATTAAAAAAAAGAGAGAAAAAAAAATAATATTAAAACTCGTAAAGAGTAAAAGAGTTTCAAAAGAAATGCTACGTTAGCGACCACAACAACGTGGCACAACAAATTAAAAAAAAAAGAAAAAAATGCAGTCGAAGGATATTCGTTGAAATACACAGACTTTTGTATACTCTTTAGAGAGCTACGTTGTACTAAAAATTTAAATAAAAATTCATTTATCACTTAAGGTAAACGCTATTCATAGAATATAGTTTCCTCGCATATAACACAATATTTTGAGGAACTCAGCCAAATAAATTATTCCGCTTAGCTTAAGATCTAATATGATCTTGTCATTTAGAAGTGCGAAAAAACTTTTAATATATAGATAATTAAAAACAAAAATTTTTACTATAAAGTGAATTCGTCCTGGGAAAGAATCCAAAAAAGCGTAAATTTAATAAACAGAACTATCTCAAATTAAAGAACACATAGAGCGTGGTTCTTCGAAATACTAGGTATCTATAGTATAGACGTTTCAAAACACGAACATAATATATAATATATATCAATGTTACATACCAAATACAATCCTCAAACCGTTGAGATAACGAAAATCAATCCACATTTGGGAATAAGCCAACTTTTTAAATCTTTCCTTTTGCTGAAAATGAAAAAATTAGGATATTTTTATTATGTTTTTTATTCATGTGCAAGAAGCGTGATTAACTCTGAAATTTTTTAAAGCGAAGATTTGCCTTTTTTTTCAAAATTGAAAACTCCATTTTTAAAATTAAGCAATATAAAAGTTTCTCGATATAGTCACTAATGCATTTAAATGCTGATCCATTGTCTCTCAGTCTAATATATTCCATTTTTCTAAGGAAAAATAATTTTGCAAGTAAAAATGGTGTTTCCATGTTTCGCGAACTACAATATTTATCGAGTAGATTTTATTAAGGATTGTATCTTAAGTAAGCTTGTTGGAAAAACCAACTTTACTTTATTTGTTATGTAGTTCGCAATGAATTTGAAGGAATAATCGAATTTGTGATGCCAAATTTGTATTGGCAAATACAGTCAACTTCATCCAGTGAAAATCAAGTAAGGCATCATACTGCACACTTTTGCAGGGTATTAAAATCGTAAAGCTTTAGAAGGTGGGCTTGCAGCGGGTATTGGTACGTACAACCTATAGCATTGGGCTGCAGGACGCACGATACGTAACGGAGTGAAACGAAGCGTCTCTCCATTGAACGTGAACTGACATTAGGGATTAAAAGCGTAGTATTTTTTCCGGTTGTTGTGATGTTGTTGCCAACCGACGACGTAACTCGGAACAGGGAGCTGAAAACAATTCCATTCATTTGGACTACTGGCCGCGTGCAACTGCAACGTGTAGCAGTTGCAGGATTCATTAGCGATTTTGTTTTTTTCTCTCTCTCTCTTCATTTTTTTTTGCCAGTTCGCTGCAGGATATGTCAGCCTGGCTGGCAGGAATCCCCATTGTTGCTATTGCTGCTGTTATTTGTGTTTGTTTTATTATTTATATTTATTTGTATTAGTGTTTGTATTTGTTTTTGTACTTTGCTTTCGCTCTCTGCTGCAGCGCGTATTTGTTTGCTCATTACACACGTCATCATGTCAACGCTACCAGCCACAATATGTATCTGAGGGTTGCAGATTGCTGGGGAATTGGGCTTATAGCCGTGTACTGTTGGCCATCTTTCAGCTGCAGCTTCTCATTCCAACCCTTCGCTTTACAATGGGCGTGACATCTGTTCATGTTAGTTGGCTAACAAGCATGGACACAGTTACAATGCAAGCGATGGGAACAATTGCTTCTGATTAAAGCCCAGTGGATTGGGCCATATACTGCTGTATATGGATAAATATGTACAACATGAACAGATAGAAATGTTAAAATCGTGTATATAGTAAATGTTGAGATAGGTTCGGGTTGTTGGGAGCTAAAATTGAATGGTTTCATTCGTTTAATTAGATTGCGGTTGACAAAAGTTATGCGAAATTGAAGTTTTCATTAGAATTGATTAGGAAGTGCACATTGATTGGAATGACAGCAGAGAATATAATACTAGAAGCATTTTTTCGTTTTCTAATCGCATTGATTAGAGTCAATTTTTCTACAGAATAGAGAATAAATATTATTAGCTAATAAAGTGAATTTTTTTGTATTTACTACCCCTCAAAGAGAAGTAGTCAATTGCAGGCAACCTTACCAGAATATGCTTTATCGCTGTCCTATAAATCAATACCATGTATAAGGATGCTATATTTGAGAATAATGAAGCCTTACTCAAAGTCAGTACCAGATTCAAGCAATCAGGCACGAACAGGAGTTAATAATTTTGGCGAATTTTTAAATATCAAAACTCTGTAGCGATACCTGCAACGTCTGACTACCCAGTGATAGGAGTCGTTATAGATCTCGCTATTGTGTAACATTAAAGTATGAACCAGTGTTGCGTAAGAGAACAAATTATTATAAATATCATATTTTGGCTCCTATTAGTTTATTGCCATTACTTTCCTGCTGATCTCAACACGAATTTTGCTATTATGTCGAAAAACACACCTTTCTCAAGGTCAGCAGTGTAAATATTTATCCTGCACTCTAACTTACAATTGTAATCAACTAATCTATTCGTTAGTCAAAATGTGCGATAACAATAACAAGTACGACTACATATTGCCAAATTGAACTAGATAAATATATATATTTATTTTTTGCAATCTCATATGCTTCCTGTGTAAAAACGAAGAGCAAAGAAAACCAAACAATTTTCTCAGTTTCAATGTTAAATGAAAACGTTAACTCGTTAGGACTTTCACTTACTTTCCCAGCACACAGATACATACAAACATATCTATCTATCTATAGATAGTGCAAACAAGTATATTAGTGTACTATGTGGAGAAACGGAAGTATGGCTTTTTAGCAAATTCGTGCACTTCATTATGACCAGAATGGAAGGACGAAATGAATTGCTTTCGAATGAAACGAACGAAATCACATTACAATTTAAACACATCCTTGCCGGGCAAGCGAATGCTGCAAAACGCAGGAGAAATGGAGTGGAGTCAGTTATAAGTCTGCAGCAAACGAAATTTTCAAGAGTTCCTGGAACCATTCAAACCAAACGTATACGTATAGCTCATGGTAAATGTAAATAAAATTCCATAGCAAAACATTTTGCAATTACGGCTGCTTGGCAGCCGGAGGATTCGACTGCGAGTGCTGGTCATTAAATATTAAGCGGCAGAGCTTGTGGGGCAGCAGCATGTAGCAAAGTGTAAGTCAAAATCTAGCCGGGAGTAGGTGGAGTGGAGGTAAATCTTGTTCTATGCTGGCGTTGTTTGCCGCCTGGTGAGAGCGAAAGTCCCCAATCGTAATGGCCAGATGGCAGCTTAACAAAGTGCAAGCTTTACTAGGGATTTGAGTGAGGATTGTAGGTTAAGGGACGTTGGATAGCAAGACCGGGGCTTTAGGTGCTGCAATTGTGTGAAAATGTCGCGAAAACTCCTTTTTTTTGTGTGTTGCCTTTGTTTTGGTCTTTACGCTCTAGCTGGAGACGCCGTCTGGCCGGGAATTGTACTGACTCATTGCGACTTTAGCTTTTGGCACATTGCTGCAAATTACAGAAATTAAAACTAACGAAGCGCGAACACGGCTCTGGTCATATACCCGTAGTTGCAGTTGCAGTAGTGGCAGCTCCGTCAAGCATATTTTTCCTTACGCCGAACCAAACTGAAGACGGTGGTTACCAGCAACGTTGGCACGCAAACTCTGGCTTAAGGTGTCATCACCTTTGCGCTGTGCGGGTGAAACAGTCGTAGCTCTTTTAGTTTTTTGCCTGTTTTCCTGTTTTCCACTTTTACTCAATTTCTTTTACGACACTTGCCGCCAAGTTTCTCGGTTTCTCTGCACAATTTTCAACCTTTTTCGTAAGTCTCGCACTTGAAGTCGTTGCAGGGATTAAAAGTTAAATTCCCATTTTGTGGCAATTGAATTAGCGTTAAAAGGTTAAGTACGTGTTCCTGGCGTTCTTGAGCCACTTTCAGCATTGGCATTGCCATTGTCATCAAAGTTTCGAGCAGAGGGGCTTGAGTTTTCTTCACGTTTTACTAAGTGTTGGATATTTTTTTTTAAATTAATTTATTTGCTCGCCCTGCTTGGTTGGCTGTTATCATTTTTAGGGTCATTTTGATGGCACTTGGCTAGCTGGGTAACCTTCCTGGCTTAGAAGTTCTCAAATGGGCTTTCAATTCCTTGCTATTATGTTGCAGTTGAGAGATCTTGTGGTTGCGAAGATGATGTTGTAAGTGGCTAGATTTTGGTTTAAGATATAGGATATTTGAATGCATATTTGTCTGAAGGAATAAACTTAGTAAGATTGTTTATTTTTTTTATAATTTTGAAGAAGTCCAGCAATGGACAATGAAAATCATTCATCACAATAAATGTATTTATAAAAATTTCGAAACTCGATTTTGGCAGCCCCAATTAAAAACGTAGTTCATAAAATCTAGTTAGTTTTTATATACCTTTTGTTCGCTGAAAAATAGGTTTATTGATTAATAATTAACTTCAGGAGATAATTTTACTCCTTAGAGTTTAGTTTTGCTTTCTACACATTGGTACTCCCAGCAAGCAGTCCCATTTTGAAAGTATTTTAATACTGCTTGGACTGCTTTGTATATATTTAAATATTTTCGTCCGAATGCATGCCAGATGATTCTCAGATTGTTCTGTCTCTTAGGTCATTCGAGACTTCTAGGTTTTTCTATTTATTACCTTTAAAAAAATGTCCTAAAAACTTGCCTCAATAAAAAATATAACGTTTCCTGCGAGTAAACACTCTAATTTACTTCGAAACACGTCAACAACTAACAATGCAGCATCCCCTAAATACCACAAAACGCACTATTACCATTATTAACTGTTCCAATTTTTCGCTTCCTTAACCTGCCAGGATATTCAATCAAAAGTTCTCTTACCCTAGCGGCGGCAGCTGACTTTAAAACACAACTGTAGCATGAGCACATCGTTGTCCATTTAAGCCAAAATAAATTTAATAAAATCAATACGAAGAAGTGGTAAAGGAAGCAACATTTAACAGCTGTTGCGAGAGGGGAGCGCATGAATCCTTACGAGACTTGCCCAGATGCAGAAGCTGTAGCGCAGTCACAACGGAAGCGTCCAACTTGTAGTCAACCGAAACAGCCGAATAAGCAGAAAAAAAAGGGAAGAAGAAATCGAGAACGAAATAAAAACACATAAATAATAAAGAAGGCTGCCACACACTCAATTACCAATGAGCAGAGTCTGTGGCAGTGGTCGTGGTAGTGGTTGTGGAGCGGCAGCAGAGTTCGCTGCGTCAGGTGGACAGTTACCTGACCGCTGCGCAGCCAACGCAGACACCTGCCACACTTGCCACTGGCGCGTGCTGCGCTGCTTGACGCGCTACGCAGCCTCACGCTTCATTAATAAGATAGTCAAGTGTGCAGGGGCGGGCACGCACAGGTGGTGGCAGTTGCCACGGCCTTGTAATTGTAGCTACAAGATACAAGACGTTATCGTTGCCTTTGTTTTGCTACGCTCATTCGCACAGCTGCCAAAATAAAAACCGCTACAACAAAAACGCAGCGCGGCGGCAGCGCAGTTGGCGTCACTTACGCTCGCTCTCTGGCAGCGCTCGCGCGCTCTTTGTAGACTTTGCTTATTGTAGAGTATCTAAGAGATTGTTTATCTACGTGCGCACGTTTCTTTTGGCCGGCCGCCAGCTTAACGCGCGGCGGCTATGCTTTGTATTTTCTTACTTTTTGTCCTTACTCAAAGATTTTCTTTGGCTTTTGTCAAGCGCCAAAAATAAACATGAATAAATTCGCAGTCAGTGAGCATTTTCTGTTTTACATTTCTGTCTCTATTTTTTGATTTTGCATAGTTTTTTTTTATTTTATTTCTCTATCTTTTTTTAAGTTCCAGCTATTTTGTTGTTTTTGTTGACTAATTAATGGTCCAACGCCTGTGACCCACATGTCGATTTTTGTCTTCATAAATGTTTGATTAGCCAAATTTGTTTGAAGTAAGTAAATACCAAAAGTAAAACAAAAATGAAAAATTCGAAAAACAAAAAAAAAATATGTATAAAAACAAACAAACCCATTTTCTTTTAATGTCTGTTCTGAACTTGAAATGACCAAAACTTGTGGCCATACATTTTTTTTCTAACTTTCAAAGCTAAATCATTTTCAGCTGAAAATCAAAAAAAAAAAAAAAACTTTTTTACAAGTCAATTTCAATTCATTGAGCACATTTTCTGTTTATATTTTATGAGGCGTGTGTTTATAAAATAAAATGAAAAAAAGAAAAACAACAACAAATATCGTAAAAGCCAAAATTCGAAACAAGAAAGTTCATCTCGTTAATGGTTTTGTTTTTAGAATTTAGCATATTTTATTTGTATACATATCTAAAAGCATATTTTGGTGTGCAGAGTTTGTATAGTCTATAGTAGCTGTAGTAGATTTGGCAAAATAAAAATTTAGTTGCTTTTATTTTCATAATTGTAATTGGCCAGTGCTCGTATCTTATGATAATAACATGGCTAACATAATTTTTTGTTTTATTGGTAATAAATATGTTGCAGTTTCGTTTTGTTTTTGTTTAGATTATTTTTATTTATTTTTAATTTTAAAGAACAATTGACATAATGCTGCCAGAAAATCTATTAAAGGCTTTCAGACTTTTTTTAAAGTAAATAGTTTTTTGTAATACATTTTAAATTACAACTTTTTGAGAGTCTACAATTTTTCGTCAAATTTTGTATTTTTAAATAGCGACATTCTGAAAATATTAATTTTTAAACACGTGCAAGTACTAACAGAAACTTCTTAATATATTTACCAAATATAATATTTTCTTTTACTGAACTAAGAAATGATAATTTTTTTTAATTGTAAAATTTTGTCTTAACATGATCCTGTCTATTATAAGTGATTATTAAGTTTGTTACAATTTTCTGGCGCATTTTCTTTATTTAGCCTTGATGTAAATACTTTAAGTATGTTTTATGAATACACTGCGCTATAAAAGAATTCGTCAACAATCAACTGCTTAGTCAAAGAGTATTGAGTGCGCTCGTATAAGCATTGTAACATAGGGCTTCAGTTCATATTTTGAGTTACACCTTTATGAAATTAAGATAAATGCTTTTTTGAATCTATTTATTTAGGAGTTTAATAAATTTGTTTCTTTGTTCGGATTTATATAGATATATAGTTTTTTAATTAAAAAAAAAGTGGAATCGAAATGAATCTTGTATTGGTTTTAACATCGATACAACATAAATTTCAATGACTTAACGTCTCCAAGACGCTTGTCGCTAAGTTTTCAATCAGCCTTTTTAGAGTTTTTTTTTCGTAAACCCAAACGTATGTTTGCAAACTTCACACCCACACTGTTGCTTTGCTGCCTGCATCTATTTCATATGCACAATTGGCAACAATTGGCATTGGCCCATTTAAATCAATTATCGTGTTTCTTGGCAAACGTAAACGAATGAATTTTAAACATGTTTCATCAACTAGAGAGCCGCAAGGAAAGCAAACATTATATTCGATAAATAATCTTATTAAAAGCATATGCAAAGCAGTCAGTCCACACACAAATAGATGAATCCAGCGACTATTGACGCCTGACTCTGTCAATGACAGCCCCACTTACCCCGCAGCAGCAGCAACAGCACTAAACACCCACATATGATGCCAAAGTCAAATTTATAAATGGTGGCAATAAAAGCAAAAAAAAAAAAAAACCGCCAACAAGATAAACAAAACAACAACAAGAAGAACAAGCAGCTAAGCAGAAACAGTGGCCAAAAGGAAAATAAATAAATTTTATGGCAAGAGGGAAAACTCTACAAAGCAATGAAAAAAAAATTGAAAGAATTGAGTGAGTAGCGCCAAAACATGTGTCAGGCGGCCCAAACACTTGACCAACCAACAACAACAGGCGCAGCGCACAGCTGGCGACGTCAGCGTCGCCGCCAACGTCAACTTTCAGCCGGCAACAATTCGCGCCAAGTAAATAATGCCCGTTTCGTCCCCATGTGTTAGGGGTTGCTTTTGCTTACGCAGCACAGCGCCAGCTGCTGGCAGCCAGACACTTGTCAGTGCTCAGTGCCTAACGCCGACGTCAACGCTGCCGTTGGCGTCGCAGCCACTGTCGCTGTTTGGCGCTGCTTGGCTTTGACTGCCTTTTGGCCATCAAGTGGATTTCAGTTTCATTTTGAACGTCGTGCGTCGAGTACACGAAAAGCACGCGCGCTTCAACGTGCGCCATTTACTCACGATACTCACGACAAGTGACGTAGTTAACAATTCCTATGTACCCAGCAGTACGCAGTACATAAGCATCAGCAGAGTAGACTCTGTCTGTGGCCGCCTTTTTGTACCTTTTTGTCGTTCAGCGTTGTCGTCGTCGTCGTTTGTCTTGGCCTGGTCCAAACACAATTGGCCGTAATCGGCGCGCGTGTGAACAAAATTTCGTCTAAAATAAAAGCAAAAATAGAAAAAAAATATATATAAGTGGAAAGCCAAAAAGCGTTGAACTTGGAAAGCGGCGTGAAAGTAAGCAAAATATTTGCTAAGCTTGGAATTCTAAGAAATCATGTCAGAGTTTTTCTGAAATAATATTCATAAACCTAAATAAAACTGTTTAAACTATATAAAAATGCTTAAAATATAATGAATTTTTAGTTGGTTCCAAGGCTACAAAAAAGTTGACAAGTCAAACGAAAGCCCAAAGAAAATTTATTCAAATTAAAAAAATATTAAAAATAAAATTTTTTTAACTGAAAACAATAATTGCATATATATCAATATGTATAAAAATTTATATTAACATTTTTTATTTATTATAAAATATAGCAAATAAATAAATGCCTGGTTTATGTTATAATTAAAAATAATAAAAAAATAATAAATATTTTTTAATTAATTAATAATTTTTGATTAATACTAAAAAAATTAAAAATTAATAACAAACATTAAAAACGGACAAGTTGAAGTAGTAAAACGTTTTCTTGTTGTTTGCTTGAGAGAAGTTACTTTCAGTCTTAATTTTGAAAAAATTGTAACATATAAACATTTTAAAAATAATATGCATCAAGATCAAAAATAAATAAAAAAAAAAAAAAAAAAAAAAAAAAAAACACACAATAAATTTAAAAAATAATATTGATAAAGATAAAAACAAAAATCATCTCTAAAACATAGCGCACTTCATAATAAAATACAAAAATTATAAATACTTAAATTAAATTGAATTTTAAAAACAAAATTTTAAATTAGCTTACTGAACAAAGACAAATTATAAAATTAATAAAAAATATGTAAAAATAATATTGACAAAGTTAAAAAATATGTTGATAAAATTTAACGCACTTTAAAATAATATTTAAGGTTTTTAAAGGCTACAATTAAATAAAAATAAATCTATTTAATTATTTCTTAATTTTAAAAACTTTTTTTTTTGTTTTAATCAACTTCCTGACCAACGATATATTAAAAAAATGTGTACAAAAAAAAATGTTAAATACAATTGGTAAACATTAAAAATAAATAAAAAATAAATGTATTAAATTATTCTTTAATTTTAAAATCTGAATTTTTAAGTAACTTACTGACCACAGATAAAATAAAAAAATAATACAAATTTTTTAAACAATATTGATAAAGATTGAAAAATATAAATCTATTAAAATTACCTATTTAGATTAAAAACCTATTTACCTATTTAGAGTAAAACCTTATTAAATTAATTTAAAAAAAATTACAAAAAGTACGCCAAAAAAAGGCTAAAAATATGCAAAATGTCAAACGCCTTAAAATAACTTTTAAAAACGCAGTCTTAGGAAATAAATTGACCTACGATGCAAAGCATAAAAGTATTCTTTTGGTTTTGAAAGAAGAAACTGCAACATTAAGAAAATATTTGAGCAAACTATAATTAAATTGTTATTCAACAATTCTTATTTTTTTTAAATAAAATTGTTAGTAAAGAATTCAAGAACTACTTGAAGAATATTTCCGCATACGTTGAAAATGTGCTCGAGTAATTGTTGCTTAAATTTTTGAACCAACCTACCATTTTTCTCCATGAGAAGTCAACAATTTTATAAAGTAATCGTAGAGAGATTCACATATTTCCAGCTAAGCTAAGTTTACTTTTTGAGTAAACCGAGATATATGGCCTAATCAAGCCATGGCTAAGATCGCCTCTTTTCGAGTAATCAAATAATATTTTTAAAACAAAACTATATATCGCAAGTCAATAGCCAACCTTGAAAATTATATCCGGTGCCATAATGCACGATCCAATACGATATATACACTTTGAGAATAAAATTCATTTGAAAATTTTCCAAGTGACCTCACCATTTGTATTTACATAGAACAGAAATCATTCAACTTAAATATAAAACCGCATGACGCTAATATTATTATTATAAATAAATAAATTACAATGCGTGGAGCAACATATTGTATACAAACATAAATTTATGTCAAAGCAAAATACTAAGTTTAAAAACAAAAATGCTAAACTTTCTTGTCATACAAAAAAATTATTTTTGTTTTTTTATTTCTTTGTCTTTGTAAATGAGCGAATGTTTTAAAATATGTCTGTGCTAAAAGCGAAATTATCTTATACTATATATTACGTGGTATATAAATATATAGAGGAATCTTTGGCTAAAGAAAATGTCGGCAAGCGGCAAACCGAATTATATCATAGCAGCTTTAAATTTTAAAAATAGCGCGTAACAATTTTTTGGTTTACTTATTTTTTTTTTGCATATAATTCATGCAAAAAGAAAATGTGTCATGCCAGGCCAAAAAGCAAACTATGTGAATATATTGAGAATTATATTTTTTTTTTATTTTTTGAAACTATAAAATGGACCAGCGACAGTACGGATCGAGTGTGTATATATAACAAGGCAGAGTACATATATGTGTGTGTGTTGAATGTTGTTTTTGGATATTATGCTGTGAATATGAAAATCTAGTGAAAAAACCGAGATCTTTAAACGACTGACTGGTCGTGCATGTGCTGGCTGGCATATCGACTATATAATAATAAAATATGAGAAATAATATAATAAATCAAGGTTTTTACGCGTAGTTTTTAATATTTAGTTAGTTGTAAACTGTTCACAAGAGAACTTTATGAGTTAATGGATGAAAGCCGCTCAACATTTATTATAAAAAATTTCAAATAAATTTAAATCTTTGTATAGTATAAACATTACTAAGTTTAACAAGCTTCGTAAAGCAAAATTGATGGCATTAAAATATAGTTTGTGGGAACTTGAATTCAGCAGTATGCTTAACGGCACTGCCGAGGAAGTGTAATCTTGAGAGAACACGGATATTTGTTTTGAAATAACATTGCCAATAAATATAATTCAATGGATTTTGTTTAAGCATTAAAACCTCGATTTCCAGCTATTTTCTTAATTACTAAAACTATTTAAAATTAAAACTTTTAGGTTGCTTTCATTGCGAATATTTTTAAAATAATTTTAATTTTTGTTTTTCAATTAGCCTTCAAAGCAAACTTTTAATATATTCCTTATTGATGCAATTTATCCGCCTTTTTTGATCAGTTTCATTTTTAATACCAATTTAAATACAACTAGTTTTTTGTTTTACATGAAAAATCTGTTTTGTTATTTACAATATCCTTTTAAATAATCATATAAATATTAAATACAGCACAATATAAATAATATTGACAGTTTAAGCTACAATATTATATATAGCTATTTTTTTGATGCCACATGACAGCTGCTGCCCCAGCTTCTTGCCACAAAGTCTGGCCTCTCCCAATGTCAAATTTTGTGTGCATGCAAAAAGCAACAAGAATCAAACCAAACAATTTTTGCTCAATGCCCTTACATTTGGTACACATCAAGCCAGCATTTTATTTTTAAACAATCCCCCCTACCTCTCTGACCAAAACGATATATTTTTTTGTGCACAATTTAATTCACGGTTCGATGACCACAACGGAAATTCCTTTAATGACCACATGCGACGACGTGGACAATGACAACGTTGGTTATGGGGGATGATGGTGATGGTGACGGTGACGGTGAAGGTGAAGGTAACGTTTATTGAAACGTTGCGGGACAATGATAAGGGGGGGGGGGAGCGAGATACAAACAAGTGCACGTGAATGCATACACAAGAAGAAAATTATGGCTTAAAATTGAGTGCCTCCTATTGAAGATGGAAAGAACAAGTGGAGCTGGACCTAGCCTCACTTGGTTTGACCAATGGGAGAAAGCGCACGCAAAGTAGGGTCGCCTGGCGGGAGTTAGTTAGGTCGGCTGTAAACCGATACCAGGTTGTCATGGCCAAGTTCAGTAAAGTAAATTATTTTAGAAGAAAAAGCCAATGTAACTAATATTAGAAAAGCAAAAATAGGTATTTCGGGATGAAAAAGCGAAAATTTCATCAAATTCAAAAATAGATATTTTGTAGCCAATGGTGAACTAAGATTAGATTTAGAAAGGACATACCTTTAAAAAGATACTTCTGTTTACATAAAAATTTATTTTGTAATTGAAATTGTTGAAATACATTCTCGCATGTTTTAATAACCAAAGCCCCACTCAAACTCGCGCGGTTTCCCGTTCTCTTCCTCTCGAATAATAGAGTTTCTTATGTTCCACGTTTGGGGTGACGAACTTCAGTTACTTGCATTTACCACTCGAAAGCAAGTAAGCAGAATATTTCCTATATGTTTAAAATATAATATGCACGAGTTCTGGTTGGAATATTTTTTTCATGTATCTAAAGTAACTTTTTTCATGGCCTTTGTTTTGAGATTGGCTTCAGAGCAATTTAAAAATATTTACTTATTGGCCTCATGTGTATTTAAAATGAAATCATGGAAAAAAGGCTTGCCGATGCTACTCGGATTTACTTCTTAAAGGCTACACTATTTCTTAGCTACATTCATATTCCCTGTTACCTAATTATATGCAAATGGCTCAGTTTTTTCTTACTGTGTAGTTGTTGGTAACTTGAACCCCTTACAGAATGGACTCGGCGATATGGCCTCTGGAATTAACCAATAAATGCGAGTATGTGCCCTCGTGAGGCGACTCATAAAACGCAACGTTGCATTTCATTTAGTATCTTTTGGCTAACGTCATTTTAACGGCTTGTTTTTTTTTCGTGTTTTGCTTTGGCTATGATATTTTTGTACACATTTTTTTTTTGGAAAATATTCGCAGAGCTTTAAGACAGCTGTTGTAAAATATTTAAATTCCAAAAACATTGTGCAACATTATTTTGAAAATTTAAATTGCGAATTATACGCACCGTTGCACATGTGTGTGCGTTTGTATCTGTGTATCTGTGTGTGTGTTTGTGAGTTTGTGTATCTGACACAATGTGTGGGTGTGTGCGTAATGTGCTCTACGTGCAATGAGATTCAAGTAGGTGGCAACAAAAGACATCTGCCGGTTGTACAGTGTCAGGGCGTTCAACTGGCGGCAAGGGGAGCTTCGAGAGGTTCCCTCAAAAACTGGTAGGTGGGGGCTGTATGTACGGCCTAAGCCATAAGCGCGTACAATTTGTATTTAGGCTAAGCGCTTTCTTTTGTATTAGTTTAGAGCAACATGACAGTTTTTGTTGTTGTTTGGCATTTTAGGCTAAAATGATGGGATATAATTTGAAATGAGGAAACACAAAACGACAGGAAGTAATTTTAGATTGTTTTTTTTTATTTTTCTAATTTTAGATGTGTTTTTAAGAATCATAATTTTGTAATAATAAAAAGAGTCTAAAGGTACAATTCTGGTTGATCGAAGGTGGAAGTGAAGCACAATTCTCTATTTGTAATACTGTCTCTGGTTCTCTTTAATCTAGTTGCATAACTTCTAAGGATCCCAGCCTAAATTGGCAACTAATTTAATAATAAACTGTACAAATTTAAAGAGTTCTCAAAGAGTATAACAAAAAACTCCCAAGGTTTAAGCCAAATTACAAAATTAATTTATTTATCAATAAATTCTTATTTTTTGCACTAAAACATTTTGCAAAATTGCATTAAAGTTTAGTCTAGTCAAGTCAAACTTAAAAGCGTTTTAATATTAATAAATAAATTATAGAAATTTATAACTTTTATAAATAAATAACAACTAAAACATTAAACATATATATATGAATAAAACTTTAAAATTGATCAATAGTTGTATAGTATAGTAATAGTTGTTCAGCTTTACATTAATTTAATAGGCATTAAAATTTTCATATGTTTTTAATTTAATAATTTATTGCAAAATAAATATGTATAATCAGAGAAGCCTTAACAATAATAATAAATAGCATAATTTATGCCAAACAAATGTATAAATGTATAGAGTATAAATAATATTCTCACTTATAAATCAAATGAGCAACGAAATCTGTTTGCAGTATTATGGATTTATGCAAATTATTATTTGAAATGAAGCACACAATTTTTAAATGTAAGTATAAATTATTTGATTTTATATGAAATTATATGTTAATTTTAAAATGCAATATAAATAAATTTAGTTATAAACTATTGTATTGATACTTTAATATTATTATACAACATTTTCATATGCATATGTAATGTGCAGCAGCACGTCGTATGTAGAGATTAAGCTAAAATTTTTATTTTTAATTCTTATCAAAAAAAACTATTTTGAATTAAATAAATAATGAAAAAAATATATTTATATGGTCTGTTGCGCTAGCAGAACATGAAGAAACCAATTGAAATGGATTGTCTCAATATTGTTTACGCGAGCTTCACAAAACATTTTTTTTTTGCAGGCGCCATCTAGCCATATTTATTTTACCCATTGTTATGAACATTCTACACTTTTTAAGGATAAATTTTCATATTCATATATTATTCTGATTATTGCTTAATGAAAACTTTAAAGAAGAGCACTTGTCTATCAAACCATTTCATTCAAATTTTATTGTTTACAAAAGAACAGAAAGTTCAAGCATTGCACTTGAAAATTCTAAAAAAGCAAAGAACTGAAGCGGAAACTAGACAGCAAATTTTCAGTAAAGTTAGAAAGGCGTTCAAGTTTTTTTATTTACTTTTTTTTTGATACAAACAATTCATATGAAAAATGCTTGCAGTAGCTTCATTTGTTGCAATTACAAAAAGTTCTGAGTGGGTGTGGGCCTCTGTGGGGTGGGGCAAATCGAATTCTTTGTTTGGGGTTTTTGCTTTTTTGGCTTCAGAATTTGAAGTAGTCTGAAGTGTAGCATACTTTCAGGTATGTGCATGTAGCCAACGGAGTTGAAGTTTATTTTCGAACCGGCTAAAGGAAAACTCTTTGGTAGTTTATATTTTATTTTACTTTTGTGCAATCAATCAAGCGAAAAGGTAACAAAAACGTATACGGCAAAGGTCAGCAGTATTTTGGTAGGGAGGCGGGACCAAATGTTTTAATAGCTGCCAGCTTGTTAAAAGTTAAAGAATGACTGCACATCATTTATTGCTAGACAAGAAAGTACCAAGAGAGTTGCACAAAAATGAAAGAGTATAAAAATAAAGCATTTTTTGTACAAATAAGTGTAAAAGTTAGAGTACTGCAATATATTTTCTTACAGCAAAATATTTACTGAGTTTATTAAAGATTTAACTTAAGTCAGGTGACTTGAGACTAAACAAAAATACACAAAGCCACAAATTTGGAGCTGGCATGGGTGGGGGGAATGAGATTTCTTATGCATGGCATAAAAAATAAACCCAAAAGAAAACACAATGAAAACTCTAAGCAGCAGAAGACAGACGCGCAGACACAACGCACAAAATCGACTAAATCAAACTAAGTGACTTGGCAGCAATGCGTTGGGCGTCGCAATTTTCCCAAGGCGTCTAAGCAAATACATACAGCTACACACATGCACACAAATACTCCACATAGATACACACACACACACACACAGCTGCCACTCACACTGAAATTAACATTAAAAGCGCGCAATTTGATTTCTTTATGCGTAGCTTCCTACTGCTCGTCTTTAATTCTTTCACTCTCCTCAACGCACACTCTTTCAGCCACTTGTCTTATCTAGATTTTGGCGGAGGCTTCAATTTGTTGCTCTCTTGAGATTGGGAACTTTTCGTTTTACGTCTAAAAGTGTTTAAAATGCTTAAATAACAGTTTATAATTCATTTACTGCTATTTGTGGCATAAATTAGGCAAAGTTTGTATTGAGGTTTAGATAATGAAGCTCTTAACTTTTTGCCAAAACTAGGTCAGTCACTCATCTTAGTCCAAAGACCAGTAGCTAGATACTTTCTTCGCTGAGTTTAAAGTTATTTTTGATAGATTTCAGGATTTACTTACGTGTTGACTGCTATAGGTTTGGAGTGATCAACTTCTGAAGTAGTATTCCATAAGCTACAAGTAAATGTAAAGAGTAACTTAATCTTTCTTTTTGGAAAAACTTCAAAGAATTGTATATGCAAAATAAAATACATTAAGACAACCAACAAGACGTTCCGACCAAAAAATTAAGGCCGTTTGAGATAGTGTTAGGGTGGAGCCACAAACATCGAGTTATCATCGTTCTAGGGCGTTAATCAACGCACGGAACATTATTCTCCAGACAAGTCATATGGAAAAATGGTAATTTTTGACTGGCCGACAAGATCATACATTCTAACGCCACGAACCTTTTTATTGTGGGGATACTTGAAGACCAAGGCATATACTGATAAGCCAACTTAAAGACAACATACGACGCGAAATTGCATCCATATCGACCGATATGTAGTTGGCTCCAAGCCAAAATAGGTCATTTGCGGGATATCTGCTTGAATCAAAATGTGTTCTTCATTTCAACAAATGCTTCCATTTTAAATGGCCTACCCTATATTTTGACTTTCTTTCTAGCTATTGATTGCAAGTTTATTTAATAGCACTTCAGATACATGTATAAGGAATGCCTCACAAATGTCGGATAATTATATTTGTTTTTTTTTTTATAATTTAAAGCATACAAAACATTTTGTGTGAAATGCCGACAATCTAAGTTATAAAAAATGTATTGAAAAAATACTTTATACATTTGAATCTATTTTTTGCATCATTTGCGCATTATGCAAACATTGCGTTAATATTTGCTTTAATTTGTTTACATGTCCAAGTGTTTTGCTTTTTTTTCTTATTATAATTCAAATGTGAAAATACTAATAAAACATACGACATACGTATTAATTTCGTAGTGGACCTCAGTTGGTCTTTGATAGGATCAGGATGACAGCAGCAACAAAAACATCAGCAAAAATAACAACAGAATAAATACCACATACATATTGATGATAAAGATAAACAAACAAATAAAAAAGCAATTAATGCGCTTGTCATAATCAAAGGCAGTGTGTGTGTGTGTGTGTGGCTCTGTGTGTGTGGTCCTCTGTATAGCTGTGTGTGTGTGTATCCCTGTTTGTGTGTTTGTCGTCGCAACTAATTAAACAAAAACAAGAAGCAAACGCTTTGGTGCAACAAACATTTGCCCAGTGGGAAAAATTGTAATAACATTTGAGTAAACCTAATAAAAATATTAATGGATCCTCCCCGGACGTATGCATGTAGTACACCCCCTCCAGTACCATACCCACTATATGTTTGACATATTGTAGGCCGGGCCATATAAATATTTGCCTGACGCATTACAGCCGCGTGGAATATATTTGACCATGGTGTTAGTGGTCAGACACACTTGGCATTAACCATGCGTTTGTGTTTGGCTTTGCATGCCACAAATTGCTGCATAAACAAAGGCGTTGCCCCAAGCGGTAGACAAGTCATGGGGAAAAAAAATACAAAAAATTAAAATGATAAATATGCCACCAAGGAAAATGAGTTTACTTTTTATCGGGGCGTTGAACTATACCAAAATGCAGCACATATGTTAAGAAACCCCAAGGGATGTAGTACAAAGAAAAGCGCGTCCTTCGACACTTAATAATTATGTGGCATGTTGATATTTTGGAATTTTTGGCATTTGACATACGGCAAATACGTCGCATTCCCCTGCAACTTGGCCCACGCTTATTTGCTCAATGTCTAGAATTCCGTCGGTTGGCAAATAATGTTGTCTACATCTAGGCGCTTATGCGTTTGTTTGCCAACTCACAAAAAAAAAATAAGAAATCCCAAAACAAATACATTTGTATCAATACTCGACAGCCGAATACCCTGCAGCAATATTCCAAGTGGTAAGAAGGCAGCAGGGTTGTGTATTTTTCAAAGTGGTTTAGCTGCAGACAATTGAAACTTGCATGATTGACTTAGGTAGCTAGCTCTTCTTTCAATCGGGAATTAGGTAGCTTGATTACGCAATAAGGAACTTTAAAGCGTTTCTTAATTTTGCTACTTTGATCCCATAACGTTAACCCGAAATGTCAATTGTCTGGTGCTGTAAATCGATCTTTAACATTGACACTAATCTTTAGCACTCGATGGTTCGACACTGGTCTTTAAAGATACTCCCATTATGGAAAAATTATGTAATTAATTTATTCTTATCGTCCAAATCTGCTGTATACTTCCGAATTATTAAAATAAAGCAGCATGTTGTACGATCGCCATTCCCGTTGTAGAACACTATATAGACATTGGAGTTCAGTGTATTAGCATCCTGTCTGGCCGTATCTCTTTTGACTGTCACTGCTTCTCGTATACTATATATCATATGCACATATGTATATTATAATACTTTGGCAAGTTCTACTATTCCATGGGCTACGCTGTAACAATAACATGCATACCATTATTATATTTTGTTTTAAAGCATATTTTTTTCGCCATTCATAGTTATATCTATGCTAAGGACATATATGGTATATGTTTATACATAGTATATAAATTTATGTATTTAGCCGCTGACAGTCAACTACTTTCTATATATATATATATGTATATCTCTTTTTCTCGTCCATTGTTGCAGTTTCTGTTGCTGCCATGGGATTTTTTCTATGCACATGTCAGTTTTTTAGTAGATTTATTTGGCGCTTTTATCTTTGGGGACAACATGTCGCGACATGTCGGCTGGCACTAAAAAAAAGGAAAACAATGAAAATTATTATAGCGTTAAATTTTATGCAGCCAAATATGAGCATATAGTGTATTTTCCATTTTTTTATACAGTTTTTGCACAAAGTGTGAAAAACGCCTAAAGTTATGCAAAATGCATAAGCCAAAGAGTGAAAAAAAAATTATTTTTGTGTTTGCAGTTTAGAAAATTTTAGTATTCTGCGCTTGAAGATACTCCGTTAAAGTGAACGAAATATTTGAGGCATTTCATTGATTCAGTTTCTTACTCAGTTCGTATCCTGCCATAATGATTGAGGATATCGTAATATATATACCTATATGTTCGCAAGAGCTCTCGGATATTCTGCTCAGTATTTTACTCTAACATTGACTTGCTTTCAATCAACAAATGCGCATTGCGCAACACAACGATAAAGGAACGCAATTGGAAATGAATGATAATATTGCAAAAATAGCCTTTCAATGGAACCCACTGGGCAGTCGGAAGTCTCCACCAAATATGAATGAGTAAGTATATGTAAAAAGCGCTTTTAAGACTTCTGGGAATTAGATCAGTAGTCATCAAGAAGGTCTTTTGTGTCCACCTTGGAAGTGACAACCATACATGTACCATTTGTAAATGAAATAAATTTTTAACAATCAATAATCATCATCTATTCTTAAACGCTAACCGCTCGAAAGTTCAGGTTATATTCAACTAACTTAAATCTTCACTCAGCTGCTCTGAGACCCATCAATGCATAGAATGCTAAATATTTTCCGGAATACGTCCAGCATTCACTTTATAAAATATTCCATGTCCATATTTAGGTAATTAATTATTATGAAAATATTGTTAATAGAGTATGACGAGTTTTAGGTTTGCTCTTTTTGGTGTATGAGATTATCTTCGCAAGTATTGAGCCTTGTGTTCACCAATTTATTTAATAAAAAATTGTTTATTATATGGAATACACTTTCGTTATTAAAGTTTATAATGTATGATTTAGATTAATGAGTATTAAATTGTCATTAACAAAAAAGGCTCATGAATAATTGAAATCGATACGATATATCTAAAATTATTTCAGCTCTAATGATTTATGGTTTAAGCTTACCAATATCAAAACAAAAGTATAACGTAATCGTAATAAAAATGAATCTTATCTATTAGAGGAATATGTACAGGAAGAACGAATTATACAAAGTTAAACTAATTTCCAATAAACGTTATTTTTGTACGATTTATAAAATATAAACTGATAATTATATATAATTGTAATGAACAAAATTTAATTTTTTAAAATTTGCTTTAGATCAATACGTTTAATACTTGTACCACAAAATATTTTTGAGACAGCTTTTCGAAACTTTTTTATAAGAAGTTTTGAAGAGTGACTTCGAAACCTCAATAATTTTAATATGACATGCTATGGAAGTGCTGAGAGTGTTACGGTAGGCTTTCTTTTTAGAACAAAAGTTATTTATAAATTGTAGAACTAATTATTAGAACTAGACATACTTTTTTTTTATAAAATGAATTATATATAAATATTTAGATTGCTTTTTAAAAAAGTATTAGATTGAATATATCCTATATAGTAAAAGTAGTTTTGCAATGAAGGCAACAGAGCGACATTTTTGTTTCCCAAAGTACTCTAAAATCAGAGTATTCATATGTGCTGCTGGATTAAGTGTTGCCAAGCAGCAATCCCTATATGCCCCACAATCATAAACCCATAGAGTATATTTCAAGAGTTGGCTTATCATACGAGTTGTGAACTTGAGCTGAAGAACACGCAGAGCTGTAAAGCATGCACTAGAGAATTGTGGCCAACAAAATGACTTGCAAATTAATTAGTGAAATTGTTTGGGGAATGAAAGTTTTACTCGTTCTTCAGTTTGTTGTGTGGTTAGTTGGGTTCTGTTTTATATGTTTGTTGCCTTTGTTTTTTAGCACTATAACTTTTTTTAATTAGTGGCCTCATAGTCAATTGCCTTCAAAATGAATTCATCTGGATACAATTGAAATTGAGAACTGCTTGAATATTTCTAAGCCTAAGGAATACCTACTGAATGCGTTGTGAAACTCCAAGGGGAGAAATTACATTAAAATCCTAAATAATGAAATTGCTAACGCAATAAAATGATTTTATGATTATGGCATGTGTGCTTCAATGCATGAGTGTATGTTGTAGGTGTGAGTTGGTGCAGAGTGGGTTACTCGAGTGTAGCTTTGGGGGGGCTCCTCACATGTCTATAAAAGTCAATGTCGATGTGTGTGGGTAGCTATGTGTATGGGCATACTTTGGGGCGACAAGGCAAAGTCAAGTTGTACGCGCATTGTAAATTAATAATATCAACTTTGGCAGCAAATATCAGAAAAGGGCAGCCCCCAATCATGAAACTCCCAAAAAAAAACTCGTAACCACATTGTATATATATCTCTGTGTGACGGGTGTTGTGTGTTGTGTGCGTGACTCTTTGGTGTTTATGGTTGCGGAATCAAGCTTTAATGTTTGACATTTGTGACGGCAGCGTTGGAACAGGGTGGTCCTTACTTTCCCGAAATGCCTGATTCCAGAAGTAGACAGCTCGTTCGAATGTTTGCTACGCAAATAGCAGTAACAATGTTGTGGATATTGTTTTACCTAAATGAGATTACCTTTATGTCAAGGTGTAGCCAAGAATTACACATATGTAACTAAAAAATAGCATAATTTTCGACGTTACGATATGAGCGTTCAATTTGAAATTGATGTCAGATAATGTGATACACACATTACATAAAAATAGCTATTTACAGTATTTATTGCATAATTTATATCATTTAATTGCACAGATTGATTCATCTCATTTAGCAACAATGGAAATTTTATTTATTTTCAACATAAACAACAATTTCAATTACACATTAGAAAACCGGAAACAGTTTGACATTTAACATGAAAGGATACATCCGAGCGCTAAACTGTGTGCGTAATAGTTGAGGTTTGCTTCACATTTTAATTATATTAAACAAGAGCTCAATACGTTGCTGTAAGCCAATAGAACCGACTTGAGATTATTTTATTCTCCACCCAAAAAAATTTGTTTTTAAACTTTTAAAACTCAATTTTAGTGAATTTTATGAAAGTTCGCATTTTTATAAAATTTTGACGATTCATTTTCGTAAAGTTCTTAATAAATTGAGTGCATTTTGCGCTCGTTTGTCAAGGCAGGATAATGTCCAAGTTGCACAGATACACACCAATACACATAGACAAGCGGCAATCAGACGCTTTTTATCTGCGAAGTGAGAGGAAAAATAAACCCCGTGAAAAAAATCGAGTAACAAATCGTAAAAAACAAAACTGAACAACATTCAACGGTACAAAGTCGAGTGGATTGACTGGAAGCGCAACGTGCGCTACGTTAAAAAAAAATGAAGCCAAAACCACTACTACGTCACGGCTACGTAAACAAAAGCAACGTAAGAGAAAGAGCACAGCAATTGAGCAAAGGAGTACGAGAAAGAGAGAGAGAGTGGGAGGACCAAAGAGAGAAAAGTTGTGCAAAGTGTTGCACATCAGCCACAATGGCGCTAAGCCAATAAATTAAATCAAACAAGCGCGATAACCATTTCACTTTTGCCAAGTCTATCCGCAGCACACACTTTCTTCACTCTCACACAGATACACACACACAGACAAATACATTTGCTGGCCACACGCAAAGCAACAACAATAGCAACAAAGTTAAAATGGCGTAAACAATATAAAAAATGGAATGCATGAGCGTTTCACAAACTCCCGCAAAACCCCCCATCAGTAGAACCCAAAATATAACCCCAAATCCCACACCCCCCGTCCAAAAAAAAAAAAGAAAACTCAACCCGAAATCCAACCCATTCCACGTAAAATAAACCCCTTAAAAAAATAAAAAGTTGTAAATGCATTTTAATAAAAAAAAAGACACTCAGCGCGAAAAGAGAGAGAGAGAGAGAGAGCGAGAGAGATGGCAAGCGTGTGAACGAGACGCCATGTTTCTGGTTCGTTGCAAGTGAAAACCAAAGCGAAAATTGTTTAAAAGCTTTTTTGACACTTTTGTTCCATATAATGTTCGTTGTTGTTGTTCTTGTTGTTGCTATTGTTGTTGTGAGTCCCTTTATCCTTTTATGACACCCGCCAGTTTTGCGTCGATATAAAAATATTGTTAATTTTTGTACTGACACTCTTGACATTTTATTTTGACTACGCCATTTTGTTTTTCATCTCGGGGAAATTGTTTAAATTTTTGTTGCTATTATTGTTTTTATTTTGTGAAATTTTCAAAAAGGAAATGCGTTGACCAATCGTTGTTGGTCACTCAATTAAAAGTTTTAATTTATGAACAGCATAAATGCAAGATAGTTAATTTTCCAATAACATAAATAAAAAGAATCGTCATTATTATCTAAAATCTTTTACACTTCATACAAAAGTTTGGAAAGCAGAAGTACTTTTTTTTTCTTTTAAATGACTCTGTCCATCAAGCTTCGCATCTCTATAAATTTTAAGTACTACGAGATTGAAGCAGAAAGAACTTTTAACCTTTTTTTTGATAAATTTCAACTAAACTATAAACCAAAACTGCCCTCAATTGTCTTAGAGCGTTTCAGATCAAATGCAACCAACAAAGAAAAAACTTTTAAAAAAAGTTTTGTACCTGATAAGAAGCTAATACTTGGGCACACTTGTATTCGTGCAACAAGGTCATAAGTGGAGTTTTAGTGTTTTTGACACAGTTGGGTTGCAAAAAAAAATTAAGTTTGATAATGTCCCTAAAAACTTTTGAGCTTTTTGGCTTGGCTTAAAAAATATTTTGAATAATAAGTTTATCAAATGAAAAACGGCTTGAATACATTTTTATCGAGCTTAATATTTGAGAACCTAAAATGTTATTATTGTGTAGCTTAAGGATCTCCAAGACCTAGATAAAACGCAAATAGCTAAGTCCCTCTGCACAACTAAGCGCAATCTTCTGATGTAGATAATTAATGCTCACACTCCATGTAGTTGTGATACCTTTAAACTTCCAAAAAATTTAAACTAAAAAAGTTTAGGTCACGCCAAAAACGCGCAAAATGTTGGTGTTGCCAAGTTCTCTGTAACGCGGGATGCATAGACAACCCAAAAAAAATGGTTATAAAATACGAAACTACTTAGCGCCGTTGATGAATTGTGACATTTTTATGGGTTTGTCTACCGCTCAACGCGACTTGAATCGCTCGAAAAGTTTTGCCAGGAAAAAGCTTTTGGCTAAGCTACTCGCCTCGGTATGGCCATAAACAATATGGTCACTGTAACAGCCAAAAAGCCAACTAGCCCCTAGCCAAATGGCCAACATTGTTGTCTAAAATATTGTGCAAATTATGAAAGTGGCAACATGTGAGCAAAGCGCGCAAACTTTGCCACTAAGCGTCGCCATTTCGTTTGTTTGTTCTAGAACTTGGCTAATGTGCGGCTCACGTGTCCGTTTGTCGTTTGAAACTTGCGCTCATAACTCTTGGCGTATTTATAGGCTGTCGGCATAACGTATACGCAGCGGGTAAACATTTTTCTTTTGAATTAACTGCTATTTTAATTAAAACTCTTTACGCTAATCATGGCGCGAAATTCGCTGCTGCTGCTGCTGTGGTATGCCACATTCGAGTATTTTTTCAAAGCATTTTCCATTCTTTCTCCAACTTCAAGGCATTTAATTGTCATTTAGTTGGTATTTTTTCAAATGAAAAATAGTTTACCAAGTTTTTCCCATGCAATTGTGGGCAAGTCATTTTAATGAGCCCATTTTAAGAGGCCACAAGCATTGTGGTTCATTTAAATTGGCCAACATTGATAAGAAATACTACTACAAACGGGCTAAATGACCAACTAACGGGGGTGAAAGCATCTACTTAAAACTACTTTGGCCTCATTATAAAAAGTTTTTTTTTTTGTGCCGACGCCGCCGCCGCTAAACGCCCATAATAGTTTTTGCACATAGAAGTTGCCTATTCAAGTTGGAAATACATAATTAAACTTTTAAATAGTTGTAGATAGATTGTAATGAAAGAAGACGATGTTTTATGATCAATTTTTAATAGTGTTATTTGCGAGCGAAGTGGAAGCAGTAAGTGTCGTTTGGTTTCTTGTAAAGGGTGCGGTTTTAATATCTAATATAAATGTTTAATAAATATATAATGGGTAGAAAAAGTTGAATATTTCTGAAGAAGAACGAAAAGTTCGAATTCGCGAACAGGCAAAAATACGAACAATTTTAAATTGAGAGAATATGTCAATTGAGAAAAATTGAGGAAAAGATGAAAGAAAATATTCTCGTGAAAAATTTAGACAAAAAACAACTTTTGAAATAACGAAAAAATTATAGAGTTAGACACTTGAAGGCGGAACAAATTGATAAAAAGAGACGCCTGCGTTGGATTCGTACAAAAATGTTAAATCCAGAGAAGCAGAAGTTGCTGTTGGAATTGTTTGAAGCAGGGAAAAGAGTAAAATATTTGTATATAGTGATTACGAAGAAAGAGTGTCAATATTCTAACGCTCTTACTAGCGTAAATGAAATCTTGCGTTCAAAATATTTCTGTTTGTATCGAGGAAATATTGTACTGCCGACTCAAGATAAAGTGTGGATATGTCTTTTAAAAATTTGTTTTGGTGTGGAGGTTGGCGGCTGAAGCGTTGTTATTCATTTTTACAGAAACTAAATTCTTTTACATTATTTTTATGGTAGTGTACACAACAAATAAGTCTGTCATGCTTTTGGTTATTACTTTTTGATCTTATTTACTATATATATTATATACATAATAGTAAATTTGCTTCTTTTATGTTGGACATTAGCCAAGTCTACATAAAACAAAAAGCTAAAATAACAAAAAATTTGTAATTTTGTCAATCGTCAAGGCAATATGAATGTCTGTTTTCTCACTATTAGCTAGCTGCCAGCAAACAAAAATAATTTATGGACAAATTCTTAATAATTTTAGATTAGACATAGTTACAAATTTACAGAAATTTGTTTTAAAAAAATAGCTACCTAATACAACAAAGAAATGAGGTAAATTAATTGAAAATTTCTTTGATTAGTAAACATAACAATGCTTTCATTTAATTAATTAAGAAAATTTATGGTACTTTTCCTGAAAATAAATGTAATGTTGCGTTTGATGTTTTGCTACAATTTAAGTAAAAATTTTAGGGTCAGCTGGACTAAATGTTAGAAACAAAAAAAAAATTGAATTTAGAAGCTTAAGCAAAATCTTTGTATCTATTGTGTATATAAGTAAAGATATCATTTTGTTTAGAAATTACGAAAAAGTCAGAGACAAATAAAAAAATAAATCAAGCACCTTAAATTCGAAAGATGAAGATTTTCGTACGATTTAGCTGTTTGATTTTCTATGTTTGTTTCGATTTTCTAAAAGGTTATGGACTTCGGTTAGCTTACTAGAAAGCATGTATTTGAATTTAAAATCAGTGCACTCTATCAGCCATTACCTACCCAAATAGATCCCTTTTTAGTTTTGTCTATTTAGTAAATGGTTCTGAATCTGCTAAGTACATAAAAACCTTGAAGTGTTTAGAAAACTCTCTTATTTTCATATATGAAGCTTAACTAAAACCTATCTTTTCACCTAAAATAAATGCGTGACATTGACTTTTACTAATTATGGCAAGTTTTATGTCAGGCGATTTGGCCATAAAGCAAACACATATGCAAATCAGTTATATCCCTTTCAGTACTAAAGCAACCGCATAAATTAAACTATTATAAACCGCTTTTTATGTGAATTGGCCAATAAAAATATAGTATTTTCTACAGTATTTTGGGCATATCTTGAAGCTACTTATCAATATAAGTGGCACTTAATATGCAAATGCTTTGGAATATATTTACTTGATGCCCCACAAACTGTAAAAGTCAAGCGAATTCCCTCCCGCTGAGAGAAATGACATTTTGCAGTCCGAGATTTCGCCAAGTTAACTTATCTTTGGGGCATTGAATTCAAACGATATGCCAACTGTGATATAATAAAATAAAAGCAGCAGAAATCTCGGGGACAGCTGGCTACAAACTAAACTTTTTTTTTTCTTTGACTGCCAATAAACATGGCTAACTGGCTTGGTTGTGGCTCATTAGAGTGCCACAAGTGAGATGCTACAACAAGCGATGAAAGCACTGAGAAAAACGACAAAGTAAACCAAAAAAAAAAAAAGAGAAAAATATAAACGGCAAACATTAAACGATATCTCATCAAGAAAATCATCTTAAATATGTTTCTGCCTAATTTCCCACAATTGTATTTTGTATGGAATAAATTCTGGGTGTGTGTGTGTGTAGGTGTACACAACAAGCGTGTGTGTGCGTGTGTAAGTGAGCATATGCATATAAAAGCAATTTAGTTTGTCCCTCTCTATAATATTACTCATAGCTTAAGCAAAAAAAAAAAAAAAGAAATAGTCGCAAAAAGAAATCTAATAATTTTTTATGAATTTCTCTTTTTTGCGCTCTCTTGCAGTTGAATGACCACAAGGCCAAAAGATACGAAATGTGGAAAAAGGTAGCGGAAAGAAATCAGCAAAGCAAACGAGAAAAATGTCATAAAAAAATGAGAAATGAAACCAAATGAAATGAAATGAAGCAACAAACATATGTGTGTATGCGATCTACGAAGAGCAACTGAAAACTGGGAATCAAATGATACCTTGGAACGGGAAATTACATGGCCAAAAGTAAGCCACATTAAACAACCCAAAAAAAAAAGAAAAAAAAATAGAAATCAAGAAGGAAGCACAAAAAGCTCGAAAATGATACACGACAGAAAAAAAGCAAGAAAAACTAAATATTTTAAGGAGATGAGAAGAAATGTAGCGAAAAAGGAAAGCAAATATTTAAAGAATAAGCACAAAGCACATGACCAAATGAAGCGACAAAGTTTTCAAAAGCAAACAGTGAAAAAAGGGTGACATAGGAAGTAAATGTCAAGACAACGAAAGCGGAGAAGTTTAAAAAAAATCTGCAGATATAATGCAAAAATATATAATAAAAAATAAAACTTCTAGAAAATTCATAAATAAAGCTTTGACATTATAAAATATATTAAAAAAGTACTAAAAATAACTTATGAATTGTTAAAGATAAAGCGAAATAGTCCCGAAATAAATAATAAGAAACTAAACACAACGAAAACGAAAAAGATAAACAAAAAATTAAATCAAAATAAAATAAATTAATATGTGGACCAAGAAAAATTCAAATCGAAAATTACGTCATGTAAACAGCCTTGATTCGTTAGCATTATTCGAAAAATTAATAAACTATTTTTACAAGACAATCTATATTCTTTAAAGGCTTTGCAAAAAAATTTTAGGTGCTTATTCCCTTTTAGCTTTTAATAGATACCCAACCGCGCTCCACATCGCAGTAACGAACAGACTATCTTGAATATGGTCAGGCTGCAGTATGCCCAGACGAAATGAAAAATAATCGAATTTTTAACACTCTAACTTGAGTTTGGTTACTCTGCCATATTCCCATGGAGCTCAAAAATTATGCTTAGTTTTAACTATAGATTACTAAATAACCTTAGTGATATTCGTGTTAACTCTTACAAAATATTATTGTGCCCTCTATTGGCTACAAAATGCAACCAAATAAATTTTGAAGACAAGTTCTCAAATTGATTTGATATAGTAAATTGATCCCAACGTATTTTTTAATATACTGAAATATAATCTCTGTAGTAGAAGACTAACCCTATTATAGTTATTAGCTAAAAACTTAAGTATTTTACTACTTCAATGATTAGCTGCGCAGTTAATACTTTTCTTTTCAAGCACTTAAATTAAAAAGATAAATGAAAATGACTTAAAAGAGAGTTAGTAAGCGAAACAACGAGTGGGTTGTCTTCCAGCCCAGCAATGGCTGCCTCAATCTAGCAAGTTAATCTATTCTCATTTTTACAACTTTTTCTCGTAGATTTTAAGATGATGCTGCTGCTGCCTGCAATTTGATGCCACTTAATTTGAACGCCATGCCGTACTCGTCCCTATATGCATTATCATCATCATCATCATCGTCATCTTCGTCATTATCATCAACACAGCAGCTTCTATAGCTTTCATAGTATATTTTAATTTCGCACGCGCCAGCTGTTCAAGCTGATTAATGGGCACAGTGAGCGCAAAAAGCGGCTGTCAATCAAGGACGCACAGTCACTTCGTGGGGGGTCTCAGGATTCCAAATGGCATGGAGTGTAGCTTTTTGCGAAATGCAAGGTGCGGGGAGCAGGTAGCGTACATTGGCAGCTAGTTAGCTAGGAATCTCGTTAAAGTAAATGGTCTCCAGATAACTTACAAATTGTTTGCAGTTAACGCGCCTTGGCATGGAAAACGTAATATTAATTAAATGTCTGTTTAACTTAGTTACATTTCTGGTATTCGTCGGATGTTTAGTCAATTGTCGATTGTGTGAATGTGCTAATTATATTTAAATTTGTTTGCCAAAATGCCATTTGATGGCTGCTGATGTAGGTGAAATGTTGTATGAATTTGAGTAATGTTAGCTAATTTGCATATCAAATTGTACCGAAGGGGTACAGTTTCTAAGGCAGCTCCAGTAGTCTAAATCTAGCCAATATAAATATTGTACATTCCAAGTTATCCACATTAATGTGATTATATATAGTTTTTACGAGAATATTTGTTTTTGCAAGATATTTCGTTTAACTGACAGCTTATACCATCCTATAGACGAGAATGCTGAAACTTTTATTGATATTATAAATTTTATTATTTTTGGACACTCAAAAGACTATAAGTCGTTGGTAATTTCCGCTATACCAAGACGCCAATATAAACTTTATGTATTTGGCTTATTGGCATATGCGTATACCCTTTGTTTATGTGTGCAAAAGCTAAATTCGCTATACAATCTGAGCAAAAACCAAACAAAAATAATAAAATGAGAAATTTAATGAAAAATATAACGAAAACTAAAGAGAAACCAGAGAGAAAAGTTGAAATGAAATGGCGTATGTGCACGCCTACAAAGCAGTGGGTCAAGCAAACCAAAACGAAACGAAATGAAATAAAATAAAATGATAAACAGTGGGTGGCAAACTGAAAGCTAAATAAATAAATAGTTGACGTTGACTTTTGACGGCGACTGTGCACAGTTGCCATGAATTTTGGTCAAAAAAAAACACACACATATACACACATATTTGACAGATATATCTGTGTGTGTGTGTGTGTGCTTTTCAACTTTATGTACTAAATATTTGAGTGTATGTGTGTGTGTGTATGCACTGCACTCAATATGTTCGGTCACGTTTTCATCAAAAACATTTTGACTTAGTTTTTGTTAATATTATTTGCTATTTTTCTTTTACTCTTATTTATTTATTTATTTTTGTGCTGCGGCTTGCCTCGTTTGCCTCAAGTGCCAAAGGCAAATATTGCGCATACGCTGCGTGTGCACAGGCCCACAACGAATCAATAAGTTCGACGCCATATAGCCATATGACTAGCGGCGTCCAAGCTACTACGGCCTTTCAATATATTAGTACTCACAAAATGCCCTTAGGAAGCTTCCATTTCGCTGCGAACAAATAAACAAGCAAACATCAGAAATTACAAAACTACAATTTGTGCAGCATACTTTTAGGAAATTGCGCTTGTTGCTCCCGCAAAACCAATAAAAACCAAGAGAGCTGAAGTTTTTCCTGTTTTGTACCCACAAGCTTTTCCGGTTTCATTACATCTAAAGCAGTTGTCTATGAGCTTTTTGATCAAATCAAATAAAATACATAACCTGCTTGACCAAAAATATGATTGAAAATGTTACAAATCTCACATAAAAGGTGGTGGAGTATTGGTATATGCACACAACTTTAGTTAACTGAGTTTTCAAACTTTATTTTTAGTTGTTTGACTTAATTTTTAAGAAATTCATTGTTGTTGCTATAAGCCGATGTACCAGGCTACATAACAAGCATACAGGCAAGCAACACACAGTTTTCCGAGAAATACATACAAACATAACCTGTAATTGAATTGTAAAAATGTATTTTCAGCAAAAACGAAACAAATAAAATGTATATCGATTCGTTTAGCTACTAGAAGAAAGTGCGAAGCTCAAACACGTTTCTTGATTGAAAGTGTAGAGCTTGTAATTGATACGTTTCGATTACAATTTGTAGACATTTTGTTTGGTATATCAAAAGAAATTAAAAAAGATACACTGTAAGAAATGGGTAGCTAAATTATGTTTAAGCTGGGAAGTATCCAGTTTTAGAAGGCAATTTATTTTTAGGTTGCCAAATATAAGTTGCTTTGGGTCAGGAACAGTATCAAAGAACAATAGGTCAAATCATTTAATAATCAGCGAATTTTTATAAATTTTTCTTAAAATGTTGCTAAATATAATAATGTTTAAAACTTAAACTGTCGGGATAAAGACAAAACCATAAAATTGTATATTAAAAATTCGAATTATGTCTTAAGTAAAAGACAATTAATACTGCAGCTTTAAAACTTTTTAATAACAATTAATATAAAATGAAGTGATAAAATTTAAAATGGCTTAACTTACCAAATAAAACAAACTGATTGACTTGTCAAGTCGCAAGCAATATAAATAATAAAATTTGCCGCAAACCGCAATCAAGATGATTTTATTATTTTACATGCCAGAAAATAAAATACAAAGATGTCAATTGCAAGCTAACGAGAAAAGATTAATTATTTAAGAACTAACTGAAAAATATATCAAATTCAAAAAATAAAAATAAAAATTAATGAAAATTGTAATAAAATATCATTTAGCTAAGACATTTATATTAACAATGAAAAAGAAGAAAATTTAAATTTCAAGATTATCAACTAATTTCAACTTTTTTTAATTTCTCTTTGCAGTAATCCTTAATTCCTGAAATTTAATACCAAAGATGTAAGACACAAGTCATCAACGTAAAGTGAAGTTAAAATTAAACGTAACATAAAACAACATATAAAAATCATTTTCTAAGTAAAACAAAATTATAAGAATTTATTTATAAACTAAAGGAAAACAAACAAATAAAAAAATACCAAACAAATGCCAAAGCGACGCACCAATACAACAACAGCCAACAAATAGCAAAGAAACAAAATATCATTTGACAACGAACAAAAACGAGTACAGTCAACACACACAGAAACTACTAGATATATATTAGATTAACGAACTTTGTATACAAGACCACGACGTAGACGACAATCCTTAAACGAACACACGACAGCAACTACAAACAAACAAACATAAAAAAATTATACAAAATTTGAATGAGTGCGAGTGCGAGTGCGTTCGCATTGCAAAAACTTCTGAAAAATACATCAAAATAATTTAACAGTGAAGCAGCAGAAAATTGGCAACATTGCGTGCCACGTGTTAGCGACATTTGTAAATTTGGCAACATGTTGCTAAGGCGCTTACAACACAGCGGCAGAACGTCGCTAATCGGATTTACATACACCCCCACATGGTTGCTGCTACTCTGTCTGGCATTTGTTGTTGCCAATGCCGGTGCGCAAATAGGTAAGTTCAAAAAATATTATGTACAAACTGTATATATGTTTTCAGTGATTTTTTATGCAGCTCATACACTACTTACTCTCTATATGCAATTGCATGTCCATTAAAATTCACTTATTATGCAGAACTTTATAATGAACATAATTATGCAATATGTTCGTTTAGGCACTTAAAAAACATAAATTGCAACTGTTACAATTGCGCCGAAAAACATTTATCCGAATTGTTGAAGTACTATTGAAATTTTGGCCATCATGAACAGAACCCCGCATCAACACATCAACAGTATTTCGATTGCTATTGCAATAAAATTCAATTATGTATTTCACAAATTAACGATGCACATTGAATAGGAATTAGTTGAAGTGTTTAGCAGCCATTATATAGTTATACGAATTTGCATACAAATAAATACACTTTAGTTGCAAGCAGTTTAGGCGACATGTGCTGACACTTTTAGTGTCAGGAGTAGCAGGCCGCAGGATTAGTTCTCTAATTATAAAATTCCAATTTATTTGGTTCTATAGCAGTCGTTAATATATGAGAAAGTAGTTAGTTGTACAAAAAATATACAGTTCCTTTGAGTAAATCTTTAAAGAGAAATAATTCTTTATATGCAAATTTGCTTTAAAGCGTAATAGGTTTGGTTTGTATGTGTTTTGCAAGTTACTAACTGAAATTGCGAATGCCTTTAGTTAACAGATACTTAAACATTTTTAAGAAATTACTTCAATGTTTTAATGTGTTTTTTTAATTTAGTTTTTATGCAAATAATAATAATGCATTAATATAATATATTTATTTCTTCTATAGAGCTCTTTGCATAGAAGCAGCTTTTGCATTTAAGCAGTTAATATTTACATTGATTGTAAATTGATTTTTAAAAATCTGGTCCTATTTAGCTTATGTTTGGAAAGATCACTTTAAGTTCTCTTAATTTAGACAAACTGTTTAACTACTAAGAGAACCGTGTATACCATTCTGAGCTGCATATTGCTTTCATACACATATTCTTCTCATAAAATCTAAACTGAAGTATTGAATTAATATTGTAACCCAAAATATATATAAAGATTATATATATTTGCTTTTGAAAGTCGAACTCGAATTATTCTATTTTTGCGAACTTTTGCAGATAACCGATTATTTGTACGAATAGATGTTCTTGCTTTTTTTTCTTGCTTCAGTTTAGTTATGCTCTTTTAAGAGACTGTGAACAGTCATGAAATTTTTTTTTGTTTGATTAGCATTGATTGATTGCAAATAATCAATTATATATATTTAAAATTTCAAGTAGTTTTTGCAAATAGGCATTTGTTTGTATAATTAAAAATATTAGTTGCACATTTTTTTGTAATCTTATAGTGACGTATGGTGTACAAATTATTTACAAATTTTTCATTATCGTTTATATGCAAAACGAAAATTTCAAAACAACAAATTTGTACTTAATTGTACTTAGAACGCAGTTTCTTGAAGCGATGTTTCCCAACTTCAGCTAGATCGTGTTGTTTTTGAAATTGTAACTGGGATAAAAAAAAAACGTTAGTTGCCCAAAGCCACTAAATCGCACGCACTTAATGCTCGAAACTGTGATTAGTCAATTTAGGATTGTAATTCGTAGTGTTGGAAAGCTACCACCACTTAGTCGAGATGCAAACCCAACAAAGCCAGTAATATTTGAATTTTAAGTTCTCGGGGCTGTGCGGAAAACAAAATTTGCAGCTGCATTAATTATGGCCTTTGCATTCCAAACAAACAATATTAAGGACTTATGATTGTGTACCGTGTGCCAGTGTGTGTTTTGTACGTTTTCCAACACTAATGAACAAAGTGCAGTTTTGTTTTCATGTGCAGTTTAATTATGTTGCCTCTTCGGAGCAAAACTTGAAACATATGTATTTGAATTTTGCGCTTGAGGAGGGGGGGTAGCAACAAAGTTGTTACAAATGTTTTTTGCTATTCGCATTCGCATTTGCATTCATATTCATTCATTCATTCATTCATATGTTTTGGCCATAAATGAGTTTGGCTTTGTCCATGGGCCACAAATTTATGCAGCAACAAAATTGTAATTTCTAACGAGATTCATTCAAACATGTAGAAGCGTACAAAATTTAATTGCAAAAAGGATTTCCAATTGAGCGCCATACTAAGCTGACTAAGCTATAAGTTCCGGTTCCGCTTGCTATTAAATTTCCGCAAAAGTGAGAGAGCGAGAGTTCTGCTGCGCCTCGCCGTCTGGCTTATTATTTAATTAATTATGCACTTACGCCTTTGTCTAACATTTTTATTATGATTAATTTAATGTCAGTGTGCAGACACAGCAAGTAAGAGTAGGACTAGAAATAAAAAAAAGTAATGGTAGCTACAACAAATTACAGGGCAAAACAAGAAGCGCGTCTCAGCGGCTTTTATTAGCGATAATTTTATATACACTATAAATGTAGGCGTTATGCATGGCTAATACGGCTATAATAGGCTTTAGTATTTCTCCTTCCTAGTAACAAAGTTGTCTCGTTTTGCGCAAAATAGATAGAACTTGGTGCAGAAAGGACCTTTTTCTAAAGAGCGTAAAAATTAGGAACTTCTTTTTACAGTGTATTTCGCAGTCGTTCACTATTGCGTTCAAATTACAATTTAGTTTTGTTGCTTCCGTTGACACTGTCATTTTGCACTGGGCCAAAGCAAAAATGTTCATTAGCATGTTTTACTTTTTTTCCGTTTTTCTTTATCCTGCAAGGGTTACAGAAAAAATTGCTTAGTTTTTGCGCCTGTTTTTTAGCCCTACTGCAGTCTCCATTTGGCTTGTTCAACAGAAATATCCTTGTTGTTTTGCCTTTGATGAGTTTGTTGTGTTGCATCCTGTTGGAAAATGTCAGAAACACGAGTTGCAGCAGCAAAAGCAGGCATAACAATCAGGACAAGAGCTACAATTAGGCTTCTTATTCACTTATTTAATTTTTCCGACAGTACTGGACGTTTGCACGCTGTAACTGCAAAAATACGCAGCTAAGTAGCCATCAAAGAACTGCAAAATGCTGTTTAAATAGGTGTCTATAGTTTTCCAAGGTTTTCCCATGCAAAAAGAACACCTGCAGACACGACAAGGCAAAGTATTTCCAGCAATAGCCCATCTTCTGCCTTTATAGCGAGATATTTCTAAATATTTACAGCCAAAACGATTGCTCTACAGTTTTAACGCTACGAACCTATGCAAACCAAATAAAACTTTTGTAATTATTAAATTATTCTACAAAAACAGAGCAATACCATAAACATGCTGAACAAAAAGTTTTGTCGAAAGAAAGGCATTTTCATAAATTTTCACACGCCAAAATTCAATTGAGGCAACTTCAGGCCATAAAACTTTAACTGAAGGCACCCCCAAAGAAATTGAGTGAAAAAAAAGGTAAAAATAAAAAATCACTGACCCTTGAAAATAAATAATAATTACAAAAGACGCCGTTGGTAGTAAATTCTTTGAACAAAAGCACTGAGAAAGACGGTTTCCCGAAATCGTAGTGAAGAAACGAGGTAACGAGAAAATCACACCATTAATTACGAAAAGAGAAAAACAACAACAAGTGCTAATGTGTTGGCGTTGTTGAATGAGAAACAATGTGGGAGAGACGCTAAAAGAGAGAGAGAGAGAGAGAGCGTGAGAGAGAGAGAGGGGTGTCGCCGCAGTGCTGAGCATAAGCATGAGCAATGTGGAGTAAACTTATTAAAATATTGAATGATGCGGTTGGAGCAAAAGGTGATGCAGGGGCAGAGTGTGAGGTAGAATCACCTGCAATTGAAATGAAATGTGACACGCAAGGTAACAATAAAAACAAATCCAACAAAAACAAGAATGGGCTTTTGTATGTGTGTGAGCGTGAGTGTGTGCGTGTCTGAGTGTGTGTGGCTGAATGTGTGCGATGTGTGAGAAAGTGAAGGTGTAGGCAACAAAAGGTAATTGCGGGAGGTTCAGCAGTTAAGCATAATATTTCGTCTGCTGTATACCCTGCCCGAGAGATTTCCAAAAAATTCCATTGATTTTTTAAGAAAAAAGAGCACAAGAGATAAATATAGATTTCTTATTGGAATTTAAGCGCGAGTCAGCAGACGTTTGAATATTATCTCAATAAAGCGCTTAAGTTTGAAACCGTAATGCCTATCTATCTATTCAAAAACGAATTTTGATTTTTTGCACTTCGAGTTTTATATTGGGATCGTAGCATTCGACTGCCGTCCTAGATTTGTTTTGTAGACTTCGCATTATGAACTTACCTTGTCTAAATGATCGTAGAATCTGTGATCGCGAGTTATTTTTGTGCAATCCTTCGGTTGAACATCTCCATTGACTCTATTAAACTGCTTAACAGCTTTTCGTTTACATTCCGTTCAGAGTAACTCGTAATTTTCGACCTCTATAGCTTTACCATTTGTTAGATCCAAGTATGCATCTACATCCAACTCGCTTATGCGCTTAACCTTTACCATTTTCCAGCTTATGATCAAATATTCTTCCCTTCTTATTCATCTTCATCTCTGACCAATTACGAACTATAAAATCCTAAATCGGCCAATGCTGATCTTTGTTTAATTAAACTTTAATATTACTTTCTGTTTTCATCTTTTATATTGCAAAACCAAGTTCCTATTCTGTCCCAGATAGGACACATTGCATATCTATAAAAATATGCATTTCTCTGACTAGGCATACGGAAAAAAGGTTTATTTTCAAAATACAATCAATTTTTCACAAGTATTCGATGTTTATGGTTACATTTCGATAGAATTTTTCCACTTTTATACTTATACCATTTTTTGAAAATTTTTTAATATTAAGTAAAGTTTTTAATATTAAGAAATTTGGGCTTTAAAATAAAAAGGAAAAAGCTTACCTGTTAGAAACAAAAACTTGAAAACTATACACAAATATAATTTGCATTCTTTCGTTTCCAAATGTGGAAAGAGTATTTGAGCATCTTTGCTACAACTTTCATTTACCGAAGATTACAATTATTTTTTTTTATTTTACGTTTTCGAATTAATTAAATGAAAATTGCACTTCAAATGCTCTGAAGTTAACGCCACAGCGCAGGAAGCAGTGACGGTGAGGTGAATTAATTCATTTTATTGTAAAGTTCTTGTTGTTTTCGTCAAGACTTAAACATGCATTTCCGTAACGATAGACATACAAACATATATGTAGATATATTTATTCGTTGCTGCCATTTAAATGTGCATGAAAATGCATGGGAAATGCATTTGCGGAATGTTGCCACCGCATTTCCTGCTCCACTCAGCAAATTTCCCAGCTTTGTGTTCTTGTAATTTGCAAATTGCACACTTCATATGAAAATACATACAGGCACTTGGCCGGCTAAGTAATACTTTGTATATCTCAGCATATAACTATGCCTAACAGAGCCACCCGGCGGTGGCAGAGCATGCTTCGTTGCAATGGAAAATCTTTATTACCGAGAAGAAGCAGCCCACAACAGCAACAACAACAAAAAAGATACAATTTTTGCTTAATATCGTCAGTGGAGGCGGGAAATTTGAATTTTTTTTTTCTTCTTTGTCCATATATTTTATGACTCAAGTTTCCATTATAAATTTTTTTATGGCTAAAACGATGCGGCAAATGCAGCCCACAAAACGTATACACGTTATATACACACATATATATATATATATATGTATATATATAGTTATATAAATGCATATATTTAAATATGTCTGAAATATTATATATAAAATGTGTTATAGTCCAAGTTAGGCGTGGAAATTCTTCACACGTTTAGAACGCCAAAAAGAAAGAATTTTACGAGCCAAGTTTGTGAAGCTTTAATAAATGGCTACAAACGCGACTTGTGAAAAGGTCCACATAGTATAGCTTTCAGGGTTTTTTTTTATTTAATAAGTTTTTTACACAATTTTTAACTTTTTCTTTTCCAGTTTGAAAATGTATAATTTATATAAATTTATAACGATTCATTTTGGTTGTGAAAATCGCATTAAATGGCTGATACTTTGCAATAGTATTATCGATTACTGAAAGCTTAACTTTTTATGGAAGTCGTACTTTTCTTAAGTCATTTTTTCACATACATTTATGTTTGATAAACTATTAACTGAAAAAAATATGAGTTCACGAAATCTCTAGGCAATGGGCTGAAATTGACAAGACTTTTGACTTAGAGATTTTAAGATAAATTAATGAATATGCGTGCACTCTGTTCTGAAGTCTAATTTCTCTTAACTTAATAGACCAGCATCTTTATTCCGTATATGGCTCGGTTGACATAGAAGCTTACACTATGTTGAAGAGAGCGCAAAGCTTATTTCCGACACGCAGTTAACTGCTCGTTAAAATATATCTTCCATATATTACAACAATATTGCTTAAATTATTCTACCCGAATAAAATACTTTGCCTCAAGAGTTTTGAATGCTCAGAACTTCGGTTCGTATCAACTCTAACTCTATACTACCCGTTTTTTGCCATCCATTGACCGTAAAATCCCCATCGCTGCAAAGTATAATATTAATCCGAAAGATACACCATTTGAATTATATACCTAAAAAAACATTCAGCAATAAGTTTGCCTTTAAAAAAAATTGTTTATACTTGGAAAGTTTGTTAAAAAATCAAAAAGGTTTTGGGAAGCCGTAAAGTGAAAAGAAATCTGTTATTTTCCAAATAGACGGCGTTTTTTACCTGTATCTTGCTTCGAAGCTTATATTATATAAAAAGTGAGTTTCAAGATTTTATTATAAAATTTCTTTCTTAAAGATTTGCATAGTTAACGAAATACCTTAAACTTTTAATGTTAATATTCCGTTATAAGCAAAAATACATATAAAAAAAGCAATAAATAAAAACAATTAGCTGCCAAAAGTAACAAATATGCAGAGAAAAAAGCTTTTAAAAACGACATCGGCCAGCTGCATTTTACTTTTGAAATGACATAACACTTTTTGCAAAAAAAAATAAATAAAAATAAGAGAAAAAACATTTGCTTTTAAATGTTGTGCCATTGCGTGTAAAAATTCGTTTTATTCAAAACAAATGTTTTCGTTATTTATAGATATTTGTATGTATGTGATCTTTTTTTAAGTTTAAACAAGTGAATAAATTTGTTGTGCATTTGGCTATGCCAATTGAATGCAATAGATAAACATTTGAAAGCACTTTTAACTATAACCACTCCTCCCCTTGCATGCATTTGCACTTTATTTCATATATAAAGACAAAATGGCGTCATGAAAAAATGTTTGAAAAACGCGTATAAAATGTGACTAATGTTAAATCGTGCATGAGACATAAACTATGCATGTAGCCAATTAAATGGATTTAAAGAAAACAATAAAATTTTTCAAAAGTTATGAAATATTTTCGTACTAAAAAAGTGCATGAAAACAATACAATAAGTAATATAATAGCTCGGAAAAGTGCACTTTATAAAAAGTCTACGGTAGTGAGGGTTTTGCCATCTGTTGGTTGGGTTTGATCAGAAGAACATTTTTACATATATAATACATATATTGGAATATGTGGTATATTTTACTTATGTACGAAATAAAGCAGTAGTATAATTTTGGAATAATTAATAAATGGAATAGTAGGTAGTCTGGTTAAAAATTTAAATTCAACAATAAATTATTTATTATTACGGACGCTAGAGTCAAAAAGCGACACGCATGCCGCATTAATGGAATCATTCCTTAATGACTAATAAACGAAATACCAATAATAATATGTGAATATTAAATGTTGACATCCAGAAAATATTTGCAAATATTGCCATGAGCATGAACAAATGTGCACCCTCCTTGCAGTTAAAATGTACTTTCATGGGTTCGTCTCTTCAAGCAACTGCAACTTCTCCATAAGGAATAAAATCTGCATAGAAATTATATTTTTACCTAAATATTAATAGGATGTATGCGATTTGCCAATAAGAGCACCAGCATCTATCAATCACCAAAATATATAAATTTCAGTTTTACTGTTTCCAATATGCAGAATGTTATATCGCGCTAGTTTTTAAAAGAAGGAAAGATCTTACAAATGAGCATGATAGCAATAAACTGTTATTATTTTAAACGCTGCACTAAATCGTCAAATTCTTACTTATAAGGATGCACGAAGGATCGAAGTATCAATTCTGTTCGTTTTCAGTAACATGTTCAATTCTAACTATATCTAGAAGTTATACTTACAAGTCACTAACAAGGGCTTGCAAAAAATCTCCGAAAGTTTTAGGAAATGAGACCACGAGGACCTAAAACTTTATGTTTCAGCGAACACAAAATCTATATATCTCATCATTTAGCACAAAATAATAACCCAAGAAATATTAAAACATTAAAAAGAATTACTTCTTTGGGCCCCATCACGGATAACTCTGAATATTGCATAAAGTATACGTACGCTCAGTCGTTGGCTTTTATCAAACCTCAAGTAACCATTTAAGAACCAGTTAAATTTAAAAGTCAAAAGAGCCTCCCACCATTATATCCTATCTCTGTTCGCTGCTCTGCCATTTCCTGTCTTTCGAAAAATCGCTTTGTCTGCCTGTATGTGTGGGTGTGTGGGCTAACACGCACAGCAGAAAATTTTATTTTATGACAACCACAAGAACACAATGCAATACCCAACAGATATATATATACACACACGCATTAGTAACTTGTGTTGGTGTGTGTGAGTGAGAGTATGTGACGCGGGTGTGCGGGTGTATAGCATAAACGGAGCATGTGATTTGTAAAAGGAAAGCAGGACCACAAAGCACAGCAGCAACAACAAACGAAACGTGTTCGCCAGCAAAAGCGAGAAATGGCCTCTCATGCTGCGTTTACACTGCTCCAAAGTATTTGTCACAGCTTAGCTTCACAGCGGCACAGCACAGTGTGAACTGTGGGTTTTAACCTTGCATAAGATACCCTCCGAATTTACTCCTTAATAATTTTCAGTTTTCAATCCCATATCGAGAGAAATTTTATAAATGTGATCATAGCATAGTCCTTTGGCAATGTGAGGAGATACTTACAGATACACACACGCACGCTCTCGTATCTTAACAAAAGGCGCGCTCTCCTTTTTAGTCCTTTAGACAGACGGCGGTTTTGCCTTCGCGCCTTATCTTGATTTGTGGCAATTGAATGTCATGTGCAGTATAGAACCACAACAAAGGCTCCAGCAACAACAACTACAACTGACAACATAAACATTATCAGCAACACCCCCACACTCCACACACATTGCGTGTGGCACAATAAATTTGTACTTTTATTTATTTTTTTTTTCTGTACATTTTCAATTGTTGCCACGCTGGATAACTTTGAATCGGGGGAAACAGCTGCCTGAAATTAGTCGGAATTGCAAACATCAATCGAGACAAGGCAATCTATGTCTGCGTTGCATGTTATCGATTTGCCTGAAGGCAACTACTTTGTATTACAACAAGACCAATGTGATTGATACATGAATTCATACAAAAATTCAAATTTTGTGGTTTCCGAAAAAAATACGGGAAATTCTTTAGAAATTCGACACTTGGTGAAAATGCAAGTGGTCCAAATAAATCAATATTATTTGGCTTTAAGACAAACAGAGAGAATATAGAAAGTTGCAAATTTAAACAAATATTATTTTGTATGTTTTGAAATATTTTTTCTAACTTTTATTTATTTAATAAATTATATCTATCTCAACTGACTCGTCTGAGAACCTATAGAAGCCGTTACTGGAAGTACTTACATATTCAAGGCAGAATTCTGCAACTAGTAGCAGATTTCCAAAAGTAAGGATTTCCAGATCAGCTCAGATATGGAAGCCCAAGGATATGGTGTTTGTGCGCCCAATGTTTGTTCAAACCCCTTCTATTATGAGAATATATATCGTCAATGCCCTTATTATGTTCATGGCAAAAGACATTCTTGGGGTAACCTTGTTACGAATGCACAAAGCAGAGAATGGTGCGTAAAATGCCCGGTTTTACTTGAGGGTGCTGTGTTTGTAAAGATGGAATTTTTGATACGACGAAGTGCCCGCACTGTCATAGACTATAAAATTCAAAGTTCTGGATATCCAGATTGCCTTAACTGATATTTAAGTCCTTAACTTTACGCTTGCAATTTAGCGATGTGGTTTACCAACTTGACCAAATGTAAATCAATTAATGCCATAATGTTGTTATATATACACAACTCATGGTACATACGTCTGTATATGTATATATATTATATATACGACACCGATTATAGCTAAAACAAAATTCAATTGGCCAAAGTCAAAGCGTAAAGTGAAACTGTCAATTAGTCAGTGGCTCCTTTGGTTTATGACCAGCAGCGTTTGGGAATGTTGAGATTTTGCGGCTAATGGTATGGTATTACACTATGGGTTCATCGCTGCCACGACTTGGTCGGAACGACAATCAAACCGCAATTAAATTTCCTAGATCAAAATAAAATTAACTGCAATTAACACAGAACCTATCCAGTAAATAGATGAGATTAGCAAAGAAGCCCAGAGTTCCGTGGCTTTACCAGTTTAGAGCAGGTCACTCGGTCAACAGCTAACAGGGGAGGTACCAGCAACATACACGCCATGTGTATGGGTATATAAATACGTTAATTAAACGCAAGGATAATTATAAGGCGACATACAGGATGTAAAGCACATGCGCGCAAATGTTAATAGTATGGTTAGCCGTATGTAGCTGCAGGCTTACAGTAGCCGGCCGGGGAAGAAGAATGTCAGTGTAGACAGGAAGGAAAGCAAAGGCGAAATGTGATTGAATTGCCAAGTGGCGAGTAACGTCAACAAGGACTAGAGACTCTAACTATGCTGCAACAACCATCAGACGGACAAAGGAGGTACGCATAATTATGCAACAGCGCAATATGGAGGCAAAGCAACATAACTCATACACGGACTTCTCGACTTTTGTGTGTGGAGTACTTGGTGTATCCAACAACTGGTATGTTTGGAATAGGAAGCAGAGGTAAATCAAAGTCAACAATCTGTAGGCATTAATGCTGAAACACGTAAATGAGGCTAAACAAATACAGAAGTGTAGGCAGGAGGAGGCAGGGACACAGGTGAGTAGTAAGGCTGCTACCGAAGCATAGACTAATACTTGCTTACTAGTTAAATATTGTAGTTAAAATAGTTAAATAGTCTGTATTTGTGTTCTAGCCTTTTCGCCAAAGATGATTACAAGATACTACAAAAAAATGTTAAATTATCCAAAACAAGTTCTTAAATTGAATTTTAAACGTTGTCAGATGCATGTCAGTTGGTGACTTTGAGAGACATATTGAAAATATTTTATGCTTTTTTTACCAGCAAATATTTGTAGGACTAATATCTGCACAAAATCAAGAGCAAAACTTGATCAAACTGATGAAGCCATAAATGTTTCTCTTAATTTTATAGTGAAACATCTACTAGAATGATACAACAAAGCAATACAACTAATAAAGACTAACTATGCTTATCCAAGCTTAGGACTTTTGCAATAAAACTAGCGAATCTTACAAATCGTGGTCATACATGCAACTCTGCATATATATATGTAACATTATTTTTTCATATACAACCAAGTCTGTCTACATATATTTACATAAGTACATTGTCTGGATGATGGCAAATTGAAATTAGTTAGTGCTGAGCATCGGCTTAATGTAGCACCCTCTTGCCGGCATACATGCACACCATACATACACTCGCCTCCACACTCGAGTAGTCTATACCACTAGGAGGCACTTCATTTTAATCAAGTTAGTCGAGCAGTTGACTGCCAACAAAACCAGAGAGCCAGAGAGAATCAACCAGCCAACTAACCAAGACCAAGCTGCTAACTGACACACTGAGTGACTGACTGAGTGACAATTATGCCAGCCAGTCTACAGCTGAGACTGAGTTGCTCCAATTGAATATGCAAATTGGCAAGTTGGCAGCACTGAACCGGGTGAAAAACCAGATAACAAGCTATCCAAAGCATTTGTGCCACCCAACAACATATAGTCTATCTAATAAAAAGCTAACGACTGTATCTCCCGACATACATTGAAAAAACAAAAGAGAAAATTAATAGAATTGTTATGAGGAAAGCGTTCGTGGCGGCAGAGGGTTTTGTAAGTATTTTTTTTGTATGTGCGTCTGAGCATCTGTCTTCTATTTGCATTTTAAATGAATTATTTTACTTCGTTTTTTCATTTTAACTTTTATTTCTTCTATGTGCTTTGATTTGTTTAAATGTTGACTTGAGATTTTTGTAATTATTGCAAAATGTGTGAACAACAGGCAGGGCCAAAGAGACTTACTAATGAAGTGCATTTGACGATGGCTTTCAGAGGGTATAATATGCTAGTGGTGCATAAGATTATGGAGTTTTTTTAATTTAACCATATACTTTATTCTTTTCATTTAAGCCAATCAAGCTGTTTTTTAAGTTAAAAAAATAAAATAAAGTTTGAATCGTACTTATTGACATACGAATTTGACGAAAAGTAAAGCGAAATTAAAATTTGTTGTGCTTTTTCTTCTGCATTTCTTCAAACTGTTAATGAATTATTTTAGTGAATAAAATATGTGCCCCTATTTGGAATGTTTAGACTATCCCATGTGTCTCATAGGATAAACAGGTCGAAGCAGTAGGTATAGTTGACAAAACGGGAATAACGCGATAAGTGAATAGTCCCTATTTGTTTAATTTTCTTTTGATGAAAATATACGCCGATAATCACCAATATAATTGAAATATTAAGCGAAATTTATGAAAATCATTAAAACAGCCGTATCCATAACTTGTATCTATATATCCAAGGACTTAGTATTAAAAAGCAATGTAGATAAGCCATGATCATAGTAAGTGCCTGTAGGCATTGCGCTAAATCCACTCAGATGCTTTAGGACTTCTACGCTACTCAGCGAGATCTACATAGGTCTCTATGGTTACCAAAGCTAACTGCTTAGGATTATTATATTTTTAGTTGTGCCCAGGAATCTCTTTGGCATGGCAATAGAGGCACAATATTTCTTTAGATCTACCCACTTGACTGGTAGCTTTTAAATTGGACAACTGCCAGGCTTATCAGCTTTATTAAATAGACTCCTGCTCTGAGGGCAAAAGTAAATCCTTCGGCAAACACACACACACACACACATACACACGAGAATTGCTACAGTTTGTTGGCTTAACGCTTCAAAAATGTATTTTATTCAGTGCCTAAACCAAAGGCCATGGCCAAAACCCACAAGAAATATCAAAAACAAATTCCAACAACAAGCAAAATAAAAATACTCTATATACACCCCCAATATATATATATATATATATTATATGTACTACATATGTATGTATTTTATATACAAATAAGACAAAAGGAAAAGCCGAGGCGGAGCAGCTTAACAAGCGACTCTGGCTGTTGAAAGGCCCGAGGGTCTGTACTGTGTTGCGTTGGGGCATGCAACAGCAGGGGAAGCTTCTGTTAAATTCCAGTTTTGACAGTCGAATTAACCTGTCATGTTTGCCATGACGTTGTGGTAAACAAACAAGCCAGAAGACGCGAACGCGACCAAGAAATCAAATAGAAGCGCAACAAAATGTTGCATGCCTTGCGGCGCCTTGACATGAGCAGGCATATACAAGCGCACTGCATATGGGTTAAGCCACTACAACCGCAGTTTGAAATTATGCGCTAAACTAAACTTTTTTTCTGTTATTTTTTTTTTGAGGATTTTTAGGAACTTTTTTTTCGGTTTTTGTGCTGCTAGTCCTGTTGACTTGTAACTCTGACTGACATGTCCCTTTAGAGAGCACACGCGGAGCACACATGTCATTGCACAAAACTGTCATTTTGTTTGTACGACTTGACAGTTAACCATTCATTTTGAAGAACAGACAAGCTGAGAGGGCCAGAGAGTTTGAGCCAAAAACTGTATGTCGGCGTCAGTGTCGTCACAGCCAAGTCAAAAGTTGCAGCAACAGCTGATACTGTTGTAGGTGTCACTAGGGCGTAGACAAATTAAATGCTGCCCCGTTTCCTAGTCTTCAGTTAGTATCACAAAAACTAGCTGCCAAATGGCTTTGAGTGCATTCCCCAGTTAAAGAACCTGCCACATCTGCATAGAAAAATGACATTCTCTCTGGCTTGACATGCATGCACCTGTCGCCGCTTCCCAGTAACTGTCATTGCCACAGCCAGTGTCTTCCTCTAGTGCTGCTTCTTGCTCTTCCGGCTGGCTGACTCAACTTTAAATGGTTACATTTTTCAGCCAAAGTGCAGCGTAAATATTTGCTCATGTTACGCTGCCATTGGCACACTGAGTGCGCATAATGTGGCACTACACGGATCCGGGCATCTTGAGCAGGAGTTGCTCGCAAACCGGGGTTTGACATTGATTAAATGCAGCGCATTAAACAAATTCTTAAGGCTTTGTGTATGGCAATGGAGCCGAGCAACCCCAGCAGCATTATAATGGCTGTGATTTTTGCAGTTCTTGGCTAGAAACAACTTGAGTTGAGCATTTGGTAACAATGCATGACTTTTTCCATGCATAAATTAGGCTAAGAAATAGGGTTCGGTTCTAAGCAGCGGTAATAACCCATGATAAACAAATAATGCCAGGTGTTTTGCAGCTGACAAAGAAATGTCATGGCTATTTCAATCTAGACGAAATAGTGGTATAAGCGGATAAGCTGTGAAATGACTTTTACTTGTTAGATTTTAAGAACATATGCTGGAGGGAAACAACTATGAAAATTTGAAGATAAGGGAAATACTAAAGTTCGATTTATGAAATTACAGAAAACTATAGCTCAAAAGCTCCAATGGTCTACTGCACTGTCTGCGATTGCTTGAAAAAAGCGTAGCACTAATGAGTATCTAGTTGGTATGGCCCCACTACAAACAGAAGCACTCGCACCTTTACCAAAGAAACGTCACCGAAAGCTTAGTTTTCTAGTCAAAGTAACTCAATATGCCAACTGGTTGGCTAACAACTTGAAGCCAATGCGGCACATGTTGCAACTACAACAAACTGTGGCAGAAGTACACAACGACAAAACGGGTTTTGATGTCAGGGTTGGCCTACCTTTTGGAGTGGCTCTCATAGAGCTGTTTCACAATTGCAATAGTCGATGTACGTTCGATGAGTGTGAGTTTTGTGCGTGTGTATGGTTGTGTGTGTGGCATTTTTTGTAGCATGCCACAAAATCAATGAGCATAAAGAATTTGCAACAACAACTACTAGAGCAACAACAGCAACCATAACCAGTTCAACCAACTGTCGACAGTTTGGAGCAGTTGGCAAATTTTGAAAGTGAAATTCAATACCAATGTCTGCCACATTTGCCTGGACTTACAACACTCCAGTTTATAACTTGGTGGCAAGCAAGCAAGCAACCCAACCAACGCACCAACCAGTTGTCCATTGATGCGTATGGCTTCTTCCTTTTTATTGCTTCCCTTCGTGCGTTTGTTGTAAAATAAGTTTGTTTTTTTTTTGTCCAAGTGCAAAAACAAAATCAAAATTACTTGAACAAATCCCTCAAGTAATACTACATAGTTGCTGGGTTCGGCTTAGCAGCCAAGTCAGGACACTCGGTCGGTTAAGCTGAGGCACTTAAGCATTGTCAACACAACAACCTAGTGTTACGCACACTGCTTCGTCTGCAGAACGTTCATTGAGCAACTTAAGCACCTGGCTTCATGTGTTGTTAATGTTGTTGTTGTTCAGCTTATATTCTGGTCTTGGCCAGGCTATTTACTTTTGGCCTTCTTGCAGTGGTTTCTGATTTTGTTGACACTGCTGCTTGTAATCCTTTTTTGAACAACTTGAGATTTTTTTTTAATTAAATAAGCTTTGGGTTTTGGATTACAACGGAAATTAAATTTTAAATATTATTTGTTTCCGTTTTAATAATTTTACTTTCAAAGATCACGGAAGATATAATATATTTCTATGCTAAGGCGCAAACTACGTAAAGTCTTGCCATGACTCACATGACGTATACGTGTTTTTTCGTTTATATAGTCAGCCAGACACTAGTATTGTGGCATGCTTTGTAGTTGTATTATTTGTACCTGCCACTTGAGAGAAATTAGCCAAAAAAAAAATGCAAAGAGTATTACAAAAATACTTAAATGGTTCTCTATTAAGTGAACGAATTTTCAGAGCAAAAATGATTCACACCAACTCTAAGCTGCTTCAACTCAACTTGCCGCATACTTTTGCATAAATCATTTCACTTTGTTGCTGCTACTCTGGTTACTGCCACTTGAGGCAGCAGCTTAAAAACTCTTAAGATCCTAGAACCGCATTTGTTGCGGTTAAGTTTCTCTGCAGGTGATATGTGTACTTAGAAACTTAAAAACTTGGAATTTAGTTTAAAAGTTGACTTTCAGCATTAAACTTTAACTTGAGGTCAAGTGCGGCACAGAGTTGTAGCTACTGCTGCTGTTGCAGTGTTGACAAAAACAGAAAATTTTGTAAAAAAAAAAAAACTAAAACAAAGCTGCCAACTCATTTTGTAATTTGTCTATGTCAACAGGGCGTATCAGCTTTTTGTTCTTGAAAATTATATATGCCTTAATGCGCAGGGTGTCTTGCATAAGTAAAATTTAAAAGTTTTTGTTTGTCTTTGACAAAACTTAAGTTTTTTTTGTTTTGTTTGTGCAGACAAAAGTTAAGGCTGTGTAAATATTTTGTGCTTCAAAAAGATTTACTTGTAAAAAATTCGACACAAATCGTTTAATGTTTTTTTTTTGGTTTTTTGGCTTAAGACGCTTAAGGTCGCAGTAATATTTTATATTAAATTAAGTAAAAAGAATATTATGATTCTAGAGAAATATTTTGCAAAATTATGGTAAATTTAGTGAATCTTTAAATATTAATAGTACAATGTCGCTAAAGATATGACTTCTCTTCTTAAAACGCTGTAACTAAATTCTTAATGACTGATTCTTTGAAAACAATCTATACACTGAATAGCACTAGGAAATCCCAATAGAATTTGTATTTCAATTTCATATTAAAGTCATTCTTTGTTTCTAATTTCTACTGAAAGAGTATGCCATATTTTATATTCTAGACAACAATTCACTTAGCATTTTTCTTACATATATTATATTTTTTCCACACATACAAGTGCTCAGAAAAATCAACTGAAGAAGTTTTCCGTTTTGTGTATGTAAATAATATAAAACATCGAGCAACAAAAAAAAAAAAACAAACTTAAAACATATTCAAATTAGGCCTGAGCGCATTTTGATGATGATGAAAAGTTTTCGTTACTTTACTGTTTTGTTCCCCTCCACTTTTTCGCAGTTTTCATATTTTGTTT